>JAMPIT010000174.1:12400000-14800000 GCA_026261815.1 Monarcha castaneiventris obscurior | reverse complement strand
CAGCCTTGCCAGCTTCCTCTTGATTACTGGTGTCAAAATTAGCACATATAACTTTCATGATATTTAATTATTTACTGGGCTAATAACATCTGTTAAAAATATCAAATGGATCAAACAGACAGACCTCAAACCAGGTCCAAAGCACTTTTGACCACAGCTTCACACTACCTTTGGGCCCAAACTCTTCTTGAATCTTATGCATAATCAACTGGAAGACCAGAGTCTCCCATTTAACTTGCTTTTCCAAAGGCATTATCTCACCCTAGTTTTGTAAATATGAACTAACAATACTTTGCCTCTGAGACATCGTGTTACATGACATTTTATTGTGTGTATGTACAGGAAAAGGCTGGTCATTAGGAAAAAACAAAACAGCAGCTCTGAAAACCACTTAAGGCTAATGATAGCTTAATTATGCATCCTCATCACTTATAAAAATCTTGTCACGTAACACTGAGGAAATGAGATGGGGATGATACAGAAGCTCTGTTCCACCTAAACGTGTGAAAAGTGAATGTTCCAGTGCACCACAGCAACCTGACCTCCGACTCCCAGCCATGAAGTGCTACTCCTGTATTGCCTTCAGTGTCTACATATTTTGTTTAGCCATTGCTAGCATCTGTTTACCAAACAATGCAGACTTCTGGAAAATTCAGCTGTTGTTCTTTGAAATAACACTATGTGTGTGTTTTATGTCATTTCCCTTGTAAATAACTTTTAAAAAGCGCAAAGTTTTGTCTTTCATCTGTAATCTTGATTACAGCAACAGCAAGCAGTATTGAAAGTAAACACTACCAAATATCACAGTCCCTGCTTTCTATTGCATTGCAATACCAACACCTTTTCCTAGGGATGTGTGTTACAAATCAAACTGTTTTCACTTTGCTTTCTCAGCCAACCTGGTTTATTTCAATGCTTGCAGTGCTCTCTCCTGTACAGAAACACTACCAACTACTACAAAACAGAAAGAAAGACCATATTACTTGTTGAGTGTCTTTCTGAAAGACACCATCTTGGAAAAACTTTTAATTCAAAACAGTGCCTGACATTCTCTCTGCTTTCCCTTGCAATCAACAAGGCTATAATAAAAAAAAACACCAACCACCAACCCACCCACACATACCTTTGATCTTTGTCTTTTCCTGAAGAGCTAACCCTTGTATTCCATCCCATGTTTCCTCTACTGACACACATCTACTCACTCTTGGGTGTATCACCTTCAGCAGCTGTGAAACTACTGCCATTTTAGCTGAGACTTGAAAGGAATACCTGCAGTGAGTGAAGCTCTTTGCAACTTCAAATTCACACATGCTCATAATATATTCAATTACCTGTTTCCATAGCTGGTGCTAGGTCTCTTTTTTTACCCAATACTCTTGTTTCAGGATAATTAGCAGGAGCCAGATTGCAAGCAAATTACAGCATATTGGAATTCTATGCAGTATGACGCTACCCTGAGAAAAGATTTTCCTTTAAGTTGGCAATTAAAGGTTCTCATCTAGCCTGTGTGTGTGTTATTGTAGCATCTGTTTAACTTAGATGCTAAGGAGTTAACATTAAGAATTCATACCCTCAGTTCCCAAGAACCAGGAATCACAGGAGCAGCATGCAATTCACTGCTTAAATACACAAAGACAAAACAGTCTAAAGACAGCCTGCCTTGTACAAATCAGTATTTCAGTGTCATTTACCATCTTCTTTAAATCAAACGTTACGGCCCCTCACAGAAAACAGAGACTTCAGAAGCGCTGTGTTTTAGAGCTGCAGAGATAGCTGGCTGGCAAAACATTCAGTCTGAAACTGGTGGCTTCTGTGCTGTATAATCAGAGGGCAGAGGAACAGCTGGTTAAAAGGCAGTTCTACTAAATACTAATTTTACACTGCATCTCAGCTGAATTAGAAGTTATAATCAGAAACAACAAAAGTTAAAAAGGAGCAAAACTAAGTCACTTCAGAGCACAGTTATTAAAAAGAACGTAACAAAAATCCCTAATATAGCACCAAGCTTCTGAGCATCCCAGCTCAGTAAAATGCCCAAGACAGCACAAATGCACAATTCACAACAAAGTGAAATTGCCACTGTTTCAGAACCTACACAGAATCACTGAGTGGCCACAGATGAGGAAGCACATGGAAGTACAAATGAAACAAGCCCAACGACACACCCTCCTTTGTTCATAGCAGGAATATTTACACTACAAAGCGTTGAGGCAAATCGCCTTTAGTTTCAGGCACTGCTGATTGGCCGCTGCGTTTAATACACACACGCCTGGCAGAGTTGGAGTTTCGACTGTCACACAGCAGCTCTAGATTGCAGGGCACGCAGCAAGCTAGAAAACCATAGAAAATAATTATTTAATATAATTATCCTAACTGAAATGGTCCTCCACAAGATACATTTGTTGTGAACAGGGCAGATGTGGATTTGTTTTCACTCCACTGTAATTCAGGGCAAGCTGAAAACCAGCTCCCCTCGCAGCCAGCTTTCAGTGCAGCTGCCTCCTCCAAGCAGCAAATGGCACAAAGAAAGTTATTCTAGAGCATATACGGGTGAACAACTGGTAAAGGAGTTTGCAGACAGTGACTTTTAAGTCACCACTTGACTCTCGTTCAGCTGGCAGTTCAGTGGCTTCGGTGGTTTTCTACAGGCAGCCATCCACGCCACAGAAAGAACCTGAAACACCTGATAATAATTGGCTCTTTGCTGGCAGTCCCAGCGGAGACTGAGGGCTGGGAAAGGGCCATGGGAACCAAGGGCTGGGAGAGGGCCATGGAGACCCAGGGCTGAGCACAGCCTGGGGGACGGCCTCTATCCCAGCCCACCGCTGCCAGCCTGGCACTTCCCTCCACATACCTGAAGTATTAGCAAAAGCAGAGGAGGGAGCAGGTACACAGAGAGCAGCGATGCCAGAAAGCCACATTAAAGGGCTCAGCCATCAAAATCCTCCCTACTCCCGACTAGGGCGGCACTGTCGCCTCCCACATGGACAGAAGAGGGGGGCCTCAAGGAGGCCCCAGGTGTCCGACCTACAGCCGAGACTCCCTCAAGCACAAACCAACACATACAGGGCCCCCAGCCCCACTCCGACTGCGGCCCCTCACGCTGCCAAACCTCACTGCAACCTTACAATGGGACCAGGGGCATCTCCACAGGGCTTCCTTCCCCCAGGGTCCCCCAGCACTCCCGGCTCCGCCGCGCCCCGCACCCTCCCCAGCAGAAAGAGCAGGGGACCTCCAAACACGCACACACCCCTCCGCTGGGAATGGAACGGTCCGAGCACCCCAGTACCCTGCGGGAGCCGGCTCCCGCCACTTCCACCTCCCCGGCCCGGCGAGGGGTGCGCGCCCCCCCCCGGGGGAGGATGGTAGTGCCCGCCTCCCGCAGCCCGGAGGAACCCGCCCGCTTCAATGGAGAGTCCGGCACGGCACCTCCGCACACACACGCGGCCCCCCGCGCACCCCCGCAATGGACGGGTCCGGCCGGCCACCGCGGGGCCACACAATGGCCGGAGCGAAGTCCCGGCTTGTCCCTACCTTTGCTCGGCTTCCTCCTCTTCCCGGGGCCTCCCTCCCTCCCTCCGCCGCCTTCCCCAGCGGCGCGTCCCTGCTCGCTGCCCCGGGACTGGCGGCCTCCGACCAGGAAGTGCCCCGATGTGACACCGCCGCTATGGAAACCTTCCCCGCCCCCGCCCCTCCCACAGGGCTGACCCACCGCCGCCGCCATCTTGGGCTCGGCACGAGGTGTCTGCCCGGGGCTCGGAGCTGCTGTGGGGAAAAAGGGGGGGAACTCACAAAGCAGGCCTCGTGCCGCTGAGAAACTCCTTGGCTGTGCTGCGTGAGCTACCGAGGTCCTCAGTATGGACATCATTCTCCTGTGTCCAGTTCTGGGCTCCTCAGTATGGCACCAAAAATACCGGCATAAATCAAACTCCCAAACTCTTACTTTACAGCATTGGCGGCTAGGCATTACTTTATTCCCAGCTGGAATGCACAGCAGGTAACTCCAGCCACATGCACTCCATTTACAAAACTTCTCACTCACACATTGTTAGCAAACAAATTAATATTTGTTGGTTCTAAATTGCGTAATTCTCTTCCTTAATTACTATTCTATTAGTTATTGGTTTCTTGCTTCTACTGCTAGCTAGTCCACATTTTTCAGCCCTTGATTATCAATTTTTCCCCAACAGAGTCTACAGTGCTCAGGCTGTAATGTCTTTGTCAGTGTCTTCTGGTTACTCCAGTATGTCCTTGGAGGGCCACAAATTTTGGATCCTTAGTGTTCTTTGGATCCTTTCCTTGGTTCATTGAAGGTTATCAGGGTTAGTTTAGCAAAACTTAAAGTTTCAGTGATCTAACAATAAGTCTGTCAAAAGAAACTTAGTGATGTGCTGGCTAAAGTGGAAAATTACACTGCTCAAGACTGCTTTTGATTAATTAAAACAATTAGAAAACTTTAATTAGGAAAGTGATATAATTTCCAACAATTCCTCCCTTTGGAAGTGATTTTAATTATTTCTTTCAAGATTATTTCCACTTAAATCCTCGAGTATTTGGCAAGACTTACCACGATCGACAGTGAGGCACTGGATGGTAATGAAGCCAAGCAACTGGGATCCCTGTCCTGAGGTGCAGGTGTTGGCCAGAGGATCAGGAAAATAACAGGAACTCTCAGCCTCTGGAGGCAACTCTTGTCAAGTGTGAGGGAAAGATACCTTTGCAAGGAAGACTTTTCAGTGCACCAAGACAAATGGAACACCATGGAGGATTGTACCTGGTGCCTGAGAGAATTATCTGTGCTGGAGATAATCTTTTCAGATAACGAGTGATTCCCTAATAATCCAGACAGCGTCCAGTGTACACAAAACATGTGGTCATGTGCCAAGTCATTAGGAATGTTGGCATGGAAGAAGGGAGAAAAAGAAGTGGGCATTCTGGTTTGGCAGACTCCAGCTACATGAAACTATCTCCGCCCCATTATGGGCCTACATCTCATCCATGGAAAGAGTGACAGAGGATTTCTGGACTTTAAAAGAGGAAATTAAAGAGGGCCACCAGAAACTTCTAGAGGAGCTTAAAGAGGAAATTTTCCATGCCCACCCAGTACAGACCAGAGTCTCTGCTATTAGGAGCAGGCTCCTGCTCAAGAGAGAGGGGACACTCCATGAGGCAACCTGTGGTTTACCTGCATGGAGAAGTCATGAGGAGCTGGAATGGAAAACCCACCTCTGCCCTAGCTGCATGGGTATGTGAGTTGAGAGGAGGAATGACTACCACAGGAAGCTCTTAGAGGATAAATGCCACTCCAGTTTCCTGCGGACAAGCCCCTAGGCACAATAGAAGGGATGATGTTACGTCCAAACCTCTCCAGGCCAGGAGGGACAGGGATCATTCACGTAGCCAACAGATTGTCCTCAATGTATAACACGTACCCGTTGTCTAAGAACATCAGGAACCTGGAAAACAAGCAGGATTTAGAAATGGAGATGAATAGAGCACAGCTTCACATCATAGAATGGAAATGGAGAACTCCCCGTTCCTCCTGGAGTAGGGGACATCCCAGTCCTGGATGAGGACAGGATGATGATCCCAAACTCTCTCTGTGCTCCCCAAGGCAAGAGAGAGACTGCCCAAATGCTTCCCAGCAGCACAGTCCCAGACAAGCCCTTTCCCTATGCTCCAAATTCCCTCCGTGCCCCAGCCAAAAGGAAACATTTAATTGTTCTTTCTTTCTGCAAGAAAAGGTGTTTTTGCAGTCTTTGGAACAGCAGGAGAACTTCATGACTTGAACATGAAGAGCTGGACACAGCTCCAGGGCTACACCCACAGCTAAGTGAGAGGAGGAGAGTCCCTGGTGCCTGTGGGGAACAGAGAACTCCAGGGGGTACCAGGAGCTCTCAGGTGGCATCCCACAAGCTGGATAAGGCACCCACATAGTGCCACGTGCCTCTGAGTAACAACTCCAGGCCCTGGAGCTGTACAAAAGGTGCAGAACAAGGGATCAACATTACAACCAGGAGTAAATTTGTAATATGAGTAGTAAATTCATTTCATTTTCACTTATTAAATACAGATCAGATAGCACAATTCACAGCAGATCCAGAGTGATTAAATCTTTTATCAATCTCTTCAGGAAGACCACAAGCCTTTATTTTAATAGACCAGAGCAGCTCTGCCCCTTCTTTATTCCCAAAAAAGCTGCTCTAAAACTTCAGTGTTTTATAAGCTTAAATGCACTCAGCATGCTATACTGCATGCTGGGTTTGCTTTTGTTTATTTTCCCCAAAATGAAAGTGGTGGGTTTCAGGAGTTACTTCCAGCCCATCCCTTGCCTGATCATGTCACTGACATTTCCAGGAGCTTTGCAGAACTGATGATTTAGGCAGAGGTTTGCCTGCACATACGTGGGAGCATCAGCCCCCACGGAGACACTGCATTACATAGGAAGGGCTGTGTTAAAAGCAGGAGTCGGGTGGGGCTTGGAGCAGGAGGGTTTGCCCTTTGCTTCACTATTTCTGGCTGCCTAAAGGACTGTTTTTCTTTCGGTTGGGATTGTTCAATTGCCCTCAGCCAGTCCCATTGTCCACGGGCTCTGTTGGTTTGTTGAGGTTCAGGTTTCACCCATTCAGGCCTCTCTTCCTGCTTTTGGTGGCTCCTGCCATGGGAATCAGACTTGAATGTGTGCAGTGCTTGCTGCCTGATGAAAGGGGCTATTTCTGTCCCCTCTGTCTGTCAAGACAGATTTTCTAATTCTCCTTCGTTTTTTCCTAAATTTTCTGTCTCCTCTAGCATTTTCTTGCCTTTTCCCATTCACCTCCTTCTGTCTTATTCTGTTGTTTCAATATTCTCTCATTTCTCTCTTGCTCTCTCTTCTTTTATGTTGATTTATCTTTCAGTATTCTTTATCTATGAAAACTACAAACAGAACAACATTTAATACACTTACACAGTACAAAAGCCCTTTTTTTAAAGGTCTTCTTAACACCAAGTAGTTTTTCAGTGAACTGAAAAATATCCCAACACCAAAAATGTGTCACTTATCTGTATATCCCATGTCATAGAACTTCCCAGATATCCTTTTCTATGTTGAGTACACAGACAATGCATAATTGGCTGTCCACAGCAAATGCAAAATCCAGAAAGCCTGGCTGAAGAAGGCACGTGTGGCTGTATCTACTCAAGCACAGGATGGGCTTTAAAACATGAATCAGGATATTTTCCTGAACCTGAGTTTTAGATTCTTGTTAACAGGATTTCATCCTGCTCCCACAGCAAGAGGCAAAGGGATTTGGTGAAAGAGAGGGAAAAGCTAAAATCAAATAATACAGCTTTCAAATCAAGGAAAAGTAGAACATAAAACAGGAGAAGAAAAAGAAGAGATAAGACAGAAGATTAGGTCTTATTGGCAATGATGCTCAACAAAACGAAACAAAACAAAACATCAGCTTCATCTTTTGTGTGCCTTACTGTGATTTTCCAGGAGAGTAGCTGAAAGATACATTTTTGTAAAGTGCAGACCTGATGTAGACTTACAGTAAGACAATGAACCAGGAATCTCATGACAGTATTTATAGAGTCAGCGTTCAGAATACAGTCACTATTGAAGTTTATTATCACTCACTCATAACCACCAGAATGTCAAAAGCAACTTAAAGTTAACAGAAATAGAATAATTTCTTAGACACAAACAAATCTAAAAGCCTCAAAGGGAATCATTTCCATGAAGTTACAAGCGAATGAAAATGGGAGCCTGTAATAAAATGTGTCAATACTCTGTGCTGTGATAGTATATCCTGCAAAAGGTGTAATTACTTGTCTAATGTAGTGCAAAAGTTAAATCTTTATGACCTTTTCCATTTGCTGCTGAAACCAGCAGAAAGAGAAGTGTGAATGACTGATGGAGCAGAAATATATTCAGTTCATTCAGGTAAAGCTCCTCGTGAAAGAACAAAATAATTTTTTTCCAGCAATGTGATATTTAGAGTCTTTTCCCAGCTCCGCTTCATGTAGAATTTATGTAGCACAACGTGAGGTGGGGGATGCAAGTTGGACTTTGCATTCAAGCACGTTCTTCCCCCTCTGCCTCGAGCCATCTGTGCTCGGTCAGCCTCCTGTTCAGGGTAAAGCAGCGTGAAGGTTTCCTACGAAGCCTTAACTGCAGGAATAGCTTGCCAGGGAAGTGGAAGTCCTATCGCGCTTATCTTTTCCCTAACCAAGCCCATGTGGCAACCAGAGAGTGAAACAAGACAACAAGAGGGTGGCCAGGCTCTCTCAAGCTGTTTCACACCCATAAGGAACAGAGTTCGATTCTCAGGGAAGGGCCATTGCTGAGTTTCCCAGGGTCAGGCTCCCCAAACACAGGGACACAAGGTTACTCACATTCCTGGTGAAGGTGCACTCACAGATCCTGCTGAGGCTGGTGCTTACACCTGGTACCCCGTTTCATCCTGTGGGGAAGCCAAGGTCCCTGCACAGCCACCAGCACTAATAAAGGCACCCCTCAGCTTTGGCAAAGAAAGCCAGCTTGAGGCTGTAAAGCAGGATGAAGCTTCCCAAACTTTCAGCAAACACCTTTGAAGTGTAAACATGCCTTATCCTTTTTATGCAAGGAAGAGCTTTCTGAAAGGTGAGGCACCAACTACCAAATAACAGGCTGTTTTCCTCCAAGTTTCCTTACAATCCAGTAATTTACTGTCACATCCAGAGATATTTCTCCTTTTGTAACCTCAAGATAATAAGCAGGACTCAATCTGACCACACTTCAGCTCGATCAACATCATGAAAGGTGGATTTTCTTAAATACTGGGTTGAGGGGAAAGTGAATTTGTGCAAGGACACACATACCTTGAGATATATGAGCCAATCGGCTTAAAATGTTGTTTTGCCCTGACCTGACAAGACTTGCTGTCTGGCAACGCATAATCTCTTTTAATGTACTCCCAGGAAGGTGATGGCTGTTTGAAAACCCATCTGAACTGCAGTTTATCTCGATGGCTGATACCTGAATAGAAACTACACAGCTCTGTGGAAGCCCCAAGACAAGCAGGTATTAATAGGAGTCTGTGTTGATTCAGGAGACAAACGGATAAGGGAAGACTCTGAATCAACTTGTTACAGGTTTTGTGCAGAAGTTTAAAAAATTGTGTGTCAAGGATTTTGAAGCGGACACTGCCAATGGAGACACCTATTTCACTGAATAAAGCCATGAGGCTTTGTCCTGCACATCAGGATGTTTTCCTAAGAGCGTGCTGCTCTCATTCATCTCCGTCAGAGTGATTTCAAGTTGTGCATTTAAGACTCAAGTAAGCTCCTTTGCAAACACTCCTGAGAATAGGATCAAAATGGGAAGAGATTACATGTAATCTAATTATGTTAGGTTCCATTTGAAATCCTTCAGTGTAAAAATTAAAAGAATACGACACAGCTTTGAAATATTTTGTAGTTCACATGGAAGTGACATGAGCATGTGGAACTGAGGCAACATGTGAGAAAATATCATGTGTTGGGTATACAGTAGCATTTGCTTTAAATAATCTAAACCTCAGGACTAGAATGGTTTGGTGAACTAAAAATAAATTCTAAGAACTTTATGCCCTCTGTCATTAATGTGACACTGGCCTTTGCCTTTTATTGTCTGGCCACAGCTTATATGAAAAAGCTGGTGATCAAGAGATCTATATCAAAAAGGCAACATCAATCATGATGCTGGTCAGCAAGGTTGTGCCTGGGGCAGCACTGACCCTGAAGATTGGCAGCTGCTCGTGGGACAGACAGTGAATCCCTGTTGCTGAGTGCTCTGTACATTTATACCAGAATCACCTTCTAGTAATGGCTGTAAGAACATTCATAGTCACTAGAGATTGTTTTGAGTAATTCTTCATTTTCACATTCTTCCAAAATTACACAAGTGAATTAACAGCTGTAGGATAAGAAGCAGTAGCTTCATTGAAATTGCACCACCTTGTGATCCACACTGAATCAGGCCTCAAATTATGTACTGAACAAGTGCTCCAAATGTGCTTGGAGGGAGGACCAAGAAGCCTTGAGGTCTCACTCCCCTCATTCACTGAGTGCTGCAGGTGATCTGGGGGCAGGCTCAGGTGTGGTACCTCCCCTCTTTATCACCATTAATGCTCCCAATCCATGTGTGATCAAATTTAGAGCTGGAATATGTTTAGTTTGTCAGTTAGGTTTTGGGATAGAGGCTGTCCTTCCTAGTCTTGAACTTGAGCACTATTCAACTTCATGAACTGTTCTGTGAGATTCCTCAAAACTGGGATTGTAGAAACTTCTTGAAAATGTCTTGTCCAGTTCTATTTCCATTATTCTGAGTTATGTCAAAACTGGATTCAGAAAACAGGTTCTTTTCTCCCTTTGAATTCAACCTATGAGTTTAAGGAGTTTCTACAAAATCCCCCCTAAGAAGGAGAAGGTCAGATTCCTCTTCAGATTTTCCTCTAATTTTAGAAAATGGATCAAGCTGGAAAATGCAGAGCTGTGTTTTGCCCTCCACCACAGGACTCATGTTCTAATTCCATGTAAGTCTATAGATCATTTGCCAAGGATATTTCTTGCCCAGTTCCAGGCATTTGGGCACATCTGGATCTCATGTTGTACTCTGGCTCTGATTACAGAACAGCAGCAGGGGAATCCTTGTGTTACGGGCTCTACAACCAAAAGAAATAAATACAGTTAAAACAATGAAATAAGTTCTGTACCAGTTGCTGGCCAGATGGTATTGTGAATTGTTATAATCTATCAGCAGAACAGAGGAAGGAAGTGTTTTAAAGCAAGATTATATTATTTTCCTTAAGTTCTTATTATGAAATCTTCCTGAGGTGAACTTTCAAAACTTGAAAACCCTTCCAGAAGGAATGAATGGAACAGGCCAAACCGGAGACTTGCTGGGGAGTAGTTAAATACAAGGGAGAAGAATAGTATGCCAGTGAAATAAAAGAATTCATTACCAAGCTTTCGGTTTGGAAAGACAAATTGTAAGAAAAGAAAAATACAAGCAACAAAAAAAAAGGAAAAAAAAGTACATAAAAATATATGGTGTTTCTGTCCTCTTAATAATTCCAGATTGGAAAGCACCCAGGGTCTTCCCTCCCACTGGAGGGAAATAAGCCTGAAAGCTGAGAAAGCAGATAAGGCCAGCAGTGACACATTCACTATATAGGCAGGCTGCAATGTGTAGCAACTTACTGCCAGCAAAGTGCCTTGAGATCCTTAAGAAAAAATGCTGGGGAAAATGCATTTTATTCTTGCTGTCATTTAAGAAACAAAATACATTTGAAAACCATGAGAAAAAATGTGTCTTAAATGAAAACGACCCCTGACCATTAAGTACACTCCAGTCAAATAAAACACATCCTGTTTTTGTAACTTTTTTATACACAGCAGATCCTGGTCTGTATAGACTCTTTCCAGCCAAGGATTTGACCCACGGTTGAATTTTTATTAGAAGCAGGGGAGGATGTAATGGAAAATACACGGGGCTGCTGCTGCCTCAGTTAAGATAAAGGGTGAAATCTGGATTTGAATTTTGAATGCAGAAAATGGAGTAAGTCCATTGTACTGTATCTCAACTAAAGTTAGTTGGTACAAAGAGTTTAGAAATCTTCTGGCAGGGCAAACATAGCTACAGTATCAGTTAATTAAATGACACAAAATGCGTCACCTAAAATACATCCTGGACTTTCCATACAGTCAAGAAAACATGTCACACAAGCTGCATCAGCCTTTTCTTGATAATTTTGTTCTGAAACATCTGCAATGAGATAGAGAAGCAGTCTGCAATGAGATAGAGAAGCAGTCATGTTGTGTTCTGCATCAGTCACCCCCAGATCTTTTCCATGGGAAGAAGGAAGTGTTGGTCACCCCCCCACACACACAAACACCCCCCCTTATTGTCCATAAAGAAATCTTATTTACTTCTTGTCTTGATTTTGTGGGAGAGCTGGGAAAAGCCTGGTATGTGCAGAGGCTCCAGGAAAGCTGTAGATGAACAGGGCCACAGGTGTAATCTAACCACTGGTTTTGTGAGACTGCTTATCCAGAGTTCTGAGCTCTGCTCTACAGCCCGTTCCCTGCAGCAGAGAGGATCCCTTCCTCTGGTATCCCCTTTGGGTGGGATGGATCTCACTTCACCTTAGGTTAAGGTCCCTGTGTCGACAGTGTTTGTTCCTGTGTGTAAACCAGGTGTCAGGGCTCCCATTCTGGGGGCTGGAGGGCACTCAAAGGGCTGGAGGGCACGAGACAGCTCATTATACCACACTTAGAGGTGACTGGATTGATGCCACCCTAAGCCCCACTGACCAGACTTTCATTGATTACACTGGAAAACTGCTCCACCAGTCCTTGCTCAGAACTGATCACCACTGGGTGAGTCTGGAGCCCTCTCAAGCTAACGAGCCCCGGTGCCTCCTGGCCACGTTGGAGCTTCCGCAGCCACCTCACAGGTCAGCACCTACGTGCAGACACCTAAATTTAGGTGTCTTAATCTGCGTGCTGAGTCTAACCTTTACATTAGGTAAATGAATCTGCTTCCAGACAACTTGGTAGAAACACAGGTTTAAAACCCAGATTTGAATGACTTTGATGAAGCAAATGGAGAGAAGTGTTTGGAAAATATAATCTGAAGTGTACTGAGAACTGAATATAAACCAGTACAAGAACCAAACAGGAATCTGCTCTGTGTGGTATCGAGTCTTTAAATATACACTTACCTCCTACTCAGCTGTTCAGGTGCCAGAACAGGATCTGCATTTGTAGAAAAAGATCAGGCTCATTAGTCGTTTTCAGGATTATAAAGTTATCTATTTTTCAGTAGGAAAAACATACTTTGTCATTGTTCATCCATACTGATAAGAAAGTGTTTACATTAAAGATTCTTAAAGAATCTTTAAACTGAATGATTATTGGCATTTCTGTTGCAAATAAGAATCAAGGATTTACAGATTTTAGTGTTTTCAGGTGGTAGCATTGTGTGTCCATGTGTTAAACACTTGGCATTTATACAGAGCACAAAACATCAGACAGTCTATTTTTGCCAGAGACGGTCCAAGTAACTGCATGTTTTCAATGCTTATTAAAGCATTGTCATGCAATGACAATGAGTGTCAGACAAATACCTTGCAATCAGGCAGCACTCCAAATCTGCTCCAGTGTTCACACTGGATATTGCTGATAATTATCCTCTTCCCAATCATATTATCATAGAAAACATAACTGGAAGGGACACTGAGATGGGCTCATCCAGTCCTACCTATGCATTCTCCTACCCTCAGCTGGATCAGATACACCTTAAGTTTTTAAGTAAGTACACTTTTTTAAATTGTATTAAAATAATACCTTGTTCTTTATGGGTTTTGTTGCAGGATTGGATATTGCTTGATTTCCTTTTGGGAGATGGGAATTGGATCAAAGAAATAGGTCAAAAAAAGGTCCACATTTTTTGGTATATTTGTAATCTTGGACAGAATGCAGCTACAAATTACCTGCATGTACAAAGAAAGGAGACTGGTTTTTTTTGTTCCAGCTGTCATGTTTGCACATAACTGGAAAGGGAACAGTAGAACTTGAGGATATGGAGAGGAGAATTATTCTTCATCTAAAGCCTGCCTCTTCCTACAAAGAGTAATAAAGTCTCCTAATGATAATAACAGGTGCCCAAAAGCCAGAATCTATTTCTGAGTAACGTCAAGTCATGCAGGTCTAATAACAGGAACAGAACCAAATTACCCCCTTGGATGCATGTTAGTCTTTTTTAACAAATGAGTGGAAGCTGTAGGTGTGCAGCTGAGCAGGATGTAGTTCAGAGCCTGCAACATTCCTCAGAACTGAACCCCTTCCCATGGTGAATCAGTGTGAAGCTATAAAAAGAAAATGGGGATTCCTCGAGACAAATTCTAATCCCTGCTCGAGCAGATGGAAGAAACTGACAGAGAGCTCAGTGTGTTACAGGAGAACTCCCTCAGCACAGGTCAGATCCTGAGGTGGCCTAGAGCTGATATAGTGAAGAAACAAGGGGGCATCAAAACACCTCATCAATGAGGCTGTGAGCAGCCAGATCTCATTTAAAACCAGCAATAGAGTTCCTCCAGTTTAGCATGTGGATACCCACCTTTAGCTCCTAAACTTGACATCTGGGACAGTATTTTCAACATAATATTGCAAATGTCCCTCTGTGTACTCTGTGTGTTTTACTCCTTAAATCTGCTGTAAAAGGAAGTTCAGGAAAAATAAATTAACAATAGGTGCTCTGGCTCACATCTATACTGAGAGCAATCCCCATTTCTTGGGGAACCAGGTCTCAGATGGGGAAGAAGCAAGCCATGAAAGCAGCTGCCAAGGCAGGAATGACATTATCACCCCCAGAGGCACTCTACAGTGCTGGCTCAACATTCACCCATGTTCACTGGTTGGTTGTTCCAGCCCCTGTGCTCAAAATCTCTCACATCAGCTTCACTCCACTCCTGGGACTGTTACTCCAACAATCCTCTTTTCAGTGTCTCTTCTCCTTTCTCTCTTCTTTCTGTTTTTATTCTCAAACTGGCTCTTACATGACCAAGGTACTACATAACCTAGGTGCTTGCTCTCAAATTGCAACCTGCACTTTACAAACACATTCAGCTTTTTTCTCCAGCTCTGAGCTTTTTTGGAGCAGGGAGTACAGTGTCTTCTGGGGAGAGCCTTGTACTTTCTCAGCCTTAGGCACTGGTGTAATAAACATGATTTACCTTCCTAATGTCTCTGTAATTTCACTTCTATAGATTGGTCCAGATCTAGACAACTGATTAGTGCTAATGAGCACTGAAGAAAAGCAGTTGGTCTTTCAGTATCAAAAAGCTGTGCAATTATGTACCTCTGTAATTTTGAGAGCATTGGGGATCCAACATGTTGTCTGAATTCCTTTTTGTACTTCTGTGGCTCTGAGACTGCACAGATGATATTATCACAGAATCACAGAATGGATTGGTTGGAAAGGACCTTAAAGATCATCTAGTTCCAACCCAGTTTGGATGGCACTGCATATCCCAAAGCTGAAAATAGGTCTTCATGAACTGTCATGAGCTGCCACTAGCGTCAATGCTTGAGAATTGTGGTGCCAGGTCCAGCAAACCAGCAGATGGAAACCTGGTAACAGTGAAATCTGTAAGAACCCAGCCACCAGCTTCAAACAGAACTGGGATTCAGCTGTGTCTTGGGGTGCCTTGCAAAGTCAGAAACTCTTCCATCCTCAGCGATTCAAATGAAACATTGTGCCACTGTCAACAACCAAATCTGTATGTTCATGAAAAACGTGAAGAACTTGAAAAACTTCACAGCCACAATTAATTCATATAATCATATTTCATTTGTCTCAGATGTCCAAATACATGCTGTTCATCTCCCTGAAGGTTTCCTGCTAGGAACAGTAGTGCCAGCTGAGGCACCCAAGTTCCTAGAGCTGAACATGCCAAGCACAAAAGGTACTCCTGAAACAAGAAGAAATTTTAAAAAAAAAATCATACAATCATAGAATATTCTGAGTTCAAAGGGACCCACAAGGATCACTGAAGTCCAAATTTAGATGAATTTACTACTTAGGAATGGTCTTCTTTTGCCTCCTCCAGAACTACACATATAAACACTGATGAAGGAGAAATGCAGGTGGCCATGTTTAAAAATAAGTGATAAATTAAACTACATCATTTCAAAGAGACCTAACCAAACCCTCGTATTTTGCATACTGTACAGATCTAATTGAACAAATCATGTACCCAGATTTAAGTAAATTAATGTCAGAGGGATTAAGCAGGATGTAAATCGAGGAAGCATTTTATTTCCTTGTGTCTGATGAGAAGAGAGGGGAAAATCAGCATGCACGTCTCTCGTGCTGTCTTGTGAAGCCCAAGCCCAAATTTCTCATACAAGTGGAATGAAAAACTGAAAATAAAAATGAAGATAATCTAGTCAGTCAGCTGTTTAAAGTAAATGAAACTCTAAAAATTCACTAATGGGATTAGTTCATTGAAATATTCATTGATAATTGGTAATTCCATTGCCATATTAAGAACCTTTACGGTACTAATTGGTTCGGCTCTCAATAAAAGAGATAGATAATGATGAAAGTCTCTAGTTCACTGTAGTGTTGCTGTTGTGCAGGAGGCTGTTCATGAAAACAATGCTGTAATTTTAAATGTAGGAGTTTAACATGATCATGAAGGTTATTTTAGCCTGGTTTCCTGTGGAAATATGATCAGACTGTCTGTCTCCTGCTACATTTAACAGCAGGCTGGGGTTCTCAATGATCTTAAGTATCCACCTTTCCTAAGAACACCGATGGCCGGACAGAGACTGGAGACACAAATTACCACCTCAAATTAGAGAAGAGCCACAGAGTTCACTGGGCACTGCTTTGTCTGTGCCAAGACTGCCAAAAGCCTGCACTCTTCCCACGACAGCACATCTGCTCAGGGAATGGTCAGGAGGACTGAAGGAATGGAGGCAAAGGAGGAGGGCAGGCGACATGGAGTGTTAGGGATTTTTATCCAATCAACTCAGGTTCTGTCTTCAACTGCAGGACCAGTAAACACTGTTGACAGCAAATTTTAATTCTGTCATGTACTGTCACAGTAACCTGCAGTTCCCCACGTATGTAAATCCTCTCTCTCCGTGTGTCTGTGTGGCACAAACACAAACACTCTGTGTCTCAGCTCCCTTCCACAGCCCATAGCTCCTGGGTGAGCAGGGCTGGCTCTGAGCTCTGTGTATGGATTGGCACACGTGTGCCCATGGACTGGTCAGGAGGTCACACCAGAGAGAGCATCACTGAGCCTGTGCTGCAGCCTCTTCCTCAGGGCAAGCACTCATTTCTGTCTTTTTGTTCCGCTCAGCAATAACTTTCCTGCAACTTTTAACATCTCTTCCAATCTCCTTGACAGATCCAGGGGACTGGCAGACGTAATTTCCTGAAGCTTTTTCTTTTTCCTTCCAAACTAAAATAATTCTTTATTATAAAAATGCCCCTTTCAATTTGTGCGTTAGTATTTCCTAAACACAGAATAATTTTCTTTGCTCATTATGTATTACTGCTTCCTCTGCTTGGAAACAGGAACCATGAGCACTTTGACACAGAGAGTTACAGGATGTTTCTCCACAATATCAGACAGCTGTGTTGGATCAGGCCATCGCCCCTTCCTTTGTGCCAACACACTGTGAATTTAACATGTGTGGCCTTGATAAGATGAAATTGTGTGTTGAGAGTGTCAGGGCCAGCTGGATGGTCTGAGCCCAACCTGCCGCCTGGCATTTCCTTCCATAAAGAAAATGCACATGAGCAGTTGGCAGCTTTCCTGGTGACTCCTTGTCCTGCCTCCTGGCTGCCACGTCTGACACAGCACGGGGGAGACAAGATATAAGATAAGGTAAAATACACTCCATTAAGATACGTAAGTCACCACCAACCCGGTAATGAGCAGCATTCTGTGCCAAGCCCCTTGCAACAAATGTTGCAAGGACACATAAAAGCCTCCTCCTCCTCTTCTTCCTCCTCCTCTTCCTCCTGCACCAATCTGGTGTGGACATAACTGGCTTCAGCTTCTGACTGAAATAATTTTTTCTGGGACTTTGTAAACTTTTATTCCCAAGGTGGATGTTATTGTCTGTGTCATCCCTGTGAGCACCTCTCACATTGGTGGTGCCAAGGAACAACTATTAGGATTCTGTCATTCTCATGCTCATTTGTAAGATTCTGGTTTTTATTGATGAAAATCCAGTTTAATTGGAAAATGAGCATTTTCCGTAGTTCTAATATGATGGTTGCAATGAGATTAAAAGGATTGAAAGAAAATGAAACAAGCTGAAAATTGGCCAAGGGGCAGGAAACAGGTGATATCCGGAAGAGTCCAGAAAATTCAGTGTATTTTGCTACAGTAAAGTAGTAACTGGCAGAGGCAGGGACAAGCTGGGTAAAGGGTGCAGTTTTGTGGTGACAACTGTCATTTGCAGAAGGGGCTTGGAGCAAAGCCAGGCCACAATAGTGGCTGTTCCTAAGTATGGACAGCTTTAGGCAAACTTTTGCTCTTGGCCCCAAACAGCTGATACAAGTTACCTCACCATTCACAGCAATGATTTTGTCTGTAACCACAGCAGAGAGACACTGACATCTGGAAGTGCATCCTAAGATGCAGTTAGAGAATCATCACGCTGAGAAGATTCTGGTACTCCCTTCTTCCAGTGAGGTCCCTGGGCTGAGGTCAGTATTTGTACCTTTCACGAGGGTGAGGGGAAAGTTCACATCCCCCGCAAGAGGCAGTTTGCCTTGGTTCCCTACTGAGATCATTTGGGCTGGGACAGAGTTGGTTTTCTTCACAGTACCCTGTATGGGGCTGGTTTGGATTTGTATTGTAATCAGTGTTGATAGATCAGGGATGTTTTTATTATTGCTGGGCAGGGCTTACACACAGTCAAGGCCTTTCATGCTCCTTGCCCCACCCCAGCAGTGAGGAGGCTGGGGGTGCACAAGGAGTTGGGAGGGGACACAGCCAGGACAGCTGACCCCAAGTGACCCCAGAGATATCCCAGATCGTACAGGGTCATGTTCAGCACGTAAATCTGGGGGAAGGGAGGTGGGGGGGACATTCTGAGTGATGGCTTTTGTCTTCCCAAGTCACTGTTCCATTTAACAGAGCCCTGCTGTCCTGGGGATGGCTGAATACCCGACTGCCCATGGGAAGTGGGGAATGAATTCCTTGTTTAGCTCTGCCTGTGTGCACCATTTTTGCTTTACCAAATGAACTGTCTTTATGTCAACCCATGAGTTTCCTCACTGTTACTCTTCTGACTCTCTCCCTGATCTGTTGAGGGAAGTGAGCGAGCGGGGCTGAGCCGCCAGCCGGGGTTAAACCCCGACACTGGGGCAATGAATGGAGAGCAGGAGGAGCCTGCAGAGACAACGGGGAGCAAGCTGCTCATTTAGATACTGACCAGCCCTGCAGGGGAGAGAGTGTCTCTACTGATCGTGTAGGGAGCCTTGCAGGATTAAGCATCTAAACAGGGAACCTAAGGTTAGATCCTCTGAGGGAAGGAATGAATATCACCTTTTTTTCAAGCCTGTTACAGTCTCGCATTTTTTATAATTCTGGTCTTTGTTCACATCTTAAGAATCTCACATACAGAAGAATCTAATATTAACGCCGGGGAAATAGAAATCACTTTAAAAGTGAGGACAATGCAAGATAAAAGATGAGTGTGGGGAGGGTAAGAGAAAGACAGCAAATGAAGACGAGCAGGAATGGGTGTAGTGACAAAAGGGCTTTGGTCAATCACCTGGTTCACAAGCAGAAGGGAAGATAAACAACACCCATTACACGGAGCAGTGCTGCCACACAGTGTCTGGGAAACAGCTCTGAGCAGTAACTGCAAAACATTGCAGCAGAAGTGACACTGGGAGCTTTCTGTGTAATGTCAAGAGCAAACAGGACACTGGATTGTTTGCTGAAGGAATGCTAAATGTAAAGGCAGGAGGCGGCAGTACTGCCAGGTAAGGACCTGATCTGGACCTGACTGGCAGGTGAGTAGCCTGGTTCACAGGCTGCTGCAAATTCTCAATAGCAGTCGTGGAGTTAAAACTGGATTAAAATCCTTTCTCTTAGCAGAATAATCAATATTTTTTTTAAAAACTAACTTTCTCTTAAAGTACACGCTAAAAATTCTGATAGTCTCCTATACATTAATCCTGTAACTGATTTTTAATTATTACTTCAAGTAATTAGAGCCTCTATAAAGAGAAGGCTTATATATGTATTACTTACCTTTCTCTGACTTTTCAAAGAAAAAAACCCCAGGGCTAGGACTCAAAGGAGGTTTGGTAGGAAAATCATGGGAATTCCAGGCGTGGACAGACTAGAGAGGCTTCATGCCCTTAGAAAATCCCAGCACAATTACACATTGTCCTGAAGTTTCTTTGCTATTTCTATCTTAATAGCAATACAGAAAACATAAATTGTCTAAGGACACAGAAAAAATGTTACACAGACAGCACCCATCCTGTGGTGCTGGAACTCAGCTCAGAATCTTGGCTAAACGGGAACAAAAATGCAAAATCCTTTTTCATCTTTTCTTTAGTCAGTCCTGGAGGGTTCCACATCAGAGAAACCATGAAGCACTAGGCTATCTCATTGCTAGCAAAATTCACAAAGCAGGGAAATAAATTCTTTTCCTTGGCCTGGGTGCAAGAACAGGACCCTGCTCTCCCTGTTATCCTGGAACTACTACACACCTGACCAGAATTAAGCAGTCTTTGAGTTCTAAAGGTGCCAAACCCCTCTGGCTCCCTGTGGGATTTGAATGCCTTCAGCAGTGTTGAAAATCAGGTCATAAGATCCTTTGGGAATGCCAACGTTTGACAAGAGATAATTTGCATGAAACTCTGCTAGGGATATATCTGCCTCATGTTCCATAAAATAGTCCCAAGTTTTCATCATTGCATTCCAATTAATAGAAATATCTTCATGGATATATTTACTAATTTACATACATGTATGTGGATGTGTTTTCCATTTCAGCTGCATCCCAAAAAGGTCTGCCTTTGCCCTGGGTTGACCTGCTATTTTTAGCAGCAGGTGCTCCTGGAAGATGCATATCCCATCTGGGCTTGCTGAAAGCCAAGGAAATAAAGACCCAAATAAATACCTGTGCTTCATAAAGGAAGGGATCCTGTATCTTTATTGTCCATGCATGGTATCTAACAACATCACAACGGAGAGCACAGAGGGCTTTACAGCACCTAAGCACACTTGAATCTCAAAACATCTTTTCCTGCACAATGTGATACCCCGATAGTTTCTGGAACGATCTAAGGATGAAGTTGCGTCATGTTCTTTGTCATTTCCCTTTTTATATTTTATGAGGCTCAATACAGCTAAAGGTTAGAAAAGCCCTGTCTGGTACTTGCAATCCTGGCTTCTGGCTGTTTCTAGTTGAAAGTGTGAGCTGAGCCATAACCACAATGCTGCTGGCAAATGCTATAAAAAGGAAATCTGCCTGAAATCGGAAAGTTTTTTCAGTGCTTTTTCAGAGAAGGCAGCAGCAGGTCTGCTAAAATGCACTGGGGAAGCTGCAGCCAAAAAACAATCTGTAATGGGGGTGGGTGTGAAAGGAAACATGAGGTTGTCAATCAAAGTTAAAAAGAACTGAATTTCCAGGGAGCTGGAAACACTATATAAAAAATAAGCTTTTTGGAGAAGACCACAAAAAATTCTCTCCTTGGAGATGGACAGAAAAAGGACAAGCAGATGGAGAAGGAACTGGAAGAAAAATAATCAGTTGTATTCACAAGTTTGAAAGAGGTCGGTGGTCAGTTTCAGGGGATTAGGAACTCCTCCCAGAGCAAGCACACAAGTGTTCTTGGTGTGCTGGCCTTTGCCACACCAAGCAGGGACTTTGAAAACTACTGAAATCTATATAAGATGATCTCATTTGCTTCTAAATGTTTCTTTTTTTTCCTTGCTACAGATGCCTACCACTTACTAAATTTTGGAAGAATTTTTCAGTGAATTGACCATGAGGTACAAACAACCATGAGAAAAAGAAAATGGTCAGGTGGGGAAAGCCCAGAGCAGAATTAGCTCTCAGGTCTGACAGTGACCTTCAACACTGAAAAATATACATAAATGTACATAAATCCACTGTTGCTCTTACAGCAGAGCCACAAAGCCCCGGGATCTAAGAGGTCATTGTGTTAGGCAGCATAAAATCAGTAAACAAAAAGTGCATTCCCACACTAAGCTGTTACTATCTGTGTAAGTAAATATATTATTAATCACAAAATTCATGTGATTCTTTCATGAGGCTGATGATCACAAGTGAGAAGCCTCCATTGTCACTACAGTCAAAAAAGCTGTAGGGGTTCAACAGACACTGATAAAAACTCAAGACACATCTGACACTTTGCTACAACTCACAAGAACTTGTATCTTGTGGAACAAGGCTACGTGGTCTTTGGGCTTGTGAGCATCTCCTGGTAGATGAGATTGTTCATCAGCTGCCTCATCCACATGGCTGCCCCTCTTTTAGCTTGATTTTTGGAATACGGGTGACCAGAAGCATAAGCAATAACCAAGATGAAGTGAATATACCTGTATGCCCCTAAAATACTTTATTTTAAAGTATTTAAAGAATTTTAAAATCACATTTGAAGTGTAAAATCACCAAATAACCTCCTAAAATCACATTTGCCTTTTTTTTTTTCTTCTTGAATGCATCATATGGACTATAGACTGACTCTGCAGGACCAATTAGAACACAGAAGGTCTTTCCCATAACAATTTCCAGATTATGAGCTCCCAGTGAATAAACGATCAACTTATTAGTTCCCAAGTATCTGACTCCAAGCCCTGTAGAACTGAATTCCATCTCAAGCCAGTTACTCTCAGCCTCAAAGTGATGTAATTTTCTCTGCATGACACTGCTTTCCTGTCATGATAGATACCACCCCAGTGCCAAGTTCGCTCAGCACAGTCCTAATCTCCATCCTATGGTCATAGCTGAAAATGCTGGGTGGAATCTGAAGAAATTATCACAAAAGTCAACATTTCCTAGGGCTCTCCAACACCCCAGCTACTCATTAATGATACCACTGCCCACCCAGGCCTTCCAGCGCAGGAGTCAGGTCTGAGAGCAGGACCGAGGGAGGCTCTGTGTGGATGGTCTGTACCAGGAACAGAGCATCCAGCAGCACCAGGGAAGGGATTCTTCCCCTGTACTGGGCACTGCTGAGGCCACACCTCGAGTGCTGTGTCCAGTTCTGACCCCTCAGCTCAGGAAGGACATTGAGGTGCTGGAGCGTGTCCAGAGATGGGCAACAGAGTTGGTGAAGGGTTTGGAGCACAAGTCTGATGAGGAGCAGCTGAGGGAGCTGGGATTGTTCATCCTGGAGAAAAGGAGGCTCAAGGGGGACCTCACCACTCTCTACAACTCCCTGACAGGAGGGTGCAGCCAGGTGGGGGTCGGGCTCTGCTCCCGGGAAACCAGCGACAGAGAGGACACGGTCTGAAGCTGTGACAGAAGAGGTTTGGGTTGCACACTGGGAAGAATTTCTTCATAGCGTGATTACAGACATTGGAATGGGCTGCCCGGGGAGGTGGTGGAGTCACTGTCCCTGGAGGTATTTAAGGGAAGTCTGGACGTGGCACTCAGTGTCATGGTCTGGTTGACAAACTGGTGTTTGGTCATAAGTTAGACTCGATGATCTCAGCGATCTTTTCCAACCAAATCGCTTCTGTGCGCCGGCTGCACCGCCGTGCCAGGGTCAGGCCCGGGCCGCGCCGCCAGCCCCGGTGCCGCGGAGCTCCGCCCCTGCCCGGCCCGACCCCGCAGCGATGGCGGCCCGGCTGTGCCGGCTGCGGAGCCTCCTCACGGCCGCCTTCAGCAGCGCCGCGGCCGCGGGAGCCGGGCAGGCCCCGCCGGCGGAGCCGCTGACGGAGCTGCGGCAGGCGGGGGGCGTGCGGTGAGCGGGGGCGACGGGGGCTCCGGGACGCGGCCGCGCTCGGAGCTCGGTGACCGTAACCCCGCTGTGTTTCACGGGTTTTGCAGCACCATCGTCCTGAACAACCCGCGGCGGCGGAACGCGCTGTCGCTGCCCATGCTGCAGAGCCTGCGGCGGGACCTCCTGCACGACGTCAAGAGCCGGGAGCTCCGCGTCATCGTCATCGCGGGTACCGCGCACCCGGCCGGGCAAGGGGCACGCTCAGGGGAACGCGGAGCTGACACCCAAACCTGGCTCGGAATTACGGGAAACGGGGCGGAAAGGGAGCTGCGTGTTTCCCGAATGCTCCCGTGGTCTCCTGGGGCTGCCGGCACCCGGCAGACCTCCCTGTCACGCTGTTCCTGTATACTCACCCCAGCTTCCCCCCTCCTGTACTTAATTCCTCATTCCTAACACTGCATTAGCGACTGACTTGGGCTCTGTTATGCTTTTGGCCAACATGTCTTAAGTATTAACACGCTTCAAAATGTCAGCGTTTCAATCGGGCTATGAGGGTGTTTACACTCGGTGAGTTGCTTCCTTTTGTAAAAACAATCGGCAGTTTAGGGTTAGGGTTGATTGGTTTAAAACTGTATGTAAAGAATACTTTAAACAGAACAAAAGTCAAACAAAAGTTCTAAAAGTTAGCAAAATAAAGCATTTACATTTCCAGAAAGGGGTTTTGTGCAGGAAGGGGCAGAGCTAGGATGATATTTGTTGCCTTCGTTGACAGGTGTAGACTGCAGTAAAATGCAGGGTTTCTGCCAGTCGGGTGCTCTGTTTCCCTGCTCTGAGCCAGGATCAGCCACGTTATCGTTGCCAGTGGTTTGTCAGAACTATTTTTAAAACGCTCCAGTGAAGGAGAGACCATAATATCAATACCACAGACACCCATAACCCACAGATGTAAAACAGTGTCTCTCAGAGCCTGTTAGTTTCCTTCCATTTACGTATTAACCTGTAGAGTTCTTAATGAAACTTGAGGTGTACTTAAGCTGTCTTTTTTTCTTCTGCTATTTTAAAATTACCTTCCTCTGCCTCCCTCCCAAACATCTCAGAGAAATTGGTTCATTTATTTAGGATGATGCTGTTTCCTATGCATAGGGGAAAACTCTATGTTAGGGCATACACATGAGAGTGGAAGTGAGCTGATTTCACAGGGGTGAGTTTAAATATACATATTCCTCATTTCAAACAGCAGTGACAAATTTTGGGAAACACTGAAGGTTCTTCTTTGGGAAGATAGTGCTCTGGGAGTTTGTGAGCACAATTGTGTTTGTTTCTTTAGAAATTGCATTTTCTTGTTCATTTCTAATTCCTCTGCTGAATAAAGTGCAAAAGAAGAAATTTCAAGAAAAGAAAAGATTCCTCAGAGAATGCTTTGGGCCTTTTAACACAGACTTTGCTCTGGATTCTTCAATGAGGTTCAAATGCAGATGTAGTTAATCTCCAGATATATATTGCCAACCCCATGAGCTGACTGATGTTAATTGGTTATTTCTGGATAGATTGTGTCTCAGCAATCTGATCCATAAGAAACAAATCCATAGGTGAGGTTTGGTCTGCATAGGTGTAGCTGGAAATGTCACATCCATACAAATATTTGAGAAGTTCTGAAGGATTGAAAAGCATCACATTGGTTCATTCTAATGGCAGCTATTCTCAGGACAGAGGAGAACTGCTGTAAAGATTGTGCACCTGTATAGAGTGTTCTGATCTTAGCAAATCCAAAGCTTAGTTCCACAGCAACCTCCTGTTTTGCTGCCCAAACCCTGGACATGCTTTTGGGGGTTCTCTAGATGTCAGTTTAGCAGTGGAGAAAACACCCCAACAACCCTTCTGGTTCTCCTGTAGCAGAATAACCTTTTTTGTTTCTTTTTCCATTGTGACCTTCAATGCCATGACAGAAAAAATACTGATGCTTATTTAGCAAAAGTTAATAATTAATTCTGGGTACAATAAACAGGGACTAAGTGTATTTATCAGTCTGAGAGCAGAGCCTTCCAACCTTGCTCCAGCTGACAAGTTTGTGAGGAGGTGTTTTGAACATCCTTACACAAAACTGGGCTCAGAGGTGTGAAGGGCATTATTTCTAACTGAGTTAAGTGGAATGGAAGTAAAATGAGACCTTGAAAAGTGATAATGGGTGTTACTGTGCTTAAACGTTGCATTGCAGCAATTTAAAACACACAAAACCCAGAAGGCAATCTTTTGGAATTCTGTTCAAAACTCCCTCCCCAAACTCCTTTTTGAACATTGACATGTCATTGACATCCCTTTAGCTGGGACGTTGATATGCTGCTACCCCTGGTTTCTTCACTAATCCACACTGATTTTTCCTGAAATTCTTTGCAGCTGAAGGACCTGTATTTTGTTCTGGCCATGATTTAAAGGAACTGTCAAGTGAAGATGATGTGAAGCATCATTCTCAAGTATTTGAATTATGTGCAGAGGTAAGCAGTTCTTCTTGAGTGCCTCTGCCTTTGCCTGGTGTTAAGAGCAAGCATTGGTTTAAGGAGGGAGAGCATTGGTCATCTGCTTGCTAGAGCACAGACTGTTGCTACAGATTCCTTCAGATTCCTTGATTTTTGCTGCCCTGCTATTTTAGTGCCTGATCCTGGTGAAATTAATGTTTTCCCTGGATTTCTTTACATGTAAATAGAAGGGCTAGAATGCAAATGTGTGTATTTCCAACAGTGTGCAGAGTCAGGGTATGTGCCTTAGTGAGTCAGTGTTCCTTGCAGCTGAGTTTTTGGGCATTGTCTTTCCTAGAGGTCTAGGGATAACCACCTTCAAATCACTTGTGATCAAATATTCCTTCCCAGCATTTAGTTAAAAGCTTGGGGTCAGCCTATACATCGAGTAGACAATGTGAAAGTAAGATCTGATTCACTGGTTGTCCAAGTTCTTGTTAAAGACCAAGGTCAGGGAGGTGGAGAAGTTAAAGTGAACCCTGGAACCTTTGGAGAGAATGGCAAAATCCCCTTTGATTGTGGTGGTGCTAGAATTTGACCCCTGGTCCTGCTCAGTGTGACAACAGAAAGTCTTTTGAAACCTTCTGTTCTAGTTCCTCCAGTACTAATGATCTCTAAGACATTGCCAAGCCCATATTTAAGGAATGCTGTAAAAGCCATTAGTGAAAGCTACAGCTGAAGGGCCCTTCATCATCCTTTCATCAGAAAGGAGCCAAGATCCAACACTTGGGGGTTTTTTGATAAATAGAGAGGAAGGTACTTTTGATGGCTTCCAAAACAGGATCATGTCTTCCTGAATTTCCATACTGCCCACTGTCTTTTGTGCACACAGGTTATGACTTTAATCCAGAAACTTCCAGTGCCAGTGATTGCCAAAGTAAACGGCTTGGCTACAGCAGCTGGCTGCCAGCTCGTGGCAAGCTGTGACATCGCGGTGGCAAGTGAGAAATCTCAGTTTGCTACTCCTGGAGTAAACATTGGGCTGTTCTGCTCAACACCAGCTGTGGCCTTGGGCAGATCTCTTCCAAGGAAGGTAGGCTTCCTTCCCAGATACTCTCTGTAATTTTGCAAGAAGTAGATTCCCTTGTTGGAAGTTTTAGTTCCATTGCCTGAACTTTATTTTCCTGTGGTACAACATTCAAAATACTTTATTTCAAAAGGCATCTCCATAACTCTTTGGACTGGGAAAAATAATAAAGAGTGAACTCTGTTTAGGAAAGGCAGCTTCCTACTGATGTGATTCCAAGCAGCACGAGCTCGTCCCAGCTGCCCACCAGCTCAGCAATCCCTTTCCTTTCCAACAGACAGCTCAGGGCTTTAGCCAATGATGTTCTCCCCTGAGGAGGAAACCCCTGCAAGTTCAGGATAACAATCCCACCGAGGCATCAGTTCTTGCCAGGCAGTGACATTTCACTGCCAGCAGGATCTGCCTGGCTGTAGATCAAGATGCTTTAAATAGCACCTAAAACCCTCCTATACTGTCTTCCTGTTTTATGTCCTACTGATTGTGGCTGCACATCTCTCTGTACATAAAAAATAGTACAATCTGTAAAGCTTCCATAACTGAGACTAGAAATTTTAAGTTCTGATCCAATTGGATTCATGCAAACAGACGGTCCAAGCCCAGCAGGGCTCTGCTGAGATGCAGTGACTGAACTGCCCACATCCCATCGCTGGATAAGAGCTTCAGCTTGAAATTTCCCATCTGCAGGGACATCCTGTTCAAATAGAGCCCATGGGGGATTTTTCCAAGTCTGCTCTTGTGTGCAGTGGTAGCTGCTTCTGAATTAGTATTTCTGGGCTGTAGGATTACCTTTTTAAAATGTGTGGGATGTACTTTTGTCTGTGCCACTTTTCAAAGCAGTAAGAACATTCCCTACAGTTTCCAGGACTGACGATTTTTACCTTTTAACAAAAGAAGTGTTGCCATTGTTTGTAGCTACCAGAGCAAAGATGCTAATGAGGATAATCAGCTCTTATGGTTCAGGCATTGGTCAATTGCATCATGAGTCTTGGAAAACCATCTTTATTGATACGTAACATTGAATAGTCACTGAGATTTGGGGGATTTTTTAGTTTCAAACCTCAACCACCAGATGCTGAAAGCAGCAGGAGACTGAAATAATGTGGCTATAAAAAGTCCATATTTAAAACCACTCGTACTAAACTTAAAACTAGGACAGGTGTTCTCAAAAACCACACATATGCCCAGCTTAAAATACCAAGTTCAGTCATTTGACATTGTAGATGATCCATCTCTCTCTTAATTCATACAGCAATCACTAGAGATTGTGGGCTTTTGAAGAGAAACCCAGAGGTGACAGCCTAGGACAGCTGGAATCAGCAGGCAGGCTTGAAGAGACCAGCTTTAGACCCAGTCCTCCTCTTTGCTGAGACCTCTTAACAGGTTCTTGGCAGTTTAAAAGACCAAAAGATTTAAATCATTTGTGAAAAGAGTAACTTGTACTTGAAGGAGGAGGCTGAAATTCCCCAAACAAAGCAAAGCACTGAGGCAGTTAGGTTGACTTAAAGTATTTTTCCTTGTTCAGGTGGCACTGGAGATGCTTTTCACAGGTGAACCTCTCTCTGCCCAAGAAGCATTAATGCACGGGCTCGTCAGCAAGGTGGTACCAGAAGACAAGCTGGAAGAGGAGACCATGAAAATCTCTCAGAAGATATGTGAAAGCAGCAAATCTGTCCTGGCCTTGGGGAAAGCCACATTTTACAGACAGATAACCCAGGACCTCGACACTGCCTACAAAATGACTACTAAGGTCATGGTAGATAATTTGACTTTGAGAGATGGGCAGGAAGGTATTGAAGCCTTTGTTCAGAAGCGTAAGCCTGTCTGGTCACACTCTCAGGAGAAGAAATGAGCCCTGTCTCTAAACAAACCTTAGCTGTGCTTTATGATTCCTCACGCAGTTGCCTTTGGGAGCCATATTTTTGTTCTTACTGAAAGTTAAATTTCTCTTCTTACATATGTCAGACACAATAAATTTACTCTAAGTATGTAATAAATGTTACGAAAAATGAAAGACAATGGGTTTTCTGAGCAGTGAATTTAATCTGCGGTTTTAGAAGTAACTGTGCTGCAAAAATCAGTTTAAGGTGTCTCAGGTTGCATAGGGAGTCACAGGGACTGAGAGAGAGCTCAGATCACCCTGTTCAGAACCTCCCCCGCTGTAGTTCTGGATGGGAATTGCTATTTACTGTTATTAATAGAGAATTGAAGGGGTTGGACACATTCCAGAGATGATGGTAGTATGTATCATAATGGTTGTGTTAGTTGGGAAGTCCATCCTTGTGCTCAAAGTTGGGCTTTTACCAGCACTGGAGCAGTTTGGCCATGGATTTACAGACTTGACAACCTCCAGCAAAAGGCATTCAGCTGCTCCCCTGGGTAATCAGTTACAACCCTCCAGGTTAATTTTTTATTAATGTCCAATCTGAGCCTTGAAGCAGCATTTTCTGGCTATTACCCCTTGTTACATTATTTGGCATTACTGAGAAAGTTTAGCTCCATTATCTCTGTAACTCTATTCAAGCAGTCACAGGCTACACTTCGACCATACTTAGACTCCTCTGTGCCAGACTGAACAGGCCCTGTTTCCTCCACCTCCCTGTAGGTCATGTTCTCTGGGTAACCAGTTTGGCACCCCTCCAGTGGACCACTTCCAGTTTCTCCACATCCCCTTTTTATTGGTGGTGCCAAAACTGAACTGTATCCTAAATATGGCCTCACCAGAGCTGAGCAGAGAAGAGCAAAATAGCCTTCCATGTGCTGGTAGAGCTCAGTGTGTGTTTGGTCTGCTCTGTGACAAGAGTGCACTGCTGCTTTGGATTCAGCCAGGCATCCCCTGTGAGCCCATTTCCAGCAGGAATGTGCCCTGCCAGTCCACTCCTCACTGTGCTGGTGACCTGTGCTGGTTATTCTTCCCAGGTGAAGAAACTTGCATTTCTCCTTAGATCGTGGTTGGTTTGGATTGAAGCCAGGGCATTTGGGGTGTCAGCCATTGCCCCAATTTTGCAGAATCTGCAGATTTGCAGAGGATGTGTTCTTGATGACAATACTGGCTGAAAAGAGCCTTGGTATCAAGCCACGGCGATCAACATGGGATGACCTCCCAGCAAACACATTTTTTCTGAAGTTTCACTTAGCCAAATCATGAGGGCTCATCCATCTCATCCTTAAATAGACATCTAAGCAAGACCACATGAATCACAGTATGGATGGGCCTTTTTTCTTTGTTGACAGTAGAAGCAGCCTAAAGTGCTTGATGCAGACTCAGATGTCTTAAGTTAGACCAAATTAATCCCACCTATGGCTACTGAAACTCCAAATGTGGAAGTGTCATTTATACATGACATACAGCCCCACAAAGCAAGTCCCTTTTCCATCTACAGGTTCAAAAGAACAAAATTCTCATTTCTGCTGCAGGTTTTAATGTTAAGAATGGAAACTTAAACTTTAATTCAGCATTAAACTGTTTCCATAGAAATGTGAAAAATGTGCATCCTTGGCACTAGTTGTTTTAAAAATACAAACTTTTATTGTCACCGCCACAAAAGATGGGTAAGTTTTTTACAAACTCACATAGTTTATATAGGTTAGAAACTCTTCTGAGCAATTAAGAGATGGAAGAGTTAAATCTGGAGCCCAGTAACCTTCATCATGTCCTTTCCAATGCAGTAAGATGCTGCACTTAGACACTGTTCCCACACGGTGCTCTAAAAGCATTAGGAAAGAGTAAATTGTTTTTAAAAATATTTATATTTAATGGCTATCTTGCAACTACTCAGCAAATCTCAACTGGCTCTTTTGTTCCAGGCTTTTAGAAATAAGTACATTATCTGATTTTTGCAGAACAGTGCCCTTTCCAGCTAACTGCAGTAATAAAATGGTTTCACTGGCCATCTAAAAGCATGAGTGACAGTTTAGATAAGCACATTCTTTCAGATATTTAGAAATTCTTCTGCAGCTGATTGCCATCTACACAAGATAGGGTTTGGCATTATTATTAACTCCATTCAGATCTTGAAGAGAAAAAATATTTTTGTTTTAACTCAGTTTTCACAGTATTTGTACTATTTCATGCAATAAAGTAGTTACGTAATTGCAGAATCGTAGGATTATCCTAGAATGGTTTGGGTTGAAAGGGACCTTAAAGACCATCTAATTCCAACCCCATGGCAGAGCTACCTTCCACTAGACCAGGTTGCTCAGAGCCCCATCCAGCCTGGCCTTGAACACTTCCAGTGATGGGGCAGCCACAGCTTCTCTGGGTAACTGTGCCAGTGCCTCACCACCCTCAAATTATAGAATTTCTTCCTAATATCCACTCTAAACCTACCCTCTTTCAGTTTCAAACCACTCTGCTTTGTCCTGTCACTAGTGCTTTTGTAATTAGCAATCATCAGTTCTAAAAATGTTGGCATCCCCAGGAACATTTCCCTCTTGCTTGAACCACTAGACAGAAAAGGTTCAGAAGGTTTTATAACATTCTTGCACTGGCCTCTGAAGACTGACAAAACAACTTAATTCTTCATTTCTGACTTGCATGGGCTTTTTATTTTTGCCCACATCTGCCCTTACTTTTTAATTTAATGGATTTACAGGCTATTTCTGGGAAACAGAGCAGTTCCAGAATTGTTAATTAAGTACTACAGCCAAGAAACAGAAAACCAAATGATAGATTGGGAGCCTTACCACCATGGTTATCTACTGCCTGAGGGAAGAGTTTGTCCCAAAATAGCAAGGAGCCTATCCCTTGTCACCCCCTCCATTTTTATTAAAGAATCTCTCTGCAGCAAAGTCTGCCAGGTAATTAGCCTACTTTCAAGTAATCCTAAGAGCATGTGGCTCTGGAAACTAAGTACAACTCCATCTACATACAGCCTCTAGGATGCAGCTTATCCTTGGAAATGACCAACATTTTCTATCCATATATACAGGAACAGCTGGAATGGAAACCAGTCATGATATGCAAGCAAGGAATTGCCAGTTTGAATGGAATGAAGGGGACTGCCTGAGTCCATGGAGGCCTTAGAGGAATGGCTTTGAGCCTCTACCTGGAAATTTTAGAAAAGATACATAAGCAAAATCTAGAGGATATGATCATATCACTTGTGATGTATCTTCAGGCTCCCCTCATGAACAGGGCAAATGAAAAGCCAGGGAGCAGTGACAATCACATGGCACAAGGTTATTCCTAATTCATGGACCAGGCAATGACCTGCCTCACCACATCACTTGGGGAATATGTGCTGAAGGTAGAGTTAAACAGAGGATTTGGGTAATGGGCAAGGTATTTATACCCTCTGTGCTCAACAGAGCCCAAGAACAGTTTATATAAGCTTTTATATAAACTTCATGCAGTTTCCTTGAGGCCACCCAACCCAGAATTCAGCAGCCTGGGTAAGAATTAGTTTTGGGTTGGTTTGAAGTAATCTCCTGTAGCTGTGGAGGAGAGAGCTTGAAAATACATCCTACAAAGGCCCAAGAAGCTGGACATAGTTAACATTAAAAATACATGACTACCTCATTGGCAGGAGTCAGCAGCAGAGTTTTTACCATCTAGCTCATGATTTCTGAGCATTTGGATGGCAGCACCGTGTCCTTCACAGAATTGCCTCTGGGTAATTCCTGTATTGTCATTCCTGTATTGCAGATGGGGAAATTGAGGCCAAATGTGCTGTGCCTGAGGTCTCACGGTGAGCCCGTGGCACTGTAGCAGTGGCACTCGGAATGCTGACACCTGCTCCTTGTATTTCTTCTGCAACAAAGTTTTCAGTAAAATCAGCAGAAATGCAGGATGACGGTGTGCCCTGAAGTGACTGCAAAGGCTTCTGAACAGGAATTATGAGCTACTGTATCAAAGGTCTCTTGCTTGACATTTATTGGCTTTTTGATGAATGTTGGGGTAATTCTACTGTCAACAGTTTCTCATTAGGAGCCTGGCAGTGTACTTTCTGACCATTATCTTTCTCAGCATCACACTGGGTTGCTACAAAGAGCAGAGGTTTTATGTAAAACCCATCTATCTCTGTAGCTGCAAACTTTTCTAATAATTCTACATTTAAATAATCTCATGGAAATGCTGGCTGCCTTATCTGAGCAATAAGAAGACTAAACAAATGGTTACATTTCCATGAAGACCTAAAGCTATAGGACAAATCTCATACTGCAACAAGTAGGATTCATTTGTCTTGATTCCACTGGCATTGCACCTCAATTATACTAATTCTGAATTTCACTGCTGAATAATGCATTCCTGCTTTACACTTGCAAAGGAAGGAGGAAACCATCAGAGCTGTACCTTACACTCTCCACAGTATGAGGTACCATCTCCTGGCTGTTTATGATCAATATTAGGAATTATTTTTGTCAAAACCATAGATTTTCTGAAAAGAAAATAGTAGAAATATACCATTAATACCACTGTGTATTTGGAAAGGGGAAAAGAATTCATTCAACTTGGATGTTCCCAAGTGTAGTAATTTTCATACAATGTGTTTTAAAACATTAATACTTATTTTAAATATTTGTAGTCTGGAGTCATGATAGTGGGAACATCGCAGAGCTATTGTATATTTTATTGATTATGGTTGTTATAGACAAAGAAATGAAGACAGAGACAGATGTTAAAATAACTAATGGAATTTGTACTACTAAAATGGGTTTGATTCATGACTAATGTTCACAGCTACTTAATATGAAGGCTAACTTTCCCTCCTAGAGGTAGGATGGTGTTTTCAGCCTGCCAAAACCAAGACTTGTAATGCTCTGGAGTTAACTGAAAATAAACTTTCCCACCAACTCTTTAACCTCACTTCTATGGCAGTGCAGATTAACTTGTTGGATTGAACATGGATTTAGGTATCAATCTCAGCCACCAGTGCTGCTGTGGGAACATCCTCTCCCAGGAAGGCAGCATGGGTATGGATGGCAGTGTCTGAGTCTGTCACTCGGCCCATTAGAGCCCTGTCAGGAGCTCTGATGTAATGTGCTGTGTCTGAGGGAGCAGAAGCAGCTCTGCTTCCTGAAGGAGTTTTTAAGGACACATTCCCTGCAATAAGGGAATGTTGACATTCAGGCTGCCTCAGCTGCTGATGACAGAGAAGGTGTGAGGTTTTCCAAAGAGGCACTCAGGTTTTATTCCAGACCTGTCCTCCTATAAACAATTACAGTGGATGAAATCATGTTTGGAAAGATGAGTGATGTTTTCCCTGTCAACTCTGCCCTGTCAGCATCAAGGGTAATGTGATATATGTACCTGCTTTGGTCTTCTCCACTTCCTGGCCCAAAATCATTCTCAGTGTAAACAGTGAGTGATGCTTCTGGAAAGAAACAATAAAGAATTAGTAAATCATATATAGAACACAGGGGAAAGGAAAAAGGAAATGAACACATGAAGTCATTCTCCTAATGTGGTCTTCAGTCTAGATATGAATATTTTGTTTCTTGTACCTGTTTAATGAAATAAACCCTTCATGTCAATAAAACATTATCATCTGTTATTTAAGGGAGTTAATCCTATAACAAAAATCCCTATTCTGAGGGTTAGGATATTGTATAAATGTAGACATGGTGAATAATTCCGAGTTAATCTCCCTTCTCTTTCAAGACCTCACTAGTGTGCTTTTTCTGTTTGTTGATTTGGTTTTGAGACCTCAGTGTGAAGTCAGAACTCTTATTCTGTTTTTTTCTCTCCCACATTGGGGGTTAATTTTGTTTTAATGAATGCTGAGATTCTTACATGACTTAAGTACTCATTCTTACATGGGTCCACAAATCTGAGACATAACAGATGAAAGAGCAGGGTAATGAAAGAATTTAGCTCTCCAAAAGAAGGCCCTGCAGGAGAAACACTGAGGTGCTCTCCAGAGCACCCACACAGAGGACTGGAAATCTGATCTAATTTACTCCTTTTTCATTGGGAACATGCGAGGATGATCAGCCTCTTATTCATTAGCCTGAGATTATCATTAATTATCAATACTGTTACTTATTTTTATAGTTACTATAATTCATGCTATAATCTGTTTAATAAAATGACAGCACTAAAGTTCAGAAATTGAGATTTTGATATCTCCTCCCCACAAATGGGCTTGGTAACTGGTCCGAATCACTGGAATCAGAAGCCTTTGCTGCTTGAAATGGGGAATAGCATTTGTCTGGCAGCAAGAGAAAACTTTATCCTTTTACAGTGCCTATGAAAAAACACTTAATCCCTACCATGTACTCATCACAGTAAAATGGAAGTTGTCAAAGATAAAAGTCCTTTTTCTTTGCTGTGTGTGGATGTTCCTGTAAGCTTTTAGTCTTTTTCCACATGAGCATTTATTCAGAGCAAGCAGCCAAAGAATATTTCCATTGACAGCCTGAAATCTTTATGAGGTACTGGACGGTTGAAATGCAACACCAATTTATTCAGCACTCATAACAAACCCATACAGTGAATTTACCACAGGAAAAGCCGGTAAAGAGCTCAGTAGCAGTTCATAGGCTAAAAAAAGCCTGTTAAAATGTCCTAGACCTTTCTGTCCCATTCACTGTAATATTTAAATATATTTCTATCAGTAATTTTTAGATAATTCTGAAACATAAATAAAAGGAATAAAAAATTTTAAAGCCCTGGACAAAAAAAAAACCCCAACAACAATAAAACAGACAAAACAAAACCAAAACAAATAAAAAACCCTGATTCACTTCCTGGCTTTCTCACAAAACTCCACTATGACCTTGGGCAAACTGACAGAGGGAGAAATGTGACTGCCCAGTCCAACCTTCTGTTTATCACAGGTCATTGCTTCTGCCTGCTTTACCCCCAAACAACATAAGAATTGCAGCTGTGGTTGAGCTAAGGAGTTATCTAACCTTGTGATGAAAAGAAGTTTAAAAGAAAAAAAAAGATGTTAACAGTGTGATTCATTCTCCTTGCAGTCAGGACTTGGGGTTTATTTCTGCTTTGAATTAATCTGACTTCCAGGCAGGGTACCAGAGCTGCATTTTGTGGGCTCAGGTAGACCTTTCAGTGTCTCAGTGACTTACAGGTAAAATGGGGGTGATCATTGGGGTTTTTCACTGTTTTATTTGAGTTGTCCCTGTACACCACAAGCTCTACAGGGGAAATTTGGCTCTCACTCCCCATACATGCCATGCCTTGCACAACAGCTTACACTGGACTTGGCTTTGATGCAGAATGATTGATATGTGATTGATTGATTGATTGATTGACTGATGTGTAGCATCTAAATTACAACAGTGAGAAAAGACAAAAAAAATCAAGCAATAGATGCTAAAAATCTCTGTCTGAGGGAGGATCCTTCAGTTTTCTGCAGATCCCCAGAACTTGTTTGCCGTGGAACAGAGAGCACTCACTTTGCAGTGAGGGCACCGTACACCGAACTGTCGGCAGAGGGCAATGACAGCTCACAGCTTGAAGCTGCTGCCGGGACCTGCTCCAGGCCGGTTCTGCCAGCCTTGTTTTCCTCCTGGATTGCTCCCAGGGAATGAGCCCCTGGTTTATTCCGAACAGCGCGTGTGAAAAAGTACCCCCGGGAGCCCCGCAAGTCAGGGGTCTAAGCTTTCTTCTTCCACTTTCCCGGCCTTTGCATCCTCACTGATTACAGTGGAGGACCAGTTGCAATCTGATTCAAGACAGACAACTCGGTTCCAAATTCCAGGGAGATCTTTGGAAGCAAGAGGAGACCCTGTTCTGCTTTAAGGAATACACCTGTGAGAAATACAGCTGTGTCTCGGCAGCTGGACCATTCAGTTCAGCACAGTTTGGGAAAGCCTGGCTGTTCTGGCTTTCCTGAGGAGTCTTAATTTTAGATCCAAATGGGCCTGTGTAGATTGGTAGGAGGTTCTGGAGGAAACATGTGATCCGGAAAGGCCTTCCAAGGAGGCTGTGTCAGCAAGCCAGGTAGAAGAGGTGAGTGAACTGTGACAATCATACCTTCATGCCTCAGGCTTTCAGGAATAGGATCCAGAGGATGGGCCTCCCATCCAGCTCAGCCAGCCAGAACGTCAGTGCTGCCTCCTTCACCCACCTTAACAGGTGAACTAAGTGACACCATCTCTTCTCACCATGATTCAGTTTACCCAGATGTAAAGGAAGTTCTAAAGTTCTGTGTGACACACTAGAAGCAGTGAATGATAAGAATTAATCAACTGTGCTACTCACTAGCTAGTTCATCATTAGTGATGAACTAATGTGCTTGTCACTGCTGGCCTGGAGTCTGTTGGGCAGAGGAAAAACTGCTGAAGGTGTTAGTCCAGATGGACTGTAAATGCCAAGGCACAGCAGGAGCTGTTGAAAAATAAGAATTTTCTCTCAAGTCCTCTCCCAGCAGGAACAATATTCCAATTGTAATGCAGATACCCTACTGAGTCATTCCGTCCCTTAGGCTAGGTGAGCACTCTGCAAGTCTGTGAAGGTAATCGTTACACTGTTGTAAATATGAACGAATACAAATGCCAGGTGTCTCTATCTGAGCCTCAGTTTTACTCCTGGCTTCACGAAAAGTAAGACAGCATGACCACCTATCATGACACTTTTAGTAATTGGAATTTCAGAGAACACTGGTTATCAGCTGATTCTCCCCAAACACCCATACTGTAGAAGGATAAGGGAGCACAGGCACTGTTCAAAGCCACCACAGTGAGGGAAATCTACAACTTCAAACACCAGAAGAGCTGGTACAGTGGGCTGTGCTGGAGCAGCAGAGGAATTCAAACAAACAACACTGAACGACCAGCTCTGGAATGCAGTGAACCCAGCCAGGTCAACAAGAACACCGATAAGGTGGCAAGTGGGGTCCAGCCCAGGCCAAACCTGCAGAAGCCCATGGCAATGGAGTACAGGTTACAACAGCTTTGTGCCCAGCAGCTTCTGGACAACTCTCACCCGTGGACTGAGTGGAAGATGTAATTTAACTGCACTGCCAGTTTTCACTACAAAGGCTCCACTCAGACTAGTCAGTTGTGATTCAACACCTTTTCCACCAGACAGCCTCAGCCCTGCTGTGCAGGTGTGCTCCCACAGTACCGGGACAAAGGTGACCTGTCCTCTTGGCTTTGTATTCCTCTCTGCCACTTTTGAGCTTTCCCTGACTGGGAGAAGCTGGTTCAGACAGGAGCCATTTCAGACTATGGCCATCTGTAGCCACAGATATTGAACCACCCACCACCAGTAAGATTCCTAAAAGCAAACAACTGAAACTTTGGAACAAAAAGCAAATGTTACCTCAGAGTGATAAGTAGCAATAGCAACAGACCTGGCAAGACAGTATTTTAAGCCAAAAATGTGCTAAATAAATACTTTTGCAGCCTGTTTTGAATCTTTTCTTCAAAGAAGTTAAAGTGTTTGTTTTATGAAAAAACGTACAAAATATCAGTTTTAAGCAAAGGGTTTTTTTTCTTCTTAATTACAAACAAATTTTAGAAGGTTTAAATGAAAGTTTATGCAAGCATTTCGATATAAATAAAAAAAAAAACCCAAAACAAAACACTCTTTCATGTGGACAGAGAGTTCCTGTCAAGGCGGCGCGGTTGCTTGCATGGAGGATGCAAAAATAGCTGGTAATGTAAGTGTATATGGGATGCCATTAAGAAATCAAGTGCTAATGAGACTGCTTGGGACTGAATCACGACTGCCTGTGGCTATTCCATGACAGCTCTTCCAGGAGGTGTTTCCAGCAGCCATGAGTCAGATCCCTACCTCTGCAGGAAACTCCCTACAGAGAAGCTGCCAGGTATGTCCTTAAAGGCAAAGGAACCAGGGTCTTCCCAGGCTTTAGCTCTTCCAACTGCAAGAACAGGTCACAGAGGGAGCTTGGAGTGAGCATGGATAACAGCAGCCTGAGAAGTCTCTGGGCACTGGCATGAACAGGAACCAGCAGCATTGTAAAGGTACAACAGATGGCTGTGAGCCAGGTGTGTTCCTGTTGGTCCTGGAATTGATGTTGGCTCTGACATGCTTGTGATCTTGAACTCAGGCCTAGAGGACAGACTCTTCACTGCCTGAATTAAAATCTTGCCCTCAGTTACCCTAGGCAAAGTTAATGACTATAATTTATTAAAAGGTCTATAATGACTTGTTAAATGATGTTGAAAATGGTAGTTGCATGCAAACAAGTTACAAAATGTCCTGACAAACAAAACATTTGCACTGTACTTGTTTTCAAATGGCACACAGCAGTTAAAAGTCATCCATTTGTCACCTTTGGGGGGCCAAGAACAATGTATTAACTATATACATTTGCATCTACCATACACATCCAGGTGCCCTATACTGTTCTGTTTGCTGGTACTTCTAATGCAACTGTGTGATGGTTTCCTTCCCATGATCTGCATTCCACAGACTTCACAAGAACAGCACCTACAGTGGAGTCTGCATGGTAAGCACCAAGTGAACCCACTGTGAACAACCTCTCTCATGGCTGTGTCTCTCTAGCAATGTGCTCTCAGTGAGGCAGCACCCTTCCTTGTGAGAACCAGGAAAAAGTATCCATAGGCAGTACCTCCCAAGAGGCAGGGCTGGCGAGAGAGGAAGGGATTCATGCACAGGTGACCTCACCTCTTCTGTCTGTACTGATGTTATTCATAAAACACTTTCATAGCTATTCAAGAAAAACTTGGTATTACAGACTGGCAATGTTTCTTTGGTATTTAGCATTTGCAAGGGACCCTGCATGGCTGGAACTCAAAAAAGCTTCCAACGTTCAAATTATTTTCTCCTGTTCCCAGGGTCATTCTCTCTCACTACCCTGTTGCAAATCTCCTGATATCCTGTGTCTGAAGCTCAAGTCGCCAGCCAAAAATGATATCCAAGCCCAGAGCTAATTGTCTAAGCTCCTTCTATAGTTATAGAGAGGAAGAAAAGCTTCAAAAGATCAAAACACCTGAAATGGTGGGGGGTACAGAGCTGCCTGCCTGCAGCTGGTAGGGAATGGATGTCTCAGAGCCCTTGACCTTCATCAGGGAACTACTCAGGAGCTGGAGCCTGACACGTTGTCCTGAGCATAGGAATATTTTCAAGAGTAGAACAGGCAGACTGATGAAATCCATAGAAGTTTTTAGAATACTTTTTTCATGTTATTTGCACTTTATGTATGACTTTGCACTTATTGAAGGGCCTGAATATTGCTCTTATCTTGATATAAGGCTTATTTGCTTACTTCTTTTTTTCCAAGGTTGGGAAGGCCTCTCCCATTCCAGTTTGAGAGGTGCACATGGTAGCAGTGTCCTGACCTCAGAACAGACCTGTTAGTGCACGATGTGGTATTGGTTGTCCCACTGCCTCTTCCATCTGTCTTTGCACAGCAGCAAGGAGGAAAAGGGAAAAAACTAGCAGTAACAAATGTGCTTTCATTCCTCACTTTCAAGGTGAGATTTCCTTTTTATGGAGAGATCTCTCAAATTATTTACTTTGGAGCCTGATATTTTTAATGGTACCTTCTTCCACCAAAAGAACAAGTTATTCTGTAAAAAAGCCAGTTCTTTGCTTTTGCCAGCTGCATGCAAGTACAAAATTACAAAGCACTCACTTAGATGAAGTGAATACTTCATTAAACAATTAAGCAATAAGGCAGAACAAAGGCTGTGGTTTCCAGGCCTTGTTCTGTAATTGTATCCTAGAGCATTAGGAGAACCAGTGCTCAAACACAGGGGTGCAATTTAGGTTAGGATTATCCTCTAATAGCCTTGTCCTGTGGGATTAGGGGATTGCCACGATGGGGAATTATTTTATCCATCAATGGCAATGCAAAATGCATGATTTGTCCATGAAGATCTGGAGGTGAGGATTTCCATCCCTCTTTCCTCCTTTCATCTTCTTGTAACGCCTTGAGTAGAAGCTTTTATCTCTTCTTTCATTTTCTGAACCATGAAGGGTATCCCCCAGTCCCGTTTTCATGGAGGTACAGTCTCAGAACCCAAGTTCACAAGTAAATATCCCAAACACACTGTGGACAGTCTGAGCTTGAGGGACGCTGAGGATGGAAAATATGTGAGCCACTCTGTTGGACAAGGTTAAGTTTGTGCTGAAGTTTTCTGTTCACCTCATACAGCACGTGCAGCCACTGGACTTCCATGGAAAACTGACAGGCTCCTGAAGAGATAAGGCAGAAATGGGTTTCGATGGCTGATAAGTAGAGACTGTTTGGATTGCAGATGAAATTAAAATGTCTAAAGTCCATCTACATTCTGCTACAGAAGTCTAAACCCCTTTCCTGGTCTAGTAAAGGCCTGATTCAGCTCCTAATTAAATTACTGGGATTTGTTCCACTGACTTGAATTTGACCCTGGGCAGAGCCCACAACCCCACTCCAGAATATCCTGGATGACAGTGGCAAGTCCTTCCCTCAAACATGATCTACAGGGAACCCCTCCATCCTGCTCTCCTCCTCCATAAACCATTCAGTCCTGCTGAAACAGAAAATACAGCTCAAATGCAAAATACAGCTCGCTGTACCACAGGACACCGTCCTTGGGAACTGGAATTAAGATCATCCAGGCACATATCATGGGTCAATGGAATACCATTAGAAGAACTAACTTTCAGTTCCAAGAGAAATCAAACCAGAAATTAAAAAAAAAAAAAAAGAAAGAAAGAAAGAAAGAAAAACAAAGTGTAAATAACAGAAAAAGAAAAAAAAACACAAACCACAAAACCCCACAGCAATTTAAAAAGACAGGTTTATTTCCAAGTATATGTATTTTATGCTCTCTTGGAATAAATAATTTTCTATATCACTTTGATTCTAGTTGCACTTCTCCCCTTTGGAAATAATATGATTAATATTTAATTCAATTCAGTGACATATGTCTCCATTCCCCACAGGAAAATAAGTTGCATTAATTTCAAACTCACTGATACTGGAAAATAACCAGTTGTTTATACTCATTGGGAGGTATGAGAGAAGAAACTTATCATTAAATGTCAGAAAACATATGTTTTAAATAGCAGAAGCCAAGGAATAGCTATTAAAATCAGACCACTTTTAACCAGATACTGCAACACCAGTAGAAAGCTGTCCCACCCCCCTCTAAACAAAACACAGGAAAAGGGAAGTATTTGCTCTCAGAGCAGGATCTGCTGAAGGAAAAGATGAAAGATTAGATCTGATAGAGGCTTTAGGAGCCGAAACTACAATTTAAATGAAAGTGAGGTACTAAGTGCCAAAAATATACCCCAGCTTCCCTTTCTCTCCCCCCAGGTGAACTGCAGACAAAGCCTGAAGGCAGCACAATTCATTAGGGAACAACTTCTTCCTCTGCAGCCTTCTCCTAGTACCTGCAAATCTTGTCTCACCAGTGAGGTGCACTAACACCAGAAGTGAGGAGAGAAATTAGGTCTGACTTCCTAGACAACTCTCTAGTATGCCTATGAGATCAGGCAAGGAAGAGGAACATGGCTTCATGGAGAGAGAAGGCAATAGGAAACCACAAAGGCAATAGAGTTCTGGGGAACAAGGGTAGGTCCCAAGGCATGGGTGGGGTGGGGCTGATGGCAGGGAAGGCAAAGGGACTGGGGACAGTGAGCTGGCCTCTGCAGTGCAGGGAGGAGATAAGGCAGGAGGAGGGAAGGGGCAGCTGGGAATCTGGGTATCCAGAGGGCAGAAGGAAGACTGTGAAGGTTGGCTGCAGAGACGTTAATAACCACAGCTCGTGATGCCTCCAGCTCTGCTTCTGTACAGGGAAAGAACCACACTGCCCACAGCAGCCTCAGGGCCATTTCTCAATTAATTATAACACAACCTGGAAATTAGATATTCTTCTGGCTTAATCACAAACAGGGCTAAACGCTAAAGGCGTTCCTAAAGAGTACCAACTAAATACTGACCATCTCTGCTCTCCACAGATCCTATCTTGACTATTTTTCACAGAAAGTGATGGTATCTCAAGTGCTTGTCTAGGAAGTGCCCATCTAGAAGACTCCATTGTCTCTGAACCGCCAGACTGTTCAAACCCAACACACATGTACCCTGATCACCCCAGGGAGGGATGGAAGTTGTTCTCTGCAGCTCAGAGATATTCCTGTCCCTACAGCAGTGCATCTGCTTTCAGATCTGTCTCCCTCAACCTAAAGTTTCTGTCCCACAGCAGTCCAAACCAAATGCAAAACCATCTGGGTTAAAAAAAAAATACACGAGCACCTCCCAAAATGATCACTGAATCACAGAACAGCCCAGGCTGGAAGTGACCTCAAAACATCATCAAGTCCAGTCTTTCATGGAGAAGGGAGCCTTGATGAGATTGTGTAGCACCCTGTCCAATCACATCTTGAAAACCTCCATTTCCACCTGGTTCCTTGGGAAGTTTGTTCCAGTGAGTGACTGTTCTCACCATAAAAATGTTTGTTATGTGAAGATGAAACCTCTCCTTGAGCAATTTGTACTCATTGCCACTTGTCTTGTCCATGTGGCTCCTTGAGAAGAGAGAGACTCCACTCCTCTTGTAGTAACCCTTTAAGTGTTGTAATACTGTGATAAGGTCCCCCCAAAGTCTTCTCCAAGGAGAAAAGACCTAACTCGTTTTGTCTTTTTTCACAGGGCAGGCTCTCCAGCCTTTTGATCATCATGGTGGCCCTTCTTTGGAACCTCTCCAGTCTGACTGTGCCTTGAATTGCATAGACCAGGACCAAACAGAGTACTTCAGGTGTGGCCTGGCATCTAATGGGTTCTTGGGTTATGTTGTCCCAGGTGCAGGACCTTGCCTCTTGTCTTGTTAAATAAACCTCCTGCAGTTCTTGCTAGTCCACTCTTCCAGCCCATCCAGGTGTCTCTGCAAGATCGCTGTCACTTCTCACATGTCCACCTCACCACCCAGTTTAGTGTCATCAGCAAACTTGGGGAGGGAGCTTTCAATCTTGCCTTATTTGTTTTAAGCTGTTTCACTAGGCCAACCTGCCTGACCACAAAACAAAAGCCACAGAGTTGGCAGGAGGGAAACAGCAGTGACATCTGGGCCAGGATATCTAACTGCTACTGAGTCACAGGCAAAGCCCCAAGTTTTGGTTACTGTAAGTTTATCTCATTGCTTGGAAATGCATTCTGCCAGCTGGGCACTGAAAAGCAAGGAGTGCTGTGACACTGAAGCCTTCCTTTGGCTCTGGCTGGAAGTGCCCTGCCAAAAAAAGGAAGTGGTCAATCACGGGGAAGAGTTGTATGAATCAGTCCTGGAACACATTTCGTGTGGGATTACTGATTGTAAACAGTAATAGTGACCTGCTGTTGGTACAGCACTTTGTACAACAAGCCATGCTCTTGTCTGGAGGTTTCCTATGGCCACTCTTATGCAAACAACAAGTCATGATAATACTATGTTTATCACAACACTAAGTCAACCATAATGACTGTAAATGTAACCTGACCCTCACTTTGGCTAAACCCTATTTCTTTCATGGTAATCTCATATCTCAATGCATATTTATTTCCCTACTTTGTCTATCTGTTGCCTGTTCTTTTACTTTACATACACTGCCTCGCACAAGGGGCTCTGAACTTTAACTGTGGAGCTTTCTAAGCCTACTGAAATTCAAGTAAATTACAGATAGCATTCCATCAATCTATGTTTTCTTTCTGACTGCTCAGTTCTACCAATTCTTATCAAATCCAGGCCTCATATAGAGAAAAAGAAAAGACAGACCCAAAATGAAAACTATTTGTAAAAAAGTCCAAAACAGGTGAATAAGATCCTCTTTGATCACAGTTGCTTAGTTCAGTGTGTCTACTCTCAGGTATTTGCAGTAGCAAATACAATAAGCACATTCTGTGAAAAGAAACATGAATTTTGGCCTGTAACACAAGGCAAAGGAGTCAAATTGGCAAGAAGAGTTTTATAAACACGGGCTTGTTCTTGTGGCTGTTTTGAGCAGCGTTACCAGTGTACTGACACTGACAGCTGGATGTCTCACCCTCCACTGATGCTGGAGTATGATAGAAGAAATTAGAAACGCACATAAAATACTGTTTTGCTACATTAAGTAGCAACCAGAAATGTCAGTATCACATGTTAATTAATGATTAATGCTGGAGGAAGGAGATGCATACCTCACATATTTTTAAACTGGTATAACAAGTTTTCACCGAGCAGAGGAGGGAAGTTCTCTATAATACACAGTAATGGGCTGTGTACTTGGAACTGTGCTCCATAAATTTCCCCACCTTCAGGACAGAATGTGTCAACACATAGTTGGTCTCCTAGAATAAACTCGGTGCCAGGATTAGCAATCAGTAATGTTGAAGAACGAGGAAAGAGAAAAAAAACATACAAATGATGATCAAAAGGACAAAAAATTCTTTTGGACACACCTGGGGTAGAAAAACGTTGACAGGGCACATTTTTAATGTGAGACTATGTCTGATATTACAAGGTGATGAGAGTAAATCAAAAAATAAAGAAAATAACACTGTGGAGCTGATAAAGCCCTGGAACTGTAAAATTTTCCTCAGTGTGATGTCCTACTTATTAAGGAGAACTTTAGCTCAGGCAGGTTGAATTAGCATATAATACATTGAAGTTATCTAACATTCCATGAATGTTAGATGAATCTCAAAGCTCTGTCCATCTGTGTATTGATGTTCCCACACTGGAAACTGGTAAAGTACACACTTGCCTTTAATTCTTGAATTAAATGTTCCCAGAACAGAGATGCACTTCTTAGCTGGGATGTCCATGCTACATGCAGTAGACACCACTCCCACTTTGCTCTTTGATGAAATAATGAACTTTCCTCTCCTGTGCTGTAGTGTAACAGTTGTTACACAGGACAGGCATATGATCCTGTACCAAGTTGTTGCCAGAGCCAAGAATAAAAGAAAAAGGTGGGATTCATTTAGCCTAACATCAGCAAGCTCTAAACTGGGCCCCCAGTCAAGAGAGACACATAGGACTCTGGTCAGGCTTCACCACTACAGCTAGAGACATGTTTCCTCACAATGTGATCTGTCCAACCTGTCCTAAGCTGGTGGAAATGCCCTCTCTCTCTTGGCTGTAGAATGACCAAACAGCTTAGATTAGGCACCAGCTTTAACATAACCAAAAATTACATAAGGTAAATATCTTCTTGGAGTCTCAATCATTTGCTCTCATCCTGGACACTGCTCCTGTAGCTTTGGAGAACACTTGAAAAAAAAGTTATAGACTGGGAATGGTCTTACCTTGTTGACTGACCCTCACTGACCCACTTTGCACAGCTCCCCCTTCCCTGTTCTACCATTTATTTGGGTAGGGTCACATCTTTTTGAAACATTTCCATCTTCCATACTTTGAGGAACTTTTTGCTTTAGGAATATTTCAGCCACCACAGCATGGGTGAAAAATAATGATTTCTGAGAGCAGCTTGAAATTTTTACAGCGTCATATAAGTCAAACTGTTAATTTGCTGGCTGCTGGGGCCTTGCACAATGGAGGGAGAGGATACGATCACCCGATAAATACTTGTGAGTATGATGATATATTAGTAATAAATAAGAGTACAAATAGGCAATATTTGTTATTGAGCTGTTAAATATATGGGTGGCACAGATTAACAAGGCATGCAAACCTTTTCCCCACTGAGGATGCAGACTCATGCAGTTGTGACAGTCATTTTTTTCTCTCCTTTTACCTTCACCATTTCCCAGTAGTTTAGTAGTGGAGGGACAAACCTCTCAGACACCAGATCCAACACAATTTACACCCCATAGAATGGCTTGGGTTGGAAGGAGGCCTTGAAGACCATCCTGTTCCCACCCCCTGCGACTGGCAGGGGCACTTTCAACTAGACCAGGCTGCTCAGAGCCCCATCCAGCCTGGCCTTGAACACTTCCAGGGATGGGGCATGCACAGCTTCCCTGGGCATTATCAGGGCAGGTTTCACCTCCAGATTCTCTGAGGCAGTCAAAGGTGTCACTGTCCCCTCTCCCACTGCGCCCACCATGGCACCCAGTCCTCTGCCCTCACAGGGTGGCCGTGGAGACCCATGTCCCCCACACGGTGGAGGGACACAGAATTACAGAATCAGTCGGGTTGGAAGGGACCACAGTGGTCAAGCAGGGTTATCCCAGAGCACACAGCACAGGATTTTGTCCAGACAGTTCTGGAATATCTCCAGTGAGAGAGACTCCACACCCTCTCTGGACAATCTGTTTCAGTGCTTGGTCACTCCACAAGACAGAAATTCTTCCTCATGTTCAGGTGGAAGTTCCTGGGCATCAGTTCCTGCCCTTTGCCTCTTGTCCTACTGGGTGGCACCACGGAGAAGAGCCTGGTCCATCCTCTGACACCCTCCCTTTAGACAGTGATAGACATTGATGAGGTCCCCTTTGAGTCACCTCTTCCTAAGGCTGATCAGACCCATCTCCCTCTTTCCTCACGAGTGAGATTATCCAGACCCTTGACGAACTTCGTAGCTCCAGCACACCGGGGTCCGCTCCTGGGGCAGAGCAGCCGCGCAGCCCCTCAGCCCCGACCGCACCACAGCCGCCCCTCGGGACGGAGCTCTCCCTGCCCAGCGCCCTGCCCCGAGCGCCGGGACAAAGGCGACGGTCCCGCCCGGGCGAGGCGGAGCCGGGCCGGGCTAAGCCACCGCCCGGCCGCTTTATCCGCCGCCGTGGGTGGCGGCCGGCGCAGTGCGCATGAGTTCGGGGCGGCTGCTCGGCGGAGCCCGCGGCGCTGCTCCGGCCACCTGCCCGCCCTTCGCTCGGGCTCGTTGCACCCTCAGCCGGGAGAGGCGCGGGCCCCAAAGCCGGTGAGTGCCGCCACCTCCTCGGGGGCTCCCCTCGCCCTGCTCGGGCCCCCAGCCGAGGGGTCTTCGCTCCCCCCCGGCTCCCGGGCTCGGCTCCGGCGGGGGTCGGGTCCGCTGGCGTGAGGGGACGAGCTCGCGCCGCGCCGCTCCGCTCCGCCTGCCCCCGGCTCGGTCTCGCTGCGGGGGGAGGCCGCGGAGCTGCGCGCCCCTGCCAGCCCGCCACGGGAATGGTTCGGCGTTGCCCTTATTACTCACTAATGGATTTTTAATTATTCTTCCCTCCTGTTCCGAGAGCAGCGGCGGCCGGTGCTCCGTGCGCTGCGCGGGCTCTGGGCGCCGGGCGGGACCGGGCGCAGGGACCGGCACAGCCCCGCAGAGCTCCTTTGGGCTTGGGTTAGTTTTGGTACACAGGCGGGGAGGAGAAAAACTGTCAGCAAACTGCTGCCCTGCCGTGTGTGAGGCTTGTTGGCTTCCCACTGTTGAGCTGTTAAGAATTTTTTTCCCCCTGTGGATTTCTTGTTCTTCCCTGTCATAACCTAAAATTTGCTTCTGCTAATCCGCAACTTTAAGAAAATATATTTAAGTAAAGGTTTCATACCCGTAAAACTTCGATGTGTGCTGTTCCTGCCTGATTAAGGGTGATGGGGAACAGCTGCCTTGTGCCTCCTCTTTGCTTTCCGACTGTCTGCAATTTAAGGTTCCATTGGAAAAGCTGTTGGTGTAAACAGCAGCAGATTCTAGTTCTGGATACTTTTTTCCCCTTCCCCCGTCAGGTGCCTTTTCCATCTGGAGATGGTAAGCATGCGATGGCTGGTGCTTCTTAAGATCTTAATCTTAGGTGATTCTGGGAAGGTTTAGTGTGTGTAAAGAGAAAGCACAGCCTTAAAAACACTCTCGGGATTTTCAGTAATCCGGGATCTCAAGGGCATGTTTCCTGAATAGTTTTTGTTTTAGTGTGGCAGCGAGAGGTGGTTGCTGGAAGGGGAGCTCTGTAGCGTTTGGTCCTGTGCATGGGTGTAGCAAGATGATTCCTGTGGTAGCAAGCATGCAGATGAAATAGGAAAGAGAAAAGACAGCTTCCTCCGAGTCTTTCTAAACATTTTGCAAGGATTTTAAACTATAACAAGTATCAGAAATGTAACAGTTATTTCCTTTCCCCTCCCTTTTATGAAGGGCACACAAGGAAAGACTTCTTTCCAAACCCTAAAGCATTAAGTCTTCGCTTTAAAAGCTTTTGCAACTTCTGTTTTATGCTAATAAAAAGGTATTATTTTAAGACTTTGCTACAGATCCTTGACTAATGCAGCATTGCATATATATTGCATATATATACCTCCTTGTATAGGTACTACTTTAAAGAATTATGATTGTGGCTTTTTTTGTGCCTTTTCAGGAATTATTGTTGTATAAAGGGGGAGCTGATGTTTAAACAATAAAAGGAGGGAGAAAAAAGTTGCTTGATTGGCTCTCCAAGAAATGAAGATATTACTTATTTCTCAGAAATTGAATAGATTTTCCCAGCAGTGTCTTTCTTATCAAGGATTTGTTTGCGGGTTTTACTATAGAGAGTGAGTGAGTAAAACCAAGTTTTGTGACTAGAAGTGCAAGTAACACCTGGCATTAGAAAGGAGCAGGGAGATTCTATATTGCATATCTGTTTTGTCAGTAGTAAAACTCTTCTCCTGTTAGACATAGCTGCTTTTTCTCTGCATGCCTCTGAGAGAAATATTAACCAGGAATGTTGGCAGACGGATTGCCGGTTGGATATAGTAACTGGAACAACTTAACTCCTGAGCAGTTGACAAGTCTCAGGCTGACTGACCTTCTGAAATGCTGGAGCATGAAAATAAATGAGCATATGAATGTGGCTTTCAAAGCCAGCCAGACAGGCTGTCACTGTTACCAAGTCCTCTCTCCTCATTTTTTTTTTAAATTAAAAAATAAAAACAAGTAATTTTAATTTCCAGTATAACTAACTGCTTAAATATATTCTTTTCAATTGGGTGTGTATGGATTATCCCTGTACCAAGTAAAGTCTGGGGCCAAGACTATTGCTCTGTTTTGCCAGTGCTGTTTTCAGCTTTGTTTACCTTGGGCAGGCAGACCTTTATGTACTTACATAGGAATGAAATGTCCATAAATAAGTTAATTTTTAAAGTAAACACCCCTGCTTTGTGCTTCAGATGTCCTCTGCTTTCTTCCCTACAGCAGCACAGCAGTCACAAAAAGAAACATAGGAAAGCAGCCTAAAATCCAGTTTTGAGACTGTGACACAGCTGTACTGGGGCTGAAAATTGTCTTGCTATCCTAAATACTCTGTAAAACAGGATTTGGCTCACCATTGCTATGACTGTAGCAGTAGTTACATAATGAAACCCTAAACCCCAGCAATGCTGCACCTGTAACAAGACAGAAGTTGACTAATTACAGAGGCGTCTGCACCTGAAATTGTTTATGTACACTTCATGGTTCTGAAGTGTTGGCTGTCACAGATAGCACCACCCTGATGTTAACAGGGGAGATTTAAAAAGAGTAACTTGAAAAGAATGGGACGCTTTCCTTGTTGAAATTTGCGTAAGGACACTTGAAGTCGGAGAAGAGCTCAGCCATCACCTGGATGTGTTTAAAGCCCCATATAGGACTGGACTAAGCAGCCCTGGGTATCACTCATCGTTCTCCCACTGAGCAGCTGCTAGTCATCAAATCTCAGCTGGAGAATCCCAGTGAGAGCCTTATCGTTATCCTTAGGTATGACCTTAATCTAAAGAAAAGTAACTACTTGTCACTGGCTGTAGTTTTATTTTTAGTTGGGGCAGGAAGGGATTCTGTCACTGTAAACGTGTGACAAATGTGAGCACTTCAGGGATCTTTGGTGGTTTAATCCACGATGTTGCATAGGAGCCTTTGCCACTGGCCTTCATTTTGGGCAATGAGATTCAGCTGATGCTGTCGCTGATGTAGTGCACTGGGAACAGAGTTTATTTGCAAGAGAAGAAGCAAAGATGTGTGAGCACATGCCTTTTCTTACCCCGATAAATTCTGTCTTGAGGGTGGATCAATGTGCTTAGCATCATCAAAACTTGCATTGGTATTCCACTGCCTTAAAAGAAGGATCATTTCCCAAACACTGCAGAGAGGAGTATGTGTGAGTACTGATGAGCTATGCTTGTGTGTTGGTTTGGTTGTAGGTAACAAAGTGTCTAAAGTATAGGGTCTCAAAACAGTAAAAAGGCTGTTGTTGAAAATCTAGAAAGACCAGTTAAGGATGAAGCACTGTATGGAATCCTCATTTTCTGGTATCTTCAGGCTTGGATTAACATGGTGTGACCTTAGCTATTGTTTCTGGGCAAAGCATGATTTGGAGAATTCAGTGTAGTAATTGAATTATTACTTAGGTGATGAAAATGTTGGTTTGTGATTGTTTCCTTTCTTTTTAAGTGGTTGCTACATTTAATTTGAGATCCAATTCACTGAACCATTTAAGTGTGTGATGGCATGTCCCGGTGAAGTCAGACAGATTTAAGTCTTACTGAATTGGTGCCTTGCCCATCTAGTTCTTTCAGAAACGTATGTATACAGGATTAGTTATTTCACTGCTGGCAGCTCTCACAAATCCTAGTGTGAGTTGTATGAATGACATTCAGTGTGTTTCTTGAGGCTCCAGCTTCCAGATTTAGAGGACTGAGAGAATCTTTGTTTTTAACTTTAAAACTAACGGATTTTGTAGCTCCCCAGCCTCTAGAGGAAAGTTTGAATTGTCACAAGTGTGCCACAGAAACCAGAAAATTTAAAACAAAATATCGGGGTTACATACGTTGAGTTCTGGGAGTCTTGCATGATTGATGTCACTCTATAATTACTTTGATGTAGTTGCATCTCTGTGATGGGCTGCCATGAGAGCCCCCTGAGTTCATACTTGGCTAAACATTGTTCAGTCCTACTTGTCACCTGTTCTGCAAATCAATACTGATGTTCAAGGAAGTGTCTATCAATATTGATGTCCAAGGAAGTGTCTATAAAAATGCTGTTGGCCTGGCTCTCATTTACCAGACCTTACTGTCATGGTTTCTGTGTCTGCGTATTTTTTTTGTTCTTTTTCTGTTAATGGCCAGCATTTCCATTTGTCTGGCCATACTGTGGTGACAGTCCCTCTCTAAACAAGGGCAGGAACATTTCCGGGTTGCTGGATTTTAAATAGCCATGACTGTTTCGAACACACAGGGTTTTTCATGAGCAGATAAAGACTGTGAATCATACTAAATGTTGTCATAAGCTTCTATACTTATGATGTGGAGAAGAAAAGTCAGAATTTAACCATGCTGGCCAGTTTTGGTTTACCTAGGCTCCTAAACATCACCTGTTGTCTGTTGTTACTTCAGTTTTGTTTTGTTTCTTTCTGTAAGAACAACTTATAAATTTACTATCTGATTCTGTGGAGGTTTTCTGTGTTCAGCAAGACCTCATCAGCTTATCCTGTATACTCCTAGAATTGCCTGTGAGGTTTGGCCTCTGTAGGCAGTACTGTTACTTAGTCTATTCTTCTACCAGTAACCTTCAATCTTACTGTATATCACAGGAATAGGGTTACCCCTAAAGCTCAGGGATTTACTCCGTATTTCACATACTGAAGGAGGTAGAAGAATTCAGTTGCTGATAGCCCTGTTCAGAAGGAGGAAATGTGTCCACCATAAATAACCATCGGTTAGTTTTGAGGAGTTTGGCACAGCAGTGGCTCAGTAAAGACATGTCATGGGCCAGCTGGTTTTGTTCAGCTCTGGTCTTGTACAGCTGGTTCCAAGGTATGTTGCAGGAGCACTTAACACAAGGAAAAATTCATGAGGTTATTAGACACGAATACCTGGCTTGCTTTGGGAAGCCCTGTGGTCTCCTGACCACAGCATGCAGGAATCTGAATGAATTCCTATTCTTCTTTGCCTTGTTTTACTGCTTTGCTGCCAGCTGACAGAGGCTGATAGAGATACAGGTCTCCAGTCTACCCCTGTACCATCATTTTTATAAAACCCATTCCATAGGAACACTTCTAATGACCACAGAGTATTTCCAGATGTTTTTTCCAGATGCTTAACTCTCCAAATTCAACCACCACCATGGAGTGCAAGGTGACTGACAGAGTGTGCAGAGCCGAGTGTGTGCATTGCTGTGTCTGTACACAGCTGACAGATTAAACCAACCTTGAAGTTCACTGACCACTTCCATTTCAGTTGAATCACTGAGAAAGAGCTGGTTAAGAACAAAGTGTGTGTGATGCTCAGTACACTCAAGGCTTAAAAATCTATCTTGAGAAATGTTTCATGGAATTAGTGTTCTAGAAATTGTATGTGTAGTGAAAGGGACAGACTGATCTTGTGCCCATTTAAAAATTTATGATAATTTTCTAAAAATTGTCAACTCACCTTAAGTATATTGTGCAGTTAATGGCCTGGTGCTGTCTGCTGACTTTTGGCTTCTGGCTTACATAGCAGTTGATTTTTAGCATTTAAATGTCTTGCACTTTTGTGGGATTGATCCTTTTGCCTATTAAGCTAGTCTTCAAACAGTATTGTTAATAAAAAATTCTTTCAATCTCCTGCTACTGTAGAAACAGTCCCTTGTAAATGCTAACATTGAGCTTCACTGAAGAAGTAACCTTAGTCAGCAAAACTATAAAAATATCCTTTTTGAAAGGACAGGCCACACCTTATCTTTGATGGGAATTTAATACAATCTCTCTGAATTATTTGCCTCTGTCAAAGCAAAATTAAATCTTTGGAGGTGAAATTCAGTGCTAACTTCAGAATCTTTCAATTTCCTCCTCCTACCATCTGAAAAACAGGCATGGTATGTAACTTGTATTGTTTTAAATATCTCATGAAGGCTATCTGTAGTGTAACCAAGTGATCGCTTCAGATGATAGAATCATATCTGCCCTAGAATGCCTTTCTGGTTTAATATCTGGGATCCTCTCTCCAAATAGTACTGTTCCTGTCACACTTCTGCTCTCCTGTGTCATGGTCTGATATTTTTTTATTATTAATCCCTAATGGTACAGGCACACATCTCTTAAGCCAAGCTAAAAAATACCCAGCTACAATGACTGAACAACAAATCCCATTGCAAGCAACTTTCATATTTAATGCATCTCTGAAGGTCAGGAGGAACAGCCGCCTGTCGTCCTGCTGTTCCTGCTTTCTCTGAGCTAGGTTACCTTATTTTTGAACCCTGCTTGTTACCTTGGCAATTCTGCTGAAACAGACAGTGGGATCTGGAAATTCATTAGATTCTTGACTATTTCTATTCTAAATCTATAACGTCTTTCACTTAATAATGATGACATGAAAAGGGTGAAGGGACTTAAGTGTTAACCATGGTGAGGAGGGGAATTTGTAAAACATGCTCTATGTATTGCAGCAGTGCCAGGCAGCCTCACATCAGCTCTAGCTGCTCTAGGCACTGTACAAAGATGTAGGAGTTTCTCAAAGCATAAAAAACACAGCGAAGGGGAGAAGAAATAATGTATATGAATGGATTATGATTTTATTGACGTGTACCTTTGATGTGTTAAACATGATGTAAAAGATAGAAGGGGGGAAAAAAAATCTTCCCCCACACCTTTTCTGCAGGCTCACAGGCTATTGCACAGCTCTCAGGCTTTTCTGAAATGAGTAAAACTCCCAAAGAAGCCATAGCTTCCAACACAAAAGCAAGACCGGTGCTGTAATGTTTGATACTGGCTCTTGTGTGGGTGGCTCTCTGAACCAGTCGCACTCACTGCCTTTAGTCATTGTTTAGGAGCTTTGTGAAACATCTGAACTGGAGCTCCAGAATGAGTAATGGGAGCTTGCTGGGAGCAGAGTTACTTGTTGTTATTTAGAATTCATGTCTTTAATTTTTATTGCTGCTGAATCTGGGTGTTCTGCTGTCCTGAATGCAGATAGCCCACCATGAAACTTAGTCCTGGTTAAACTAAGGTATCGCTGTTGGACAAAGCAGAACAATACTCTTAAATACTTCTCTCTCAAAATTTGGACCTCTTGATTGGTTTCTTGGTAACTTGGATTATTATCTTCTCCTGGTTAGTCTTTAAATGTGGGTCTTATTTATGATATCTGCAGCTGTGACCTCACAAAATATAGTCCATAAAATGTTCATAGTTTTGAGTGTATTTCTAGAAACCTCTTATATATAGCTGTCTATAGCATCACTGAAGGACTGAACAAACATGGTATGTTCAGTTTATATTTGGGATACCTGCATAAAAATTTGGTGCTGCAACTTAAAAAGTGCTGATGAGAAAAAACATGTGCCTTGTGTTGGATTAGTAGTAGTAGTCACCTTTGCTGGTCTCTCTTTTCCATCTGAACGTCACCTTGACAGTCATAGGATGAAATCTGAAGTCAGTGGGGGTTTTCTGTGAATTTCAGAGGTGTCAAGATTTTCTCTGTCAGCCTTGCCTTCTAAAAATTATATATTTATATATAATTGTGTGTTTGTTCATGTGTAGGATTTCAGAGGTGTCAAGATTTTCACTGATAATGTTGGTTTCCAAAAATTGCATAGATTTTCTTGTGTGGGAGTGTTTGTGTCTGGCTTTTCAGCATCACAGGGTTTGTTATAGATGAAGCTGCTGTTGCAGGATATGTTCCATACTTGGGCTGCTCTTTTCCTGTTTAGCTTTCTGCAGCACCCAGAGGTACAGCAGCTGCCTCAGTGTTCATGTGTCTGCCTGTCCTGTGAGTCTGAAAACCAGGACCACAAGCATGTTTCTACCTCTGGGCATCACTTAGCCCATTATCCTGAGGATGCATTGTATCATTGATAGCTAAAGTTATTAATAGAAAAAAGGAAGAATGTTATTTTTGTGTAAAAGCAAGGCTAAATTTGATAGTTAGACCTAATGTTCATAAGAAGGGCTATGAGATGTTTTTGTTGTGGCAAACCAGTGCTCTGGATTGTGGGTGTGCTTCCAAGACTTGCTGGACTGCAGCCTAACTTCATTGTGTGGGAGCTTTCCCACAGGACACGTTGGTGCTGCGGCGCAGGCAACGCACCTCTGGTAATGTCATAGCCCTCTCCTGGGAGGAGGGCTCAGCAGGATGGAATTGTTGCTCAGTATTGGCAGATGTTATCTCACTGCTATGAAACACTAATCAGCTTACCAGAAGGCTCTGGTTTCTCAGCCCTCAGCCCACAGCTGTGGGGAGCAAGGAGAAGTAATCCGATTGAATTGGAAATGCAGGCTTGACTTTGCTTCTCGTGTCGCCTCTTGAACCATAATAAAGGGAGAAGCACTTGGGAAGCAGGACCATCTCATTTAACTTGTGCAGTGTCGGGGGAAGGGTGTGCAGTTCCCAGCTGGCTGCATATAACATGGTACCTCAGAACCAGCTGTTTTGAGGAATGTGTCACTGCTGTTCACGGGTCACAGGCAGGGTGGGTGAAAAGATGGACTCCTAGCAAGCAAGGCAATTTCTCATTGCAAAGGGTGGTTTAATGTATTGGAGTGAGAAATGAGCTAGGTTCTACTTTTCGCTTACCCCCGTTCATGCTGTTAGTGCACAGAGATGACTTTTGTGTTTGTGTCCTTGAAAATAAAAGTTCTGCCAGAGTGTTTGGGGAGATGACAACAATTCAGAGGGGTTTAACAGAACTGGGCATTGGGAAAGCTTAAAAAACTGGGGGCTTTTGCTCCAGTGAGTGCTGGTGCATACGTCTGTTTCACTAAGTGTCTTCCAAATGTACAAGTACTGTTTTCTTCATGGCTGAGTGAAATAAAAGCTCTTGAAGCTTTAAAATGCAATTTGTTATGCACTGGTGCAAAAATGGCACCGAGTTCTGCTCATGTACCAGAAGCAGGTGGCATAGAGCTGCTTCAGTAACACAAGTTAACTGCAGCAGTGCTAGGAAATGAACAGGGTTCTGTTTCCCTCATGTGATCCCATAAATAGAATTCTTGTTTAAAACCAAATAAAGGTACTTGAGCTGGGCCAGTTGGTATCTCAGCCAATGGGATTTTATTACTGTTAATGATGTGTCATAATGGAAAACACAAACTGAATCTGTAGGACAAGGATATATGCAGGGTCCTTGCTTCTAACTGATCGTAGACATTTGGTTTGGAAGCATGAAAGATGGGGTACAGAACCTTTCTGTGTTGGATCTTTAGTCATGTTTTTGAATAAAACTGCTTTTTTAAAAGGTGCCCATAAAGATATGCCCTTTATTCACTTGTGTGGGATCTTTTTTTTGCCATTTATTTTCCATTCCTTTTCAAGTGTTTTAACAAGCAGATTTAACCATACCACATTGTTCTCTGTTTCCAGACATGAAGAAAGCAAGCAGCCCCACGTAACACACTGATGGCATTCTGTGCTGCATCGGGATCAATCAGTCAAGAAGGTGTGATGCCTAGGAATCTCCTGGCAGATTCTCCTGAAATGGCATCTGAAATCTCTCCAGAGCACGTGCATGGGAGCATGGAGAGGGCTGGCAGCGTGGAGAATCGTGGCAGCCAAGCTAGGTGCAGAAATCTTGCCTTGGTAAGTGTTTAATGAGCCTTGTGCTTAGTGATACAGATTACATTAATAGCTCTGTCCACATCACACGATTTTTGTTTTATTAAGATTGATTTTTGCATTTCTAATCCTAAGTGGTTGCTGGTGTTGTCTCGGTTGCTAAACTCAAAGGCCAGAAATAACTTCTCAGCTTTGGTACAACAGCTTGTTATTCTGGTCTGATTGTCTCTGAGAGCTTGGAGAGTGCTACTCTCCAGCCCTTCCTCCCAAAGAACCAGGAATGGCAGTAAGGGCTGCTCTGCCCTTGCTTTTTTAAATAGCTCATGAAGGAATTTAAGGATAGTGGTTGTTCTACACACTGCTTTTTGCTTAATCTCTTTGTTGACACTCCTGAATAAAGGTCTCAGCTTATTCCACCTTAATTAGATGAGTAACAAATATGTCACCATAAACAAAGCCATCCTCGCATTAGTGAGTATAAGTGTGTGGCCATTTAAATCGTGAGTGAGTAACTGAGGGAGTAGGATGCACTTCTGCATTTTTCCCAATTAGCAGGGTGAATCAGGCAGTGAACTCAACAGTACTGTTTGTACTGTGATAGACTAAGCCTAGAAAGCAGGTATGGTTCCTTCCATATTTTTTTATCATCACGACCATTTGAAAAGCATCCATTTTTAATTGAGGAAAGAGCACTCTGGTAAACATGTTTGCCCTAAGTGAAAATCTAAATCTCTGTCTTGCCTTAAACATGGAATTAGGCTTTCTGTCTCTTTCCTTCTGCCCTCCCTGATAGTCTCCTTTTTAATGTGGTAGTTTTCTGTGAAAGAGTAAGTGGCAAAACCTGTATTTATCTGTATACCTCAGACACACTCGTGCTTTTGTGCTACTTTCTGAGCTTTCTGACACCTGGAGGCAATTTTAAAGCTGTTCCCTTTTTTTTGTTTCTGCTGAAAATACTTACTGTACTGATGATGCTGTATCCTTCAGCTTGTGTTGCTAGTTAAAACACAAAACAAGTATTATGAAATTCAGTTCCTTAACTGTTTCTGTTCTGTTCTAGAAAAAGGTTGTGAAGGATTGGGAGGAGGTTGAGTACACCATTTGGACTCAGGAAGTTAGTGTATATTGTTTATTTTATGAAAGCTGCTTGAAATTTAGAGACTTACGGTGGAAGAAGCAGTACTTCTAGAGAATTACAACCTAATTTTAAACAGAATTGCAAGTTACTTTTGCTCATTACCACTAGTTTCCCAGGTTATCACAGTAGTAGTCAATCATGTTCCTTTGGGTTTTATTCTTAGCTGCAGTAGCAGGCATGAGACTAGACATTTGAAAAAAAACAGTGTTGAATAACAAAGCTATGTATAAATCAGTATGTTTGTACAGTCTTATCCTGGGTCTGCTGTGTCAGAAAATGGTGTAGATTCCCTTAGTCCAACTAGATCCTGCCTTGTGATAACCCATATGATGATGCATCAGCTAGAATTAAAATCCTTTCCTACTCTGTAATGCAGTAATTTATAGATGAAATAAAAATTGGCTGCAGGCTTAGGCAATTCCCATCAGACCTGCAAGTTAGCAGTTCACAGAGCCTTTCATTTGTCTTGTTAGAGTTTGTGCATGAAGACAGTGAAGTGTGTACCAACAAGTTTTAACTGTGATGCCACAGATCCCTTTCCATGATTTTTCTTCTAGCAGTGTAGTAGGTGGCATGTCCAATAAGGCTGACAGCTCGTGTGTGTGTGGAGTAACAGGTTGGACAATATAAACTCTTCTCAATACAGGCATAATTTCAGTTTCTGAATTTGAGAAGGGGTCTGTGTTAAACTGAACATGAAGGAAATTCTGCCTGATTGCTAGAACATGCTCCTAGAGACTTCATCTTCTTGCTTCAGTAGTTTTATTATAAAAGTTCAGAAGATGCAGAAGCTTTGATGGCCTAATGAGAAGAAAGGAATAGGCAACTTTGTTTAGACAAAGAATTTCTTATTATACCAATTCTGAGAAAGGAGGGGATCTGTTTTCAGGCACACTGCACCTTCATAGCCCCAAAACAGAAGCAACTAAAGACTTAACTGCCTCTTCATTTATCCCTTTCCTGGGTCTGCTCACCTAGAGACATGGAAAGGAAGGTCAGGGTTGGCTTTGATTTCTTTGGGTTTTTGTAATGGCCTTGCAAACAAAAGAAGTGTAACAGTGCTTCTTACGACAGGCCTGCACTGCTGCAAATTTCTTCCTATCTGGTTGTAAAAAGCCAGGCTCTTAATCTTCTCAGTGTCAAACTGCATTAGTCACTAAATATAACCTTTGTATTGCATCTATGGAATTCAAACAAAACCAGGGTTGTGATAATAGGGACAAACAAGTGGATTGGCTTCAGCCTTCGCTGACTGCTCACAGCTGGTTTGGCTGACTTCTGGCTGGTCCTGCATCCTGTGTGTCTGTGCTGGCATTGGTTGCTGGGGAACTGGTTGTCAGTTTAGGAATGACTAGGAGATGGACATCAATTGCCACGTGCTAAAAAAGCCTTAAAATTCTGTATGTGGGATCCTTCCCAGTCAGCTGTTGTCACTTCGGTTTAATTTTGCCAGATTCCTCAGCTTCTCGTACCTACACAATGGTGCTTTCAGTTAATCTTTGACAACTGTAGGCCTTCAAGTCAGATTTTTTTTTTAATGGAAAGCAAGGTGCTGCCTTGATTTTTAGGAGAACTTCCATAGAAATGATAGATATTCAGGTCTGGATTTATGCTGCCAAATCTATCACAGCAGGCTGAGTTGAGATGGGAGGAATGTATGCCTTGCTATTTTCATCTCACATGAATGTTTGTGACCATAAAAACTGTTACATATGAGGACATGAATTTGCACATATATTTTGGTTTCTTTGTTAAAGAGAGGTATCCATACATCTACTTGAGAAAAGTTCTTTTCTCGATGCATGGAATCAGTTGCACTTACCCAAGGGCAAACAAAAACACTGTTCTTGGCAATTCTAGCTTCCAAAACCCAGTCTGGAATGACACTCCCTGGCATGTGGTATAAGAATTAACTTGCCATGAAATACAGTTGTGGCAATTTAAGGACACTTAATTCAAAGATAAAACTAGGTCTTGGGGTTTTTTTGAAGCAATTTGTCTTGTTCCACTGACTGAATAGGCACAGACCAGCTTCTTAAAGCCAATCCTTCTTTCAGTGCTTCTCTCTGGTAATTGGACTGGGTATCTGTTCTCAGCCATGAATAACTGCTTTAGTTTCTATGTGTGAATAATGTGCTAGGACAATCGTGCTACCTGTGAGAAGCATGGCAGAGGTGCTGGTTGTACCTGAAGTGAGCTGTGCTAATTGGAGCTGCACTGATAATAAGCTAGGTCAGTGCCTTGGATCTGTTGCTGTAACTTCAGTACTTTACCATCTGTATCTGAACATGTCTCAGTGAGTAATAGCTTTGAGGGATAGTGAGTTCTTGTTATTCTTGGTGGATCACACAGTGGTTTTTATTTTATTTTTTGCCTTTGGATCAGACACATCCTTAGTTAATACCACAGTTCACCACCACTCTTCTTGTGGCATTGGTGACCTCCAGAATTTGTTCAAGTGACTATTTCATTTGATCACGAATCAGAGGGCTTAAATTGGGAGAGGCCATGACTCTAAAAAAGAGATTTTGCTTGTTCTGATTGTTATTTTTTCGAACAAGCTTTCTCTCTGGCTCTAACAAGACTTGATAGCCAGTCACTAAAGATGATTTGTCACTCCTGGATCCCTTGTATAGTACAGGTGACGTTCTGAACATTGGTTACATAGACATGAGGAGCAAGTATGCTGTGAGTAGTCTGAGCCAGCTCAGTACACACTCAGCCATTTAACTCAGGGGTTACCTGGTTGTTTTGTAGTTATGGTATCTCTCATAGCCTAAAAATTCATTATTATGATCCTTATCCTTTTTGGATCAGTACAGATAATTCAGATATAACAGACCTGGCATTCTAAGTGCACCATGCTTGTATCTCTTTACCCCAACCTCTCTGATGAGAATCCACTGGGATTCCAGTGTAGATTTGGGGGTTCTGGAAAAGGACAGATCACACATCTGTTAGCCCACTGCCACATTTTTTCCTCACAGTTTGAATGAGTCTTGTGATGTGAGTTGAATTTCAGGTATATTCAAGGGAAAGTCCTGAGAAAGACTCCCTTCATAAAACTAATGTGTTTTTCCCCCTTGACACTGATACTCCACAGGCTTTACTGTGCTAAAAGACCTTTCACTCTGTCCAAGGATTTGCCAAATAACAACACACGAAAAATGAGAAGAATTTTTAGCTGTTTGGTTTGTATGGATACAGCTGCCTTGGGGCAGGTGGAAGCCATTCAGTACAGGGTGTGGAGAGAGCTATGCTAAGCTTCATCTGCTTTAAACTGATGTTAGTATGACCTGGAAGCAAATGCCTCGGAAAAATAAGAGCCTGACTCCTAGCTAGGAATGATCTTGCTGTAAAATGTGCTAGTGAGAATATAGATCCTGAAGGCAGTTTGGGCTCTGTGCACAAACTGCATTATTCTGCATCAAAGCAGGATCTGGTAGATAGATTTTTCCAGCAGGTGGGCAAGTCTGCTCTTTAAACCATACTGATAAGCGTTCCTGAACTTCCAGTGTGTTTTCTTTGTGTGCTCCATTACTTTTCACGGAATACTTAGAGTTTCTGTAATGTGAAAGCCAACTTCTGTCTCACCTTCAGTGCATGTAGAGAAGATTTGTTGTGATTATATGGGTAGTCAACTTCCTATCTATTGAAATATACACAAGGCTGCATCTGCCCACCACCCTTTCATTCTCTCCTGTTTTAAATATAACATGCTCCATTATTTGAGCCTTCCTGTGCAGCTAAACTCACAGCACTCTGTGTGTTGTTCTGGACCCTGTCCAGCTTGGCTGCATCCTTTCCAAAGTTCAGCAACTGAATCTGAACTCTGTGTTCCGAGTGAGGATGTGCTGTCATGTCATCACCCTGGTTAATATATCCCAGAATGAGATCTGCATCCCTGAATAGCAAATTTTGTTCCCTCTTTATGGCACTTAAACTGACAGAATCACAGATTGTGCAGGTAGCTTGCAGTAACTTCATCTCAGCATCATTTTTTAGTTCATCTGTGAGTGCATTTTTGGGGGCCATGTCATAAAGGCTTCAAATCAAGGTATGTGACGTCTTGTGCTTGCACCTATTGGTCAAGTCAACGACCCTCTCATGAGAAATGAGCTTTGTGTGAACATACTTGATTTTTTATGAAAACTATTTAGTGGCTTTTGCCTGAAATGTATACTCAATTTTCTCAATGTTGTTCTAACACAATTTCTTTTTCCCTTTAATTTCTATGAGCTGATCAGCCTAATTTTGTTTATCAAAGAGATGCCTTCAGGGTTTAAGTAGATATTCAGCTTGCTTTCTTTAAAAGTAGGTTAGGAGTAATTTAGTCAGTTTATGACTTTAGCTCGTCTAGTTTATCTTTTAAGTACTTGTAGATAATTTGTTTCGTCACTTAGGACCTATTGATTATATGCTTTGCTACCTATTATGAAGCACACGGGTACAATTATGCTCATAAACTGAAGAAAACAACACTCAATATTATAGTCTTCTTCACCAAATGAAATGGTATTATCAAAACCATCAGATAGTGGGTTGTAGAGGAAGCACTTTTTGACACAGCACACAATTACACTCTGGAACTCCCTGCCACAGAATGCAGTGAATGCCAGTCATTTCCATGGCTCAAACAATAAGATGAATTCATGCTAGAAAAGCTCATTAAGGGCTATTAAATACGCAGATGCATCTGGGAAGTCCTTAAGCCATGTGTTGCTGGGAACTGGAAGGATTTAGGGGAGAAAAAGATGTATCCATCCAGTATACAGCAACACCCCCCCAGCCTCTCTCCCTTGTCCTGTGTGTTCATAGTTGCTGAAGGCTACTCAGCTAAATGGGCTTTTTGGTCTGATGCTGTGTAGTAGTTCCTGTTCTTAGCTGTAATTCACTTGCTTTCAGCTTCAGTAACACAGCAGTACAATCCATTCTGTTTCCTTTTTCTGTAAATCTTGTCAGAAGTACTTGACTTCTTCTGTGCTAAAGCTTTTATACCTGTTCTGATACAGTTCCTGCATGTAGGGCTTTCCTTTTCACCCCTTCTAACAAGTAGAACTGCCTTGTTATTAACAGACTGTGGCCCAAGTGGTGCTGCACTGGCCTTTGTACTTCATATTAGAATAGTTTGCTCCCTTCATGGTTCTTTTGAGAAGCATCCAGTCACTTCTCTCCCATGGAATTGTGACTATTAATTCTTTGTCACTATCAAGTGATTGATAAATCAGTTGAATCTGGCTTTCTCCTGGTATTTTGCTAATTGAGGTTTGGTTCCTTAGCAGTTTTTAGAAGATTTTTTTTTTTTTTTTAAGCACTGCAGATGTCTTGGGATTTCCTGTGCTGGTCTGTTTCTGTCAAAGCTGTGCTGGTCTTAGGATTTTAGACCTGGATGTGATGTTCAAAATTTCTTAAGATGTATATGAAAAATTGTGGGCCTCTGGATATTAAGTCATTGTTTTAAACAGATAGGAAAGGAATCTTTTCTATGAAACAGATTCTATTCTTCTTTTCTTTCTCTTATTTCTTTTTTTCCACCTCTTTTATACCAAACACTGTTATAACAGACTCTTTCCTGTTTGGCATAAGCAGGAAATATTTGACTGCACAGAGATCTAAAATATTAATGCCAGCTGAGCATACTCAGCTATTTCAGCTGTTTGCATCCCAAATTTCTTCGGTCCAAACAGTCTTTTTAATCCTCCTAATTTAATGTAGTTTTAAGCTGAGGCACAGTTATCAAGTTTCAAATTCAGGCTGTCTTTTTAGTAAGTAAAACAGTAGTTTTAAAGTTTGCAGTGTTAGGTGTATGTGAGATTTAGGTTAGGGAGGTGTGTTTGTGTATCAAGAGTAGGGAGTAGATGGAAACTTTGAGGTGAATAACTCAAGTGGCTGAAAAGACTTTTCTTTGACTATTAAAAAACACAGATTCATCAAGAAGAAAGGAGGCCTGGAAAACCAGCCTGGAAAGAATATGAACTGTTCCAGTACTTGGAATATATGGAAAATGAACTAATTGCAAATAGACTTGGTAACTTAGTTAAAACTGGTACCTGTTAAGTTACAAAAATTCCTCCCATCTTTCTGAAGGCTTTACTATAATACAGGTAATACAGGTGGGAATAAAGCAAGTCACTGCTTGCTTCACATCTCTGAGCTCCTTTGGTTTGACCAGCCTGAGTAGGTTTTTTTTCCACTGTGACTGTGTGTCTAAAATGAGATTGTTTCCTTGGCTGGCAAACTGAAACATGCCTTGCCTGAGGGAGTTTCTATCCAGACTGGATGGATGCCTTGCATCGCAGTACCGTGCCCTGACCTAACACTGCCTGTTCTCCAGAGATGTTGGGTTTGGGGGTTTTTTGTAGGGGTTTTTTGTTTGTTTGTTTGTTTTGTTTTTCCTGATGAAATGTGATATTGATCATCGTGAAGGGAAACTGCATGAGAAACAGATCAAAGTGCTAACAGAAATGAGGTTGGCCTTTCACATCTTGGTATGCCATTTATAACAAAAGTGTTTACAAGGGGATGATTACTCAATTTAGATCCTTCACCTAAAGGGACACTGCTCATTTCAGCAAGGTCCATGAGGGATGCTTAAATCAGGCAAAGCTCTCCTGCAAATCTTACCTGGCATGGAAAAATGCTCAGTCTTACAGCACAGAAAAAGGATGGAAGGAAATGCTTCTGGAAGTCTTTGCTTCCTTGCTTTTTTCTTTTCTCAGCTCTTGATTAAACAAGTTCAGGTGGGAGCAATTTTTTTAGGTGCACAGTGTGGTGCAGTAATTCCTATACCACACTCTGGATTTGTTGCCACTATGAACTTCTTAAACACAACCCCCTCTTCTTTTCCTTTGCTTGTGTAAGTCTGGCTCTTGCAATGAGCTCACCCTCTACAAAAGGTTCTTGGAGTCCTGTTCAGTTCCAGCTCAGGGCTACCTAACAAGGGTTCCTTTCCTGTCATTCTCTCGCCTACTAGACATAGCAGCCCTATGAGTATTTGGGTGGGGAAGGAAGGAGATTGTAACATCCATTAAGGGAAAAAAAGAAGGAAAAAAAGGACCAAAAAAAACCCAAAAACCAAAAAAAGGAAGGCTTGTCTGTCTCTTGCTTTTCAAGTGCAGCTGTAAAACTTTCCTTGGCCTTTGAAAACTGACATGTGGTGGGTGTGAGCTGTGGAATACGTCAGCCTTTGAAGTTCATCTTTTAAAGAGGCAGTGGCAAATGGCATTCAAATTTCAGCCTTTGTAGCAGTTTTTCTACAAGCTGGAATAAGTTCCTTATTCTGACAGGACACTGTGGATAGTAAGACTAAGTTAGAAATAACCACACCTCTGTACATCTTTCCCACCCACCAAATGTTCTATTGGCCACACAGGAGAAGGCAGCTAAGAGCCCCAAAGCATTTCATTTCTCATCTGGGTAATGTTCTGGGTGCTTGGAGACCAACTGCCACTGTGTACAATGCAGCACATTATATTTCTTAATCTATAGGCATTACTTTCTACAGAGCTATGTTGTTCTTATTTTTAATGCTGAGAATGGGGATAAAAGCTTTGTTTGTGCAAGGAGTTAACAGGTAGAGCTGCACACGGGTTTTTTTAGTCTAATCTAATGTAAGATGATCTGAACAGGCACGGTGAGTTTGAAGCAAGTTGTGCTGCCCTAGCAAGAAGATGGCTACCTCTTGGATATTTGGACTGCATACCTTTATGTATTTACCTGAATTCTTCAAGTCCTCCACTGAGAAGTAGCCTTTTTACCCTGTCTGCACGTGCAATGAGGTGTCCTTGGTGCTTTTTGTTAAGTTACTGACAGCAAAGTTTCCAGTATATGCTTGGCAGGGGAGAAATTCAATCCAGAAAAGGGAAAAGCTCCCTTGCTTTTCAACAATATATACTTACTTTCCAGACCTTACACAGTTCTCTTGGGAAATGTCTTTCCTGTGTCCATTGTCTTAATGCAGTACCTTTCTTAATCATTCTTTGTCATCTCCAAGCTTCTGGAAAAGTGAGTGTTTCCCAGGGTGGAGGGAAAAGAGTTCAGGTATTGCTGCACAGCTTCTCATAGTGATAATGTGTTAATCAAGTTAATCAAGAGCAGTGACTCAGAGAAAATGAAGACTGGATAATCCAAGTGATTATTTATCACTTCTGTGGTCTACAGGATTGTTTCCTGCTGAAGAAAATAGCCTAAGGCAATATACTGCTACAGAGCATATCTTCATATTTATTCTTGGGTTTTCCTTTCTGTAACTCAAAGGTAAAATCTTTAGAAAACTGCTCCCTCCTAACTATTACTTCTTTATAATCTGTCATGTAACTCTGTATAATTTATAGTTTGTGGTGGTAGCGACACTTCTCAGCTCCAGCTTTGCTTTCAGAAGCCAAGTCCCACTTTGGACTAGACCAAAAAGGGAATCAACCTGTTTCTGGGACTGTCCTGAGTGCACCCTTTCCCTCCCATGTTGTTCCCCCAGCCTTGTCCCTGCATCTGACACAGAACACAGTTTAGCCCAGCTTGGAACCAGAAGAAGCCATCCTAACCCTTGCGAGGGCACCAGTGGGTGCAGGGGTTTTTTTTGCCTTTTTTTTTTTTTAGTAGCTTTTATGGCTTTTATGATCTTTTAGCAATTTATTCTGTACAACTCAAATGAAGACTTCTTTGCTAAACTGAAGGATGTAGTACCAGTTACTGCTCTTTGGATTATTTTAAATTTTTTTTTTTTTTGTCCTCTAGCATTGTGATATCTAAGTGTCTCTTTGGAAAGGTGTTAATCTTTCTGGTTTTTTTTCTTTTTTCCCTATAGGATGATGAAAGTTTGAAATACTTAACTCATGAAGAACAGGATGTTCTCATGTTCTTTGAGGAAACCATAGATGCCTTAGAAGATGACTTGGAGGAGATGGCCCTACGTGACAGTGGCATCCACTGTCAGTCCCCAAGGTCGACGGAAGAAAATGTGTCCAGTCATTCAGAGACTGAAGATATCATTGATTTAGTGCAGTCAACACCTGAGAGCAGTGACCATGAAGGCCCTTCCAGCAGAGATACAGAACCAGGTAGTTGTGTTTCTTGCAAGTGTGGGTTTTCCCTTTGATCAAGCCCTGACCTAGTCCAGTTCTTCTTAGAAACAGCTAAAAAAATTGTGTACCTTCCTTACTACCTCAAGATAAATTTGTTACACATCAGGAGCTCTAAGGACTGTGATTTTAATTTGCCTTGAGGTTTTTGAGATTATTGCTGCTACTGTAAGTTTTTTTTCTAATTTTTCCTTGTCCCTCAGGGGGGGTCGTGCATCTGATGAAGCTTTTGGTCTACTCTCTCAGTCCTCTGCCTGGAGACTGACTTGTCACTGTTGTGCACAGTCATTGCAACAAGGCAGACAGTATTCACCAACCTGTTCACACTCTGCTTTTCTCTAAGACTTCTTAAGGTTTTCTCCAAGAGTTTTAAGACAGCAGATTGTTTTCAGTGTTACTTTGTGTGGGACTGAAAGGCACACGATCCTATCAGTGAGTTTGTGACAAGATATCATACAGCACGTTGTTTTTGTCACCCTGTAGAGTGTGTTCTCTCTGTTTGGAGAATGAATCTATCAGCTGGTACACACAGTGGGATGTAATGTGTCCTCTCCTGGCTGTTTTAATAAAAAATAAGAACTGCAAAACTCTTATGAAAGAGCAGCCATTGAAGCACAGTGGAGCAACACGCAGACTTTGAGTGAGAGGCAGAGAGAGGGCTGAGGTAGTGACACATTGTAAACGTGGTGATTTGATTGTAGCACTGCCTATGAGATGCCATTGCTGGGAGTTCAGTTACAGTTTCTTCAGGCTGTGTGGGCTGAGGTTGAGTTGGAAAGGTAGGGGGAGGGGAGAAATGATGCTAAAAGAAGGTTTTGCATTCTGCTCTGTGTGAAGACTTAATGACATCTCTGCTGCTTTGCCTTTTAGTGTTGGATACTACCCGGAGAGCCGAGAGCCCTCAGCCAGCTGTACTTGCTGACCTTCCCCCACACCCCCCTGCACCACCACCAACAGTGTCAGAGACACTTCCTCTTCCTCCTCCTCCCCCTCCTCCGGTGCAGCACCCAAAGTTGCTCCGTTCCATCCCCACTCCTCTCATCATGGCCCAGAAGATCTCTGAGCAGCAGGCAGAGAGCCGGGCGCGCTTCCCTGGGGCCCTCAAGGAAGGGAATTCCGAAAGGAAGAAGGCCCCGGTAGCCAACGGTGATTATTCCACAGCACCCAAGCACCCTCCTGCCCCCGCCCCCAAACTGCACCGGTTCCCAAGCAACATCAACATAACAAATGTCAGTGGCAAGGAATTCAGCGAGACCATTTCCAAAGCAGCGGTTAACGTCCAGGAGCGGCGGGCTCAGGTGCTGGCCAACATCAATGGGGGAGCTCTTCTGGCAGCTGAACTGGAGGAGAAGCTGCACAAAAACGATTTCTTGTCACGGAACAGAAGTTCTTCTTTAAGGGATCTCTCCTCGGAGCAAACACGCTATGAAGCCCTGGCAAAACTTGGCCTAGTTAAGGGAAAGCCAGCTCAGGATCAAGTGGACCATGCCCCAAGCACTCAGCAGCTTGATGTGCAGCCCAAGCGGGCAGAGGCTGTTACCAATGGATATCAAAACATCCATGAGGTTTTGAAAAGTGAGCCCAGCCCTTTCCTTCCTATGGGCAAAACTGTAACAATCAAACCAGAGGTGGCTCTTGCCACTAACAAAGTCAGCAGCGCACAGCAGAACACAGAAAAGAGTTGTAATGATTATAAACAACCTGGTGTAAGCCTGGACATGAGGAGGAGGTCAGGTTCGCTGCCTAGACCTTCAGGATTTCGATCCCAAGGGATAACAGTGAAGTTTTCCGGCCGTGGCTCAACTGAAGAAGCCAGGAGAGAGGCACTCCGGAAACTGGGACTGCTGAAAGAGACTGCGTAACTTGGATGGGAATGTTGTGGCAGTGGGGGGAAAGTCATAGCATGGCTTTGTGCTAGAACAGTCCCAACAGGATTGGGATCAAGTGGATTGGAAGAAAAAAGGGAAAGTTCTCTGCTTCAGGCAAGCCAGGGAGGTACTAGACACTGTGGAATGGCCACTTGTGTTTATCCCAGAAGGACTGGCACCACGTAGGGTCATGTACAGCAGTGGGTCTTGGCTCTCCTTCCTACAGAGATGCTCATCTGTTGCTCTTTGTGACTAAGAGGAATCTTATTTAATTGATGCTGGACTGTAGCAGGCAGCATCTCATTAATGAAGTGTACAGTGCAGTATTGTTGTACATAGCAAACTGAATGGCAAATCTTGCTTTTGCTCTTTCTGAAGCCAAAACCAAGAGCTCCATCTGTCCTGCCCACATGTGTCTGTCTGTCTGTGGGAGCTCGAAATAATGTCACAGCTGAAATTTCTGACAGTGTGACATCCTTCTCTGACTTTTTGTTGTCTGTGTTATCCGGCTTGGCTTCTTTCCCTGCCAGTGGTGGGGTCTTCTGCTCCCTCACTCTGCACTTGACTCAGAACTGTGCACAGGGTGGCTTCTGCTTCGACCTTCTCCTGGACAGAGCAGCCCAGGCTTTGAATGGGTGACTGCCTCACTCTGCTGCTGCACCTGGAGTCTCCCCTCCCTTCCCAGCCACCTGCTTCTTGGTCACACCTGAGCAGCCCACATGTCCAGGGACAGGCACCAGGAAAGCCTCAAGGGTATGCACCGAGCACCAGATTTCACACTGACAGCCAAAGAGTCTCCTGACAATCTGTGACCCCAACTGCTCTGTCCCAGGGAGGATCTCACAGCAGAGAAGCCATAGGAACAAGTTAACTTTGTACCAAAAGCAAGGCCCGTATGTCAAAAGTCTTGTCTTTTATGTTGGGGTTCCTGGGAAGGAGCTGTTACTTTTTGAGCAGTAGCTGTACTACACAAATTATAAGTTCTGTTACTTCTAAAACTGTCATTGGTCTTCCTGTAGTTTGACAGCCCTAATAATCCTCTGTTCACAGCCTTATTTGATTCTGCCCTGCCAATGCATAACAGAAGTTACAGCCAAAATCCTTGCAGGCTAAGTGGAGTTTCAGGAGAGCTGTATGTAAGAGCACATCATTCCTGAATGGTCCAAGTTGGTGGTATTTTGCCCTTGTTCAATAGACAAGGCTGGTAAAGATGGTTCCAAAATATATTTGTGTTGGTATGATTTTTTTTTTTAATATGGCAAAGCTACCCTTCCACATTGAAACTCCTTCCCTTTTTGTATTACCTGAAAACGTCAAGAATAGCCACTTTAAAATCAAATGCCAAACTCCAAACTCGCAATTTTTTTGTTGTTATTCCTTCATGTTTGATTTCTCGGTGTTTTGGATTTTTTTCTAAAGAGAAAAACTGACTTACTCTCTGCACTTTCTAAAGCCTCGACCAACCCACTCCTTCTCCCAAGTAGCTGAGCAATAAACCTTGGAGAAGAGGAGGGGTGGCTACAGCAGAAACTGACACACCCTTTGACGAGGAGCTCTGACATAACTGTGATAAACAAGTTTGTAGTGCTTGTGATAAAGTATTTCAAACTTGCTGAGCTGTACTTGTAAATGAAGCTGTCATGAAGGAAAAACCTTTGTGTCATTCTCAACCTGCCTCATAATTTAAGGGGTTTTTTGGTTGTGTTTTTTTTTAATTATCTGCTTGCTGCTTAAATTTTTAATTGTGTTGTTACGGTATCTGGCTGGTTCTGTTATGTAGTTATTCTTTTCAGCCTTTTCACTGGGTAAGTGATCGTGTTCCTCACTGTGACAGGCTTTCTATACATAAGCAATCAGTAATTAAAATATGTGGCCATTCCTGGGCTGGCAGAGCACTTGGGCATGCATAATCAAACGTGAGAGGTGCTGCTGAAACAAAAAAAAGGCTGTTTTGCTGCAAGTAAGGCACAGGCTTGTTCTGCTGGGCTCTGAGTTTGTAGTCCTAAATCAGAAAGACAAGGGATCACATAAAATACTCCCAAGCACGTGCTGCAGTGCAGGCTGGAATGGAGGCCAACATGTGGATGATGCATCATAATTTATTAACATAACCTGATAAGTAAATTTAAATGTTTCATGGCCTTTGTGCTTTTAAATCCTGGTAAAGCAAATTCCTCATTATGAATGTGAAGTGTGTATGAAGCAATCTGCACATCTAATCATTTCTTGCCAGCTCTTCTTTGAGTTGTTTACAGCTGCGAGTCCCTGCTAAGCAAACGGGGGGGAAAAACCCTGACACTGTTTCATTGAAATTCAGTCCAGTTCAATAACTCTGTAAAGTCACCCTACTTAAAAATACCCCAGGAGTTTAATATCTAAAGTTGCTATATGCTGAATTAGCTGGATCATGTTCTCTCATCCTTTGTGCAGGGCTGTGTCCTCAGCTGGTGGGAAGTGAGAGTTAGATCTTCGTTAGGTAAAGCAGTTTCTGCCCAGGGAGGACTTGGAACGAGGTATTTATTCATTGTGGCCCTTCATCATAGCAGATAAATTCTTCTCTGTGCCTAAAACTGTAGTGAGTAAAGCCATGTATTAAATGAAGTTAAGTCTAGCTGCTACTAACCTGTATATAAATTTAGCTCTATTTTGTGTATCTTGTTTTGTGTGTATATGTTGCTGTGATTTTACTTTCTTCCCCTTTGTGCTAGAGGTAACTGTCTTGCACAAATCTGATAATCATCTATTAAATTAGAATAAACCCAATGAAATAATGCCTGATGGGAGGTGCCATTGTGTTCTTTGCCACTCAGTAGTATGACTCTTTCTTGGAGGAGGGAGGTGACTTTTTCTTAATGGCTAATACTGATTTAACAACCTTTCATTTTGCAACTGTGGATCTGTGTGAGCCAGAGCTCAACCCTGTCATGCCAGGTGATGGAGGAGGGACAGAAAAAAATGGTTATGTCGGACAAGAGATGTGTATTCTCACTGCTGGGCTTCAGCAGCTGTGATCAGGGTCCTTGCAGGAATGAAATTCATCCTGAATAGTGTTTGAATTAGACAAAAGCCCCCTCTCTGCGTTATTAAAATGACCTTTCCAAGAGGAACATTTTATATGTGAAAGAAGAATAACATCTTTGTTTCCAAGGCTGTTACCATGAGTGAGGGTGGTCCTGCTGAGTGTGGAAGTCTTCCTTCTTGCACAGGGCAAAGTTCCCTGTCAGAGAACATTCCTACCCATCCCTTCTGAGCATGTGCATCTGTGTTTGCTGCCTTTCTGTCCTTTGAAGAAGGATTTCTTTATAAGTATTCAGGTGTTGTTGAGCATTTGTCCAAACATCACGTGTCATAAAAGAGAACAGAAATCACTCTAGCAAAAAGAAATATTTCCCCTTTGCTTGAGCTACTTTTTTATCCCTGAGGCTGGATATGCTGGTAGCCAAAAAGCATCAGCAGGTGCAGCAGCCTTGTCTCCAAGCTTTCTGGGGCTGCCTCAGGGCTCAGCTACGTGTCTCAGCCAGGGCAGGGCAGGTGGCCTTTTGTAATTGTGTCCAGCACCAGCCTGGAGCCAGAGGGAGAGAATTTAACTTGGCTCAATCTGTAATGAAACTTAAAGGAGGTTCCAGTGCCTCACCTGTGCTGGAGGTGAAACCTCACAGCTGCCCAGCACCTGCAGCCTTTCAAGTGGCTGCAGCTTGGGGATGAAGCTTTTGATGTTTTTACTCCTGTTTTATACACACACACACGGGATTTGGTTTCTCCCTTTAGAATAGACAACTTCAGAAGGTGTTATCCATAGAGAGATCAGGGAAGGCTGGAGGCTGAAGGGAGGTGGTGGTTTTAACCCAGCAACTTGGGCAGGTTTTCAGTCCTGTTTGGGCCTGAGCAGAGAGTAACTTACAGCTCTGCTGCACACGCTCCAAGTGTTGTGTAGGTCAACCCAAAAAATCACAGCCCTTCCTTAGCTGGCAGAGTGGGAGCCAGGGAAGCACAGCTCAGGCACAGCAGCACCTGCTCCAGTGGGATTGCTCTGGAGGCAGCTACAAAGGGCCTTGGAGCAGGGAGGGCAGTGATGCCTTAGGTTTTAACTTTCATATTTTTTAAATCCTGCACTGCCTCGTGTGTAACTAAAGTTTCCTGCAGCCTGTTAATTTCTGCTCTCTCATGCTAGGTAGACATAACAAAGCCTCTCCAGGCCGGCTCTCCAAGGACACTCAGACCATCCTAGGCCCAAAATGTAAACCAAAGCCTCTAAAGGGGGGGCAAGCTTGGGGAAACTACATCATTAACTGAAGCTTTAATTGAAAAATTTAATTGGAGAATAAGAATCAAACTTACAAAAGTGTGAAGAACTTGTGACCCTTTGTCCATCTTGGGGTCCATTTTGGCAGTAGTCTCTGGGCTCCCCAGGGTGTACCTTTGAAGACCCTTCAAATAAATACCTACCTTTGTTCCCTTATTCTTGTCTAGTCCCTGTTTTTAGGTGGCCTCTTCAGGCAGCAGCAGCACTGGGACAGCTCAGCCCAAGGAGAGCAGTGGCCCATCCTGGGCACCCCCAGCTCCCTTTCCACTGGCCACTTTTCCAGCCACTCATCCCCCAGCCTGGAGGGATCCATGGGGTTGTTGTGACCCAAGGGCAGGACCTGGCACTTGGTGTTGATGAATCTCATTCCCTTGGCCCATCAATCGAGCCTGTCCCAATCCCTCTGCAGGGTCTTCCTGCCCTCCTTCAGAGCAACACTCCCACCCACCTCCATGACACCAGAAAACTCCCTTGATCCCCCTGTCCAGGTCATCAGTAATGATGTTAACCAGGGCTGGGCCCAGCACTGAGCCCCAGGGGACACCACAGTGCCCGGACACCACCTGGGTCCAGCAGCATTCCCCACCACTCCCTGGGCCTGGCCAATTTTTGGCTTTTACAGCAGTAGCCAGATTAAGTTGCAGTTAAGCTTCAGCCCTACATAACCCTGATATCCTTGTAGTCCTTCTGAGTTACCTGCCCCTTCTTCCAGAGGCCACATGCTCCTTTTTCTCCTGAGCTCCAGCCAAAGCTCCCTGTTCAGCCAGGCTGGTCTCCTGCCCTGCTGGCACATTTTTTGGCATGTGGGATCATCTGCTCCTGTGCCTTTAAAATTTCCTTCTTAAAAGCACATCCAGCCTTTCTAAACTCCTTTGCCTTCCAGTTTTGCTGCCAAGGGACTCTGACAACCTTTTCAATGAGAGGAGGCCTTTAATTCATCAGCCCTCCACCTGCTCTTGCTTTCAGACAATTCCTGCATCCCATAGAGGCAAAGGGAGACAAGTCTTCATCCTGGCGTTGACTCCCAAACTATAAATATCTTTTCCTCTGAGGTAAGGAGGGTCCTTAGACTGGATGGAGCCAAACCCTTCCAAGGGAACACACCCTTGTCTTGTGTGTTTTGTTTTTTGTTTGGTATTTTTTCTTCCCCCAGAACGAGGCTTCTCTTCCCATGTGAGGTGACTCCTCCCAGATGAGGAAATGCCTTCCCTGAAAAGTCCTCAGTGCATCCCTGACTACATCACCAAATGATCAGATGTGTTCTTACCTCAAGGGAACTGCCAGGAAAGATTATTTTCCACTAGGCCGTAACTACCTGCTGCTCCTTCCAACTGGCCAAAAAAAGAACACCAGGAGAGGCTTCAGTAACTTTGGGATTAAACTGAGCAGGCACAAGGCGTGGTAGATAAAGCAGCTGGCAGGCTTGAAGGTGCAACTCAGCTTCAATTTCTCTTTTGTTCATGGGTCTTTGCACCTGCCCCTGAGCTTTAATGAATGTTTCACAGAGCCCCAGGAATCACAAACTAATTCTGAGTAGTTCCCAAAGCTGCTGAGGCACTCTTACCCAGGACATTATTTTCTTCTCAGAGGGGTGTCTCTGTATCACAAACAAATGCAGCTGCTACAGTCTCCTCACCTGAAGGGCAAAGTTTTTTGGGTTTGGGGGTTTCTTTACCCATCATTTTTTTTTTTTTTAAAGTTATGTTGAAGGTTTGAATTTAAAAGAAAATAAATGTATAAAATCCTTTGCTTGACCACTGAGTCAGGGAGCAGCTCCAATTCCCAAAGCCTGTGCTACAGCCAGCCAGGGACTCTGCTGAGCTGCTGCTCAAGGTCTCAGAGCTTTTGGCTTTACCCCTTGTCTGGTGATTGCTGCACCCAGCTCAGTGTCCACACCGATCCCACAGCGGCGTCACCCTGTCCACCCTCTAAACTCGCCCTTCCCACCAGCTCAGCCCCTGCCACGTGCCCCAGCAGCCACCTGAGCACTGAGCACTGCACTGGGCAGAAGGAAAGGGTTGTCTCACTCACCTTATCTTTTGCAGAGTTCTCCTGATTTGTTTGCTATCAGCCCCGTGTGGAGCTCGGAGGCACCTGGAGCAGGTGGGGGTGGGAGGTGCAGCTCAGCAGTGCCTTTCATCCCACTGAACAGTGACTCTGCCTTCCCAGGGCACTGCTGTAGCAGAGGAGCCAGGACATCCTTCCTCTCCCTTTCCTGCTTTGCAAATGGAAGATCACAGGAGTTACTGGAAAAGCCTCTGACCAACAGACCAAGAGCCCAGGGCTGTTTCACCCAGACACCAGCCAGAGCTGGGGCATGACTGGTTCAGGGGTTACTGCTGAACATCACACTTCTCTTAGTGAGATGAAGCACAAAACCACATCCCTGCTCTCCCAGTAAGTGCACACTTCCCTCCCACTGTCTCTACGTTCCCTGCCAAAGCCCCACACAGACCCTTGAGAGGTCCCATGTCCTTAAGCCAGGCCTTGTTCAGCCCAGGAGGGGCTCAGCAGCTCAGTGTCAGCATCCTGTGAGCGTCCTCCCTGAGCCTGGAGAGCCAGCATGGAGCTGCACAGAGCCCTGGAGCCCCCAGCCCCTGCTGGGCACAGGCCAACTCCTGCCCAGAGCAGCTGTCTTGGCATCCCCCTCTCACTGCTGGCTGGGGCTTCCCGTGCAAGTCCCTTCCCTCTCTGATTCAGCCTCGGGGCTCTCTGTTAGGACAGGATTGCTCATTTCCTCACAGGGTTGGGGAGGTCAACTTCACTCTCAAATGTTCATGATGTATTTTTTCCCATTATTTCAAAGGAAGCTCTTAACTCCCTGAGCTTCTGTTATTGTCAGCATCAGAAAATTGTATAATTTTTTTATCTGCTCTCCGCTTGCTTATCCATTCCCACAAGGAAGGGCAAGGGCTGTGCTTCCTAGCTGGGAAACAAGGGCAATGACGTTAAGCCAAGGAAAAAGAGCAGAGATGAGCTTGACCTTCTGGTTTCCAGGCTTATGGAGCAATCCTGAATCACCCTTCCTCTCCCACCAGCACACCTGCCCCTTTGGTAGCTGTCCCTTGCCAGCCCAGGAGAAAATCCAGCAGCCTCAAAGCTCAGACTCACGTGTGCCAGGAGTTGTTCATACTCTGATTAATGAAGATAAGCCACCCATTGTACTGATGCTCAGAGGGTGGAATGACACCAGAAGGAAAACAGTATTCCTACAAGCTGTTGTGGCAGGAGGGGAGGTTATTTCTTCATACTTAAACATCTATCAGGAAACAGTTGTCAGCACATTTCTACTTCCAATATTCAGCCCTGCACAAGAGCAGAGGATCCACAGGGTCTTCAGGCTTCACGAAACAAACTTCATTACCGTGGAACATTTCCTGCCTCCTAAATGGATTTTAGTTTGCCTGATCAGGTTTAATTTTTATTTATGGCATGAGTTTTCCAGCGAGCCTGAGCCCAGGAAATGGGCACTGTGTGGCCAGCATGGCAATTCCTGGTGCATCCTGTAACAAACTCCTCAGCTCTGTGCCGGCCTCTGCAGTTTGTCACCCTGCAGCAACAGTGAGGCCTTCTCTGAACCCGAAAGCTGCTCTGATTTTACATTAGCTAAGACTCACAGCCAGTAATAAACCCCTGGTTTTCATGGGTGTGGGACTTGGGACCAACCTGAATAATAGACTTGGTTTATTTACCCCTCTTGGGCATTTCAGTAGGAAAGGGAGAGTTAGACTGTGTAAGTCCTGCTGCTGTGTCCATCTTTCTACTGGAAAACAAAGTCTGCCACAGGAGGGATGAGGAAGCAGTGCCTGCCTGGAACAGCTCAGCTGAATTCCTGAAGAGAAGTGGATTGAAGCTGTGTCTTCCTCCCAGGAAAAGGCTCTTCCTGCCCTGAGCCCAAGGAGGCAGCCAGAGCTCCCACCACCACTTGAAAAGCTGCTCAGAGCACAGATAAGAACAGCCAAAGCTGCCTCTGAGCTCCCTCTCACTACCTGGTTATCTTCACTTTCATCACTCCAGGGAGGCAACTTCCAGGAACTTAGCAATTTAATTATGGGATTAATACAGCAGTGAGCCCAAACCTCCCTCCAAGTGGGTTCTGAAAGCCTCACTGACACATTCAAATCTTGCTTCCCAGGAAGGAACTTCTGATTTTTAGCTCACCGTGAGCAGATAAATGTCTGTCATTATGTACATAATCTGTATAAATAATTAAAATTTTGAAAAAGCCATCCCCAAAACAATTATGGGGTAAACACAGCAAAGTCTTCAAGCTCTTGGGCTGTCAACTATGACTTTTTCCCAGCAGCAAACATCACTCCCCTTTATCCTCTGCACAACAGAAACTTCTTTCCTGCAGGTAAATGTCAAAGAACAAATAAACACTAGCAATAGCTAAATGTCTTCCTCCTTTTTGAGTGTCTCAGCCATTTTTTTATTTGCCTGACGGCTTGGATCCAGGTAGTGGAGGGAAGGAAGGAAGGAGGGAGGGAGTAAGAGAGGCTTTTTTACAGAACACTGTTTGCTCTTTTAACAAGGATCATAAACACCAAGTGTTTTAAGGGCACAATCACACCCCAACAATAATAACTTAAAAGCAAAGTTTATAGTTCAAACAATGCAAGTAAATATTTTGACATTTGCTCATTTGTTTGATTCCTACTCAAATAGTTTCCTACTCCCAGTACACTGGGATTTCCTTAAGAGTAGCTGGAAAAAACTCTATTTATAGTGGAGTTCTGAGAAGAGACAGCAAAGCATCCCCTCAGAGGAGCACCTTCAGCAGGGCAGAACAGTACATGGCTGAGGAAAACCTCAGCGTGGAGCAAATTAGTGAAGTTCAAAGAAGGGAAAAAATGAGAAAAAAATTGATGTATTTATCAAGGGGGCAACAGCAGGCTCCTGGCATCATAACTGATGGGGATTGATTTTGAAAATATTCACTCACCTGGCAAGGACATGCAGTCCAAATACTACAGCACCATTTTGAGGGACAACAGTAATTCATTTTTTAACTCACTTTTTCATTTATCCACCTTCATTTATACCTCCTGACCCGCCGTGGTCCCACCAGCCAATGCAGATCCCACATGGATCTGCCGGGCTGGGAATGCCCACCCAGGGCTGTTCCCCACTTGTGCTCAGCTCTGCATTTACTGGGGTCAAACGCGCTCCATGTGAGGCCAAGAGACAACAGCGGGAGCAAAGCGCCCCAGGCGGACACGGCAGCTCCTCACAGCTCCTCCTGCTGCCGGGCCAAGCACACAGGGACTGCTCTGCCCGAACAGCCCAAGGGAAAATGCTGAGAGATTGAGGAAAGCAGGCAGACTGCACAACAGAAGTGGCTTTCTAAGCCTGAACACACATAAAATTGTGTAGGCTGTGGCACACGTGCATTAATGTGCTTTATATTTGTATCTACATAACAAACAGCCCAACAGATTTATTATGCTGAAGGCCTGGGAAGTTGAGATTACAGCAAGTCTGCAAACTCAGCAATTCATGAAATAGATTTATACCTTTTTTTTCGTTTTTCACATTACATCATTGCGGGCAGAGAAAGATGCCCAATAGCACCAGCTGGAGTTCAAGGTGTTGCCTGTGAGTACTGATATTCCTGGGTCAAATTCCAATTTCAGAGCTTCCCAGCCACCCTGGCTCCATCCCCGAGCAAGGGCCAACACAGCACCTCAGCTCCAACAGGCTTTCAAGTGATGCCCCATAAATCATCAAATGGTTTGGGTTGGAAGGGACCTTAAAGCTCATCCAGTTCCAGCCCCTGCCACAGGCAGGGACCTCTTCCACCAGACCAGGTTGCTCGGAGCCCCCTCACAGGAGCCTGGAATGGCCTCAGACCTGTCTTGTTGGGTTACAGGGATTCAGGCACATTCAGGTTCCTCAGGGGGTTACAAACCTGTCTCCTGTGATAGGAAGGACTTCATTCCCCCAAGTCCCTGCCTTAAGCTTTAGAGGCTTGCGAGATGTGGGAAGAGAAGTTACCATCAAAAACTGAGGCACAGTTGTTGAGTACAAACCAACAGCACACTTTGTCTGTCAGCTCAAGGAGCCTCACATCCGTGACGACAACTCCAAATGCCAGGGCCTGACTTTAGCCCAAATTCTTTCCACAAAACGATAAGATAACAGAAATCTTTTACGTAATCAAGGACATGAAACAGTTTCTCCTTCATCTACGTATTTTTTCCTAGACTTAACTCCTTCTGGCAGGCTCAGGAACACTGCTGCAGAAACGCTCTTTGCAAGGCACCTTCAACAGCATCCCGTGAGAAAGGCTGCCCAGGGAACATCCTCTGCCCCATCCAGCAGTGCCACAGGTTGAATTTGGGATGACTTCCCCAGTGACCTGACACACCTGTGGGCCACTGCACTGCAGGGAAAGAGAAGCAATGACATTAAACATAACTTCATTAATTAAAATAAACATCCTGTAATCTGGATAAAGCAGCAATATTCACAGGTAAGAGAAACTCACCAAAACAGGTTATTCCTCCATTCCCGTATCAATCCCAGGCTGCACACCCAACAAGTTTAATTAAACACCCTCTAAGGGGAGGCAAAGGATTCTAAAGACACAAGAGGGAGTCATGCAATCCCTGCAGCAAGAACCTGCACGTGGATCAGGTGGTGAAACTGCTGTGCAAGAAGCAGGACCAGCATCCAGCCACACCACGAGGGGTGGGGTCAGCACATGGGAAGGCAAAGAATAAAGAGGATGCAAATTGGGTTTTTTTCTGTGTATCATGGAATGGTTTGGGTTTGAAGGGACTTCTAGGTCACCCAGTTCAACACCCCTGCAATGAGCACGGACAGCTTCAAATACGGCAGGTTGAAATCTTGCACATTTCCAGGGATGGGGCATCCACCACCTCTCTGGGAAATCTGTGCCAGTGTCTCATCACCCTCGCTGTAAAAATTTTCTTCCTTATATCTAATTTAAGTCTAATTTAACTCTTTTAGTTTACAACCATCACCCCTTGTCCTACTGCAACAGCCCTGCTAAAAAGTTTGTCCCTGTACATTCAACCCTGATTACTTCACTCACAATGATCTTTGAGGTTTTTATTTGGCACAACATTAGAATAATTAATTTTAAAACTGAAATTCAAAAGGTTTCACTGAACTGTTTTTTGATTTCAGCCTGAAATCAGGAAAATCCCCAGCTGACCCTAAACTATTTTTAGCAAATAATTTTATAAAGACATTTCTATTGATCCCAATTCCATCCAAGGCTTTGGATTGACACATACCAAACAGAGCTAATGCTTTATTTTTATGCAGTTACTCAATCTGGATAAATTAAATGCTTCTGAAACTAAGCAGCATGTTGAGAAAAGGAAGCTGACTCTAGCCTGAACCACAATTAGATGCTTAATTTGCTATTAGGAATTAGGCATTGTTCTTTGGGGAAGTGGAAATTACATCTGACCAGTGTAGGAGACATTCCTGGAGGAGCTTGGAGTCACAAACGTGATTAATAAACGTACCCATGAATTTCATGTGGAAAGAAAACGATATGAAAAAAACCACATAAGACTTGAATCAAAGACCTGGGATTCCTGTCCAAACTACAGCCCACAATACACCACAAACCCTTCAAAACATCATTTCCAAAGAACAAACTGAATGTCAAGAGGCAGACACCGACTCTAAATTACAACACTTTATTGCAGCATTGGCAAAGGTCAGATTTCTGAAGCTGGTGAAGATCGGGCGGCATTTCTGTATGAAATGTTACAATTTTACAAGTCTCTCTTCCTACATGCAGAAACCAAAACCAGTGGTAAAAAGGATTTTAAAAGAGCTAGAAAAAAGAATTAGTAGTAACATACAGATGGGCTCCTTAACTCAATGAACTACCTCTATCTGAAAGCAAACAAAATCCTACGCTAATAAATAACAGATTGTCAGAAACAGACCAAGAAACCTCATTTCTACTTAGAAAAAAATAAAAATTCTACTTGTTTCCAGACTTAAATCTTTTTTTTTTAAACTTTTTGTTTGTTTCAATAGACACAGAGGCTTATCAACCCATGAAGATCAACAATATATTTGGATCCACTCCTTACCATCCTCCTGTTATGCTGACTGGCACGTTTTGGTTTTCAATGATACATACAATGGGCTCAACTATATCCCTGTCCTTAGGCTGGTGTCAGGCTGTTCCAAGCAGTACGAGTCAACACCCTGTGTTCATCAACTTCAACTTTCTATTTTAAACCTTAACAGACGTTTTACCTCCTTGGCTCTGCAGTTTTTCACCCATCCCCACCCCCTTTCTGGCACATCTGGCAGCAAAAGGCTCTTCCTTAACCAAGAACGTCCTCGCTGAGGAGTGTTTGAGAAGTTATCCTACTCGGCAGGGTTTTCTTCTGGATTTTGCCATTTGCTCTATGTTTTTCTACGGTAGATTTGCAGCCCCCAAAGAACATCCTTCCAACACCAGGCGCTCGAGTCGGAGACAACGTAACTTGCAGCGAGTTCGGAGCTTTGCTTCCCTGCACGCTGCACTGCCAAAGGCCTTTCCCGTTCCAGTGTCATCGTCTGAACTCCAGGCTGCTCCCGGCTCTCACTGAGCTGCTCACAGGTCAAGTTCCCCATCTCGCTCATTTGCTTCTGCTCCTATGAGAAGATTAACCCTCAACACGGTTCCCATAACAAAAAGCTTTTTTTTGGGGGGGGTGGGGAGGGAGAGGGGAGGCTGCTCTTCGTGCCCCACGGCCCCAGCCTGTCCCAGGTTTCGGTTCTGAACGCTCTAGACTGACATGCTGAGATGTGTCCACTGCTCTCGTTTAATCGCTGGAGGACTCCACAACACCAGAGATACAGGACCTAATGAAATGACACTGGCGGCTGGATCAACGTCTCCTGCGGGAAGAGGGGAGAGAGGGATCAGTTCAGCCTGAGGTGCCCAGAACTCTGCAGGTGAGCAGCCCCCCAAAGCAGCTGCCACTCATTCTGATACTCTTTTACCCTCTAACAGAAAGTTACATATTTCTGTTTTCTGCACAAACATTTCAAAAGGCCACACCAGACAAAAGCACGGGGATAATCTGCACCTTATCATCCCAGATGAGATGCTGAACTATTGAAGCACACAGCTGAGCTGAGAATTTGTTGAAAAAAAGTGTTATTGTAAATAGTTTTCATCTTTCTGTGCAGTTTCTTAATGCTTAGAAGTTCTGCAAAAATGTTACAAAGGGCTTTCGAAAGGTAAGTTATTGGTTAGAACCTTTTTTAAAGAGTCGACAGGTGCATTAAAATCTTCCACCATCCCTTGTCCATGAAACATATCCCTACCCACAAAAAGTCACATTTAATTCTCTTAAGAACATACAAATGCATTGAAGAATGACACCAGTTTGTCAGCAGGGGATTCAACAAGACCAGGGCAATGCAGCAGTAAGGCCACCCCAGTGTCACTAACTTCAGCACAACTGCTGTTACTGTATCTGGGCTCATTTTCAGCTGATTTTAGGCTGCAAATTAAAATTAACAATACACAGCAAAATAAAACTTCAATGTTTACAATTCCAAGAAAGCTCCAGGGCTGCACACCCAGGTTTTTCACCATGTAAACACAATAGTTCTTGTTTCTTTACATCAGTGCATAGACCTCCAGCATCTCCTGAACAGTCATTTCATCAAAACTTGGTTTTTACTGAAGATCTTGCAAGAAAAATGTTACAGATATGTTAACTGGACATAGTAACTCCTGAATCTCTTGTACCAGATGAAGCTTCCACACTAGTTCTGTATTTGTATATGTTACTTTGTTCTAATATCCAGTATTTGTTTATTTAAAAAGTATTTTTGCCAGGAAGTCCGAGCCAATGCATCACTAGAACTCACTGCAGCACTGTTTCTATTATTTAATTTCAACCACCTTTTAGTGTCATAAAATGTAATATTCCAATTCTCTGTGGCACACTCAATATCAGGAGCACTTTCATGTGCTTTCAATAGAAAGGAACTTAAATTTTTATTTATTTAGTAGACTGACATCTCACTTGCAGAATGTTACAACCGAGGAGAGACATCACTGAATTGCAAGATTGTGTTTCTACCTCTCCATCTCCCCTTAAAAAATAATTATACTGCTGATGGGGAGGGAAGGAAAAAGGCTGGGATTGGCTGCATATCTCCAACTTGGTCAAAATGACTCTCACTCAAACCAGCAGCTACCAGGGCACGCTGGTGGCAGATCCCTGCTTTGGAGGATTACAGCAACATGCTGCTGCCAAAAACAGCAGTAGTAATTTTTCCCAAACCAGGAATTTCGCACTTGCATCCAAACTGGTACACTTGATCCAAACCTGTCTTTAGCAAGGTCAAACTCAGTACACAAATCAGATTAAAACCATCTTGAGCTCCACGGGTAAAATGAATCAATTCTTTGCAGTCTCCTCCCACACTCCCCTTCCTGCCTCTGACACAGTTATTAATTTGTATGAAATTCATACAGCCAGCTTCTCACGCCACTGCTTAACATTAACACTGCCTACCTGTGACTGGGAAATACACAGAACCTCTGCAACAAACCATAGCTGGGGTAGAAAACTGGAAGCCATGAAAACACAAACATCACACCACAGGCTATGAAATAATCACAGATCCATGACAGCAAGACAAGATTACAGCTTAAACTGAGAAGTGCCCAGGAGAATATCAATAATCATCTCCTTTCTGCATGTTGCTGACATCACAAGATCACAAAAATCACTTTATTTCTTGACATGTGAGACCTTTGAAGTTGGATTTCACACTTGTCCCTAATCCCCTCATATCCTCCAATCCATAACACTGCATTTCTGCAGTGCTGCACTTCTTCACAAATCTCCTCACAAACTTTCGGCTCCAAACACCTCCTCTCCCAACTCACTCCCTGCTTTGCTTTTCTCAACTAATCTCAGCTTCAATGCTCTTTGTTCTCTCTCTCTCCCCTAATCACCCAAAACCACGAACAAGAAACAGAAAACACCAAAGTGCCCATTAAAAACCTATCAAATTTGACTTATTACATTCCGTACTGTGAATATCACAAATTCAAATAAACCACAAAAGCTGGACTCTCCTAAGTAGGAGAATCTTAACTTCTGCAAGTTATTTCATATTCTCATCTATCCATCAAAAATAAAATGTTCTGACAAAGTGAAATCAAAGTCAGTGTGCAGAGTGGGTTGGGAGCAGGGAGGTGTTTTGGGGATTGGTAGTTAGTTTCCAGGGGGCCACAAAGCTGCAGGGGTTTTTGGTAGGTAGTTGTTATTATTTATATTGAAAGAACTTTTTTAAACACAGGAGTCTTTCTAATTGAGCACGGCTAATAAATACAATTTTGCCTTCCATTCCCTCTTAGACTGAGCTGTGATCAGGTGTCTCTCCAGCTTTGCTGTCTGGGTTAGACTCACACCCAGCCTGCAGAGCTCAACGAGCACCATTCCACCAAGGCAAGCACCTGAGGCTTTTCTTATTCTTTTGGGTTCAGCTCCAGTGCAGTCCACCAGAAGAAGCAGCTGCAGGATTTGGAGCCCCCCTCCCATATTCCTCACTTTGCTTTCCTCCTATGAAACAGCTCAAAAGGGAGGTTGGAATTTCTTAGCTGTGTTTGAAAGGCTCATGTCAGTAAGAAGTGAATTCAAAGCTTCATAAAACAGTATTGTCAATGCATCAGCTTCATGACAGGTGATGTATAAATTATGTTGGTCCAGTAGCTGAAATGGGAAATCATGTTAAATTCATATTTCTCCTTATTATCCAAACTCTGATTTTTCAGCATTAATGCAATACTCTTTATGATGATAATATTTAGCTAATAAAATCCCAGCATCCTGTTATTACCATTATGCTTCATTTTTCTTTATTAAGTGAAGAGAAATAAGATGTAAACAGGAGACCTAAAATCACCATTTAACTTGAATATGATTTGGTTTGCCAGCCTGTACATGCATCCCCAGGGGAATTTTGGACACAGGCAGGCCCTTCTTTACTATACTTTCAAAACAGCAATGAATGTTGAGGCTACTGCTTTTAATAAGGAGAGGTTTAACAAGATAAAATCCTTGGTAAGGCCCCGCTTCTCAACAGAAGAAATAATTACAGGGAGAAACATGACTTTCTTGATAATAAATGTTTTTAAATAGATTTTATATAATGTGGTTATTTTCATTTCACTTTTAAAACCAAGCCATTTAATGGATCTCAATCATCTTAAACAAAGGAAAACCACTTTATTTTTTAAGAAGCTGTTAATAACTGTAAAAGTCTTTTTTTTATGATAATCCCATCACCCAAAAAAATTACTTTAGTAAATTTTGTGTTTCCTGAAGGTAGCAGTTTAATAGCCTGAGAGCCAAAGGCCTCTCTCAACACACAAATGCTACAGAACTGGAGGCAAGAGAGAAAATTGTTTTCTTCCCAGTTCTGCTGAAACAAATCAAGGATCTGTACTTTAAATGGAGTCACAGTAAATGATCTTTAAGGCCAGTCAGCCTTAAATGTACGAGTCCCAGAAAGAATCTCCTCCTTACAGGATTAGCAGGTCTCAAAACCCCAGGCAATACAAGCAGGCAATTCCAAACAAACAGGAATAAACTCCAAGTTTTGATCCAGCACTTTGCTCATACTAAATAATAAGAAATCTGACAAAACCTGTAAATCTCACTGCATTACTGCATAGAACAAGGACATTAAGAGAGGAGAAATAAAGTTAAAACTGCAAAAGATTTATCTTTTTTAAAAAATATATGGAGGGCTAATTGCTTAGTGATCAAGGCCAAAAATATATGGAAGAACCCAATGCTGCCTTCATTAATTTCTGAAATTAACTGTTACAATAGATTTGGATTTAACTTCCTAAAAGGTGTTTGAAACACAGTGCTTAGAGCATGTTTAGCAACACAAAAGCAAAGGTAAAAACAACAAATCAATTTCTCTGCTCGTAACACTACCTGAAATGCAAGAAAGGCCTCATCCCTACCTCAGCTATCAGAACAGTCATATTGTACATTACTGTGGAATCAGCCAGGAGATTTATTTGCTCAGATTATCCCTAAACTCAAGAACTTCAAAATAAAAAGCTGTATACCTTTAAGAAAGCAGCAAACTATTATTTCCTGTAAGTTTGAGTTATTTTGCAAGAAAATAACACTTCAGTTGTGCTCACATACAAAGAAGCAGCATCAACACAACACAGTGTACTTAAGGAAGCAATAACATCTGTGTTGCACACATTGGTTCTACGAGGTAGGAATGTGAAACCTTCTCTAAACAGGTATTAAAATTAACAGCTCCTATCTGCTCTCAGTGAGATCCTCCAGTATCCTCAGAATTCACAGGGTAACTTTTTAACAAAGCATGAGGGGGCTCTGGGCAGAGACTGCAGTGCAACCTTTAAAGTCAGAAGACAATTTTCAATATATCCTATAAATCAGAGGCTCTAAAAATGTAGGCAACAGACCATCTGTGCTAGTGGGAAGCCATTGGTGGACCCACAGTCTCCAATAAATAAATGGAGTTGAGAAAAGTACTGTTCCCTTACTGCAGGCTAAGATGGCTCAACCGATGCATGACTGCCAGGCAGAGCACTGCAGTACACAACAAATAAAATACACCTGCTCAAACAAACTTCCTGGTCTCTGTTCCAAGCAGCTTATGGATTAAAAGGAAGAAAGAGTAAACTCCATCATACCAAACCACATCAGAACTGCAAGTGTATGGCACTTGAACAAGCAGACACTACTCGAACTGTTTGCTGGACAACATCGGACCTACTTCACAGTGAAAGCCTAAATGATATTTTCCCTGCAACAGCTGAATATAAAAAGTTTTCTAAAGAAAATAATTTAAAAGAAATCTACAGATATCGCATCTACTGCTCTGGCTGCTGTATTTAAAGAATAACTGCAGCATGCAGCTCATGCCTGAAAGAACAGAAAGTTGCAGCTATTTATGAAACACCTGCAAGTCTTGTGGCAATTCAGTGTAACTGAACACTTTGCATTCCTAGAACAGCATTAGGTCACAGTGATATGAAAAAGCTAAATGGGAAAGCATTGCTCATTTTATTGAGTTACATCTGGTTCATTTTTAAAAAACATTTATTTTGAACAGCAATCTTTTTAAAAAAAGATTTTTTGGTACAAGCAGTGTCTGTATGAGGTCTCAGTGGAGTGAGTGATCATCAGGACATTATCAAATGATCATAAATATGTACCATGAAGAAGTTGGAAATGCTACTGGGACACAGAAATAGTACATTACATTATTTGCAGTTTACAAAGACAGACCCATTAGGAGGTAAACTGTCCCTTCCCAGTTGCTGCTCCTATCAATCCACCTTCAAAATGAACTTCCAAAGAAAGAGAAACATGAAATCAAGTCTGCATTTCACCCGAAACTCTGCCTATTCAAATGTGTGCTATAGGGCTAATTTAATGGTTTATTTGCCAGCTTACTCTGAGTGAGAAAAGACACATACTAAAGCCTCAGAACAACTATTAAGCAATCTGGAATGACTCTTTTCATGTTAATGCTGGTTTTGGTATGCTCCTGTACACCATAAATTGAAAGTTTTCCTTCCCCTTTCCCACCTTTGCTATATTAACTTTCCATTCAGAGCATCAAATACAGAGGAATAGCTGTCAAATTCACCACAGAAAGAGCACAATGGGAATTTCTGCAGATACTAAAAAAAAAAAAAATCCTCTACCCCTCTCATAGTGAAAAACAGACATGCATCTTTTCCCTATGAAAAGAGGCTCACATTCTGCCAGCCAAATCATCTTTTGGCTTCCAAACTGTCAAGGAGGTACAGACACATTTTGTGTTAGATGCACAAAACACTGGTGTCATTTTAAGAGAATTCTTTAGAATGGAAACGACTGCCCAATGCGCTCACTACAGAGATCATTATCTGTTTCAATTATGAAGATAATTACTTGCCTAGAACCAGAATGACCACATTTAAAGGAAGATTGTCCTACCTCCCACCGGTTTTAAAGATTAGATCTGCATTAGGTGCTCCCTTCGGATGCTGGTAACGAGGCCGCCGCTCACGATTAGTATTTGCTGGAGCTGGACGCTGTGCCAGGGACTGCAACATTTCTGGATTCCAGGCAGAAGAAAATTAAATAGAAGAAAGTTAAATACATTTTCTGTGCATAATTTTACACAAGAATTTACACAAGCACATTTCACTGCCATTTATACTTACACTTTGCTATAAGAGTTAACACTCCTCAAATTATTCCAAAAAAGTTTTAATTACAAAAAGTTATTAAATTGCATCAACAGCTTTGATAAACCCAAGCTCCCCCACAACACAAACTTGCATTTGCAGATGTTCCTGCAGAATGAACTTCCAGCAATGGTTTTCATCACAGATGCTCAAGAAAGGGCCTGTGACCTTTTCTTTCTAAACACATCAGCCACCACTTTCTTCACCAATGATCAGGAACAAAGACTCCCAGCAGTATGAGGGGCCTCATACATTAAACTTCCCTGGAATAGTAACAACTGGACAATGCTGCTGCCAATTAAAGACTCAGCAAGAAACCTGTCCTAAAATTAGGCATTGCCAGTCAGGTATTTAAGTCTAAGCTTGGCATAATTGGATCCTTTTCCAGGGAAGACAGGCACCTGAAGAAGGTGACTCAGCTGACCTACATTGCACCAGCTGTCCCACGGATGGAGTTTTTCATTTTATCAACAGTAGGAATAATTTGGTGGGTGCAGAAAGCAGCCCACACTACCCAGTTTAGCCCTGGACAGCCAACTTTTGGGCAATTTGAGCTAGGATAGTATTGTATTTTGACATTTGGAAGAACTTAATTTCTAAAATTTTATTTCATTTTTTTAATGATAAAAAAATGTTGCTTTACCAGGCTAAATTAATGGTTAATACGTAGCCAATATAATTACAGATGCATCACAGGAACTGCCAGGTAACCCCTGCCAATCTGTTAATTCATCTAATGGAAAGTATTCCTGACAGTCCACCTGAGCAAGGATCTACATTACTCAGCAAACAGACAGATGGGATAAATGAAGGGGAAAAGTGGAATAAGCTGTTAAACAGATTATGTTTGAAAGTCTGCTCTGTCTGGTTCTCTAATCTCTGGTAATCTCATTGGAGACACACACCCATCACCTGCTACACACAAACTTCCACTGCTCTCAGTGGGGCCAGACTAGGGACTCTACCGAGTTTCCCTCACCATTTACAAAATGCAGGTGAAGCTTTCAGTAAAGTTATCCACCCAGTCTTGGAGCAACTGGGAAACTCTGACTGATTGAATATACAGTATCTGTGTCAGCAGTCAATGACCCTTGTATTCATGTGCTGTACCCTTCCCATTCAGCACCTGGCAAAGGCAAGGAAGCCACTGAACACACTGGCAGTCCATGTTTGTAAACATCATCCTTCCCAACGATCCTGTGTGCCAGGAAGGGATGTCTGGGGGCAATGAGGAGACTCAGGAGGAAAACCAGATTAGGGTACCCTGACAGCCAGGTGTGAGCAGCAAGCAGTGAATGAACAAGTACCTGCACATCTGCCTCTTCTGTTTTCCACATGGGAAGTGAAACGAAATATGGGACTGGGAAGTTCAGTACTAGAAAAGGTGACAGAAGGCAGAGATAGCAGGGGACCACAGTGTGTTTTCTAGGCTGAAGGCACACCATCAAACTTCCTTGGTTTTTCAGTGAAGAAAAAAAAAATAATCTGCACAGAAAAGTGCCAGTCTAAACTAGAGAGCCACCCAAGTTCCTAATAGTTCTTTAAATTAAAAAATGTTTGTAATATAATAAGCTTTGCTGAAACATTAAATCATTATCTGATGCTACTTTGAAGTACATTGGTGAACTTCCATCTATTAGCTACCCTGTGCAGATGAAAAGAACAAGAAGTACATGTGCAAACGTTGGGACAACCCTGAGGCATTCTTCCAGAAATTGAGAATTCTTCCTCTCTCGGTAACTTCAAAGCTTGAAACAGAAATTTAAACCCAACACTTTCATTCAATGGGTAGGTACCAACTTGTCACAGACAGGATGACTCTTCAAAAGTAACAATCAACTGCACAAAATCTAAATAAAGAATTGTTCCAAAGGCAAATGTAATTTAGCCTGTTTAATTTAGCCTGATTAAAAGGTCCTTCTTAGTTTGGTTTTACTCTGTATATTACCCAAGTTAATAAGATGCATCAACAGATGTTTTAAAACGGGATGTCAATTATGGAAAACCCTTTTTCTTTTGTGTTGACTTCCTTCCTGTATTAACACTTTATACAAAGCAACTAAATAAAAATCTATGAGAAAATAATTTTTTTAAAATGCCTATTTCCATTTTTCAATTGGTATTGGTTGTCTGGTTTGTCCAACAGAAATGAATCATTGTGATCCTTCTTTGGATAAAAAGCACAATTGCTCACAAAATCCTAGATTAAACAGGTTCATTTTATAGATATCAACAGAGTCGTACAACAGGGCATAAAACCCTATTGCCTTGACCAGCAGAAATATCAAAAGTATCTAATGAGGAAAAATCAGCAAAAAGTCTGAGACAAGCCCTAAAATGTCTAATTCTAGAGTCTATTCTTTCTCTTCCTTTTTCACAGGTGGGCTTTATAAGAGCAGAGTGTCTCAGAAAAGTTCCTGAGCTAATGACCATGTTTAACACTACAAATATAGTGTCTTACCATTTCAGAGCTCTGCAGATATTCACTTTGGAGTATCTTTTTACTTCTTTTTACAATTACAGGTTTAGTTCTGGTACTATCGAAGTTCTGCAAGGAGTACTGGATTCCATGGTGTTTTTAAATTAGAACTGCTTTAACTTAATTATTTCCCACTTCTTGATGAACAATGACCTTTCACTAAACACCTTAAATGAGATTTCCTGCTAATTAACTACTTAACACTGTGATTAGCACCAGACTGCAACATCTTTACAAAAAACACAGAGAAAAGCTTTTGAGATGTAAAATGGAAACAGTAACATAACACATCAGTTTTATTGGGCTGGCTTTGTTTACTATCTGAGTAACCAAGGGAAGTTGAATCTGAAAAAAACCACAACAGAAAACAAACCACCCAACAACTAAACACATCAAGTGCACCTGTTTGTGGGCTGTATGATCTGCTGTATTAACTGTTTGCTTCAATCTGTCCAGGTTCCCAAATGCCTGACTTGCATGTCTTAAAAAACCAAATTAATCACGTAACCTATATGAAACCTTCATTTTGTTAATATATGCTTATGCTCCAGATTTGAAGACTCCTAGAGCCTTTACAGTATGAAGCTGAGGTAACATTTTGTAATTCTCTAGTGAAGGTTACCTCAGGACTTGCAAGTCTCAGCAAGACTAATGTAGATTCTAAATACTATTGATATCTAAAACACCTATTAATAGCTTAAAAGCAGAGTTGGAATTGAATAGAATTCACCTTCTACCCAACTCAACTGTCTTGCAGTAAATATCAGATGGATTTTGTATTACCTTAGTTTTAAAAGTACAATCTCAGTTCTTCCCCTTTCCTAAAATAAATGGAAATGCTGAAATTTGAGACCCACTTGAAAACTCCCTTTCATGGAACAGCTACAAAAACTTCTTCAAGAATAAAGACCAGGGGGGAAACAATGAATGACTAGAACCAAAATAGAGGTTTCCCATAAGTACTGTGAATCAGTATTTAGAACTTCAGCTACCAATCATCACAAATAATACTTTCTGCAGATCCACAAAGGCTCCCCTGAAAATAAAAATTAAATACATGGTGATTTCCCTACCCTGATAGTCCTCTTGTTCCTGCCGTTCATTGATATCCAAAGTGAGCTTTTTCATCCTCATTCTCTCCTCCTGTTCCGCTTGCTGTTGGTTCCAATGGTTTGCAGCAAGTTGGGAAGACATCGGTACATTTAGGATCTTAAACTGCAAATGAAAATAAGTTTTTAAGTGCCCATCAGAGAAAAAATCCCAACCCATACAAAACAGTCCAAAACACAGAAATGCTATGGTTATTTCTAGGTTATTTCAATGAGATATTTTCTACAGAAGTTTCTGTGAAGTGTGGTTTTTGTTGGTTTGGTTTTAAGCTCTTTTTCACCTAAAGCAGCATGAGAAAATGCAAGACCTGCTAAAGACACAGAGAACACACAAAGGAGGCTGAGGCCAAAACCTATTACACACAATATGCATGGGAACAAAACTGACTTTCTCTAGGAAGGCATAGCCATATGCTTAATTTTCTATTTTCATACCAGCTGATATGCCCACAGAGAATTGCACCGGTCTTGAGACAAAAGCACCACAGCTGGCTCAGAAAGCTGCATCTCCCTCTTCATGTCTCTTCCTTCCAAAGAGATGAAGCCCCCTGAGCAGAATTTCTACTATTACCCCTTGTGATAACAGAGGAGAAAGATTTCAAGCATTCCAGACATTCCCTGGCATTCCTTGGCCAGGACTTTTCTTTTTAAGAATAATTCTGGCTCCCCAGTGCTTCTTATTAGTCTGGAGACAACCATGGTGTCAGACTGACCTTTTCCTCCTCCCCCATACCCAAATGTGCCCACCACACATTCAATCCATTACCTGATTTGCCATAAGGTGCACCAGGTAAGCTTGGCACTCCTACAGAGGTACCCTCTCTCTGGAAAACCAGTTGGTATTTTCAGGAAGGTATAGGGAAGGTGGTATCTTTTTCTCCAGACTCAGAAAACTCAAGTTGTTACAATTTTTTTTTTTACAATTGTTCCAGAACAGAGAAATAATTCTTAATCTTATCCCCAACTGAAACAACAGTTCTCAGAAAACTCTTAATGCTAAAGTTTGCAAACATTTAGAATAATCTCACTTCCTCCTTCACCTCCATGTCCATTAGAAATAAGTATTTCTGTGCCAAAAGAAGGGTAATGCATTTAAGGATGATCAATCTCAATATTCCATGAACTACTCTGAATCCTGCTGCTTGTTCTCAGCATGGGAGATCTATTTCCAAAGAAATAGAAGAAAATTCTTAAGTGTCCTTTTCTGTTACACTGCCAAAAGCTGCAGAGAGAGAGAAATTATCAAAATCTCTGTTGAGAAGGTTTAGAGTAAAAGCAAAATCCTCACCACCTGTGGTTAGTATTTAATGCAATAATCCCTAAACAATCTCAAGGTATCTCAGAGAGTAATGCCCCACTAGCAGCAGAGTGATGAGTATGAGAAGACTCCAAGTACTCAAATGAAGCATTTGAAAATAAACTGTGTTTGAAACAATTAAGACAGACTCTTCCAAAGACCCGAGAAAAACCTGGATACAGTAAATTCCTAAACCCTACCAAATACAAGATGGATTCAGATGAAATTTTTTGTGGCTGGGAGTGAGAGTATTAGCATATTATATTGAATAGAAAAAGGAGCTTGTTATTAAGGTGCGCAGGCAAGAATAGAAAAAGTTGAAATTCCAAGAGCAAAGTAAGCTCTGGTTACTTATTGCTGAGCAGGCTGTGCATGTTCCCAGATATCATCAAATGAACTTTATGTAAACTACACAAATAACTAATCCATTAGTAGCATTTCATGATAAAAATCATTCCTAAGCTTCACCATTAAGCTCCTCATCCATTTTAATATGTCCTTTATATTTTCTCTGTTCTGTGGATTTATCAGCTTAATGGGACTGGTGTTCTCAGACAGGATGCTTGAAGTAGAAAAAGAGACCTGAACTATAGAAAGGTGTAATGAGAGAAGCAGATACAGAAAAACAACAGCCTGGCAATTAACAAAACACCTCTGAGTCACTATCTCAAGGCAATCAGCTGCCACCTGAAATCAAGTCACTGATGACAATTACTAGAGGATATGATGATTACTGAGCAACTGAAACATTTCCGATTTGCAAACAGTGAAGAGGTGTATCAAAAACCTCTTATTAAATCTGTGAGATGGGGGCAAGACAGAGAATTTCACTTTAAAGATGTCAAACTGAAGTAAGATCAAAAATTATTATTCAGAAGACTACAGTACAGATTTTATAAAAATGCCATGAGATAAAGATATGAAGATATAAACAAGATGAAGAATTTCACATTCAGGGAGAGATTTGACAATTCCATGGATATTATCATTCTTTTATGGAGCCTTGCTAAAAATCTTTCAAAGGGAAAGAAATCTTTTGACTTAGGTAATAACCAAATTTCTTTGGACTTTCTTTTTACTGTCTATATCTCATTTTAGTTCACACCTACCTGGCATAAAACTTCTTGGTTCCGAAACACAAAATGGTATTACACAGAGCTCAGCTCTGATCCCTTATGATGACAACATTATTTCCCCTTGCTCTCTCATGGCTTATGGATAAATCACAATGCCTTCATCTTAATTTCAAATAACCATGTTAGGTTCTACTGCTACTGGTTTTCTAAGTTTTGAGGATAAAATATGGTGTCCTTGTCACCATCAGCCTGCAATGGCCATTAATCTGGGTATATGCAGCTGGTAAATGCCAGTCAGTTGTTCTTCTATTACTTCAAAAAAACTACTTGTCAATGCTGCACTAAAATCTGGGTGGACACTGACATGTGAATGGAGTATTTGGCAACTGGACCTCCACTACCAAACAGTTACCCTCAGGAAGGAAGCACAGCATGATCCATTTTTCTAACATTGCTTGTTTCAGGAGCACCACTGATGAAGAACACAGAGACCAAAACCATTACTAGCAGAACAAGCAATTAGGCTGATGTCATTTATCACTCTGGTGACTGTGCAGATGAATTTACTTACAGCCTCCCAGGCCACTGCAAGCTTTTTTTTGACTGATTTTAAAAGCAGAAAGCTTGCAGCTATACCTTAACAGTGAAGTATTTATCCAGCACTTCAAAACTCTGTGCACATTCTGCTCATGCAGATATAAAATAAAGCACTGTAAGAAGAAATAATTATTTTCTTTTCAACTCCACCTCTTCTTCCCTGCTTATTTTTCTATTAAAACTCTGTACTAAAACACAGTTTTTTTCTGAATACAGAACTATGGACAAAGAAGCCTTTCATTAACTCAAGAGCTGAAGAAGTCTATAAAGCAACTGTTTTCTGCATTTCTAGAAACACTGAGAGGAGTTTTGGCAGGAAGAGCCTACTCCCAAAACCAAATATTGGGGGAGGAGCAGGGAAAACTCCTGAACAAGTTCTGCTTTCTTTCTAAGTCACATGTTTGCAATATTTTCCCCTTTACATGGAATATGAAGATCCCAAAATTCCTTGTAACTACAGATACTCCTAGTAAAGTACCCTGAAAAAGCTAAACAACATTTTTTTAAAACTGGGGTTCTCTTAAACCCCTTCTCAGATCAATGACCACAGTTAAAAATCTGCCACTCAAAGCTTTTGTAGAACTTTGTATACCTCATTCAAATTCCAGGAAAACAGAAAAACCACCTCCTACATGGATTTTTGAAATGTGTTTCACATGAAGGAAGAGAAAGAGCCTATTTCAGGTTTATACACCTCAACTGCTACACTACTGTCACAATTTAGGGAACAAATGTAAAAACCAAGTAGTGACATGGATCTAAACACTTGAAAGGCTCAGATGCATGGCATGAAACAATTCCTTGGGTATGCTGTCCATACAAATTCAGAGTAATTTATTTTCATCATCAAATTATACAACCAAAATGAAAAGGTTTCTTTAAAATAACTAAACCATGACGAGAAATACATGTGGAATGTGTTAGGTAAAGATTTGTGTACTATGGATTTGCTGAGCTAGGAAAATTCAAACATACACTGGAGAAAAGAGCCAAGACTAACATCCAGCTTAGCTGCATGAAGCAAGGAGTTAGTTTGTTTTATCAACCTGATTTCCATTTAAGTTTCTGCAAGAGATTCACTCAGTGCATTCTGGAATAGTTCCCTACAAGTGTCTTCAGAGATAATGACTTTTTTTTTTTTTTGCAAGTTGAATAAATTCAGCCAAGTAGCAGTTACTTAGGAAATGGAATTTAGCAATGACCATATATCTTGATTTGAAGCTGAAAGTGTTTTCAGAAAAACATGTAGAATCTTAAAGATTCTGGAATATTCCTTTTTCTTTCTACTCCTTTCAATATTCAGCGGCAGTTCACCAACCACATCTCTTCATCTTCCACAACTGTATCTAAAATACATGCAAGACATACCACTGTCCTACTGGTATAATCACCAAATGTAAATAGTAATGGTATAATCTGACCATAGAATTTTTCTACAAGAATTTTCTACCAAGAATTCCAAGAAATTATAGATGGTATTTTCTACTTGTCAAAGTGAAGTTGTCTGTATTCGACTTTGAGAAATGAAAGAAGAAATAAAATTTTGTGTGTCACTTAAGGCCTTTATTTTTTTAAACAGTATCTATACCTTACATAAATTCTTACCTGCTGTTTGTTGCCTTTTCTTGTTAACATGACAAATGGCATTGTGTCCCCAGACTCCGACTCTCCTTCCCCACCTCCAAGTGGGGGTCCTTTCTTCAGCTGACTTTTGAGATGCAGAGGAATAGCAACATCCAGCTGATGCACTTTAACAGATTCACCACTCCGTTGCTATTAAAGAAAGTGAATTCTATAAACTATCAGATGCTGACACAGTCAATCAGGCTGGCAACATTCTGATTTTCACAACTGAGAAAAGGTTTAACCTTCCAGGAAAATGAAGCAATACATAAATACATTTATTAGGCTTTATTATATTTTCCTTTGCTTTTCCTTGCTTGTGAAGAAGAAAGTTACAGGGCAATCTCTTAGGCAAAGAATCTAGAGACCTGATGAGACACATTGTGGAATGTCCATTCTTAGTTCACAATTTTTTTGGTACATCTAATTAATATATTTATTATACATGGCTTGCTATACTCAGTACTTAAATATTTACCAGATGTGACTGAAAAAAAAGGGTACTAAAAGGTTGTGTAAATTCAAATGTATCTGCATTTTAAGCCTATTAAAGCCTAAGATAAAGTCAGAAGTGTTGCACAGTATCTGCTGCAGTTATTACTCATTCTGTAAAATACATGTCAGTATGTCATATATTCACTGAACAAACAATACAATTAACAGCTATTTTACTAAAAACCAAACATCAGCTGCAGAGAAGAGGTCAAAACAAAGAAAAAAAAATCTTCATTCCTTTAGTATGGTAAGCTAAGCATTAATCACTTATTTACTTCAAGAAAAAAAAAAAATCGACTACAGTTACTGTACACTAAATTAAGAAGATAACTATTTATACCTGAAGATTTTCCAGCATCATTTTATCCAAGGCCTGAATGAAGTCCTCATCCTCTGCACAAGGGACATGCTTCAGTCCTCCTCCTTTAATCATTACTTCCTATTGCAATGGGAAAAAATCATCCATTACATTAGTTTCGGAAATATGAATATTCAGTCTAGACATAAGTGGCAAATATCCTTATTGCTTCTGTATCATACACAATCAGAAGGTTTATAAAATCAAATTGTTCAAGAAAGAAGTTTTCAGCCTTGATTATTTTCCTGCAAGGCATATGTCCTGATTTATGGTCACTCATAATATGGCCACACACTCATGTATGTGTGCAGGGGCATGGACATATTCAGGATATGGCGATGATACAAATAAAAGTCTCTATCCTTAACACACCCATTTTAACTCAATTTTCCACGAAGCCCATGAAGTTAGATGGTATTTTCAAGACAAAGACTACCTTTCAAGTATTTGGAAAGCTCAACATGACAACAAAACTGTCTGAAGTCAGTACTCCACACATTGTTCTATTATGTTCATTATTTCCTTACTATGCAAAGCAATTCAGGGTCAACCAGATGAGTTCTTTGCTGCAAATGTTGTAATTTGTCAATCCTAAATTCGTATTTTAGGACTTTTGCACTTTTTAGCTTGTCTCTTTTTCCATTTTGAGAGTCAGTGGAGGGTAAGTAGTTTACCTTTTTGTATCCTATCAGTTTTCTACTATTGCTGGCATTGCAAAACCATCATTTACACAGTATTTTCCAGTCTAGCTACCTGTGAAAGCTCACAGTCTTGTGAAAACATGTTGTAGTAAAGTTCACAGCATAAATATTTTCAAAAGGTAATAACCAAAGTTTGCAAACATGAAAATAAGCCATAAAATGTATTTGAAAGAATAACAGGAAGTGTCCTTGCTGTATTTTCCCAGATATGTTATGAGCAACATTGGCAAAAAACATTCAGTAAAGAAAACCAAAGATGCAAATTCAATTCACTTATCCCCAGCTCAATACATACTGTATTCTCCTCATCGGTTTCATTTTCCTTATTGGAGTCTGTAAGATAATCTGTGTTTTCTTCCTCCTCTTCTTCACCCTCTTCTTCCTCATTGTCAGAGCCCTCCTGAAACATTCGATTTATAACTGCTGACTATTTTAAAACAAGAAGGACAGCTGGTTTCTCAAACACTTTCTGCACCTTTTCTAAACTCTTCCCATCCAAACTTGTTCAGTTCAGTCTTGGTAAACTTGTTTGTTATGGTTTCATTTAATGCTTCAGTCTGAACTCACTCAGCTTTACCTGCTAATTTCAGAAATGTACAGCAGAAAATGGAGTAGTGGCTGATACACCAGATGGTTGTGCTGCCATTCAGAGGGAACTCCACAAGCTGGAGGAACGGATTGGCAAGAACTCATGAAGTTCAAAGAAGGGAAATACAAAGATCTCCAGAGGTGCCCTCTCCACCCCCCAACTGTTTATGATTCTATTAGTACTAATTTATGGGTGAAGGCACAAACCCAGCCAAACTTCAGGACCTTTAATGCTGAGAGACATATTTGGAAAGAAAGTTTATTAGTTAATCAACCAGCCTAAGCATATGGAGAAAAACTGTTCTCTATTTCCTTGATGAACTCATTTTCTTGTAACAATACCATTATCGTGTCAACTTTGCTGTGTCACAGTGACAAGTCAGAATTTCTACGTACTTGTGGTTTTTTTTATTGGCTCCACCATTTTTTATTCAAAATATTATTAGCACAGTAAACAAGGAAGGTTTTTATGCTCCATAAATCTTTTATTTATTCATATTGCATAGGCATACCCTGAACACTTGTTATTTTTCCTAACGACTGCTTTGACATTTAGTCAATACATTTGCTTCTACAACAGATAAAGTCATCTGGAAGTGGTTTTTTTACATGCCAAAAGCTGAAGGTATCTTTTTGTTGAGAAGCAGCACATACCCTAAGCAAAGTTGTCAGGTTCAAGTTTCTGCCAAAATAAGGAATAAGCCTCAGACATTGTTTTCCACACACACAAAACTGGGATGGGAATATCCTCACAGTACTGACTGGGTTGTGCACACCCACATTTCACCCGCTAACTCTGTGACTCAGAAGGGCTTCAGAAAGTAACAAGCAATCAAAATCGCTTCTTTTACATGAGGCAAGGCAAATTATTAAGTTCACCTCTTCTTCTGGCTCATTTACTTCACTTTCATTCCCAGATTGTTCCTCTGTCTCTGCTCCACCTTCCTCTTCTTCTTCATCCTCTTCCAGATTCTCTCCTTCAGTAATGGAATCTTTGGAATCTTTGTCATTCACAAGTCCTGAAATTCAGAAAAAAGAGAAAGACTTAGAACATCAGAAAACATATAACCACTCAAGTTATATGTGGAAGATCACTTCAAAAGTCCATTGTTACTGAGCACTGAAACTTCCCATTGGTCATAATATTTGACTTCTGAATGAAACATTTCCTGCATAGTTAACTTAGTCATAAAGGGTAATAATGTCCTGTCAGAAAAGGAGGAAAACATTAGAGAGAATGTTTAAAATCTCCCAGACAACAGAAGATGCTGTGCAAACTGCCTCAGAACATCCTCAAACTGAATGTGGACCCTACTGAAACACATACCAAAATCTGAGTCCAAACTACAGAGACTTTACAAAACCAGCAGAACCCAGAGACGTGAAGCCCCTGCAGTCTTCTCTGCAGTACTTCCCACTACTGTCAACTAACAGTTTTGAAACAACAATTTTCTCAGCCTGTAATAAACGTTTATGATTCTCTCCTAGTGCTCTGAGGCTGCACTTGAACCTATGAGGATGTAGGCGCCTTTATGAAGTCTCTGGGAAAGCAAAGTCTCTTCCACAGTGTGCTCATCCTCCGTGCTGACAGGATTGACAATCCTTACACTGTGTTTTTAGTTCATCTTGCAGTTTCTCTTCCTGACCTGCTTGTCTTCTGCAAGCCTTCTCAAGGTGTTTTAGTTTACTCTGTGTGTAAAATATCAAACATAAGTATCTCCTTTCCTTCAGTAAGGCATCCTTCAATGTAATACTGATGCCTTAGGTTTTAACTGTTATATTTTACAATTTCTGTACTGCTTAGAGTGTAACTGTGAAGTTCCTTGTAGCCTGTAATTTCTGCTCTCTCGTGCAAGATAGACATAACAAAGCCTCTCCAGGCTTTGCCTTCAAGGACAGCCAGGCTCTTCTAGGCCCAAAATGTGTAAACCGAAACCTCTAAGGGCGGAGCAAGCTGAGGGGAATTACATCATTGAACTGGGGCTTTAATTGGAGAATTAACCGTGGTATGCAAATGAACCAAACCTATAAAGGTGTGAAGAACTCGTGACCTGGGGTCCATCTTGGGGTCCATTTTATGGAGGCAGCCTCTGGCTCCCCAGGGTGTACCTTGAAGGCCCTTCAAATAAATGCCTATCTTTATTCCCTTACTCTTGTCTAGTCTCTGTTTCTAGGTGGCTGGAGAAGGCATCAATACCATTATTTGTACAATGTGTATTTCCACAAAAGTGAAAAATAAGTTTTAGCTTTTTTTCAGTGTTTCAGTGTCCAGTTTTAGATACAGATTTCGATCAGAATGTTTTTAAGAACTGAGCGTGGTTCTGATTCAGGAAAAAAATTAAGATTTGTTTTTAGAGAAGGACTATTGCAATATTTAAGTCATCCAATGCAAAAGCCCCACACTTCCAGCATACACTATTGTTCTCATACACTCTTTTTTCCTTTCATTAATTTACAGTATCACTTAATCCTCCAGAGGATTGCTGATGTCAGCCTTCTTAGCCATTAATTTTTCTAGGAATTTACTGAGGAGTCAATACAGTTACTATGCAGGTTGTCATTCCTTTTTTGACATTACACTAACTGCACTTAAGGTCAGCCGTTAGTGTAAAGTTCTGTGAAGCTCCTATTATTTATAGGAAGTGCTGAGCACCTTTCAAAAGAATATTAACAGCTTATATAACTACTTGTATATTTCTTCCTGGTTATCATTTTGAGAGCATGAAAGCCATGAATTTAGATCATACCATAGGGGAATTCTAATTTGCTTTTCAGTTACGACATAGGGAATTTCCAGGCATGTCAATTAAATAAACCGCGTATTAAAAAAAAGTTCCTCCTACAGCAAAAGTTGCAACATTTTATGTGGCTATGAGACACATTCATCCCATTGAATTACAGGATTATTCTTAAAAATTGAATTTGTCCAAGTAGATGAAGTGCTATTAAGTCTCTAATTAACCCTTAAAAAGTCTAAAATTTACATATAAAATCTTTTAATGAACACGCTTGTTTTCAAATAAAAGTGGAAGATTAAAAAACAATTCCATTTAACAAGTAATGAGCACGGTAGTATCCAGTATTTTCTAAGAACGGATATGTACAAGAGGTTTAAAGGTTAATATGATGATAACAGTTTTAGATACTCACTAATCAGTATATTTTCAACTGAGCTGTGCTGCCAGCCCAACTGTTTTCTCCTGAAATTAGTGCGCTTCCTATATTTTTCTGATTAAATTAATAGTTTTCTTCCTCATCATCTGCACCATGTGACTCCATAAATAAATACACACACATACACGCTTCTGCTCTCCAGATACTACTACATTAAGAGTATTCATATTGACTATTTTTTATAACATCCAGTACTTCAGAGTTATGGAGATTCTGTGGGACATCCATGCTGATTAGAAACATGCAAAGAAGTTACAAAAATATTTCTATCATGAGAATAAAATAATCATAACAATAACAATGCTTAAAGAGACAATTTTAAGAACTACAGGAATTGTAAAAAATACCTAACTTCCCTTGGACATTTTCTTACCCAATTTTATTAAGAATTCTCGTTCCAAGTCTTGCACCTGTCTGACAGCTTCTTCCAGAGAATTGCAGAGTTTTATCTTTGGTCTCAGCAGTTCCAGTGTATCACTGATCATATAGTCTATGTCTATAGGAAAAGGGTGGTCTTTTGTCCAAACATCCAGACTTTTTTTCCACCACACATACCGCTAGAATACAAAATATTCAAGTCAATTACATGCACAGATGTTTATACACCATTTAAGCTATGAAGTTAAAAATGTCACATTTGTATAGCAGAAAATGCAAAAGCTTTCACATCACTCATCCCCTATTTCATGCAATTAATTTGATGGTCTTGTATCATTAAACTGTTTGGTAACACTGGATATCACAAACATTAATATGCTCCTTCTATCATAACTATTGTTACAAGTATGAAGACTGAACAAAAAAGCCCTGACAAGAAAGTGCCTTCTCAGGGTTAACTCTTTCTACAAGAGATGAGCACTTAACAACCAGCCAGCTTCCAACTGTCTCCCCTATATATTTTCAAGAAAATTAATTCCCCTGAAGGCATATAACAGGGAAAAGTGGGGGAACATCACAAAAAAAAAATCTTTAGACTGCAGCCAGCTTCAAGTGACTTATCCAGTTTGCTTTATAACAAATTCACATATACCTCTCACAGTAACATTGTAAAAAATAAATGCTGATTTTAAGTGAACCTAACAGTAGAACTTGAGAACTAAGGTGCTGCAAAAACTGCATCTGAAAATGAAGTACGAGGACAGAATCTTACTTAAAAAGGTGACATGCTCAAGAGGAAGGCCTGCTGAAATTACTAGGTGTAACAGAAATATAACGATGTCTTCCCCAAAACATTTATTTTTGCATTTACTGTGAGCAACCTGGTCTAGTGAGAGGTGTCCCTGCCCATGGCAGGGGGTTTGAACAAGGTGATTCTTGAGGTCTCTTCCAACCCAAACCATTCTGAGATATTATACTTCAAAACATAATTTTACACCTTGCATACAGATGAGGGATTTGCTTCCTTAAAGTGGGAAACAGGTTTTCATCACCTTAATTTTTATTTTTTAATCCTCTTGTTTTCGTATAAATTATAGAGAAAAGCAGAAAGAAAAAGAAATTAAATCAGCAAATATTAGCATGAATTCCATGGTCTGGAATTCCTCATTTCAGTGTTTAAACATTCATTATGAAATCTTTTCCCCACTTCATTACATCTATTGAGTAAGAACTTTCTTTGCTTCAACTCATGTCCATTACCTCTCATCCTTTCACTGTGCATACCTGAGATGTATCTGACTCCTCTTTCTGGACAAAAACCGTCAGCTGAGGAGAGCAACCTAAATAATCTTCTCTAGCTGAGCAAACCAGCAATGTGAGCACTGAGAGCCTCCTGAGCATTTTGGTATAACTCAACGTGCACACCATTTGAAAATAAAACTGCTACCAGACAGACAAGATTCTTAAAATTACAGTGCTAGAGAACAATGAGAGAAATATGTACCAGACTGACTTACTTTAGCTTGCTAAAGAATTCTACTGAAATGTGTAAGATTTAGAATACCTGAAAATATACAAGGAAGCAATCAAGTTTTCTTTTGCTGGATCCTCTGTCAAAATACTGCCCACAGGTATCAAGGATAGTACAGACGAGTCTGATTCTGAAAAGATGTTCTGGAGGGTCCAGTGGGCTAGGACTGCCATCAGGGTTCACACCAAATGAGGTGAAGGAATACAGAGTTCTAAATATTACAGCCGACTCCACCATTCGATAATTGTAAAGCTCCCCCAAAAACTTGGCACTGCTGATCCGCCGTTGGTTAAACTTTGGTTGATTAACCTTTATCAAAAAAGAACAAGAAAATTCATTCTATCATGCAAACACAATAGAACATTAAAAGACCCAAACCCAACAAACCTTTTACAAAGAAAAAAGGTGCGTAAAAAAACTGATAGAATTTCTTATAATAAAAGATGGTTATTTACGGCTACATACATTCCACAAAAGTAAACATTAAAAATGAGTTATGAAAGCTGGTTAACTAGTGCTTAAGTTCCAATACATTTAGCATACACTCCACCTTAAATCTATGACAACTTTTCATCACTCAGAGAATTCGTGTAATTATAGTATCTATTAAAATATGGACTGGCCTCCAAAGTTACTTGAAGTTGTGTAGATATGTCTAGACTGTGAAAGAATAAACTCTATGTCCTTACTATGGTAACGGAGGCAAAACAACTGTCTTAAGTAATGCTGTTAGTCTGGGTTTGTTGGGGCTTTTTTTGGTAGGGTTATTCTATTAATTTAAATAAACCTATATAAAGCAAGTAACTGAGGTAGAAGGTCATGATAAAAAAAAAAAAGAGAATCCAAGGATTCCTTTCTTTAAGCAAGATTATTTTAGTTTTCCTTTCAGCATAAGTAGATGAATATAGCTTAGCAAGAATACTAGTTGTTTACCTCCATTCCTAGTCGAATATCCTCTAGCACTCCATCCACAACATGAATTCCGACATCTTCCTGGTAAAGGACCAACCCTGCTAAGAGGTTGGCTACACAGTGAATACTATTATATTTCACATTCCAGATGTTGATCATACAGCATATAACATAGTCCTTAACTTCTGCATCCTGCCAAGGTAGCTTGCGCATCTGTCTCAGGACCTAAATCGAATTTTAAGACAAGCTTCACATTTTAGCAGGTAAAATATCAAGATGCTCCCTGTCATCCCCCATCTCTCCTGGTTGGGATGAAATCCCTTCAAGCACCTGCAAACAACCTCGTTGTCCCTTCCAGGCATCCTCCACACCTGCAGTGGCTACAGAAGACTTTATGTACATAACCCAACTGCTGTCCTCAAGCTACTAATCAAGCTGGCCAAGGCTGCTCCATGACTTCCTTGCTCTTACAGTCAGTATTTAACTGAAGCCTTTTTGCTTTTACTCCCCCATCACAATGTACAAAACACAATGATTCTGATCTCATTTTCCCTGTGTTCAGCACTTGATGCTGTTGAGAACACAGGTCCACAACTGGAGCTTCTACGTGTTCAAATGAAAGAAATGAAACCATCTTAATCATGGATACAAAAATGATCCCTCTTCCTTGCAACTGAAAAAACCATAACCCTCCCCAAACCTTTTCCAAAGTTACTACTATACCACTTTCAGTAAAAACTGTATTAAAGATTTTGAAAGGATTTACCTTCTCTGTGGTGACCTTGGAAAGATCCTTGTAAAGAAGCTTACGAATATATTCCTGCAAGGGAGGACGTTTTTTCTTCACAGTTTTTTCAGCTGGAGGGGGATTACAGTAGTAATAGGCATTTTCTACCATTGTAACATAGCGTGCATCAAGATGCATTGCTTGTTTTTTCCTCATCATTTGTTCCTGGAAACAAATGCAAATGACCAGTTAGAGATGCTGACATACCACATTTTCAAGCCAAAGGCTTTTAGAGTTACATTTGGGATACAGTAAATATGAAAGGCTGCAAAAAAGTAAGTTAAAACTTTGGGTAGAGAGGGTTTTTCTTCTTGGTGAGTAACAAAATCTCTCTGCATGTAGCATATACTGCAGAATCATTTCAAAAGAAAATCTGGTGACCATTAAGGAAAAAAAAAAGACGTAATTAATCAAAATCTAAGCATCATGAAAACTGCAATTTAGGAAAGCATTTCAGCATGACTGACATTCAAACATCAGATTATAGCAAGATATTGAAACTGTTCAGCTCCTCCTTCCCTTCACTACCTGCAGTGCTCTGCCCTGCTACTCATTCCAACAGTTCAAAAAGAACATTTTTAATTTCCTGAAACACATTATTGCTATAGTGAATTAACAAAGTTCTACATGAACTGTATTTACTTTGCCACAGCCTCTGCCTGTAAAAACAACAACATCTCCCACAGTTTCAACACCACCTATAAAAGAAGTCACACCAAGAAGGAAGCCACCGTGTTGCTTAAGTTCTTCATATTTACCAACACAAGTGATCTGGCCCTAAAGCTTAAGACAATTGTCTAAGTTAAATGGTTAAAAATGCATCAGGAGGCTTTTAATACCAAAATTTTAAGTATTCTTTTAGCAAGACTGCAACAGCATAATACAAGAATGTGACATTTTAGCATGGTAATGTTACACAAACAAGCTGGTCTTCATTTCAAAGCTCCAATTCAAATAATCCAATTCAAATAATTCATTTATCAACAGACCAACCCTAAAGCCCATCTAGTTTTACATTAGTACTTCAAATTACATAAAGGACACTGAATTTGAAAGATTTGCCTAGAAGACGATTACCAGAAATAAACATTGTCCTAATAAAAGAAGAATCTCTAATTAACGTGCAAAACATGAAGCAATTCCACAAAATCAGGAAATTATCACTAAATGTTTCTCTAGAAAAAGTTACTTAGTGCCACTAAATTTTTGATGCTCTTACAGAACACTTGACTTCTCAGTAATTAATTTTCTCTTAATTACTTTTAAAATCCATTCTTAACTATGACTTTCTTCCACACCAGGACAAAGCAACATTGTCTTTAATACAAACATGCAGCTGTTTGGAATCTTATTACAAAATACATCATCACCAGTAAAGATTAAGACCAATAATTATTTAGAGGATCAACAGGCCTTAATTCTACCCCTAAGAGTCACTGAGTAGATCAGCTTTACAATTGCTTAGATTTTTACCACAAGATTGTAATCAGCTTGCTTTGGGAGAAATCTTTTCCACAGTTCACACCAACCTGTACCATAAGACTATGATCCAATTTGTGTAAGACTATTTAAGTCAAAATTAATCTCTGTCGGTTTTTAGGGGAATGTTAGAAAATGCAGCTATTAAGATGGATGCAGAATATAAACCTATTTAGCCCATTTCCCCTCTTTAATAAATAGATATTCCAAACTTATTTGCTATCTTCCACCTTCTGGTTCCTCAATGCATAAGAAAAGATTTCTTATTCAAAACCTTGTGAGGCCTTAAACCTCAGTAATTCAAACAGAGTTTGGTTTGTCTTACACTTCACAGTTAAGCCCTGTTTAGCATTCATCCAGCAGATTCCAGAAATCCAGTTAACAATCAGCATTTTTGTAGTGCATAACACTAAAAGCAGTCGGTTACAAAAAACAGCTCTGGTAAAAGTATTTAATTTTTCCTAAAATTTTTATTAACTACCAAAAAGTGATAGCAATGAGTAAAATGTCTTTTAAAGATAATGGAACAGTGTTTTTAGGGGAAAAATACTTGGTTATGGAAAGGAATATATTTCACAATACAACACATCAGCTCGCAAACCTTTAGAAAATTGAGATTCAAACCTTTTAAGATACAAACTACACTGCTACAAAAAGCAAGAGCCAAGGAACTGGCAGTTAATTTGCCCACCTCTTTCCTCTCATGATTGTACCACCTCAACAGATGTTCTGACACTCAAAGAGTTTCAGAAAAAACCAGTATTTTGTGGGAAAGAAATTGTACAACAATATACCCAAGTATGCAACTGCTTCTCCATTAACTACAGCATGAGAAGAGACACTACTGCTATAAGAGAAAGTGAACCTATCTTTCAAGGTCTTCTTCAACTATGTCTGACTCAGTCTCTTACCTTGGACACAGAGTTTTAGGATTGTCTCTCAAGTCAGTAAATACATTATTCAGTTCTTGTTATTTTTAAGTCTTTGCCAGTACTTCCCCAGACTTACAGATCCCAATTCTATTTCTTACTTTAATTACCAATCTCTATTTGTAGAACTGTTTCTCTTAGTGTCTTCATAAACTATTTCTTCACATTTAGAATCTCAGATCATTATACAGGGCATAGAAACCACCTCTTGCAGAAATGTCTTCACCTCCAGTTGAAATCATGTCTAGCTCCACTCACTACTATTTTTCCTCTCAAACATACAGTATTTCAGGTACAGCTACAATATTCTTTCAACCTCATCCTCTGGGTCTGTACTATCTCTGAATTACTAGTAGTTCAAAAGCAAGACCTTTTTACTTCAGAAATTTAACTCCTTTTTTTACAATTTCTTTCAAGTCATGAAGAGATTTTTAGGTCAACTGGAGTTCTCGAAAATAGTTTCAAAAAGAAGCAATTGCTTTAATTCAGGACATGACATCCTCCCCCATAAGACAACAAGTTTTCTCTTACCAAAAGAACACTAGTTCTTAGGTGAGATTCTGGTGATCTGAAGAGGAATCTTCCACAGGTTTCCAGCAAGGTACACGCCATTTCAATATGGTGATGAGAGAAGTCTGACAGAAGCATCTGGTAGGTATTTATATAAAAGCACAGATTGTTAAACATCTTTTTCAGCTGCTGAAAACATTAAGTAATATCTACCAGACTGGACAGTATGATGGTGTTCTAAATTCTTTACAGAATAAATGCAAATGGATTTCACTGATCAGATGTTAGGATTGGTGAGGCACTGGCACAGGTTGCCCAAACAAGTTGTGGATGCCCCATCCCTGGAATTGCTCAAGGCCAGGTTGGATGGAGCTCTGAGCAACCAGGTCTAGCAGGAAGGTGTCCCTGCCCAAGGCAGGGGGTTGGAATCAGATGATCTTTAAGGTCCTATCCAGCCCAAACCATTCTATGAACATTCACAACATTAATCTCATTTTTAAATTCTTGTAAGAACAGTCTATGGACCCCAAATTCAAGCTTCAGAAGAACAGGATGCTTTAAAAGACTGGCATAAAAATCCCCACCCAAACTACTCAATTAAACTGCACAAGGGCACAGTAACCTCAGAGCACACCCAAATGCACTGTTTTAAGTTAAGCAATAACTGTAACTAATACAGCTTTGCATTTTACAGCATTTTATACACAAGAGAAGTGAAATTGTGAGTGACTATGATTTTTTTAGGAATTCAGCTTTGATATCTAACAAGTCAACAAATAGAAACTTTTCACACAAAGTGATCTTAAGCTGTGAATCTCAAGCACCCTTTATTAAAGGCACTTTTATTTTTTAAAACCTATTTTTAATTTGCGACTTGACAACAAAGTTTGAATGTTTATCATGCAGGCAAAGTGAAATGATGAGCCTAGAGATTAATGCTTTCCAAAGATGTTTTGTTCCTCAACAAACAAAAGCACCTGCTAAAATGGCATAAAAGCCTCTCCTTGTGTCACTGAAATACTTTTTGCCTCCAGTCCCTCTCCCTTACTGTTATTTTCTCCACAAAAACATTAATTGAAATCAACATAATGAAAGTTTTGCAATGTACAGCAGATTAATAAGTAGCAATGTCTACCATATTAACAAAGAAAATGATTAGCAGTTTGGTTACGTCCAAATGTAGAAGTTTATTTTAATATATTCCCCCACTAGAACAGGTAAAACATTCTAACTTCTATGGCAGCTATAAAAGTCTCCTCATACACAGCAGCCACAGACATCAGGGTTTAAAACACCCCATGTAATGAATTCAGACAACAGCAGCAGCAGGTAAGTGAAGGGGAATAGGATGGGGATACATTATCAGCATACACAGGAGTACAGGACTATCACAACACCAACCTTTAAACAGTGGAGAGTATCGTTTTTGGAGAACATCTTAAACTTGGTAAGCTCACCGATAAATCTCACAGTTTTATTCTTTGTTTCAATGTTGATCTGGTCCTTCTTTCTTACCTAAAAAACAACCAAAAAATTGATCATAGGTCCTCAAAAATACCCACTTCTTCTGAATTACTTTGATCTGAACATGCACAAAATACATTTGGGAATTTGATAGTGTTTGGTAACAGTTTGGTTCCTCGAGCTCCACCTTTACTTCTCATTGGGTTTCCTAAAACACTCCCTACAACCTTGTTTCTTCAGAAGATTTTGAATTCTTTTCCCCATATCCCCACTGCCCAAAACAGTTAATTCCTGTAACATACCTACAGCCATAGATCCTCCTCCTTTGCCACAGTGAAGTAGTGATAAAGTATTCTAGAATCTGTATTTTCAGAATCAATAAGAACTTTCTATGGAATAGGGCCACTTGTACTGTCCTCAAGGAAATATTAAACATTGATGGCTTTTCAAGTCAGATTTAATAATGTGCAGACTTTTCTTTTTCTTTTAAAATTAGTGACATTCAGCATAAATTTAGGAACGAGACACAAATATATATCTACGTCCAAACATAATCCACAAAATAGAAAATTGTATTTCCCCAACAGAAAGAGGTTTTTGAGAAAGTTAACTTTACATAGTTAAGATTCAAGTAAGTCTGAGCAATCTATACACATTTTTAATGTCAATATTAGAAAAAATATTGAAATCTGTACCGCAGAACCAAGAAAATGGTGAAGGAATCATCACTGTACACCGTAACAAGTTTGATTACAACACTTAAAAAAAAGTGAAGGAAACAACACTGAAAAATACATTTCTGTGGAAAATTTTGATAGATAAAAATTGTAAAATCTAATTTGCATTAAATACTATATGACAGTAGTAATCACTATAATAGTAGCCTTCTAGTGGGAAATGTTAAAATAGGTCAGGTCTCATTTTAAAAGCAAGTTATTAAATTACAGAAAACTCTTAACACAGATGGAGCACAGTTTTTAATTTTTGTAACTTCAGTTGTAACTGTTGTACAGTTCAGTTATATAAATATACAAGCATATATGGAAAGTTGCAAAAACTTCTCTTTTACAAAGACTTAAAAAGTTACAAAAACTTATTTTTTCCAGAACTGCTGAGCTGACAAAAATATTCACTGCATTTTAGAAGTATTATCTACACAACACAAAATGTTTTTTTTTTCCCCAAAGGATAACTTATGAGATTGGTTATTCTGAAAGTAAAATCTGAACCACCAGAACATACATGGAATCTGAAATCCCCTTTCAGCATGGAACAGAGATCCTCTGCTACATCAGACATACAGGGATGCAATGTGGCAACCAGTCTTGCATAAAATGGTAGCAAATCCAATCTGCAAAGGAGAGGATAAAATAGACAATTTATAGACAAAAATGTATTTATGTGTACAAATACAGGAACCATTTTACTTGTGAAAAGAATCAATACACTGACAGAACTACACACATGCATTTTTTTGGCCCACTTCAGACAGCAATATCATTTAAAAATAATACAAGAAAGTAAAAAACCATATACTGTTGGCATACTTCATAGTTTATTTCCTTTTTAACTACTGCCATAGGTAAAATGCCAAATACCACCAACTACAGAATTTGACCTTCAATAAATTACAAAACAGAAAGAAAATTCAGATCCATCTCAACATGCAAAGAAATGTTCTTACAGACAAGGCCACGGGTTATTGCAAGGTAGTAATATTTTTTCTGAAAAGCAGCAGACATAACCAGGGAGGTAGAGTATATCTTTACTTTTACGGTGGGAAACTTCTAAATGAATGTAGTAGTAATTACATAAAACAAAGCTGAGCAGATGTGATGTGGCCACCCTTTTCCCCAAAACTCTGCTAGTACTCCCACAAATTGTAATATTTCCAAGTTTGCTATAGAATTTCCTTAGTTCCTTTTCTCTTTCCTTAATTACATGCCTTCACACCTATTTCCTTTGCACATTTATGCAAACCAGCTGTGTATATATCAGTTTTAAACGCAGAGAAACCCATTGCACTCTGAGGCCTCATAATATCATTTAACAAGCTGAAGGAAGCATTTTCAGTTTATTTTCAGAATGTTAATGCAGTAAACAGATGAACTCTAGAACAAGCCAAAGCTTTTATGTGGAGAGAAACATCCTAAATTTTCATGCTTCTACTGAGAAATTGCCTGTAAGGGAAAAATGTATCTTGAGTTCATAAAGGATTAAGGTTTTCCCTACTGCTCAGGAAAGGAAAAGACAAAAAATGCTGACAAAAAAAGTCCAAAAGCACAGTTGATACATAGAGCTTGTCCTGGCATAAAGCATCAAGATAAAAACCCCAAAACAAAGCATCCACAACTGCCTCCTTTCTCCTTTCTGCTTCTCTGTCACTGGAGCCCATTCCCAAGATATTTAATACCTACTTACAGAAAAAGAGACAATTATGTATTTAAATTGTGGATTAGAAGCATCAGAATATACTCCCCTCAAAAAGCATAACTAAGCAGCCTCCTGATAACACACAAGACTCCTGGTGAAACATTGTGGATATCTCAGTTACCTATTTAACAGTTTTTATCTCTTGTGTTAATCAATAACTGAAGCAGTATTTACATTTTTCAAGCTTGTTGGAACACACAGTCAAGGCTGACTACCCACAGCACATTACTATCATGTTATTAAGCATTTAGCTATTAACTTTGAGAGAAGTGAAATTCTCACTACTTCACACACACCCACAAAAGCTAAACTAAGAGAGGACTGTGGCTGAACCAAGAGGGTGTATTTAACTGAGGGAATTTCTGTATGGCAACTCTTCTAAAGACAAATACCAGAAAGCTTTATTCTGGTCTCAACAAGTACCTGCCTGCTGAGAGCTAATAATTTCATCTCTGTAAACTGAGCATACCTGGGGGAAAATTAAAGTCTTAGAGCACATTGTTGTTATTCTCTTGCAGGACACAAAAGGTTTCTTCATGGGGAAGCATACTAAGACTGGGTATTTCTAAATAGGTGAAATATAATAAGGAAAAGCCTTGGGTTAATTACGCTGAAATTGGCAGTCAGGGATTGAGTTAGCCCCCTCTCAGGGGAGACAAAAATTCATGTTCAGCAGTGGAGACATTACAGTATCAGTGGCACCATCTACTGGTACCTTCAGTGCTTTTTTTCCTCCAAAAGCATTTCTTTCTCTTGAGAAGGGGGGAAGAACTTAACTAAACCCCCACAAACCCCACAGTATTGCTTTCTCTTCGTGCTCTTTTGCATTATGAAGCAAGATATGGCATCAGGGATGAGTCAGTCACTCTCTGAAGTCCATGTTAACCACCCTGAATATACAGCACCACAGTAAAAACCACCACTTCTGACCATTGCCACTTAGAGCACATACCATGGACTGAAGTCTAGTCAGCTCTGCATCTCGGGGTCACATGAGCTGCACATCAGTAAAATACCTAAGAGTATAGCTTTTTTCTACCATTCAGATGTCAATTTATTAAAAAAAGCCCAAAAAAACAAAACCAATCATAAATCAACCCACACAAAAACTTTTCTCCAAGTCCTGATTGCAATCTCTCTAAAATGGATGCATCCAAAATTTTATGCCCAGGAAGACTGAAGGGGGCATTTTGTGCATTTCCTAATTTCTGAAGAAAGACAGCTTAAAGAATGAAGCAATGGAGCTAGAACTCCTGCCTCCCAAGCATAACCATAATGGATAAAAGTAGTGCATTCACAGGGCCTGAACAGGTACCAAGTGCCACCCACACTGCTCAGTGGGAAGAGAAGGATGCTGTGGAATTGGAATGTTACCAGGGAAGCACTTTTGTCTTTTATTTCTTTGCCAGGACATAAAACTCCTTGATCTCAAGCACATCCCTCAATTTTATCATCAATTGAAACAGGCCACCGAAACACTGATAAGTCAAGTTCAACTAAAAAAAAAAGGACCTTGCTACAGAGAAGTCTCAGGATGAAAAGCTGACAGTAAGTACACAGGAGGCTTGCAGCTTTTGAGTTAAAATGTGCAGAACTATTTAACACTTAAGAAGCAGCTAACTTCTGAATTAAGAACCAATAATAACACTAAACACATCCATATGAACAACTGATCTCTTACTGAAGGTAAACTTGCAACTTCACAGATCACCGCAGAGGGCAACATCAAAAAATATCAGGAGCCACGACAGCCCCTATACAGTGCTTAACATTTGTGTAGAATTGTTTAGAATTTAAAGCCTGAGAAAAGATTTCGGACTTGTCATATTGAAGTAAAAAAAAAAAATTACAGAATTGCAGTATTCTGGTAAACTTAAATAATTCTGTGTACAGGAAGATAATGCAGTTAGTCAGTAAAGAACCACACAGAAGTCCTAAAGCTGTGAGCAGTATGGGTTAAATCACTGTCTACGGTTCTGGATTAAAAGGCTAATATTTAGTTTTAAATCAATCCTCCAATGCAAATGCGAAAGTCACGCATATACTGGCATTGAAAAATCTTTTTAAAAGGCCTTCTGTTCTGCTGGGTTGGAGGTTCAAATCACAGCTGAAAATGTAAATGTGATCCATTCATCAGTATTCAACAGAGCAGGGCAAAGATGTTGTGTTCTAACACTGATCTACAGTGAGTTGAGGAAGAAACGGCCTTTTTTGTCAAATTAAGTTTTCTATCTTGAAAGAATCCTAATTTGTCCCAATCTATCCAACCCTAGTGGCAACAAGAAAGCTCCCTGGCAACACTACATAATGACTTTGATTTCATAGTGTCTGTGTTACGCTCCAAACACCAAGTTTTACACTTTCTTAGTAAAACTGTCGTGCCTGCACGTTTCCCAAAACTGATCTCAGGAGAAGAAACAACTTATCCTGTAATTGAAATACTTAATTATGGCTGCAAAGAAAGCAGCTAAAAGTAAACAGCATTAGCTGATACGGTTGGAAACTAAATGCTTTTGGAAAACATACTGCTTTATCTGCATCCCCAAGGACACTGTTCCTCAGAAGCTTTCACAAAAATCCCTCCTCAGAAACATAACCATAACAAGCTTTCTTCTCCTACAATATCCTGGAGAGATATTGCAAAAATTCCTGGATTAGGAAAAACAAGTATGGAACAAAAATAATGGAAGATAAAGCCATACCATTATGGCTCAGTGCAGAGATACACACAGCAAAATCATCACTAACACACAGAATACAAAGCCTTGAAGCAGTGTGTTATAGAATATATAGAATTTTCTACATCAGAAAGGATTATAAATGTTGATTTGAAGACACACAGCAGAACTGCTCTTTTACCAACTGCAGCAATACAGTTTACTTAAATATTGGGATAGGTTGCCCTTTCAAATTGTCTGCATCTATGGGCAGTTCAGCTGGTATTTATATTCCAACTGCCTGTGTTCAGAACAAGCAGCTCAGTCAACACCCTGATTCTCCACCTGAGTAGCCCAGAGATGGGGTCACTAATGCAAGCACATAAACACAGCTGAACTTAACATCTTAAAAGAATCAAGGTAGCTTGAGTATTCATTAGTCATGTAGGTCCCAGAGCAGACAGGAGGAAAAGGAATTTAAAAAGAATTGCATATCAAATGTTAATACTTCTCAATATTAGGAATAATTCACATTTATAATTAAGGATCAACAGTGAGAAGATCAGCTGAGCCATTCACTTCAGAGTTAGTTCCAACTACTGGAGAGCAGAAACAATACAGAAGTAGCAGCTCCTCAAGGTAACCCCACCATCTATCCTGCTCTGTTGAGTTCTATAAGAAAAGTTAATATTTTTTAAATTACTACTTTTAATAGAAATCTGTAGGGCAATGGAGTTGCCATTGGGAAGACAATAAATCAATGGCAATGTGGAAACTATATTCATTTCCAGGAGTTTCTTAACTGTATTCATAGTACAGCCTGGTCTGAGATACTAATCTTTTAACAGTGCAATATTATATCAGTATCAGGAATGTAACTTTTGCTTTCATGCCATCCATGAAATCACACTACTGAATTTACAAGCCATCATGCTGTTCTGTTTGAAAGTACCTCTTTTTGCTGTGCTCATTTACAAGTTCCTCAGGAGCATTGTCATCTAGCCCAATTTAGCAGATTATGCAAAGAGAATAATAGATTTTCAAAGAGGTTCTTCCTTCCAAACTATACTGTGCTCTAACTGTCCACAGGCTCTAACACAAAAAAGTGCAACTTGTCCTGAATGAAATAAATCCCCCCTTTTTAGTATCAGGTAGGTAATAGTAGGTATCCCCCCTATTTGGTAACAGCTTTTGCTGTTGTTTTCACAGTTAAAAAAAGTAATGAAAAGAGATCTGCTATAAACACCAAGTACCCAAAAAAAAAAAAAAGAAATCCCTTATTAAAAACTTTAATTTTTGGCAAAATATCATAGTGTGGATCATTGATCCTAAATATTTCTTTGGTGCTTCAGCATAAGCCACTCCAGAAGTGCACATCAGGAATAAACAAAAGCAATTTGGAATATAGACTGGTTTTAAAAAATACATGCAGATGCTAAATTAAATAACAAATTAGTGGATCCAGCCTGTTCCCCTTCAGTTCTTACCTTTGTCTAGGAACTATGAAAAGTGCTCGTACCAGTTTTCTTCTGTTGGCTTTTGTATTCATATTCATGCAAAAATCCATGGCTGCCTATAAAGAGGAAAGTTAATGCAATACTTCCCTTTAATAGAGTGGGTTTTAATTAAAGCAACAGAAAATGGCTTTTAAACATGGCTTTTACAGAGCTACTCCTACTACATGCAGCTGTTTTAAAAATAACCATAAAGAAAAATCTTCAGTTTTGGCTGGAACTGACATAGCTAGAAAGTATGTCCACTGAGAGAAATACAGATTGATTAAGAATTAATTCAGCTACTGCCAGACTCCAAAGCTTCAAATCTTTATTTCTTATCTATCTGATCTTGCTTTATGGCTTTTAAGAGTGGAAAAAAACTAAAACTATGACTGTACCTTGTCTATAAGGTCTCTGTTGACACAATTTGGAAGCTGCTGAAGAAAAGCATCTACTATGAGTTTTAAATGAGATCCAGTACTGGCTTCTTCATCCTCTTGTTCTAACAGAGACAAATAAAAAAGCAGCACACATCTTTAAGCTATAAGATATAATCATTTATGAACATATTCCCCAAATAGTGCATTTGTAATGTTTAGTTGTTAAGTATTCACCCACATATTATAAAAATGAATATAAAATTCTGATTTCCTGACATTAACTATGAAGATCTCACCAGACCAATACCCCTACTGTTATCTTCTAATTGCAAAACTTGTGGTATGCTTCAGAAATTTTCCAGACTCTCCTCTATGAATTTGGCACTTAACACCTGATTTTGCTTTTCCCACTATTTTGTACTACTAAAAGAAACTTCTGAATTCTTAAGAAAAATTCTTAAGAAACACAGTGCTGCTGTTTCCCCTAGTCAAACTAACACAGCTACATTTTGAGAGGTGCCATTTGCAGCCCTTTACACATAATTAGAGGTTAGAATTGTTAAATCATGCTATGTAAAGCTGTAACATAAGAAAAGTCTTTACCAATTCAAAAGACAGAGCTGAATCTTAGATTTCAAGTAAAGTTAAAAAGAGAAATTATTTTATTAGCACCCTAAGCACATTTGAAGAGAAAAATAATTTATGCACTGAAGTCTACATTTCTCTTTGTAGTCACTTTTCAGGCAACTGCCTTTACATTTGCTTACTTTTAAAAGCTGTGTGAAGGAATCAGTAACTTTCACTACATAAACATCTTTAAAATAATTTTCACTTGTATCTGTATGACTTGTTACAAAAACAGTCATCACAATCCTAGCAGTTTCTGGCAACTAGTTTCATAAATAAATAAATAAATAAATAAATAAATTCCCCTGAATGCACTCAACAGTCTACAAACTAAAACAATCAAGTTCAAAAAAACAAATCAGGAAGAAAAAGAATCCTTAAAACCAATTCTTCTTACCTTGCTCATCAAGAAGCTTCTTTGTAAGATCTTCTGCCTCATCTCCACAGTCCAACTCCAGTGCATCATCATTAATATCCAGGTTCTCCAGCTCCAATTCCAGATCCTCGTTCCCACCTGTTTCCTTATTATCTTTGGCATCTTTTGAATCTGTTTACAAGTTAAGTAGAAATACCAAATAAGTACGAATAAATTGTTAAAGATACACGGTAATGATTAGAATACAGGAAGATTAATGCTGCTAAACCTACATCTCTTTAGGGTCTTAATGGAAAATCTTTTACACAGATGAAGAAAAAAAAAGGAAAAAGCAAAACAGGAGGAAGGTGTTGATGAAATAACATGCTATATAAAAGGTCAAATAAAAATTATTCGTTTTCTTGAAAACAGTATCTGATAAGGATTCAGAAAAGAATAGTTAATATTTTTCTTGGAACACAACACTGGTCCAACACTGAGCATTTTTCCAAGAGATTACTACCTACAGAATTTTACTATTCTTTCAGGCCTCCTTCCAATGACATTTGCAGACAATACTTCATTTTAAAAAAATTAATTTCAAGGCAGATAACCTTATTAAAATTCTAAAATTTTTCAAAGCAGAGTGTGACAACTTCTAAACAGCGCACACATCATATGGAAATACAGACTCACAAACAAGTAACATATTTAGAATCACAAACAAAATTAGTCTGGAATGGACTTTGGTGGTATCTCCAGTTCAGCCTTTTGGTCAAAGTGGATGAAGACTATTCACACCAGATTTCTCAGGTACTTTTCCAATTTAAAATATCGACACAGAGATTCCAGTCTCCCTGGGCAAGCTGTCCCAATATCTAAAGATCCTTACAGGGAAATTTCAGAATTATCCAAACATCCTTCTTCTCTTACACCTTAAGCCAGGGATGGTGACTTTTTATCCCATTGTACCTAAAGTCTGCACGTGCCTGGTTGTGAACTGAGGGCTGTGTCAGAAGCGAGGAACCACCCAGGTCTTTTAAGCTAGTGAAATTTTATGCTGACAAAGTCACCTACCATCAATACCTTAGTAAGAAAATAACAGTGAAAAAACCCCCAAACACTAACATCTGCAAAAAAGGGAAAACTCTTCCCGTTTCTCACAAAAAACTTTGTATTTACTCACACTGATTAACCTCCAATTACTTGAAATTTACAATTCTAACAGTATTAAAATGCATTTACTTTTTTTCTTCCTTAATAACCAGATATAATCCCTACCCCATCTAGTTTATTCCATAAAAATTCATCCAAACTGGTGTACTGTCCTGATTACCACAAATTATTTCATTAGAGACTCATTACTTCCATCAGGTTTGTTTATCTGCTGGACAAGATATGTTAAAGAAAATACTCATCTAAGCATCCTACCTCTTGATTCATCTTTGCTGGAATCCTTGTTCTGGGAATATTTTTCATTATCTTTAAACAAAATTGCTGGCACAAAAGCCTTCAAGTCAATGAGATTCTCATAGAAGTTTCTAGCATCTTCATCTTCCCAGATACCCCCCTCCAGGTCGTATTCTCCAGGCTTTCCTGGTGTGAAAATATCAATACCAGGTCCATGTTCTGCAAAAACAGTGAAACCGTAAGAAAATTATTTACACAAACTTACAATCTTCTATGGGGAAGCACCTTAGAGATTAAGAGTCCTTTTAGGAAAGTGTTAAACTATTTATTACTACCTCTGTTTTCACTTAAATACTGCAATACATACTTTAAAGTGGTTTTAACAATTCAATCTTAGTATTAGACATATTAAGAAACTATCTTAAAATTGTAAATTTCATTTTGATTGAAAATACAGACAGAATCAGAAAGGAAGTCAAATCAAGTAAAACTATGCAGCACATTATGTGGTATTAGGAAGGAAAGTTGTAACAGACTTCAATAACATTAGCATTAAAAGTAATCACTTTGAATATGATGAACTGTACCCCACTGAGTTTTTAGAATGAAGTTTAAAAAGAACAATTTAAAATTTAGAGGCACTCAAGAAAAACAGCTTTTTTAAGTTCAACATCATTTAAGGCAAAAGATACTCATTATTTCAACAACATCTCAATGAATCTCAAAGTTTAGATTTAAAGGCTTCGAAAGCTGCACTTCTGCTTAGGAGGCCAGACAGCCACACCTACTGACTTACTTGGCTTAACAATATGTTCCTGCCCATAGCATCATGACCCAAAATGGACTTCAAATGTATTTTTTAACAGTATCGGCTTTTAAAACTCTAACAGTTTTTAAATACTAAAAACTGCATAGTATTAAATGGGATGGATCAGGTTAAAAACATTTCTAATTTTCCATTTGTGACTCTATTCCCAGAAACAAACCTAAAGAGATATTACTTAGGTTACCTTAACTACACAGAATATACAATAGTGATGGTTACATACGAGGCATAATTACTTTAATTTAAAAATATAGATGTATTATTCACTAGCTGATATCCTTCAGGGGGAAAGGCTGAATGAAATGAAACCAGCAGAAAGAACACATTGTAAGAAGGTTTTGTTAGTTTTCCCACCACATCCAAGCCAAGTCCAGGGTTCTGTTGTCTTGCTTTAGAATCTGGCTTACCCTCGGGTGTTGGTTTCTCTTGGGGGAGGTCAGGCATGTTCTCATCCAAAAGATCAGCCAGAGACTGAGAATTGGCCAACAGCTTCTGATACGACATTGCAAATTCCTCATATTGCTTGTGTCGATCTTCGCTCAGCTCTCCTTTGGAGTGGAGAATGCGTCTACAAAAATCAAACTTACAGTAAGAACACCTTTTTCCTTAAAACATATCTGAGCTATGCTGAACCACTATGAATTTCTCCAAGCAAAGCTAACCTGCCCTCTTTGAGGGAACTGTAAGAATTCTAGTTTAGACCACAATAGCAAAGATTTAAGTGACACTATTATTTTTCCAAACCACACTGAATTTCCAACTTCAATCCCACTGAAGACAGTACAGTCACAGAAGCTCCAGCTTCCATGTCCAAAGAGAAAGGCCCACTTACTCTTTGCCACGATTAGGCTGTAACAGTACTAAAAAGACTTGAATAGTAAAATAAAACATTCAGCTTAGACAAAAGCCAGATAAAGTTGCTTTGCACCTGTAACAATCCATTTCCACACTGCTTAAAAGATTACATGAGCTATTATCACCAGGAGGGTCAAAAAGTTTGCAAGCAGCCCACTGACTTTCCAACAAACCAAGTTATTTCAAGGCTATTAGTCCAAATTATTAGCAGTTACATTTATGTGTTTCTTCAGCTGCTCTTTATTTTCTTTTACAAAACTATTCATACTTGTTTTAAATAACAATTTTTAAACTGAAGTCTGTTGTCAAAAGTAACTTGCATGTGAAGGAACCTAATCACTGCTTACAAGTGCTGGAACTACTGACCAGGCACCCTGCACTGAGATGAAAGCACCAGAAGTCTGAAAAAAGGTGCAAATGCCACAATCTCCACAACAAGTTGTATCTTTACATTATCATCTGTAGGATTCCATTACCATGAGACTTTCATTATGCAACAGGCATACAGTCACAGTCTTGCCAAAAGACATGAGCATTTTGTGGCATAAGAATTCTGAAATAGTTTAGGCAATGTAAGCTGAGGGATATCAGTCTTCTTGTTCCAGGTTAACAGCAAAAACGAGTCACCTTTGTACATATTTACAGGGTGAGCAACAAGATCCCTTATGCCTGCTCAGAACCAGAAGTGGACACAGGTGTCTGGCTAGAGTGCAAGAAGCACTAATGCTGGCAGAAGCTCTATTTCTCTGACAAAACACACCTACTTAACATGTATTGCCTGCTCCTGCAAAACACAGCAAAGAAGAATTAACACATTAAATAACCACTGACAATCTGTGAAGTGCAATAGTTCAGTGTGGATTCAGGAAACACATTAAGTGTCAATTCATAGCTCTTCCATGGAGACCACTGTCCACTGCATATATATTTTAAACTTAAAATATACCAGCAGCTTTACAAACATGAGCATTGAAGCTTTGTGCTATTATTAAAAAACAAAAAAAACCAAAGTGCTATAACAATAGTACAAGACTTTCAGTTCTCAATTTCAGTTCCAAGAAGACAAGTGTTAACAAATTCAAAGAAGCTGAAGCAAATGAAGCAGACTTTAAAAAGCTCAGTTCACCTCTGAATACAGGTACAAGTACAACACACAGTACTTGTTTTACTTGATGTATCTTCAAAGCACCATAAGGCAAGTTCAGCACATCTTTAGACAAAAGAAGTTTCTTCTATAGCTAACACTTATTTTTGAAAACTCTCTTTAGAATTTGGGATACCTTCCAATGACACAGCCTGATAAGTTCTGTTGTGCCCTCAGCTGTGTAACCAAATGACCACCAGGTTCTACGTTATGTCTATTTAAAGTCACAGCATAACTCAAGGTACTTTTCCTAATTATCCACAGGTAACACAGCACTAAAGCACTGTTAATTTAGCATAGTAAATTTCAATTAATTCAACCAATTTGTAAGGCTTGAATCATTTCACAGTTGCTCTCCTGACACAGATAAATTGATGAGTCATTTACCTGACAAAATATCATAACCTAAACATACGACACAGTTGATGCACAAAAGGGAACAATTCATTCCCTATTCACTGCAATTATTCTGGAGTAAGAGTGTGAATAAAACTACAGCAAAACTGATCAGATTTTTAATACACAGAGAACTGTTTTAACCAATAGAATAATTGGTTGTTTTTTTAAAACAAAAAAACCCAAACCAACCAAAAAAAACCACCCCAAAAAACCTGCCACCCACATTAAAAAAAAAAATTCAAAAGCAAATAAGGAACCAACTGCACAATCACCTTCCCAAAATCCACAGTTTAGGAAGGTTTCTATAGTACTGATAAACTTCTTACTAAGCAAATTTCTATCTTGCCCTCCTCATTCTTTACACTTCCACAGCGGGCAAATGCCAAGAATCTGTTATAGATGTTGTAAACAAATAAAATTTGGTAGGAAAGTTTTTTGATGTCTTATTTAACAAAACTTATCTCTCAACTTTTATTAAGGAGTTAAAATAAGCACCTTCAAGTTCAGAGAGAGAAACAACAGAGTTCTCTTAATTCACAGTTCTTCACATTCCTTCCCCAAAACAAAGCTTTGCACCCAAGTTCACGGGGATAATTCAGATGATGAGGTGCTGAGAGGTCCCTCATCTGCCCCTGTCTGATCTACTCAAAGCAAGGTCAGTGATGAGGTCAGACCAGGCTGCTCAGGCTCTGTCCAGTCATTTTTATCCAATTGTACAAGTAAATTAATATTAAAGTATATTTCTCTCTCCCAGATCACTTACATTCTTTCTTCTTCTTGGTTTCTTAACATATTTTATACCTCTCAGAAACTTTTTTCACTTTATTTTCTATCACATCATTAGGCTTTGTAACACCCACTCATTGAAACACCAGCCAGAACCAACGTGCCCAGAACCAGTGATAATTGTGAAAGTATAAAGGTTCATATTCATTCACTTTGAAATAATTACACCTAAGTCAGTAATGCACTTTAAACTAGTGAGGTACTTGCAGAAATAACAGTACCTCAAAAGTCAGTTTATGATCCTGTGAAATTCAACACTTGGCTGAGACCAGATAGGACTGCAGCACAAAACCCATCAGCACAATGGATCCTTGCTCTGGAAACATAAAAATTTAATGCATTCCAAGCATACATTTGGCTCTGGATAGATGTCCAGCCTTTTAGGTGAAATATGTGTCTATACACAGTAATGTGTTCGTTTCTATGTGACTGGAATGCTTCCAGAAGGAATTAAGAGTGACTATTTTAAGACCAGCATTTGGGTTTAGGCTGGCTCCAATAATGAGAATTCAGGATGCTTTAAAGCCAACAATTATTAAACAATGTGAACATGGCAGAAATAAAATTATTCAGATCTCAAGGTCTGCATATTCATATCCTACAATATTAGTACTGCATACAGATGGTTAAGAAGACTTTTATCAAATTGTCTACACCCGCCAACATTTTAATATATTTATTTAATATATATTTGTCCACCTTGGAGTATAACCAATACCTTGTTAATTTAACCTATTTTTTCCTTCATGCTGGTACACTAAAAAAAGTAAACAAGCCAAAGCAATTGTGGCATATGCTTCGTTAGATACATGTGGGTGGAAAGGGAGAAATCAGATTGTGCCAACTGGAAAAGGACAGTACCAGCTGGGAAAGCAGCATTGCTCTCATGCTGATAAGGAAACAGCACCAAAGAGAGTAAAGAGAATTACAGCTAAAGGTCAACCTCCCTTTTCTTTAAAAGATATTCAGAGAGTCTGTTTGGTCTCTGCTTTTTAAGTATTCAGAACAAATTTAGAACTTTTTTTAGAAACACTGCAGAACACACTTATCTTCTACACACTGCTAACAGACTTTGTTTATAAATACTGCAACAAATCTAAGCATTTCATAAACAAACTATTTTTTATTCATAAGGAAAAAACAACATTCAATTGTCACCTGTTTTGTCTTTCAATATTTTGTAGCTCCCTGTGGTCCCTTTTCAGGTGTTTGGTCAAAGATGTAAAGTATTCCTTCAACAAATTCTGGAAGGGCTGTTGTTTCTCTGGGCTAATTATCTCACTAGGAGGAAAGCTCAAGTTAAACTTCTCTGCAACAGTTTTTACTTTCCTTGGTACCAAACCAGCAATGTCATCTCCACAGTGCCGACAAAAGCTGATAACCACAGAAACATGAGTGTGGGATTCTCGATCAGCATTAATAATATTTTTAAGCTGCTCATAGATTAAAGACAAACCTTCCTTGTCAGTGAAAATCCCAACTATTGTCAATTCTGCAATGAAACGCAAATCAGTTCTTAACTTGGTAATGTTGGGAGTCTTCTCTTCTTTCCTTGCTTCAAAATGTTTTTTCCAGGCCTGCAGTAACGAAGGGGCAAAATCAGCATATCGCTGGTGAAAGAGGGAACACAAGTGCACAGCGCAGTTCACGTCTGATATTTTCAGTTTGGCCTCCACAATAGAAGCTACTGCTTCTGCAATGTATTTGCTTAAATTCAGGCTATTAAAGTCATGGGACAAGGAGTCCCTTTGTTGCTCTGTAATGGTTTTTAGCTTCTTAACAAAAGCCGTGTTCTTCTTCAGACTGGAGTCCAGTCTGCTGAAGAAGTTTTCCTCAGGACGACTCTCTGGTGCATTCTGGTTTTTGCTACGGAGCTCTTTTCTTGCCTGATGGCGCTCCCAAGCCTCCTGATGGAGCTGATGTGCTTCCTCTTTCTCCCTATGAGATATAAAAATTAGTCATTTTTGTTACAGAGCCTTACTCTCGGGGTATCAGCTCAAAGGAAAAAAGGTCACAGTTGGAAAACCTTCAGCATTTTCCCTTACTCTTTTCTTAAATATTTACCAACCTAATCCTAGAAAGCTAAAGCATCTGCTTCAGAAACTCTGTTTAATTTTCGTGCTGCAAAGGGCCAGCACTACTTGTTACAAAACAAAATTTCTCAAATATTTCTATACAGAACATATTAATCCCAACAGACTTCAAAAATATAAACATAAAACTCCATTTACTACAGATGGAGATGAAATTCTTACAGATGAGGAAAACAGCCTTTCAACAGGTTACTATATTCCACAGTTATGGAAAATCTTTTATTGCCAGGCTACTGAAATTACACAGAAAATTTGGAATAGGTGAGATATATCTGTCCCAGCTAGAATTAGGCTATGACATTGCCTTGATCTTAAAAGTGAAATATTTCAGACCTAAGGATGGCCAGAACCTTAGCTTTATTGGTCTAAAAATGCCACTTTCAACACTCTAATACCTTTGGGTAACATACTAAGAAACATGGTCTTGGTAATATCACATATTAAACTGCCAGGTTACATTCTGAGTTTGCCATCAGGTATCAGTTGTCTGTGATTGATTACAGAAATGACAGTCATTTCTCACAGCAGATTTGCTCCTGTTATGGTGTGTAGACCTGTTAAGAATCTGTATCCCCAATTTTTTCACACTTGAACACTTCATCTTAAATGCACCTGTGCTTTCTTATTGTTCTGGTTTGGGCTGGGACAGTTTATTTTCTTCAGAGTATCCTGTGTGGGGCTGTGCTTTGGATTTTTGCTGGAATCAGTGCTGATAACACGAGGGTGCTTTCATTATTACTGGGCTGTGCTTACACAAGGTTAAGGCCTTTTCCGCTCCTCAACCCACCTCAACAACAAGGAGTCTGGGGGTGCACAAGGAGCTGGGAGGGAACACAGCCCGGACAGCTGACCCCCAACTGACCCAAGGGATACTCCAGATCATATAACATCACAGTAAACATATAAATCTGGGGGAAGAAGGAAAGGGAGGGATTGTAGGAGTGATGCCGTTTGTCATCCCAAGTCACTGTTGCATTTAACAGAGCCCTGCTGTCCTGAGGATTGCTGGGGAAGTGGGGCATGAATTCCTTGTTTTGGTTTGCTTGCCTGCACAGCTTTTGCTTTACCCACTGGACTGTCTTTTTGTCTATGGATGCTGAAAAGCCCCAGCAGAGAATTTCTTCAGCTCTCTGCAGCATTTCTGTGAGAGTTCTGCCTTTCCCGTGCTGATTACTTTGGCCAAGGTTACAGTATTGTAAACTTCTTGCACCTGTGGGTTGTTTTGTAGTATTGTTATGGCTTTGACCAGAAAAACATTCAGAGATGGGTGTCTTAGAACTTGACCAATCCCCTTAGGGGATGGATGGAAAAACCAATCACTTCATGCCACTTAGTACGCCTTGCGAACTAACACATAAAAGTTTTCTGAGAATTCATTAAATCAGCTGCTGCCACTTGACCCTGGGCCTGGTCTTCGTGTCATTTCTCTACTCAGCCACCGTGAGAACAGCAACATTGTCAACCTCTGAGTTTTCTCACTTTTACTCCTCTGATTCTCTTCCCCATTCTGCTGAGGGGAGGGAGTGTCTGTGTGGGCCTGATGCTGGCTGGGGTTAAACCACAACATTTACTCAAGCATAACTCTGCTCTCCATGGTCATCACATGCAGAACACTATCAAACCCCCACAACAGAGAGCACAGTAACAGAGGTTACAAGTGAAAACACAAAACTTCTTAGAAGTCATAAAGCACAATCAGCCAGCCACATAAAATTGGTAACACTACATGCAACTTATTAAAAGTAACTCAAAACAGTTCATCTTTTGTAACTCTGACCACAATCCTGACAGTAGAACTCCAGCATTTGGTACAATTAAACCTTTAAAAGACAACTTACTTCAGTTGAGCAGCTTCTTCTTCTTGTTTCTTTTTTTCTTCCTCCTCTTGTTTCTTTTTCTCCTCTTCTTCGAGTTTCTTCTTTTCTTCTTCTTCTTTCTTCTTTTGCTCCTCTTCTGCCTTTACTTTATCCTCTTCTTTTTTCTTCCGCTCCTTGTCTTCCTTCTTTCTTTTATCCTCTTCCATTTTTTTCTTTTTATCTTCAGGAACCTTTAAAGTCTCTCTCTTCATGCCAACCTTGACATCTTCTTTTGGCTTCTCCCTGGTGCTCACTGGTCGCCTTTCACTAAATTCTTTTTCTTTATTATTTAACTGAGATTCTTTTTCTTCCATATTTGCTGGCTTTTTGCGCTCAGCTGGCATTGTGTTACCCAGGCAAACCTGCAGAGCCACAGGAAAATAAATACTTTTAAATTGCTGTTGATATTTTAGCCATTTTTCACAGCCCACCCATATTCACTTAACTCACAAATGTGTGACTCATCAAAATAAAGGTTTATGTTTTCTTGAACTAAGGAAGGGACCTATCAGGTAAAAACTAATCATTTTGTAAGCATGTTGTTCTGCAAAGCTGTCTTCAGCATGAATTGTGAAATAAAAGCATCTTGAAGTTTCTACAGCCCAAGGAATGTAAGATCTTGAACATAAACAAGTCCATCTGAAAAAAAAAAATAATTCAAGACTGATGAAAAGAAAGTACACCCAACTTAAAAATAAGTACATGCTTGATACATCAGCATGCACTTGCACCTCACTGACGTTTCTGTACATCTCCTAATACTCCCCCTTCCACTACCACTACTTAGGATCATAGGAGAATGCAGGTTAGATGGGACCTCAAGTAATTCAACCTCCTGCTCAAAGCAAGGTCAGCAATGAGTCCAGACAAGACTCTTCTAGGTTCCAGTCTTGAAAAGTGTCAAGGAAAGAAACTGCACAACCCCTCTGGCCAACCTGTTCCAATGTCTCATTATCCTCACTGAGAAAAGGCATCAACTCCCTTCCTTCTTTCCTCACCCCTCCCCAGATTTCCCCAGCATCTCTGCACTCAGCGTAAGTAGCAGCCGAAGTGCGAGCAGTGCTGACTAAGCTGTATGCACAAACCTCCCTGCCAGCAGAGTAAACGGAAATAATATCAGAAAGGTTGCAATTGTCAAGACTTAACAAAGGCTAGAATTCCTCTCTCCTTCGACAGAACCAACATTTTGTAGGAGCTTTAGCCTCTTTTAGGGTTTCCAGCACCCTAAGCTTTGGTATCATTTGGCTAAGGACACAAAAGGTAACACATACTGAACACAAAAGGGTAAAATCACAGTACAATTTTCATTAGGAGGAAACTGTGATGAGCACCTAGTTCAGCCCCCTGCTCCAAGCAGATCCAATCAGATCAGAGGCTTGGCTAAGGCTTTAGTATCTCCAAGAACAGAGAAGCAATGGTCCCCCTCCACACACGCTGAGAAAAAGCTTTTCCTAATACCAACCTGGAAATTGCCATGCCCATACTGTGTTTGTTTCTTTTCATCCTATCCCTGAACAGCTTTGAGAAGAAGCCAGCTTCATCTCTATGCTTTCCCATTAGGTTGTTTTAAGACAGCAGTAAGATTTCCCCCTCTCTTCTCACAGATCAAGAACCCAGTTTTCTCTGCTTCACTTCAGATATCACATCCTCCAGCCTCCCTGTGCTCTTGGGGATCTTCCAATAGACTTATTTCAGTGTCAATGCCTTTCTGGGGAACAAAGAATCCCCATCTGGATGTGATAAATACTGAACAATGGGGGAAGGCTCACCTTCTTCAGCCTTATGGATTACTCCTGGTACCACAGCCCAGAATGCTGCTGACTCATGTCAGGGTCAGATGAGCCAGGCAGGACCACAAGAGGCAGTCAGAACCACCTAGGCTTTATTTACTTCAGGTTAAATTAATTTCTTAACACCGTAAGTAATTTTCACATGCTTCAACATGCTTCAAGTTAAATGCATATAGGTGGGACTGACAGGACACCACTGCATGTGATGCCTTCTGAAGAGCCATCACTTCGTTTTTATTAGTAACACCAGTTTGAGTCCCAATAGCCACTCCTACTTTTGCCTTTCTAACATTTTACTCTGGATAATGAAAACATGCTAGATTCACCATTTCCCTGCATCTACTCAGAGTGTATAATGAGACGCTTGCATTCCAATCTAATGTAGAGTGCTTTGGTATTAACTATTTTGAAATATGTTTATAAACAACACTTCACAATAAAGAAGACAGGTTTTTTAATAAGCATTGCACAATTCCTCTGCTATCTCCCAAACAATAAAATGACAGATTCATATACAGTCTATCCCACCCAGATGAAACTCTGTATTACAATATTTAAGGTGCTTGTCCAGGGCTTCTGAAGAAAAAATGGTTTGCAGAAATTTACAGTATCAGTATTCACGGATGTGCAGTGACAACTTACCAACGGGGAACCTATTCAGGACTTGGCCTCTGGCAGCAACTGGCAACAGCATCAACGGAGAAATGTCTCCGACACAGATTTATGGAAATCAAATCAGCATTGCTTAAACAAGCAGTAGCAAATTTGGCACCCTAATGCATGTCTACAAGATTTTGGATCTCAAGATCTCAGAACTACTTGAATTCCAAAAGCGCTGATCTTAAAACAATATTATTATGAAATCCGTACTTAACCAAAGAGGGAAGAGGTTGCCTATGTTTAAAGAAATGTTGGAACAGCATGTCACAATTCCAATACTCTGAACAAAATATCCAGCTACTCATGTAACTTTTAACAACATGGTCATTTACCACAATCATGGTACTTGAGCTCTTACTAAATTTAGGAACTCAGAATTCTGTTTTAAAGACGTATCTGACGTTTGCTAGTATAAAAGCAAACCAGAGAAGATGGGATAAAAAGAAAAGGGATGGAGCATAAATGGGCACATTATGGTTTTGACCACAAGGCAGCATTATCCACCTTTTCCCAGTGAACATCAAAAAAACCCCAAAAATCTCGTTTTACAATAGGTTTTTGTTCTGTATGCCGGAACAGGTATGTTACAATACTCTTCACTACCTGCTACGTGTACAGCTCCTTATCTCCCAAAGCTTTCCGATGGCTCTGCCAGCTCGTTTGCGCCGACACCAAACGCCGTGGGGCAGGAGGAGGCGGCGCGGCCGCTGCCTCCAAGCTACGCCCGGGCTGATCCTGTGGAGCTACACAGGAGCGGAGCTCTCAGCCGGCACAGAGCCCCCGTGACAGGCAGAGCAGAACTGTCCCACAAGCAACTATCCCAAAAGTTGTGGGAAGCAGGGAAAAACAGGAACAGACAGCTGGCTTGCCTGGGCCTCATTTCCACAGGAAACAAGAAGATGGTATGGAAACATCAAGAGAAACTTAAAGATAAGAGAACTTCAATTTAATACCTTGCATTTACATGAATGTACTGATGAAAAGGCACAATAATGACATGAACTCCATAAGCCAACAGATAGGACAAACCAGCACTCACCTGAAAATTAGGAAGGACAGAGAAAACAGAGACAAGACAAACATCCCTACGCCTTTGGACGCCGGCAACCCATTTCTGTGGTGACCCTTACATGTTTTAACATTCCTTCTTAGTTTCAGCACCTACAGATAATATTTTTTCAGAGGGAACTATTTCTCTTAATTTTTCAGTATTTGACATACCTTGACTCGTTTGCAGTTAAGACAATTTTTATCTTACTTAAGTTTCCACTTTTTTTTTCATAACAATCTTGGAATTTGAAAGAATGAGACTGGGTTTATGATACTCTGAGCTCAGAAACTGAAGAAATAGTCTTGAAATACAGAAGTAACGTTTAAAAAAACCCATCTATGTATTTACTCTTGAGGAAAGCAGAGAGTAATATCAGGTATTCAGCATCACGAATCTACTCACAATTCAGAGTAAAAGAATAAACATCAACACCTTGGCCCTCAAAGCACTCAAGTCAAAACGAACTATCTATTCTCAAAGCCTGCAGTAACATGATCCAGAATTCCCATCCTTGCAAACACAGGTATGAGGGAAAAGAAATACAGTTCTACTAAACTAAACATATAGAGATTTTTCACTAGAAATTAAATGGATCACATAAACAGTCTTTTTTGCAGCTACTCAATTACAAAAGAGAGATGAGAGATAAAGAACATAGGCAAGATATCCCATCTCTGACTGGCTGAAAAATCTCAAAGGGCAACAAACTCCTCCACCACTAGTAATCACACCACTAGAAGGCTGTAAGTTTCAAGAACTGAAATGCAATTAAGGTTCTCTTAATGCAAAGGGAAGGTGCATAAGAAAAACACCCGGGTTAGGGAGGAGAAAAGAAACTTAGCCAAGGGTTTTGGAAGATGAGACAGAGCACAGAGAAAAAAAAACATAGTGCAGAGAGAGAGAGGAGTCCCCCACACAGTGGCAGGGAAGGTTCACAGAATTACAGAATATCCTGACTTGGAAGGGACCCACAAAGATCATCGAAGTCCAACTCCTGGCCTTGTGCAGGACACCCCAAGAGTCACACCAGGTACCTGAGAGCATTGCCCAAACACTTCTGAAGTTGAGACAGGCTCGCTGCTGTGACCACTTCCCTGGGGACCCCGTTCCATGCCCAACCACCTTGTGGGTAAAGAACCTTTCCCTGATATCCTACCTAAACTTCCCCTGACACAACTTCAGGCCACTGACACATCTTCTGGCCGGCCTGCCGAACAGCCGGGCACTTTTACTTTCGCTTCTGTACCTCTCGGGGAGAATGTTTTGCTGCCAGACTTGCAGGAACGCGCTTTCCACCGTGAAACAGAGGCCTATAGACAAGGCACTAAATACAAAAAGACTCCTTCGCTACCACCCCAGTCCCCGCTCGCAGCTCTCCCGCAGCCCAGGCCCTTTTCCGGATGGAACCAGCAGCTCGGGAACAGCAGCTTCCTGTTCTCTCCCGGCCTCCCTCTCCCCGTGCCCTCAGGCACCGCCACCCGAGCCTTCCCTGCTCCGAGCCCCACGGCCCCTCCGCCTCCGGAACCCTCCTCCCCGCGCCCCTCCCAGGCCCCTGTGCCCTCCTCCGGCCCTCCCCGAGACCCCCTCCTCACACACGCCCCAGCACCGCCCTCCCGTCCCGTCGGTGCCCGCGGTACCTGTGCCCGGTGCCGACATGGGCCCGCCCGGCGCCGCCGCCGCCGCCTCCTCCTTCTCCTCCGCCCCTCCGAGGCCCCCGAGCGCTTCTCCCCTCACGGCGGCCGGGCCGCCACTGCGCTGCCTGACCCCCGGCGCCGCCCCGCCCGAGCCCGCCGCTCCCGCCCCGCCTCGCACGGGCGCGAAGGGAGGAGCGGCGCCGCTGGAGGGCGGCGGGGCCGCAGCTGCGGGCGGCGCGGAGCGGCGCTTCCCCAGCGGCGGCGGTCAGGCAGCGCGCAGGGCAGCCCCGCGCGGGGCCCTGGCGGCGGACGGGTTACCGGGAGTGCGGAGGCGGAAGGGGAAGAGGAACGGGAATGAGCACGGGAATGGAAGGGGAAAAGCGTTCAGCCCCGCGTCCCTCACGGCGGCGGGGAAGGGGGAAAGAGGCTCTGAGTGTCACTTCCTTGGTGGCCCCAGGGCAGGACTCGGCCTGAGGGCCCGCGTGAGGTCACTGCAGTGACGTGTCCGTGCCCGCCAGCCGTCATGCCGCGGGTGGGGCCCTCAGACGTCACCGTGGTAAAACACTGAGGGTGACAGTGGCTGAACACCAAATTACTGCCTCAGTGGTGGTTTAATGGGCGTCCATTACTGTGCCCAGTTGTGGGCTCCTCAGGGCAAGGGAGCTATGCAGAGGGTCCAGTGGAGGCCGCAGAGATGAGGAGGGCTCTGGAGCATCTCTCGGATGAGGGAGGACTGCAGAACTGGGCCTGTTCAGTCAGGCGAAGAGAAGACTGAGAGAGCATTTCATTAATGCATCTAAGTATCTCCAAGACGATGGTGCCAGGCTGGTTGCAGTGGTGCTGAGCAACAAAACAATGGCCATAAAATAAACCGTAGATTTCACTTCAAATGAGGAAGAACTTCCTTTGCATTGAGGGTGGCAAAGCACTGGGACAGGCTGCTTATGGGGTCTCCCTCCCTGGAGACATTGTAAACCCACCTGGATGTGTTCCTGTGTCACCTGCTCCAGGTGGCCCTGCCTTGGCAAGGGCAGTTGGACTGGATGATCTCCAGAGTTCCCTTCCAAACCCACTCATTCTGTCATTCTGTCATTCTGTCATTGGGCGTGTTTACTAGTCTAAATTTAGTCTCTCTGCCCTCCTGCCCAGTCACTGTTCCCACGTGGACATTGAGGATATTTTACAGTGGTGAATTTAGTGGCACAAAACTCCCTGATTTGTTGGAAATGCTCCCTGCCTGCACGTCTGGGCACGGCATCACCTCTTGGGCAACTCTGAAACTGCCTAAGCTGGAAAAAGCTGGCACAGCCCAGAGCTGCAGAGTGAGAATCTGGTGTTTATTTTACATTTCGAATCCAGGTTCTGACAAGCTTTTTCTTTGGGTTGGGAAAGCCTTTACACCCCTCTAGGCTTAGAACAAGCCTTCAGCAATATTGGAGTGTGACAGCAGGTGCAGGCCTGGGTGTGCATAATGAGATTATTCAGCTGTTAAAGTCACTTTTTATTCAGAGGCAAGAGTCGGCCCCAACAGAAGACACTGTTTACTGATGCAGAGCTTTAGGTGTGCTCTGCCAACTGGTACAGGACTAGACAGGTTTGTTTTTTTCCAGGGAAGAGCTCTCCTCCCTGCTGTTTAACTTCATTGCTGATTTTGCAGACATGTCTAAAAATCTCTTTCTGGACAAGTTTGAAAGGATGAAGTCATGCTTGTTATTGACACAGATCATTCACACGTCCCTGCTCACAAAGATCTCATATGCTTGCCAAAATATCTTAAAATACCAAGCTGATTAAACTGATTCACTGGAGTGGAGAAGATCCAAGGCAGAACATAGTAAAAAGGGGGAGAGAAAATCCATGTTAGTGTTGGCACTTTATTTTCCAAAGGCACCAATCCTTTGGCCCGTCAATGGGTGGCTTTGGATTACTCTTTTCAGGGGAGCTTGGGTTATACTTGGTTAGGTATCAGTGGCACTGGCATTACATCAAGAGACGTTAGCTTGTTTTCTTTGGAAGCACGGTGTTTCTGCCCTTTCTAACATCAATAAAAAGCATGATCACTACGGCTTTGAAAGGAAAGCAAAAGCTCCTTCTGTGTTTATACCATGTCTACAACTACGTTGGAGCTCTCTCTTGTAAAGGCCATGCAAGCAAATCTTGTTTTACCTCTGGTAGCTCAGGAAACTTTTCCTCCTAAAGTACCTGTTTCATTTGTGCACATACTAATCAAGCTTTTGTACTGATTTACCAAAACCAAAACCAGGTAGATGTTGTTTCCTGCATCTCAGACATAAAGCATGCCTTTTTTTTTAATTCCTGAAGCTCTTCTTCCCTATTTTTTTATATGCTTCCTCAATTACTGGCACCAGGTTTTTACACAGTATTCAAATTGTGCCAAATCCTGGCCTAATGTAGAATCTGTAGGTGTCCTCTATATTTCCTTGTAGCCAAATCCAGCAAATTAACTTCTTTGCCGAGTGAGCAGATATTCACATAGTTTTTTAAGACCCATCTGGTTTTTTCTCATGATTTTTGGAGATTATTTATAGCCGCTGTTTCCTGGAAAGGAGCTAGGTTTTAGTGCACATACTCTTCCAAGCTTTCACCTCTTCCTGTTAAAATAAATCGTGCTTGCTTATCTCCATCTTGACATTCAGCTTCGAGGTAACCTCTCTTCACCATTTAACCTCCAGCTGACAAACTTCATCAGCACTCAAGGTGTGGGCAGTTTTTGGGGGTTGATGTGACTACTAAAGTGGCAGGGGGGAATCATTCCTTTAGAAATACTCCCAGTGCTCCCCTTCTGCCAGGCAGTCAGACAGTTACTATTTAGTATGTACAGCCTTGGTTTTGGAGCATTTCAAGTTTTTTTAGCAAGAGCATCATGCAGCACTGAATCAACCTCGCACAGCAGCCTTCTCTAGGACAGGCTTTGCGCCAGAAGAGTCAGGCTGAGAGAGTCACTTTGCATACGCCCTCAGCAGTGGTGTTTCTGCTGGCACAGGTACCACCTTCTCACATTTAGACGTGAACCAAAGTCAACAAAACCTTTCCTTGACCTAGATATAGCCACGGCAATGCTTTCGTCACCTGTTATCATGTCCTACGCAAGATGATTGAGCTGGCAAATCTGCAAAGTACTTTAAATCTTTATTAACTGGATTTTGATTCACATAAAAACTCCAACAAGTTGACTTGATGAGATATATATTTCATAAACACCTGCTTAGACTTTATTAAACCCTTATTAAGCAAACTTATATATCCAAATATTCAATTAGTTCTCTTAGATCCACATCATGTGACTGAAACATCTCATTGGAGAAACTGGAAAATTTTTAATGTTCAAACCTACTCCTATCAGTGCTAATTGGGAAATATTCAACTAAATGCCTATTTGATTCAAAGCAAAACCATATTGATATCTGCTGTTTGACTGGTATTTGATTAAGAACTGTGGAAAAGTATTTCATCATTCTGTGATCTGCTTGCAACATTTGTCTTTTTCCCCAAGCACTGAATGGAAATATTTAACTGTATCAACCTTTTCTCCCTCTCTACTGTTGGTTTCAAAAAAATCACATAATCTTGCAGCATTATTTTCAAGGTTCCTTCATTGTAATTGAAAAAAATATGAATATTCAACCACATTTCTACTACACTTTACTGTGTTGGCCACATGTCCACTGTCCTTCTGTAGCTGTATCCTTTTGCCTTCCTTGCAGCATTAGAGGTCATTTATTTTTATTTTTTCTCCCAAACTGGGTTTTATAAATATGCATAAACCCAACCATATAGGCCTCAAGGAACACAAGTGACTCCTCTGCAAAAACTGTGAATATCATAAAATCCCAGACCAACTGGGGTATCAGAATTGATTCAGTTCTGAAATCTAGTTCCACCTGTTCCAAAGGCAAATACCATAGTTTGATTTGGACAAAATATACTCTTTGATTTCCTCATTGTGAAGGCAACACAAGGAAAACCAAGCCTATGGAAAGGGAACTTGCCAGTACCCCAGGCCTGCACTCACACAAAGTTTACAGAATCACAGAAAAGTTGAGGTTGGAAGGGACCTTTAAAGATCATCTGGTTCCAACCCCCTGCTACAGGCCGGGACACCTTCCACTATTCCAGTGCTCCAGCACCCACAACTTCCCTGGGCAACCTGTTCTGGTGCCTTACCATGCTCACAGCAAAGAACATCCTCCTAACATCTAATCTAAACCTATATTGTTTTGGTTTGAAGCCATTCCTCCTTGTCCTGTCACTACATGCTCTTGTAAAAAATCCCTCTCCATCTTTTCCTGCAGACTCCCTTCAGGTACTGGAAAGCTACAATTAAGTCACCCCAAAGCCTTCTCTTCTGCAGGCTGAGCAATCCCAATTCTCTCAGCCTTTCCTCATAGGAATGGTGCTCCATCTCTCTAATCGTCTTGGTGGCCTCCTCCGGATTCACTCTGACAGGTCCATGTCCCTCCTATGCTGAAGACCCCCACACTGGAGGCGGCACTGCAGGTGGGGTCTCACCGGAGCAGGGTTGGAAGGGACCTCTGGAGATCATCCAGCTCAACCCCCTGCCAAGGCAGGGTCACCTGGAGCAGGTGACACAGGAACAGATCCACGTGGGTTTAGAATGTCTCCAGAGAGGGAGACTCCACAACAACATCCCTGAGCAGCCTGTCCCGGTGCTCTGCCACTCTCAACAAAAAAGTTCTTCCTCATGTTGAGGTGGAACTTCTTGCGTTTTATTTTATAGCCCTTGTTCCTGGTCCTGTCGCTGGGCACTATTGAAAAGAGTCAGGCACCAACTTCTTGGCACCCACCTTTGAGACATTTATATGCATTCATGAGATCTCCTCCCAGTCTTCTCCAGACTGAACAGTCCCAGCTCCCGCAGTCTCTCCTCACAGGAGAGACGCTCCAGAGCCCTCCTCATCTCTATGGCCTCCACTGGACCCTCTGCACAGCTCCTTGTCTCCCTTCCCTGAAGAGCCCAGAGCTGGGCACAGCGCTCCAGATGTCCCTCGCTCTCAGTCCGGGACACCCTCTGCCCTCCCGTTCCGTTCGGCACTGCAGCAGCCCCTGAGGGGCCCCGCTGCGGGCGCCGCCCCCCGGGGCTCGGGGCGGGTCCGGGGGCGGTGGCGGCGGCGGGGGCAGCGCGGCCATGGCCATGGCGGCCCTGGCGGGGGCTCGGGCCGTGCGCTGCGCGCTCTGCCGGGATGGCCCCAGGCGCTGGTACCGCACCGAGCGCGGCGTCTACGGCTACAAACCGGGGAAGGCGGCGGGCGGGCGAGCGGCGGAGCAGCGCGGGGCCGGCAGAGCAGGTCGGACACCCCCGGGGCCGCGGCGGGCGGAGGGAGCGCGGCGGGGGCTGCCCCGGAGCGGGGCCCGGGCACGGAGCGGGCGCTCCGAGGTGTTGCGTGTGTTGTTCCCGGCGGGGCAGAGCGCAGAGCAGACCCGCTCCGACAGCTCTCGGCTGTGGTTTCTGGAAGCGTGGGGTGCCTGGCCCCGCTCCACGGGCTGAAGTGGCTGTGGGAGCACCGACTGCTGAAGTTTCCTCAGCGACGGGCCCTCGGAGAGTTCTGCTCATAGAAGTACCTCTGCCACGCGCCTGTCATTTTGCTTTTATATCATGGTGCTTGAACTAGCTAAACTGAGGGTGGTGAGGCACTGAACAGGTTGCCCAGGGAGGTTGTGGATGCCCCGACCCTGACGGTGTTCAAAGCCAGACTGGATAAAGCTTTAAAGCTTCCCTGGTTTAGCGGGAGGTGTCCCTGCCCATGGCAGGGGGGTTGGGACTGGATGGTCTTTAAGGTCCCTTCCCACCCCTTATATGATTTCATGATTAAAAACAGGTGACACTTTCCTGTAGCAATAACTGTGTTGCTTTCAGCTCAGGTTTGTAGTGCAGAAATGTGATTTCAAGCAGAAAACTTTCCGAGGTAGGAGTGTGGTCCTTGCATTACCTTTACTTTGGAGACTCTGGTAGGAATTAAACCCTTTGCCCAGAAGCAGGAGTGAAACAAGTAGCTCCTGGACACCGAGGCCCATCACAAAGTAGCCTTCCTGTTAATGATTAACATGTATTTATGTAACATTTTTTAAATTGCTGTTTAATGGCCTCCTTGCTGAGAGAACTGTGGGTGATGTTAGCCTTAATGTCTGGGTTGTGTCCCTCTGTTGCAGAACCCAGTAGAGAAAAGGGCCTGCTTTGAATGGGCCGACTGTGTGATTGTAATGGCTGGAGCAGAGTGTCGGCAATAGAAATACAAATGTCAGAGAAATAACTTTGTGATATGGTCTGAGGATTGCATTGTTTTGGAAATCAAAAGCCTTCAGACCTGACTACTGTCAGTGCTGTGTTTTTACCAGGAAGAAAAACCCCTCCACATTAGGAATGCTTTATACGCTGGTTCATATCATTAAGTTGTAGCAGATTGTGCTTGCAGTATGTTTTATTGTTTGCAGTTTATCAGCCTGGTCTGTGCCTGTGCTCAGTGACAGTAATGTGTGTGTGACCTCTCAGCTGGTCAAATTCTGCCTTTGTTGATAATTTTTACCACATTTGGCTCAGCACATGCTCTTGGCTCCTGCAGACATACTTCTGGTTTTTTGAAGTCATGTGACCTGAATTATTGTTAAGACCCAATCCTCCTGTCATTTCAGCAAGGAACAAGGAAGCATAAGTGATAGGATTGATTGGTTGGCTTAGGAAATAAGACTTTATACACTGGTAATGTGCTGTTGTTGAGTTGGACATACCTGTTGTAAAGAGATTCGAAGCAAAATGAAATAGCTTTGCATATGTGTACAGGAGCCTAACTTATGAGGGGAGCTGTGGGGGAAATCTAGAGTATGCTTGCTTGAAAATTGGATGGGGGAGCAGATATAGAAGTTTACTGATGGGAGCTGTTGTGGCTTAATAAGGTGGAAACAACTGCGTAGAAAAGCTCTTTTTCCAGCCAGAACCTTGATGGTTGGCAGTGGACAAAACATTCCTATGTTGGTGCTGTAAGTGGATTTAATCTGAGCATGTGTGTGATACTGTTCTGCTTTCTTTTTGGTTTTAGTTGACCATGCTCTTGCTCGTTTAATAACTGCCTATGCTGAACATGGCCACAAAGCAGCCAAAATAAACCCACTGTTTGCTGGCCGAGCTGTTATGAACATGGTGCCTGAAATCCAAGAGCTGGCTGAAGTTCTTCAGGGTCCTCTCATTACTACAGGTGAGTCTGCAGCGTTATCACAGCAAATGCTGTTCATGGGTGATTTGTTGAGGGGCTGTGGCCTCTGTGGAAGAGTCAGATATTGAGTGGTGGCTCATTAGTAATGAAAACTGTTGGACAGAAAATTGTCAACTTCAGCCTACTTGTCTGTTGCAGAAATCACAGTGCTGTGAGAGGCTGCCTTCTAGCATCCTTGGAAACCATGAAAATTTGTAGTTGTTCCTACAACTACTGAGGTTAAACATTAATTTCTTTTGTTACTGTAACATTATATGGTTTACCGTAATACCTAACACTGTAGTGAAGATTTGAAAGTACAAGAGCAGAAGTCAAGAATTGTCTTTTCTTGGCTCTCTTAGAGTCTTGCTGTGGCCTTAAACAAAGGAGGGGGTTCTCTCTCAATGCTTTATTTTCTCTAAAACGGGCCTTAGTGCTTCCTCCTCCTCCCCCAAAGTGACTAATAACATTTATTTCCCACCAGGACTTATAAACATGGGAAAAGAGGAGGCTTCTGTAGAGGATGTAATGGCTTACCTGGACCATGTATATTGCGGGCATATTTCCATAGAAACAAGCCAGCTTCCAACTTTGGAGGAGAGAGAATGGTTTGCTAAAAGGTTTGAAGAGCTAAAGCAAGAAGCCTTTACACCTGAAGAGAAAAAGCACTTGTGCAAACTGATGCTGGAGTCCCAGGTACTTTGTTCCCTGTTACTGGATTGTAATAGTCATGGAGTCTGTCATGGATCCTTTACTGTTCTGGACATGATTCATGAAGAAAAAGAAGAATCACTGTCCTGAAAGGCTTTGATAGTGTGCAGGAGGAAGAAGTACAAGGTTTTGCCTGAAGCAGTGCAGTGCAGAAATCTCATTAGGGTTTGTAGCTGAATTTACTTACCAGCCATTACTGAAATAATGATGCTATAAACCCATGAATAATCAGTCTTCAAAAGTGAGATCCTCTTAGATTAATGATCTGACAGCTCATATTAAATGTTACTGATGGGAGCACAAGGTTGAGCAGAACTATGTGAAGTCTTGTGCTCTGGCTTAGCTGTTCTGTTTTCCTCTCACCCTCATGCTGATCTGTTTCACTGTCCTTAAAGTGTGCTGTCCCTCAAGGTTTTGGAAGAACAAATCAGAGTTGGACTGAGGTGTAATCATACAGCACTGGCAAATATGGTGCTTTTCAGGAAAGAACCTTTGTTCAATGCCTTCTGTAAGGAAGTGAAATATTTAGGCACTTTTGAATTGTATAGAGAAAATTTATTCCAATACTTCTGTACTGTGAAAAGTTTTAATTTTTTTCCCCTTTTCTTCCCATGTTATCCAGAAGGATTGAAAGGTAGAAGAGCAGGATCTGTGAAGGTTGGAAAGGTAGAAGAGCAGGATCTGTGAAAGTGTCCCTGTTTCCAGTTTTCCAAGTGGAAGGAGTGTTAAATGTAATATTTACCAATAACTAAACAGAAGTATATGGCCCACTTTCTTTTTTTTTGTTGCCTCTTTGGCAGTTAGAGGAATTTGATGGTGACACAGGAGGTTGATATTGGGACCCTGATGTGCCCTACTTTGATTTCAGTATGACCAGAACTATACTAAGAGTGTATAATTTAACCCTGACAGAAAAAACCTGCTTTTATATGTGATTAATTTTGTGTACATTATTCCTTAGAACTTAATGTTGCTCAGCTAGCAGTTGGCTCAGATCTTTGGGTGTGGCTTAGTCTTCCCTTTTCAGTTACAGACTTCATTGAGTTTCTGTCTTCAGTTGCAAAAACTAAAGAAATTTCCAGTGCCAAAACTGGGTCACTTATTGGAGCTTTCTAGGAGGAGGTGAATGGAGTGAAGTGAGAAGAAAATGAAGTAAATACAGATTCATTTATTTTTCTTCTCTCAAGCATTTTACCTATGTACTTAGGACTGTGCCTAATGTAAATCAAAATGAAACACTGCTTTGCTAGCACTTTGTATCTCAAGGTAGTTATGGGTTATATTGTAAAAGAACACCATTCCTTAATTTCCACCTAAACAGGTAAACCATCAAGGAATTTGTAAATTAGTCTGGTGTTACAGTTCTTCTTGAAACACCTTCAATGTCAGACAGAGAAAGTTTGGTCCTCAATCCAACATTTTTCTGCTTAGGAGGAGATAAGAGCTGATTTTTTATAGTCATCATAGCTTCTGGTCTCAGACTGTGTGGGTGGGGAGCTGAGACTTTCCAGGGGTGTGTTTAGATTTGTATGCCTCAAGGGTATAAACATAAATTATATTTCAATTTTATAAACAGAAGGCTGCTCTTAAAATAGCCTAATACTGAAGTTCTCCTGTTTTTAAAAGGAGTTTGATCACTTCTTGGCCACCAAGTTTGCCACAGTGAAGCGATACGGTGGTGAAGGAGCAGAGAGCATGATGGGCTTCTTCCACGAGCTGTTCAAGATGTGTGCGTACAGCGGGGTCACCGATATCATCATTGGAATGCCTCATCGGGGGAGGCTTAATCTGCTCGCCGGCTTGCTTCAGCTTCCTCCTGAGGTAAGAGATTTATGATCTCACAGGCTGTTGCCTGGTTTGTTTGCAGTAAAATAAACCGCTGGAAGTTTGCCATGTTGTAAATACTGGAGCAATAAAATGTTACCTGTGTGAGAGTGTTCTTCCTTCCAATCAACGCTTCAGTGAACTGTCTGCAGGAGACTGTTAAAAGAACTCTAATGAAGGGTTTCGTGTGCTGTTACTTAGAAGCATCCTTGCAATTTCAGGAGTAGGAGAGTGTTTTTCTTTCAACATGTCAATGAGTCAGAAAAGGGGTTTAACCAAATCTGTTTCCATGCAGCTCATGTTCCGCAAGATGCGTGGTTTGAGTGAGTTTCCAGAGAATTCAGCAGCCATTGGGGATGTTCTCTCCCACCTGACATCTTCTGTAGACCTTGACTTCGGCTCCCACAGACCCGTGCACGTCACCTTGCTCCCCAACCCCTCACACTTAGAAGCCATCAACCCAGTGGCTGTGGGCAAGACACGAGCGAGGCAACAGACTCTGCTCGATGGAGATTACTCCCCAGAGAGCTCTGCACAGCCCGGGGACAAAGTTATTTGCCTGCAGGTATTTTGCTTACAATTTGTAATTGATCTTTTTAAGACTTAAAGGACTAGAATGTCAACAGGGGTGTACATAGAAATATCAAGCAAAACTGAATTAATGTATGATGTCAAGAACTGGGATTCTCTTTATAGGGAAAGAGGAGGGCAAGGAAGAGTTCTAGGTGGCATATCTGGTGATGCTGGCATTTAAATAATTGCACTTCTAAGATTTCTGAATAACTGATTCTGATAACTCCCTTTATTAATAATATTCTGCATTAAGAGTCATGTGTGCCTTTCCTCACTTTTGTATTTAAACCACCGCTGGAAGCCTTTCAAATTAATTGGTTTGGAGAAGAGCTGTCAATAAGGCTGCAAAATGTTCAGGAGGATTTGGAATTTTGTCATTTTGTCATGGTACTATTGAAGACTCTGCTGGAATTAGTTTTTACTTCTTGAACTGACTTTTTAGGATTGCTTCTACAGCTATCCTAAATAGTAGAAGCAATCCTAAATAGTTCCTTGAATAGTTCCTTCTCTTGCATTGAATTCAACTTGGAAAAACAAGTGAGTCAAACTCTTAATGTTTTAAAGCCAGGAGTAAAAACAAGTTGGGCAGAAATGTTCTGTAAAGTGTAACAAACATGGAGGAAGTTACATGTAGGAGTGAAAATGTATTTCAGTTGAGAAAATGTTTTGCTTTTTTCTAGAAGGGTGTGGATATTGTGAAAAAGCAGAAATGAGAATACAAAATATTCTGGGCAAGTTTGGGTTCTTAGTTTTTTGTTAAAAATAGGGCTTTAGAGCATGCAATTGCAGGCAACTTGCTGCCCAGTGTGTATCATCTTTCAGTTATGTCTCAGTTTGAGAAGATACTATTGTTTCTTTCTCATAATGTTAGATCTTCACCATGTAGTAATGAAAGTACTATGACTCTTTAAACAAAGATTCTTTGGGATAAATGGACCCTCTCTATCCAATAAATATTTAACTTTCTAGGATCCGTACGGGTAAGTGGTAGGGAGGTTTTCATAGCAGAGAAGAGAAACATTTGATTCTGAGATAAACACTTCCCTGTTAGCAAATTGATTCAAAGTATTCCTAAAAGGAAGAAAATGTATCATGGAATCTGAGTGTCATTACTTGTGATTGTGTCTTCAAGAGATACAAGAGCTAGATTGAAAACAGCAAATTTTTAGTTGTAATTGTTAACTGCTCTCATTCACCTAATTGAGAAAAGAGATGAAAGCAGGCACCTTGTGTTTCAGAATCTTGGTTTGTTTCTCTTTGGACTTTCTGTTTTTACAGCTTTCTCTCTTGCCAAGTATAAGTGTAGGCACTCTGAACTCTGAATTGAGGTTTATACTGGCATTTCTTCTCTTATTCCACAAGCCCCAGTGCCAGAGCTTGAGGGGAGAATGAGTAAAGATCAGTTAAGGTGCCATTGTCAGTGGTGAGCTTTGTTGTCCAGGGCCTGAAGGTCTTCTTTTCTGGAACTTCAGTGGGCACAGAATTTATAAGGGTTATTAACTGCCCGTGGACACCTCTGCAGTGTTTAATTGTCCATCTCTGCTGGAGAGTGGTTTATTTTTCACATTCTCACATACCTTAACTCCACCTCCTATACATCAGGCAACTACAGATATTTATGATTTGAAATGAAATCTGAGAGTAATATCTCCCAGAAACAAATTCCACTCTCACGGTGACTGTTTGGTGAATTAAAGTTGATGATGACCTTTCTTTTAGCTTTTTGCTAATGCAGCCCAGAGAAAAATGTGCCCTAGCAAAAACTGACTCCATCTTTCTGGCAGACTGGGTAAAATCCTACCTGCACCACAGGAATTTAATCCTCTGGGGTTTGAGATGCATATGAAGTGTTTTGTGTAGTTGGATAGTCACACTGTCTGTAGGCTTTAATGCTTTGGGATGTGCTGAAGGCCATAAAGTTTTCTCAGATGTTTTAGGGTCTTCACTCAAATGCTGTCACCAAGATATGTAGCCTTCTTAGGCAGCAGAAGAAACCAGGAGGGAAAAGTGAAAACCCAACACTTCAGGAACAAGTGTAGCATGGTAAGGGATAGAGTGGGGACTCTGGCTTGTCTCTCTTGCAGTAGTTACCTTTGTTTTGCTGTGATACCTCTTAAAAATATGTATTGGAATGGTATAAAACCCAGTGCTGCTGTTTCAGTGGTTGATTGTGCCTCTGTTACCTTGGTGTACATGCAGAAGGCTTGAAGCCACTATTCCATGGCCAGAAAGTAGAACTGTCATCTGGTTTCAATAAGAAAGTACATCAGTCTGCATAGTGACTTTGATCTGCAAATGATTGGGTCTGCATTCTGAGGAAGCTGTGATCATATTCTTCAATGGAGAACGGTCTCCAATTTCAAAACATTGAAATGCTAGATGATATTCACTCCAGTATCTCTAGCCTTTTTTGGATACCTGGGTTGGATATCACAGTATTCTCCCTTCCCCTTCCAAACTATTTTTTTTATTTGCAACATTTATTTGCTATTGCAATTTTGAAATGTAACTAAGAACGTAGGTTTTATTTCCTTCTGAAAGTTTTTCTTTGAGTGCTTCCATTTGGTTCATTTTCCACTTGGTTTTTTGTTCTTGTCTGTTTGGTAAGGTGGAAATAGGCATCAGTCACAATTCACCAGCCTTTAACTTTGGCAAAGGTGTAGTAAATGCTGTGGCTCCCTTTGTTCAGGGGTCAGTGGCTTGCCTCTGACTGCTGCAGCTTTGCCATAGCCAGGAACCTTGCAGTCACCTGGACACTGGTGGGTCAGTTCTAAGAGCTTATAGGTCAGTTCCAGGTAGGGATTGCATCAGGCAGTTATGTACATTTGTTGGCTGCTATGACCTTGTGTTAGTGATAAGGCTATATAAACTCTCAAGTTATGGAAACAGTGTTCTGAGAGGGATTAAGAAGTGGGTCCAGCTGGAAGTGTATCTGTTCCATGTACTCAATTTAGAAGGTCTTGCTTAATGATTTATGGTTTTGATTTTGCTGTTCCTCCAGTGTTTCCTAATGAGACTTTTCCATCTTCTTCCCTGATGTAGGTTCATGGCGATGCTGCTTTCTCTGGACAAGGAATTGTTCCTGAAACACTGACCCTCTCTAATCTACCACATTTCAGAGTTGGTGGGAGCATCCATTTGATTGTTAATAACCAGCTGGGATATACCACTCCTCCAGAGCGAGGAAGGTCGTCTCTGTACTGCAGTGACATTGGTATGTAGGATTGAGTCACAAGCAATTGCCTGTTGTGTCAGAAAGTGTAAGCTGTGCAATGGACTTTTTATAGCAACTGCCTGTCAGCTCTAGGGAGAGACTAATATAACTCCAGTTTCATGGTAGAGTAGAAATTAAAATTATTATCAATTATTCCCTCCTACTAGCAACAATTCAGATGCTAAAAATACGCCCTCCCCTATCTGCTTTATGACAAAGACTAAATATCAAGGGGAAATCTTGTCACATTTTTAAAGGATGTGATAAAATAATTGCAAGATTTCTGTGAAGTTTTTATAGCTCATTTAGTTTCTGTCATATTATTGACAGCTTTTGAAAAGGTATTGCAATGGAGTATATAACAGATTTATTTTAAATATATCTTGTGAAATTTCATAAAGATCATCCCAGTGTGTTTTCTGAGCAAGATTTATAGGTCAGATACTCCTCCATTTTCGCTGTTTCATTTGTTGTCATGCGAGCCTCTTGAGCTTTCAATTTAAAGATGAAGCTCAAGACCTTTCTATGCCTGAACTAGAAGCTTTGTTTTGGACTGATCTTTCTTAGTGATAAACAGATGTATTATCAGTAAGATCAGAGACATAGTAGTTAATTATCTTGTATATGTCTCCTATAAGTAAAAATACATTTTTGTATGCTTTTGACCTAACTTCAAGTGTTTGTCTTATGGTTTCACCAAGCCAAGCAAGTAGATTCATTAAATCTGATAAAGTAGATAGCATATGTTATTATTGTTTTCCATGGGCTGGTTTTGTGTTATGGATTGTTTTTGACTGGGATTGGTTTTTTGCCTCCTTCCTTAGTTTTCCTTTCTTCTTACCTGTCAGTGAGGAGGGGCTGTTATGTAGCTGAGCTTTAGTATTTTGCTAGGGAGGGAAACTTGACATGAGCCAGGAATGGCTGAAGTATCTTAGTTTCTCAGAATTTGGACAGATAAAATACAAAAGGAGCACTGTTGCTTGCAGCCAAATTGTCATACAGGAGAGAGTGTTAAGATACTGCAATTTTAGAGTGTTCTCTTTAGTGAAGAGATTTCTCTGCCTGGAGGAGCAGTGACCAGAATGATATTCCCTACTAATAAGGGAGAAAGTTGCTTTTGGCCTGTATGAATTCATAATAGTGATAGCTTTGGATAAGAAGGAAATAAAACTCAATTTCTGTTTGAAAGAGAAGCAATCAAGTACTTCTCTCCCAGTCCCTGTATACTACCAGATTAATATGATGCAGGAACTGTGTCTGAGAAGTCCTCTGGGAACAAAGTGCTTGTAAAGAAGTTATGCTCAAACTGACAAATACAACAGGTTGGGCTAATTGCCCTTTCTCTCAGGCAAGGCTCCTCTCCTTACCCCAGCTCTGATCACAAAGAGCATCTTTTCTGTATTTGTTTTTATTATATTTACTTCACATGGGCTGTCTGTAGTTTCAGCAGAGCAGGTGTGTGTCTGCTTTCTTTGGAAGGGGTTGGGTGTGATTCCTGTTGTGTTTTGAATCCCTGGGCAGGTAAAATCGTTGGCTGTGCAGTTATCCACGTGAACGGGGATGATCCTGAGGAAGTTGTCCGTGCCACACGCCTGGCTGTGGAGTACCAGCGCCAGTTCCGCAGGGATGTGATCGTGGACCTGCTCTGCTACAGGCAGTGGGGCCACAATGAGCTTGATGAGCCCTTCTTCACCAACCCCAGCATGTACAAAATCATCAGGTAAGGGTTGCACCACCAAAATATGTCTGCACCACCTCAGTCTTGATGCTGCAACAGAAGTCTCTATGTGAGATCCTTTGACAAATCCACAGGTCTTTATGTAAGTGCAGCTACAGTGAGCAGCCCTTCACTCCAGTGTGAGTCTGATAATGAAATGTTAATGAGATGAATCACTACTGTTGGCTCTTGAATGTCTGGCTTGGTGTTTTTGGAGAACAATCTTGGACACAGCTCTTGGATTTCAAATTTGTGACCACTGGTAATCAGAGGTCAAAGTTGCCTTCTGTGTGCCTTAGAGAAGCATGAATAATGTGGGAGAATGGGCAGGAAGCCTGCATGATGTTTGTCTTGTCTTTGCCTGGTCCTGCTGCTTCCAGTGGGGACTCATCTTTATAAGCATTTAAGTGTATTCAGATTCCATCCTTACCCCCCAAAGAAAAACACAAAAAAATTCACTTGCCAGTGAATTCTGGTATTTTAGGTGAAGCATTTATGGAATGGTTGCCTTGATTCTCTCCAGTGTGGAAATCCTACTGTGAATTTCTCTGAAGAAAATATGCATGGTAGCACAGAGGGGGTTTTGACTTGTTTTGACTTTGAACTGCCAATTATAGCACTTTTCCTTTTTTAATAAAGGACTGTAAAACTCATCTCTAAGAGAACTGTTATCTTTCTGAAAAGCCAGGAAAATGAACTTCATGCAAATAAATATAATGAACCAGGACACTGTTTATATGAGTTTTTCATGGTACCTGACTGAAGTAAGATGGTATTTCCTTGTTCTCCTGTGACACTGCTTTTAGGCTTAGTATCTATGGGGTTTGATTCCCTCCCTGGCAGATCCCGTAAGAGTATCCCGGACACATACGCAGAACACCTCATGGCTGCTGGGCTCATGACTGAGGCTGAAGTGTCTGAGATAAAGACCACGTACTTTTCCAAGCTGAACGATCACCTTGCCAACATGACTTCCTACAGTCCCCCTCCTACCAACCTGCAGGCCCAGTGGAAGGGCTTTGTCGAGCCTTCTGCCAAAATCACCACCTGGGACACGGGGATGCCTGTGCCACTCCTGCAGTTCATTGGAGTCAAGTCTGTGGAGGTGCCCAAAGAGCTCCAGATGCACAGCCATCTCCTGAAGACCTATGCACAGGTGAGTACAGCTTCATGACACTTCTGATCCCATGGCTCAAAGGTACAACCTGTTACAGGGAAAAGTCTAAACACAGCAGGGTTGCCAGTTAAAGAATAGCATGGTATTCTCTAGGAAAAACAGCTCATTCTGTTTCAAGGCTGAGATGATGCCATTTTTCCTCTAGTTTTGAAGACGATGTATCCTCTCTCCCAGGTCTGACCATATACTTTAGTTTGTTATTTCAACAATATTTTGCAATGAAGAACAAATATATTGCAATGAAGAAAAAAGCTCACAGAATATACAGTTTATTATTCTTACAAATAGAAAGAAACTATTATGATAACTTACTAACATTTATATAGGTGGTAATTAGAATGAGTACTTTGTGAGGGAATGACTCAGGAACCTGGCAATAGTGTACACAGTTTCTAAAGCCAGTAGTGAGTGGTTTATGACATATATATAACATAAGACAACATGTGGCCAAGTTTGACAGTCAGGGTTTGATAGCTCCTAAGTTTATGTTTGGTTTGGGTAGGTTTGGGGTTTGTGAATGTTTCCCTTTGATGGATGATGAGTGTGTGCAGGTGTCTGGTTGGCAGCCAGAGAGAGGCTGTGAGTTGAGTATTTCAAAAGACTGGTGTTTTTGTCTTCCCAGCCCGAGGCAAGAACTCCACAGCTCAGTGTGAACATTTGTCTGCAGTTTCTGCAGGCCAGAATAGGGAGGAGTTCTGGAGACTGAAATACTTACACCTGGTATCTTTCATCACTGCTAACCAGACAGACCAGAAGTCTGTCAAGACCACACTTTGTGCTGTGCTAAGATTTTTTGTATTTTCAGACTAGGATTAATTAATCAGTCCACAGTTTGTTGACTGGGAGGTGAACACATGGATCACCCATGGTTCTGTGTCCTCAGACAACCTTCTCCAGGATGTGCTGAAATAAGATTCTGTATTCCAATTCAACCTAAGCTGGCTGCAGGAATATAGCATTTCTCTCCATAGTGTGTAGTTTTTTTCCTAGCTTCTAATAATAGTCTGTGCCACCAAAAGAGCTACAGATGGAAAAAGACAAAATAGTAATTTTTTCTTGTTCTTTACTTGTTTAGTCAAGAGTTCAAAAAATTGAGGAAGGAAAAAAGCTGGACTGGGCAACAGCTGAAACTTTAGCATTTGGTTCTCTGCTGAGCCAAGGTAAGAGGCAATTAGACAGCAGACAGTAAAATATTTTTGCTTTAATGTCAATAAAGGATAACATTAGATTTCTTAGGTGTTTCTAAGTAAAAAGATTGATATGATGTATAAATTTGACAATCTGCATGGTCTAAGAGAAGGTAAATACGAATCCTATATGTCACTAATATTTGTAGACTGAGTCTTAAATATCTTCAAAGAACCGTAGCTCCCTCCCACTCCCCAAAAACATTTGTGCATAGAGATGAGCACGTGAGCAGTGCAGATGACATCAGTGGGGCTCCCAAGTACTTTGTGTGCTTCATGCTACTACTATTTCTTCTCCTCCTCTCTAGCCTGAATTCAAATCTCCATTTACATATGATACAGAATGCACATTTTTTTTTGCAGTTTGCTTCAGTAAATTAAACCATTTTACCCAAAATAATGTCAGAGCATCTGTGTGCTTGTGAGTTGGAGCTGTTGCTGGTTAAGAATTGCATCTCAGATTTGATGCTGCTGATGAGGGGAAATCCAAGAGATATAACAAGAGATAGAATTATTTCCTGCATGTTTTCTTTTTATATGACTTGCTGATTTGGTGTTTTGTTTGTTGCTTGGCAAGGGTTTAATATCAGACTAAGTGGACAAGATGTTGGCAGAGGAACCTTTAGCCAACGACACGCGATGTTGGTTTGCCAAGAGACAGATGATACCTACATTCCTCTGAATCACATGTCCCCAGACCAGAAAGGTTTCCTAGAGGTAGGTTCTGTGGCCCACAAGACCTGATTCTTCAAGTTGTGCTGAAACAATCCATTTTTTAAAGCTGCTGAGACATATGTAGGCAGTCTGTATGTTCTGGCAAACCTCAGATACAGGGACATAAAAACTGTTAGGGCATCCCTATTCTTTGTTGTTACAAATTACAACTTGAACAAGGGGGTTTGCTTTTCCTTGAGAGATCAGGTATTATTCTTTTCCCCTCAGTGCCTTCATTCAAAAGCAAAAAATGAGCAAAATATCAGACTCTCATTTGCCTTTAGGAGTTCATGTCCTCAGCGTGCCCAGCACTGATTGCATGATTCCAAGGGTTCTTAACCCTTGGTTGTTTTCATCCTCACCCACCCCTCCCAACAATTTCCTTTTGTTAGGTGAGTAACAGTCCCTTGTCTGAAGAAGCTGTGCTTGGTTTTGAATATGGAATGAGTATTGAGAGCCCTAAGTTACTGCCAATTTGGGAAGCTCAATTTGGAGACTTCTTTAATGGAGCCCAGATAATATTTGACACTTTCATTTCTGGAGGTGAGTGTACAAGGAACTAATATATTTAAGAATCAATCCTTTGTATTATGCACTTTTTAAGAAAATCCTTCCTCTTTCAAGTAAAAGGGCAACATGTTGTGCAAAGAATTCTGTTTTCTCAAGGAGCTCAATGAGCTTGCCTGTGAGGTCCTGACTTCTGTGGAGCTTTTCTCTAAAGACAGTACACTGAAAATGAGAGACTCCTTGGCAGAGTACAGTCATTACAAAAGGATAATCAATTATACTAATGGCCTTTCTTCCCCTACATTTATTTTACTGTGTATATATATGGTTGATAGCTTTATAGGCTGTACCTTTCCTCTGTGAAGCATCTGAAAAATTCCTGAAGCAACAGAGAAGGAAAATAGTGATTATTTAAAACAAACAAACAAAAAACCCCACAACAACACCTTACTAAGTTTGCCTCTAACAGGTTTTCTGAGTGCATGTATTTGAAGCTGGGATGAATTACCTTCTGGATTTAACTGTAATCTCTTATATTGTGCAGGAGGTTTGGCAGAGCTCAGGGGAATGAGCACTGCTGTGTTAGCCAGGACTGGCTCACAGGATTCTGCTGGGATCACACATGCAGAGATGAAGTTTTAAAATTTCACCGTGTCATGTGCTCCACCTGGAGACTTAAGTCTTCAGGGAGCCCAGAGCTACATGATGATTTCAGAAACTTCAGTTCACCTAATGTGTGTTGTTTCGCTGTAGTGAACCTCAGGGCTAAATGCCAGCAACATGTTTCAGGCTTGTATTTAATGATGTGGAAATTAGCTCTTCTTTTTCCTGAGTAGTTTGTGCAAAGTAATGTGTTCTGTGGCTTTATGTTCTGTGGAAATCATCCTTTCCTTCCTCCTCATTCTGTGTTTCTAGGTGAGGCCAAGTGGCTTCTGCAGAGTGGGATAGTAATTCTTCTTCCCCATGGCTATGATGGTGCAGGCCCTGAGCACTCGTCCTGCCGGATGGAACGGTTCTTGCAGGTACCCACCACACCTCTCAGGGTCACATATTCCCAGCACAGCACGGGCAGTCAGAGCTCTGGGAGCTGTGCTGCAAAAATACAAAATGGGCATTCCCAGTGCCCTTGTTGCAATGTGCTCGAAGGAGGCAGTTCAGATGTAATCTTGCCAGTTAAATGCTAAACCCATTTCTTCTCTGAAGTTGTTCCTCTCTTGCAATTAATGTCGGAATTTGGATATTTGCTAATCTGATCCTATATGGGTCAGTGTGCCTTATGTGCCTGGATTCTTTCTTCCATATTGGTCTCACTGCTTGCTTTTGACAAGGTATTGCTGTGTTCCCCTGTACAGATGTGTGACAGCTCAGAAGAGGGAGTTGATGGTGACCAGGTCAACATGTCAGTTGCGCATCCCACCACCCCAGCACAGTATTTCCATTTACTCCGGCGGCAAATGGTCCGAAACTTCAGGAAACCTCTCATCGTTGCTTCTCCCAAAGTGTTACTCAGGCTCCCAGTAAGCTGAAAAATGTCCTTCCTCTTTCTTTTTTTTTTTTTCTCCTTCTCTTTATCTTCTTTTTTGTTCCCTTCCCCTTGTTCTTCTTCCTCTGTGTTCTCTGATCGCTGTTTTGGGGTCAAATCAGTGGGATTTTGTGTGTTTGGGGCCAAATAGGTTAAGGATTAAAGCTGGGTGGAGGTGAGCTAGAAGGAGGGTTCATTCCTGATCTGATGGTGTCCTTGGGAACCTTATCATCCTACTTTTCACTGGGAATGGGAATAGGAGGGAGAGGGACAACTGTGTATTTTGTACGTGCCAAAACCCTGTCTCAGTATCTGACTCTGGCCTGAGGGAAAAGCAGCAAGATTTGGTAACTGCCAGCTCTTTCCCCATGTAGGCTGCTGTATCAAGTTTTGAAGAAATGGCCCCAGGGACAACATTCAAGCCTGTCATTGGTGACTCCTCAGTAGATCCTAAAAGGTAGTTCTGTTTTCTTAGAGGAGAAGCTCAAAAGAGATGTCCTGTCCCTTTCTCCTACCCAACAGCTCAAATTTGAGGTGATATGAAAGAGGTGACTTTGAGGGGAAAATGTTTCATGGTGGGTGACTGTGGTTAGTTTTACTTCCTCTCCTTTTCTTCTGGTAATTGTTGGTAGTTACCACATCTGTCTGCAAAACGGTGAAGTGTTCAGGCTGTCAGCCCTTGGCCTCACAGGGTGTTTGTGACTGTAGTTACCAACCTGGTGGGCCCTGTTCTGCACCATGTCCATTAGCTGACAGTCACTGGGAGCAGCTGTGACATGAATCATAGAATCATAGATTTATTTAGGTTGGAAAAGACCCTTAAGATCATCAAGTCCAATCTTAGCCCAGCACTGCCAAGTCCACCGCTAAACCATGTCCCAAGTGTCACATCTAGACATTTAAATACCTGCAGGATGGTGACTCCACCACTGCCCTGGGAGGCCTGTCAAGTGCTTGACCGTTTCAGTGAAGGAATTTTTCCTAACATCCAATCTAAACCTCCCCTGCTGCAACTTGAGGCTGTTTCCCCTTGTCCTGTTGTGTGTTACCTGAGAGAAGAGACCAACTCCCACCTGGCTGCACCCTCCTGTCAGGGAGATGTAGAGAGCAATAAGGTCCTCCCTGAGCCTCTTTTTCCCCAGGCTGAGCCCCCCCAGCTCCCTCAGCTTCTCCCCATAGAACTTGTGCTCCCAACACTTCCCCAGCTCCATTCCCTTCTCTAGATAGCCTCCAGCACCTCGGTGTCTTTTTTGTTATGAGGGGCCCAAAACTGAACCCAGAATTTTTGTTCTGGGGCTGGAATGCCTGAGCTGATGAGGTGGGGCAATAATAAAGTTTTTGTATATCTCTACCTCTCTCCCTTTAGATGTTACAGTAAATCCTGTTCACACTGACCAATTCAGCCTTAATTTTTTTTTCCCTTATCTGCTCCTTGCCCTGGTAGTACCCAAGTCTGAGCCTCCTTCCTATCTGCTTCCTGACCCCCAATCAAAAGGCTGGAAGTACCTTAGCATCTTGGGTTTTTTAAGTGGGATGGTGAGGCACAAAGGGTGCAATTTATCTCATTGCTTTGTCCAGTAAGATTAGGCAGCCAAGACCTCTGTGATTGCAGGAGGGTGTAGTGCCTCTCCAGTAGGCAGTCCTGCTTTGACATGGCAGAGAATTATCCCCTGGAGGGACTTCTCTCCCTCTGGTTTGTTTTCTACAGAGAGTGCAGAGATGACTAGTTTTGACTGAGTGATTTTTAGATAGTCAGAGCTAAGAGAGATCAAACCCATTGTAAGGTAACTTTCCCAGAATTACTGAAGAAACAGGACCTCTGAGCTCTGGCATACTGTGCCCAAAGGTTAGTTTGCCAACTGTTGGAGGGGAGTGGGAGGGAAGGGAAAGCAAAGAAGAGAAAAGATGGTCTAAGGGAAGCAATTTAGCTTTATAAAGTTGTCTTTGAAGTTTGACTGGTTGTTTTGGTTGGAAGTGTGAAGCTGTTCTGCATCAAGTTTCTGTAAAATGCTAAACTTGGAAACATTCTTATATTTTTTTAGTGTCACCCGGGTGGTGCTGTGTTCTGGAAAGCATTACTATGCTCTGGTGAAGCAAAGAGAAACACTGGGAGAGAAGCAGCACAGCACAGCTATTCTGAGACTTGAAGAGCTCTGTCCTTTCCCCCTGGAAGCTCTACAGCAAGAGTTGAGCAAATACAGCCAGGCAAAAGGTCAGCCAGGCTTCTACCTTTGTGTTTCTAGTCTCTTTGAAGTACTGAACTTAATCTGTTGCCTGCCTTTTAAGATGAAGAGCTGTAGTGGCTTTTTCCTCTTTGTTCTCCCCCTCATACATCCAAGTGTTTCTGGAGTGGGATGTTTCAGAAATGTTTATCACTTGTGCTAAAAGAACTTGTTAGCTTCCAAGAAGCAGCACTGAAAATTAGAGCAAATAATTTGGGATTTGTTTTGCATTGGTCTTTGTAGTCCAGTCCTTTTAGTAGCTTTTGAAAACAGCAGTAGAAAAGCAGAATATACACACAGTATACCCTAATGGTGGGCATACTTTGGGTTTGAATTCAGCTATGACTTGCAAGGGAATTGAGTCTGGCATGCCTTCATTTCAAAGGTAGTGGCAAGACAGAAAAACAGAGGTGCTACAAAAACAAAAAACTGTTTTTCTTTCATTGCTGGAAAGATAATTAGATATGTTTGTTATGTACCCTTATCCTTTAGTCTTCATCTGGAGTCAGGAAGAACCACAGAACATGGGTCCATGGTCCTTTGTGTCTCCACGGTTTGAAAAGCAGCTGGCACTTAAGGTAAGATGTCCCCCACATGTTTTAGTCTTTAAAATGAAGTTTGAAGTTCTCCTTGAATGCAAAATTCTATAGTGCTTACAACAAAAACCTAATTCTGATGCCTAAACAAATATGCGTTCTAATTTCAGCTACTTCTGCTCTTTATAGCACCATTGGTGAAGAGCAGGACTGGAGCTTTATTTTACATGGTGTTCAGTTAAAGTAGACAGGCTAATGAGAGGTCCCAGGTAGGGGAATAGGAGGAGAATGCAAAGGTGCCATTTGCTCTGGCAGATCATGCACTATAATGTCCTTGGAGCCATGGTCTTTGGGAGATGGGGGATAACTTCCTGCATTACGTCCAGCTGGGACTGCCCAGTATCTGACAGCAGGTATCACTGTGGCATCAGGACCTCAAGCTGTGCTTCTGTCCTTCATTAATCATTTCCTCACAACTTAAATTTCAGCTCCGTCTTGTGAGCCGGCCTCCTCTACCAGCCCCAGCAGTCGGCATTGGAACCCTCCACAATCAGCAGCAGGAAGATGTTCTGACACACACATTTATCTAAGTTTTCAATGGACAGATTGCTCTTGATGTCAGTCATGTTTAGTGCCTCCTCCTGTGAAGAACAAAAGCCAGATCCTTCAGACTCTTAATTCTCCAAAATGGAAAACAAAACAAAGGTGGAATAAGTTTTGTAATGATTAAACAATTTTTTCGTGTTGGGGAATACCTAACAATGAGAAGTGCCTGTTACACCTGATACTTCTTGTTCTCTTATACAATTTTCTACAAAATGTCTTTGTAAAGTTAAAAATTCAGTCCAGGGACAGATTGGTGAGGCGACTGTGGAATACCTTATATCATGCTGCTTATTTGCACTTGAGAGTTTCCTGGGACGGTGCATGTGTGGAAACAGGTTCTGTTTCCTCTGTTTCCACAGAAGTGTGCTTGATCAAATAAATGCTTCCCCATGCCTCGGAATGAGCCATTTCTATAGCAGAATGTTGTGGATTCTCTCTTTTTTCTTTCCTTAAGGACCAGGAATGCAATCTGTTGTGGTTGTTGGTGCTCTTCTCAGTGCCTGAGTTGTTAAAGCAGGATTCCCATTGCGGGGACCTTGCAGGATGGCTCCTGAAGGCTTCAGGCACCACTGTTTTTCTCACCCAGAGGGTGAGAAATCCCAAAGGATGGTTTGAGTACAGCTGTCATCTGCAGAAAGGAAAGAAATCAGTCTTTATTGGGAAACAAAGGATAAAGGACCAAAACACTGAGGTTAAGTGGAAGAATAATGAAGCCAAATGGAAGACAGGCATCCCAGGCTGACCCCAGTGTTGACTGCCCCAGAGCAGCATTCCCCCCACCACAGAATCTTTCCCAGTGTTTTTCCTTTCCTGGTTTCAGGGTGAAGTTGACACCTCCTTGCTCTTCTCAGTTACCTGGGCAAGCAATGCTTAAGTAATCCAAACTCACTGTGAGCCAGAGGTATTTCTGAAAAGAAACAAGTGGAGTTTAACCAGATCCAGCACTTGCAGATGGAAAGTCATGGCAGGTGAGAAAGGGCAGATCACAGGCAGGGTGTGCATTCACCTGGGGAGACAGCTCCCAAAATCATCTCTGAAGCCTGCTTTAGTATCTTGTCCTAGTTAATTCACATATTCATTCATTCATTAACTCCATATGACCCAGAAGTAACCTCTGTAACCTCTGTTCTGTGATGTTTCACATCACTGCTTTAGCACATCCATCACAGCAACATGAAATCATGTTTCTCCCACTTTGCTCTGGCAAACTGCACATCCTGAACAGCTTTATCTAATCAAGGCATATTCTGCTTTAAATTTCTGCTGATAACTAGAAAAAGGAGGCTGAAGAGTAACATTGCTTTGGCTGCAGCTGTAGCCAAGGAAGTTGTAGAGCACAATCACCAGCCTTGACTGCACACTGATGATTACATAAACCCCCAGTTAGTCACTGTGACAGTGCACACAAGGGAAGAACAGACCCCATGTTTTGAGTTTCACGTGGCCCAAACCTGACCTTATGATGTACCATTCCCCCACGGGCTGTGCAGGTCTGGTTATCCAGCCAAGTAAAGGATGCTCAAGTGTTCTGACCCTGTCTGATCCTCCTGGTGGGAGACAAAACTATTTCTGTGGTGCTGCTCAGCTCAATGCCCCCAGCCCCACTGGTGTGCCATGGAGCTCCCCAGGGATACTGGGGCAGGAAGGGAGAGCTTAAGCACAGCTTTCCTCAGTCAGCTGATGCAGGCTGCCTGCAGAACACTGCTCTTGCATGATGGCTTACAGCTCCCAGGAGCAAGGCAAAGCACTTGCTGACTTGGGGGCTAACTCTGTTTCTCCCACCAATTTTGGATGCACACAAGGCTGTTTTCCATCTGTGTGCCTTGCTCTTCTCTGCATGCAGGCTGGGACATCCCTGCACAGTATTGAATTGCTTCTGCTTTGGGGAAAAGAGAAGCAGAAATTAGAATCACAGAACCATAGAATATCCTGAGTTGGAAGGGACCCACAAGGATCATTGAGCCCAGCTCCTGGCCCTGCACAAGACACCCCAAGAGTCACTCCGGGTGCCTGAGATGCTACACGAGTTGGGTGAGTGGGTAACAGAGCAGGTCTCAGTCATTGGACAGGAAATTCTGTGAGTCATTAACACAAGGAGAAGTGAACCCTAATGTGCTGTTAGATAGCAAGGAGATAGCTAGAAAGACAGAGATTACAGTATTTGTGCACTGTGGTGTGTCAGGATTTTCAGAAGTGCAAGACCAGAAAGAAAAAAAGTAAAGATGCTGAAGGAATGAGCTGTTAGGTTGAGCAGGTCATTAAAGGCAGCAGAAACTCAGTGACAGAAAGAAAATACACCAGGAAAACAAACATATGAAAACAAGTATTTTAGTAACAATGATGTTAGTTTAGATTTAAAAAATACAGTCTGAACTTTGAAGATTAAAAGTTCTGAACACAGTAGCATTTTGAATAAGCAAAGAAAACAATACTGCATTTTGACTTTTTTGCTTCTGTCAGTGGGAACCCACTCATGGGTGACATAGAAACATGCATTCAGCACACCTGAAGAGATGCATCTGTATCAGTATGGACGGAAGAAACCTCCTGGACCTTTTACCAATCACAAAAACAGAGGCCAGTGACTTAGAGACAGGAGGGTTTGCTAACAAAACCTGTAATTTAATGAACTTCTAAGGTAAGCATGGCTAAAAATCTGTACAAAGGGTGATTACAAGAAACTTCCTGAAACTTAGCTACTAACCCAGCCATTATTTAGAGATTATAATCTACAAGTAAACGGCCAGGCCCATTACTTACGGGCATTTGTCAGATTGTACAAGAACTCTAGGTGAAAGTAATTGCTATGGAGTTGCTCATTAGTAGTTGTAAAATTATGACTATATAAAACTGGAAGAAAAAACTTTTCTAAGTGATTTCAGATAATGAAAGCTATTGAGCAAAGTTGTTTAGGTATTGTAGCAAGGTCTTGGTTAAGAGGATTTCTTAGGGAATGAAGAGTGCAATCCAAAATACAGATGCAAAGTTTTGGAGGAGCCCCAACGCTTCACGCATTTCGTGTTCTCTCTTGGTAACTTAGCCTAACACAGGAAGAATTCAAGCTTGTGCTTGAATAGGATGAGTTACTCAGAAAGAATAAATACTATTTTAAATGGTCATATCTAAATCTTGCAGTAAATTCTGATAATCCTAATTTTATAGACCACCAGTTGTTGTAACTGAGCGCCCTGTAGGTGTGATACCTGTTTTGGTGATTGTGGGATGATATTGGAATAGGTTGTCAGGTTTACTTCATAGAATCACAAAATCAATTAGGTTGGAAAAGACCTCCAAAACTGTTGAGTCCAGCCTATGACTGATCACCACCTTGTCAACCAGGCCACGGCACTGAGTACCCTATCCAGGCTTTCCTTAAACACCCAGAGGGATGGTCACTCCACCACCTCCCTGCGCAGCCCATTCCAATGTCTAATCACCCTTTCTGTGAAGAAATTCCTTCCAAAGTCCAACCTAAACCTCCCCTGGTGCAGCTGGAGGCCGTGTCCTCTTCTCCTGTCGCTGGTTTCCCGGGAGCAGAGCCCGACCCCCACCTGGCTGCACCCTCCTGTCAGGGAGGTGTAGAGAGTGAGAAGGTCACCCTGAGCCTCATTTTCTCCAGGATGAACAATCCCAGCTCCCTCAGCTGCTCCTCATGGGACTCGTGCTCCAGACCCTTCCCCAGCTCGGTTGCAGTTCAAACTGTGGACATGCTCCAGTGGCCCAATGTCCTTTCACCCCGTGAAATTATCTGTCAATACGGCTGCATTGGGCTCTTAATAAAACACTTTGGTACCAAACCGCTGAACCTGCGCTTTTCACCTGGCACTGCTGTACCAACACCACCACAGAAACGCCAAAGCCCCCGAGGCCAGAAGGAGCGGCTGCGGGGCAGGAGCTCCCCGAGCCCGGGCAGGGCTGAGGTGTGGCGGTGAGGGGCCGTGCCCGCCCCCCGCGCCGCGCGGAGCACTCCGGGAGCGCGGTCCTTCGCTCGCCGCGGCGGCTGCCCGGCCTCAGCCCGATCGCGCCGCGGCGGCCACCGCTGCCCGCCGATCCCGCCGATCCCGCCGCTGCGGCTCCCCTCGGCTGGGGAAGGGCGCGGGGGGCGCTCCGTGAGGGCGGCACCGCCCCGTGCCCCCGGGCGGGGAGGGACGGCCCGTCCGCAGCGCGCGTCACGTGACGGCGGCGACAGCGGCGGTGACAGCGCTGGGACCGCGGCCGGGCCGCCACCGCCATGGGCAGTGAGTGCGGACAGAGCCGGGCGGGAGCGGGCCGGGGCCCGGGGAGGGGGACAGCGGCCCCGGGCAGCGCGGGGAGGACGGGGCCGGCGGCCCGTGGCCGGTGAGGGGGCGCCGTGTCCCGGGTGCCGCCGCAGGCAGGGCCGGGGGTGCCGAGCACCCGCTCCCCGCACAGGGTCGGTGCTGCCGGGCAAAGCGTGAGGCCGGGCGCTGCTTGGTGGTGGGGTGTCCTTTTCCACTCTAGCCCTACTATTTATATATATATATATACACACACTATATACGCTGTATATACATATGTAGTATACATACCCTGTGTATCTGTGTATGAGTGTCTAAAGGGAGGGTGTCAGAGGATGGACCAGGCTCTTCTCCGCGGTGCCACCCAGTAGGACAAGAGGCAGCGGGCAGAAACTGATGCTCAGGAAGTTCCACCTGAACATGAGGAAGAATTTCTGTCCTATGCAGTGACCAAGCACTGAAACAGGTTGTCCAGAGAGGGTGTGGAGTCTCCCTCACTGGAGATATTCCAGAACTGTCTGGACACAACCCTGTGCCATGTGCCCTGGCATGGCCCTGCTTGAGCAGGGAGGTTGGATTGGATGAGCCACTGTGGTCCCTTCCAACCTGACCCATTCCATGATGCTCTGATATCTTGTTGATGTCAGAGCTGTGCCACCCTCCGTGGAGCGAGGTGCACCTTCCAACGAGCCGTCTGAGGCCTTGGGATAAATAGAGGAGACATTTGTCACATCAGAGTGTAAATGTAAACATGGCACTACAACCGAAATGTTACTTACAGTGTAATAAATGCATTCTCTTTGAAAAGGAACCGATGGGGGTTTTTAATGTCTGTCCCAGTGTGTTGGGGTTGAGAATAATGTTTTGGAGGGCAAATTCCTCACCAAGCACAAATGCTTTGATTTTTTTTTTTTTTTTTTTTTTTTTGGACTGATTTCTTTTTCCCCAGAAAAAGTGCTCACACTGTTGAGCTTTTCTGTGTTTTTAAAGGGGAAACTGTGAAGAGAGATATATTAAAAGCTAAAATAAAATTTCCTGAAGCTCCAATCAGAATAAGTGTTCCACTGATTTAAATTACAATTTCTAAACATATCTTAGTGACTGAATTATTTTTTCAGCTAAATACTTCAGTAAACACAAGATTCTAATCTCTACATGGGTACCTTTTGATGTCAGTATCGTTCTGTGTTTAACTAGCACAGACTGATACTAGGTCATTTATTTTTAGATGGAATACAATTCAGTTCACTTCTGGTGATACATACAGTACCACTTCTCTAAAATCATTCCAGCTGTGGTAAAAAGAATGGGCTAAATCTGGTTAGAACAAGAACTCTATTTCACATTTTTGCCCTGGTTTCAGCTGTTTTAAGAAGAGGGTATTAGTTTTCAGACAGTTTTTGAAGCTAAACAAAGTTCTGTAAAGTTTTATAAATTCATAAATGTTCATTAATACATTTTTCTTTCTTCTTTTGTGTTTGTGTGTTTGTTTTTCTGGAACAGTAAAATTTTTAGAGGTTATTAAGCCATTCTGTGCAGTGTTACCTGAAATCCAGAAACCGGAAAGAAAAGTGAGTGCCTTGTTATGTTCTTACATTTATTAGTTCACGGAGGAGGGAATATTGTGATATTCTAGTCCAGGCTCCAATATAGCTACTGACAGTGGGCCCTAAAGTAGAACATATTCTTTGGAGCAGGGGGAACCCATGTTAAGGTAAAACATTACTGTGATGATGAATTCTGAGCACCCTTCTGGTAAGTCGTTCCCTTTAGCAATTGTACTAACTCCTTTTTTTTTAAGTCTCAGTTCTAGATTAAGTTTATTTAGTTTCAGCTCCATGTGATGTATTTTAATATACTAGAACAGAGTCTTCAAGCTTTGTTTTCCTGTGGATCCCACTGTTGGCTTTGAGCTGGCTTGTATATTACTTGGAAAAGGATTGTTCTGTAGATCGGGAAACACAAATTTAATTCTCCCCACAAAGTATTTCCTACACCCATAGCTGTGATTCACCTTGCTGAAGTGGGAAAGTGATCTGTGGTACAGCTCAGGTAATTGCTCCTTTTCACCTACTGGATGTGATGTTTCTCTTTGATCTGAAATCAATGAACTCAGATCATTTACAGCTGATCTCTCTAGTCCTCTAGCCCTTGAAACTCCTTCCATTTCTTGGCACATTTTCTAGATTAAAAATAGGTAATTTCCACAGATCAGGAAGAGATCTGCCTTGTCCAAAAAAACCCGCCAACCAAACACCATTTTTTGCTTTCAAAACTCAAGCAAGCACGTATTGCCCAGGTGACAAACAATCTAATTAGAGTAACAAATTGACTTAATACTGTCACGAATTCCATGAAAATTCCTTAAGAGCTAAATGTTGGTTTTTTATGTTCTCAAAAGGAGATGCTTAACTGGGAACATGACACCATCCCAGAGGATCCTCCTTGGTTAATGAGAGGTTCCCAAAGGTTAGGACTGGATTCAGAGGTGTTTGTGCCAGTGACTGTAGCTGAGCCTGCTGGATTAAATGGAGAAGATACAGTAAAAACTGATGATTATGGCCCTCTGGAACTGATTTTTTAAAAAGACTGGGATTTACCTCCTGGCTCTTTGATCCATCTGTCTTACCTTGTTGCTTTCCAACATCTTTCAGCCTTGAGACAGATTTCTAAACATATTATCTAGGTCAGAGAAAGGCGTTTTCAGAGCAGGAATCTCCAGAGCCAGACCTGCATGGCTGAGGCTTGGATGCACCAGGTCTGGGTGGCAGGGGCCCATCTTTGCTTCTGCAGTGGGGAACCCTGGTGCAATCTTTTGGTGCTGATTTATGGCACATCTGTGATTAGCTGGTTACAGCCATCCCATTTTTATCTCATGAAATGAGTGAGAAGAGAAAGCTGACACACACCTACAGGTACTGATATTTCTGTAAAACTCACTGGCAGGTGTTATTTGCCAGAGAGGAAGAGGGACTTGATCTGTCCTTGTTGTCCATCAGCAGATGAAGGATGCTCAGAGAGGTGCCAAGATTCCTGTCCTGTCTATTTGGGTCACTTTGTCTTTACTGCTATTTAGGTCGCTGTCTAGACAATGGCTGCCAGTTGCCAGCTTTGTACAAATTTAAAGTGAAAATATAATTGGGAACATCTTTCTTAGGCTGAAGAGCCCTTTGACCATTTTCAGTCATGTTCCTTGCTTCTGCGTAGTTTGTCAAGTGATTTAGGTCATTCCATGTAACTCTAATTCTCTATAATTTATTGTTTCTTGCAAGCTGTCCTGGGCAGATATGCCCAGTAATGGTTTTAGTGGATTGGTTTAAGGCCAGAACAAGAAATTTAGATAACCAAATAGAAAAAGATACTCATTTTCATTAAACATGTATTGATTGTTAAGTGAAGATGATGTTTTGATTCAGTTGGGCTCTCACTGGATCATTTTGCCATTATTGTTGATGAGGGAAGTGGTCTCTTCTGTCTCTAGGATGTGTTGCTTTTGTGTTTTGGCCAACTTGATTAACAAAAGTGATTGCTACACTTGTAATTAGTAGAATGGGCTCCTATTTCCCTCATGCACAGATTTTCTAAGTAGAACACACTGTTCAGAGCACTAAGATGATAAATGCTCAAGTCCCTTCATTTTCACATGATTTAAGAAAAATGTCAAAGGAAGAAAATGTCCAATTGAATCAGATCAGATGGTGAAATTTACTGTCCCTGTGCTTGTTAGAATTTGTGGCTAGAATATTTTGGTACGACTCTATTTTGCCATTCCTGACATATGGATTTGGATGACTCCTTTTTCTTTTTGTCTTCTTTACTCATAGAGACTGTTTTTCTTGTAAACAACTGTGATTTGGGTGATGCAGAATTCCTCTAATGCTCATATTCACCACAGTTACAGGGAGAACCAGAGCAGTTTTAGACTTTCACTGATGCCTCTGAAGCCAAGGTTAACTGTGAGGCTGTAGAGATAATTTGGTTAGGCATTTTCAGTTTTAGAAGTCTGTGCTTAAAATCTGAATTGTGGAGTTCAGACTTGGTAAAGTGGGTCAGCACTGCATAGTCTAACACAACGTATTGTTTGGATTTATTTGCTGCTGTCACTATTTTTCTTTTTATAACTCTGTGCTGTAAGTATTTTTAGCATCTGTCCTCTTTTAAGAGTGAGGCAGTAGCAGGAAATAAATTAAATTACTTGGATTTTTTTGCTTCTAAGTGCATGGTTTCACTTATAAAGATGTAGATTACATTCTGGGTTTTCTTTTGCTTAAAGACCTGTGCTGCTGCTGCATTGGTTTGTAGTTGCTCATTTGTGGGCATTCAGTACCTATTAAACCAGGCACTAATCCTTTTTCTTGTTACTTCTCCACAGGCAGATTCAGTGGTTGGAGGCAGAAAGCTCCAACTATTTCTGCTGTCTCTCTCTTATGTGTTAGTTCATGTCATGTTTTAGTAGCTGCTCTACACTTGTCTGCCGTGAACACACTTAACCCTCAGGTTTACAGTCCCTGGAGGAGAGGTGGGAACCTGAACATAACCCTGCATCTCAGCTCTCTCTGCTCTCTTCAAGTGCATTTCTTTCTGTCTCATGCTTTGAGGAATCCTCTGGCTCAAACTTAAATCTTGTGATTCTTCTCTTCTTGCACCTGGTACTAATTACAGGTGCCTCAAATGTTGTGACCCTGAGATTCTCTTCAATTAAATAATGACTAGCGATCATTGGTCTGGCATTCTTTTTAAAGTAATATATAACCTACATCAATAAAAATATTTTGGAGGAAAACAAAGAATCTTTAAAAAACATTTTGTGGTCTATGTCCATGGACATAATGATGAATTTAAAGCTTCCTCTAAGACTCTCTGAAGAACTTAATTCTAAATATTCTGAATTGCTGTCGAAAACTCATGGTTCTTCTGGTTTTTATCACTTGTCTTTACAACAGTTAAGTTCCTCTAAAAACTTTCTAGTGCTTTAGTTTAATAACTTTCAGCCTTACAAAACTTCTGTTGAAGCCTAGAGCTTCAACACAACCAAGCACTGAAGATCAGTTTTTTGCATTAATCTTTCATGTTTGCTCTGGTAAGCCCATGATTTTAGCCATGCTGTTGCTCTTCTGTAAATACCCACTGTATTAGAATACTGTAGATAAAATATATTCTAGTGACTTGAGTGTCTGCCAGTCCCATATAAGTTACCTTTGTCTCTCTCTCTCTAAAATCTGAAATCATATTAAAAATCAGTTCCAATGAGGAGTGATGCTTTCTGGTTCAGTATCTTTGCATTGAATTCTGAATGATAACAGCATTTAGTGCTGTTGTGAGAGTGCAGTGGAAATTCTACTTACAGTGAACGCCTTCGTGTCTCTGCTCTGTCCTGCAGATCCAGTTTAGAGAGAAGGTACTATGGACAGCCATCACACTCTTCATTTTCTTAGTGTGCTGCCAGGTAGGTATTGATGTTGTCTGTGGTCAGAAAATGTGTGTTCTGTACATAAAAAGTATACTGAAAGCATGAGGTGTTTCATGTTGACCTACCAGTTTCAGGTTTTATTTTTATGTTAAAGTATTTAAAGTTCAGTTCAGAAAACCTGGTTCTCTGAAATCTCTATGATCTCTTGATTGTTGATTGTAGATATTTTTAGAAATTTATGCTTTTTATTTAGTCAGAAATGCATAACTTTTGTTACAAAGGTCCTGTCAAATGATAATAATGGCTGCAGGGTAAACAGCCAAGATAATGATTTATTGAGCAGCATAAGCAAACTGAGCAATTCAATGCATTGTCTACCCTCTGTTCATAGCTATATTTAAATTTTAGCACTAACAAGTGTGAAAACTGAATCGAAGTGACTTGGTACCAAATTCCTCTTCAACAAGCTGATGGATTGTAAAGATTGTCAGAAAATGTTTTTGTGAACTGTTTAAGTTGACATTTAGAACTTGTTTTTAGGGAGTATCCTGGTAAAGTTGTTAGCTAAAACCCCTCCAAAATGCCTGTCTTTGTAAACATTTATGTGATCCTTATTACTCATAGCTGTAGGCGTTCCTAGAACCTGTGCTTGGGTTGTAAACAGTGGAGGGTTTTTTGTTTTTCTTTAAAGAATACCTGAATACTGAAGAAAATGAGAATCCATGTATTACTTGATAGACATTTTTTAGAACTTGTAGACCCCTTGGAAGATATAAAACTAACTGTACATTTGAGAATCAGAGTTTTTAGCTTATGTTCATTAATGCAGCCATTGCAGACTGCAGAGCAATAGTTTAATAGTTTTTGATTTTGGCTCTGAAGGACTGTTTAAAGGCTAAAACCCACCTCTTGTACCTATCTTTTTTTTGGAAGGAGGAAGTGGGAATGACACTAGAGCTAGAAAGTAATGTAGTTTGTCTGTGTTTACTAGCAGCTGGATGTATGCATAACTAGAATATTGAATCTATATGAGAGATTATAGTAGTTGTGTAAGGAAAACAGATGGTGCAGACTAGAGTTTTCAGAAATTGATCTCTCAGATTGCCTGGATTCCTACTCTACTGTTTTGGTGATTAGGAAGCTCTTTTTATTGAAGAGCTCAAAATCCCTCAATATTGACATACAGAACATTGGAAGTTTTTTATGAACTTGTCTAGCTTCGACAGTTCTGTGTGGGATATTTCAAAACATATTTCTGTCTCTAGAATTTCAGTATTTAAACTTCTTTCTAGGGGTTTCCGTTTTTTCCTGTAGAAGGGTCTTAGTTTAGTCCTCTGAGTTATGCCCGCATTGGAGGATTAAAAGAGATGGTGTCAATACCTCTAGTTTAATTAAAAAAAAAATTAAACAGTGTAACAGTTGAACCATTACATGCTAAGATTTTTGTATTAATGCATGCTAATTGTGTGTATCTGTTTAATGCTGTTGTGCACTTTGACAGATCCCTTTGTTTGGAATCATGTCATCAGATTCTGCAGACCCCTTCTATTGGATGCGAGTCATTCTTGCATCAAACAGAGGTTGGTACTTACTGCTTCCTATGTTTTCTGTTGGGATAAACAGACCAGGAGAAAAACAGTTGGCTGTTAAATTCCACACAACCCAGATGTCAGGTTGGAACACTTTGTAAAGTTCTTAACACAGAAAGTTCTTAACATAGATGTAATTAAAATCAGTACTTGAGGAGTGCTTCATCTTAGGAACAGGATTTCTTTGAGATGCAGATGAGATTAGTATTGGTTGACAAGGTTTGGGATGATTGCATTCAGGATTTTAGAGCAGTCTCTTTCCAGCTAATATATGGGACAGGGAATCTTCTGGCTTTCCATTTCGGAACTGCACTAATGTGCAGCACGAGGGTGTTGATTAGGAAATGCCTCAGCTGTGCAAGTCAGTTACACTTCTTAATAGTTTGGCAATGTTATGGGTGAGTGATTTTCTAGGTGGAAAAGCTAAAGACAGAGATGATTAGGCATAAAGTGTAGCAAAGCCAAACAAACTTAGTTTAGAAGAGTAAAGTGGAGTGCAACCAAATGTATAAGAAAATTCAAGCTAATGCTAGAAGTCTGAAACTTAAGATGGGTGACCAGTCATGCCTGACTCTAAATGAGGACACTGATCTCATCTGTAGCTTGGAAAATTGGCTGGAAGTAAGAAAATCACTGGAACCCACTAATGTGAAGGTACTCCTTACTTAGGAATAGCAAATTTTGTCACACCAGTGAGGATAGTAAGATAAAGAAGTTCTCTGCTTCAAACTCTACTTCAGAATGTGCAGAATTTGGTGCGTCCCTAGCAGTGTATGATACTAAATATGCTGTCCACTTCCCAAACAGAATGGTTAACAGTAGCCAAGAAGAGGCTAGAGAGACTGAAAGCAATAAAATGCAGGAGTGGGAAAGTGAATTTTCACTTAAGTCAACTGACTAGAAGTCATTGGAGGATGTGAGGTGAATGCTGAAGTTTTTGACATCCTAATTTTCTAGCTGCTGGAGGAATAGAGATTTCCATGAGAGGTGATGTAATATTTAACATGTAAACTCCAGGATACAAGTAGGAAAGAACCAAATTATAATAATTAGTTTAATGCTGTCCCCCTTTGAATTGCATACATTTGGAAGTTGATATCTTAGTGACACTGTGCCAGTGAGTTGTCAGAGTAATAGCGTGTTAATGACAGTTTTTGTTTTGTTAAAAACTAATTTAATCTCAAACTCTTGACTAGAGTCAGTGATTCCAAGGGCAGTGTTCTCAGAAACTGTGGATCTGCATCATATTTTTGTGGTCTGCAAAGTTAAACTTTTGGAAAATGTGACGTTGAAACACTGACAGAATAAACAAGCAGAGACAAGATGCTGTCCAGTGAAAGGTTCCTTGAGGATATGCCAAAAAAGCTGAGTTCAGTGTGCATTGGCCTTCAGTGTTAGCATGGTTCCACAAAAATATTTGTAATTAAAAGCTACATGGGTTTTCCTTGCTGCCTTCAAAATTACAGATTTTAACACAGCAGCCTTTTGTGAGGCCATAACTGTCTTTGTCATGCCTGTACAGGAATATACATATTGGAAGCATTATTAAAAATAATCTTTATAGGTCAGAAACCTTTCAAGAGACCTAATGCTTTAGGAGAGGTGCTTGAATGGCAATTGTATTAATTTTTCTTCTTTTTTAGGTACTTTGATGGAATTGGGTATCTCTCCCATTGTGACATCAGGTTTGATCATGCAGCTGCTGGCAGGAGCAAAGATCATTGAAGTTGGTGATACTCCAAAAGACAGAGCCTTGTTCAATGGAGCTCAGAAATGTAAGCAGTGTTCCAATTAAAATTACTGAGTGTATTTTTATTCTTGGGAAAGCAGCCTGCTTAAGTGATACTAGATATGAGATTTCTTTGGTAGGTGACTTCAGATTTTTTTAAAGGATTTGCTTTCTCTCTTGTTCTAGTATTTGGGATGATTATTACCATTGGGCAAGCCATTGTGTATGTTATGACTGGAATGTATGGAGATCCTGCTGAAATGGGTGCTGGAATTTGTCTTCTTATTATAATTCAGGTTTGTAATGAGCTATTTTGTGTGTAACTGAGACTGGTTAGAGACAGTATAGCTGGAAGGAAAAATTTTTCTGTGTCTGGGTGACTTCAATTTATTTATTTTTAATGTTGTAAAGCATCATCATTGTATCTGTCTAGATATGAGAAATTCTAAATATTCCATAAAGGAGCAGAATATTGGGATGGTTAATATCAAAAGTATTTCAGGTAGGAGTGGCTGCTTCATTGAAAATACAGGACTTGGTGGACTTAGGAAGCAGTGGCTGCTGTTCACTGCTGTGGAGGAATTCTCACTAAATGGCACAGCTGCATCTTTGAGACATTCTCCTGTAGAACAAAGCAGTAAATGCACAAATTTAAACATTGTTTTAGAAAAAAAAGTTCTTACTGAGTAATCTGTTTGCTGTGTCTGCCTTGAAAAAAGGCATAGAGCTCATTGCCAGATGAGATGTGCAGGCCTTGGTAATGAGAGGGCAGAAAAACTGCATGGATTGACATTAAGATGAAACACTTAATGATCACTCTCCAGCATGATGAAAATAATGAAGCAGGGAATTAATACACAACTCTTGACTTGATTTATTCTTGTTTCTGCTCAGTTTTGTTTCTTTTCTCACAGCTGTTTGTGGCTGGTTTGATAGTGTTGCTGCTAGATGAGTTGCTACAGAAAGGTTATGGATTGGGGTCTGGTATTTCCCTGTTTATTGCTACCAATATCTGTGAAACCATTGTCTGGAAAGCTTTCAGTCCCACTACCATCAACACTGGCAGAGGTATGTGTGCTGTTACAGTCAGTCACAACATGTTTCAGTGGGTGTATGCTACACATAAACTATCAGATGTTTATTGGATGGCATTTAAAAAAAATGTGTGGTGATTGGCTTCTGAAGTCAGCTGTCCAATTAACATTGAAGATGAAAATGTCTGACTTACATGGAGATTAGTACAGGTTTGTCTTTGCTGATTTGAAGTGCAGCAGTTAAAATGGGACTTGGAAGTCCTTTGAATGAAAATTTTTGGATTTCCAAAAGGAAATAGTCTTGTTTTAGCATCACTTAGTCCATGGAAATAGAGAAGACAGGAAATACTGTACATTCAGAAGCGTTGTTTGTGATCCAGCTGTTGTTTGTGGCTATAGGAAACTTTTGTAGTGGTGCCTCTGAGTTACTTTAAGCTGGTTTGATTCTTCAGAGACTGCAATCTCTTCATTCCTCAGCCAGTCTTTGACAACATCTGGTTGTTCTGAGACCTCTGAAATACCACTTTAAGATACAGCATCAAGGAATTAAGTCGTTTACTGTGTTCATTTGAAATCCTGAGCCACATTTTTAGTTTGCTCTCATTTGAACCTAATTCTTAGTAGTTCTGTTGCATTTTTATTACTGTTCTTCTAAAAGCTGTTTTTCACCTTGTTTATAATTCCTTCCTTCCAAACATCCTCCTGCTCCCAGAAAAGGAAGTAAGAGAGCATTCTTTGATGTGTGTGACTTTGATGGGTTTTTTTGGCTTTTCTAACCTGAAGTAATGTTTTTTTAGATCATTCTACATTCCACAAGCTAAAAAAAGAGTCCTGTATTGTGACATATTTGTTATAATAGGATCCATGTTCTATTGTATCAGATTTTCTGTTTGTCGCACTTAAAATTTCCAAAAGAAAGGTACTTTTTAAAAAAATGTTTTTAATTTGGAGATTAACCTTTCTTTCACTTTTTTGCTTCATGCAGGAACAGAGTTTGAGGGTGCTGTGATTGCATTATTCCATCTGCTGGCCACACGAACTGACAAAGTCCGGGCTTTGCGGGAGGCCTTTTACCGACAGAATCTGCCCAATCTCATGAACCTGATTGCTACAGTGTTTGTGTTTGCTGTAGTCATTTATTTCCAGGTAAAACTCCTCACAGCAGCTCTGCAGAGGTAGAAGTGCACATGGACTGCAGTCATTGGGCAAAGATGGGAAGGTTTAAGCCAGAGTAACTGAAGTATCTTAGCTTCGAGTAACAAACTATTTTTAGTCCAGTGTTGTTGTTTCAGTAACAATTACCTCTGTGACTGTAAAGCCGTTACATTTCACAGTCAGGCCTACTTGCACTCATTGTGTAATCTCACATTCTGTTAAATGCCATACACACTATGAGAATATTTTTAATAAAATGGATTCTGGTACTGCAATGGTTGCATCACACCAGTAATATTCTTAATATTCATCATTGACTTATAAGAATACTGTTGGACAGAGCTGGAGAACTTTGCTTCTTTGGGGTGTGTATGATACAGATTTGTTCTAGAAGACTGCATAGCTTACCAGTTTTTCCCCAACTTTCTTGAAACATTTAATTAGTGTCTCTTTCTAAATCTAAGTATCTACTAAAATGGACACTAAAGGAGAATCCATGTGGAGATTTTTGGTGGGGGGCGGGGCTAAAATGTGATTTAAATTTTTTTTTTTTTAAGTTGTTGAGTTTGAGTGCTGGCAATAAAAAAAAAACAAACCAAAAAAAAAAAACCACCACAACCCCAAAACCTCAGGTTTTCAAGTCCTGTCCCAGAAAACAGAAAACTGGGCTTACTACACAAGAGCCTGCTGGTAACTGGCTACTTCAGTTAGAAGCCATTACAGGCTTTTATCAACCCCTGTTCTAGAAAATGTATTTTACTGGAGTACCAGTTAGCAGATGAGAAATCATGTTTATGTGAAAAGAATGTAATACAACCAACCAGTAACAGTTTAAAATCCTCAAAATATGTAATCCAGACTGCAGCAGGTATCTCAGGCTTTGCACTCCATGTTTATCTAGCAAGAACTGCATGGTCAGGAATAGCCTCGGGGCATAGTGGGAATTCCTTGTGTCTCAGAAGTTAACCGGGGTGCATTTGTGTTCTTTGCCACAGGGATTCCGAGTGGATTTACCCATCAAGTCTGCACGATACCGTGGGCAGTACAGCAGCTATCCCATCAAGCTGTTCTATACCTCCAACATTCCCATCATTCTGCAGTCTGCCTTAGTGTCAAACCTCTACGTCATTTCCCAGATGTTGTCTGTTCGTTTTAGTGGCAACTTCTTGGTGAACTTACTGGGACAGTGGGCAGTAAGTATTTTATCACATTTTAGCTGCATAAAATTATTTGCATTTTTACTTCGATGTGAAACCTTGGTATTTGACCAGCTGGAATACTTACTTTTTAACATTTGTATATAAAAACTGTTGTAAACATTGAACAGGAATTCCTTTATAAATACAGGACAGGAATGTGGGAAGTCTGAGAAAACTTAACTGCCTTTCTCTTCCCCTCTCAGGATGTCAGTGGAGGTGGCCCTGCTCGCTCTTACCCCGTTGGTGGCCTGTGCTACTACTTGTCCCCTCCAGAATCCATGGGTGCAATATTTGAGGATCCTGTCCATGTAATAGTTTATATAATATTTATGTTGGGATCCTGTGCATTCTTCTCCAAGACTTGGATCGAGGTGTCTGGCTCATCAGCAAAAGATGTAGGTGTTCTACCTTAATTGTTTTCAAACAGTGCTTCTGGTTTAGAACTGACCAGCTACTGACTGATGGTTGTTAGCCCAGTTAACATCAAGTGACTGTGAAACACTGCAGCAGTTTCATAAAATAATGTTTTCTGCAGGTTGCCAAGCAACTCAAAGAACAGCAAATGGTGATGAGAGGCCACAGGGATACTTCAATGGTTCATGAGCTTAACAGGTAATGAAATGCTGACTTCCAGGTGGATGGTGAAGAGTGCTGGGGAAGTGTCAACCAGAGCAGAGATTCTTGGAAAAATCTGATGTGTGTTTCCACTGCAAAAGGAAAGATTCTTCCCATTCAGCTGTTGCCTTTTCCTAATTATGCAAAAGCAGTTATAGCAGCAGATTAGAGATTAACCTGTAGTGTCTTTTTTTTTTTAAGTGGCATAATGAGAGAATTTGAATTGAATCTCTTCCATGATTGTAAAAGATAGATACCTTGATTTTTATGTTTTTCTTTCCTGTTTTTTCCTTTTTTACAGATACATCCCTACAGCAGCTGCATTTGGTGGTTTGTGCATCGGTGCCCTTTCAGTACTGGCTGACTTTCTAGGAGCCATTGGCTCCGGCACTGGCATTCTGCTTGCAGTCACTATTATTTATCAGTATTTTGAAATATTTGTAAAAGAACAGGCTGAAGTTGGAGGAGTAGGTGCATTATTTTTCTAGATGTCCAAATATTTCATGGTTCGTGTGAAAGGGAAAGTATTTTGACAACATGCGTCATTTAGTCCAATAATGCTATTTTCTTTCTACTTGTTTTCAAGTGCTACGTGTCCCATGACTGTAATGGGCATTGAGCGATGCCTGTGTGCAGCATTAGTACCAGCTGCCTTAAGAATAAAGTTTACATTATCTTGTTTAAGTATTATTATCTAGTGTTGCCTGTAATGCTGGAAACAATTCATCTACCTTGCTGTTCAGACACTACTACAGTGAGATGGTAAAATGTATCAGTTTGAGAGCGGTAAACGTCTTTGCACACAGCAGTAAAATGTTAAATTAATTTCCCTATCCCTAATAGGAAAAACAAAAAACCTGAGTTCAGATTGCCACGTGCCAGTATTCCTGACAAAATTTATTTGTATCTGTATTTTACATTAATTTTTTATACTTTTTTAACTTGCATTTCCCCACCACTGAACTCGGCAGTCCTTATTCCTTTGCGGTGCCTCCACCCAGGCACCTTTCTGTGAGCTCTGAGGTGGGCAAACAAACATTTTACCGGCGGCTGATACTCATCTCACCTGTGAGCTGGCTCTGTGGGGGCACTCGGGTCCTTGCCCCAGCCCTGTGGGGCAGCCGCTCTCACGCTGCCAGGGCGGCCCAGCAGTTCTGTTCAACCATGTACTTGTGAAAACTGTGCCACTGAAACTTCATGTCCACTTTGCTTTTGTGAGTCTAAAGAACGAGGCCTGGTTCCTAAAGCAGTTCATAGGAGGGAAAAGGGGGAACGGGGAGTTCCTGCTGGAAATTTGTCGCACTTTACAGCGGCGATGTAACAACTGTAAGCGTTAGACAATAAACTTATTTAATTAAACTCTCTCCTGTGTCCTGTCTGTGGCAGATGTAATTCATGTGCAGTCTTTGATAATTTCTAACAAGCCTTGATAAGGAGGTAGGGCTAGAAGGCTCCCTTTTTTCATCTTTATTTTTTTTCTTTCTAGAATATAATTCTGATTAATTTTTAGCAGCCTCAATTAAAAAACAAATCTCAAGATTCCTCCCCTTAAAGTCATTGAGCTTTTCTACTCTACTGTAATCAATTATTTTTTCCCTTTGATGTCACATTTCTTCTGTCTTCTCTGATGCTTAACTTGAAAGTAACTTTGTGTTGTTTGTGAAGGTAAGAAAATGTTAAGTAGTTTCCTGTTTCAGAGTCTCCCTAATTATGCAGGCACATCCTCATCTATTTCAGAGGCAAGACTGATTTTGATGTGTGTTTATTAAAACTCTTGGATCCTGCTCTTTTAGCAGTGGTGGCTGTTTACATAATTAGTAGCAGCCCACTGTGTGCAGGTGCACTGAGGGTTTGTTTGGGATAAGATGGACCTAGAAGTGATTTGACCAAGTGAAGGTGCAGCCTGGGATCATGGATGTATCCACGGGAGAGGGAAAACTGCAAGGCTGTGCCCTCTCAGGGCCTGTAAGTGACCTCATACCTTCAGCAGGATTCCCTGGCTGGGCCTACACAGTTCTGGTTTGCACCAGTGGATGGTGTTGTCATAGTCATTATTTTAGGCCAACTAAACCAGTTGTCTCTTTCAGCATAGTTTAGTTAGGGTTAGGAGAAGCAAACAGCATCTTCATGTCTAAATCATAATAGGGATTTCTTAAAATTGCCATTTCAAACACTGGAGCCAGAGCATGCACACAGTGTTCTGTGCTGCTGTCCCTGCTCCTGTCACAGAAAATTACTACTTAATAGGATATTCTACGATTCTATGATTTTTTGAGTTGGGAGGGACCCACACGACTCACTGAGTCCAACTCCTGGCCCCGTGCAGGACACCCCAAGAGTCACACCATGCACCTGAGAGCATTGTCCAAACACATCTTGATCTCTGTCAGGCTCAGTGCTGTGACCGCTGCCCTGGGGAGCCTGTTCCAGTGCCCAACCACCCTCTGGGTGAAAAACCTTTCCCTGATATCCAACTTAAACTGCCCCTGACACAGCTTCAGGCCATTCCCTCAGGTCCTGTCACTGGTCACCAGAGAGAAGAGATCAGTGCCAGCCCGTCTGCTCCCCATCATGAGGAAGTTGCAGATCACCATGAGCTCTCCCCTCTCCAGGTGTTTGGAGTTGTCTGAGTGCTGTGTGAGTGAGAGAAACCTGCACTTGTTCTGCCATCTGCCTCCTTTGGAACCATGGTGGTACAACACCAACCACAGTTCACTAAGCATCTTTCTTATACTGAATTATATATACTTATATACTTATATATACTGAACTATACTCCAGAGAGGAGTCTAGTGAGAAACAAGCCATTCTGAAAATTAAACAGTATTTTTATTATGGATACTCTGTCAAGGCTTGATAGACAAAGCAACTAGAAGAAACGCTTTCTGTCAGTTACATAATTCCAAATAAAAAGATCAGAATCATTCCACAAATGCTTTTTTTGTGCTCTACAAGTAAAGTAAAGGACCTTGATTACAAGAACAGTTGTACTTCTAAGCCATCTGACCTGGGCAGTTTTCAACTGAATTTCTCATTGTCCAGTTCTAGAACTTCATAAAAGGAACTTGGAGAGGTTTTTCTGCTGCACGCTTCAGAGCCAATGCATAAGTATAAACCCTGGCATCTACTGCCAGGTGTTCCTCTGCTACTAGTTCTGAAAATAAAAGAAAAAAATTATGAGATGCTGTTAAAACCTCACCTTTACAGAAATGTAAGTCCTTGCTAAAATGAAGATATGTAGCGTTCTAGACACTGCAAACACCTACTGCTACGACTAACTCTCATACCTGGCCAGGTCTCTCAAGGCTTTTTGCTTAACATACAGTATTCTAGGATGAGAAATACCATGAGGAGCCCTGAGAAGAAAAGGGATTCTTTAAGCTCAAGTTAGTGCATTTAATGTGTCAGAAAGCTCTTACCATCAATTCTTTGAAGTAGGTCATTCTTTGGGAGTGAAACAACTTCCACAAATTCTAGGAGAGAAGAAAAAGATTTACACACATTAGTGAACAGAAGAGAAATTCACCTCTGTGTTCTGTTTCTTGCATTTTAGAAGGGGAAAGAAACTGACTTAATGCTCATCACCATCCAAAAGTTTTGAGCCATATCAATAAAAGGTCAGTTAAATGGGGGAAGGCAGTGACTGGGTTCATTAAAAAATGTTTGGTAGAAAGAAGCTGGGAAATAGTTGAGAAAAAAGTAGCTGACAGCTAGATAGGAATCCTAAAAGCAGAAACCTCTTTTGAGAATGGAAAATACACTGTTGAAGAAGACTTTTGTTTGGCTTCTCTTGGTACAGGAATGGATTAGAGATGCATTTCAAGACCAAACCATCTCAAAGATAAAGGTCTTGTTCATGATGCATTCATGTCAGCTTACCCCTCCCCTGTCTCTCTGAATTACTTGTCTTTGGGGCTTGACCTACAGCTGTTGGGGGTTCATTAATTTGAATTTCCTAAAATACTGGTGCTATAGGTGCAATACTTGGAAGGATAATTGACGCAATCATGCCCCACAGGAATTTGCACCTAGGCCAAAGTCAACCTCAGGCACGTTTGATTAGGGTCAGGAGATTACCCAAGCACAAATAAAAACCAGTTTTAACTGACATTTTCTAAGTAAAACTTGCCATGCGAAGATCACACTTGACCTTATTGTCAATGGGAACACAGTCACATTACATACCTCCATCATCTGCAAGTGAAAAAAGAAGTAATAAGGGATTGAAATACACTAGAATTTACAATTAAAAAGCATTTGATGGCTGACTGACTGGGATTGACACTAATTACTTCCAGAGTGAAGCTACAACTGAGCGCAGTATCTAGGTTCACAAGTGCTTATGGCCTTCACTGAAATTTGGCACCAAAATGTTTTATTCTGAGTGTGCCACAGCTGACTTCACATCTGGGCTTCCCCAGTGAATTCAGCAGAGACACACTCTGCTCATCTGGACTGTAGGATTTGATTGGAAGGATGTGCAGCATCCAAATCAGCTAGGACAGAAAAGATGCAGTGGTGGGGTTAACTGTTTTAAATCCATTGTTTTGTTATCTTCTCAACATTTTCAAATAAATGGTACAAAACTCACCAAGGTTTTGCTTAGGTCTTGTGTTCTCAGCCTCATCTCCATTAATGACGACACTCACTATGTGTGTTGTGCTGTTTGACATACCTGGGTCCAAGTACAGAGCTGCCAACAAGCACATTTGAGAGAGGAAAGGTTCATTTTTCAAAGCAGGAGTCAGGCACCTTGACATTTTATCAAAAGCTTTCACAGAAATGTATCTGATAGAAGAACATATATTTGGAAGACATTCATGCTGTAAGAGTAGCGAAAACTTTGTTTTCACATGTTCTTAGAAGTAAGGTGTCTGTAACTCTGAGCTTTTTTACAGATCCCTGGTAAGACTTGTCTTCAGCACCCAAGTTTACTTTCTATTCCACAGACTCAAGTTTTACTGTAAACTATCCCTTACAGACTTCCTCAGTCTGTTGGAGTCTAATTTTGCCATCACCTGTCTCCAGCCTCTCTCAATCCCCAGCATGCAGTTGCACCCAATAACTGAGAGACAAGTCTCAACTACAATGACATTTCCTTGAAATCCTACCTAAGTTGTCTCACCTACCTTCTCAAGTTTGATTTATGATCCTCATTTTGCCTTCATTTTATCTTATGTAGGAAGCATGGGATTGGAACAATCGTGTTCCAAAGGATCTCTGAATTTACTCCAATTACTCTCCTTTCTTCTTTCCAGCTGGAGACCCTGATTACTGTCACCTCCCCACAGCTGACAGGAGGGTGACCCCTGCATCAGGCAGCTATTTTTTTCTAAGTTCACAGATGCTGTTCACAGAAGTCCAGCAATTTAGACCTTTACACTAAAATGCCAAATCACAGCTTGAATAATTGGGCTTTGTGTAAAGGACCCTAATTAATAGCAATTTCCTCCCTACAGACATCAAACTTTTATTTCAGACAGAAGTTCAGCAACTGACGCACATCAAGGACCGAAATTCACTTTTACAGCCATGAGATGCTACCCTGCTAATCTGCATAGGCTTTGCTGCTTGGATTTTCCCTTTGGTTTAGAGTGTTTTAGACATTTAGAGTAGCCATCAACACAGAATTAGCTTTTGTGGGAAAAAATAAATAAAAGCAAAAGACCTGGAGTACATTCAATGACTTCCCCTTTGTACCCAGTTTCTTCCTTCAGCTCTCGAAGTGCAGCACTTTCTGCTGACTCATTTTCCTCAATGAGGCCTAGGAGATACATAATACACAGAAACAATTAAAAGCCTCCCACTTAACTGCAATACCCATCCCAAAATCTAATCAAGCTTTATGGAAGAGGGGAAACGTCCTCACTACTCTGTCTTTATGGAGAGATAAATATTAAGAAGGATTCCAGCCCCTGGATTCATTATGCTGCTGCCCACATCCTTAACTGATTATCTACACAATCACGCTGCCTTCCCCAAAACTGGCATTGATATTCTCATGAGGGAAAGAAGCCAAATGCTTTGACTCTTAGAGAAAGGAGAAGTGGAGGGAATTTTCTCCAATCTGCTAAAACAAGCTTATTTTGTTTTTTTCCTTATCAAATATTCCTATTTCGGAATAGCACATGAAGCTGAGCATGGTTTTCCAGCTAGAGCTTCATTAAGATCACAGAACCAACTAGGTTGGAAAAGACCTTGGAGATCATCAAGCCTAACCTATAAAATATATATAACCTATAAAATATATAAAGATTGACACTCCAAGTACATTTAAACACACTGAACCATATGTGACCCATCCCAATGTTTCAGCCACGTACCTGCAGGAAATTCCAAGCAGTAGCCATTGATTGGGGGCCTGAACTGTTTCACCAGGACAATGCAGTCGTAGTGCAGAGTTCTCTGTAGCACTGCTATCACTGCTACACCTACAACAGTGATGGGAGACACAAGGACATGGAATGTGAGTGTAGCAGAAAGTGACATTTTACTGCCAGATCTGGAAAGGAACCCACACACTGCTACTCTAAGCAATGTTTAGATGCCTGCTCCAGAATCCTGAATGATGAATTTAAGCTCTTTATACCATGCACGGTGAGAGATCTTCAAAGCTCCCCAGCATGTGAGAGGCACACATACCAAGCAAGACTGAGCTCAGGGAAGGGCTCTCCTGCCTGCAGAGACTGTTTGGAAGCCTCTGCAGGGAGCTCTCTACTACACTCCTTTCCTGTGTAAAACATGTCCCAAAGAGCCCCTTGACCCCCAACAGGAGAGCCAATCACCAGTTTGTGTGTACCCCATGTGAGGGTACCCAGGATATCTTTGAAGTGCTCCATCATTTTAAAGTGAACATAATGATCTTGGGAAAGCACTCCCACCAGTAAGGTTCTGATTCTTCAGCACTTAAGTTAGCATTTCATTAGCTCAGGGCTATAGCCAGCTCTGCCAACAGCTCTGCTGTTCTACAGCCTCATTCATTCAGGAACAGATCAGCTCTAAATCTGAATTGTCAGCTTATCAGAAGCACTTTAACAGGGCAAAAATGCAAACAAAAAAAACCACCAATGTCTTACCATCAGCTGTCACTCCTTTTTTGTTGCCAGTACGCTTTACAGTTTCCCAAGTTCTGTTTAAACAGAGAAAAGAACAAATAAATACATAAATCATTTTCTACCCTTGCTACTTTCATTAAAAGCAAAATGTACCATCACACAGTGAGGTCTTGTAAGAAGCAAGCAGCCTTAGGCAGGCCCTGTCATACACTGGCACTATAAAATGTCTATAGCATAATTTTCTTCTGCCTACTTAAGGAGAGAGAGAAAATAATTCATTTTAGTTACATAAAAGATCCAATATTGCTAATTGTAAGAGGATACTTTGCTGATGAAATGGGAGGCACTAGAGAAAACGATCAGTACAGAATCTAACACATTAAGGGGAGGGAACTGAAGCCATGTGCTCACACCTACATAAACACAGCAAAACTAAAGAGTACAAAAGAACTGGACAGAAATGGTAACACACAAGAGGACATTAATTTGCCAATAATATGCAAGATCCAGCACCACCAACAGAGAAAAAAGAGCACTTAATGAAGAACCAGAAAAGCCACAGGATGGACTCTCTGATTGTCACAGAGTAGTTGCACAGCTAGAACTTCCTTCCATGTAGCATCTTTCCAAAGAACTGGAAATGCAACACAATCCAGGGTCCAGCATGCCCAAGAGGATTTAGGAGCCAAATTCAATCCCAATCCTTGCACATCTGCCGGAGTAAATTTTCTTCCCCTGAACAGCAGGAACTCTAAAGGAACCTCACAATGAATAGCTCTCATCTTGTGTGGAGTGATAGGTTTGTAATGTTCATGATCTCTAGCCTGGGGCCAGTCTGTACAATTGGGAATCTGGAACACCAGAGAGGCAATTACCTGGTTTTCCCAAAGGGATCCGTGTAAGTTGTTTCTGCAAGCTTCAACCATTGTCTTTCTACGATTACCTAAAATAAAGAGCTCTTTGTTAAATACATAATGAAATTAATCCCAAAGATTTGGGAGAAACAACACAGCTATTTTTAGATTCTTTTGAATACAAAATTTCAGCATCACAACACATGCAGGAACGTGCAACAGCATTCCTGTTGCTAATACAGAAGAAAACAGTTACTCTAAATTCTTGAACGTGAATAAAAAGATAACCCCAAGACAGTAACTTTTCTTAACATGAGTTTAATGACCAAGTTTTGATGAATTCAGTGGGATTTTATGTACTGGAAAGTCCTCATTTTCTAAGTAGGATTTTGCAAGGGTAATATTTCAGCTCCAAAAGGGTCTCTGGGCTGCACAGACTTTAACTGCACTGGTGCTCACGAGTGCCCCCTTAGCAGAGAGGACAGCCCAAAGGCTGAGCACCAACCTGCCTGACCTCAGACTGTGGCCTGGTGTTACTGCTGTTTTCTGCAGCTGTGAGAGTGATACGAACCTGCCCCTTTAGGACTCTGAGAGCTGCTCACAGAGCTCTTGGCATTAACACTACGGCCAAATCTCTCTTCTGGGCTAAATGAGTTTATTTTCCCTATGATGTTTCCTCATCTTTTATGTAACTCATTTAAAAGAGAAAAATCCCTAGATACTAGCCCTGCAGTTTGCTTCTTTTATTGTAACTTGTTTTAAAATGAGTTATTTTTATTATTACTTGGATGGGCAAAGAACATCTGCTTACAATAGTCTGAATGTGCTTTCCCAGAAAATGGAAGAATCAAGTAAGATCAGCTCCCACTTTCATGGAAGATATTCCAGCATCAGACCACACAGTTACTGCAGTTACAGAACCACTTCTGATATAAGAGCCGCTGGCAGAAAGAGGGTACATACTTCCCTGTATGAAGCCCACAAAATGATTGAAAAAAATAAATATCTTAAAATATGTAAGATCTAATTATAAACTTCCAGTGATACCAAAGAGTACATTGTTTTAAATGAGAATAACTAAGAAACATTACAAAAAAAACCCCCAAACAACAACAAACCAAACCCATAAAAAACCCAAAGAAAACCAAGCAAAAAAGAGGATAAAATGAAAATGCTGCCTGCAAAAAACCCTGCTCTTAATAGAAAACCCCAAAAAATTACAAAAATTAAATCCTTCAGGCTTGTGAAATATTCCTATTTAAAAAATGCCCATGAGAAAAGACATAAATAAAATCCAAACAAATCTCTTCTTCCCTTGTCCCTCGAAACTGGAAGAAATTATAAGACTGTTCACTCCATGAAGAACAAATAAAAGAAACCACATTTGTGTTATAACAAGAGCAGGACACTGCCAAACCTGCCTTAACACCAAAGATTAACTATTAAGAATTCACTTAAAAGGGAACAGAAACAAATACAGGCAGTGTAGGGTGAAAGTGCTTCTAGTAAGAATGAAGAGCCTCCAGAATCCATCCTTATGACTGATATTATTCTTACTACTTCCTTACTGATGTCGTTGAAACGGTGATTATCTAAATTCAAACCCTTCCAGAAAACATAAAAGGTGGTAAAATCCTAAATGTTAAAGCAACCCTTAGTGGTTCACCTTAAAGAAACAGAAAACTGTTGCTGAGTTTCATAACCCACCAATTTGTAAAGTCTCTCAGACATATCAGCATTATTTCTGAACATTGAAAAACCTCCTGAACAGACAATACAAGAAACAGATGCAATATCTGAAAAAAATGAGAAGCAGCTTAAAATAATGCAACACTGTAAATTTCTCTCTCCTCATTGACAATTGGTATAATTATTTCAATAAAGAGGCATTCCTCTTTTAAACTTTTTAAAACACATCTTTTAAACTCTCTGACAATCAGGAAGAAGTGTGTTGTCTATTGAATAGGTTTTTACAAACATACAGCCTCTATAACCATTTTGAACACTTGCACTCACAAACTCACAAATAATTGTTACTTAACAACAAAATGTGTCAAACACAAGCATGCTGTACCTCTTCCTTAAGGACGGATTGTTTAGCTGTTTTTGCAACTTCTGTGGATGTCTCAGCTGCCATTTTCAGGAATGTCAGGCTGTTCCCCTCCTGTGCAAAGTCCAGATATATATGAAACAAAATCAATATTTGCTTTCAGTGTAAAGTTAAAAGGTTCATTTCTGCACTGTAAATTAACAAATATAGCTTGTTAGAGAAAGTCAGGGACGTGTGATGGCAAGTTCAATTCATGTTTTCAGCTCCACCCAACGATTTCAGAGTCAAATAATGCAAAGGAGAAATGTAAATTTGGGTCAAATCCCTGACTTGCATGGTTTAATAGTCCTATCAGCTATCAAGTAGCTGTGCTGGCTGAAGACACTTTTATTACCAATTCAAATATCAAACACACATACAGACAATTCATCCATTTCAGTCAAATTGTTTCATTCTGATCTGTGTGAAATGCTCTGTCAACAGTGTCTGGACAACAGGACTCCACTGTGAAAGTGGGAAAAAGCCTTATACCAAGAGGACTTCAGTGGTAAAAACTGTCTGCTATTAAGAATCACAACTAGAACCTACCTCCACCTTACATCACCAATAAACACGTAAATGACTCAACCCTTCCACTACAAAACAAGGTCAAAAAACTACACGTGTTGCAAGTCCATGCAGCATGTGAGGCTGGTGTGACCCCAGCATGTCAGTCTCTTACTGGGAATGATGTGCCCAACACCATGCAAAAGGCAGCATTTTCAGTAAAATATGCCCAAAGCAAGGCTCTGCACCTGCAGCCCAGTGCCTCAGCCTGCATCTCCAGGAAGGTGAGATTATCCACTCCCTCCATCCAGTTCCAGCCTAAAGGCACAGCAGGCAGCAGAAAATTAAAAAGTGTATTAGAGACTGACCCTGTGTCACTGTGGAACTATGGGGCACTTTCAGCACAGAAACTTATACCTGGGAAATCATCTCCAATATTAACTTAATATTGAAGTCCTGAAAATCATCATGAATCATAAGCAAAAGCCAGTGAAAAGAAACAAGCCAGTTTAAACACCAAGAGAGTTGAGATGAGATAATCTTAAAGATCTCAATCATCCATAGCACTGACGGTCATAAACTTTCCATAAAATCAAAAGGAGTCTTTCCAAGACTTCAACTATGGATTAATAAGGCTCTGTGTGGTCCCTAGCAATGAACAGTACCAAAGTGTGTGAAGACATTCTCTGTCATGCCCAATTTTAGCACTTTCATTTTTTACTTCATCTTTATCCTTTTACAGTTACATCTGCTGCACATTTGTGAAACACGAAATAGCAACAATCAGCTTTCTTACATACTGGATTGACATTTATTTCCACTAAGTAGTTAAAAGGAACAGGTAGGACTAAATATTTCTGTTTATCAGCAGGAGTAAAACTAAAGTACATGAAACCATTTCCTCAATCTGTACACGCTCTTTCCTAAGTCTTAAGAAAGTGTTTTTCAACGAAATAGATCATAAAGGTCAAATGTGCAGATCGGTTTTATGTAACATAAGTCTTGAAAAGAAACCCTGTTAAACCAAACTCTGTTCCTTCAAAAATATGTTCTATAATATTCTCTTAAAGCAATGAAGCTCCTTTTCAAAACCACATAGGTTTATTGTCTACCTTACTGCAATTTGTATAAAAACTTCTCAGGAACCTCACTTGCTTGTGTTCCAGTTTCTATCCCACTTCAGTTCAGTCAGCCGTTCCAATGTTTGGAACTCCCTTCTCTTACGATTGAAGAGTTTTACCTGGACAATGGCCATGGTCTCATGCTGTGACTCTCAAATATAAGATCAAGCTTTCCACCAAACATGCAAAGGAAGAAGCACAGCCCAGGAGAAACAGTCACAGGAGGCTCTGTGTGATGTCTTTAAAAACATTAAAACCTTACATATCCAGCTACAACAAATTCACCTCCTACATTTGGAAAGGATTATAGCCTTTTGCATTGTCAATATAAATATATATATATATATATATATATATATCAAAGGAGTAGAGAGTGAACCACAGCCTTGTTAAAGTTTTTTTGGATTGGGCTAAATCTTCTTCTTTTACTCTCCCGTCACAGGAAATCCCCTTCCATTGATCACACTAATCCTTCTGCACAACCTATCAGTGTATCTTTCTCAAATGTGGATTACCACAGTAGTACCACGAAAAAAACATACTAGAACCTCATCCCATGGCAGAAGCTGTTTACACCACAGCTTGCTCTCTTCTGAGAGATTAAGGGGTAACTTGCTACTTAAAATAATGAAAAAAATATACAGTTTCAGTGGTTTGAATTATTACTAAAACCTAAAATGGGCAAACGCCACAAAGAGAGGGGAATGCTGATCTAGCCCAGTTTCTGTAGTTTGGGTCTCCTCCACAAGTGGGTGCAGTAACTCTACGTATAGTGACATTTTTTTAAAGTTCCACCAAAACAGCATTTTTGTCCAGATTCAGCTGGCTGTATAGAAGTGAGAATTTCTGATGTTAGAGAGCTGAAATACCATTTGGTTAAACGAAGGCTGCAATTCTGGCACCTCAGGTTAGTCATGCTGTCAAGGATGGCAACATCTTTTGTTCATAAACAAAATTAGCTGCAACTGAAAATTAAATTTAACACAAAAATGTTAGGTTTCTAAAGGCCTATTTAGCTTTCAGAACATGCCTTGTCTTGCAGCCCTCTAACAGGAAGGTTCTTCTATCTCATAAAATTCCCTCTGCATATAAATACGAGTTCCTTTGAGTTAAAAATTCAATGCAGCTGATACAACAGCCTGGGAACCTGGCTGCCTGACATAGAATTACATGAGTTCTTAAGAACAGACATTCTTAGTAGTTATAAATGCAGTCTTAAGAATACGTCAAAGTGCCCACATTTATCAGCTGCCTTAACACAAATCAACAACACTCAAACTATCAATTATAGGGAAAAATAAATGTTTTCTACTTTGATAGTTTTTGTGCCCAGTATTACAGGGTGCTGCTTACAAATCACGCTACTTCTTCCATTTATTTCATACTGGGTTCAAATTCCGTCCTGAAAAAGCCATGCCATTTATGAAACATGTAACTTTACTCCCACTGTTCATTCCTTTATTGAGTGGCTTCCTTTCAAGGCAGTATCCAGCCATTCTACAGATTCCAAATTATCCTTCCCAGGAGTTAAAATCTTAAGCTAACTGAGGTCTGTGAATCAGCTCAAGAGAGAAGCCAAGATATCAAAACTAAGTATTAATACTTAGATAGATGGATTAGCTTTTCTAAATCATTTTTCAGAAGACATTGTCTGTTTCAAACACACATTCCAGCTGACAGCAAGCTCAGCAACAGGATCTCATGGCAAGCTCAAGGACAAACAAAATACAGGTTTTCTCATAAAGAATGTGCAAAAGAGACACTGACAACATTTTATGCACAATTTAACCAACAGCACTCTGAAATACTTACACTAAAGATAAACATCATTAAGAACTCCTAAGGCACTTAAAACTTGTTACTTGCACTTTAGTGCTATGATTCTAGAAACAAAATCAATTAATTAGCAATGAAGTTGATGGGAGGGAGAAAAGTAGGCGGAAAATGTTTCATTTTTATCCTGGTATTTAGAAGCACGGATGACCCACTCAGTGCCAAATAAAATATGAACAAATAACTGCAGAGCAAACAACAACATGGATTATCTCACATAAGCAGAAGAGGGTTAGAGGCAGCTCCATGTTGTTATCAAACCTCCCAACAGCTGAGGTGTCACAAGGCTGAGGGAGACATCCCCAAACTGCAGATGTGAGAGTACACAAGGAAACATCTTATGGAAACAACACCATGCAAGGGACACGCAGCCACAGAGACACAACAGCTGAACCACGGGGCTTGAAAGAACCCCCATGCTACTCTGTTAATGCTTGACTTGGGACTAAACAAAATGAAATAGTGGTAGATGAAGAACTTAACACAAGCTGACAATGCACGCTCACAGCCCAGAAAGCCAAAGGGGGTCTGGGCTGCATTCAAAGGTTGTGCCCCTCTCCCCTGCCCTTGTGAGAGCCCCCCTGGAGCACTGTGCACAGCATAAAGGACATGGAACTGCTGAAGCAAGCCCAGAGGAGGCCACCAGGTTGATAAGGAGCACCTTCCCTACAAAGACAGCCTGAGAAAATTGCAGAAGGCTGCATGGAGACCTCCGAGCACCTTCCAGTAAATGAAGGGGCTACAGGGAAGCTGGAGAGGGACTGTTCATCAGAACTGTGGCCATAAAACAAGGAGTAATGGGTCAAATTGAAAAGGGGAAATTTAGGTCAGATATCAGGAAGAAATTCTTTACTCTGAGGGTGGTGAGACACTCGAACAGGTTGCCCAAGGAGCTGTGGATGCCCCAACCCTGGCAGTGCTCAAGGCCAGGCTGGATAAAGCCTTGAGCGACCTGGTCTCTTGGGAGTTGCCCATGGCAGGGGGCGACTGAAACTGCATGATCTTTAAGGTCCCTTCCAACCCCTTAACATTCCATGAGTCTATGAAACAGCTCCATGCAGGGGACGCGCGGGCACAGGGAGGACAACAGAACCGGAACGGATAACACATTACTCAGTCACTCCTTGTCCCGGGGCGGGGCGGGGCAGGCAGGGCGAAGGCAGCGCCGCTGGAGGCTCCGGGACGCCGCCGCCGAGCGGGGCCGGCCCCGGGCAGCGCTGAGGCGGCGGCGCCGGGGCGGGGCCGGGCCCTGTGCGCCGGCGATGGCGCCGGGCGGCGCCGGGAGCTGCGCGGGAGGTTCCGGGCGGAGCGGGAGCTTCCGGGAGCGGCCGGGCTCGGCAGGAGGAAGAGGAGGATGAAGAAGGAGCAGGTGGCGCACTGCCAGTTCTCCGTGTGGTACCCGCTCTTCAAGGCCGTCACCATCCGCAGGTGAGGGCGGCGAGGTGCGCTGGGGGCTGCGAGAGGCGGGGCGGGCCGTAGGGGAGCGGTGTGGGCTGAGGGAGGGAGGAGTGCGCGGTGCGGGAGGTGATCCTGCCCCTCCACTCCGCCCTGCTGAGCCTCACCCGCAGTGCTGCGTCCGCTTCTGCGCTCCTCAGAGCAGGAGGGACATGGAGCTCCTGGAGCGGGTCCAGTGCAGGGCTACGTGGATGATTAAGAGACTGGAAAAGCTGAGGGAACTGGGCCTGTTCAGCCTCGGGAATCAGGAGATAGTTTGGGTTAGGAAGGACCTTAACAATCATCTGGTCCCAGTCGCTTGCCGTGGGCAGAGACACTTTCCTCTAGACCAGGTTGCTCCACGCCCCCTCCAGCCTGGCCTTGAACACTTCCAGGGATGGGGCAGCCACAGCTTCTGATGTCCATGTAACTCTGATCACAACAACAAAGTGCTTACATAGCCTGAGATAGAAGATATCTATGTAACCTTAATATCAGTATAACCCAAATCATTACTTTTATCAATATAACTTGAAGAATATTAGTATAACTTGAAGCATAACCTTTTATACTTATATCGCCTAAAATAATAGCTTTTACTTATGTAGCCTGAATTATAACTTCTATACCTATAACCTGAATCATAACTTTTGATATCCATATAATCTATTATTAATAACTTCTTATACAATGTAATGGCTAGCATATAGTTAACTAGTTGCCTATACGCAGAATAGAGAAAAAGAAAAGAGATAAAAACTTACCAGGTGAATTTTAAAGATAAGTAAGTGTAGTGCTAATGAGAAATTGGCAAGCCAAGCCAATTATCCACAAAACAAAGAATTAAGTCTATCAGTTAGGACCAGATAGACTGAAGAGCATCACAACTGCGCATGCCTCGAAGACAAAGTTGAAAAGTTGAAGTGTGAAGAAGACTTTAGAAGTCTTCATCAAAGACCCCCGAAGACTCCTGAACTGGGGAAGTGCATGCACAGTGCAAAGAATTATCTAATAACCATGAGATCACGCTATGTAAATTAGTTCTGGCGCCTATGTGATGATGCTGTAATGACATAGCAACATTAAGCAAAATTTTACTGTATAAATAAACCACAGCACTTGACAAAGGCGGCTGAGTTTAGAGGAGAAATCCCCCTCACCACCAGCACTGCAATAAACAAATACCTGCTCTATGGACATCAGACTATGGGGTTTTATTTCCAGCCTATCTTTTGGGCATCACTTCTCTGGGCAACCTGTGCCAGGGCCTCACCACACTCACAGGGAAGAATTTCTTCCTAATATCTCTCTAAAACCGACTCTCTCTCAATTTGAACCTGTTCCCCCATATGCTGTCACTACAAGCTCTTGTAAATAGTTTTTCTCCATCTTTCCTGTAAGTTCCCTTCAGGTACTGGAATGAAAAAGAGGTGACTGAGAGGGAAGTTCATTAATGCATATAAATATCTAAAGAAGGGGTGCCAAAGTGTGGGCCAGGCTCTGCTTGGTGGCACCCAGCAATAGAAGGCAGCGGGCAGAAACTGATGCTCAGGAAGTTCCACCTGAACATGAGGAAGAATTTCTGTCCTATGCAGTGACCAAGCACTGAAACAGATTGTCCAGAGAGGGTGTGGAGTCTCCCTCACTGGAGATATCCCAGAACTGTCTGGGTGCAACCCTGTGCCATGTGCTCTGGGATGACCCTGCTTGAGCAGGAAGGTTGGATCAGATGAGCCACTGTGGTCCCTTCCCACCTGACCCATTTTGGGATTCTGGGGCTGGGCTGGGTTGGGTTGGAAATTAGCTTGTGGTGGAGCAGGGCTGGGTGAGATAGAGGGGACCTGTGTGGGGCAGAGCTGGGGTGGAGGTGGTGAAGGATTGCATGAGCCATCAGCTGCAGTCCCATGAGCTGGGGTCTTGCCTCCACACCGTGAGGGGGTGTTTTGGGAAGCCCTGGGGCAGGCCTGGTACCCCTGTACTCCCTGCTCTCCTGGTGTGACTCCATGCTGAGCATTAGAAGATATCCACACTGTTTCTACTATCCACATCCTGCTATCCACACTGCTGTTCCTACTTGCTTGCTTAAAAAAACCTGACTGAATAGATCCAAACCAAGTGGCTGACTTGGTGTTTCTGTGTATTTCTGGAAGGCACAGAAAATTCTTCAGGTTCTAAGGTGCTGCTACTGGTCACAGGATAGTTACAAGAACTACCAGTAACTCAGGAAAGTCAAGACAGTTGCCCTGTTGGATCAAAAAGTGCTGACATCATGCTTTTAGTAATCAGAGCATTTGATCTTTTATGTTTTTTAGTGTTTAACACAGGCTTATTTTTGGTACATGTAGTGATAGTCCTGCATTTTTGGAACATTAGGATGGTATAGGCAAATTTTGGTTTGGATTTCAGAAGGGAAAACCTTTAGTTTGAGCAACTTGTTGTCTCCTTCTCACAGGGTGCCCACAATTTTACTTGGAATTTCTTCGAGCTTTGAAGGAGTGGGGCATTTTTGTGTATTTCATCTAAAATTTTTGTCCTATACTACTCTAGAGGGAAAATGGGCATTGCTTTTTGGGTGTGGGATAAGATGGGAGAAACACTATAGAAGAATAGTTCTCTTAGAGGATAAAGCATAGTGTTATTGAAGTATGTGCCATTAAAAACCCTAATTATTGTATTCAACTAGGGTTTTTTTATTATAACAAGTAATAATAAGGTATTAAAGAGATTTTCGTATTTCTTCCAGTGTTATACTTCCCCTGCCAGAGAATGTGAAAGAATATTTGCTGGATGATGGAACACTCGTGGTTTCTGGAAGGTAAAGTGTGTTTTGTCCCCAGCTTCCAAGTATTAATGATGTTTTATATTCACAGCACCATTTTGTATACATGTATTGTGCATAATGAGTTTTTGAGTTTGACCAGTGTGACTGCAGTAAACCTCATACTGTGTGAGCATGTGAATGGGCTGACTGTTGTTAGTACAGCTTGATTTGCTGCTGCCTGAAGCAGATCCTAAAATCCATGAACTACAATTCATTCTACACCAAGTGGACATAGACCTTTCATTTTTTCTATGCCTTTCCTTGTGGAGTGTACCAAGCTCTGGAATGCTCAGCTGCTGGTTTGTGTTTGGTTCCTTGGATCTGGTTAGGTCCAGTTCACAGGCTTCACCTGTCCCATGCCAGTCCATGGGTGAAGTGACATGACCTGAGTTTAATTCTCAATAAAATAAGCTATATACAAACTCAGTACTTAGTAACATTTTATTTAATCATTTCCTTATGTGTAATCCGTGCAAATGACAAATGTCCTCTATGTACACCTATGCCAGCATTTTGGGTGGAGAAGAATGAGGTGGATAGATGGCAGGAACAGTTGGTAAGAACCCAGGCCTTGCTCTTTGTGTTCTGCTTGGGATCTCACTGTGTGGTCTCCTTGTGAAATGGTTGCTGCATGCATCTTGTTAATGATCAAACTCAGAAATCAGTGATTCCATGATTCCCTAACTGGTAGTCTGCCCCTTGCAGAGCAACCAGTGAGGCTGTGAGTGAAAGGGAGCTTTGTCTGATTTATCAGGTATCAATTTATGTAAAAATTGAAGCTGTTTAAATGCCTTGTAAAGATGAAAGGGTTTTTTTTTTTTAATTTAATTTTTAATTTCTATTCTTTTCTTTCTAATTTTTTTCTGAATTATTTTTCTTATTAAAGGGTATCCAGGAAATTAGAGTTGTTTTTTAAATCATTTTGGATCAGAAGTAGTATTGTCACCTGCTTCTGCAGAATTGAACAATTTATTTAGCAGCAGCTGTTTATTTTAATAAGCCTTCAGAAAAGCTGAATTTGAAGGTTTGACTTAACTGCTGTGTTCTACAATTTTGCTGTCTTCAGTGGAGTAATGGACAGCTTAAAAATTACATTTTTAAGATGTTTGCAGTTAAAATCCCTTTTAGAAACCATTTTTTCTCTGAGTTGAACTTTCTTAGCTAGAAGTGAATGTGATCTCCTTGCAGTCAAGGCCAAGATTGCTTCTAACCTTCAGTGCACCCCTATCTGACCTCTAGATCTCAAAAACTGGATTGATGGTTTAATCCCTGTGGAAGTGCATTGGGGGACTGCAGAGACTCAGCTTGCCTAAGAATTGACTTTTGGCAGGGATGTACATTTGATCTTGCCCTGTTTGCTACATTGTCCACTTTCCATAGGCTCTTCTTTTGTCTGTATGCTGAGTGTGAGGACATTTTCTGTTCAGAGCCAGAAATTCACAGGTCAGCATTTGAAACTCAACATTTATGAATTTTTACTTGGAAAGGGAGTATGGAGGCAAAGCATAATTTAAATTGAACTTGTTGAGAAAAAGAACCAGTTCAATTTATGTTTGTGTTAGAGTACAGTGAAGTTGGAAAAGAATCATTAATTGGGTGTTGAAAAGCTTCAGTTGTGGTGTTTTAGATCAAAAACTGATCTGCTAATTTGAAAGAAGGAAAGTGTTCAGGGTAGGACCTAGGCCTAATGCCAGGGTGTTTGGTCTTCAGTTTTCAGTACTGGCTTGCTCTGATTTTTCTCTGCCAGGGTTTTGAAGTTTAATCTTCTTACAGAAACGTTTTGAGATCAACAGCTGGAAATGCTGTGCAAATATAATGGATATGGTCAAGTCAAACTTCAGTGCTTAATGTTTTTTTTCCTGTTAATTTTTTCTTTCAGAGAAGATCCGCCAAGTCACGCTCAGGAGGGGAGTGATGATGCAGAGGAGATACAGGTCAGTGTAAAATTCAAATTAATGTCAAGTCTCCTAAGGAAAATATGAATGTACAACCTTTTCTGCATTATTTATAGGTGTGGAGAGTCCTTCACAGAAATAATTATCATGTGGTAGTTGCAATGAAAAATGTAGAAACATGATTATTTATGCTTTGACATCAGGGGAAGTTTAAAATATTTCTGTGATCTTTCACAGAAGACTTTTTGATTTTTATTTCTTGATAATTGCATTTGGAATAATGAGTAGGGAAGGTTGAAATTGAAAATTAGGAGTATATTTGGAGTAGTTACTTCAAGAAACAGTGGAAGTTTCTGAGGCCATAATAACTCAGAAGGCCATTCTAGAAGAAAAACACTGAAAAATGTTGTAAGTACAAGGTGACAGAAGGTACAACAAGCAGATGAAAAAGAAATTAAATTGAAACTAATGGATCATGGATCTAAGGATGGAAGTGCTGGAGCTGGAGACAAGCTCTAGATAGGGAAGACTGAGTTCTGAAATGTTTATCTTCCTGATATAAATCACAATTGAAATATACAGGTATCTTTTTATCAATACTTTAGAGTAGTACTTCTGCTGAATATACAGTATTTTTCCTGTCTTTCTTTACGGACAAAATAATTGCAGGATGATGATGTTGTGCTGTCCGGGGCAATAATTTGATCTACCTATTGTAGGAGGTTGTATGAATTCTGATGTCCTCATAATGGATGTCTCAGGAAACTGGTAACCTTTGATTTGTTCTTATTTTTAACAGTGGTCAGATGATGAAAACACTACAACACTTAAGGTAAGGTCCTGTAAAAGCCCAGTGTGGGTTCGTCAGCAGTTTCCTTTCTTCAGCCTTGTGATACAAACTTATTGCTGGTTAGAGATAGCTCTTGCTGTATTTAACATTTTTCAGACCATTTTAGATGGAGGGCAGTGTAGATGTCTGTAACTTCAAAAAAGTTTTGCTGGCTTAATTTTATTTAACTAAAAATAAAACACTTTTCTTCATCCCCAACAATCACACACACTTGTTAGACTGTGGGAAATGAACTGAAGTACAGCTCTAAATATAGCTGTCTTTCATTTTCACCACTTCGAGTATCTCCAAATTATTTAATCAGCCTGGATGCAGAAGAAACTAAGCCCCTGCAGCTCAATCTTCACAGCTCTTCTCTTAATATGCCATTATTTCTTCCTAAGTACATCTCTTTCTATATTTTTTTTCCTTTTCCTGTGTTTATGGTCCCCTTTCACTGTGTCTGACGTGGAATGAGGGTCATAATGGATGCAAACCAGGCTTTCTTGATCTTTTTTGCATCTTTTTTTGAAATTTGCTGTTGCCCTGTCACTGTCAGAGTTAAAATACTCGTGGCACTTGTCTACAATTGATAGTGTGACTTCAGTTCTTTAGCTCCCTAATGTTTATCATGGTGTGGAATTGCTCATGTTGGATTAGGTGCCCTATAATCACAACCCTGCTTTGAGTGAGCTTCCGGTGGCACAGAATTTAGAGCCCAGAGTTGGAAACTAGTGCATTTCAAATTTGTGCACACTGATTCATCTTCAGTTCAAATACTTCGCCTTTGATAAACTAGATTCCTGAAATTGTAAATTATTCAAAACAAGGATTTTGGGATCCATCTTATCGTTTGCAAAACTCATGGTAATGATGCTAAAAAAGTAATACCAGAGTTTTGAATCAGGTTATGTTATAGTATGGAACACAATAAAGAAATACATAATTATTTAACCTGTCAGAAGTATTTAACCTGTCAGAAGTATTTAACCTGTCAGAAGAGCACAGGTCAAATGACTCTACTGTATCTCGGTAAGTCTACAGCTTCCTCATGAGGGGCAGAAAATTCTGTTTTTAAAATAACTTGCATTAATATTGATGGTTACAAAGTCAAGCACTCAAAATTTAGGAAATGATGGAGTCTAGTTTGTTTATGCAGTTTTAGAACTTTCCTCTTGTGTATATATTTATCCCTTGTGTTAATCAAGTGACACATTGGTAACATTTTCCCAAAGAGGTTTAGTATGTGCTGGTATTACATATATAGTAGGACTCCCGATTCCTGTCAGAACAAGAGGAGCTTAGATCAGAATGCAATGGGTGAAGAATTTTACTTCCTGCAGGAACAGTTTCTAGAATCGACTGAAAGCCTAAAAATAAAATAAGACAAGTGTTTTTTTCAGTTTTCCAAGTGTAGTTTCCCATGGAGACTAGGTAATGTACGAAGGGAAGGTTCAGAATGTTTGAAGTTCAGTCTAGGTCACTGCACTAAAATGTGAGAAGGTTTTTTTAAATGTTTGCATTTGGGGAAGCTGCAGTGAAGAGATGTCAGAATGTATGAGGTTTTTTTATTTGCTTGTATGGCTGTGAGGGCTTTGTTGTTTAAGAAGCATCAATTAGCTTTAGCCTAGAAGTTACCCTTGAATTGAGTTTATAAATAGGCAGAAATAGTGTTCTTATATACTTCTTGCTATAAATCCTGTTACATGAAAAATCTTTGACATACGCTTGAAATCCTTTCATATTATTTTAAAGGTCAGCAACCTGTTTTTTTACCTGTAGTGCCGCATTCAGGGTAGAGTTTGGAGCAACCTGAAGAGCTGGGGTTTTTTTAACCTCAGTCTTAGATTTTCAATGTTCTTTACAAGGCAAGGTTTTCTAGTCTAACCTTTGCAGTGTGTCCTCTGTTTTGAATTAATACATTGTTATGCAGCTGTTTTAAGACCTAATTTAAGAGCTGATGGGTTAAAGTATTATAATTTTATAATATAAAGTATTACAGTTTTATAAAACTGGAGCTTAAGGAAGAGCTGTTACTCAAATTGCCTATGAGATGCTTAGTTCTAAAATTGCTCTTTAAAAGTTTAAATATTGCTGGATGTTACTTGTATACAGTAATCTACCACAGGGTATAAACTAATAGGTAAGGATTTACAGTTTGGTTATTTGACTTGTATTTTTGCCAGCTGTTGCAGATTTCATGATGAATGCTATGAAGTTTTGGGTTTTCTCCTGAAGTTCAGGTACTTGCTAGTAGTAAGAGTGAGAACTGGAAGCAGTTTCAGTTTTCTCTGTCTGAAAGAATGGCAGATTTGATTAAGTGATTTTATTATACACTATGTTTCTGGGGTTCATACTGATTTTGGACATACTTCTTCTGGAGTATGTATCTCTAATAGTCTTTAGAAGATGGCTACACTTCACTATTAAATGTACTGAAACTGATATTTTTGCTGCTGTTCTTCATTCAGGCACCAGAATTTCCTGAGTTCACAGCTGAAGTTCAGGAAGCAATAAGTTCCTTGGGTGGCAGTGTTTTTCCTAAACTCAACTGGAGTGCTCCAAGGGTAAGAATGCTGACTCCCAAAACTTGTAACAGATGTTGTCATACAGAATGGTTTGTGTGTGTTTTATCTAAATGCATTGGAAGGAGGAAGAGACTAGTGGTTCTGATGAAGGAAGAAGTGATAGAGAAGATATCAGTGAAGTGATGGATTCTTTAATCAACCACTTCACTGATATCTTGTCTATCACTAGATGGTGATGGTGCATGTTTGGGGAGGCTGATGCAAGGCAGCACTGACTTTCTTATCTAAAACCCTATATCCTGGTCACAGATGGTTGTGTGATGGTCAGGCTCTTCTTGTTTAGGGTACTAGGTGAAAACTTTGTTTGGGATAAAGATGAAAAGCCCCACAATTTTAAAAAAAGCAATAAGCTTGCCTCTAGTTATTTTTAGGTACTCTTAACTATACTGTAAGGATGGGTGCACCCAAATATTGTTGTTTTGTGTTCTCAAGAGACACTGTGTTCAGTCAAGCATTCCAAGAAGGTCCCTGGAAGCAGTAAGGCAAAAACTTAGTTTTGCAAATGGATTTGCACTGCTTTCATCAGAGTATTCATAAGAAAAACAGTAACTATTGTCTCTTTTAACCATTAATGAAGTTTTCCTCAAAATAACAAAGGTAATTTTATGTGTATTTCAAATGTTGCATAATATTTAGATAGACCTGCAGCCTGCATTCCTTCCTGCTAGTAAAGGTATATTTGTGGATAACCATGTTTCTCTAGGATGCCTACTGGATAGCAATGAACAGCTCTCTGAAATGTAAAGCTCTCAGTGACATCTTCCTCCTCTTCAAGAGTTCAGACTTCATAACTCGTGACCTCACTCAGCCGTAAGTAGATTTCCAGCAGACAGTTACACACAGCCAGAAAAACCAGAAGCAAAGAAAAGACATTAAAGTAGCACATGCAACCAGTGTGCTATGACATTATGGACTAAGACCATCTTTTTGGAGTAGCTTTCCAGAGCAAGTGGTGTTGCATTCTTGGGATTTTTTGCCTTCCCAGCCCTCTTGGTGTTTACTTGTTGCTACTGTCCTTATTGGTGCCACTTCTTATGGTAATACAGTGTGACTTTACCATGTCCTTTTTCGTATTTTAAAGTTGTTGAGGTTTGTGTGGCTGCCTGGAACGTGCTTGAGACTTCTGGTAACATATTTCCAGAGCTCATTCTGAACCCAAGTTCTTGTAGCTCTTGGAACAAATACATTCCAGGTGACTAAGGATAGCAACTACAGATAAAAATACTATGTGCTTGGGGTTTATTTTTATCTGCTCACATGAAGGGAGTACTTAATTATATGGGAACAGTTTCCTCCTGTAGTACCTGCATCTCATTGATTTATGTAACTCATTTCTAAAATACAGCATGTTTCTGAAAGAAAATGAAATTACTGGAGTTGATACTTCTGTTACTATGGTTACTTTTTTTTTCCCCCAGACAAGCAGAATTTCAAAGAAAATGGGCAATCCATGGCTTGGTATCTGAGAGATTGTTTTCCAGTAATTATTCAATGCTTATTTACATTACTGAATTATTTAGGAGACTCAGTCAAATGCGGAGCTGTTGTTCTAGGGGCATTATGGGGGGTTAACAGGTATAAGTTTCATGTCAAGCGGCTTGTGTCTTGATAAAAATTTTCTTTTTAAAGTGTGAAACCAGTTGCATTAGTGCTGTGCAACTGCCTTCTTTTTTATTCCTGCAACTCTAATGAGACTCTCTTCCCCCAGTTTTTTGATACATGAAAACAAAAGGGGCTGTTGACAGCAAGGCTGTCAGTCCAATTCTGATGTTGGGTTTTCCGTCATGTCTAACCTGCAATGTCATGAGGTGCTGGGGAAGAGACTGAAGAGGAGGGGAGAAGATACTGGAGTGATAAAACAGTTCGAAAAACACATTGGGCTTGGGAAGCAATAGTGAGCATTGAGAATTCGTGGTTCTAGTATCACAGAGAATGAAAGGGATGGGGGAGATAAGAAATCCCCCATCAGAAGTCTTTGGTGCCTTAGCAAGGAGCTGCTTTTCATGGTTTCCCCTCATGAGAGGTGGGGTGTCTGGAGGATGGTGTGCTGGGAGGGTTGAGAAGTAAAATTTAATGTCTCCTTTGTTGCAGTGGCTTTCAGGACTGATTCTTGTACATCTGAAAAGAACTGCTCGCTTTAAATCATCCCTTTGTGAATGTTAAATAATACGGGGTTTGTATTTACTGTCCTCATGTATAAAGAGGTCCAGCAAAAAGTACCCAGAGCTCTTTGCAGAATTCCTGTTTGATTAACTGTTTTCTAGTGAGTCTGGGAGACAAGCAAGTGTTCAGCAAGTGCCACTTGATTTAGATGTGGCAACTCTTCGTATGGTAGAATGAATTGGTTCAACCACTTTCACTGATACTGAAATCCGTGCATTTTCTGTCAGGTTTAATCTTGGATCAGTTACAGTCAGTGCCTCAGCTCTTCACTTCGCCCCCTGCAGCCAGCACTGGTTTGGTGGGAGGGGCAGCGAAGACATCGTAGTTGCTGTGGTGTGAGGTTTCAGCCATCAGTGATTTCACCTTAAGTTCACACAAGAACAGTAGTGGCTGAGCAGTCACATTCCCTTCTCCTGATCCTACTGTGGGAGAATAACCCCTTGCAGAAAGGCAACACCTCCAACTCCACTGCTCCAGTCCATTTAGGTTCCTTTCCCAATGTGATAAAACCACCAGAGAGCGCAGCTCAGCTAAGGTGGTAAATAAGTAAAGCTTATGGCATGATTGTGGGAAATCACCTTGGTCTCTCTGTATCTTGTAATTTATGAATATGTCATACTTGATTAAAGCATATATCATTGTCCAGTCTCTGCTTGGTATTTCTAAATTACAAAGTTATTTGTACAAAATGTCCCCAAGCAGGGCAATGATTATTGCTAAATCGGAACAGTGGTCGTCTTTAATTATACTATTGATTAGCTGCCAGTTCACTAGTCCTTAGCAAGCAGAAATTAAAAATGTAGCTGGCATAAGAACCTGAAGTGCTGAACAAATGAAAATTACATGCATAATGCATCCAAATCCCTTGGAAGGACTACTTGGATGGAGGATAAATGCACTATATTTCTACTTCATCAATAATAGTCAGTATGGTCTAAAAGTTTCTTGCCCTGCATAAGTAACAGCTGAAATGCTGAATACCCTTTTTTTGTTGTTGTTGGTTTGTTTCCTGTTCAATTGTATGAACTTAAATATCCACTTCATGGATCATAATATGGTGAACATGCTGCAATGGCAATTTGTAGATCTGTGTTTCAATCTAGAAATTTAAGCCAGTGATGCAGGACTTAAGGCAAGCCACTTTCTTTGCCTTTTTCTTCCTGTCCCATTTCCTATCTGCCTCTAAACATTGTTCAGGTCAGGGAATGCCCTTGTTGTAATTCTCAACTGTCTCAAGTTCCAAGAAAACTTCAACCATCTAATGCTTCAATACAAACTATTAAAAAATATGGACTCAGTGCAGATACACTGAGCATGATTAAATTGCTTTAACTGTTTTAAAAGTTTGGATTCTTTCATGATGCTGACACCTTGGTTGAAAAGTTCAGACTAATGAATTAACTTTCCTGCTTGTTAATTTTATATAAATTAACGAAGAATTCAGAGTGATGTACTCATTAATGTAGTTGATGTTGCTTCTGCTTCAAAGTCAGCATTGTATTTTTACTTAGCTGAGTTCACAAAAAATCTTGTGGGTAGTATGATCTTAACTTTTCAGGCATTAATGTAGGCTTTCAGAAACTTATTGTTGTTTGTGTGTATGTGATAAAAAAATCCCTTTCTGACTGGGATTTCTGTTAAGTGATTAAAACTCCTCTTTTGCACAAAAAGCTGTGTATAACCCTGGTGGGTATATTGGTATAGAACACAGTTTTCTGCCTTATTGTTAGAATGAGTGGACTGTGTTTTGCTAAAATATGATTGACTGCCCACCTTGAGACTGGTAGAAGTATTAGCAGTACTTCTAATGATGTGATAATGCCTCTGCATTCTGACAACATTTCTGATGCCAGACTTAATGCTTTTAATACTGAATTCCAGATTGTAGGGAAATTTCAAAGCTTTTCTGAGATGTGGAGGAATAACAGCCTATGTTCTCCTAACAGAACATAGGAGGCAGTGTTGGATCATGAAGAATGTGCCTTGGCACTCCAATGGCTTTTTGCAGGAGCAGGAGCTGTTAGTTTAGGTTTTAATATAAGCTGTTTCAAGGTAGGCAGTTCCACATGAGAGGATGTGGAAAATGAGGCCTTTGATGATGATTTTTTTTCCTCGGGGTTTTACTCTTGCCCCATTTTTCCTAGCAATTTACAGTGTAGTACAGGATTCTTTTGAGTGGTGCATGAATTTCCTATTTCTTTTAGTCCTTAAAGTTCCAGCAAGGTTGAATATTCACGGAATAAAGATACAGTTCAAAGGCTGTTAAAAGCTTCTCCTTATATTTTTTTAATAAGGTTTTAAAATAAACTGAGATAATAGCAGGGAAGTATCAGGAACAGAATAAATTTTACAATTCTCATCATATTCATAATAGTTCTTAATTATCTCTGTGATTTGCAGATGAGTTCATGGCTTTCTTAGCAGGGCAGGTACTGGAGAAAATTGCAGACCTTCTTAAATTGCTTTTCTCAGTGTTGAAAACTGACCTGGATAACAGCTTTGTGTAGTGTGTCCTGTGGTCAGGTATTTGCATTTGGAGTTTGACATAGAGCTGCTGCATATAAAGAGATACTGATCCTGGTCATGATGTCTGTGTATAACTCTGTAAAAAAGCTGTGACCGTAACACAGGAAAAGGGTTTCCCTTCACCCATAGCATTCAAAATTACAGTTTTCAGAGGCTTCAGAAAATACAGCCCAGGCATGTCTCAGTTTGGGCTTCCTGAAATCTTTCTGATTGTTCTTTTAAGTACGTCCAAACCTGAATAGGATGTGGGTTGAAGACACCTCACTTAGGGTTGTGCCTCTAGTGATCAAAAGCCCATCTGTAATACATGAGTTCACATGGGCCTCAACAATAAATGCTACAATAAGCTGGTAAAAAATATAAAATTGCAGCCTCAAGTTGCCCAAAATTTACCCCCAAATAGAGGTGGTCTTTTGTCAATGAAAACTCATAATATTTAGAAGGGAAATTAGATTACAGACACGTGAGTTTGTTTTGTATTCCACTGTGTTCTCCCATTTTTTCCTCATTTGTACTCAGTCCTCTGGCATTAAGGCTCAAGAAAAATATCCTTACTGTGACTAGCAGTATTTTTGCCTGTATTTGTCATTTTGCCTGTTTGCTTGATTTGGCAGCAATACCTGCACAGTCTGTGGGGCTTGGCATGGCACCTGATTTCATTTTCTGACTTACAAGGAAAGAGGAACCATCCTTCCCCACATAGCTCTTACCCAAAATATTTGAGGGTTGAGTTGGGGAATAATTTTGATTATAAGGCTGGGTTTTTTTGACTGCAGGAAAAGAATGGGTGTTATTGGAATGAAGCAGTTTGCAGGTACCCCGAGCTCAGATATGGAATCTGTGAGAGGTAATACAGGTCCTCATGTGCAGGGACTGTAAAATCCATGTGCTCGACTTCAGCTGCCTTTATAGATACAGTTTATTATTGGCTTTGTGTGTGTGTGGGATATTTTCTTCAGCATGATAGGCATATACTCTAGTAAGGGAGGAATTTTGAGTCTAGCAAAACTGTGAGCTCTCATGGGTTTGTTTCTGTTGCCTTGACAGATCTTAAATTGCGGGGAATCCAAACCGTAGTTGAAGGATGTTATCTGTTTACACAGGCTTACAGATATAAATATGATGTGTTTGATCACTGTGCTTTTGGAAAGCCTGCCTGTATTGCCCTACTTTTTCTGTGTGTTGTGGATATTAAAGTCTAAACTAAAATGTGTGAAATTTATTTCTGCTGGCAGCATACAGAATGAACTCTTACGATAGCTCTTCACTTCAAACCGAAGGCTGGGCAGCCATGTCTTAAAAATGCAATGTTTATGTGAGACTTTTGGGTTGCTGAATGAAATCCACCGCCAAAGGGAGATCCTATAAACATTGCATTTAGGACTATTGCTCAACAGTAACCCTTGACACAGTTCTGTGCTTCCGAGTAGTTTATTGCCAATAAGCTCAGGGAGTAGAATTCAAAGGAAAACTCATGTTCTTTTGTGAATTCCATCTGAAAGTTACAGAATCTATTGAGAGATTTACTGTAAAATGACAAAAAGGCACATGGAAGTTGACTTGGCTTATGACTGCCTCCATTCTTGCTAGTTCCTGAAAGGAGACCCACAGAGTCAGCTACTCACAAGGGACAAAACCTTGACATCTGCTTGCAGTTATGGAAATCGTTTTGTTTATTCCCACTCTCCAGAGATTTGTAAGAGTATTTGTTAAGGCTCTTAATTTAGAAAGATGCCATACTATGGAATCAGAAGTGCTGAGCAACAGTGCTGTTTTGTGTCCTTTATTCATGGAAATGAACTGCTGTAAGGCATGATGATGTGTCTCTGTTGTGTGGTTTGGGAAGTTAAACATTAAAAGTACTTGGGAAAAAAACATGCTGCAGTGAAACTGGATTAGATTGCTCAAGTTTGTTGGGTTTTTTGAGAATTCAGTTATACCAACATAACAATATAAAGGGAAAGGAGCAGCACTGTTGATTCAAACAGAAATAAATCAACAGTGAGTAAATACTCACATTTTGGACACATCCCTGTCCAGATTTAAGTGCTTCCAAGTTGCACTAGAAGAAAACAGGTGAGGTTTTTTTTTCCCCAATAATTGTTAAAAGGAGGGTTGTTGTTGATGTATTGCCTTTACTTGTTTTGTACATATTGGAAATAATTTAACAGTAATTTTTATGTTTCACCATTTGGGGTTATTTTTCTCACTATGGCTAAAATCTTACATGTGGAGCAGATTCTGAAACCTGTGCCTTATTTTTCTAGATTTATTCACTGTACTGATGATTCCCCTGATCCTTCCTTGAACTACGAGGTAGGACTCCTTGCATGATTTCTAATTTAAAAGAATTGTTCACAGACTGGGTGACATTTGTGCTTGGGTTTGTGTCCATAAAATGTGTTATGTTTGTTTTATTCATGTTGGTATGAGGGGAAGTCTGGTTCAGCACTGCAGGTCATGAGAAGTTCATTTAATTGCAGATCAGGTGAGCTAAAGTGCAGACTTGAGAAGCTTTCTTGCAATGTCCTCTCACATCTGTCAGGTTTTGACAGGAAGGACAAGTTCAGTAGCTCAAAGTCATATATTCTTGATGGTGAGCTGCTTGTGAACATCACACTGAGGTTACCAAGGGTGAGACTTGCTGCAGTGCCTGGGGACATCCTGAACTGGTCTGTCACATCTTGTTTCCTATGTTTGTTACCACATCAAAATGTCCAGCTAGAGATGCTTTAAACTGTTAATGTGGAGCTGCTTCTCTTATGGTAACATCTAGTCATATCTCTAATAATAGTTTTATGTAAATATAACATTTGTCATCATGCTGTGGGCTTAAAGAGCTTTTGAAAAGTGAATGAACCTTTGTCTTATTTCAAAGCACTATCAAGTGTGCTTTAAAGATACAGGACATCTGAAAGTTGGAACAAAGAGTTTCATGTTTACACTGTAGTTAGGAATGTCACCTCTGGTTACTGAAGCTTTCTGCTGCAGTTTAAAGGTGTTGGGAGTTTCCAGCACCCAGTAGCAGTAACTGGGGCCTTCAAAAACATGGATCCTTCTGAATATTTCAGCTTAGGAAATGCAAGAGACTTGAGAAAGTGCCAGAGAGATGCTTTAATTCCCAGGCAGTCTGTCCTATTGACTATAATAGTTTGCTTTCTATTTCTATCCTGTGTCCTTATTTTAACTGGTTTGCGCCTTCAAAGGCGTCACAGGATTCTGCTTGGGTGTGTACCAGAATAGATGTTGATTTGGATAAATTTAATTCTGCTCATCAGCTCCTTTGACTAGGGAGCAACTTTCTGTCAATTCCGTGACAGATTTGTTGTGTTGTACAGCAGGGTTTTTATTTTCCATGCTTTATCATTAATGTAACTTGGAAGTTGTTTCATAAATGATTTCACAGTTACAAATACTGTACAAAGTGGAAGAGCATAAGATAATTAAGGTGGGAAGGAGCCTTGGGAGGTGTCTAGTCCATCCTCATGCTCAAAGCTGGGTAAGGAATGAGATCATAACTGTCTTGCATGGCATTTTATAAAATCTGGTGTGAAAACCTCAGTGGGTGGAGGCTGCACAACCTCTGTAAGGGAGCTCTTCCAATGTTTGACAGTCCTCATGGTTTCTTAACGTCCAATCTGAACCTTTCTGCTTCAGGCTAGTTTAGACTATATGGTCTTTAGAGATGCCATCCAACTGAAAGCATTCTGTGATTCTCTGAAATTAATATTAAATCTAATTGCTTTGAAATATTTGCAGAGATGATTATGTGAACTGCAGTTTGTTTTGTTTTCTTTTGTTTTCTTTTTGTTTTCTTTTGTTTTGTTTTTTTTCCAGTGGTCATTTTATCATTACAGCAAAACTGCAGCTCTAAAAGGCAGACCTGTTGACAAAAGGATGCTGTTACTTTTCTGAAACAATTCTTTCTCATTTGTTTTTCCTCCACAGCTTGTTCTTCGCAAATGGTGTGAACTAATCCCTGGTGCAGAATTTAGATGCTTTGTTAAGGAAAACAAGCTTTTAGGTAAGGAATTTCTAAAAAAAAAAAAATATTGGATGAAGTTTTGAGGAGTTTCTCTGCTTTCTTCAATGAGAGCTAAGTCTGAAGAGAGTTCTTTCTTTTCACACCTCATTTCTGAAATTAATGGTTTATTCTCTCTGTAATTTAAAATGTGGTTTGCCACATCTCACTTTCCACTGTATTTGAAAGCCTGATAGCACAGCATGCTCACTGTTACAGTGGCAATATTCTTAATTTCATTGTTAATTCAGAAACTTCACCCGAAGGCAGTTTTGTGAGTGATTCTTTTATATTCATGAGCAAATTACATAATCTCCAACTTGCAGAATGAATACAGAGGCAGTTGTGTTTTGTGCTGCAAATACATGACCCCATATGGATATTATATGCAGAAAGCTGGGGAGGTCAGAACATCTCCACAGGTCTGGGAAGTGTCTTGAGTTTATATTAAATTCAGTGTAGCTTAGTTAGAACCTGTTGTTCTGTTGCTCAGGTGCAGAATCCTAAATGTAAAACATTTCAAGTGGCACTGAAGAGCCAGGGTATCCATCCACAGCATCCACAGAGCTGGTGGGTGCATTGGGAGACCTCTGGCAGCTGGAGAGCAGGCAGATTGTGCTAGAGCATGTGTTGTAGGCAGCTGAGTAGGATAAGTTTAGGGTAATTGACGGTTTAACTAAAAATTTAACTAAGTTTTACTCCTCTGGTTGTGTTGACTATTCCCTGCTGACTATAGCAAAAAATGAGATACCTAGTGCACATAGAGGTGCTTGAATTGAGGGGTTTAATTTCAGGCTAAGTACTACTCTGGAGTTTGGTTTTGGTGTGGTCTACCATGAAATCCTTAGAGATGAACAGAAACTCAAATAGCACAGGATTAGTGCACATTTGTTCTTAACAAGGTTGAATCATTCTGCCTGAACTCTTTTAACAAGGAAATGTTTTAGCAGTGATGGAGCAAATCCAGACTTTACAGGAAGGAAGGTGATTTTTTTTTTTTGCTTTAGGATAAAACCAGGTTTGCTCACTTTGCCTCTCTCATGCCTACAAATTCATGAGCTCATCTTTCCATTTTCTCTTCATTTATGCCAGTTGCAAGTGTATTACAGCTCTCTGTAACACAGTTTATCTTCCTAACACCAGAGGTCTCCCATTAAGTCAGTATTAAGTCAGTATTGCTTAATGGCTCCTGACAGAGCTTTTTGAAGGGAGAAGACCTGAATCCTGTCCCATTCTGTGATGCTGGAACACCACACCTGCCAGAGATACACATTGCTGTAATAACCTGTAAAACATTTGAATGTAGATTTATTATACAACATATTTATATATATATATATATAAAGTAATATTTACTTTCAAATACCTCAAAGCATTTGTACACTGGATAATTAAGCACTCTGTGCATTTCATGACTAGGTTTTAAAACCTAGTAGATCTGCCAATATGGGATTTTTTTTTTTTTTTAGCTAGCACTCCAGCTGCATTTCAGAAGGTAGTTCCAAGATTTTTCACAATATGTTCCCAGTTCCCATGCTCTTAAAATTAATAAGCCTGTCAGTCAAACTGAGGAGTGATACTTGCAGTATAGTGAAGGATTTTCCAGTTACACATCTGCATCCCCTGAGATGCCATCATCTCTTGGGTTGTTTTTTAGGCTCAAGTTAAGCTTTGCAGTGGTATTAAAAATTCAAAGTTCCACTGACATCATAAAGTTTTTATATGAACTTTTTTAGAAAGAGCACATCTTTGGAGGTAGTCAGCATTGTCTTACAGTAAAACTCCATGTTTTGTATATGGTTAAAACAGCAAACTAACGTCACTGATACGTCTTCCTTGGGGAATTCTGTCTCTTTTTGTATGTAAATAGCCTGAATTACTCATTCTGCAGTTATGGGGCAGGTCTTGGATTTGACATTTGTCGAGCAGGGTATTGCAATGTTTTATGTTGACACATCCTGTGTGAGAACTCTTGTCACTCAAGATGCGTGCAAGTGTATAATCCTGTTGATGTAATTTTAAACCAGTGTCTTGTAGACAAATATGTGAAATTAAGAACTTGTAGGATGGTTGTTTTGTCTAGTGTCACATAGGCAAGAAAGCCCTTGAGAGAGCAAATGGGAGCACTAAGGTACTGGCCTGCATGCCATCTCACTGATTTTGGGGTTTCAGGTTTTACCTGTAGTGCCTTATCAAACAGGCACACTTAAAAAAATCAGTTAAATGAGAATCTGTGGTATCCAAGGATCTATCATCTTTGCTAATGTGCAAGCTTAGCTTCCACCCCTGGCATTTCATTCAAATTTCCAAATTGTGATCCCTACATGTGATGTGCAGAACAAGGTTTTTGACCACAGTAACCAAAGGGAATAAAACTGAAAGGAAAAGACAGGAGCTGGAAACTTAACAGCCAGGCAAAGGTTCCTCCTGAATTTTACTTTAAAATAGTCAAAGCATGTACACAGAAAGTGATGTTCACAAACTGTAGAACAGAGCTGTTCAAGGAAGAGATTCCTAATGGAAGTACTTTAAGCATAGCAGAATAAAGCCAGACAGTAAGTCACTGATAATGGTAGAAACTTGGGAAAACCCCATCTTCTGTGTCTGATAAATGTTATTTTTCTGGTTGGGTTTTTTGCATGCCTAGAGCTCTTCATAATGACAATTAACTGAAATTATTAACAGGTATATCACAGAGGGACTACACCCAGTACTACGATCATATCTCTAAGCAACATGAGGAGATCTGTAGATCCATACATGAATTTTTCAAGAAACACATACAGTATAAATTCTTGGATGAAGACTGTAAGTATCTTGATGATATCTGTGGGTATGCATCTCTCTCTTCATAACTGTTGCTTTCACAGGGCTTGGTTCTCTTTAACTTGGAGAGAATGTGAAAGCTCTTGTGGTTACAGCACGTGGAGCAGCAAAGGCTTGGAATTACATTGGCAACAGAAAAATCCTGAATGAATAGGCTGGAGCTCTTCAAGAAAACACAAAAAAAAAGGGAAAAATCCCTTCAGAAGGCATAATAACTTTCTTTTTTTTAAGGCTTTTCCCCCTTATACTTGAAAATAATTTTTATACCAGAAAAGTGAGGTAGGGGATCCTTGACAAAAGGCATTTAGTAAGAAGAATACTTGTTTATAAAGATGTTGTCAGATGTTTGCTGCTGAATTATTGATGTATTCCTTGAATAAAGGATTTTTAAGTTTCTTTTCAAGAAGTTTTAATTATTTCTCCTAAAATATCAATGCACACCAGGTTAGGTGCTGAAACCTTTGAATAAAAGCCACAGTATTTGATACATCTAATCAGCCCAAGTAAATTGTCTTGTTCTTTAAATGTGAAGTCCTTTGCAAATTTGATTTGAAACAGTTTTCTAACATGGTTTAGTGAGAATTGAATAGTGTTGCATTGTGATGGGTGATCAATAGTGGTGAAAAACATGATGAAGAAATTTAAATCAGGTCTGGCGTGGACCAAACCTCAGCTTAATAAAATCCATAAAACATAAGAATTTTCTGGCAGTTTTATTGTCATCTCTAAAGTTTTGAAAATTCAACCCGTAGGTGGGTTTTTAACATGATTAATTGTTTTACTGAGCCACCAGAGCAGTCAAATAGATCTGTCCTTTCTGACTGTCTGAAAAAGGTACCTTCAAGTGCTCGTCTCTTTATATTAAAATTCTTAATAATTTGATTCTGCAGAGCTTCTTTATTTCAGTCCAGAAGAGTTGTCATGGACTGCTGCTTGGAGAAGACCAGTGGAATCAGTACACTAATTTACTAAGTCCATAGCCTTACATTTTGAAGTAAGATCAGTCATACAGATCTGGCATTCTGATTACTGCCTTTTAATTTTCCTCTGTGTTCCAATGTAATTTTAGCTGGTATGTGATCACCTGATAGATAAGAATTCAGCACACTATTTTTGGAAATTGATGCCTAGATTTAGGCTCTGAAATGGCTGTCTGGTGAACTGAAAGGTCTGAAATGTCATCTTATATAAAGGATGCCATCTGAGATGCCTTGAGGAAACAGGAGGTTTCAGGGCAACCTTCTGGGATGAAGGTTTGTTAACCTTTTATTCTTAGGCACTAAGTGCTGGTCCATCTGCAGAGAAATGCCACACAGAAAATGTTTTCTGGGTTTTTGTGGGTGGTTTTTTTTAACCACATTTCATTTATTCCCCCATCATCTCCCTTGATCCACTGCCTGGTAGCATATGTGTTGTTAACAATAAAAATCTGGGTTTGCTTGTTTGTTTGCTTTTAAAAGGAAAGGTATTACAGCTTTTTTCCTGACTTCTTGTTTCGTTGGGGATTTTGATGCTATTTGCTCTGCTTTTTCCAGTTGGTCTGGTAGCATCTCCAGATGGAAGAGTTGAGTCAGAGCAGCTGAAGCATTGCAGAGTCAGAGCAGTAGGATAACAGATGGGTGAATGCTTTATAAATACTTCTAAATTATGTTAGAACCTTCTAAATACTTTTGATAAGAGCCCAGTAAGAGCAGTGCTCTGGAGGTGTTAATACTGCAGAGCTGGGCTTTGGCTTTCCCTCTGTTTTGAGTAGTTTCTGGTGAAGTTTCACTACAGTCTCACTGGCACGGGACAGTCCTGCTCTGAGGTGATCCCTAAGGAGAGGGAACAGTTCAGGTTTTCTTTTCGTTCAGTGTTTGTGAGTGTCCTGAACCAGTTATCAGTGTGCAATCGGTCTGAATTCCAGCTGTGAATCCCAGTAAATACCATTAGCTTCAGTGGTTGGCATGGGTTTGCTGTAAGCTGACAGGCCTCACTATAGAAACCCTCAGATGCAAGGGATATCTTTGGGATATGACTAAGGACAGGATGTGGTACAGGCACTAAGTTCAGTTGAACAGCTGGAGAAGAAATCCTGGGGTTCCTGTTCTCCCCTTTGCGTTGGTGACTGGCTTAGCCACTGAGGGCTTGCCTTCCTGGGAAAATGGAGCACTTAATCCTGGAGTGACTTTTACATTGATGCAACCGAGCTTGTGCAAAAGCTGTGTGGATTTTTAGGCTGCATGGTAAAAACCTGGCTTTGGCTTTTGGAGTTGTGGTTTCCCCTTAGCTCAGCCAGCTTCACATGAAATGTCAGATTAAGCTTTACTTGCATGGATGTGATCGGTCAACATCCCTGACAGGCAGCTTCCTGAGACTCAAGTGTTCTGCAGTCATATCCTGAGTTTAGTTTACCCACATGTATTGGAAAATCTCTTAGCTGAAATATTCCCTTATTAGTGAAGGAAGTAACAACACAGCATTTGTCTGAGGCTTTTCTTAATGTTTTTTTTTCTCCCTTTCTTCCTGCTAAGCTGGTACAGCTTTTACATGTGGCCGTGCCTGAATGCTTCCCTGTTGATTCCCTAGCTCAATAGAAAGACAACCCAAAGGTTTGTTTAACCATACAGAACAGAAGCTGATGGAAAGCTGCATATAGAGAGTGATGTTTAATTAAGCCAAGGGGAGGAACAACAGTGGAGCCAGGCAAGGCAGCTTTGAGTCAGTCACTGAGTAGTAACGGGGTTGTTTGAAGGAGTTGTTGATATTAATTAGGTGTGCTGTGTCTGCTCTGGGTGACATCAAACATGGCCATTTCACTGCACCAACCCCTTTGTTCATACAACTTGTTTGTCTTGTTAGCTGCTGAAATCCTAATGTCTGTGGAGCAGGAACTTTCTCTTATTTAATGTTTGTGCAATGTCCAACACAATGGAGTCTTGATCCTTCCCTGAAATGTCTCTGTTCTGCTGTAAACAAAACAGGGGTAATGTCAAAGATAAGCTCTCTGGGCTTAGAGTTTATTAAATATTCTTCATTGAGGGAAAAATCAACAGAAGAAACCAGCATTAAATGGAAAAACCCAGCAGCTCATTTCCCAGTGCATTAACAGTAGTTCTTGAAATGTTTCAGCTCTCTCTTAGAAATGTACCCAGTTCTGGCTTGCAGTTCTTTAGACATATTGATTTTGCAGATTGTGCTGTGTACACAAGTATCTATTCAGATTTAGACATCTTCTGTGAAATTGTATATCTTTTATAATTAACTTTTTTTTCTCCTTTTCAGTTGTTTTTGATGTGTACAGAGACAGCAGGGTAAGTGAACAGTATGTCGTATATAATTGTTTCTTCTGTGAAAACATGAAATGCTGCAAAGATCAAGCAAGTAATAACTTCCTCTTCCTAGAAGTGGTCCTGGAAAAAATAAAAACAACCAACCAAATAAAAAAAATCCCACCAAAGCAAAAACCCCAACCAACCAAAAAAACACCAAGCAAAGCCCTAAGACCAATTTGATGTTATTCTGTTCCACAGGTCTTTTACTATGTTAAACACTGTCCACAGTAGGAGAATAATAGGATTAGGGTTGTAAATATGTCTGTGCCAGTGAAGTAATTATTTAGTTAGTATCTTCCAGAGAAGTTGTCTGTCCTAAAGCACAGAACTTTGGCTTCAGCTGCAATTTTCTCAGTTCTATGAATGTACAAAAGGCAACTTAGTTTTTGTTATGACATGGAGAGTCCTTGCTGCAGTAATTTAGAGTAGAATAGACTATTTCAGCTGGAAGGAACCTACAATGGTCATCAACTCCTACTGCTTGACCAATTCAGGGCTGACCAAAAATTAAAGCATGTAGTTATGGGTGGTGCTCTCAGGCACAGGGTGGGATTCTTGGGGCTGTCCTGTGCCGGATCAGGAGTTGGACTCAGTGGCTTGTGGGTCCCTTCCAACTCAGGATATTCTATGACTCTTTGAGGGCATTGTACAAATGTCTCTTAAACAGGTTTGGGGCATTTTCTTTTAAGACAGGTATTTCCTTGGGCTTTATTTTTATTCCCCGTGTGTTTTTTCACTACAGCATTTGAGCTCATCAAACCTTATCCTTAATATGTCTTCAGATTATCCCTGTGGGATGGGAAAATGGTTTGTATATGGAAGTCTAGTGTAGGAAGGGATAATGGTCAAAAGAGGATGTGAATGTGGTGTGCCCAGTTTGTGACAGATGGAAGCCAGTTTTTTCTTTTCAAGCTGCTCCAGCTGTGGTTCTGAGAGTTGGACAGATCAGAACCCTCAACATCCAGATAGTGATGGAGTTGGGGAGAAACATCCCAATGTAGTGCTTAGGGGTGTGGTTTAGTGGTGAACATGGAGGTGCTGGTCTAAGAGTTGGAATTGATGATCTTAGAGAATTTTTCCAACCTAAACAATTCTGTGAACTTCAGGTGCCAGTATCAGAGTTAGTGACCTTGACTTCTAGTGTGAGCAGAGTATTTGGTCAGATGAATTGTGCTTGAAAGGCTCACGTGTTGTTTTAAAAGCAACCACAACCAAAAATGCATTATGTATCCTTAAATCTCGAAACCTGATTTAGGGAATCATAACCTGATTTTGAGAATCACATTACTGCATGAAAAGTGAGTGTTTAGATTATGGTTTTTTTACAAATCCTAAACCAGAAATGCAAAATCAGTGTCTACATACTTTTGTTATATATGTTTGAGTCTCACTGTTTGACTTGTTTATGGTTATGGGATTGGAGAAAGTCTTTATTACAGTTGCGTTGGGTGTATTGGGAGTAAGTCCTGATTCTCATTTTGAATGTTGCTGAACTATTTTATAATAGTGTAATAGTAAATCATGCCATAGTTTACAAAACAGGAGTGTGTCTCAGCGGAAAACAAGGACTGTACTGTTTCTCAGCCCACCTTTTAATGTAGGTACCTAAAATGAGGCTGAGGGCTACAGCAGCCGTGCTGTAATGGAAATGACCTGCCCAGGCTCGGAACGACGGGCGTGAGGATGCTGGCAGGGGAAATGAGGAGCAGAGCTTGAGCATTGAACCAGATTCTGCCGTGGGGTGCTCTGCCTCATAGCCGAGGCATGAAGACAGATTATTTAAGTAAAAAGTTTCAGCCTGTGGGATCTCAAATGAGCAGTGTTTCTTCATCTGTCATGATAAAATATATCTGTTTGTAGATTTCTCTCGGTGCCTTCTACCCTCAGGTCTTGTAAACTGCCAGATAGCCCTTTGTGTGTCAGATGCTCCTCCTTTCACACGTACTATTGTGGTTTGCAACTGTGTTATTCATCGCTCCCCTGGCGTGTGAGTTACAGGCAGCAAAAGAATATTGTGAGCATGATTAATTTCCAAAGCCCGTGCTTCTCATCAGGCTGGTTGCACAGCAACCTCACCTACAGAAAGAGAGAAATGTTCACTGTCTGCTTGTTTTAAATCCTTTAAACTCTAAATATTCAGCTTGGAGAAGCAGGTTGTTTGATAGGGTTGTGACAGCAGCCCCCTTCCCATCCTCACTTTAGTTGCTTTAGAGACTTCTGAGAGTTGGCTGCCACAGGTCCTGCTCGCTGAGTTGGGAGCTCACGAACGCCTGAGAGTCGGCTCCGCTATTGCTCTTTGCTGTCTCCCAGGTGTGAACAACAAACCAAGTCCAAGACAAAGTCACTGCGGTCAGACAGAGCAATGCAGGGAGTGGCTCCAGACCGTGGCTGGCTCACAGCCCTTGTTAAAGAGCAGAGCTTGTGAGCATTGCAGCGGGAGTTAGGGAGATGAGACAGTTCAGTCTGGAAGATGTAACAGTTCAGTTTGCATTTTTATCTGTCTTTAACTTCCTTTAAACAACGGGCTTTGTCATGGGCACTTCCTTTCAGCGCCCTGCTGCTTTATGCCTTAGTAAAACAAAGCATGAAGCTGACAGGGTGTGGTAAATCTATTGATTCCTTCTTTTAGGATGAGAAAAAAACACCATATAGTACAAGTTGGGGGATTTTTTCCCCTCCATTTATGTGCAGCTTTTTTTTCCTGGTTTGTGCATTTCTGCGCTCCCCGTTCCTGTATGACAAAGATTACTAATTGCAGGCAGAAGATAGCAGATAAATAGCCGTACTACTGCTTTTTAGATACACAGTGCAAGTCATCTGAAACTGTATTTAAATAATGACATTGCATGTAAGACTTGAAAGAGCATTTAATCTTAAGAAAAGGCAGTTTGGTTACTGACCCAGGGTTGCATAAACTCCTTTTAATGAGCCGTGAGAAGAGATACTTAGTTTGTTTTGCCACTTCTTATCAATTTCAGCTACCAAAGCTCAGTGCAGATTTAAGACCATCTCAAGGAAACAGCTGTTGCTGTACATGGTGCACTGCTGTCTGCAGGGGTGAAGAAACACTGCTGGGTGCTCACAAAAAACGTGTCGCTTTCAGTACTCTCAAAATCAATTTTCAGTTTTCTCCAGGGTACATTTATTCTCTAGAGAAATGGTCTTAATGTTCCTGTGAAAAAGCTGAGCTGGATGTATTTGGGGTGAAGAGGAATTTCTGTGAAAACCTTTCAAAGGGAAGTATTAGGTATAAATGTTTCTGATCCAAGGAAAGATTCTCTGAACTGCTGAATGAACTTCGCCAACCATTGCTACTGTCTGTTCATTAGCTTGTTTTTCTAGAGCGATAGAATGAATCTAAACCCACAGATTCCTCCTCGTCCTGCCTGGGAGCTAACAAGACACCCCCATTAGCAAAAGTAAAAGATTGCTTATAATGAGAATTTGTGACAGCTTTTTGAGGAGGACCAGAGATGGGGAATGACAGCACAGCTTGCCCCAGTGGTGCTCTGCACTGATGGTGCCAATATTAGTGCAGAGGTGTTGCAACTCAACTGTGCAGATCTGGGCTTGTTCACCCTTCCAAAACAAATAAGAAACCACTCTGGTCTGTGTCCCCCAGTTTGCAGGTTTTTTGTAGCTGTCTGGTTTCAGCACTGTTTCTGTGCTTTGGCTTCTTAAAATGTGCTCTGTGAGAGCTGTTCCCCGTGGACCTGCCCCGAGACAGACACCTGTGAAAGCCTGTGTGCAACCACACACTCCCTGCTGGGCTGCTGGCCCAGCTCCAGTTTGCAGGTCATAACCACTGGTTTCATCTCTGCTGGGACTCCCCACACCTGCACGAGGAGCTCACTGTGGGTGGTAACAGAGCCACCAGAGCACTTTTGCTCTCTATCTCAGGTTTCCATCATTTCCAGTTCCACAGTGTGCTGATGCCTGTGGGATGGCTCAGGTGGCCTGGGTGGGAGAGGCAGTCTCCATGTTACTCTCTGCCGACGCTTCAAAAACATCTTTGTGAGTTAGAAACCAGATGGCTGTAGTGTAAGTAATTGAATGTATTTGCTGTTTGTATCAAGATAGGCAAGATCTTTTAAAGAAAGAATATCCTTCAGAGATGGAGGAGGAGAAAGCAAAATGAGAGTTTGGTAGCTACACAGTCTTCAGGTTTGTTTTCCAGTTCCAGTTGATCTTTATAATAAACACAATAAAACTCTTCAGCCTTGCTTATGTTACTGCAGCCTTTTCCCTCCCTGTTTGATAGAACTGATTTTTTCCAGATTTAATACTTACTTTGCAGATTTTTACTAGCAGCTGTAGTCATATTTCCTTATAATTTATTACAATGTTTTGTTTAATTAGAGTAGTTGATACTCTGTTGGGCAAGAGAAGATAGCCCCGTGCTGGGGGTTGTATCTCAAGGTGACTCAACACAAACTATTTCTTCCTCCCCCACACACCTCTGTTTCTTTTAGTATGTCTCATTAGTCTCTGCTTTTATTTTTCAGTTGTAAAGCAGTTGTGCTGTTGTGCACACTACCACAACTGTTTGGAACACAGATGTGTTAAAGATGAGGTAGAATCTAGTGTGGACTACTAGTAATGGCTATATTAAAAGTGCCTTTAAGCTATTCTTTATTTATCTATATCTGTACAGCATCTTTGAGCTTTCATGAGCTCCACTAACATTTTGCAGACCCTGCTATCTGTTTTTAGGGTCCCTTCTAAGACCAAGAACAGCCATTTTTGTAGAGTGCTGGATGGTACAGCATTGCTGAGGTGGTTTTTCATGGAAAGCAAAATCTCTTTTTGGGTGGTTTGGGTTTTTTTGCTCGTTTGGTTGTGTTTTGGGTTTGGGGGTTTTTTTGTGGTTTTTGGTTGGTGCTCTCCCCTATTCTTCGTTCATTCTCTCTGGGGATCTTGGTGGATCATGGGGATTAGCCAGAACCTTCTGTGGGCTCATCTGAAAGCACCTGGCACAGAACTACATTGAGTTTATTTGAGCTCTGTCTGATCTTCTGTTTAAAAAAAAGTTAAAGCAAATTAGTACATCATAGCTTGCTGTATAAGGTAAAGGATGTTAGACTATTTTAAGTGCTTAAAACCAGTTAGTTTCAATTTTGACATCTTTTTATCTAAAGACCAAGCTTACTACAATAATCTAAGTACATATGTATTCTGATTTTGTTTTGTTTTGTTTTGTTTTAATTCTGTGGTTTGCTTTAATTCTTCTGTGGTTCCTTTGCAGGGTAAGATTTGGTTAATAGATTTTAACCCATTTGGTGAAGTAACAGACTCCCTGCTCTTTACATGGGAAGAACTCACCTCTGGGAAGAACTTGAAAGGAGACCAGAGTGAAGGGGAAGCAACAGAACAGGTGAGGGAGGCTGGATAACATCCAACAGGATTTATGGCCTTATTTTTTCTTTCTTTTGCTGTTATAATCAAATTGTGATGCAAATTCCATTGAAGTAAATGGAGCTCCTTAACTTGTGAAATGTAGACTCTTTGTAAGTAGAATCTACCTTAGTAGTTAATCTCAACAAGTATCACCTGCTAGTTTTAGAGGCCTGCAAGGGAATTTTTAGTTCAAGCAGTACAAGCCCATATTGCAGCTTTGACCCCATTGCAAAGAAGAGGCCCTGAAACTTGCTTTTACACAGTTTTGATGCACTCCTTTCAGTTTTTCTTTAAATCTGTTACTTTTCTATGTAATCACTTACATTTCTGCTTGGTTCCTCATATGTCATGCAGTTTCCCACATCTCCAGTTTTATGCTCGTGGGGACACAAGCAGAAGCTTAACTTCTGTCTCTTCCTCATCTGGAATACCCTCAGAGAAGCCTTGTCCTCTGGTTGAACTCCCTGGACTTGCAGAGCAGGGCTTTTCCATCCCTCTTCCAAGCAGTATTTCCTCTGTAAAAACAAGTAACTTCCTGTTAATACAGAGAGGGAGGGATAGTCTTCATTTTTTGTATTCCATCTTTTTTTTCTCACTGCATATTGAGACAGAGTTGTCACATCTTAATGTGTCCTTGGACAGCTTGATAAGAGATCAAGTGGTGTGTTAGTGGATCTTGGGAAACACTTGGTTGTTTTCTGAAGAGAGATAGCTGGTCAGCATGGGCTTTTCTTTATTTCCTAGCTGTTGAGCTGCATTAGAGGTCACTGAAATGACAAGCTTCATTGAGCTGATGTTAACATCTGAGAGTTTCTTTAGTCCTGTGGCCCTTTCCATAACACATTGACAGGGAAGCACCACTCCAGGCTGTCGTTCAGGCCATTGTCTCTGTCTCACCATGGGGCTGTTGCTGTTATGAAAACCCATTCCATGAAACCTCCTGCTAAAAGCTGTGTCTCCTTTGTTAAAACACACTCCCAATTCTTGAGCTGTCTGTGGGACACATGAATTTTCATTTTGGGATTTCTTTTTCTCGGTGACAGATGCTTTACACAGTTTTCTGTAGTGCAAGCCTGGATGAAAAGTAGAATAATTTGTCTTCATGTTTCATCTTGCATCCAGTCACAGAATCTGGTGTGAAGTTACTGATCTCTCTTTAAAATGAAGCTGTTTATTGCTGTACAGCTGGCAATTGCATAGCATGTCAATGTGTTGAACTGAAAATTATATTATTCCCCAAAAACTGTTGCTGCAATTGAGCATTTAGAGATACTTTTGGCCCTTTAATAGGTATTTTTTCCTTCAGTAGGTAAATTGGCTGGAAAGCTTAGATTATAATTTCAGTAAGGTTATAGTTGCAAATGTGTTTAAACAGGGAAACTGTGAAGACACATTTAGGGATTCCATCAAAAAGATTTTCCTCCTTCCAGATACACATATAGCTACTACTGCCCGAAGTTCCTTACAGCTCCATCATTCCAGCACCGTCATAAGCATGAGTTTATTAAACACATTAATAACTGATACATTGTCGAAACTTTCAAGTGAGGTAATGAAAGCCATTAGTTGACTGTTTAACATGTTTGACATTTTAAATTGCTCCGAAGTGGGCAGAGGTTTTATAAGAAAGCTACAATTTTTAGAAAGCGCAAGTTTAGTTTGAATGAGTGCCAAATAAACTCATTGGCAACGTGACTCAGTCTCACGGGGGAGTTCCAGAAACATTTCTAGCTTTATTCATGTCCACTGTTCTTATCTCTGGTGTCTTTTCCAAAGGATTATCCAGTGTTCCGTTGTACGAACAGCAAAGTCACCGTGCAGCCCAGTCCCTACCTGAGCTACCGCCTGCCCAAGGACTTCGTGGACCTTTCCACAGGAGAGGACGTTCACAAATTGATTGACTTTCTTAAACTGGTAAGAAGTAGCAGAAAAAATCTCTGACCTTCCACCTTTGTCAGGTGGAAACACCAACATCCCTGGAACTGTGCTTTTGTAACTAACAAAGAGTACGTAGTTACAGAAAAAGCAATGTATGAAGCCATCACCCAATGTATTGCTGGGTTAATTGTTTCTGAAGTGATGAAGAGCAGGCTTTCATACTGTTCTCACTTTGGTTAATTAATTTTATTTTTATGGGAAGCAATGAATGTAGTTTGACAAATCTTACTGAAGGACTGAGCTGTTTCTTTCTTATTGAAACGTAAATATGAATGTAGTATGAATAGAAATGTGCTTTTTGAACGCCTGGAGCTAATGCTTTTAGCTTTCAATGTTTTTAATTTTTTTCTTTAAAAGTTAGAAGACAAATATATTAGGGAAAACCATGAAAGAGTTGTTCTTTATTCAATCCACTTTCTTTGTTCTTTTGATGCACAATGACATGAAAACATGACATCTTTGTAAGGTAGGGAAGGGAGGGCAGATTACCTGCATCTGGATCACTGACTCTTGCCACCATGTTTTCTAGTTCTTGTATATTCTATGATTTAATGGGCAAGGCAAACCTTGTTCTTTACTGGAAATAAAATCCTATAGTTTGGGATGAGAGAGAGGGTTGATACTGCTCTCTCCAATTTGTTGGAAACATTATCTCTTACTGTTCCAAAAATGGCTTAGAAATGCAGTCACTGTCTAATCCATTGTATCTGGAAACACTTGTCGTGATTTATTAGCGCTTTTACTTCAGATAACTGTGTCCTAACATTATGAACTCTTCTGTTCTGTTGACAGAAAAGAAATCAGCAAGATGATGACTGAGGTACCCAGAAGCATTACATTGAATTACAAGCAAGAAATGTGGCAAAAGCTCTATTTAGCATAACTATTAAACTGTTGATTTAAAGAAAACCTGCTTTTTATAGTCAATGAAAGAACTGAAGAGCTGTTCATCCTCTGTGTCTGTTGGTTTATACAAAAGTGTAGAAAAGCTTTTTCAGGGAAACACAGAAGGTCAGGGTGAGTTCTCACTGGATTCCAGGTGCAAAGAAGCAACAACCTGAGTGCAGCTGAACGACTGCTTTCCCTTCTCATAATGTGAAGATTGATGCCACTGAGCTACGCCTTTGGACTCCCCAAAGTCCACAGTGTAAATATGGCAACATGTAATGCTTGTTCAGTAAAAACATGGAGTATTCTCTGAATTTAGGCACAGTCTTGCTTAAAATGTAGTCACAAAGAAAAAGGAATGTACATTTTTATCTGCAGTAACCTTTTAAAATTGTAAATTGGTTTTGTTTTGGGAGCACTTCTCATCCTTTATGTAAAAAAAAAAAAATTAAAAATGGAGAAGGGATTTTTTTCTTTGTTGCAAGGGCTAATTATATCATTTCAGAGAACAGCTATAGCTGTAGTAGTAAGGTTTGAAAATTTTACATATTGGGAATATGAAATTCTGAGTGCATTTCAAGTAAAATAATATTTTCACAGTCACAAAAGCGACAAAATTCATTTAACTTCACCAAATTTCATTTCATTTTCATAGTAAAGCTTTCTTGAAACCTGATTTTTTAACATGATTACATACTACACATCATCTGTGACTTTTAATATATGTAGTTAACAACAACCTATAATTTTATATGCAGACTCAGTCTTGTTTCTTTTGTGTCACATCTCTGAGTTTCTTAAGAAAGCAATTACTCTTTCAGCTCTTAAAATTCTGTATTCATTTGGTACTTCATGTTTTTTGTATAAAGGGAAGCTTGGCTAAATTTGGGAAAACAGAAGCTCTTGTTACCAATTGCTGTTGTTTGGGAGGTGGGGGAGGACAGTTTTAGGTGAATCACCAGCTGACTTGGATATAGGTGTTTGCATGGCATCAGTAATTTATTAACAGTGTGCAGAGTTCCCATTGAAACGAAAGGACATTTGGAGGTTCATAACCCCTGGAAATTGGTTCCTATTTCAAACCAGTTATGTGATACTCTGTGTGTGTGTATATAAAGCTGTTTGTGTTTCTTTGCCTTGCTTTTGCTGTCAGATTGGAATGGTGCTTGGTTACAATCTGTTCTTGGATGTTGAATCTGAGCTAAGATGTTAAATTATTACTTACTGTCTTTATTTAGCTTCATTTTTGAATGAAAACTTGAGTTAAAGATTATGCAGATTAAGGATCGAGTTCTACGACACACATTGGTGAAACATCACAGATTAAAGCTCCTGGAGTCAGAACAGGTCTGCCCTGCCTTTGAAGCATTGGAACCTGCTTCTCAATAGCTTTTTGTATTCAAATTAGATGATCATTAACTCAGGGCTGGGCTATGCCTAATCCTGCCATACTGCAGGACTTTGGATGAGTGTTTCTCAAATTTGAGTTTAATGTCTCTAAATCGGTAGGAACTTCAGGGTGTAAAAAATTAACAACGCTTTCCTCTTTAAGTTTCTAGCCATAACTTAAATTGTTGTGGTGATCTAACCACATTTCCTTTACACAGATGATGCCCTGAATCTTCCAACAGATTCATAAATGCTTCTGAACTATGGAGTATTGTCTTTAAAAACACAGTCCTACTTTAAAGCTGGAAGATAGTTTCCCACGTCTTCCATGTGGGCTTCACACATTAATTTACTGTTGTCTCAGCTGTCTTTGCTGAATGTTCACCAGAATGTATTTGGTGATGGGACCAGTTTGGTGGGACCCTGTGTACTCTGGAGTGTCCCTTTAGGTGGGTAGGCTGGGGTTTTTCTCTTCTGTGAGATGCTGGCAGGAGCCCAGTCTGAATTCATGGGCTGCTCAGCCAAGCTATCCAGCACTGATAATGAACTGTAGTTTAGAGTTGCAGGAACTTGTCCTTCTTCCTGTGGGCTTAGTCGTAGTGAACAACCATGAAAGACAGCAGAGCAAAAATACTGGTCCCATGTTCAGGCCCTGGTACAGAAACAATGCCCAATATAACAATATGATCTACATGATCAGGTCCCCCAAAATACCATATCCTTACAGTTTAAATACATACTTTAGATGTACTTTGCTTTTTCCCTAACTTCAGGTAACCAGACAGTGAATTTTGTTTGTCTATAAATTAAAGATTCCTCTTCTAAAAGAATTTTCACTCCATGTGTCCTTTTGATCTCCTAGGATAATTAACAAGCATATTCCTTTTGGGGAGCTGAGGAAGCTAATGTTGGTAGATTAAAAATGCTTCAGATCAATTTTACACTGAATAGTATATGACACTCTTTTCTATTTCATCATAAAAGCAGTTTCTGCCTCTAGCCATCATGTACAGAAATTTGAAAATACAAAATTCCAACTGTTCAGGTCCTTGTTCACAGAATTCAATTATATCATCACCAGTTGATGAGTAAGGGCCAACTATATACTATATAGTCTTAATTATATGCTTAAAACAGTGTAAAGATGCTTGCAGTCTCATCTAGATGACAAACAGAAGTTTTAGAGGGAGGTAACATGCAGTCATTTTATACAGATCTGTGCCTGCCAAACCCTGCAGAAGTCTGGCTGTGTCTGATGGCTCCAGGAGGGAGATTGAGTTCTTGGGCTGCAGCTCTGCCAAGGAAAAGTCCTCCTTGTTTCACAGCCAGTACTTGTGATGTTTAATCTCCCAAATGGATAGTGGGGATCAGGATTCCTGTAACCCCATTAGTAGCAGTTCTTGACATGTTCTGGCTTAGTTCAGGGTTTGGTGTAACACTCCTGTCCTTCTGGGCTTCAGAGTGTCCATTCTGTTTGTTCTCTTTTGACTTTTCCTTCTCTGGCGTTGTCCCTGTCTTTCCTCATCCCCCAGCCTCTTACTTGGATAAATGTTAAGATCAGAATTGGCAGCAGCAGCAGCAGCATGGATAATACTGATCTGAACTTTAAAACCTCTCCCTATCCACGTTCCCTCCCTCTTACAAAGACATGTTTTTGAGTGGTGCTCTATAATACCTAAAAAATGCCCTAAACTCTGAAAGTAGGGGAGTAGTACCCAGGTCCAAGTCTCGGTAATATCAGTAGCACTTGTTGGATTCTGATCACAGCTTGTAAAAGCCCACCTAACTGCACCTGACACCCTTATCTAGAAATCTCTTGTGTCTCATTGTTACGTACTCACCTATTGCTCATGTCCAGGATGCAGAAAAAAAGTTCCCTGTGAGATGCAGTTCAGGTGCTCATTTGGGCCACAGAGACCACTACACACTCCTGGTTTCAGGCTTTCAGGTGAGCATTGCCAGGTGAAAGGACCCCAAAACAGATCAGTGGCAGTGTGGAGGTGGGTAATAGCATGGCACAAATCGTGTAAAAATCCTTCTGTACCTTTGTGCATGGCTGAGTTCAGCTATCACAGACTGTCCCAAATTTGAAGTGTCAAATAGCCAGAGAGGAGCACAGGGTGTTTGTCAGTGAGCATAAATAGGCAAATCAGCTTGGCAACTGGTAATTGATTTCAACCTTAGAGGCCAAAAGTATGAATTCTAGTTGTGTTTGGACACGTTACATTCTGGACATTAGTTCAAGAAATAATATTGAACTAAAATACATAATTTTGGCCTAGAGAAGATGGACCTAAAGTGTAACACAGAAACAGACCATAGTGCTTTTGATTCATGAAGGACACCTGCTAACACTGATGTTTAGAGGCCTAGTAAATCTACCTTACCAAAAGCTTGTCTGGATGTTGAATTAACAGTGTCTTCTATCTGAATTTGATGACCTGTGTAAAGAGAAAATCTCCAACTTGTGGTCATCCTGAAATTATATAGAGCTAAAATAAGACTTGTTGCCATAACTGGTGTATTTTGTGGAGACTTGAAGCTTTCTCAAAGATGCAGAGCCCTTAAGCAACATGTGATTACAGGATTTTGTAGTAGTAATGGCATTGGCATTGCAGTAAGTCTGGTTTGAGGTTTTTTGGTTCTTTCTTTTGGGGAGGGCAGACTGGGGGAGGGAGGTATCCTGCCATATTTCTTCATGTGAACTATTGCAGCAATGTACTGCCTGGGTATCAACAGTGCTTTGATTGCTCTAAGGTCCTCTTAACAGCTGGCCAGGCTTCTTCCAAGGATGTGTTTTGGCAGCTTGTAGGGAAAGGTTGGTTGGCTGGTTAGTCATAAACACTGGCTGCTCAGAACCTTTCTTCAGGGAAGGATGCTAGTTACAACTGACCTTCCAGGAGAGATTTGTGGCTCCTAAACAGCATTACTGTCCAAAAGAAAGAGAATAATCAATATTTGTTATTTCTAGTCTTTAGGGCTCAAATCCAGCTGGTGGAGGGGCTTGAAATTTTGGGTTTTGTCTAGGCTTCTGCTATGAAACTGTGTCCTGACAGACTGTAGCACTTCATTGATGCAAATGAATTATTCATCGGAGCTGGGACTGTTAAGATCCAGGAGAGAGAATGAACAACATGTGAAGCTAAAACGTCTGTACACCAGAATGTGGAATACACAGGAGGAGCTCAGTGTCAGGATGTGTCAGGAATGATTGATGTGCATTGCAGTGACTTTAGGAAATAAACGGCAGCACTGGATCACAGGCTTGTCACTCAGGAAAGGCTGGAGGCACTATGCTGAACGCCAGCAGTGTATTTCCAAAGCTTGGGAATCACAGAATGGTTTGGGTTGGAAAGGACTGTTAAATGTCCTCCAGTCCTCAAACACTTCCAGGAATAGGGCAACCACAACTTCTCTGGGTACTCTGTTCCTGTGTCTCACCAACTTCATACAGAAAAATTTCTTCCTTAATGTCAGTCTAAACTGACCCTCCTTCAGTTTAAAGCTGCTGCCCTTTATCCTGTCACTACAGCCCCTGGTAAAAGTCTCTCTTTATGTTTCCTGTAAGCCCCTTTCAAGTACTGCAAGGTTGCAATATGGTCTACCCAGAACTTTCCCCAGCTTTCCCCATCTCCCTCAGCCTTTCCTCAAAGGAGAGGTGTTCCAGCCCTGAGATCCTTTTTGTGGCCTTCCTCTGAACTTGCTCCAACAGGTCTATTGCAGAGGACACCAGAGCTGGATGCAGCACTGCAGGTGGGGTCTCAGGAGAGCAGAGCAGAGCAGAGGGGCAGAACCTCCTGCCTTGATCTGCTGCTCACTGTGCTGGGGATGCAGCCCAGGACATATTTGGCTTTCCAGGCTGTGAGTGCACATGTCCAGCTTGTGCCCAACTTTTCATCCACCAGTATTTCCAAATAATACTTGAGAATCTGTTGGGAAAGTGCCGAACACGGGAAGACCTGAAAAGACAGAGTTAATAGAAATTTTTCCAGAGGACAGTATTTCAGAAGGTACGGGGTGTTATTTTAGAGCTGACTGTTCTGGGTTGCAGTCAGGCTTATTTAAGTGGTTAAAACTTTAAAAGTCAGAAGTAATTCAAATGAAAGTGGCCGTGGAGTTGGAATTTGGTGCTCTGAAGAAAGCAGGGAGATGAGAGGAGCAGAATAAGGACCTGAAAAGGCAGTTTTGGTAAGTGTAGGTGTCAATGCCTGGGTCCATTTGGGAGAGGTGGGTGGGATAACTGAGAGATGCTTTTTTAATGGCCCGTCAGCAGTGTCCTAATGTGAAGGGAAAATGGCACAGCAAGGGCTTGTAAGGATCAATCAAAATGAAAACTGCGGAAATCTGAAGGAAAGGCACATGATTAAGTGTGAAAAAATGAGTGGATGGAGAAAAAATGATGGATGATTCAGAGAAAACCGATGCTGTTAATGTTTTCTTTGTCTCACTATATTCTTTTTCCTTTTTTCAAGGAAAAAAAGAAATGAAGTAAATTAACACAATTTAGCAGAGAAACTGCACTTGGAATGGCTATTGCTATGAAGCCAGAGAGGGCATTGTGAGACCACTATACATTTTATTTCAGGGACTGTATTTTTCCATAGCTTCGTTAATGGCTGGAGCGGTGAAATAAATAGCCTGTATAAAAATCTGTGGTTGGCAGTGACTTGAGAATACACTCAGGCTCTTTGGAGGTTTGTATCAGAATTCGAAATGGCCACAATACACAGGAAAAATGGCCTGAAATAACAAGAAGAAATTTGATAAAGGCGAGTGCAAAGAGCTGTAGTTAGGAGGAGAAATCAGACATTCGAGTATAAATGGGTGAGAGCTGGCAGAGCAGCAGTGCAGTGGGAGTGGATAAGTTACAGTAGAGACCATTAAATGCAAGGTGATAATAAGCTGTTGGGGGAGGATAAAGGCAGGTGTCATTCTGGGCTAGGAGGAGAGAGGGATGGAAAAAATGAGAGATTATTTTGTTTGATGAGAGGATGGTGTAGTGAGATGTGTTGCTTTAGGCACAATGTTGCAAGAAATACATCGGTCATTGGAGAGCGGCCAAAGACTGACTAAAGAATCACAGAATAATTCAAGTTAGAAGGGATTCATAAAGACCATTGAGTCCAGCTCCCTGCTCCTCACAGGAGGACTAACTAAGACTAACTACCTAAAACTAAACTATGTGACTGAGAGCATCGTGCAGACCCTCCTTGAATGCTGTCAGCCTTGGTGCTGTGAGCACTTCCCCAGGGAGCCTCTTCCAGTGCCTGACCACCTCCTCAGTGAAGAGCCTTTTCCCAGAGTTCAGACTGGACAGAATCCCCAGTGCAGCTTCTTTCCATTGCCTCATGTCCTCTTGCTGGTCACCAGAGAGGGGAGACCAGCACCTCCACCATCCCCCTTGAGGGAGGTGCAGACTGTGATGAGGCCTCTCCTCAGCCTCTGCTTCTCCAGGCTGAACAAACCAAGTGACCTCAGCTGTTCCTCATAAGTCTTGCCCTTGAGACTTCTAACCATCTTGGTCACCCTCCTCTGGACACACTTGAATACTCTGATGTCCTTCTTACATTTTGCTGCCCAAAACTGCCTTGGACTTGAAGTGAGGCCCCCCCAGTGCAGAGCAGTGTGGGACAATCCCCTCCCTTGCCTGTCTGGTGATGCTGGGCCTAATGCATCCAGGACATGGTTGGCCCTCCTGGCTGCCAGAACACATCGCTGACTGCTATTCCACTTTCCACAGTTATGTAGATTCATAAGATCGCCCTGAGCCTTCTCTTCTGCACATGGATCACTCCCAGCTCTCTGCCTTTCCTCACAGGAGAGATGCTCCAGTGCCAGACAGATTTCTCCAAGGAGCACCCCTGAGCTGGAGAACAACTGTGAACTCAAATTGCTTAGAAAAAACTACTGTAATCATGAAACCTGTTTTTCTAACTGCACTGGATGTCAGGCTCTAATCCCAGAAGGAACAACTGGGCCTGTGATACCATCTTTGAAGGCCTGTGCAGGGTAGAGGGCAGCAAAGGGTCCGCCCTGCCTTCTCTGGCTGCGTTTTCCACAAGATGCCCCTTGTGTCCTGCTTTTGGGGCCAGGAATGCACTAAGAGCTGCCTCTACAAATTCATGTTTCTTCCCATCCAGGACTGCTTAGGCACTTGCATGGGCATTTTGGCTAATTATTGCCTGCTGCTCTTTCAGCACACACCTGCCACTTGTACCCTGGGTCCAGGGTCAGGAAGGACTTTTTTCTCTGTGAGTTTTTTGCTCATGGGATAATTCATTGTTATCACAAGAAAATGTAATTTGTTAGAAAAGGCAAAATCTGACTTCTTCAATATGGGAAAAGGGGCTGAGCTCTGTTTCATCTAAGAAATCAGCCAATACATAGCAAAGATGAGCAGGGAGAGCCCTCAGAGGAGAAAATAATCCCAGCCCTAAGGCAAGCTACGAAGAGAGTCTGGGGAATCTGCAGGAATAATGTTGATTATGCTCAGTCTTACTTGAGGCCCTTCCTCATCTTTTTCCCTCACTTTCCATACAGTGTGAAAATTTCTGCCTTATCCAGTGAGACAACCCTCCCCAAGCTTCAGATCTCACCTGGGGATGCCACGTGCCCTTTCAAAGTGGTGTCCATGCTTGGTTTCCCTGATTCCAGGTGGAAGCGTGTGGCTCTTTCGGACACGACACGCAGATTTAAACAGCAGGTAGCCGCAGGTCAGATTTAAGTCGAGGCCAAAAGAGAGAGAGAGGCCTCCCACCTTTATTCTCTCACTTTTATACCTCTTCTAAAACAATTATACATTAGTGAATGAGGTTAACACCTCTAGCATTTTACAAGATAAGAATACAGTTTATCACCTTTCTCCGCTTTGGAGAAAGGTATGAACACTATTAGAACATTTAGTAAACATTCTTAGCCGGTTAAGAAAACAAGAGCTATGTTTATAAAAAGTACATGAGAACTTCTACTACAAAAGCAAAAACATGAAGCACTGTGAAAACCAGGACGACAGAAGCCCTCGGTGCTTTCCTAGCTCTTTTGGGGATGTGGTGGTTCAGCCCTCCTCAGTGCACAGGGCTGAAGAGGAGAGGAAATTCAGCTCCAGCACTGCGTTTGGATTGGGGTTTTCTCCCTTTTCCAGGAGGCGATGATCCACAGCAAGAAGTCAGCCAGAGTCCAGGAATAGCAGTTTGTCTCTCATAGAAACCATTTGATTGGCATCACTGAGCTGCAAAAAGACCCAGTGGGCTTGGTGGCAGATTCCGAGCGCCTGGAGACAGGTTTTTCAACCTCATCTCACAGCAAGGGGAAGAAAGCTCATCTGGTATCCTTTGTACTTGCATACACCTGGGAAAGGGATAGCACATCTTTTGAAAAGGAGATGCAGAGTGGGGTTGTGCATGTAAAAGGAAGAGAAGTGTCTGCAGAAAGGCCTCTGTCACAAAGTGTTTGCCCTTTGGGATTTGGTGTTCTTTGGAGAGTGAATACCCCCAGAAAGGAACAACAACCAAAAAAATATATGATGGAATCACACATCATGGATCTCCATTTTAAACCTAATTTGATCAAGAGCTTTCTTAAACATATTAAATATCACGAAAACAGGCAGCTAGGTAGAAGGTGAGCAAGAGTGAGATGCTCTGAAAGCCCCTTCCTGAAGGAAAGGCTGCAGTGGTGGTTTCTGTAGCAGTGGGTAATGAATCCATGAGAAATACGTGTAGCAAATGCCCTGAGGGCAGGAACACCTTCAGCACAAATTACTTTTATGAGTCACTATAGAAATAAACCCCAAACCCAAGTCTGCACAAGCCCCACCTACATTCTGCTACCTTGCAGGTAAACTGCAAATGAGTTTGAGTCAGAAATATTAAACTGTCAAAGAACTTCGACACTGGACACTTAACTTGCTGTGGATGACCCTTTTCCATGGAGAAGACTTGGAAATAAGTGCTAATGGGTGCTAATTGCTGCTTTTTCACCAGTCTGGTCTGTATAGCCCCAAGCAGTGATTGATGATGGCTCGTTCCAGTGCCTGTGATTTATTTGCCGGCTAAGCCATTAGGGAAGCATCATTGATTTCTAAATAAAATATGCGACATCTTAAATACTTTGGAAATCAGTTACAGAACCGGTTTTTTTATGTCTTGCTCCTCAGATCATGCTCAACATTTCTCCTGGTATTTTAGGAAAAAGGGTTTTTCAAAAACATTTCCTAGGATTTTTTCATAAATCCATGAACATCTGAGACCCTCACTGTACACAGCCTCTGCCACGTGCATTCAAGGAGGAAATTGGAGCACTGTCCAAGGATGGGGTTGGCTCCACACTGGGGTCTCAAGGTGGGGAACAGAAACTGGTATGTAATATTTGGGCATCTGGATCCCATTTGTCTAATTCAGCCTGAGATTCTCCCAGGTATAGAAACAGTTACTGCACTTGATGTTAATTTCCTAAGCAAAAGATTATCTGCTTCTCTTTAATATGGACATATAATCTCCAATTATGTTGTTTTAATACATATAGCAAAGATAATTCTTCTTAATTATTACCTTGAGCACATGGCTGCAGATGCTGTTCACAGATTTTAAATTTTTTTCAGTAGCAAATCTGCATCAGTCCTAAATATTGAAGTGTTTTTCATTACCGAGGGTGCTAATAAGTTATTCAGCCTACGGCTTTCATGTGTCAGATCAGGGCTGTATTGACTTCATGGCTGCAAAGCCCTCTTTAAATTTAATATAGGGGAAAAACAGGACTCAACCCTGAAATAAATTAACCAGAGTTGTTCCAGACACCTGCAACTGCCATGTGTAGCCAACTGTCAGTCTGGCATCTGACATTTACAGCTGGAGAAGCAGGTTTCTGTTTGGACTGGCATTAACCAGCTACTGGGAACCTCTGGAGCCTGGGAACAGCATCATGTCCTGCTGCTGCTGAGGCATTTTCCTTTGAGGCTTCTTCAGCAAGGACTTCTGACTGCAGAAGGTCCTCCCTGGGCAGGAGGTTCTCCCTCGTGCTCTGTGCTCACTGCAGGGCTCTCCCTCAGCAACAGGAGCCTCCTCAAGTGGTTTTCTCCCACCCATCTCAAGGCCGGAAGGAGAGTGGGGAAAGGGAGGAGGCACAGTGGCAGGATGAGTGTGTTACACAGAGATTCAGGCCGGAAGAGGCTGCTGTAAAACATGGGAAAATAGTGGCATTCAGCCTTTCTCAGTCACAGAGGTTTCTCCAGCACAAATGCAGTAGTTCAGATGAGAAATTGGTGCTGCTTGCCTTGGTCACCCCTTACAGGCACCTAAGTGTGCATCCATGACCTCCAGGAACACTGTGGTGACAGGCTGAAAACCACAGCTAAAACCAGGGAAAAGGAGGTCTTCCCTAGCAGGATATTGCTTTGTAGCTTACTTTTATCTCCTGTAGTATCCCTTTATGGGAGTCCGGGCTTGCAGCACACGCCTTGCACTCAGAGCACCCCAAACCCTGCAGGGAGAGGATCTTCATGGGCAGGAGCTGCAGGACTGAGTATCCCTGTAGAAAAGGGACCAGAAGGAGCCAAAACAGAGGCTAACATAAATAAGCCCAGTAAATCATTCTGCAAATGGTAGGAAACCCAATTCTGGTTTCCAAACTTCACCTCTTCCATACTTACACAGAATCCCTTGCATTAAGCTCATCCTCAGACTTCTCTCTGTGTTCCTCAGCCATGGGCAAGGCACAGCCTCCTGGGGATAATTCTGAGCTGTGCCGGGGCTCTCCAGCTCATGGGCTCTCTGGTCAGCCAGAAGGACAAGCAGAACTGATACCTGCTGGCCTTACACTGCTGCTTATTGGGGGAGGCACTGATTTCATACTCTCCTTTTCCTCCACCCAGCCATTGTTTTTCACAAAATGTGCAGCTGTTTCATGTATTTGATTTTTAGCTGTCCAAATTGATAGAAATGGGCCAGTACACCACTTATGGGCACAAATGGAGACAGAACAGTCACAAAAGCCCTTAAGGCTGAAATGTGGGGTGTGTTTAGCATCTCTCTGGACATATCTTTCTCCCATCCCTATCTCCCACTGGAGTTGCATCCATCATTCTGCTCCCAATCCTGTGTGCACAGAGCCTGTGCTCAACCCATAATATTTCACGTTTTCCATGAGCCTCCAACAGCTTGTTAAATAGGATAATCCTGGCAGCATACTTCCTACAAATGCTTCCATTCATAGATCCAGCACTTGCTTCTCCTAATTAAAGGCAATTCTCCCAGACTGGATATGTTTTGCCATCAATAAAGCGAAAGACATCTTTAAGTAAGAAACCCAAAACACTATTAAGATGAGATAATAACATACCTGCTATCTTTGTAAAGTTTGGGTTTCCACTCTAATTAAAATACAATTTATGACATTTAGATTCTAGCCTATACATTTTTCTTCCTATTCGATGATTTTTCTTACAATAGCATTCAGGTCTATATATATTTTTTTTGTACCATAAGACTATCTTTTGGTAAAAAAACCTATAATGAATTTGGGGGAAATCAGGACAATTAATTAGGATTTCACCAACTAAAGGCTGAATTTTGTCGAATGTCACATTTGAGAAAATTCTATTAGTTTGAAATTCATATGATGTCTGTTAGGATTGAGAGGGATTGTAGAGAAGAAATAAAAAATAAGGGGCAGAGAGTTACTAGAATGGAATACAGGGGTAAAAATGAAGAGTGGAACTGGAGAGAGATGGTTAACTTGATCCAAGCAATATTTGTGTGTAGTTTGACCCTGCTGAGGATTTTTATTGAACTGGATCCTGTCATAGACAATGACACCATGCATTTTGCAGTGATGAATTTCTAATTACTGAGCTGAGCTTTTCCAACAACGAGATTTCTTGCAAGTTGGATGCAAACCTAATTATTCCAGGTTTGGTACTCTGACATTAAAAAATTAAAAAGGAAGCATAAAATATGCCTTACTGCCTATATTCCTGCAGTTATGTATCTCTAGGGTAGTGTAAGGTGGCTCTTTGTTCCAGCTTGCGTGTTTTAGCTGTGCCTGGGGTGTGTGGGAGGAGATGGTTTATGAATGTGTGCATGGCTTCGTGCACAGTTATGCAAGAGATTGTTTCTCAAATAGAGGAATCCCGGGAAACACAGAGAGAACACGGCCCACCCACCTTGGAGAACCAAAACGCCCTGCAGAAACCTCACACCTTCTCCAAAATTAATTCCCAAGGGGGAACGAGGAGAAGGGAGCAGATTTACAGGGTACTGTGCTACCTGACGTAAATGAATGTTGCAATAATCCAATTTATTTCCACTGCTGGAGGGGCTGTCCACGAGATGGCATCATCCAATCTAAAGACTCTGGGAACTGACCTGTCCTCGAGATAGAGGGCGAATATGCTACAAAGGTGGTTCCTGGTGCAGTGGTATATAAGCCAAAAAAAAAAAAAAAAAAAAAGCAAGAAATTTCAGTCTAAAGTGATTGATTTGGTCCTCTGTGCTTGATCAGGCAAATTAGGTGTGTGTGGAGTCAACTTCTGCTCTGGAGAGTGATGAGAGAGGAAACAGAGGGAGCCAGAAATCCCGATGCCCAGGTTACAGTAGTGAAGGCCAGCTAAGCAATGGCTACATCCCAGAAGTTGGTACTGCACTGGAAGAGGCTGCCAAAGCAAATTTGCTAAGGGAATGTGTTTTGGACCTCCTTTTGCAGCCCTCAACAGCAGTGTCAGAGCTTCTGGCTTGGGCTGGCCAGGGGCTGGCCACAGGCACAGGGCTTTTGGGAGCACATCAGCATCTGGATCTGAGCTTGCTCTGTAGTGTGATGCTTGCTCCAGCATCTTGGACATCTCACATAGGTTTGTCACTCCCACAGAGTCAGGTGTGGGTTGAGCCGTTCAGTTTGGGATGCTGCAGTGTGGCTGCTCACCTCAGAGCAAGGCCAACCCTGCCATTCTGGAGTAAAGCCTCTCCCTTGGCACTGCTACTTCTCTGTGGCTTCTCCTGCAGCATCGAGCCTGTTTGCAAAGGTCTCAGGTGTGTCAGACCACATTTCACCTCTACCATTCCTGTCACAGCTCCTGGAGCATGTTTGGGAACCAATAACTTCACAATTTAATACTAGCCAATAACTTAACAATTCCAAAAACCTAACTGGGAGAAGCAGATATTCCCTTCTGGCTGTTTTTAAGTCTGAAAACTCTACAAGTTCTTACAATTTCATCTTTGGCTTTTTCATGCTCTGACACCATGCACCTCTGTGCCCTCCTTCCCCCTCTTCCCGCCTTCCCTCATTTCCTTCCATAGAACCATTTCTGTCCTACAAATGTGAGCTTTATGAAATTGAATTCACAGCTCATTAGGGCCTGCCAATTCATCTAAGGGAGCACAAAAGCCAATATTTCTTGTGAAAAACCATTAAAGCCGGAATGGTGAGGAAGAAGGACACCCACAGACCTGCTCACAAGCTTTGAGCTGGGCTGCAGCACAGAAGCCTGTCTGCATCTAAAAGACTCCGTCATTTGGCACAGCTTTGCACCAGCAAATGTTTAGGGCTGGATCCTGTAGGGCTGGCAGCACATCCCCAGCTTGGGGAGAAATCTCAGCACAGCTCTCACAGCAGAAAGGCCCCATCAGCAGGCTGTGAAAATGGAGATTTCAGGTTTATCACATCTTTGTGATATAAATTAATACAAATATGATGTTGCACCATTGCACCAGCTGTACTGCTTTTCTGTCTGAATAAGGACTAAAACATTAAAGCAGTCACAGGTTTTAGATATCCAGAATACAATGATTTTTTAATAAATGCTCTTGGTTGTGCCATTTCTAATAGAACAGCTATTCTGCATCAGTCCTGTTGGAGTCTGCATCAGGTACAGCCCTTGGGCGACTAAAGCATCACCATTCCTTAGATATGTTCTAAAACATCTGGAAAACTTGATGGCATCTATAAAGAAATATTGTTCCTTGTTGAGCAAAACTCCAGCACAGTTTCCTGGAGCTGTAGGCACAATAATTCCAGAGTTCTGGGTATATGGCAGCAACAGCAGGACTTTTCCTGCAGTGTGAGTTAATGAGTGCATGGGCAACACTTGCAGCCCTTCCTCCACTGGGGAGCAGGTCTCAGGGGGGACGTCATTTTATTGTCCCTGCTGTGAGAGCTAGACACTCAGGATAGAGGCAAAAAAAATAGCTTTTGGACTTCTCACTCAAGAGTGTAGGAAACGAGTCATTAATTCACATTTTCAGTTGTACAGAGAAAGAGGAAAAACCAATGTTTTCATATGGTTAGAAGAATAAATTGTTATTTTATGCATTAGGAAAGGGCTGCCAACAGGGCTTTAGATTTTCTCCCCAAATGAGAATAGGTGGCCTTTCAGATACAAAAGCGGAAACAAATGTGCTTCTTAGCACATATCTTCTCTCATTCAAAAAACCCCTAAAGAACCATGTTCTCTGCTGATAGAAATCAACACAGCTCCAAAGTTGCACCTCTGAGATGCTGACCACAGCCTTACAGGCAGAAGTGATTCAAAGAGTAGCACTGTGGCTCTTTTAACACCAGCTGAAGGCCAGTGGGGAGCGGGGAAGGTGCAGGAAATGGTTTTGGGAAGCAGCTCACATTTATCTCACTGCCACCTGGGGCAGCTCTCCATGCAAACCAGGGCTTTTGCATAAAAAATAAACCTTAGGCCCTCCTGTGGATCTACCAAACGCTCAAACCCTGGTTGGAGAGGGCTGCTTCATCTCAGCTGCAAAATTAAGATGATGTTTGTTGTAGCTTTTGCAGCAAAGGAGGCCTGGAGGCAGAATTTTGAGGAAACTGCTGAATGAGGAATGTTTCTGGGAGCGTGGCTCCCACAGGGAGGGCAGGGTGAAGCAAAGCAAGTCCTTGATTTCTCAGTTCAGCACAGGGCACATCAGAGGCACAAACAGCCTGTGTGAGAGCCTTTTGCTTTGGTTTATATTGGTTTAACATCAATAAGTAGCAGGGTGGCAGAGCACCCCTAGCAAGGCCACACTGCCGAGCCATTAAGCAGCAAAGATGCTTCCTTGGACATAAATTCATTTTACTAAGGCTGAAAATAGCCCAAAGAAGTTCATTATTGTGAATAAGTGCGTTGCTAGAAAAGGGGGGAAGTGGGTGGAAAAGTGGTTCTCTTAAAGCCCCTAAATACAGAGCCCTTTCTGCTCCTGACATGCTGAGCAGCAGGACTGGGAAGGTGTGACAGCCCTTTGGGTGCCCACACAGCCACACTTCACCAGGACTGAGCAGCCAAGGATGGAAGAAATGCTGGATTCTGTTCTAAGAATTGTGTTTTCCTACTAAATTTTAATTACTTTTCCCAAAATATCCTTTGTTCCTGTGCAGTTGGCAAAAAGTAGTGCCAATTACTAATATCTCTACCATCTCTCTTTATTTAGGTCCTTGCACTTCAAAAATTTCCACCACAACAAACTGGGAATAGCTGTATTCTGAAGTCTCCACTGGAATTTTACCAGGATCCTGCTGTGTTGGCTTCACACTGACATTGGAGAGGGGATGATGATGGTGACGTGCCACCTTGAGACCTGTTGGTCGCTGCTTGGCACTTGGGATGCTGACATCAGGAACCATCAGGCACGGCTGGATAAAATCAGCATGTGAAGTTGCCTGGTATTAAACTGCCTCAGCCACCAGTCTCCACCATATATACCATATCTACCATAAGGAGAAGCAGTCCCAAATTGACACCCACAAGATCTACCCCGCACCAGCAGTTCATGCACCTGCTGCCCCCAAACCACAGCCACCCCTTGGGTTTTTTAATAAAAACTTCTCCCTAACAGAAAAATATTTCCACTGCTCATACACATGCATGCCCACATGGCTATCAGCTTGGTTTTTCCAAATTAATCCAGACTTCTCTTAAGGGAGAAGGCAAGGAGAACTTGTTGTTTTTCTTACGACAGCACATAGGCATATGAAGGAGGAATATTAAGAGGAGTAAGGAAAAGATAGGAAAGAAATTGAAAACAGCCCTTTTTTTTTCTCCCATAGTATATACTCTGAAGGCAACCATTCTCTGGCAAACAGGAACCTTTTTTTTCTGTCTGGGAGGTGATTTTAAGGAGTGCAAGGCACTGTGCAGAGGCTCCTTCTGGAAGAAGTGCCACAGAGCTGGGGGGATGGGAAGCAGTGGCAGGGCAGATGGGGCTGTTGTACTGGGAGGTAACAGGAAAAATAAATGAGCCTGTGCTAGTTCAAAAACATCACAGATGTGGCTATTCCAGGCTTGCTGGTGCAGCGGGTTCCTGGAACAGAGCTGTTTGTCTGAACAGCCATCGTGTGTGCTCAGCCCCTGACAAACACAGAGTCAGCCAGGGTACAAGACCCATGTCACAGTGCTATAATAAGACATGTGGCATCATCAAGCTGCACCCCTCTCCAGGAGAACGGCAAGCATTTCTGGAACAGCCCTTTTCACTAACTAGAGGAGCTCTTGTTGAAAAATAACCCCACCTGCTCTAAACTTCATTTTCCCATTTGGTGCATAAATTAAGAGTCGAATTAGCTGGGTCGAACAGACTCTGATGCTACTATTCAATGCTTTTAAGGAACAGGCAGCAGCAGGTATTAGCACAGGGTCTGGCTTAGATGCACTTTCTTTTTCCAGGCCTTCACCCATGGCATGATTCCCCTGCTGTTCCACTCTGACAAGGAACAATGGTCTTATCTGCACAGCAGATACACCTGAAACTAAGGCTGAACATGAACAGCGCATGCACAGTCTCCAAGAAGTCTGAAACCTGACTCTTTCTGGATGGTCCCTCCAATGCTTGGTGAGGTTTGTCTGTTTTCCCAAGTTAGCAGAAGGCTGAAAGCAGCTGTATCAGGGTAGGATGAGCTCACCCTAATTTCAAGGCTTTTCTCACACTGGTGAAGTCATCTGCCCGTAGATCCCTGATTATCTCTGTTCAGGTCTCTCTGTCAGACACAGACCCTCCTGTCACCTTCTTATCATTTGACCCTGGCCCAGCATTCTTAGTTAAGGCTGATTAAGACCGTGAGCACCAGGTGTATGACATTGTGGTGCACACAGTCCAGCTGGATCAGGCAGGATAAAGTTTCCAAGGGTCTGCAGTCTGGGCCATCATTAGTCTTGAATAAGCTTTGAGCATATATATATGCTCATATAACGATATATAAATACACAGGTGGACACTATCACTTTTCTCTGTGATTTTTTTAAAACACAGAAGTAGCTGACAACAGTAGCTGACAAGTGGATTGTTGACATCCAAAATGCAACCTGCTCATTGACTTCTAAGGGTGGAAAGGATTCGAGTCAAACCATGGCTTCAAATGACACCAAAGCTAATGGGCTCTGATACTTCAGGAAGTTGGACAGATGAGGTTCATGCTTCAGCTCTCTTAGAGAATATCCACCAAGGTCCATTTGGTAAGGGAAATTTTGCTCAAGTACTTGAAGTCTTACCATGAAGATGGAACCAGGACAGAACTTACTCTGCAGCAGCCAAGCTCTAAGGTGTGGTTAAACAGGGACAAAACAAAGGCCACATAGGACAGAGAGCTTTTAGTTAAGGGGACTGAATTTACATGGAAAAGCTCAGTGAGGAAGATGGTGGTGCACAATGTAAAACCTCACACTAGCTGGTGCTTTCCTGCCTGCAGAGCCCAGATTAGATCTTATCTGACCACACAAGCACTGGAAACACACAGACATGGTAAAACACAGCTCAGTCCTACTCAAAACACGACCCATGGGAGCAAAGAGTGGCCGGATTCCTGTCTGGTGGGGATGGTGATCAGCTGGGAGATGCAGTGTGTGGAGAAAAGCCAAAAAGCATGACTTGGTTTGGGATTTGGGAGAGGAAGAAAGGGAAAGAAAGGTATGAGGATGGAGTCAGGCAGTGTCCTCATGAGCACAGTGAGGTGGTGGGAATACAGATTGAATGCTTTGTCTGGAAGATGCTTGTGGAGAAATTACAGCCTGGGGTTATAGGGAGCTGGCAGGAGGTTGCTCCTGCCCAGTGATTCCTGGTTCTTTCCAGAGTTGCTTTGATGCTCACTTTCCATGAGATCTGGCTCGCCTCTCCTGCACAGAGCCAGGCCCCAGCCCAGCCGTGGAGCCTCACAGGCACATCACAGAAACCACGGAGAGACGTGAGGCACCACTGCTTAATTAATCTCAAGTAGAGTGAGATGGAAGAACAGCTGGTGAGAGATGTAACATTCACACCAGGCTTTTGTTTTAGTTGGAGACATGGACAGAATGACATAGTTTTAGGTGTCCATGAAGGGTGGTGTTGAGGCCCATGAGCCTCAGTGAGACTAAACCAGACTAAAACATGCCAGTGACATGGATGATGAGGCCACCAGCTTCTTTGCGCCTCAGTTTCTCCCTCAGTAATGAGGAGGATGATGCTTATCAAAGAACATGCAGCAAGGATAAATCAAGACAAGAGTCTTGGTGGCAAATAGGACAGAGACCATCATATTCCAGCAGAAATTGCTACAAAATTGAAGTGAGGAGCCTCTTTGTGAAAGCTACTGGGGTTTGATGTGCTGGTAGAGCAGAGTGTGCACAGCAGACACTGCTCATAGCCCCGTGCATGTGTGTGAGATGAGGGAAGGCAGGCAAAAAAAGAGCCTGTGAAGGCGTCATTCAGCTCATAGGTGACTTGAGAGACAGTTTGGCATCTTGATGGTGGGGGCAAAAGCGGGTGTTGCTAAATTAAAGGAGCAAAGTTGGATAAAGCATTCTGGCTTTCCTCACTTTTTACACCCATGCAGGTTTAATTAAGGGAGAGTGCCTAAAACATGCCATTCAATTAAATGAGTTTTCGAAGAGCACAAAGTTAACTCCAGTTCCATCAGAGAAAGACACACCTGCATTGTGGTACAAGGCTTGGAGACACAGGTTTGATTAAACACCTTGTAACAACCTTGGTGGGGCTGTACCTTTCACAACAATTAGGTGAAAGCACATTTTTCCAGCTGAGTTACACAGCTCTGAAAAATGAGGTTCACCTTTCCACGAAAACCCTTTCCCTCACCATCAAACTCTGCATAACCCACCCTCTGGAGATCCTTTCACAGTCTGCTCACAACCCAGCAGGCACAATTTTGGACAGTTGCAAGAATCTCACCAGCTGACACTGGCCCCAGCATCCTGAAAGCCAGGGATTCCAGTAAAACTTTCCAAAAAATGTTTGATTTTGCTAAACACAGGCAACTTCTCTTTTCAGATCTGGCAGTGAATGAGGCTTTTGGCTACAATTGCAAAATTGGATCTCTTCTTTGCCTGGCAGCTCATCTGATAATTATGTTGTGTAAATGGAGTATGGCTTGCAAAGAGTGGAGGGCACGGATTTAGCCCTTGAGCAGCTTCGGCTCAGCTCCATCGCTTGTTTGCTGATGGGGACTGTGCAGAGCAAGACAATGATTAAGCCTAGATCCAAAAGTTCATCCCAGGTTTACAGCTACTCCTCGAGTAATGCCTTGTCCTGTGAACAGGATTATCACCTGTGTTAGTTGTCCTCTGTCAACCCAGCGGGCAAGTTTGGGTTCAGATATTTACCCACCATGGAGGAAGAGCTGAGCTCCAGGCACAGCCTGGGGCAGTCCTGGTGTCCCTGCTCTGGAGGAATGAAGCCCTCTTGCTTTTTCTGAAGCACCCACTGAATTTGGGCTTGTCCGCCAGGGAGCACTAGGACATGGCCTAAACCCATTGCAAAATCATGTTTATGTAAAGAATAGAAATTCAGATTGGAACAAGCTCGTGCTTATGTGAAACTCTGCTTTTCCCTTCCAAGCCAGTGGGTCCCATTTCTCACACAGGTCCTCTCCACCCATTATCTTTTTTCCCCCAAACTTTGCATGGCTTTTAATTTGTCCCACCCTGGATTTGAGGATCTCCAGCTTCCCATGGCCTGCTAAGGTCCACTCAGCTATTTCAGGGCTGGAAGAGGACAGGATATACTCAGGAACATTTCTGTTGCATTTCCATTGTCATCCTGCAATGTAATCCTGTTGCAGCCCTAAATAACATATTGGGATGGGGCATCTGCCCATTAATAAAACTAAAGCACCTCTTTTGGGTTGATTTGGGCAACAGAACTCTGTTCTGGCTCTTGTCCCAGGTGCCCATCACTGGCTGCTGGCACTGTGCTGCTCCTTGCGTGTGAGTGTCAGCCTGGACTTAATGTGGTGACTAAAGTTAATTAGCAAACCTCCTTTTCCCGTCGTTATTCAGCAACATTAATGTCTGTGGAAGGAAAGAACAAAATGAGTCAAGTTCATTTCAGTCCTGAGAGAAACCCGGAAAAATAGCAATGTTCACCAAATGGGAAAAAGAGAAAATGAGGAGATAAAAAAAAAATTAATTTCCAGCTTCTAAGAGGACCTTACCAATAACAATATAAAAGATAGCTGAGTGTTCTGCTTAAATGAAAAAAGTGATTACTTCGCAGGCAAGTGAATGGTTTTCCATATCTTCTTCCCCTGCCTCTGTCATTTAATTTTGTTTCCTCCACTCTTATTATCTGACTCCACTGGTGTGGTGAGATGGTACTGGAGGCTATCGACATTTCTCCTTGGTGCAAGTGGAGGCAACATCCAGAATAGGGCACCTCCTTTGCAGGGTATGAGTCTGGCCTGTGATCCCTGGAAGTGACTTGTGTTGGTGCAACATTCACATGGCTCAGATAAATACATCAAGCTCAGGAAGATGAAAGCTCTTAGTACATTTACAGCCTTAACAGCAAAATCACATGAAGCTAAGGAAGTGTGGTGCATCCTCAGGGTGAATGTGGACCCAGTGCAAGCATGGGACAGGCTGGAGAGGGAAGGGAGGCTCTTCCATGGTTCCAATCAGCATAACTGTGACTACTGAGTGCTTCACAGGCAGTAGTATCTGGCCTCTAAGTACCATTTTGAGGTTCACAAGCCAAGTTCCCTGATGATCCATTGGACATAAGAACAGTGCAGTGGGCAGCTAAACTACCCAAGCCCCACATCCTACACACTTGTGTCATCTTCTGCACTTGCAGGCTCCCTCATGTCCAAACAAAGCAACATGTCTTTCCAGGGATGAATAACTGGATCTCTTCTCTCTACTATGATTACTTATTTTCAGTCGACTCCTCTTTTTGGGCTGGTCTGTGAAGGAATGGGTACAAAAGTCAAAATTTGTTGGGGGCGGAGAAGACCAACAGGCATATGCATAAAGATGGTGCAGAGAGAGATAATCCTCCCTTCCTGAGGGTATGGGCTATTGACCCCACTTGTAGAAGACAGTCAGGCTGTAAAGTCAAATTCTCGGGAGCCAGGAAATACCAGAATTAACAGCCACAATGTGGGCCTTTGTGCACATCAAATGTGAGGCATCCTTTAATTATCTGATCACCTATCATTTGGGGCTATTTTAATCTGGCGAGTTGCTCCAGGCCACATTAACACACGCTGCTCAAACCGCACGCTGCATTCAACATTAATTTCCTCGCGAGCGCCTCTGTGAAGCCTCGGCGTCTGATCAATATTAATGCGTTTATCTGCACAGCGCTGCTGCGATATCACCAGCTGGGGAACTGAGCCACACAGAGATTAAGGCCAAAATGATCAAACACACTTGCTAATTTTGGGTGCTCGATTTGCAGCACCGGGGATCTGATCTTCCCGAGCACTCAGCGTTTTGCTGCACTTGGTGTGCCTGAAGCACAGCTCACGCTGGCTTGTTCCTGTCTCCCAGGGCAGATCCATCCTGAGTGCCCTGTGTGGGGCAGCAGGAATAGGAAGGAGAACTTGTTGGGCAGCTCCTTTGCTGTGCAGATGAATTTCCTGTGCTGAACTGTTCAGAGCGAGGGAGAAATCCTGGAGAAAAAAACCCAAACAAACAAAAACAAAGCAAACCTGTATTTGTCATCAGTGTGGGCCCAGGTGGCCAATAAGGCCAAGGGTATCCTGGCCTGTATCAGCATTAGTGTGGCCAGTAGCACCAGGGCAGTGATTGTCCCTCTGTACTCAGCATTGATGAGGTCACACCTCGAATCCTGGGGTCAGTTTTGGCCTCCTCACAACAAGAAAGACATTGAGGGGCTGGAGCAGGTCCAGAGAAGGGAACGGACCTGGGGAAGGGTCTGGAGTACAAATCTGATGAGGAGCAGCTGAGGGGGTGTTTATCCTGGAGAAAAGGAGGCTCAGGGGTGACCTTACTGCCCTCTACAACTCCCTGACAGGAGGGTGTAGCCAAGTTGGGGTCAGTCTCTTCTCCCAAGTAACATGGGACAGGACAAGAAGAGATGACCTCGAGTTGTGCCAAGGGAGGTTTAGAGTCGATATTAGGAAAAATTCTTTCACTAGAAGGGTTGTCAAGCACTGGGGCAGGCTGCCCAGGGAAGTGGTTGAGTCACCAGCCCAGGAGGTATTTAAAAGACCTGTAGATGTGGCATTTGGGGACATAGCTTAGTGGTAGCCTTGGGAGTGCTGGGACTCAATGATCTTAAAGGTATTTTCCAATTTCAATGATTCTACAGTGTTAAATTGGAAGTCTTTGTGAACCTTGCTTTTTTGATGTTTTGCAGCTTCTCAGTCCTTACTTCATCACCCAATATTCTTTAAATACAAATTTTGGAAATGTGAAGTCCCAACTCAGTATTCCCCTCAAAAACCAAATGTGCTAAGTCAATTCTGCCAAATTAACTGGAGAAAGATCCAGTTCTCATTTTTACCAGTACTTATCTCATTGATGAAGTGCAGCCTGTTGGATCCCGAGCCAAACCTCCAGCTCCTCAGCTCAGGGACTGAGAGAGGAGGTGTGTGAGCAGGGTTTGTGTTGGCCATGCAGCTCCCTAAGGCTATGAAATGTCTGGTCAGTGATTTCACCCTGGGTGCTTGGCACCAGGGAAACACCAATATTTGGGACTACAGAGCTCAACACCAGGAACTGAGCGGGGTGTGTGGTTTTGCCCTTTCTAACTTTTGTCCCTGGGAACATCTCCTGTCCCTCCCCCCTCTGTCCTGCCCATCTCTCATCTATTCCCTGCTCCCTGTCTGTCTCCTGCCAGCTCTCCCATTGCCCACATCCATCTGCACCACCTTGTTACTCCTCTCTCTTCTGCTTCAGCAGTGATAGGGTTTTTTTCCTCCCACTACACTTTTATGTGACCGTGATTTACGACCCTGGGTTTAAAGATTTATTGCAATGCACATATGGCACAGCAGACTCTAAGTGATGTGTTTAGCCTGGTTATTATTCTCTTATATAGCAATTCTTCCAAAGCGAAACAAGCAGCCTCATGTTGTCAAAACTTTTGTCCTCTAACTTCTGAGGCTTATTCTGATGAGAATAAAACCAGGGAAGAGAAGGCAAATTAGAGGTTGGCTGGTATCTATAAACCTCACGAGTGATATAAGCACATGGGAGCTTAACCAAGCACCAGATGGTCTTCAGGCAATTAATTGCAGGTTGAAGATTCATGTCTACATCAGCTCTTGCTCATTCCTCTTTACGGGCATGGTTAAAAACCTGCTGGCAATTTAAACTCCCTCCTCCGGCTGAAAAAAGTAGCAATGGCAACAACCATGTATCATCTTCTCTCCCTTGCTTTTGCATGTTTTAGGACAATGTTTTACCTATCTAAGATAAGCAAGGGCCTTAGGTCATCTCAGAGAGCTTAAACTGATCTAAAGCTTTAATGTGCTTAAAGGTGGTGGAAGGACATTGATTATATTTAACCCTCAAAATCCACGAACCACCATGTACCTAAGACCGGCAGAAGTCTCTCTTTCAGAATGGGTTTGTGTTCCTTTCTTACCATGCAACCTCTTGATGTACAGACCAAATCAAAGTCCCCTAAAATCACTGAGAAATCTTAAATTAGCTCAAAGGAGCACTGCTGTTGGCACAGCGGCAGCAAGTTCAGCCTCTGTTGTGGACATTCTTAGAGCAAAGTTTATCATTTTCTGTACTGAACTTGTGATGTCAAAACTAATCTGGAAAACATTAAAACCCAACCATAACCACAAGTTTCACCTCTGGTGAAAATCCAAAACCTGTGGGGCCCTATCAAAGTGCACCTTTCCAAGTGCAGTTTTTTGAATTACTATCCCATTAAAGAAATAGCAGTGAGCCTTTTTTTTAAAAAAAAAAGAAGCAATTTTCTCATTTAAATAAACATTTGAAATTGTCATTTAAGAGAAGCAATTTTGTCTCTCTCTTTTATGCTAGGCAAATCTTGTAATAATTTAATTTTCTCATGACTCAGCATAATACCCAAGAGGATTTCCTCCAAATTTCCAAATGGGGCATGGGCTGGAGCTGCAGCCTTCCCACCATTGGAAATGCCAGGAAACTCCGTGAGTTTGGATGGAATTATTACCATGCTAGTCAGACCTGGCATCTCAAAAAATTAAGACACGTGCTGCCAAATTTGAAGATGCCTTGCCCCAGGATTTTATTTCATCTGAGGCTTGTCCTAGAGGCTATGAAGCATCCAAGATGTCATTTTGCTTTGAGTTTCTCGCCAAGGCCTGCATCGTGTACGACAGTGTTGTGATCACTGCCCGCGGGAGCAGACCAGCCCTAAAAAGCCTGCCTCCTCCTATGTGTGTGTGACACCAATAATCCACCTTCTCACTGGGGCTGGCCCAAATTTTTTCTGTCATAAGCAGAAAACCCACTATCTGAGGTTGCTACGTGGCAGTGAAGGCAGCAGAGAACAGCTGTGGGCTCGAGTGCTGTTTGCTTTACACCGATGCTGCTCCACAGCTTGAACGTGAGGTTTTAACCCTAAACATGGCCATGGACATGTGGGTGCTCATCTCCTGGGCTTGGACTTCAGCAGCTGAGCCACTGACACGTTTCTGATGTTCTTGCAGAAAAGCATCAATAGTGCTGATTTGTAATTGGAAAGGAAGATTATATTGTATGACTCAGAAACGACGCTGGGAAAGAGGTCTGATATTACAGTATTTAAGCACAGGAAAACCAGGTTGCCAGTGGAAAAACTTGAAAAACAGACATGACTCTTCTATTTATGCTCATGACAGTGTGGTTTGCACAGTGCCCATATTAAGGGTCAGCAGTGAACGTGGCCAAGTGCAGCTGTACCACACATGACCAGCCCCAAAATCAGCTGGAAGGACCCAAGTGGTATAAATACAGTTTCAAATACTACCCCAAAAATCCTATCTTTTTATCCTGAAATAAAATAGCTCATATAGAAGTTGATTTTTAATTTCTCTCCTAAATTTACAGTATTTCCAGAGAAGGCTTTAAAAAAAAGTTGGAACTTGTCCATCTGCAGTGTAAGGGTTTGGTGTTTTGCTGCCTGGAGTGGTTGGGTGCACGTGCAGCTTGTGTGGCTGTTTGAAACACACGTCAGCCACGCTGCTCATTAGCCATTTTCTGACACAGCCCTTGGCAGAGCTGCAGAGCGTGCCCAGGTAATGAGAGATGGCCTCTGTGCAGCCACTAAAAGGGCTTGAATTGATGTTTTATTGTCAGTCTTAACACTGGCATTTCTGTGCATTTCATTTTACCGCTCTATTACTGCTCTGGTAATCAGGTTGTGTGCAATTAAACACTGAATGCAGCCGTGCAGAGCCCCGCAGCTGCAGCACGCCCTGCTATTCGCAGCCACTCCACAGAGAACTTTCCACGTAAGATTTAAATTTTTTAGAAATACCTGTTCTTCAAATAGCTACAATAGCTCTGCAGGAGCCTGTCAATCAAGCAAGATTACAGACTCCCTAAATTCAGCCTGACATGACAGACTGTAATGACTTTGAAAGGGCTTTTACGGTCTATTGTGCCAGTGGTCCCTGCCTAATAGAAGCATCTCCTACACTTCTCATTAAAACTGTAATGGCTCCAGAGACTTCTATATTACCAGTTACTTCAAATGTGAGTTATTTCATCACAAAAAAAAAAAAAAAAAAAAAAAGCACATTCATGTGATACTAAAGGTGTAGGTTAAATAAGGAAAATAGAACTTAGATTTTACGCAATTTTGATGCTGAGAAATTGAGGCACTGCCAAGGATTTGAGCAATTTTAAGTAAAAGTTTTGCTCGCTGAAAGTGGAAATGGAGAAGTGGATGATGCTGTCTGTGCAGTGAGATTTAACCTGATGCTGTAGGGACCAATGTGGTGTCATAAATAACAGTGGTGGATGGTTTTGGGATGTCATAGCCACAAGTTACGATGCTTGTATTCTGGATGGATGAAGCTCCTTGACCTCCACCATGCTGCAGGTCAGGGCAGACCATCACACTTGCCCTTTCTGGCCTCACACTCTGTCAATCTTCTCCTGAGGGCAGGAGCATGGCATTTCTAATAGCAAGTGATTTACATGTGAAAAAGAGAGAAAATGTCACGGTGCTGGGGTTTGAAGGGCAACTCGGATTTGGTAGTCGGCCGCATGTTTTTAGGCCAGTCACATCTTTCATTTCCCAGGGATGCCGTGGGGTTGTGAGGCTGCCTGGGGACTCCTGCTGGCACTATCCCGGAGTAGACTGTACTTACCATGCAAAAAAGAAAATCCTGAGGGTGGTGAGAAGATGGGAGTAAGTCAAGAGCAGGAGGAAACCTGTTCCAAAGTGCATGCTGTGACAACACACAGACATCCTTCATAGGAAAGCCCAAGCTGTTTGGGTGGTCCATGAGGGTGGACAGCCACCAAAGCATCAGGGGAGTGCAGTAATAAACCACGGGAGCTGGCACACGCAAAGCCGAGCGGCTCTGCCCAGCAGAGGGTAGCATTGACCAAACACCCCAACCTGTACTCCAGGTTCACACTTTCACCTACCTATGAATGCCCACCTCTGCCACAGCCCCTTTGAGATGAGAGGCACAGCTTAGCCCAGACCCAGGCGAAGTCTCACAAGCTGACGCCTTGTAAATTCTGCTCATAAATGGTAAGAAATCTGGAAAATCAGCTTCCAAAACAGGATTTGAAGGCATCTGTTGAAAGACATAATACATGTTAAACAGTAAAGTGCATACAGTTACATTTGTTTTAAAGTAAATGTTATTTAGCTCCTTGTATTTGGATTTATTTTCAGGTCCTGATTTGATGATCAGGTTTGGAGCTGGTCAGGTTTGGGGCTGCCCCTGAGGCACCGGAATGCCTGTATTGCCAACAGCAAAGCCTCTGATTTAGTCACCTAACTTAGGAGTCCCAAAAGAATGGCGTTTTTTTAGTGCCTTACATATTCTAAATCCAAAGCCCAAAGATCTTAACTATAAACATCTCAGTTAGTGTAGACTATCATTTTCTCTGATGTCTGACGAATCCTGCTTGTCACCACGCATAAGAGCTCAGCCCATGCCCGATGTGACAACGCTAGAGGTCTCAGTGTCGCTGAGAAAAAGCTGCTTTTAGCAGTAATCTCAGCCACGCGTGTGTGTGACAGTGCGAGAGGCCGAAGCCGTGCCCGGCTCGCCCAGGGGTGGGCACGGGGTGGGCTCGGGGCCAGGCTGGACCCCTCGCCGGGGCTGCGCGGTGCCATCACCGGCCCCGGGCTGCCTGACCCCTCCTGGGGTGCCCTCCGAGGGCTGTGCTGGCTGAGGCTGGTCCTTGCTGAGGGATGAGTTCTTGCATCCCAGCACTGTGTGTGCGTGTGCGAGGCAGGTGGGCACCGCTGCCCCCCGCGCATCCCAGCGCATCCCAGCGCATCCCAGCGCGGCCCCGCGCACTGCCCGTCCAGGCAGCACGGCCGCTTGTGGTGTGCCTTTTTAATTTTCCCTTTTTTTTTTTTTTTTTCCCCCGGCTTTCCTTTTTTATTTTTTTTTCCCCTCGCTGCTTTCCCTCCCCTCCCGTTTGACGTGCGTGGTTTTGGTGCAATGCGAATTATCTTCATTCAGTCAGGAGGGGCAGCGCCAGCAGAGCAGCGGCGGGGCTGCCTCCTCCTTCTTCCTCCTCCGCTTTCTCCTCTTCCTCCTCCTCCTCCTCCTCCTCCTCTTCCTCCTCCTCCCATTGCCATAACAACCGCGCACAGCCGCTGCGCCCGCGGGGCCGCTCCGCACTGCACCGCGCCCGGCAGGCTGAGCATCCCCCGGGGCCCCGCACGGGGGTGGGGGAAGAGAAAGTGACCTCCCTCCCAAAAAAAAAAAAAACCCAAAAAAAACCCCAAACCAAAACCAAACAGAAAAAAGAAAGAAAAGAAAAACAAACAAAGCGAAAAAGAGGGACTTTTCCGCGGGGTGGGTCAGTCAGGGAGCAGAGTGACCCCAGGGCGCGGGTGCGCGCAGCTGCTGCGCGGGGCGCAGGAGGACGGAGAGACGGGGCAGCTCCGCCAGCGGCTCCGCGGGGGGAGCGGGGCGCGGAGGAGGGGAGAGAAGGGGCGGGAAGGGGGGGGAAGAGAAAGTTGGGAGGAAATAGCCCAGGAAAAGTGACACTCGCGGAGCCCGCCGGAGCGCGGAGGAAATAAAAGCGGCGGCGGGCAGGAAGTGTGAGGAGGAGGAGGAGGAGGAAGGGGAGAAGAAGGAGGCGGAGGAGGAGGAAAAAGAAGAAGAAGAAACAGCAGCAGCCGCTGCCGCCGCGGCAGAAAAGAAAGCAAAAGCCGCCCGAGGGCTCGGAGCCGGCGGCGCGGCATCCGCGGGGCTGCGCGGAGCAGCCATGGCCCGGGAGAACGGGGACGGCGGCGGCTCCTGGAAGAAGCAGGCGGAGGACATCAAGAAGATCTTCGAGTTCAAGGAGACGCTGGGGACGTAGGTGGCGGGGCTCGGCTGCGGGGCCGGTGGCGGGCGCGGGCGCTGTCCCTTCCCCCGGGGATGCGCGGGGCGCGGGTCTCTGTGCGGGTCTCTGTGCGGGCATTTGCGCACCCGCGGGCACTGCTCCGCGCCCCGCGCATCCATCCGGGCAAGAAGTCGGAGCGACCTGGGAACGCGGAGAGAAATCGAATTATGGGGCAGGAGCTGGGCCGGCATCACCCCTTACCCTTCCCCCACCCCCTCCAAAAAAGCGATAAAAAGGAGAAACCCCAAGTGTTTGAAAATATTCATAGAACGAGGAGACAGGGGAAGGCTTTTTCTTGATAGTGCAACTGTAAATAAATGCGGTCTGACTTGCACGCTTCCCCTGAAGCCGATGGCTGCAGCTATTCGTGGACAGACGAGCAGAAATAATCGGAGTGGATTGGATGTGTTTTAGCTACGATGCTTAACTGTTGCTGGGCTTTATTTGTTTTATTTATAGTGGCGGGGCATAAAGATTAGTAAAACGTTAGAGTTGTTTTTTTTTTTTTTTTTAAGAAGGCTGAGAAAAAACACGCACAGATGGTGCAAGGGAGCGGGGTACAGGCTGGTGCCTTTTTGGCTGAGCAGAGAGTTTTATTTTTGTTTAAACTAATTTTCGCATACAGGATATTATAAAGGTAGGGAGCCGGGGGTGCTGAAGGAGTCGGGCACGGGCTGCTGTGTGTGTATCCACTGTGATGAGAGCTGGTTGTGCTGGGAGTGCTCCTCGTAGCTGCGTCCCCACTGCTTTAATTGGAGCTTCACGCGTGTCTCGAAACGCAGCGTTGTTAATCCCGAGGAGTGCTTTTCCTACGCTGCGTGCCACTTCCAAAACACAGTTGAACAAGTTTGGACTAATATTTGAGTTTCTTTCTGCTTCCAAGGGAGGGCTCCCTATAAACAGAGTATTTCTGGTCCGTGGGCTCGCTGGTTTCCTATAAACAGGCTGCGAGTAGGAGCCAGGCTGTCGTGTAACATGGAGGTGGGTCCGCAGCTCCGCCGTGATGGGCTTGGTGGCACAGCCCTCAGGAAAACACTTCAGAAATCGAATTAATGCCTGTCCAGGTCTCTGAAGAAGCAAAATGCAGCCTAAGAGACAAGTGGTGTGATGTATTCTTGTCACCTTCATCGCGGTTTTGCTGTGAGAATTTCATGCTGGGGGAGACGTGCCCTGCTTGTCGCCTTGGGCGTGCAGGTCCCTTCCTGGGCACAGAGGTGTTGGGGAGGAAAGTTTTAATGCTCTGAGGTTTGCTGGGGCAGCAGGACAGTTCACTGGGGTTCCCACTGAACAGCTCTCTGTCATCTCTGTGGTTGTGGTGTTGAAGCCACCTGAGAGGGTTAATTTGTGCTGCTGAAAGGGTTCAGGAAGAATTAATGCCGTGGCCTTGATCCGGATCCCACTGCAGTTAATGGGAGCAGGTGTAGGTCCCAAGGAAGGTAAAGCTGGTCAGAGTTAATAGTTATGCATATTAGCATGGCTGTCGCAAATTAAATTCATTAAATATGGCCCATTAGTGTCTCAAACTATTAACCATTGTCTGAGCCTCACAGTTTGGTGAGTAAGTCCTTTCTAATGGGAGTGGAAGCTGTGAAGTTTCTACACTTTACTTCACAGTCAATCTAGAAAGTTGTAGAAAATTAAAATAACTGGATGACAAACCTGGGCCCATAAAAAGAAAACAGAGCTGTTTTCTTTTTTGTACATAGCTGTATTTAATTATGAATGTATGAGCATTTAACAGCCTACTCATGGGTTGCCTTCTGGTTGTGCATTCCTTAGCTTCCAAAGGCAGGCTGATAATTAGAAGATTTGAATCTGAGTTTTGGTTCTGGCCTTGGCCACCCACCAGCACAGCACCTGCAGTTCCTACCAGGTCTGGTGTGACTTACCAGGATGTGAAACTTCTAAAAAATTTAAGCCATTGCTGTGCAAATCATTAAAGTGCCTGTTCCATTTGCACTGAAGGCAGTGAAGGGCTGTTCACTGACTTGAGCAGCAGATACACAGGGTCCAGGAGCCCAAATGATGGGAAACATTCTCAATTATTGATAAAGAAGTATTTAAATAGGAATTAAGCTATAAAAGTATAAATAGCTTTAAAGTATTTGGACCAAAATGTTTTCCTCTGGCATTTTTAGGAGCAGGGTTAAAATCTGCTTTGATCCCTCCTGCACTGTAATGCTGAACCATGTTGGACAGCCAACACTTGATCTCACTGTCTAATAGATCTTTCTCTAGCATGGAGTGAAAAACTTGGCATGTCACATGAAATGTACTGGATTGTAGTAGCTGTATTTTGCATTTCTCTGCTATTCCATTTCAGGATGCCAAAGTGCTAAAAGCACTTTTAACAGAAAAACAGCCCTTTTTCATGCAGCTGTCTTAACTCCTTGTGGTAAAATTGGCTAGAGAAAGAAAAGCACTAAACCCCCAAATCAGGGAAGAAAGTGAAAAGGAAACTTTAAAACCATATTTTTATTTCAAGTGCATTGATTTGTGAGTGTTAAACCTGTGTGTATACCCTGTTAATGATTTGTTCTCAGAAAGGAGCCTTTCATCTGAATAAAAGCTCTTCAGCAGATCGTTAACATGGGAGAGTTGAAATTTGCTGGAATTATTAAAAAGATCCTAAGTCAGTTAATCATTACATCATTTGGGCTTCAAGGAACCTCTGATGAGTACCCAGCTCTCCCTTCCTGAGCTGGAATTAATTATTAACATGTCCCTGTAAATCATGTCCAGCCACATTGATGCTGAAATTGAATCGGATGTCATGTCCAGATGTAAGAAAGTGGACCTCTTCCACCCAAAGAATTGTTTTCTTTGGTGGCTGAGGCCTGTGTTTGCTCTGCTCTGTGCTGTTGGGCAATAATGTTTTTCTAAAGAAGCACCAGCAATGCAGTGATTGGCTCAGATGTACCCAAACCTGTATTTACCTTGTTCTGTATTTATGCAGCTATTAAAGCATGTGCAACCTTAATTTGGGGCTGCAACCTCTCAGATACCGAAAGTGTCAACAAAAGATTTTGATAATATCAATCAATATATTTTATAATACATGATTATTGATACATTTATATGTTATTATATCACAATATGTATACTGGTCCTGATCCGTTCTTGGGCTGTGCCAGTCCATGTGGGACAGTGGATCACACTCCATATGCACAGGTTCATTGAGTGTCCCTTCTTGGAACTGGACCTGTTCACTGCTGAGCCACTGACAGGGAAATTACAGATCCTGAAAAAGTAGCTAGGGAAAAACCAAAATTAAGATTAAATAAAATCATAGCAATGGGCCAGATCCTCAGCTGATGTAATTTAGAGTCCCTTCCAAGTCAAGACAGGTGTGCTTGAGGAAAGAAGAGGATCTGACTAACTGCTTCTCTCGTTAAATTTCCACAGATTCACCTGTTGTAGCTCTACTCAAATTGACAAATTGAGAGGGGAATTGAGGGCCTGCCTGGAGAAGGGGATTTCTGCCCCAGCCCTTGAGAGATGTGAAGTTTCACAATAGCAGAGATCTGATAAGAGAATAGTGATCACAGAAATACCACTTTCTTCCCTCCATATTTAAAGTATATTATATCTGAGGCATTTTAAACCTCACCTTTTGACATGCAAGAAATAATAAGAAACACCATATCATCCACTAATCAAAGAGGAAGGTTCCATTGCTCGATCTGCCTAATTAGATCAATCATACATTTCTAAGGTATCTGTCATCAGTCCTTACTGACATCAGAGTTATGATGAAGTCCTAATATTTAGAAAGGCTCAGACTTAGTAACTGTGAAAATACTGGTGCTGTCCTTAAAAATGATGTGGTAGATTCCTTAAAGCTTAGTAAGGATAACAGAGGGAGTTGCATGGATATAGCCATAACATAGTAAGAGCTGGGTGGGAAGACACATACACTTCAAGTAAGTTTCCAGTACTTTCCTAAAATACAGTATAGAGAAAACATATGGGTGGTTCTGTTCTTCTCAGGGGCTCTGTGGTAATTTTTGGTTCATCTGTGTCACTTCCATACTCTTACGCCATTTGATGGGCTCCTGGCACTCGCCATGGCCCTTCCACACACCAGTACATGCTGGTTCATGCTGTGAAATGAAGTCACTGCTTGTCCTCCTCTCACATCTCTCTTCTTTCTCACACACCCACGTGCACACAAACACGCACATCGTCACAAACCCTTACGTGCTGTCTGCTGTGCCTTTGTCCTCTCACGTCCTTCACGGTGCCTTCCCCTACGTGCAGCCAGCACTCCATGAGCTGATCCAGCCCCTGCTCTCGTCTGTTTTTGGGTGGTCAGACCCCTGTGGGGGCTGTGCCTCGGGCCAGCCTTGGCTCCCACTGGTGAGAAGATGCTGGTGCTAAGGACAGGTCCTGGCAGAGGCTGCTCTCAGACGGGAGGTGCTGGGAGGTACCAGAAGGCTCAAGATCTGGTTGCCTCCGATCAAAGATCCTGCCTTTTCATCAGCTGGGTGCCAAAAGCCCTTGTGCTGGATTCACACAACAGATCGTCCCTGTTTAGCTGTTTAACTTGAGGCATCATGCAAGTTACTCAGTTTTTCCCTTCTGGCTTTGGAAGTTCTCAAGGCATAAAGAAAGATGTTGATATTTGTGTTTTCCTTGGCTTGATGCCCCCTGTGATGATTGAGGGGTTTGTCTGATTTTTGAGTTTCTGCTGACATTACCAGCAATTGCTGCCTCTCGTTTATGACACCTCAGGGAGGCAGCAGTGGCTCTGTCAGACTCTTTCATATTTCAGGGGCAAAGCTGATGAACCACTGGAGCAAACCATAAAGGCAAGTGGATCTCATCTCCTCTGGGATGATTTTCTGGGAGCTCTGAAAGCTCTCAGACTTCATGCAGCAGGAAGGTGCTTCTTGTCCGTGTTTACAGAGGAAGCTATTTCATGGTCATTGCTGACCTTAAAATCCATAACTCTGGGAGTCTTGCTGTCAAACCCATGTGGGGCCAGGTATAATTCATGTTAAGAAGTGCTTACAGCACCTCTCTCACATCTGTGGGAGGAGTGAAAGCTGAGGTCCAAATATTAATTTTTAACTTACTGGTGTGAAACAACTCAGATGTTGTAGTTTGTGTACTCTATTTAGGGAAAGCAGAAAAATATTGTTAGGACTCCCTTAAGGTGACACATTTTGCTTTAAACCAAGTAATCCTGTTTGCTGTCACCTGGCATAGGTTGCTATCCAGTGTGTTCTTGAAGGCTTAAAAATAATGAGTTGGTATCTTTTGATGTAAACTGTTGGTCTTCCTTGAACAGTTACAGAAAATAGTAGGTTTGAGGGTTGAGCTGGCATCGAAATGGAAAAGAAAGAAAAGCAAGATGGCCAATTGATTTAAAGGCTGATGGTGAGGCTTGGGAAAAAAATTGGCAGCCATTGGTGGGAAGGGATTTTTGACAGCTCTCCAGGTCTGGTTCACAGGTGCTTGTTTGGGGCAGCAGTGTAGCCTAAAGGCCAATTTTCTTTCATCGTCTGAAATTAAGATTTCAAAATATTCAATAATCAAAAGCTTTCAGGTAAATACGTAATTCTGGAAACACACAGTTGCTGTATTGTCAGCTCACGTATGTGCTCATGCTTCCTTTGTTAGCTTGTTTGTCTACTAGTTTTGATGCCTCACTTTGTTTTTTCCCGGCCTTGTCTCTTCTTCCATGGATATTCTCTTTCAAGCACCTCTTGGTTCTGTCTGAGCTGCCTGCTGCCAGAGGATACCTGCTCACCCACATGCCTGTGCAGCCATGGAGGGTGCTTGACCAGCAAGGTGACAGTAAGATACTCGGGTTGGGTTGGAATGGACAGTTTGGGTTTTTTCCCACTGTTTTTTGCTTGGGAAAATGTGATCCTTGCCTTGGCTAACACTCAATCTCAGTCCTCAGGACTTCAGTGTAACAAATACCTATTCCACAACTTCTCTTTGTGTAGGGCAAAGCTGAGAGCAAAACATGCCTAAAAAATTGGTGGTTTTTGGCAGCCACAGAGGTAGCTGACACCCCAAAAGCTCCCAGCAAGCCAAACCCAGAGTGTGGAGAGGTGGTGGACAGAGCTGAACCCAACTCTTTGAAGCCCTACACTAATCCTTTAACCAAAAGTCTCTTGTTCCCATCACAGCCACAACACAGTGGGTGTGAGAGCCTTCTTCACTGCCGCTCCCGCCATCTGGAGCAGCCTGTCTGCTTCCTTCACCCTCCATCTGCTTTCACATAGGAGCTGAAATATCTCCCCATGTATGTTTTCCTTCCTTTTTGCCTCTTTCTCTCTCCACCTTGGTTACTGACCTCAATTATTTTTGTTGTCCTTCACACACAGTTCTCCTGACTACGCGCAGAATATTAGTTGGGGTTATTTAATCCTTTCAAGCATCCAAGGATACAATTAATATTGAATAAAGTCGTATTGTTTTGGTTTGCTTGACAATAACAGGCATTTATAATAGGATTCTGAATTTATTCCCAGTAATGGTATTCACTTAACCGGTGACTCACAGTTTATATTCATGATTACTTAATAGGACCTAATTTTCTAGTCATTGTAGATAGCAGGAAAACAAGTTGGAACTAAGTGGGTACTGTTAGTAAACAGGTAATGAGTGAAAGGAGGGATAAAAAATTCCTCGGGGCAGCGATCTGTCATTTTCATTGGAATTCAAACCACCTTGCACTTCAGTGCTTCTCTGTAAATAATAATTAACAACAATAACAATAATTTGCAAACATATGTGTGTGATTGGGCTGTTGTTGAATGACAAATAGCTGGCTTAGCAATCAGAATATTTCTCATTTCTAGCAATCATAGTGTTCCTTAATACCTTTCTATCAAATCTTAACACCGATATTTTTTTTTATTATCTGACTTGGCAGTTCCTATAATTTTCTTCTGAATGTTGTGCCAATCACTTTTGAAAAAGAAAGCTATAAATAACAGATTGTTAATAAACTTTTGATGGCCCTTTCAGTGATGTTTCCATGTTGAAAGCTGCATATTGAGTTTTAAGCCAGAATTACTCACCAAACAGATTGTATAAAGTTAAATTAAAATAATACTCTTAGGCAGAATCTTTTGGCTGAGTTAAAAAGCCTTTTTTTTTTTTTCCCCAACACTGGATGTGCTAAGAAAAAGCTTCTGGGAAGCTCTGTTTTGGATCTGTGTGTAGAGCAGCTGAGCACAGCACTGGGGGTGCTCTGTAACAATAGCTCCCTGATTTTGCTTGATGTTTTCCTGAGCAATATCATGGGTCACAGTTAAAATATCAACAGTTTTGGACAACAGAACTACATAAGATTAGTTCTTAAAATACATTTTTCAAGAGTGAAATGAGAAGAAGCACATTAGAGAAAACATACTGAGGATTTTTTTAAATTTTTTTTTCTTATATCCCCAATTGGAGATAAACCAAACAGTTTCAGTTTTTTTACAGTTTCCAGGAGGAACAAAAAGGAGGTGTTTGTAATGATGCAAATGAACATGAGTGGCAACAGGGTAAAGAAATGTGGCATCTCCGCCCTAGACCCTTCTCTTTGCACTTTTTTCTGCAGGATTCTCCTTGTTTTCCTGCTCTTAATGCTCCACCTAATGTAGGTTGAGGATTTGAGCACCCAAAAGTTGGGAATTACATCTTAGCTCAGTTGCCAGAGTACAGTAGACCTAGAAGTTTGATCTGTGGCTGATGGGAGTGGAGTGAGGTCAAGGATGTGTGGAATTTCCGAGGTCTGGGAGCCTTTAACCTCCGTTTGTTTTGGTGAGGGCTGGTGGGGCAGTTTGGAGAGCAAAGAGGGCGATATATCCCTGCAGGTTTTCCTGGGAGCTCCAAAGGGAAGGTTCTGGGATATCACAGGTATCTCCCTGAAGACAGAACGCCCCAGGGCTGTGGAGTTGTTCTGTGATGTTGCTGTGTTTTAGTTGAGCAGGGTGTTTAGAACCTCCCTGACACCCCATGGCACCTGGGAAGTGTGGCTGCCCCTCTCCACTGGCTGCATCACTGGTCACAGAAATGGGTGTGCTTCTGTTGTTGTACCAAATAAACCATCACAGCCACTCCTGCTTAAGTGTAGAGGTTTGCAAGGGCTGAGAGACCAGTGCATATGTGAGGGTTGGAGATTGGCAAATGAAATGTGAAGGGTCTAAAATACTTGGGGTTTTTTACTATGCCCTTTACTGGCCTCAGATGAGATCAGGCACTGTTGAGCGAGGACTGCTGCAAACACCAGAGTGAAAGACTGTTCGTACCCAGGAGAACTTGTAATCTAAATAAACAAGACAAAAATGCTAACACTGTTTTGTTGAAGACAAGCAAGTGTGTCACTTGTAAACCCAGAGCTGAGCCTGAATCTTAATTCCAGCCTTGTGCAGGGGACTGTCCTGCTTCTTTTAGTAGTGGGCACTATGTCAGCACCAGTGTCCTCAAAATGTATTTATTTGTAGGTGATTCACCCAGGGCCATCGTGTATCATTCGTTTTTACTAGTTAAGGTTTGAAGATGCAAAGCACTGTCTCTGTGCTGTTGGTAACAGCGTGGGCGCTTTATTGCTGTGTTGTTTCAGCTGCTCAGAGGAATCCAGGTCTGCCCAGAGCTATAAAGAGCTGGAACAGTCCAGGCAGTTCTTGGGGCGATGCGGGATCGCTCCCAGCAGGATCCCATCCTCCCATCCTAGCTTAAATAATTCAAAGGACCAGGCTTTAACTAGGCATGTTTTCCATACAAACTCAACAGCTGTGACCCTGCTGCCCCACTGTGATGGGCAAGTGCTGAAATGATGGAAACTATTGGATGAAAACCTGTAAAAACCTCCAAATTGCATAGAAAATCCAAACAACACAAAAGAAAGCTGAAGGGAGAGGAGAGCACTTAGAGGATTTGCAGCCATACGGAAAACGCCTCTGGGGAAGGCACAGGTTGCTAATCAAATTCAGCCATAGTTGAGAGAGATTGCTGGAGCATCCCTGGAAAATCCTTCACTGTTATTTTGAGTTGGCTTGGAGATTTCCTCCCACTGCTCACTCTTGTGTTCTCCTGCCTCTCAGTGTAAGTAACTCGGCACCATGTGCCCAGCCACAAAGCCTGTGGTGTTTTGGAAATTTCAGGCATAGTCAAGTGCTTGGTGTGTGCAATGGCACGAGACACTGTGAGCACATTAGAGTGATTTGTGCTCCCTACCCTATTTTCTTGAATAACACCCGAACAAATTCAAAGTCTTCTTTTTTTACTTTGGGACGTTTTGTAGCTGCAGCCTGAGATATCTTAAGGACGATCTAAAGCTCCGGGATCAGCATCAGCCTCACACCTCTGCTTTAATGGGATTTCTTGCCGCAGGGGTGTAATTAATTTGTTCAACTTTTTTTGAGGGGAAAATCTGACACTGTTAAGCTTTTCCATGGGCTGATGATGAGCATCACAAAAACACCACCTCCTTCTCTGAGTGCAAGCCATGGTGTTTTGAGACACCTTCTCTAGCATAATTACATAGCAACCTGAATATTGCAAAGCAAACAAGCTCTCCCTCCCAAAATAAAACACTCTCAAATGTAAAAAAAAGCACCATGAAAGAGCACAAACCCTTCTTGTCTCTTTTAGGGAGAGAAGAGGGGGGCAAACAATACACAGCTTGTTAGCCAAGTTGCTTGAAGCATCATGAGAAGATGCTTAGATAAAAACATTAATGGAGCAGAAAAACAGTGTGACTCCTTTTGGCCTAATGACCCAGGCACTGGAGCACAAGCGGAATAATTTTGAAGGAAGGGAAATGTCTCCTGTCACAGGTTTGACTTATGCCTTTTAGGAAGGAGGAGGCTATATATTTACCTGTCAGAGGAGAATGTACCAAGAAATGAGTTGAAAAAAATGGTTCTCAAAAGCACATATGCACAGGGCATAGAGGTACTGCAGGCTGCAAGGAGATTTCTGCTCTTGGGTATATTAAGGTGTATCTGGAGTAATTTTACTGGCTAATTTTCCTGTCCATAGCCATGTAATTTATGTCATAGACATAAATTTTATGCTCCTAAGAGAGAGACCCTGAAAAAAAAAAACTTGCCGATCTTTGTAGGCAAGTCCATTGAATGAGTGTCTCTGATGAATCTTGTATATTTAATGGAAAGCAATGAAAGTGATTCAAGGATTCCTGAGTGACAGCTGAGATGATTTGTGTCCAGAAAGCAAATGTGTGCCCTTTTGCTACTTTTGGAAGGGAACATAACAGGCACTAAAGCTGAGAACATGCTTGTTCTGCAGGTGAGGGGAGCTGCACTGGGGGAAAGACAAAAGGAGAGGTCTGGGGCAAAGCAGAGCAATTGGATTCAGCTGCAGCTTAATTGACTCTAGAGACTGCTAAGGCCCCCTCCTTGTTCATGAGCCACAAAAATTCATAGACATGGGTCTTTTGGACAGGACAGCTTGTGTTGCACCAGTACACTTTCATTGTTTCACTCAATGACCACTGAAATGACTGGCAGCTTCAGTGCCAGTGTTTGCCCTGGAGGTTATGTGGTGCTGCCACATCTTTGTCTTGCATTGCCACGTGGTTGTGAGGAGCCGTCTATATACATATAAATAGATATAGTGTCTCTACAGGTGTGTGTGTGTATATATACATATAATATGTATAAATGAGTATGTGGGTATATAGATATGTATGTAAATGTATGTGTACCCACACATTAGAAATACTGTTAATATAGTGATATATAGAGATATACAGGGATAAATGTTTTTTTGCCAAATAGCATCTTGTTTGGCTTCAGTAATGAATGTATAGACAATGACTGGTGCCATTTGGTAAAAGCTGTTTAAGAGCACTGTGAATGTTGTTAATTTATTCTGTAGTTTGAATTTCTCTTCATATCTGGGTTACATTTAGGAGAAGGCAGAAACTGCGTGGTGCCCCTGTGCTCAATTAACTAATGGGGGTGAACCCAGACAAATAAGAAGTCAAGAGCACAATGGTCCTTCACTCTCTTCCTGTCCTCCATCTCCACGTTACCTCTGCTACACCAAATCCCTGCTTTCCATCTCCTGTCTAAATCTTGCAAAAAGTCTCTGGTAGGGTGAAGTGCCAGAGTCACATCCTGCAGGTGTGCACAGCTGGGAGGCACAGCTGGAAGACAGCAAAGCATCTTCCTTCGGGTCAGTTAAGGGCTTTATTTGTTTGGATAAAGCACCCTTCCCATGGGAGAAATGAAGGTGGTGCACAGCAGATGGAGCATGTTTGAGCTTTTTGGGTGCAAAGTCTTTGGACTGCAGCAAGTGGAGGGTGAATTAACTAACATTATGCTTGGAGGTCTGTCTCAGGTAGCCTGTGAGGGATTCCTCTCCATAAATGGGGTGGTTGAAGTATCTTCACTGTCCACATTTAACTTCAGTGTACAAGTGCTTGTTGGCTGCTGCTGCTGCACAGTCATGGCTTGCAAACTTGTGCTGATTAAAACCCCACTGTGCCAATGTTGTTGTGGCAGTGAGTCCATTACTTTCTGCAATCAAATCCCTTTTCTACTGTTATTTAAGCAACACCCCTATGAATGTAGCAGTGGCTTAGATATTTTCATACTTTGACACCATGGCAAAATATAGAAGGTGGGGGAGATTGGTTGTGAAAATATTTTAAAAAACCCAGTTTTGGCTTTGGAGGGTGCCTGTGAAACGTGTACTTAGAGGTCTCCTTGTATGTTGGTGCTGTGGTCAGAGTACATCTTCCTGAAGTCACAGGGTGGCACACAAAAGCACGACAGGTTGTCTCTTTTATCTTATCTATCTCTCTATTTATCTTAAATAATTTGTAGCATCTCAAAGTTGCTGTGAAATTCTGCCTTTGATTTCCACAGCTTGGAGGTTTTCCTGTGGGAGTCGAGAGAAGCCCCTACTACTTGGCAGTAGGCTGGAATAGCAGCATTTTATGCTCCTTACGCTCAGGTTTCAACATCATTATAAAGTTATAAGGCTGTGAAGGAACAGGTTGCAATTCCACAGCAGAAGAGGATGGGGCTGGACACATCCCACAGGACAGTTCCCATCTTCTGCCAGCTCAGTTGTTTGAAGGGATGTGCTGTGAATTCATTAAATGAAATGATACAGGTTAAAAATAGCTCTCTAAAAAGGAGGTGGGGGAAGGGGAGAAGTACAGAGTACAAGAAGTTTTATTTCTTTTCATTCCATAGATGCTATAAATCAGCAGAGAAGACAGTTGCAGTTTTTCCCCCTTCTGTGTTGCGTCATTAAAAAATCATCAGCCACTACACTGAAATGGTTTGCAAGAGCCACTTTGCCAGGAACAATTTCTGTCTGAGAACAATAAAAAGTTATAGATGCCAGGTTGAGTTCATGTGTCAGTGGTTACTGAATTCAACTTAAGAGCTGTAAATGGAACCAATCATCATTTCTTAATGAGATATATGAGAACAAAGAATCACAATGCTTGAATAATCTGTCACATCTCTATCAGTGCTGCTTAAGCAATTATTCAGTTTGTTTAGTGGTTTGGCAGGTAACATGACAAAAATCAATTTACGAAGCAGATTAAATGTAAATATGCAGTGCTTCACCCCCCCCCCAGGAATGCCATTCCTGAAGCCTTATGTTTTTTATCCTTACAAACCTTACCCAGTCATCTGTTTTCAGTGGTACTTCTTGGATGAAGTGCTACATGGCCCACAGTGACATTATTCACCAGATCATTTGTCTTTAATCCATCTCTGGTCTAATGAGACTGTCGTCTGGGCCTTAGTAAAAATGAATGATGTGTTGCCCTGACATACAGTGTGTTTTTCACTGCTAAGGCTGTATTTTTCCAGGGTCCTTAAGGAAACCCATCCCTCAGCCCTTACTAACACTTAATGTAAATTTTCTGAAAATTTCTGAAAATTTTATTCATTTGGCAGCTAATGTAGGAGAAACTTGGTATGAGTTCCCTAGGAGCTAAATAACAGCCATTGTACATGGAGTTGATACCATCACGTATTTTAATACCAGAGCTTTCTGGTATATTTTTTTCCTTGTGTTTTAGCTGACTGTGACTGGGATGGTCCCATCCCTGTTTGTAGTGGTGGAAATCTGCAGCAAACACTGACAACAACAACTGTCACAGCGGACATTTAAGTGCCATCTTCAGCAGCAGGTGTGCACTGGTCTTACCCTTTTCTTCCGTAAATGAGTCCTCAATACTTGGAATGAAGCTGTGGCACAGAAGAGATTATTTTTTCCCCCCCTATGAAATGTTTCCACCTCTTGTCTTCTCCATGGGGAACTCATAGATTTTTGTTCCCTGCACAGAAAACTCCTGAATTCCCTCAGTCCATTTGTGTTTTATATAGTCTACAAGATGCCATTGACATACCTGGCTGTGTATCTCATCGTGCCTCTTGTGTTGTCACTGGGTTCTCAACAGAGATATCATAACAACTTTAAGGGAATTGTGAGCACTTTCCTTTTAATTTCAGTCTAGGTGACAGGGTTCCAAGAAGCCTTTTAAGTATACCAGAGGATTGTGCTGTGGAAGATAATAGTATTTCTTAACTTATCATTGCCATGTGACTCCTATTACTATAATTTTTGAGCAAATCACGTCCTTACAAAATCTGTGATACTGAAAACTCATATGCTTTTATTTTTGCTACATTTATGCATGACATATGGACTTCCAGTGTCTGGTTATTCAGTTTCTGCTCAACATCTTGTATTTTGTGGTGACTGTTGAAGAATCTGAATATGTCTGGTATTTCCTTATCTATTATTGGTGTTGCTGTAGTGTTTAGATTGTGGTTTGTTGGCTAGCTGTCAAATACTCATGGCTTCATTAAGAAACAGATGCACAGGTCTACACTTTGTTTTTGTAACTGCACTTTTGACATATTGTAAATGTCCTGAATTGATTTTGTTCAGGATAGTACCATCTGCTGGCATGTTTCTGCTGTGGCTCTTGTTGAATACTTGTGTGCATCATGGTCTATAAGGACAAATTCCAGGGTGTCAGCAAGGTGTTATGTCCATTCTTTTTTTTTCTGAAATAAATGAGAGCAGAGTTTGAACATTGGACAATGTAATACCTACATAATTTAATATCTAGATTAAAACAAACAGTGTGTTACACAAAGCATGTTTCAGGCAAAAATCGGGCCCTCTGTCCATGCTGGGCTCTCTTAATGTATTGTTGGTGTGTCTGCAAATACGTCGGAACTCGCAGACTGGGAGAAAAGGAGCCTTTGGCTTTATATTTGTCTCCCCATTGATCATGGAGGGATGTGGAATACACTTCTAGATCTTTCTGAAGCCTTTACACAAAACTCTGTCTAACAAATAGTCAAAATAAGCTATGTTAAAATATCACTTACTGTATCTGTAAGGCTGATGGTCTTCTTGTAAGCCCTTAACATAACTAAGTGTGTTCTGATACGAAGATTTTGGTGGCAAAAGCAGTTCTGGATGTGCGTTGGATGAGAATTCTGCCAAGGATGCAACTAGGAAAATGTGTGCTGTCTCCTGAGAGTCCAGAACAAAATTCTTACTTTTGAGTAGCCCACTGTCCTGTTGGATTTTGCTCTCCATATTCCACTCTGTCCTTCTTAGTAGGTAGAATCAGTATTTATGGTGGATTTTATTGCAGTTGCCACGTCTGTGTCTGAACTGTGAAATGCAATAGAAATTCAATTTTCTGGCACTCCCTGTCTCTACTCATGACAAGTGCAAGCAAGCATCAAAAATTATATAGGTCAGGATTTATCTGTAGTGGCCTAACTCTGCTGCCAATAAAAGTAGTGAGAGTTGGCCTTTGATGTCAGTGAGACAGCTTTTTTCCAGTTTTGAGATGCTTATGACCCCTTTGTCTTTCCACACCATAGACATGCAGTTATGACAGGGAGAAGCAGGGTAATGCAGAGAAATGAGAATTCTCTGAATACTGCTGAAGACAGGGAGAGGAATGTCCTCAAGTGTTTCAACAGAAGTGGGTCACCAGTCTGAAATACTTGTGTCCCAGCAGGGCTGCATTGTCCTTGAGCTGGAGTAGTCTTTGTGGGCCTTCATATGGGCAGGATTCAGGTGAAAACTTAATTACAGAGAGCCTTCATGGCTGTGCATGTGTATTACAGCTCACATGAAAGTAATGGAGAAGCACAGGCTCTGCTTTGACTTTGCCAGTCACTTTCTTTGGCCCAGTGTCCCTGCGGTTGCTGTTCTTCCACTGTTGGTATCTGCAGGACTGGTGCTCCAATGCTGGTACACGCTCAGGAGTCAGACTTTGTAGTCATGAGCTTTTGACATGATGTGGGCTAATGGTGGAGATATGTGTTGGGTTGAAGAGCACTAGATAAGAATTTGGGAGACTTGGGTTTTGTTTCTGACTGTGGCACTGGCCTTTTTTTGTGACCTTGGAGAAGTTGCAGCATCTCACTGGCCTGGTTCCCCCATCTGTCAAACAGTTCCCGACCTACTTTGTCACTCACTTTGAGATGTAACTCATTAAAGCTTGCTATGTGAGATGTTCAGAATGCACTGTGCAAGGTGTTGGTGTTGTCATGGTGGTGTGGCAAGAATCTCCCCTCTTGTATCCAAGTATGTTGGGAACTCAGCTGCAATGCTCATGTTTTGCAGATGATGCTTTGTGTGGAACACAAAGCCAGAATCCGATCCCTTTTTGAAAAATACCACTCCAGAAAGAGGTGGACAGCCCCACCTCAAAAACAGTAGATATGTGACAAGAGAGTAAACCCAAGTGAAATGTGTTTTGTTTTCTGAAACAGTTCCTGTCTTTCATTGTACCGGGAACTCCAGCAGGGCAGAACGACCTTCCAGAAATGTCTCTGAGCACTTAAAACCAGCCAGTGATGGGTTTTGCAGTGTAGGTTCATCAGTGGATGGACATTAGGGAGACAACTGTAGGAAGCTGTCAAGCTATGAGGCACTTTTCCTCTCCTGTGCAGTCCATGTTGTAAGTGGGAGTCCGGAAATTGCAGCCCTTTCAGCATCACGCTGCCAACAGAGTGGGATTTGCAGAGCAGGACAGGGATTTGTGCTGCCCTGAGGAGCCCTCTGATGATAAGACAATGTGGTCTTGCCTTGAAGACACATCTGTAGCATGAGTCATGTGTTATCTGTTAATTATATTTTTTTATGTCTCACAATGCTTGTGCCTCTTGAAAATCAGTTCAGTAACTAAAGTCAGCATAGTGAGTGGCTACAGCACCCCTGAAGTGATACAGCTTTTTGAAACACCTTCAAAAAAACAATGAAAGCAGTTGGAGAAATGTCTTCATTTCCATGTCTTCTTGGGGGAAAAAAATTGTACCTGTGAGATGCAAGAGGAATAGAGTTGTGTTTCCAGTCACTGCAGCAGTACTGTTTTAAAAAGCCCTTTTGTAGGCACAGTGCATTCAGGTTTTTTCTCTGATTCTGGAAAAAGGTAAAGTTCATGCATAAATTGGCAAGCAGGCTTTCATTTAAGCTGTGTGATTTAGATCTGCCAGTGAAGGCTGCTGCTGTAGAGCATTTGGCATTCATCAGAAAAATCTCCAAGTCTAAACAGTTTTATTATGCAAAGTTATATAGTTGGAAGGTAAAACACTCTGTCTTTTTCCACTTTGATGAACCGGGCTAGCTGATGGATGTCCCATCAAATGTCTCATAAACTTGCAGGGAAAATGAATAGCTGTAGGTCTCACTGTTCAACCTATGGCTGCTGTAAGCCCTAAGGAGAAAGGATGCTTAGCTGGGCTGTGGGTAGGAGAGCAGCTGTACCCAAGGAACCATGTGGGTTCTCAAATAATGTGTTAGAAAACCATTGGCATCTTCATTAATTAGGATCCCAATACCTGGTATTTCCATTCAGATTTTATTAGCGCAGCTTTATGCTTCTTACAAGACACTTCTGCTAACAAAGCTTGCAGTGGCTGCACTTTACATGTGTAGAGATTTTCCTGGAGTGATTTTCCGTAGTGACTTAGGGAAATTCATTCAGTGAAACATTTATTAAAGCTTCACCCTGTTTAGTATGTGATTACTTTGCTCATTCATCATGCCATGTGTTCACTCTAAAATCTCATTACAGGTGTGAAGTCAAAGGAATTTCAACAGGAGCCCAAATATTAAGCCCTTAATGTCTTTTTTACTAGGTATGGACTGCTGAAAGGTGACCAAGGAGGGTTCTTCTCCTGAATGACTGTTCTCTGTATTTCTGTACATTTCTACAGAATGCAGAGAACCAGGTTTGCTAATCCCACCCAGAGCTCATTGCAGCAGCCAAAAAAATACCTTGGTTTTGGGAGGGAGACCTCTGTATCCACTGCAGCAGAGTAGGGTGGGAGCTGTGGGTCAGACCTCAGCCCTGCTGGGACACTGATTCCAATGGGAATCACCACCTGGATGGGATCTGTGCAGAAGCAGCTGCAGCTGGTGAGGTCCTGGTCTTGGTGTCCTGCACCCACCCAGCACCACCACAACCAGCACCAGTTAGAGCCCTGCTAAGCCACTTGGTAAAACATTCCCGCAGGAGTATCTTGGCAGGATGAGAGGGGAAAAGCCATTTAGCTCAGCACACTGTCGGTGCACCATAAATATTTCTCTTCATTCCATAAAAACTGCAATAAGGGAGCACCAGCCTTCAGGAAATGCCCTTTAAAATGCAGTAAGAAAATTCAATATAGTAATAGGTTCCTATTTATTCAAGAAAACCTTTAAAATAAGCTCTGAGTGCTCAGAAAAGTAACTTTCTCCATCACAGGCAAAGGAATTGTGTTGTTTTTTATTTTGGATAGCTTTAGTTTTTCTGGGAAGAAAGAATAACCCAAGACAGTAATTTGGGCCTTGAACAAAACCAATTTCTTGCATGTAATTTGGGTTTGTTCTCCTCTGAGGCTGTGCTTTACGTGGACGGTATAAAACTTGATGCTCTTTCAAAGTCTTAAGGGAATAAAAGAAAGGACTCATTATCCCTTCACCTTGTGCAGTGCAGAATCTGCAGAGATTGTGAGAAGTACTGCTGTTTCCCAGGAATTACTGGCTCCTTTAGAGGCAGTAAAGAGGCTGGGTGGGATTCACTGCCCCTACCTGGGACTGGGTGCATTTGCCTAAATTTAGGAATTCACTGTCATTTGTTGTGGCAGTCTAGCTTGTGCCGAATTGGGTGCCAGGGATGGGTTGGGTAGAGCAGCTTCTTCTTTCTTGGTTGGATCCAGTCCTTTTACTGCATGTAAGGTCTTCCATTAAATAATGTTGTCAAAAGTTAAAATTATTTTGCTTGGGTCTAACTTTATTCTCTCCACTTGTGGCTTCATTTGCCAGACTTTAAATTATCTTTGGAAACTTAAGACAACCTTTGTCAGCCTTCTGAGGTGGCAGTGGCACTGTTTTCTCTCCCTAGTTTTGGCACAAGTAAGACATTCTTTTAATATTGGTCATTTACAAATGAGCTATTGCGAGAAGATAATAAAACACATCCCCACTTGAACCACCTGGGCTGTGTTGTGAGTTTCATACTGGGTTTGTAACCTGGAGCACATGTGATCCACTGGCTCTGCAAAAGCAGCATCCACAGTAATTAAACATTAACTGCCTTGGCTTGAAAAGAGCTGTCATCATTACTCTTTGCACTCATGAGATTTTTTTTTTTTTTTTGTATGGATACTGGTTATAAGCTTTTAAAGCACTTGCCTACTCTTTATCTCAGCTGGTATTTACACTGAAAGGTGATCTGAATCCTGCAATTTCACGTCAGTGCGGCCACTCTGCTTGGAATTACTTCTGGGTCATTACGCAAAAACCAGGAATTTTTTATGCTTCTGTGTAAGTGGGTGATGGAAGAGCCTGTTTTCTGCGTTCAGATGGTAAAATCAGCAAGATCAGAGACTCAGCTGGCCCTGCATGACTTTGGTTGGGTGGTTCTTTAGGGAAATATGGGTTGTTGGCGGCAGTGTAGGTGGGTGGGAAATGGAAACTCCAGCTCCATAGCTGGGCATGCCTCAGCCCTGTATTTTCTGAGCCCTCCTCCAGCTGGCAAAATCTTCCTGCCTGTGCAGTGAGAGAATGGTCAAGCTCAGGAGCGATGGCTGGTTTTGGTCACTTGGTTTCCCACTGGCTTTGAAGTTGGTTACTGCTGTCCTTTTCCGCATGAAGCCTGGTTGCACTAGTGCTGTGCTGTGTGGGGTTTGTAGAGGTTGGGGGCCAGAGGGTGGGAACACACAGGAATTGGAAAAACAAACCTCAAATCCCCCAACTCTAGCCAAATAAAATTGGAGAGGGGTAGGAGAGTGGGGCAAGTGTGAGTCATAGCTGGATGGGCTGAGTTTAAAATGCTTTGTAGGTGGTTTTTAAAGAAAATCACTGCACGAAATGGCTTTGTGACCTGAAAAAAGGTGAAAACAAAATAATAATAAAAAAAAAGAACTTAAAAGGGGAAGAGGAAGAAGGAAAAAAAGGAAAAGAGGAAGAAGAGAAAAAAGAAAATAATTAAAAAAAAAAAGAATTGAAAGAAGCTTGACTATTCTTGGATTACAGAAAAGTGAGAAGCACTGATCAGCGTCATCATTTCCAGGGCTGTGCAAGCTCTGAGTGTGTCGTTAGAGGGTTTCCAGTTTGGGGCTGGCCAATGTCCAGCTGGCGTGGAGCATGGCTGGAGATCTCCCGTCTGTCTGTGAAACACTGTGAAGATGCACTGTGCCCCAGCCAAGCGAAAACTCATCACTTTACAGCTCAGCCTGCTCTTTCAATAAGAAAAAATAATATTTCTGAAAGAGTAGAGGAGAAGTTTTGCCATTACACAATGTTTGAACCCTGTAGCAGAGGTTGTGGTTGTGGATCCAGAGCTCCTTCTCTCCATAGCCCAAAGTTGCCATCCCCAGGGGGGAGGTTTAATTCCTGTAAAGTGGGGCTGAGGAGTAGGGACAGCTCAGACTTGTCTGTCTTGTAGCAGCTAAAACAAAGACAGGAAGTTGTTTTCCAGATTCAGCTGTAACCAGTGAGCACTTTCCATACCTTCTGCTCCCCTGAATAGGAGAATTTCCTTTGACGCTGGGGAACTTGCACTACGTGAGTGTCACACTGGATATCCTGGGGAATTTGCAATGGCAAAGTCCAAAGAAGAAGCAGTTGGTAAAGTGAATCTGCTGAAGCTTCTGTGACGTTTAATGAGACAGACTTGAAGAGACAAACTGTTCTTGCAGAGATGATGGGATTGGAGGCTGCAGAATCCAGCCTGCTCCCGAGTCTCCTGAAGCTGGTGAGCTACACGGGAGGACAGGATCAAGGGGTATCTCCTGCGTGTCAGTCTTTATAAAAACACTAACTGAGCAATTTTCACTATCCCTCAGTGCTTGCCTCTTGCCATACTTTGTATTTCTTCCCCTCACAGTCGTGCTGAGCTGCTGTGGGTCAGGGGCCAGTGCTTGGTCCTGCTTTGCCATGTGGATCCCCTCGAGCAGCCCCTGGAAGGGCCATGGCCTTGCTTGGCTGCAGGCAGCCACAGGTGTGCTGCCTTTCCAAGGTTTTGATTTCCAACCTGGCTGGCAGCAGTGGGGATTGAATTATCTGAATTACCTTCTCAGAGTGAAGGCGTTTGTGCACTGGCCACGGCGCTGGGAGCAGCTGTGATGCCTGACCCCAGGACAACTTAGCTCTGGTGCCTGTGCTGAGAAGTCAGATCTAGTTCATCTGGATCTGGCTCTAGGCTCAGTTTAATTAATCTTTTCTTCAAAGTAGATTAAATTGATTGCTTTGGAAAAAAAAGTAGATAGTCTGCATTTTTTTTTTGTTTCAGTAGCTGGCTGGGAGAAATTAGGTGGATTCACATGGTTTTCACTATAAAATATTTATTCAAAAAATCCAGTCTATTGGGTATGAATTAAGAAGCTGTGACATAGACTGTTCCCATATTTTTAAAGATCCTAGAAAGACATGTTCTGCAAAAGGGGAAGCAGTGATAGAAATAAAAATTCAAGTTACAACCCAGTAAATGAAGAGAGATGACTACAGCTTAGAATCCTTCTGTTCTCTCCCTGGAAGGCCCTGAACACACCAAATATAACAAATTAAAGCACTGCTATTTCCATTTGGGACGTGTGTGCACATGCTGTCTGCCTTGTCAAGAATATCCACTGCACCTGGGGTATGATGGATTTACTACACTTGTCTGGAGCTGGGGTTTCATGTGCTGGATGAAATTGTACAATGTTGGTTTTTTCATGGATGCATATGAGCTGCAGGCATGGAGTTCATTCTGACCAGGACTTCTGAGGTTTTGTATGTCCCAAAATTCTTGTAGAAGTTTGTTAGCTGTCTCTTCTTGCACTGAGACAAAATTTCCAGACAGAAAGGAAGATCTCTGTGGGGAACCCCGGGTGGGAAATAACCTAAAACTGAAGCCATGATCAATGAATTAGGTCAGGGTTCCTCTTGGCCATGTAACTGCAGGAATCGGAGTTGGGCCTTTGCCCATGTCTTCAGCTAATGCACTGCCCTTCTCTTTCAGCCTGGGTGGTCAGAGGTCTGCTTTTTCATGTCATACCCTCCCCCTTAAGGCTTTTAGGTGGCTTTGAGTCTGAAAGACACTTTCATCCAAGTGCTGGCTGAGAGGTGTCCCCTGCCTCTGTCCTCTTGCACTGTGGGGTGACTGCAGAAGTTACTTGCAGCAAGGGGAATACAGATGAGTTACAGGGATGACCTCCCACCCTGAGGAGTTGGCCAAGACCAGCTTTTCCTGCATGGCTGCTCCATTTCCTGTTGCATGTGTGAGCATGGTGCAGTGGGTGTCTGTCCTCTGTGGTTCATGCCACCCTCAGGGGACACAGAATCACAGAGGGGTTTGGGTTGGAAAGGATCCTATAGATAATCCAGCCCAACACCCTGCTATGGGCAGGGACACTTTCCACTAGACCTGGTTGCTCCAAGCCCCATCCAACCCACAAAGAAGCATGAAGGACTTGGAGATGCTGTGAGAGCTTGGGAGCTTTTACTCCCCCTTCAGTGCTGTTTCCTCCACTCAGCACACCCAGGCTTTACACAAGCACCACCAAACTCACACGGTGTGAGGGTTAAACCTTCCTTGCCAGAGATCAGCAGCACTTGGGACCTCCCAGGGCTACCCCAAAACCTCCCTGGGGAACAGAACATGCCTGGGCGTCAACCTGAGTCTTGTGAGAGCTAAAGATAAAAGCGCCAAAGTTCACAGTGGAAAAAGGGCTTCTCTCATGACTAAGGGCTGTCTGCTGCCCATAGTTTCCTAACACGATAACTGCAGGGTGGGCTAATTCAGGGCAGAGATGGAGGAGGAGACGAGTGGGAATGTAGGAACCAGAGCTGGGACCATGACATCATTGTATTTTCTTTCCTGGTGTTGCTTAGAGCATGTGGCTATGTTTATCTGAAAACCTCATCCTCGCCTATGTAATTTGAGCTCAGTTTCAGGGATTTAGCATGTTTTGGAAACCACATATTAAGAATACAATTTGTCTATGTAATCTTTTCCTATTTTTGTGGGACACTGACAAAAATGCCAGCACAGGAGTTTTATGTTGAGAGAATAATTCAAATTAATATAACTATCTGTAAATCCTGGTGGAAAGTCCCTTTTGTCAGCAATGCAGAAATACCAACTAAGAGGGTTTGCCCTTACACTTTTAAAGTTCCAGGTCTGCATGGGTCCCTAGGAATTTTAATCTCCCATTTGATTTGGAAGGGATTTTATGAGCATAAAAGTCTCTGCTCAGTTTTCAAGGCACACGTTGGGGTCTCAGCTGTTCCTGTGCTGAAGCGTGGCTGCTTTTCAGATTGGGTTGAAATGACCAAGGAGAAAGTAATGGGGATGTTGAATTTAGAGTTGGCTGGGAAACACTGAGGAGCACTGGGAGCTGTGCACCACTGGGCTTGCTGCTGCATCAGGGTCAATTCTACTCTGGGTTGCACAGGCATAACTTTGGCTCATTTCTGAAACACAGGCATCTGATCTCACTGCAGCTTATTGACTTTAATGGAGTTTGTTCTTTTAATTTTTACAATGGTGTAAGGGAGAGCAGAGTTTGGCTGGAAGCCACAATAGTGCTGCGTTGGCAGATGGAGTGAGTGAAATGTGCAGAATCAATCCCACTGCAGGGAAGGTTCAAGTTTTGCAGTACCCAAACCCTCATTTGCCAGTCCAGGTTTCTCGTTTTCCAGGGTGACTAGAAGGGAGCCATCCCCAGCCTGCATGGACTCAGTGTGCAAGGCCACATGTAGAAATGAAGAGTCTGGGGGCTTATTCCCAGTTCCCATTCTTGTTTTCTTACCAGCCCTTTCTCCACGCCAAGCTCTGCCTGTTGATAAGATATGCTGCGTTGTCAAGCGCTTCTTGACGAGACCCGTGCTTATCCTACCCAGGGTGATAAAGACCAAACAGAAGGAATGGGCAAAGCTGTCATTCCCATGGAGAACGGCAGCATGTGGCCCCTGGCTCGTGGTGGCATGTTCTGGCTGCAGCAGGGGAGGCAGCACTCTGGGCTTTCAGAGGAGCAGTAGCTGTAGTCTGTGGCAAGAAAAGATTTTCTCCCTGGTGTCATCCACCTAAATTTCCCCCTTCAAACACAGATCAAAGGGGTTTGAAGAGGTGATGAAGTTTTGCTTGTAGCTGTAGTAGGAAGAAACTTGTATATGTATAAGCAAGTGAGATGGGTGGAAGGTGAGGATCTGACCATGCGTGTCATTTCCTAATAAGTTTTATTGCTATTAATATATTAATTCCATTGCCACTGCATTGTCTCTCTTCTTTCCTTGTTGCTGGCAGTGTCCTTCACCAGAAGCAGTTGTGTAGGGTATGATCCCTCCCCATTATACCTTATTCCTGGCCCTTTCTGATCTCTTATGCTTCAAAGCCTGGCATAAGCCCTGAATGTGACCTTTAAAATGCATTCAAAAGATGTTTAATCATTATCTGTAACTCTGCTTAGTCTTGTTATCTGTATAAATGCCCAGTAATATCATAGAGTACTATCATTTTGTACATATATTTAATTATCTCTTGCTTTATATTTGGTCTGATGAATTTTAATCCAGCAGATGCTGTTAGCTGATCACTGTGTTGGGCTTGGACATGATCTCCCTGTCTTACTGCAAATGCAGTGTGTTTATACTCACTGAACACATTGTGATCCACGCATACATGTACAACACAAATGTGCTTTTTGGGTGCATGGCACATGGAGAGCAAGGGGAGGCACCTGTAAGAATAGGCCTTAGCTGCTCTCTGGGCTGTGTTTAACTGGTAGGCTTGCCCTGGGAAGAGATTTCCTTTATTTGGCAGTCTTTGCTCTTTCATACCGTTCCAATTTGTTTTCAACACAGCCTGAATGTAATTGAATGGCTTCTTTTATTTCGATGTAAAAAAATGTCTGGTTTACATGCCTCCTGAGGATTAGGCAGTGAATTAAAAGCAAGTGGTTTTAGAGAATCACAAATAATGCTTTAACCTCCCTCCCCACTGAAACCAGTGAATGATTCTCTAAATAAACAGATTTTCCTTTGTATATGTTGGGCTGGATGAGACAAGAGTCCTTCCCCCAGCTGGCCCCCTCCAGCCCGTGGCTGAACCCCAGTGGCACGTGAAAGTTACGGTGTGTTTACCAGAGTTCATCCTCCCTAGTAATAGGGAGCTGCTGAATTGCTTCACACATGGGTCACCCAGTCATTGGGGGTGGTTTTATTTTAAGTTTCGTAAAGAGTTTAGAGCAGGAGTGTGCCTCCCTGGCTCTTTGACTATTTTTAGTTAATCTCTGCGACTTCCCTACAGCTCTGCTCCCCTTAATGCAGCTTATACTAATAGGCAGAGACAGTCACTGGGGACGTTAATGACTTGTCTGTTGAGGTCTGTCACTTGCTGGCGACTTACGTAGTCAGGTTGTTGTTTTACTCCCTGGAGCACTCCAGGATCCTTTATCTGAGCCTCTCTCCTTGTCTCACTGGGATTGCGATGAACATTTTAGTTGCAGGTGCACTTCAGGAAGCACAGAGATTTCTACATAGTTTGAGAGGGTGTTTTTTTGCCTCCTCACACATGCTTTGTAGGGCTACTTGTTGGAGCAGAATTAGAAAAACTTGCTCCTCTGATATCCAAGGACTGTGTTAGGAGAGAACCAAGCAGGTCTTGTATTGTGAGGGTTTAAGTCCAAATGGATTATATGATGGGTGACAAAAATACTGTGAGGAGGAGAGGTGCTGACAGTTTGGGTGATATGAGTCTTGTAGCTCCTGTGTTACTGCAGTTCTCTCAAAGTGTCTGTCAATAATGCTCAGACTTTTGGATGATTTCCCTTCAGTCAGGTTTTCTTTTTACATTAACCATCACGATGTGACTTTTGGGAGGGCATCTTGGGAAAAATTGGGATGCTCTAACTCATTCACCCTTAAGGCTACTGGATTTTCTGAATTGATAATGCTGATTTTGGTTTTGTTTGGTTTTTTGTCTGTTTGTTTGTTTATTTTTTCTAATGAAGAACTCAGGGGTGCCTGTCAGAGAGGTTTCATTCCTGTTAGGAGGAACCTGGGCACCAGGAAGATGCTGCAGAAAATTGTCATGGGTGAGCAAACTACTACCTACAGTCTCTGGTTTTTGTCTCTGTTGCCACAGTAACTTCCAGTCCTGCTGCCCACTTAACACTGCTGAATTTGATTGCAAAGACCAGGCCTTCAAGGAGAGACTTTAAACTGTGCCTATGGGTTGAAATTGGGAGACTGTTCATAAGTTTCCCCTACCATCCCACTCAGCAAACAGATACTTAGTCTGTGGTCTATAAATGTGTTGTATTTTACAACTCTATAAACTTACAGCAAAGCCAGGGCTCTGCTCTCTGGCTCTGATGCCTCTGAAGTGGGTCCACTTATGGTTCAGTTGTTCTGTGTATTCTATGTAGTCTCTTCAAGTTGTAGCTGGATGTATTTTGTACAAATTGTGTAGCTAATTTTTATCATATCAGGCCCATTTACCTTTCCTCCTGGAAATACAGTAGAAAAAAAACCCACATTGAGGTGATGCAGAATTGATAAAAAATAAGTACAGAGCTTACGGATGCCTTATACTACATCTGATAGCTGTTGAAGTCTAGAAAATGTAGAATAATACACCTGCTCTAAATGGTCTTTCTTTGTGGATAAGTGGATTTGGTAGCAGGAATGGTTTCAAATCTGCCTGACCTTTAGGGAAGTTTGAATATGAATCCAGACTGGCTTTGAATTAAGCAGTGGAGCTCTTCTGTTGTGTCTAAATGTGAATCCAGATCTAAGCCTTGGGACTTCAGTTCTGTATCTAACCACAGTGGTTGCTAAAGAGATGAAATAACATCTGCAAGAGCAGTTGCGTGATGTGCACACTCTCAGGTGTTGGGAGTTAAGACAATACACACAAGTACTCTTACCCAGTGATGGAAGCCTGAAAAAACAGAGGAAGCAAAGGGCTTGGTGACAACTGACAATCATGGTGTCACAGGTTAACCCCAGCCAGCAGCCGGGGACCACACAGCCCCTTGCTCTCTCCCACACCAGTGGGATTGGGGAGAGAGTCAGAAGGGTAAAAGCTGGAAAAGTCATGGGTTGAGATAAAGACAGCTTAACAAGGAAAGCAAAAAATGCCCACACAAGGAAAGCGAAAGAAAGAATTAATTCACTGCTTCCCATGGGTAGACAGGAGTTCAGCCATCTCCAGGAGAGCAGGGCTCCTCACACATGACGGTTACTCGGGAAGACAAGCACCATCACTCCAAATATCCCCTCTTTTTCCTGCTTCTTTTCCCCAGCTTTATGTACTGAACATGATGCCATATGGTCTGGAATATCCCTGTCCTGGCTGTTCTCTTCCCAACTTCCCATGCACCCAAAACTTCCTTGCCCATGCAGCAGTGTGAAAAGCAGAAGAGGCCCTGGCTCTGTGTAAGCCCTGCTCAGCAATAAAAAAAAAAACGTATCTCTATATTATCAACCTGGTGCTCAGCAAAATCTGAAACAGTGCCATACCAGCCACAGTGAAGAAAATTAACTCTACCCAACCAAATGCAGCACCCTGGGTACCTGGGGGAGAGCGAGTAATTAGAGGGATGCAGTGTTGCCAAGCTACCAGATTTATAGGAGCACTGGGGTAGGATGTATAGGAGGAGGAGTGACAGTGCAAGTGAAGGATAATGCAAAATGCAGCAGCGTAGAAGTGTTATGGGAAAAGAGAAGTGCTGTGGCATCCTTGTGGGTGGAAATTCCAACTCTAATAATAAATGTAGTAGTAGGATTGTACTACAGGAATACCCCCTCCTTCCCCCCCAGGAAATATTAAGTGAGATTAAAGAAGCGGAAAATTCAGGACAGGTATTTATAGCAGGAGATTTCAACTGTCCATACATAGAATGGGTCAGTGCCTCATCAGGATGAGAGGTAGCGAGAAAGTTTTCGGTGGAGTAAGTATGTAGTTGCTTCCTAGAACAATTAATCCTAAATCCTGCAGGAAAAGATGCTATTTTGGATTTAGCCTGAAGTGGTGCCAGGGCCAGGAGGAATTAGTGGCGGAGCTCACTGATAGCAAGTACAATACAATTCGTTTTAACATCACAGCAGGAAAAACCAAGGCACATATCTGTATGTGGATATTTAGTTTAAGAGAGGGATAAGGTAAATATGAGGGTGCCGTTCAAAAATGCAAGAAACCTGCACAGAGCCTGGAGGCTGTTAATAACAGTGTATTAGAAGCTAAAAAAACCAGCTGTCCCCTAAATCACCTGCAGAATCAGTAGGAAAATAAAGCAGCATATCACAGGAGATGACTGGCATCTGAGAAATGGAAATCTGGTTCAAATGAAGAGAATGGAAAGGCTGTAAAATCTTTCAGGTCAAGTGTAAAGAGAAAATTGGGTTTTCTGATGAAGCCAAACTCCTTTAGGTAGTCAGATGCCACAGGGATGGTGAGGGACTCCAGGCAGACCTCATAAAAATGACTGAGTGTCAAAAAACGGACATACAAGCTCCAGTGTAGATAAATGTAAAGTAATCCATCAAGGGAAAATTAAACCATGCCTTCATGATGCTGAAGTCCAGAACTGGGAGTTATATCTTGGGGGAGAGATCTTGGAGTCATGGTTGGCAGCTGATTGGGATCATGTGTTGTGTGCAGTAGCATGAGGTTCACACAGGCCCAACTCTCAGGTCTGTCCCTCTGGAAGGTCCCTTCCCTCCCGCGTGTTGAACGCACCACAGAGCGTGGTGTCATCAACAACCCTGCTGAGGTTGTGCAGGACAGTATCAAATGCTTTGTGCAATTCCAGGTAGTCTGTTGCTCTTCCCTTTTCCAGCAACGCAGTAACCCCATTGTGGAATGCCACCAAATTTGTCAGGCATCTGACAGCTATGAGACGATGGCAGCTGTTGATGCCTTGCAGCATAATTTGCCTTCTCATCAGTTTTACTTCATACATCGATCTCATGCAAATTAAACCGTTGCTGCCCTTATTTCCCTGAGGGACAGAAAGGAAGTGGGGATGGGGCTGGTTAGAGAAAGGCTGTGCAAAGAGCCCTATTTATCAATGTAGGAAGGGCAGGGCACCTAGGATAGTGTGGAGGTAAACGCCCAAGGTGATGTTGAGATAGTGTACGGAAAGGGTAGAGTGAGAAAGAAGTTCATGGGGAGGGAGTCTCAGAGTCCTGGTGTGGAGCTGACTGGGGGAAAGTAGGAGGGTGTATTGTGGGGGTAATGCTACTACATTTATAGAAGCCAGTATGGTGGGAATTTAGGATCATTCACTTCCACACTAGACTGCAGTGCATACGTATCATATGTGTGGTTGTGTAGGTAAAGGGGCATTAGCTGATTCCATAGTAAGTCAGGATTTCGATACTCTGCTGGTACTGGCTGTTCTAGAGGCTCCTTAAACAAACTGTTTTGATGCTTAGTCAAATCTGAAAAGCAAACATATGAGTCCTGCCTAATGCTGAAGCCATGAGAAGTCTGCCCACACTCAAAACTAATTTTGATACAGATAGGAAAGCAATTTCCTGATGAGAAAGCTCTTAATAGAGCATGTTAATAGCAAGCAGCCAGGAGAGGGTCTTGGGCTCTGGTGCAGCTAAGCAACCACACTGGGAAGCAAAAGGAGGCTGTGTTATGAAGGGTTGTGCAGTGGCTGGGACAGGGATGGGATTTCAGGATGACCAAGACCAAACAATGGAAGAGACCCCCTTTGGTTGGTGGCTGTTCAGCTGGTGGATGGCCTCAATGGTTGCTTGTCACATAGAGCAGAAGGTGCAGCACTCCTGGACGCTGCTGGTGTGATGTTGGGGTCAGCTTGGAGTTCTTGGCCAACCACTTCAAGAGAGAAAGAAGAGGTGTGGGTGTGGCTGCATTGTGAGCGGTGTTACAGTGCTCTGAAATGTGTTTCCAGGCAAGACGCATCGCATTTCCCACTTGTCTGGTGGACTTGGAGTCCACCAGGCCAAGCAGCCAGGGATGGAAAGCCTCCAGGAAACTCAGTGTTTTCCCTTGGCTTTCCCTGTTGTTTTCACTTTCTTTCTCTCAGTTTGCAGTAATTTTTATTGGCAACCCTCACTCCTTGTGAGGGCTAAAATGCTGAGGCTGGGGATAACCTTAGAATCCGTAGGAGTCAAATTGGACGTTCCCATCTCCACTGAGGGGGCGGGAGCCTCCTAACTCCCTGTAACCTGTGTGGTGTGGCTGACCTTGAACTTCAGGTCTGTGGTATCTGGCTGCCTGTAGACCTTTGTCAGCTGTCTGGTTTTCAGTGGAAGCTCTCCAGTAAGAGTCAGCTTGCTCATAACAAACTAATGAGTCATGCAAGCATGGAATTTCTTTCTGCCTTACCTTAGGATCAGGTTGTTGCATAAGCAAACTTCACAACTTTCCCAGATGAAGTTTGCTCTGGCATCTCTTCTCTCATGGAAACCTTCGGGGTTTTTTGGCTTCTTTGAGCTGCCCTGAGAAATGCAGACAAAAATACAGCTCTTATGGGTGCAGAGGGTATTCCCTGTCTGCTGCTGCTGGCTCCTGCATGGACCCATCATCTCTACATACCCCAGAACAGTGATGCTTCTTTGTGCCTTGCCCCATGTAGCCTCCGTGAGTCAGTTTGTGAGCTGTGTGTGGATGAACCCTGTGGCGGGTGCCTCTCATCCCACGATGGAAATCACACCAGAGTCCTGCTCTCCAGGATGTGTCATGGTGTCTCTGTATTGGGAAACAGTCGTACGAATGAGAGTTTGAAGATTGCAGCGTGCATCGAATCTGGGACGTGTGTTTGGCTCTGGCAGGGAGATGGAGGCTGGTTTGCTTTTCACCATGGGGATGATGTCCTCTGCTCATCCCTGGAGCTGTTCCCATGCAAAGCCCCCACCCTGTCTGCAGAGCCCATCCCACCCTGGCTCTGTGGAGAGCTCTAGACTGCCTCAAACTCAGGCATGCAGCAGTGTAACCCCTCATCTCCTACCCGTGTCGTAACCTTGGGGAAGGATTGTCACCCTGCAGAAAGCAGTGTGTCACAGTGTCTGTTTATACAGAGTCTTCCATTGTGGATGATTCTTACTCATCTAACTTCACTTTTGGAGGCACTTCTGTCATTGCATTTCAGGCCCACTTTTCGGATGACTTTGTAAGCTGGCAATGGCCCCATCATTTGGAATTCATTTGGACACAGTTGAGAAAAGGTCTCATGGAACTGAAGATTTCACCTGAGCTGGAAGCACCAACAGAAATCCATAGGATTTACACTCTGAAATCCTGTTGGGGATACAGCAAATCTCACTTTCTTTATGCCTTGGGTGCCCAGACTGTAAAATGAAACAGTACCTCTGGTCCAGGTGGAGTGAGTAGGGAACTATTTAAATAATTGTTATCCTCTTAAGACTACACTGGAACTGCAGGCAGAGAGACAGAATTGGTAATGTGATCAGAGTATCTAGAATTGTATCTGATGACTGTGCTTGTCCCAGACATGTACAAGACTTGCTTTGTCTATCACAGGTATTACCCTGCTTATCTCTAGGTTGTGGCAAGAGATGTAAAACTTCCTTTTTTAATGGGAGAACAAGGACAATTTAGTTAGCCAAATTTTAATGACCCAAACTTGGTTTCCCCAAGACAGAAGAGACTGGTGCCAGCCAGTGTAGCACTCCCATTCCCTGTGGAGCTGAGCAGATTCACACTAAACCAGAAGCCTGAAATATGCTTTCAGTAGAGAAAGTGTTAGTAATCTTGGAAGAAAATTATTTTCTGCCCTTTTTAGAAACAGAAATTCAGCTATGCTGTTCTTTGCAACACAAGTTGTGCTGTACCAAGCCTGAGGTTTCAGCTTAATTCCCCAGCCCTGGAATTTGTGGTGGGAGATGGACTCACAGAAAAGTTTAGGTGTCTCCATCATTCTGTATTTGGTGCTGCTGGCTGTTGCCCTTGCTGAATCCCAGTGACACATCTGGCAGACCTTCACCTGAACAGTGGTTCATAATCTTAGGTCTCTGGGGATGGATGTATTTCATTAGTGAAAAGGCAGTAGTATTTCCAAAGGGAGGAGAATCTCCAGGGACCTCTCTGCCAGTTCATCTGAGGTAGGTTTTAACTCCAGCTCCAACTTGGCCTTGGCCCCCTGAGATGAGATTTCTTTGCTGAACCTATTAAAAGCCAGATTAAGATCTCTGGCAGAGGTCATTTAGAAAACAGTGAGAGAATTCTAAGGGATACTTGTTTTCCTCTCAATCCTCAAAACAATCTGGGGAATGCATTTGGAGTCAGTTTCTGAACTTAACCCTCTCATCCCCAGGGAAAATATTCCGTGTGCTGCCCTCGTGCCTGGAATGGGGTGAGCTGGCCCCCAGCTCTGACTCCCCAAGCCACGTCGATTTTCTGGAGTGCACAGCAGGGTTTGTGCTGTGTGGGGGTTATGCCACGAGGAGAGGATGACTAAACCTGATGGGTTTGCAGTTATATAAATTGGCATCAGCCTGTACTGTTGTGTGCACAGCACAGGGATGACTCAGAGGCAGGAGCAAGTGTTGGGGATTGACAGCTCGGGGCAGAGCTGATGGATCTGTGCTGGGTCTCTTTGGGTGCTCCCTCATCTGCCATGGGTGCTGGGGGTGCTGGCTTCTCCTGCATTAGGGAACAGGGAGGTTTAGTACTGAGCCTCTGGGGCTGCAAACAGCTCAAACAGTGAGTCAGCATTAGGTGGAAATCCAATGTTGTGTATGTGGGCTGCTGAAATACAAAAGAGCTGATAGGAAAATGAGCCTGTCTCTCCTCTCACGGTGGTGAGTCCACCTGTCTGTGGGCGGTGGGATCATGTTTAGATGCAACGATAAAGGATGGACTAGGAGTGGAACTCGGCTGAGAGCCCTGTTGAGCTTAGGAACCAGCCCAAAAGCCTGGAGTGCTTGTGTTCTACTAAGAGATGCCTATTGATTTCATTGTAAAACCAGCTGTATCAATTGCATCCTATCCATATCAATGTGTTCAAAACAGCCTTTTTTCTTTTTTCTTTTTTTTCAAAATTAACTCTTAGTGCATTTTATTCCTTAGTTTGTTTGTACTCTAAATTAGTATGTACTGGTGTTCTAAAATGGGAAGCCAACTCCATCTCATAAAAGAGAAGAATACTTTGTACTACTGAGAAAGATTTTGCTGGTAAGACTCCTCTCTATCAAGAAAAAAAAATGAAGAACAGAAGACAGTGCTTAACCTGGGACTCATTGTGTTCTTTTTGGCAATCACCAGTATTCAGAACTCATGCCTCCAAAACTGCAAGATCTGAAAAAAAAGTGAAAAAAAAGTAAATTTTTATTATTCCAATTAACTTTCTAGGTTATGGAACTTAAATTTCCGTGCTTGAATTTTCATTTTTCAGAGGGGATCAGGAGCTTGTTTGAAAAAAGAAAGGAGCATGCCATCCCACTTTCCCCCACCCTGCTTAGAAAGCTTTGCTGGAAGGCTCACTCTGGGAGCCAGGGTGTTTGGAAAAGGACCAGGAATCACAGGAGTGGGCAGTGCTGGCGCTGCCTCAAATCCCCTGCTAATAAACACACCAACTGAAGCCAGATGGTAAAAGTGCATTTTTATCATGTTTTATGTGGATTAATGATTCCAATAAACATTTTTCTCCTTTGTATATGTTCAGGGCAGCATTTGCGCAATGTCTAAGGAAATCTAGTGAGTTTTCTCTGGCTTTCTTGGCGCTGCACTCAAAGACTGACTTTGTCTGATCTACCTCAACCTCCTCCCATATTTGCCATTTGTATGAGCCACAAGACTGCAGTGAGACAGTGGTTGCTGATCCCTGAGTGGTCTGGTTTTCCCTTGATGTGTCTGTGGCTTCTTTCACTATAATATGAGTTATTTGTGCATTTGGAGGGGATTAGTTAATGACCTACGATGCTCAATCTGCCGGGCCACAGATTGTCTCTCATGACAGCCACACTTTCTGGAGTGCTTTTGTCTTCATTAAGTTTCAGTGTGTGGTAGAAACAAGTATTACTGCCCTCGTTTCAAGATGGGAAACCTGAACTGTTGCCTGTTTGGTGGGTAAATAACGTGAGCTGCTGCAAAGTAAGTGATTTATTGAGTGTATAGTCAGGGCACTGTGGTTCAACAAGTCACCTCTCCTCAGCTCTGCTCTTGGAGGGGCTGTGGGTGTCCTCTTAACCTGGGCAGTTGCTGGGAAATGAGCTTAGCCTGAGAGGAGAGGTAATTAGGCTGACAGAGGGGAGGTTATGTGTGCACACATTTCCCACGACTTTGTGAGCTTGTTTGTAACATGAGAGTTTCTAAGCCCCCGATAGATGCTGGATGTGGGAGCTGGGCTGGTGGTGTGCTCAGGGTGAGGTTGGGGCTCAGACCCGCCACAAGCCCCAAGCCCAAGCCCAAGCCTTCCCAAAGCTGTCACAAACAGTAGGAGCAGTTGTGGAGGGAGAACGTGGCAGCCTGAAGCTTTTGCTGAACCCTTGTTTTGTCAAGGAGTTTCCCTGGCTGTTGTGCAGAGTTTGTGCTGGTACCTGTGATCACTGTGTTGCATGCTCTGGTTTTCCATCAGCCCAAGTGAAGCCCTCATCCCAGGGCTCACTCTGGGGGTGGTGTACAGTGTCTGGGAATGACTCACACAGCTGCTGTATGGCACATCTACTCCTCTCCAGATGTAAAATTAAACACAGGCTTTTAGTGTTATCTTGACCTAGACTAATGTTGCTATTTTGGGGTTTTATGTCAGAGGCACAAAAACCCTGGAAATCACTGATGGAAAAGACCTATGAGATCATCCCTTCCACCCACAGGGTTGTTCCCTGCAAAATATTCTCCATAATTTTGTCCAAAGCAATCAAAATTCACTGTAGTGAGAGGGTTCCTAATGCTTCTCCAGGGGAACTCTTACATCTTCCAGGTTGCCAGGGAGGACTCGTTCATCCCCAATCTACAGTCCAAAGTTAATTTTACTTCATTTAAACCTGCCTGTCCAAGTTCAAGTCCCCAAGACTGGTCCTGCTCTTCCTGCTGTTCATACCCAGCCCAGTACAAGGAGGTGAACACAGGCTGCTCAGCCACCTGTAATGGGGTGAATTTGCAATCAACCCTCAAGTAATTGCCCTGGGCCTCTCCAGCTGTACCTCTCACACAGGTTGTGTAGGAGGGTAAGCCTCATATCCCAGGGCCGCATCTCCTCCATCCCTCTGAGGCACTAACCTCCCACAGGGCATTTTTTTATTTTGTTGAAATATCTCATTTGCTGCTTCATGGGATGTACTGAACCAGACTGATAGCCCAGCTGTGTTTCTTATCAAAGGAAAAGGCAAAATTCCCACTGAATGGGAGTGGGCTGCTGCAAGTGGGTGGTGGCTGATCCATCCATCAGGTGATGGATGAGAGCTGGATTAGACCATGTCAGTATGTCCATGTGTTTGGGCTGCTGGGGACACCACCCCTTCCATCAAACATTATTTTTGAGATGCTGCAGGCTGTTAAACAATCTCTGCTAACGAGTACTGTAACATCACCGAGACATCTATTTTTAATATAAAATGCAGTTACCAAAAAAAAAGAGATCCCCACATAACAGATTTTACAGATAAATTGGAAAAGAAAATAATCTCTGTCTGCAGGGCAGGGACTGTGTGTGCCAGCTCCCTGCTTTGGCCCAGCTCTGTGTCCCATCTCACCCTCACATCTCCTGGGAGTGGAAATGGAAACCTCTGCTCTGAGCTCTGGCAGGACATGTGGATACCAGGGGAAAGTTTTTGCCAGTACTTAGCAGGAGCCAGCTCTTGCTCCACTGCAGCAGTTAAACACAAGTGCTCTGAGCCTGCACAGCCCTCCTGGCACTGGCTGAATAGGTATTTGTGGGTTGGTTTTGGATTTTTTTTTGCAATGGGCTTCTTCTTGGGCTTCTGAGCACACATCTTTGAAACATGAAATTGCCTGATCCTGAAGCTCACCCGTGGACTGGTGAGATCCATAAGCTTGAAGAGAACAATATTTTCCTTCCTTTATACTCAGAGGAGTCTTCAGACTGCAATCACTCAGAAGACAGCAATTTTCAGCTGTCTTTCCTTTATGTCTTCAGAGGATATGAACATCTTTGGAAAGTGTAAATTTACAGCCAAGGATCACAAAACAATGCCTCACTCTGTGATCTTTCCTGGGCAAGTTTTATGTAGAGACCACAATTGCCACCTCTGTGGAGCAATGATATAAATGGTTGATAAATAGTAATAAATGGTTGCCCTGAAGGACCCATCCAAGATGCCTGGGATGGCTCCTGGCTGCACACAAGGGATGTGACAGGACAGGCTGTTCAGTGCCATCACCTGGGGACATTTTGCCTGACAGAGATCCCAGGGGTCCCAGAGCTTTGCCAGGGCTGGTGCAGCCCCTCTGAAATATTACAGGATGCTGATGTACAAGTGGCAGGAGAGAGGAAGAGGTCCTCATGTCCAAGGAGAACTCTGATTCATTTTGAGTATGTGCTAGGGGGGACAGAGGTATAGAGTGAAAAGTGTCTTTGAGGAAACCACCTTTTCTCCTCCTAAAAATTCTAGTATTTTTACTGAATCTGTTTGAACTGCCTCCAATCCCCAGGATGTAGCTCTACCTGCCTTCCATGCAGCTGCCTCCTACTAGCCATATTCTTCCATCTCACTTCCATTAATCTTTCCATATTCATCTGACCTTCTGGTGTCTCATTTATTTTGCTCTGTTTGCATTTATTTGCTCTGCAAATTCACCAGGCCAGGAGCTGTCTCTATAAAGCATATAGTGATTGTCCAGTAGAATTTCAGTGTGTAATGTTTTGGGTCCACAAAAAATGGCAGCTCCAGCCCCATAGGCTGCTTTTACAGGTTGCTCTCCATGTAACTCAAGCCAGCTTTTAAAAATAAAATTAACTTCTGTAACAAAATAATACAAACATCAGGTCTCATCAGAATTTGGCTCTGTAATAACTGGAAAATATGGGAAAATATGCAAAAATTCTGTTCTTCATATTGAGCACAAACACTTGAAACATACTGGGTTATTTGTCATCACTGCCGGGCTCTACGGTGCCTGCATCTATTTCTTACCACCCACAAGAGCTGCTTTCAGAGTAACCAGACTGAGTCATTAGTGTCCTTAGCTGCAAATTCTGCTCTTTGAGCTTCAAGCTGCTTCTTTGCGTAGTGCATTTGTGCCGATTCACTGGGGCGTGGATCATTTGTTTTATCGGCACATCCACGGGACAAAGGGCTGAGTGGAAGCGAGCCTGGGGTTGGGATATCGAACCTTTTGTCTCTGGAATCGTTGTGGCGTGCCCTGGGCTGGCAGGGGACAGCAGCTATCCCAAGGCAGTGGCCTTTGTGCAGTGATTTGGAGGTCATGACTGCGCTCGGAGCAGCTGTGCTGCGGAAAACTCACCGCAGGGACCTATGGAAGATGCTCTGCTGCTGTCGGCCACGCAGCAGGGCAGCACGGGGCCTTGCCTCTGGGGGATACTGGGGCTGGTTCTCTCTCCTGTGCCCTGCTGACAGGCCCACGGCCTGTGGAATTTTGCCATGGCACCATAAATTCTGGACCAATTATTCTTGTTTTACCCGTGGAAAACTTAGTGAAATCAACTGTTGGAGCAAAACCCTTCCTCATTTCCTACATTGTGTCAATTTCCAACTGTCCCGGTTGGGACAAATTTGGAGGAAAGTATCCTCTGATAGAAAGCAGGTTACGATCACCCCTCCTCCCACCAGGTTCGGGAAAAAAAACCTTTTTCCTGGAAGGAAAGTGAAAGAGATAAAACCTATTTATTAACAAACACACAGGAAAGGGATAGTAATGCTAAATAGTAAAATCTCTCGCTATAGAGAGAAAACCTGGGAAGATTTCAGAGTCCTTCTGTAGATGTGGTCTCTGTCCTCCTCCTTGGAGCTGGGTTGGGGTAGGCCCCCACCTCCAAGGCCTTGGTGGAGAATTCTCCCGCTGTGCTCTGATGTTGTTGAAACAGTCCAGAAGCGAAGAAGGAAAAAACCAAAGTCCCAGGAAAACAAAGTTCACCTCTCCATCTCTATCTGTCCTGAGAAAAAAAAAACCCCAAAAAACTGGCTGAGAAGCACCAAGGGTATTTCCTCCTCCCTTGCTGCCAGAGCAGAAACAGAGGAGTGTATCTGTGTCCTTGAACAAATTGCTTTGAAAAGTTTGCTGTTTTTTTTTTTTCCTCTCTCCCCTCTCAGGCTCAGTTTAAAGGCACAGAAAAGGCACAGAATTAATTTCTGGACAACAGAGCAGTGATAGGGGATTCACATCATAAAGTCACCCCAAGACACCAGCTAAGAGTGGGATCGTGAAATCTCTTGAGTTTTATTACAAAATTACCAAACAACCAAGAGGCTGAACCCTTGCTTTAAGTGGAAAGAAAATTTTCACTTTACTACTATTTCTTGCAATGGTTCCTCATGTTCCTGTGTCCAAAAAATACGACTGTTCAACGTGTCTATTTCCATACCAGTAAAACAGGGATCACAACATCTCTTACTCACAGCAGGGTTATGAGCTTGAATGCATTAGTATCTCTGAAGTGCTCTGATGGTAGGTGCAAAGTCGTTCCATAAGAACTCATGATTCCAGCTAGAGAGCAGTTTTGTGTGGTGAATGCCGAGGTTAGAAAGGTGTGAAGCCAATTTAACTTCCAGATTCTGCAGGCCTTGATGCAACATCAGAAAATCTGTGAATTCAGGCCCTTGATACTGAGTGGTTAATCAGGATCAGACTCTTCCATGTTCTTGCTGAAACCAATCAGACTATGTGCATAATAATGCAATGCTGCTCAGAAGTCATGGTAGACAGAGGTTCTGTGAGTTACTTTTTGTCCTAGACATCTTGAAAGACAAAAATAATTCTCCAGCCTTTATCAACAGGAACTCCTTTTCTGAGAGAACCTCTTACTTGCTGATTGAAAGCTTTTTACCCTGCAAAAAAATAGCAATCTCGTCAGGAGTTGTGGAGTTCAGCACAGTGTTAGCACTGCAGCAAAAGCTCTTTTGCTGTTTGAAAGTTGGAGTTCTTTGCTGGGCCCACGTGTTTATGATGACTAATTTCCCACTCTTATCTAAGAGTTACTTAATCTAAGAGTTCCCGGTGGGATAAATGGAACAGGAGTGAGGGCGACAGTGTGCAGCTGTCAAGGTGAAAAGAGAGAAAATACCCACATATTGCACTAGGCAAGCTCTTAAAAAATGTTCTGGCTTTGCCAGGAAAGATAAGGGTCCCCCTGTAGCTGCAGAGTTTCCAGGAAAGAAACTGTAAGTGCTGCAGAAGTTGGAAAAATGGTCATACATGCTGTGTTTTGGGAATGTTCTCCAGCCTGTGGCACTGCTGCTTCATGCCTCTGGAACTGCTCAGTCTTAGTGACACAGACATTGTGGTTCCTTCTGAGGAAGGGCAGGAAAACACATCCCCACATCCTTGGGGATGCTTTGGTGCTGGGCTGGTGGATGAAGATTAGCACACACTGCTGACTGTGGATATTCAGGGATCTAAGGCAACAAGTGGGTTTCTGGATATTAGTCTTTCCCCCCAAATCCACTGCATCCCACTTGGGAAGAGTAGGGAACCACAGCGAAAATGCAACCTACTCATACAAATAACTCTTTATTCCATCTCTGGGGGGTGTGAAGCTGTGAAAGAGAACGCTACAGCTCAGGGTTCATTGACGTGAGGGCATGGGAGTTATCCTTAAAACCGCTGCTTCTCTTGATGGATATAAATGAATTACCCCCAATTCTCCAATTCTGTTGCCAGCTCATGATTTGCTGAAAGCTCTCGCTCCAGCAGAATCCTCAGGGATTCCTGAATTAACTTCTAAATTAAGCAGAGAAATAGGGTCTGATATCATGCCTCTCATTGATCAGGTTAGACACTGCCTGTGTTTCACTCCCGACTCTTTAAAATGGATTGGGATTGTCAAACTTGTGTTCCTGGAGCAGGCAATGTCAATAACCAGCACTTATGTGGGAATGCAGGGCTGAATATGTGCTTTCCCATAAAAAGTTGACTATTTTAGCTCAAGAGCCACAGACAAAATGTGGCAGCCTCATTTAAATCTGCAAAGACCCAATATTAGCTACAAGACTGCTTGGTGTTACACCACATCTCTGAATAGATGTACTTTTATAGAATACCTCACGCTGAAAATCTAACTAATCGGAGAACAGTTATCACATTACCAGCCTGACTGATTTTTTTTTTTTTGGTGAAAAAATATGTTTAAAAGTCTAAATGCTCCTATTACAATAATTAATTATCTGCAGAAAATTGAAAGCACACAAGAAATTCTCAAGAAAGAACATTTAGACATCATCTGTCTTCCTAAAAACACTTGTCTGAGTGTATAAAGAAGAATATTATTGCAGTGTAGATTCTGGCCGCTTGGAACATATTTTTCTGCCTTTTTTTAAAGTGCATTCTTGCTACAATTATATATATATATATAATGCCTAAATGGGTAAAAGATATATTGAATTTTTAACTGGAATGATTCTCTGGAGTAGATTGATTTCCCTGCCACCTCGGATGCAGTTTAATTTCTGTGTTAATTAGGAAATAATGAGAAATAGACTTTAATGGGGAGAAGCAATGTCACAGAGCACTGGTGATCTTGCAGAGCGTGGGTCAACAAGGAGCCTCGCCTTGGGTATTTATGAGCTGTGACGGTGTCACAGGGATTACAGTTTGGAGAAGGAAACATTGCCAAAGCCAGAGGCAGTGGAGCAAACACCCAGCCACCTATAAATCTGTGTACTCTCACTCCTTATTAACTGAGGGTCAGGGCTTATTAATTATATACGACTTGATGATGACATATCTCGTAAAAAAGAAAGCAGCTTATGGTGAAACTTGATAGCTTTATATTAGGCAAGATGGAGATGGGTCTTTTACAACCCAGTGTGGGGTTAGAAGAGTAAAATTTACTCCTGCTTAGAGGGTTGTACAAACTGAGAACATCCATGCTTTTTAAATAGAAAATCAGCAGTGGATTAGCCCTGTGCCAGTCATTTCCAACAGACTGAAAATTGCAGGAGGGAAATAAACAGCATCTGGTTCTTTTTTCTTAGGAAACCAAGAAAACCAAAACAAGAAATGGACCGAAGGAATCCTAGGCAAAGAAAAAAAAGATCAGTTCTGTAGATTGCACAGGGTGCACAGTGATAACCCCAAAAAGCCAAACTTTCCTGGCTGACACAAGGCAGAGCTCAGACTACAAGCATTACCTCCTGACAGAGAGCGGAAAGCAATAGCAGTTCACACCATCATTGGACCAGTGTGGAATAGGGAGCAAGGGGATGGAAATAAGGCTTGAGTAATTTTGTTTAAGCCAGCCTTGCTCTGGGAGGCAGTGTGCCACTCTCGGAACTTTGTAAAACTTCTGTCCGCTAAAATCTTTGGCTCATTACACAGAGCTCAATATCAGGGTCTGAATTAAATCCATTTATAGTAGCTTTGGAGGAGATCAGGGCAGGGGGGAATGTCTTTAGCAAAGAAACTGAATGTTAATAACCATCCCAGTGAGGCCTGTGCAAACAGCCAAAGGAAATAACAGTGAAATTAAAAATAAAGCACCTATTCCTCCTGCTTTGCACATGTAGGAAGTCCTTGGTTCAGGCCTAAATTGATCCTTATATACGATCTGAGAATCAAAGGCTTAGTCGTATGTCTGAGCACGGCAAGATCAAGTGAAATCTATTCTTAGAGTGAATATTATCTTTCGTTTTCGAAACATTTCCAAGAATAAGATAAAGATTTCTGTTGCCGTGGTATAACTTTCAAAGTAGGCGCTCCCCTAGTGTTCTCAATGCCTCCATCCAGCATGTTCAGAGATGCTTATACATAAAATAATGAAAAGGAGAAAGAAGTCAGTGTTCCAACACATTAATGGTCACACATAAAAGAGTACGTGAATTTTGTGAAATACTCTCACTTTTTTTTTGATTCGTTAAGAAAGACTGTGCTGATGCCAGTAATAAATAAAAACCAGCTGAGTTACTGTGGAGCTTTTCATCACCAGAAGAAGCCCAGCCCTGCTGCTGTAATTACATGATGCACAGCACAGTTGTTTCACCCTTCTTTCTCCTTATATGAACAACCACCACTCTGCCACACTTGCTGTATTTAAACAACAGATATCTCCAAATAACCACTTGGTGCTAATAACGCTCTTAAAAAATATTTATTGCAAATAATGACGTCCCTGTATTATTTGTGTGGCAAATGAAGATGCATTAGTTTCTGGAGAGCACCACCATCACCTTTCATCATGTCCTCCCAACACAGCAAGTCCTGACATCCGTAATGTGCTGTGTGAACTTTCACTGAAAGCCTGAACCAGCTTTAAAGAGATGCTGCAGCTGCTCTGAATTTTAGTGAGTGAAGTTAAGTCTCTGTAGCCACAGGTTGCTCTCTCCAAAGCCTTTCTTTCTGAGCAGAGGAGATCTTTTATCTGATTATGTTTTTACAGTTGCCTGGCACAGAGTCCCCTTTTCTTGGTGTGAATTTCAACGTTCACCACCCAAACACAGACCCCAGAGTAGAGACAGAAGATTATTCACTTCAGTAGCTAAAAGATCAAAGGTTGCAGAAAAGAAAAAAAAGCTTTTGCGGGAAGGTTTGCCCAGACTGGTCCTTGTTTAAGCGATCTAATGCTGTGTTTGGTTTAGGACAAAAGAAATGGTGCAGTTTCTGGCTTGTGACCACAAGTGGCTGTGTTACCATAGTTAGGTGACTCTCCATTGTTGGCTGTTTGTTGGCTTCAGGATTTGTCTGGTTTCACTTCCCACTGTGCAGAGAGAAGTGAGCACGCAGCTGGTTACTGCAGCTCAGCTGTACCTCCCCAGGCAGCAAGTCCTTCATCCTGGGTGTACATCTGTGCCTTAGTACTGCCAGAGGGAAAACACCATTTTTGGGCTCCACAGAGGTAAATGTGCCCCTAAAACATTGATTCACTCATAGACTGCTAAGGTGCTGTGGGGCTGAAGCACAGAGTGCACCAGCAGAGTCTGAGAAGACTTTGTTCAGCCTGGAGGGGAGGTGACTCAAGGAAGACCTTTTTGCTGTCTACAAGCACCTGATGGGAGGATGTAAAGAACAAGGAGTTCAACTCTCCTCAGAGGTTTGGGGTGACAGGACTAGGTGCCACAGGCACAAGTTGCAAGATGGGAAATTTCAGAAAAGCTTTTTTTACCATGGATGTCATCAGATGGTGGAGGTTGTCCAGAGCATCTGGGGCATCTCCACCTTGGCAATGTTCAAAATTTGGCTGGGCATGGCCCTGAGCACAACATCTAGTTGGATGTGCTTTATGTGGTGGGGTAGACTGGAGACCCCCAGGGTTACCAAAATCCCACTGAAAACTCAAAACCCAGGAAGTGAATAGCATTTTTTCTCTGGTTGGTTCCTCCACCTTGTGTTGATGGTCTGGGCTCATGGTATGACCAGTACTGTGTGGATTAGGGTAGATGTGGGTGTCTCAGAGGCAGATGGAAATCACAGATGGGGTGAGGAATGAACAACTCACAACATGACACCGTTCCTGCTATGGGGCAGGACCTTGGGGCTGGAGGCTGGATGGGCTGGGAGGAGGTAGAGGAGTCCTGCTGTGATCTGAAACAGACATTAACTCCAGTGAGGGCACAGGTAATGGGATTTTACCAGCTATTTATCAAGCCTAGTTCTGGTGTTTCTTGCTTCCTTGATAACTTCAGGTAGCTGAAGGATGTTGCATTTTCTGGCTTATTTTGAGCACTGCTCCTCAAGCGCTAGCCCTCAAGCTGGCCTCCAGCTGCCATCCTGCACACCAACCAGCTGCTCAGTGTCACAGTGTTTTATTGACACCCCATCAGCAGAGCCACAAGGGCGTTCCAGACCCATCTCTGAGCCTGCCAGGACCTTTCAGCTGCTTCCCCAACTCTCCTGCCTGTTTCAGCTGCTCCCGGACTCTTGCCTCTTTTGGATGTACCTCGGTGCAAAGAGAGACCTCAGAGCTTGGCATGGAGGGGACACATGAGCTAAGTTGATCCTATTTTTTCAGTAAGTTCAGAGCTTTCTATACCAAAAGTGGAAGTTTTCTCCTTGCTGGAAGGAGGACACCACTTCTGTGTCTTGCTGTGTGGTTGTTAAAATGTGCCCAGGAAAGCAATTTTGGAGGCAAAACAGAAGAGGCTTTCAGTGAAAGCTGGAGCATTTCTTTGGAGTCAGTGTATTGCTGATTTGCTCTCAAAGTGAAGAAACAACCCATGGTTAAAATGGCTCTGAAGTAAGCAGATGTTTTCTGGACAGGCTCTTAAAGACCTTCAAAGGCAGCTAAACCCTAGGGAGTGAAGTGGACCAGGCTCCCCTGGAAATCAATATACACAAGCTGAATTTTCGCATTTTGAAAATGCAGTCAGTTCATTTGGGTGCTTAACTATCCAATCGTCCTCAGCCGAGTGCTCCAAAATACTTGGCATGTATTTTCTTGTCTACCAGCTTTATGTCTGCGTTTATTATCTCCTCTTGCTGCTCCATAGCTCTGTGAGGAGCTTTGCAGCTTGTGTTTCCAAAAAGCAAAAGTTTTTGCCATGATGTTTTCTTTCCGGAGTTTTGAAATTTGTATAAAAATTTCAAAACACAGTGTGGGCACCAAACAGTTCAACTAAAAAGAAATTTATTTGGGATCAGAAAGAGATGTACCACTAGATTGAGCTTGTGCCTTTATTTATGATAAACATCAGCAGGGAGGATTGTGGGAAAAAAAATTTTGAAAGTTTTCTTCATTTTTCCACTGCACCTGTATTTTTTGCCTTTCCCTTTTGGATCCCAAACTCAGTCTTGCCCTCCTTCCCCAAAGTCTTTGTGTCCTGCCCTCCCACCTGGGCTGTCCTGCACTTGTGGCAGCTGCCTGGCATCAGCATAATGAAGCTCCAGACAGCAAGGAGCCCTGTCCTGCCTTTGGACAGATTTCTTCCAATCCCAGGGGGTTTTTTTCCACATTTCCCACCTGCTTCACTGTAGCCCCGAAGAGCATCATCCTTTGCTCCTATTGAGGCAAAAAAAAAAAAAAAAAAAAAAAAAAAAAAAAAAAAAAAAAAAAAAAAAATCAGTATTCAGCTTACTTACTAGTAGAAATGCTACTCAGCAAAACTGATCTGAAGTCACCAATCGAGAAGCTCTGGGTTTTCACATAAGCTTCATTTCTTCAAGACGCTTTCCTCAATTCACTTGGAACCCCTCGTTCTTCAGGCAGCTCAGCTGAAATTGTCCCGGGTTTCACTAAAATGCAAGACCCTTTTCAGTATTTGATCATGGGCAGTTCAATATTCTTCCCAAAACTGAAGGGCGGGAGGTCATTGGAGCTGCAAAGCACTGAAGGGAGCAGAGGCTGTGGATGTTAAGTGGAACTTGCAGAAGTAATTTGGGTGAGACGTGGTGCTGGCTAGCAAAGCTCTGTTAGGAAACCACTCAGGCTTTTTGCTAGGCATTACACATTCCCAATTTTATGAACTTTGCTGGAATCATGCTAGCAAAGTGAAAGGCATTTCCAGGCATAACCCAGCAGATTTCATTTTAATGGCTGCAGCAGATCTCTGCTTGTGGAGCTGAACATTGAAGCCTGGGGCTGGAGCTGGGGACAGAGAGCAAGTGTTCATCCTAGGGAGGCTTTCTGTCTCTTGAAGGCTGTCTGGAAAAAAAGATAAATGTTGGTTGTACTCCACTGCTGCTATAATAGGAGGATAAAGAAGGAAAGTGGAAGAGAACAAGCCAAAAGCAGAAGGGAGTAGGATCAGGAGGAATTGGGAGGTGTTAATTGTTCCCTGTCTCTTTGGGATGGATGGAGTGAGTCTGTTGCCTGTAAATCTCACAGTGTCACAGCACCCTAGTAATAAACTCCATCTCAGGCAGTAGGACAAATGGATCAGAGGAATACTGTGATAATTCCTTGGCTTCAGACCAGTGTTTTGGGTGGATGTGTATTTTCCAGTGTTTCACTGATGGGGCGGGAGGGGATGCTCCGGGGTGGGGTAAGGCCAAATCCCCATCTGCCCTGAGTTAATGAGTGACGTGGGATGGGAAGGGTTGGCAGAGAAAGGTGGATTGGAGCCAGTTCCTCCTGTTGTTGGTTTTCAAGTGATGGGAGCATAGTGTGGGTGCTTGGCAGGAGCTGGATTCAGGTAACGTGGTCTGTGATGTGGCTCCCCTTGACCAGCCAAGAGCATCCTGTGTCTGTTTCCTGGAGGGCTTGGTGGTCAGTACAACACTGACACTGCAGGTGGTGCTTGGCCCTGGGCATGCATTTGCCAAGGTCCTCACCTTGGATTCACTTAGTGACTTCAGTCAACCTCAGACAGCTATATGGCAAACAGGAAGGCTGAACAGGTAGGAGGCACACAGGGCATGGCTGAAGACCCCATCAGTCACCCACAGACCTCTTCGTGTGGCACTGTGATGGTTGATCACAGCCTTCACACCCCAGCTATGCCATATCCCTACTCATTTGGGGTGAAATGGGATCATTCTGTGCAACATAAGGGTCACCTGGCCTTGGCTGTTACTCAGAGGATTTTGCTGTTCATGGTCTTGTTGTTCATGATAATCTTGGTGCTGCGGAAGGCACAGGGAGATGTGGGGTCTGACAGTAATATTTACACTGCTGTGATTGGAGTAAGGAGTAAAACACATAATTCATTCCTAATATTACACTATGAAGCTTTTTGCTGCTTGTCTCCCTGTGGATGTAATTAGTCGTGGGAGCTCTTTTTAAAAAGTAATTACACCATTAAACATACTTTGGCTTCAACCACAAAAATGCATGGTTGGGCTCCATAGTTACACCACTTAATGACGTTACATAATTGTACGTAAGAGCCTATGAAGCAAACAATGCTTGGGCTTCCTCTGACTTGCTGCTGCTTTGATCTCCAGAACAGTTGCTGGGAGTGGAAACTCCACATCCCACGCCTGGGTGAGTTGTGCTTGGAGAAGCTGTTTTCATCCCAGAACCACTTCCACTCAGTGTGATAAGCCACTCGTGTCCATGACTAGTTGAAGCATTTGGGCTTAAGTCACTGGATTTGATGTTTTCAGGTTTGAGGACGTTTTTAGTGGTTTGGTGACTCATCACAGCGCTGTAGCTGTTGCCACTGGTGTCCCCAAAGAAGGGAGCACTTCAGGGTCAGCCTGGTGAAGGGCCAGAAATCGAAATGGTTTGGAGGGGAGAACCAGGAGTGTAACTGCAATGTGACAGTGTGATCTTGGCAGGTTGTTCAACTTTTTCATGGGGACTGGATTGGCTGTAGAGAAGTGTGCCTGTCCTTGGCTGTTCTTAACCTCAGTAACAACAGGTCTCCAAGTGGGTGGCACATTCATTTAGAAGGGCTGGTAACTTCAGAACACATCTAAAAGATGTTTTTTTCATGACATGAGTGACCTTGTCATTGGATTGTGTCTCCCACGCATGAATAGCACTGTCCCTGATGGTCTCAGCAAGGCAGAGGTGGATGAGGGAGGTGCCCCCACAACAGGAGCTGGGTGACACTAGCAAATAGCCGTGGCTGCTGCACACCCAGCAAAGAGTGCTCCAGCATTGCTCATCTGGCTCAGGGATGTGGAGGGATAAGGCTGGGATACAACTCATTTGGTGTGGCATTCACCCGTAGCTATCTCCTCCTGGATTAAAATCTCTTCGCTTGTATTTTCAATGTTTTATAGTTTTGTGATTTGTTTTTACTGCTTGTTTGGGGAGGAAAAAAAAAAAGAAAGTGAAATTGTGTGTTTATTGTGTTTCTTTAGTTGAAAGAATCAAATGATGAGTCCAATCTAAAAAAGAAATCAAAGCCAAACAACATGAGCCTGGGAGCTCCCCAAGTGGCTCATTTCCTCTGGGTTTCTAAAAAAGTACGTGTCCATGAGACATGTTTTTGTTCCTGTTTCTTCTATGCACAACATTGTGGAAGCTTTAAGTAAAATCTGTCCCTAAATAGGCATCCCTGGGATATGCAGCTGCCAAAACAAAAATCCGGCAACAAAACTGTGCTCCTGCCCTGAAAATAATTCATCCTGTTATCTTTTTCCTTTCTTTATAATCCCTTCTATTTAGTTTTCTTGACACTACTTTTTTAAACCAATGCTGTGCCTGGCCAGTGTTTCCTACTTGTTCTTTAGGAGGCTGAAGCTGCTTCTGTAGCAGGTCAAGATTTCTGGCAGTGCCCATGTGATTTACTGTGCCAGGTAAATTCTCCAGCTGCAGGGATGACTGGAGGGTTGGACCTCTTTTGGACTGTCAGCCAAGTTAGTTTTGTGTTCCTTGGTGGCTAATCCTGGTTCTCCCACAATTTCTCTGATACCTTTTTGGGAAACAGTGCAGTGAGGGTTGTGTCTGGGCTCGTACAATTAAATTACATATAATTCTGTGAAAAAGCAAAGATGGAAGTAAAACTTTGCAATAGCAGCATCAACTTACTGCATTTCCAGTATCTGTCTGCGAGAGCACTAAGAGGACTGTTGAGGAACTTCTAAATTAGTCAACTCCATCTCCTTGTAAAACCACCTGATTCCTTTTTCTAAAATACCTTACTCTGCACTTAGGCATTGTGTTCTGTTCTTCGTCTACACATGAGCAAAATAAATATGTGCTTACACAGGATCAACCTTTTTATTTGATTAAAAAAAAATCCACCGCTAATATTTCAAGGTCTACATAACTTGTCTGCAACAGAATGCAGTTGTCTTCAAAGCATAAGAATACTCTTCTTCAATTTTCAAGAAGGTATTCTATGTAGGAATGCTCAGTTTTGAAGCAGATGTTTTCTGAAACCTATTTTGTTAATCTCGTTGTGGAAAGGATTACACTGCATGCCTCACATCCCAGAAGAAAGCACACAGTAATGGATTTTTATAGGGCGAGGAGACACCAATTCTGAGTTAAGAGCCAATCTCATTCATTATAATGTTTTCTCCATCTGAATTTTTATTGTTGGTTTGGTAGCGTCTTTATTCTCTATCTGATTCTCTGAAATTGCCAGCAGAATAGTATTTTTTTAAAAGCTGCTGCATGTCTGGCAGCAGTCAAGGAGTTTGCAGACAGAAGTTGATCTCTGCCATCAAATAAAACCTAGACAAGAAGTTTCTTCTGTTCAGAGGAGAATATGAAGGGCACAGAAGGGGCTGTGCTAGCCCAGCCGGTGCCCTCTGAAGTGCTGGTGTGGAAATTGGGGCTCTTAGGGCATCTCCCCTTTGGCTGCTGAAAAAAAAATTGTCTGGTGGTTCTTTCCTGTTCCCTGGCAGCAGTGCCAGGATGAACTGTGTTCATCCATGGCTGTATACTTGGTTGTGTGTATGGTGAAGTAAGAGTCATGTGCACTCTGTAGTGTCAGAGGTGGTAAAACTTGGTATTCTGCTGTAAACTATGTTTGCAGTTGGAGTTACAGTCAAAATTCACAATGAAAAGTCATTTAGCAGATTCAGGACACTTCTTTTCATGTTTTTCACTGAAAAAGGACCTAATGTGTGCACTAGCAATATTGACCAGCAGGTTTCCTACTTAGCAGTGTGAGCCTGTGAGCATTTTGCCTCTGCTCCTCCCCTCTGCGCTGGCTCCACATTCAAGCACATCATCCAGTTCATGCCCTGGGTCTGCTGCAAAAAATCTTTACTGGAGATATGGACCATTGCATATAGGATTTTCCCAGGATGTGAATAAAAGGCATGGGAATCATTGCTGCAGTTTATCAGATCTCATCTCTTTCCAAACTAAATTAAAACTTCATGCTCTGGCTGGGTTCTTTTCAATGTCATTGTGCTGCCTCTGAGGTCTGTATGAAGCTGGGCAAAGAAGCAGGGCTGGGAGCAGTAAACCTCCTACACACCCTGCAGTTTGGAGGGGAAGAAGGTGGCTGCAGCTTTCCAGTGGGATCATCTGTCCTGTGCCTTTGGAAGTACCAAAAGTGCATGGATGGGTGCATATGACAGTATAGGAAAACTCCAACCGTAATGGTTTTGCTCTCTTGCAGAAATATGGCCACAAACCCAGGGGAACAGCACGTTATTTTGGCACAAGTGAAGTTATGAATGTGTGGCACGACTCTGGGGTGTCTAAACTCTCAGCTTAGTGAAAAATTTTGCAGCACTGAGAGTAGTGACAGTAGGTGTTGTTACGAAATCTAGAGTTTCTCCTGCAACACCTTATATACAGGCTGCTCTCTAAAACAACAAAGCCTCTCAAGGGAACTGCCAGTTATACAAAATAAAGTAAAAGGAAATCTGAAGCAGGTCTCAGACCAAGAAGCATTAGTGATAGAACTTCTCTCTTGCAGGAAGTTGCATCCACATTGGCTCTTCTTGAGAATTATGTTCCCCTCTCTAGAGTGCTTAATATCACCTGCAGATGACTCTGCAGATGTGAGCCAAAGGCATGTAAGCCCATAGATTCAGCATGGACAGTGATGTGTCTCAGTTATTAAACTGGATACTGATCTAAGCATCTTTTCCAAGAGATGGAAAAATCTCAAGTGTTCTCTCTTCTTCATCACTTGTCTTTTACAGTATCTCTTTCCACCCACTCCCTCCCTTCTCTGCTTATAAATGTGCAATTTCCTGAAAAAAAGATTTCCCCATCACTTTTATTTTTAGATTTGTGTTTGTTTACCAGAATCTGTCTGAAGCCTGGCTGGATAGCAATTCAATATCCACTCATTGATTTCCTAGCTCTCATTAGCTTAAATACTTACTTGAAGCAGGGGGTAAGGGGATCATTGTTTATTTTAAGAGCATTTGGTTTTAAGATGGCCTTTTGTTTGATGTTGTATCTGAATCAATTTTAAAAGATACCATTTATATTCTCATTCTCTTTAATGTTTACTTTTTGGCATGAGTTTGAAACGGAAACTAAGTTGGATATAGAAATTAATGAGCTCACTGATCCTTTGCCAAAAAAAACATGCCATAGAAGATGCATGTAACAAATTAACCCCAAGATTTCCCTGAAAAATGCCCTTTCCTTTACCAGAAATAACGTGGAACAAAGTAATGATTAAGCTTATTAATTTGGTTTTGAGGGGTCACTGTGCTTTTTGGAAGGCAGTGTGACCTAGGGCAGCAGTGGTAAACCCTGAATTCTCTTCCCAGAATTGATCTTAAATGTCCTCAATTGAGTGAATTTTCTGAGAACCTAAAACTCATCTTTTTGTTACAAAATTATTTCAGATCCACAGGGAAGTTCTCTAGGAGAGCCCAGATGAGAACATTTGTGTCAATAGTGTGATTTGAGCCATGATTCAGCCTTTTGTCTCTTCTTGGGCAGGAAACATATTCCCTACAGAGTCCATATAACTAAGCAATATATTTTATCCTGGTTGGTTTTCATAGCTTAAATCTGGCTTTTCTTAATGCCAAGACAAGATTTTAGGGACAAAGAGAGTCGATTAGAAATGACTATTTCTAGAGGCAGACATACCTCCCATGTAGCAAGTTCCAAGAAGAAGAACTGGACACTGAAAGTGGAAAAAATAAGTAGTACTAGAAATGTATACTTTTAAAAGTTGGTTATTTTTTAAATTTGAGACAGAAGTTAGGGAAACTTGGAAGTAAGGAAATTAGAGGAATGTTGCAGTCACTACTTTTCAAAGTGTGAAATGCAAGTGTCTTTATTGCTATAGCTCCCAGCTCTCTGTCATTCCCTCTCCCCTTCTCTTCCCATTTCTGGTTGGAACTGATAGGATTGCTTTGTCTTTCCCAGTTTGGATCATGCATGGAGTGGTAGGCTATAAAAAGCATCTTTAATACTTCGTGATTTACACTTTTTAGTGATCCTGAATCTTTAATAGGAAACTAGTGGTAGATCAGGAGGTCTTTAGATCAAGGCTTGCAGTGTAGATATCTTGTTGGTGTTCAGTCAAAAGAAGTGTATTTTCTGTAAAGAACTATGAAAGATTTCCCTGGGATCCGAGGCTCAGGTGTCATCATTCAAGATGCCAGATCAGTGCATTGAGGAGCTTGTATCGCAGCTGTCCTCACTGACATCTGTTTGCTGCAAAGTACAGAGGAAAGGGAAGATGAGCACATTGTGAATGTACATCTGCAGAAGGAGTATACTTTCTTTTTTTGGTTGTATTATGAAAATTACAAAGGTCAGGCTGCAAGTGAGAATAATTTATTACAAAAATTCTGCAGTAAACAACCAGCCAGAATACATAAAATTTCACTAGACTAAGATTTTTTGAAACAGCATATTTTTAATTGGGAAAATATAATTGCAAATAAATGCAGTACTCTATAAGATACTGGAAAGGCAGAATGGCGTGCATCCAGCTTTCAGTGCTGAAGTTTGATGAACAAATATTTAAACAGAGAAAGAGGAGGGAAAGAAGAATAAAAGATCCGTAGCATTTGCATGGGAGATTATTTTCATCTTGCAGTTGTTATGTTTCTGTGGGGAATCAGTAGTGTCAGTTGTTTAGAAAATACTGTTGACACAGAAATGTGGGACTTTAAAGAGTACAAATCAGGTTCTTAACTTGCCAACTCAACTTGTGATACCGTCAGTCATCAGCAGCTGAGCAGAGCCTTGCTGAGGGTGTCATCTGCTTTGTTTTTATTTTTCATCCTGGAATCCTACTTTATTTACCTTTCTTTCTTTCTTCAGCTTCATAGTAAGAGACAGTCCCCACCCTGCAGAGTTTGTTATCTAAATAGACAGGACATGGAAAAACAAATACTAAGTCACAAAGTAATTGAATAGGAAAAGCAAATGGAAGTGTGGGTGTTCAGCCTCCTTTCCACCACCCTGCGTCCCAGGAGCTGCCACATTCTGTAATTATCAATTTCTTTCTGTAGTGCTTGTGGTACTTCATGAAGCACCTGAGCAGAGACAGGCTCCCAGCCCTGCTTGGCTGACTGTCAGCTAAATCCACCTTCAAGGGAGCTGCTGGTGCAAGTGGCATTGATTTAACCGATAGCTGCTCATGATGTGAGTGGTTATTGATGTGAGGAAAAGCAAAGTCCACCCATAAATAATGAGCCAAGTATAATGCAGCAAGAGCAAATGTGGTTATGTATTTTGCATGAGAGAGTCACGGGGTTCAAAAATCAAACAAAAAGAAGTTGATCTGCAAATCAGGGACCGTGACCAGCATCAATTCCTCCTCCCAAGTTGCTAGGCGGGCTTCATCTCCAAAATGGAGTTTTGGGAAGAGGGATGAAGAGTTCTGCTACCCTATAGCACTGCCATTTTGGGCACTGGGCAGCTTCTTCCATCTGAACCTGCACTGAATCTATTTCCAATCATCTGCATCCCCGCATAAAACTTACCTGAGGCTGCCTCACACGTGAATCTCACATGTTTGTATGCACAGGTCAGGGGACTTGGTTTTGGTGTTGGCTCCTCTAGACATGCCAGCGGCTGAACCAAGGTGACAAAGTTTTTTCCAGGAAATGTAGATTAAGATGACATTTCAGGTGGCAAAAGGGGTTAGACCAAGTTTCTGGGATCTCTGCCACTTAGTCATTGCTGTTCTGTTTGTGTTGCACTTTAAGCAGTAAGTGCTACAGTTCAGGGAGTGTTTTGGGGTGAACAGCAGTTTTTTAAATGCAGAATTTCAGAATGGGTTTGTACATGCCAGCCCTACAGAGAGCTGCAGCATGGACTGCTTTCAGAGTTTGCATTTTTTCATGCTGATGCCAGAAAAATTCGATCTTTTCCAGGTAAAGTGTCCCAGGAAAGAGTCTTTTTGTGTTCTTTTAAAAAGAGATTTGAATGCTGGGTATGAATCACCTCCAAATGTCTACTCTCATGCATACTCTATGTGTGCAACTTCACTGCAAAGTATCAATGAGTGCAAACTTTGGAACTCTCCCTTCCTCCTTCAGGGATTCTCTGTATGGGAAGTAAAAGAAGAAAACTCATGAATTTTAGTTCACAGAGAACTCAGCAGAAAATTTAAAATGAAGAGTTTGGGCAAAAAAATACTGCCTGGATTCCCTCTGTTCACTGATTGACTTTTGAGCTTTTAAGACTTAGGATTTCAAAGCTTCTTCCACATCCGATTGGGTAATTGAGAATTTCTGCTTGCTTTCCTTCTGTCCTGAACCAGCAGCCCAGCAGGTTTGTGTGGAAAACATACATCTCTCTTGAGCCTTTAGAGAGGCTAAGCCCAAGTCCTGCTATTTCATAATGGTGAGGCACCCTCATACCCTCAATTGCAACTGCTGCAGAGAGCAGACCCTACTCCTGACTATTAGCAGTTGTTAAATGTCCACTTGCATCTATCTGTCTGTTCCTTGTCTCTTCCAGCAAGATATTCAGGAGTGACGTGGGAGCCTGTGATGTTATCCCTGAGACTGGCTTGCTCTCATGGTGACATTCAGATCTTGTCACCCAGAGAAAGCTCTGTGGCCGCCGAGATTTATTGCTGTGCCAGATCTTGTCTGGGTGTGGAGTCCCAGCAGTGCCAGCTTTCCCTTCTTCAGGGTCAGAGAGAGAGTAAAGGAGAGGCGCTCCTTGCGCTGGGATTGTTTAAGGAACCACTTTCAATCTGCACTTTGGGAAGTGAGCTTTGGAACTGACTGTGTAGGAAACGAGTCTGGAGTAGCCAAAAACACACAACAAAGCACCTAAGGACAGAGAGGGGAGTGATTGCTGGAGGTTTTTGTACTACACAGAGAACCAGGTTCACCTAGGATTAGGATCTCTTGCCATCTACCTGCCCCAGATGGGCCCATCCACAAGTGCTGAGCTTTATATACCTAGGTGGTTCTGTATTCTTTGGAAATGGCTTAATTTTTCTTCCATATATATGTATTATATTACTGCTTTGCTGATAACAAGTTTTCAGCATGTATTATACAAGTCTATAAATCCATTGATGCATACAGTCTGTATGTATATAAACTGATACTGGAAAATATAAAGCAGTTTTAGCTGTTGGAATGTTCTGTCACAGCAGTTTATTTCCCTTTCTTGCCACGTATGTTTATTCCACTTGCCTTGCAGTGGAGGGTTCCTGGGCTCTGGGAGTGAGGCTGTTCCTGGCTGAGGCAGCTGAGACCTGACCAAGACCTAGGAGAGCTCTATGCTCTGATTCCTCATTTGGGCTGCTCTTTGCAACTCCCATATTTCCAGACATGTTTTGAAGTGTTGGATCAACCCCCAGTAGTTGGGACCTGAAAAAAATGTTTAGCTTCAAACATAAACTTCCCTATTAAGTGTGCATTTGGCTAATGGAGTGCAGTGGAGTTTCCCTTGATTCAGCTACTGACACATTTTGAGCCTGATTGCTCCCAGCATCTTTGGGGACAGGCTCCCAGCTTTTTGGGGACAGGGAGGAGCAATCAGGGGCAGGGATGGATGTACAGCACCTGACTACCAGATGCTCATCATCAGAACCATTGCAAGATTCCAGGCTACCCTGCAGCCACAGTGGTGGGATCAGGGCTGGTTCAGATGCTCCTGAAAGCTCTTTATAGTGACTAGCTTGGGCCCATGGTGTGGTAGGTAAGGCACAGGGCTGGTGGCTGAGCCTCCTGCAGCTCCTCACACAGCCTGTATCTGCCCAGCTGCAGTGCTGCAGATGTGCCTCTTTGTGCAGGAATCACCTCAAGGCAAGGCTCAGCTCCCCCCTGACTTACCTGAACATCTGCAAACAGTCTGAATAGCTGTCTTGTGTGGAGAACCTCCCTCCTGACCATCCCATCTCTTGCTGGATGCAGCTCTGGAGTTGGCCCTGTGTGTTTTCACTGCAGGGGTTGGTGGTGTGTGAGGGTTTTTCTTGGGACAGTGCTTTTGGCTCCAGCTGAACTTCCTTCCTCAGGAGGAGCATTGAAGGAACCAGCCCAGGCCTGGGCCATTGTATGAGGGTTATTGTAATTTTGGCTTCAGGACTGAGATGTCACAGTGATGGGAAGTGATGCCTTTAAAGGGGAAGAGTGATGGGAATAAAAACACCACTAAAACCACAGCCAGCACTTTGCCGTGGCAGGCAGATGCGAAAACCCTGGATGGGGGGGACCATGAGCCAGGCCTGAGATGTGTCTTCCAAGAAGGAAGCAGAGCCCTGGTCTGCCATAGCCACAAGAAAAATGGCTGGCAGTGGTCTCAGAGATCTGTACTTTTAATAGCAAATCTCCTTTGCATGGATGTAGGAAGCCTGGGGATGTGGAATTGCTGCAGCCTGGCTGTGTGATGTTAAAGAGCAGCTCTGTGCTTGCGAGCCCAGAGCTCTGGCATTTCTCTGCTTGGAGCTTTCGTTCCCCTGTGAGCTGACACTTCTGCAGAGGCAGTGTCACCCAAGTGGCATTTTCTGCAAAGCGCAGGAGGCTGATGTGTACGAACCATATACCATGAAGTGGGCACTCATTTCGTGTGCCAGGGGGCACTGATGGGAGTTGATGATCTGCCCTTACAGCAGCCACCACTGTGGGGTCAGGGAGACGAGCCCATGCCAGCATGGTTCCCAACGGGAAATCTACTTGCTTGGGATTGTGCAGGGGAGAGGATTTAGCTGTGGTGTGTTTCTGCAGAGTTTGGTTTCTCATCAGCCTGGGTGTAGCATCCTGGGTGGAAAATGATGTGGGGAGGCTGCTGGGAATGTGCTGAACCATGTGAGGGGCAGAAGTGTCAGGCAGAGGGGGAGAAATGGGCACCTGTCACTGCATTGAGTGAAAATAGTGCAGTCCCAGGGGAAAAGCTGTTCAACAACAGTCAGGGAAATCAGCCTTCTTTGGCTGAAAGCAGAAACTTTCTAGGAAACCGAAGACAAATTTGTCTGTAAGTCTATTGATTTTATTGGGCTTATATGAAGGATAATTTTGTCGCCATGGCATAAGCCATATAGGATGGACAACTCTTTTCACTGCTTAGTGGTAAGAACAGTGAATGTTTTATAAGCCTCATTTTTAGGTGGGTTTTAACTGAAAATGAAAACGAATATGAATTTTTCTCAGAAACGTTTATTTAAAGTCTAGTTTTTTTGGTTTTTTTTCTTCTTTGTATATAGTAAAAATGTAGAGAAGATGCAGTTTTATCAAATAGTATCCATTTTTTTCATATAAAGATTTGTGGAAAGAACTCTTAAGCCTGCTTCAGTGCTGTTCTGTAATAACCTATCCATTTACTTCAGAAGCTTCACTGATTAATTTTATAGTTACACTCATTTCCCTTCTTGGAGAGCCCCATATTTAATTATTTTTAATAACAGGAATATGAATCATATTATCCAATATCTTACTATTACTCTTCATCTTTCCAAGGATGTCGGAAATAGAGAAATTTGTGCTTGGCATTTTGATGTACATGAGGAAAACTCAGTAGATAGAAATTTTCTTCAAGAATGTTAGTGCTCACATAGATTTGTGTGTACTGCTTGCAAATTTAACTCAAATTAAAGTAGTGCATGGAGAGTCACATGAAATCAAAGCCCACTGTTGCAAATAAATGTGAAAGGAGAATCTGTGTCCCAAAGAGCTTTGAGTGCCAGACCAAGGGTAGACCTGTAACCCAGTGGGATTTGAAGCCAGGTCTCTTGAATTCAGTCTTCCTACCACAAGACCATCCTTCCCTTCCAAACATGGTGATTTAAAACTTCAGGCCAGTTTTTCCTCAGTGCTGAGCATCCTCCAGTTTGCAGTAAGAACAGTCAGTCGTGCAGTCTCATTCATTTTTTAAAAGGGGAATATAACTTGAATATAACTTTCCTGGTAGTATTGTGAACATTTCCAGCAGATTTTCTCAGCTACAAGCCAGTGTTTTTTTGTTAATGAAGTACAGCTCTGTTGTACTTCTATCCCCTTAGAATCTGCTTTTTTTTTTTTTTTACAGGCTGATCTCTGATATCATGCCTTTGGGCAATATCCTGCAGACAGTCTCAGTGCCCTCCTCCAAGTCACACCACATAATGACTTATGAATGAAAGATAATTCAGATCAAGCAAAACAGGAAAGTTCAATGCAAAAAAGTAATAGTACAGCTCTTATCCAGTTCTTTTCATACCATGATCTCCAAGGGATCCATGAAAATACCTTTATTTATTTATAGTCTACATATGGGGAAATACCCAGAAGGTCCAGAATCACTCAGCAAAACAAGAGTGAATTGGAACTAGGTCGTGATCTTAAATCTCCTGGCCAGTCTCTTACTGTGACTTTTTCTGAAGTTATTGTTGTCTAACAGAAGTTTACACAGTTATTTTTGGTGGGACATTTTTTTTCCAGAGTGAATGCTGTTGATGTTGATAATTTAGTTTTCCCAGTGAGTTTACCAGAGAGACGTGTTGAAAGATGGGACTTTTTTTAAACCAGGGCAACTGGACAAATATCTGTCATCGAGGGGATGTCATTGGTGGAGTGTCAGAGGGAGGGAGAATGTTTTACACATTGGGACAGAGTGAAGTGTCAGCATCCCATGGCACACTTCAGCCAGATCTCATGTCCCAAGTGTATCAAACAGTTCTGCCAAACTGATAAGGCCTGAAAGTTGTCCAGGAAAGCTATTTCATACTATAGATACTGCCTACAAACACACTGGCTTCTCATTTATTTACAGGATGTATGCAATATAAATTCTCTTCTCTGGTCCATGGTTCTTCAAAGGGAATAGGAGTAAGAGGGTATAAATTATCCTTTTTTTTTCCCTCTGTAGCCATTAATCTGCAGAAAGTAAAGCATTGCCACTTATGTCCCTTGTATCTGATTTGCCTGGTGTTTCTGGGGGCTTGTCTGCATGCAGCCCTGAGTGCTTTGCTGATTCTGACACAGCACAGCCTGTTGAAGAGTTGAGGAAGCTGAATGTTTGTTTTTGCACTTCTGTGTTCTGTAGGATTGTAGAAAATAAAAAGGGTCATCAGCTGCCAGCTCGACACTGGATTCTCTTCCTTGTCCATGGCCAAGAGAAGCTCACACACAGACCACGTGTCTGCAGATGCTGCGCTTGAAACTGGTCTTAACTTTTTTCCAGTATCTTATCAGATCATTGCTTTTCTCCCTGTAAGCCCTGTTCAGTCCCATACAAGCTACTTCTTGGTAGGAAAAGAAGGAAAAGGAGACACCTCTGTCTCAGTTTTTGCAGACATTCTTCATGTTTTCCTCATGTTTTTGTCATTGGTAACAGAGAGATGTTGGTGATTTGTTCAGCCATGAATATTCATTGATTGATTCTCCTGATTTGTGCTTCTCTTTGTCCATGAGTGTGAAACGAAGACCAGGATTAGACTGACCACCTGCATTTTCTGAGGACATTGGTAGCATGGGATGAGTCCAGTTTTGGGCTCCCAGGTCTTTAATAGGGCTTTGCTTTGGAGGATGGGCTGTGTTGGCACAGGGCTTTGTGCTTATCTCATGTAGCATGTGAGGGTTCCGAGTTGCGCTGTTATCTCCCTTCCTGTTTATATCTTCCCTCCACCATCTTTTACTATTGCATGCTTTGAAACAGTTATTCTTACATAATCTAAAAAAAGAGAAAAAATACAAATAAAATGTGATTTTTATTGTCCTTAAGACATTTTGGAGCTCCTGAAAAAGACCTATCACTGCCAGGGGTCACACCATGCCTCATGGAGACAGGCAGAAAATGTAATTTCGTATACATAAATAATAGGTAAATGCTCATTTTCGTGCTCAACAGGTCATTCATGGGAGTCATGGCCCTGGAAAGTCTGACATACTCACTCAGCTCAGCAGAAAGTTATGGTAAATTGGAAAAAATAGTGTTAGTAACATGATGAACGTGGTCTAAGGCTTGCAGTGGGACTTTGGATTTTCCTTCCAAATTTTTCAGCATTATACAAGCTAACTGAAACTGATTTCAAAAGCAGAGTGATGCAGAAAGCTATGTGGAAATTGGTGTTATGGCAGGGTTGGAGGAAGCTCCATGAGCATGGTTTACTTTGCTATTAGTTTGTTTACAAATTTTGAGTAAAATGATCACATTGGGGTTTATGTTGATTTGGCAGCATCTACACAGAAACAAAAATTGTTGAACAGCTAAAACTACTTGAGGTAGGCAGACCAGGGCATCTTTCCTATGTAATCAAGCCACGTGTCATGAGGAGTTTGACCTGGGAGAGCTTGTTTTACATCTTTCTTTGGTAGGCTTGCAGGGTCGCATTCTCTGAGCTGGGAGTTGTGCGGAAGCGTTACAGGGAAAGATAGCTTGCTTCAAAATTAATTACAGTGAGATAAGGGTTGTGAAATAGAGCTGTTCCTTTTGGAGCTGTCAGCGTCTCCCTCGTGCTTGTTTGGTGTCGTGTTGCCTTTTGTGGATGCCGGTGGCATTCCCAGTTATTAATCCCACTTTGTCATTCATACCATCTACACAGGCTGTGGGGAGAGCTCAGTGTACTCAGTGACATTGAGATTTGGAATTTCTGTGCCGTAATCGGAATGTTTTCTCCTTCTGGCCTTTTGCTGGAAATGGTTGAGGCCTGGTATGTTCTGAATATTATCTGTGAATTTCTCTGAATGATGTGATAAATCCAGCCAGGATCTCACAAATCAAAAAATGGTCACCCAATAGGTCTTGCTGACTTAATACTTCTGAAGGAGTGTTTTGGAAGAGTTGTTTGACTGAAGTGACTCCTCGATTGCTCCCACACAGGCAGCTGGTTTGGAAGTAGTTACTAAAAGTAATGGGGTTGTGGGAAGAACAATACTTCAATCTGACAGGGTTGGAAGTTACATAATTTCAATGGTTTGACGAGTCTGTCACCTATTAACAGCTATTGAATGGCTTAAAGAAATAATGTGCTGAGAAAGTTAGAAGCTAAAAAGATGAAGTTAGTGTCTATTACTATTTTTATTGTGCAGCCCCATCACCTCAGGCAGGAACCTGTCTTGTCTCCTAATGGGACTCACTGTCCCTGGGATTTAATATGAGATGTTTGGTCTGTCTCTGCCTCTGTCTTTTCCATCAGTTAAATGTAATAATATTTTCCTTCTTTTGCAAAACATTTAAAGATTTAAGGAAAAAAATGATAGCAAATGAATGTACTGTTAATTGTGGTTATTTTATTTAGTGTTTTATTGATTTAGTGCCATCTTACTGTTAGTGTCAAAGATTCTCAGGGATGTTTCGTAGAAATTCAGTATCTCCAAGAGAAAGAAAATTCACGAAGAATGAAGAAGCCAGAAGAAGAAAAAGGCCTCAGAGATTGGATCTCATTAAAGGAGATGATAGAAAAGAGTCTTAGACATCTTTCAAAATGTAAATCATACTTAGAGGACACGTCTGAAGCTAATGCAATTAGGCATAATGTGAGATTAATATACTTGTTTCAAATTATCCTATAATCAACCCTTTAACAAAAGCACTCAGTCCAAAACTGGGTAAATGATAAAGATGAGCGATGAGAAAGTACTTGAAGTGAGTGAAGTGTTATAATACTTTTGTTGTGGTTTCATCCTGATCCGCATGTAGCCATTCTCTCATGCCTTGCAACAGGATGGGGGAGGCAATTTGACAGAGTAAAATGGGAAAATTTGTGGATTGAGCTAAAGACAATTCCATATGTAAAAAAAAGCTGAGCATGCGAGCAAAGCCAAACAAGGAATTCACTCACCACTTTTTGGGGGAAGAAGAGCCGATTCTCCACCCCTTATTCCATACCATTTACATCATTCTCAGGTACCACCCTATTCAATACAATCTCTTTAACCACCACCCCCTTCCTATCTTTTGATGTAAAACACTGGTGTCATTTCTCTAGTCTGTGGACCACCCTTGTAGAATGTCCATAGAATTCCCATAAAATGTGCACAGATGTCAATCAAATGTCTGTTGAGTTCATTTAGTTTGTGACTTTGGGCTCCATTTGTCATGGTGCTCACTTGGGACAGGAAAGATGGTGTGTTGTGTGGAACTTCTGGGCACCAAAGCCAGCTCAGGTCATGTTGCTTCTTGATTACTACAAACAAGGCTGTAGTAATCCCTTTAACAACTCAAATAATGGCTTACAACAATTTAAAGGTATTTCCATTACAGGCTCCAACCCTGGTGCCTTTGGGCCAGGGTTTGACACTGTAATGAACTCTTCCCCTCGCTCCTGCTCTGGCTTGCCCTTATCCGCACGCTGATATCCCTGAGGGCGTATCTGCTCCAAGTGGAGCCTTATCTGTGAGCCATAGCCTCTCCCAGGGGTGTACCTGCTATAGTGCAGACTTACCCACAGCCACAGTCACCCTGAGGTGCACCTGTTCCCCATGGGCCACAACCATGGCACTAATATAACCGAGATGTACCTGCTCTGGTGTGGGCACGTTCATGGCTATGAACACTTCGGGATGTCCTGCTTCTGTGTGGGCTCACCCACAGCTCACGTTGGCTGGAGTTCACACTGGGGTCCCAGCCTGTCCAGGACAGCAGCACAAAGGCAGCAGCGATGCCCTGGCCATCTGCCAGCCCAGTTGCTTTGCTGTTGCTGTTATCAGGATGTTGCCAGGCACAGCAGAGTAAGTTGATAAGCCACACGGCAGGACAGCACGCGGTGAAAGCAAAAAGCAGTCACTAACGAGCACTAGACTCGAACATAGAGTGAGGGAAGCGAGCCCCATGGCAAGCACAGGAGTCTGCCAATTAATAGCTAATCAGCAGTAACAGCTATAAATTCGATCTAGCATGTTTCAATCAAATCTGTTGTTATCTTGAACCCTTTGAGCCCCATGTTGGGTATGAGAAAGGACTGTCATGGTTTAACTCCGCTGACAACCCAGCTCCACGCAGCTTATCCTCCCCCAGTGGAATGGTGGGGGTGGGGGGGGGAATTAGAAGAGAAACAGTGAGAAAACAATCAAATTGAGGTAAAGACAGTTCAATGGGTAAAGCAAAAAGCTGCATGCACAACCAAAGCAAAACAAGGAATTCATTCACTGCTTCCCATGGGCAGGTGTTCAGCCATCCCCAAGGGAACAGGGCTTCATCATGTGGAACACTGACTTGGAAAGACAAGCACCATCACTCTAAATGTTCCTCCTTTCTTTCTTCTTTGCCCAGATTTATACACTGAACATTGCTCTGTATGGTCTGGGATATGTATTGGGTCAGCTGGGGTAAGCTGTCCTGGCTGTGTCCCTTCCCAACTCCCTGTGCACCCCCAGCCTCTCATGGTGGGGTGAAGAGCAGAAGAGGCCTTGACTTGGTATAAGCCCTGCCCAGCAATAATGAGATCCCTGTGTTATCTATGCTGTTTCTAGCAGAAATCCAAAACACAGCCCCTTATAGGATACTCTGAAGAAAATTGACTCTTCCTCAATCAAAACCAGTACAAATCTCCATTTCTACTTGACTCCAGCCAAGACAGTCTGTGTTTGGTGTCCCATTTTACAGATGGAAGAACTGAGGCAGGGGTGAAAAAAGTTATTTTTCCTCTTAATCTGTGCTGGTGTCTGCATGGGGTGAGCATCACTTGGGTTCTTTTCTAGGGTTTGGAAGAGAGGAGGTACCAAGATATGAATCATGCTTCCATCTCCCACCACCTGTTGGCGTTGAGCATATTGTCAGATAGGCAAAGAGTGGTTCTATTTGATGATGTTTATGTTTATCTTTTATGTTTACCCGTTTGTGATTCGTATGTGATTGAGTTTCAGTTATTAAGGTACACATAGTTTTGACAAATCTGAGCAGTTACAACTCCTCTGTGAAGTGAGATGCAATAAATTTTTTGTTGTAATCTAGTGGAGGAGATGTGAATATGGCTGCATTTTACTAGCACTACCCCTGCTGCTATAGATTCATTTGTCAGTATATGTATGTACACACACACATTATAAATAATGAATTTGAAAAATGCTTTTCTGCTCTTGTGGCCAAGGAACATCCTCAATTTCTGGCACTTCAAGTTACAGTAAGAGAAGAGTGACTTCTGAAATTAGACTTCCATGAAATGTGACACAAGAAATCTTTTTTACTTGGAGTATTGCTCTGACTACTTACTATCCTTATTAAAAAAAAAAGAGTTTTTGAGAGTAAATGTCCTGTACAAATATTTCTCTATTCTGCTGATTTGATGAGCTGTTATTTGAGCAATCTGCTGAAATCATCTTATTATGCTAATGGCTTTAAAATTTTTCTGGACTTCCAGTTGATTGTTTGATTGCAGTGATTCTATACACTGGATGGAAGAACAACAGAATCAGTTTTATTCCAAATGTGTCTGCTCCTAGCAGCTTTTTTTTTTTTTTTTTTTTCAATTTTAAGGTTGTGTAATACTGGAGATGAAGACAGAGTGCATAAATTGGATTTCAGCTTGACCAAGTACTTAAATACATTGTTTTCCCTTTGCCTTTGGTATATGGCTTTGAATTCTTCTAAATTACTGGTCTCCTTGGCAGTCTTGTTGTAGGATATCAATTTTCATTTAGCATTGTGTGACTAGAGAAGTCATCACCATGTCACAGTTGTTCACTGAATTTGTTTCAGGATGGGAATGTTCACAGGAGGACGCATTGCCATCCCTGTAGGAGATCTCGACAAAGGGACAAAGGGTTAAGAAGGCAGAGAAAACTGATTTTTACAGCTGCCAGAAGAGGTCTGAGACTCACAGCAAAGGTGTTGCTGCTTCTCACCAGTGCTGCGATGGGCTTGTAGACCTTGTCTGAGCACTTGGTCTGGTCCTGAGACCTTGCTAAAATTAAGGCAGGAAGAAAAAAGAGCAGGGACAGGAGGATGATGTTACCTGTGCCTTGTGCCCTGTTTGGAGGATCTGTCGTACAAGACATACCTGAGTCTACTGATTCCAAAAAGAATTCAAAAGTTTCCTTTAAAAGTTAATTGATCTCTGTGTTCATCTAAACAAAGATTAGACCTGGAGGGCTTGCTGAGCATTTTTCAGAGGTGTGCAAGGAATAACAGAGGATTCTTTGATCTATCAGATACGTGTCCCAGAAAATTTCCCCAGGACACACTATGTGCACTCTCACATGTGAATTTTGATTTTGGATATCATGGGCATCTTAAAATCAGAGCAGGCATAGCCTGCAGTGAACACCTGTAGTTCCTTGCTCTGCTCATATTAGATGTTATGTCTAATTCTGGTTAATTATCTAATCTGCCTATTTGAATCAAGGCAAATGGGTTTAGGAAGTTGTGCTACCTGCTGTAATTTTTCAGAGATGTAAAAGGAAGCAGTAGTTTCCACCTGCCAACTGAACAAACCAATGTGATTTTCCTAATCTTTTCACATTTACTGAGAAGTAACTAATTATATCACTCACTACAAATTAATAATACATCATCGTGTTTATCCCTCTGTATTTGAGAGCAATGCATCTTTACAGAAAGAAGGGAATAATATAATTAAGGATAAGCAAGTACGCTGATGTGAATTTGCCTTTGGCTGAATGCTTTTTGCTTGAGGTTTAATGAAACTCATTTACTCTAAAAATGGCTTATAAAATTAACTCCGGCCAAATTCGTCCCTCAGCTGTTGTATGGCTGTATGGCTAATTGATCCAGCACGTGGGTTGTACCTCCCAGTGAGCTTTAGATCACAGAATCACAGAATCAGCTAGGCTGGAAAAGACGTCTGAGGCCATCAAGTCCAACTTAGGACTGATCACCGCCTTGTCAAACAGACCATTGCACTGAGTGCCATGTCCAGGCTTTCCTTAAACACCTCCAGGGATGGTCACTCCACCACCTCCCTGAATAGCCCGTTCCAAGATTTAATTACCCTTTCTGTGAACAAATTCTTCCTCACATCCAGCCCAAACCTTCTCTGGCTTGAGGCCATGTGCTCTCCTCCTGTCGCTGGTTTCCCGGGAGCAGAGCCCGACCCCCACCTGGCTGCACCCTCCTGTCAGGGAGTTGTAGGGAGCATCAGGTCACCCCTGAGCCTCCTTTTCTCCAGGATAAGCAATCCAGCTTCCTCAGCTGCTCCTCACAGCACTTGTGCTCCAGGCTCTTGCCCAGCTCTGCTGCCCTTTTCCGGACTCAAATGGAGTCATGTCTTGCAGCTCACCCCACAGAGTGTTGCAGTGGCTGTGCTCTGGGAAATGGGTCACTGAGGGATTGTCAGCTCCACAGGAGGACTCACATTGCTGGGAATACAAGCCAGCATAACTCCTTCTTCCTTATGGGTTTGCTTTCTTTGCTTATGGGTTTGCCTTCTTTGCTCCAATGTGCAGGCTGTGTGGCAGGGAAGGATGGGTCAGCAGCTGAACAAGGACAATCCCCTTCAGCACCAGCCTTGGGCCAGGGCATGCCCCATAGCTGTTTGGAGTTTTCAGCTACTCTGCACATTCACAGCAGGGCCTGTTGCTAAGAAGGGTGGGGAGAGAGACTGTGTTTCTGTGTTTCACGGAGATTCTCCAAGAATGCAAATGTCTGAAAAGAAGGAAATAATGTTCACTCATAAATACAGCAGCGAGAATCAGCCTCATCTAAACACTGCATAGTGTCCTCTGCGCTGCCAGTGGTTCAGAAGGTGCCTATTTCATATGTATTTCTTTATTGTTACTGTTTTCTGTCGTTATGTGCTGTGTTCTTTCTGCTGCTGCAGCACCCAGGAAACACAGCTCCTCATCCAGAGTAAATGCTTTAAAGCAGATGTGATTTATGCCCCAAGTGCAATGAGGCAGGGCTGCAAGCTCACACCAGCTGCTGTCACCTGGGTGAGCAGCAATCCTGCCATCTCTTTGCAGCCTGAGCATACACCAAAGGTCTCTCTCTGCTCAGATGGGGTCACAGATTAAGATGGACCAGAAAGCATGTAAAAAGTCATGTATATTATCTCACTTTTAGTGTATGTGTCGTCTTCCTTATGTAGAGTTTTCTTGGACCTAAAGACTGTTTTTCTGATTGTGAACATCAATTATCTCACCAGCTTCAGTGAGCAGCTTTGATTTAGACCTATGAGTCTGTTCCTATAACTAATCAAAGCTTCTAATAACATCAGCTATAGTGACACTCTTGTAACTTTGCTAAAAATTACCTAACACCTGTCAAGAAATTTGTTCTATTAACTTGAACAGTGACAGGATTTATCCATTTGGTAGCCATTCTCTAAAGAATAATTTTATTTTGGATGCCTAGCCATTTTAAAAATGCTTAATGTTTGCATGTTTTTCTCTGTCGTTTGTGAGTGACTTCACGTTCTGCTCTACAGAAAAACCAAATTGGAAGGTCCTTATTGTACAGTGGGTGCAATTAAAATGAGAGGACCAGACATAATGAGAGCTGGCAACAGACTGTGGAGGGTTATGAAGGGAGACAGTGCAAGAAGAGATGTACATTCATTCTTGAGAGGGCACTTTTTAACAAATGATGCAATTCATGTTATGCTGAAGTCTGGGTTAGAAACATCTGATTGCAATCAGTAATAACATCAAGTGGACCAAGTGCATATGAACATATATATTAACAAGATAAAACAACTGGGTGAAAAATCAGATTCAGCTGATGTTTTGACCGTGACTTCTGTGCAGCCTTTACCATTCTTGAGGGGAAGATGATTCTGTCCATGCCAGTCTATTCTGTGCACCCGAGAGGATAGATGCATTTTCTGAGGCTTTTCTGGAAGGCTGCTACCTCCTGATTTAGAGAAGCAAACATCTCCCACACCCAGAAATCACATCACATTTATTCCAGGGATTAATTGTCTTACTCCAGAAGCAGTCACACCTGGAGTTTGCTCCGTGAGCCACCTCCTGGGAAAAATAACCTCACTGTGTAACTTTGCCCTTTTTTGTTCTGCTGTTAAGATTTTAAGTATCTCGTGGAGAAATTGTGTGTTTGTAGGAGGCCTGAGGTGCTTGAGCTCTCGTTTTGGATGAGCCCTCCAAGTATGACCCTGAAGGTGTGTTGCCATGGGAGAGCCTGTGTTGAGTTTTATGGGACACCCTTGGTGGAACTGCCTCCATTTGTGGAGGTGAACATGGTAAAGCTGGCCTTAGGTTCCCACTGATTCATTCAGTCAGTTCTCCCTTGATTCTTTATCAAAATTTGAAATTAAAAATTGTAAGGAAATAGTTTCATCCCTTTAAAGCCCCTACTATTAATAGCTAAAACAAGATCTTGAGAGGCTTTTACTGGATCTGAATACTTCTCAAAAAATATTACATGTAGCCTGGCCCAGGGAAAAACACAGCTCTCAACCTACACCTGTTGAAAACAGTGCAGTTTGTTTCTTTTCTGTCTGCAATCACCTTCATACATACCACATACACAACTCACATAAGTGATTTAAAAGTGTGTCCCAAAGTTTCCAAATCAGAGTAAACTAAACAATTTTTAAGTGTTCTCTCCTGCATCGGGTTCGCAGTAAAAATGAAGAAATTAATTCCTGTCCTGCATGTTTGAAATTTCAGCCTTGGTTACACAGCTGGGGTCAGGTTTGGCACAAGCAGTAATTGGATGTCTTCATGGGCATTGCTCAGGATGCACCGTGGAGCTCTTCTGGAATAAACTGCACTGCAATGTATATTTTAATATCTTTACCTTTCATAAGATATTGAAAACAATATATCAAGTTGAAAGGCAATAAAAACCTTTGTGTAAATATGCCCTAGAGGCAGGTTGATTGAACTATATATATTTTTTTTTTTAATTTCTGGTGTCTTGTGAGAAAAGTCTTTGTTGGAGAGGTGGTGCACTGCTGGATTTTATAACAAGGTTCCAGCAGAACTTCTAACAAAGAAATAAGCATAGACTGGGGGTTTTTTTTGTTTTGGTTGGTTTGTTCGTTTGTTTCAATTCAGCTTAGCTACTGTCTTTCAACTGCACAGTTTCTTGTAAGAGTTTTGTATAAAGATTCCTGACCAATTCATGTTAGCTTTCACAAATGTCTCTTTGCTAATGCCCAGCATCTTTCTAACCATTGTCACCCGTGTCTTCTATGTTTGTGACAAACTCCCATCTTTATTCTATAAACCCAGAATTTCAGCACACTCTTCAAATACTGGTTATGGACTGAGTACCAGCACTGTGGTTTTGCTCATTTTATACCAGTCTAATTACTGAGAAATTATGGCCATACAGACAACATGAATTTTGCCTGTTTTTTTCTCTAATATAATAGTGTTTCTAGAAAGTGCCTGGCTCTGGACTAAGGTTGTGGTCAGTAGGGATAGAAGAGTAGAGGGATCTCATCAGCATCATCTGCAGTGCTCCAGTTTCCCATCAGCTGATGAGATGCTGGGCCCCCATGTGAAAAGGGAAGGAGAAAGAAACAGGTCTTGAGCTCTGGACATTTTGTACTTACATGTTGATTATAAGGACCTGCAGCATAAAAAAAATTCAGATGCTAAATCTAAAACTGTAGAGAAGCCAAGTCTCAGAGTTAAAAACCGAGAAATCATCCAGTCTTCCTGGAATCATAAAAATCTCTCTAAAAATAATGAGATTATATTAAAATTTCAGTTGGGTTCTTGGTTTCGAGCCTTTAGGGTGTACTTGAGCCACGTAGCCAAACTGTTCCCTGTAACCCTGAGGGCTAACAGATACCAAAATAAAACAAAATAAAAATGAGAGCTGAGCCACAGCATTACTCATGTCTTTACAAACTCAGACTTTACAAAAAAAGCCCACAAGTACCCAAAGGCTGAGGACAAACTTAAAACACTCAGCAGTACCATTACTGCAAGTATAGGAGAAGCAGAGAGTGAAGTTGTTTAGAAATTGATGGTGAAATTAGGTTGTCTGGACTGAAATGTGCAAGAAGAAAACCAAGGGCATTATTAATGTTAAGAAAATGAGTCTCCTGCAAATTCTTACTTTTTTTTTTTTTGTCCTTAAATATATGGTTTAAGGTGCCATTTGGAATTCAGGAAAGAAAATTTATTTTATTTTTGAAGATATTTTCTTTTCAACTTGAGAATACCCTTTTCAATAATTCAGTGAGATCAGTGAGAAATAAAAAAGGAGCTGTAGTGAGTCAACTTTGCAGCTTGGCAGTGAGTGAGTGGCACTGCAGCCTCAACACAGGTAATATAAGGGAGAAAGAAAGAACAGGGCAGAGAGCCTGAAAATGAATAAACCAGCTGAAAATTTCTTTAGTGACAGACTTATGGAGCAGAGAGACATAGTATCTCTTTCTCATTTTGCATGATCAAATTATGCCTTGAAAGTAGCTGGAAAAAGATTTCATCGTGTAGTGTTGTATTTGCCTCTTGGACTTTAATTTTTATTTGGCAGATTTTCCTGTGGGAAAAATAGGCACCAAACTTCATTTGACCCATGTTCTACTTGGGCTCCTTTTCTGTTCTAAATGTGTCCTTTCTACTTTCTTCTTCATAAAATAAGGGAAGGGCAAACAGCACGTGACCTCAGTCATTGGTATGAAATATGACAGGATAAGCAATGGTACTAAAACAAGAAACTTCCCCCTTTCCCCTTCTAGACACCAGGAAAAGCTCACATCTTCATGCAAACCTTGTATTTTAGGATTATCTGATTGGGATGTACTGACTTAGAGGGTTTAACTGCAGAGTCTCAGAATTCACTAAACTGATCAAACGGGAGGTTTTCACCAGCAAATCCATTTCTCCTGGGCCCATCTCTAATCACACACAGAAAGAGGGTGGAAAAAATAAGAAGCCTCTTCTCTCCTCTTGCCAAGCATGGATCAGTATGGGAACTTGAACTCACCAGCTGACAAAAGTAGGAACTTTGCCCTGAATCTTTGATTCAGGGGAAAAAACCCTTTGGTTTTGTGTTGTGCCCCACTCCAGGGAAGGTTTATAGGGCTGTCAGATACTGGCTGATCCCATAAATCCTGCCAACATGGAGGTATTTTTGGTTAATGCTGGAGCTTCCCACTGTAAATACTTAACAGCTCTCCTGCTGACATTTTGCATCAGAGCTGGGGGCTGGAGCTGGCTTCCCTGGTCATAAGGAAATGAGAAAACTGCTTTTCTGTGACAGTGTTTCTGTGGCTCACTCTGCAGTGGAGGACACACTCTACACTGAGCACCTTAGCACTGCTTGCACTCAAACAGAGCCTAGAAGGACTTGGAAAGATCGGCTCAGCTACGGCAGTGACTCACCTTGGGGGGATGGTGCTCCCAAAATCCACCTGCCTGTCAGGGATGTCATCAGTACCTCGGTTTGGGGAAGACCTTCGTGTGGTTTGTACCCACTGATGACTCCAGGACTTGGAAATGCGGGCAGGAGGCACATGGGGGCTAAAGTCATCTTGAGTAATGAACTGATGGAAGCAGAAATACGGAGTCATGTCTCCAGATGAGTTCAGATCTTCCCTTCATCTTTCACTGAGGTCACTGATTTGTTAGAAAGCATGGCTGGAACAGAGCTTGCTGACATTATCCGCGATTTAAAATAAACTTGGCTTTTTCTGGGAATAATTGCAGGTGCTTTCTTTAAAGCAGGATGGAGAAGCAGTGTCCATAGCGGGACTGACAGCATGCTCAGGGGGTAAAGGGCTGTAGTGTGTCCCGCCCTATTTCCCCTGGCATAATGTCAGGCATTACACTGGCAGGGATGAGAACAACCCAAGGGATTTCAAAGGATAGAAAGCCCCCCTTTATTGAAGGAATAAGCCAATATTTAAGTAATGAGGGTTAGCACAAAGCTTTCCCAGGGCTAGTGTAGTCTGTTATAGCCCCATGGCAGTGCTCTTAAACCTTCCTCTAGCAGACATAAACCAGTCTCACAGGCATTGCACAGCACTTGCTGGACTAGATCCACCTTTTTGATGGATATTTTTTATATTGAGCACCAGAAAATCTGTTGAGAAGGCAGAAAGGGAAAAGAGGGAGATCATCAGCTGGTATAAAGCAGAACAACTCTATTAGCATCAATGGCACACAGCTGGCACCAGCTGAGGCACTTCTTTGGCTTTTCCCTGCAGAGCTGCAGTGTGTTGCTTGTCTGAGAGCTAGCAGGACATGGAAACCCCTGTCATGTTGTGTGTATGAGACAATGTCTCATCTGTGTGCAAGGGGCCATTGCTTGGGTGGGCACACAATGGTCCCAGTGCACCCTTGCACCCAGGAAGCCTCTGAATTGCTGATCCTGAGAGATCAGGAGAGTGAATCAGGGGAATAATGTCTCCATATTTTCCTCTCTTTTTTTATGCTTTTCACGTAGGCATTTGTTACAAGCTGGGAGGCATTTTGCTAGAACTGCCCTTTGGTCTGACCCAGTGTGGTGGGTCTTCTCTTCTAGGGTTGATGAGTCTGTAACTTTCACAGTAGGCAGATAAAAGAGAAAGCCCTGAACCCACTTTATTTCTCTTGCTCAGTTCAACTTCTGTGGCTGAGTGTGTGTAAGCAGCACGGTGCTCCCTTTGCAGGGTGGGTGCATGTTGGGGTGATCTCCAGGCAAGACCTTTGCAGAGTTGCTCGTTGCATGTAGCATTTAGAGATAAACATGAAAAAAGAAGGGTTGGAAACCTGCAGAGTATGACTTTGTGGCTGTGCTTGTGCAGTTAAATGATTAGAAACCCAGGCTGAGATTTTTGTGGCTGACAAGCAGCAGCATCTCAAGGGGCTATTTCCAAGCCTGGCTGTGGTGTTGGGAGCCTCGAGCTGGGCATGCAGAGCTGGGCTGGCAGCCACCAGCATATTTGATGTGATGCTGCTGAGAAGCAGACAGCAGGAAAGTTTAAATGCAGGGTTGTTTTTTAATGCTCCCTTGGAACCCCTGCTGGAACACGGTGGGTCCGTGCAGGCAGCATGGGGTGTGCCAGCCCAGCTGGGGGGGAGTGGAAGCTTGTCCATGCTGCAGTAATATCCATAATCTTGGAGTCAGAGAAAACATTGGGACCTAAAGCAATCTGCCTCATGCCTGGCGCTTTTCCCTGGTGCTCTTCACATTCTTCCCCGTGTTGCCTCAGGGTCGATACAGGAGGAGCAGTGTCAGCCCAGGAAAAGGTGGCTCCCTGACCCAGCTCCTGCTGCAGCCGCTGCTGTGACTTTGCCTGTGGCAGACTGGGATGGCTGATGGGCAAATCTTGTTTATTTGTGTCCATGGTCTGAACCAAGGATGCTCCATGCAGCTCCTCTTCTCTCATTCCCTCAGTTGCTGGTCTTGGCATCTGCCCTCTTCTCATGTTTTATGTCACCTGGGGTCAGCTGTATAAAAGGACAAGATAGTCTGCATTATTATTGGTGATTCAGAGCTTGGTATGAGGTGATTTTTCCTCCTGCACAGCAATTTTTTTTCATAATTCAGAACTAGCTCAGATATCTCTGCAGTTGCTCTGCTGATGATACACAAGAGGGACCAAATGCACTCTTACTTAGTTGGACTATTCAAAGAGAATGGTGGTAAAAATCAGCGCATCCCAATTTATTTATTTTCTTTTATTTTTCTCACCCTGAAGATGTTATTTGGGATGCAAAGAATGAGCAGGTCAGTGGAATAAGAAGATGCTTTTACAGATGCTTTTTGCAGAGCCGCGCTTGAAGTGTTTTGTTTGGATTTTTAAATGTCAAGGCAGTCCTACTGTTTAATTGAGATTTAAATATGAAATAAGTTCCCAAACAGGCACAGACTGTGCAATGTCATGTCCAGTATTAAACCTGGCACTTGGTTATCTCTGCCCTTCCATTTAAACAACTCAAAACTGAGCATGTGTAAAATTTGGAAGGGTTGCACTAAAGGGATGCCTGCATTCCCTCATCTTCTCTCTTTGTTAAGTACTTAATTATTTTTGTTTCCTTCTTACCTATTCATAAGTGGGAGCTGCTCTGTGTCTGATGCGGGTAATTTCTCATTGTATTGTGCTTCCAAATTGACATTTATAAATTAAGCAGCGGTGTAACATCCCAGAGAGCACCACTGTGGCACAATTAGGAATGTAATTGCATGGAGTCACCTGGGAGGCAGCTGGGAGGGTGGGTGGGGAAGGCATTGCAGATATTAGAGATGGGGGTGACTGAGGCAGCACCAATGTGCAGAAAACTCGCCCAGACGATCCCATTAAAATTGTACTCACCACTTTACCCTGGGGACAGAGGGTGGAAAAGGCATTTGAGAGCCGAGTGCAGGGTCTGCTTTCACTGAACTCAGATGGATTTTCTCTTTAACTTCACCCCGAGCAACATTGATTCCTAATGTAGAAATTGTAATGCCTTATGCTAGGTGTGGAAAAAACCACTGGAGAGAGCAATTAATTTCTCTCCTCCTGCCTGCTGAGACCTGTTACATGGGTCCATGGTACCTCCTCATCTCCTCCAGGTGGGATGCTCTCCCAGAAAATGCTGCACAGGACTGAGCTTTCAGGTAGAACAAAGCCAGATACGAGCTTGGAGGACTTGGCAGGGAAAACCATATGCTCCCTGAGCTCTCTGTAGTTGTGTTTACTTCTGCTTTGATCACATGGGTTGGCTTGTAGCCTCCTTTCAGATGTGATTATCATCCTAATTGGCCCTAATGAGAACTACACATGCAGAGGAAAGGGGATAACGAGTGTTCCACCCCCAATCTTTTTCTCTCTCCAAATTACAAGTAACAGGAAAAAAGATGTGTCTCTTTTTATGTGTATCTCTCTCTCTCTATACATACATATACATATATATCTATATCTATATATATATATCTATCTCCATCCTCTGCAGTGCTGTTGCTTTCATCATAACTTTCAGCCCCTGAATGGGGGGGAATGTTAATCCCATGTTTAACATGGAATTTTTTAGTTTCTTTAGTCATACAAGGTTGAAAATAAATTATGGGGGATACTGGGTGAATTTTTTCCTTTCCTGAATTGGAGTTAAGACCGAACAGGCAACTCCAGATGCATCAAGCATCCTGCTGGTGCCTGCTCCAGTGTCAGCTGTGTGCTGCCAGCACTTATCAGTCCTGCCCTGGGAAGAGCAAACCTACTGTGTGAAGCTGCCTCTGTGTTTGCAGCTCCCTGGCAGAGCTGCTGTTTGTGAGGGACCTCTCTCAGCTCTTGCTCGTGAGCTTTGCAGCACGTGACTGGGTTGGATCTATGAAATTTGCTTCCTGCTGGGTAAACAAATTGTGGTAGCGTGCCAGGGACTGCTGACACTGTCCGTGTTTGGACAAGTGACCTCCTGGAGAAGGGGCCCTCAGCAGCTTTATGGTTAACATTTTAATGGCATGCTATCAGGGCATATTTTTCCCAGGAACAAATACCCAGAAAACCCCATGTCTTAACTGCTTCTCTGGTTGGAATTGGCACTGCATGGTTGCTAGGTGTGCTGGAGGCTGTGCAGGGTCAGGTGAGGAAGAAGTTTCCTTGGAGTTTGCTGAGGTCCACTTTTATCACTGGGAAGGGATAAAACTGCTTTCATGATTATACCTGCTCTGTTTCAGCTGAACTGGATAGATGGCATTCTGGACCATTTCTTAGTCCAGGCTGTTGAGATCTATTGGATGATGCTTGGAGGGATCCCTCTAGTTTATTGGAGTTGCATCCTGCCGTGGAGTTGGGATTAACGGGACACTGCACAGTCTGGGCTGTGCTGGAGCTGCCAGAATAGACCCTGAGCTGTGCCCTGCTGTGCTGGGGGGAAATTAGGTGCCGTCCTTCATATTTAGTGGCCCTTTTGGGAGCAGGGGTGTGCTCTAGGCATAGGTGACATACCGAAAAGCTGCAGAGACCATCCCTGGTCCCACCTTTCACCCTGTGTGTGTGCACCAAGATGGGTAAGTGTGAAAATGGACATGGTAGAGCTCATCCTGGGGGAGAGGAGTGGACCTCCCTAAACAACATTCCTCGTAAAAGCAGGAGCAGTGGGTAGCTTTCTAAGGGTTCCCTCCCATCCTTCGGGCAGCAAAATTCAGTCTGGTTTGCATTGCCAAGGAACTTTGAAAAGCTTTGAATTTACTCTGTCCTTTGCTGATGTGACTCAGTGTAGCATAAATTAGTATAGCTTCATCAGCACACTAACTCAGATAAGTACCAGGAAAGGACCTGGCCCACAGATAACATGGAAATAATATAGAAAGTCAGGGATGAATAATTTCACAATATAGATGGTAGTCATGGTAGTAGTAATAATAATAATATTTTCCCTAGTGGGAGAAAAATAGACCTTTCATGGTTGTTGTGCCTGGAGCTATTAAATATGGATGAGACAGATGAAATGCAGCTTCTCCTATTACACAGAAATGAATAAACAGTAATTCTCAATCACTGTATGCATCTCAGGCTTAAAAAACCCACAAAGACAAGTTAAATATGAACACCTGCTAACATTCGTGTGTGCCACTCCAAGGCTTTTGTCAACAAAGAGGAAAGGTCTGCTTCTTTGTAAAGACTCTGACGGCAGCTCAACTGAAGAGTGTTTACCCTGCTAAAGTTAGGAAAATAAGTTCAATGCCAAACATGGGGGTCCAGTAAACAAGTTTACTGCTCGACTCACTGGGTTGATGATTCTGCTTGTTTCCTGCAGCTTCAGCAGCGTGTGATACAGAAAGCAAGAAACACTTCTGCAATCTCAAATTTTCACGGCAAGATGTGGGAGAAATGATGCCAGCCTTTTAGTGAATCTCTTTTCTGGGGAAGAACTAATTTAGGCCTATCACTGATGATGAAAGTGTGGGGACAGGAGCCTGTGATACAGAAAGAGGGCTAAAGCAAAAGGTGTAGGGATTAGAGGCTGTGTGTGATCTGGCAGCATGTGAAGACGGTCCCCCAGTTCAGTAAGGGGTGATGGACTGGGGAGACCTGGGGTTAATCTATTTATGACCTTCCTTGCCCTAGTTCCCACGTATCATACGTGTGACAGCACTGCCTAATCCCATGAGGGTGTTGTAAGGATAAATGCATGAGAAGTTGTGGGGGTTTGGGCTATTCTAGCTGAAGGGATGCAAAGGCAAATTGATGTATGCCATTTAAACCTTGGGATGTGAACTTTACTTTAACTAGCTGTTCTAATCCCACAAGGAAGAGATGGCTGTTACATGCAGTGGTAATAAAAGGCCCATCACTTAGAGCAAAAATAAAGGAAGACAGGGGCTCTATTTATTCCACAGGGATCAGTCCAAGAAGATCACAGAGACTGTTTCCTCCATGTATTTTTGATGCAGCTTTCAAAACTGTGTTTTCCCTGGACATCTTGCGGTAATTCTCTGCTAATTTAATTCCTCTGAAGTCAGAGGTTGTCTTTATTACTACATATCTGATGTACTACTAGATGACTGAGTTGCTTAGGTGAAAATGCAGTTGTTGGAATTAGACAGTATTTGACATGCATGTTTCCTTGTTTTTTGTCATGACTTAACCCTAAGGAAATTCCTGTCTGTCTCAGCGATTGCTTCACTCTCCATGCATTTTTCATTTATGCCTATGAGCTGCTGTTTGCTGCTGCTCCACTGCATTAATCGACCCTAAGAACAGCTACACTAGGTCAGACCAAAAATGCAGCTCATGCAGTGCTCCCTGCAGACAGTGTCTGGGGAGGAAAGTATAGGTCAGTATTTAGCAATAATATAATTATAATACCGTGGGTACTCCCCTAGTGTTCTATGAGACATGTGCAGGCATTTTATGACACTCAAATGGTGCCTGTAGTGGTCTGGGGTGAATTTTATAACCAATATTTATCTAGTTGTTTTCTGAATCCTTGTTAATGGCCACTGTGTCCTATGGAAAGAAGCTGGATGAAGTGTTTTGAAGTGGATTCTTGCTACCCTTGTATGCTGTCACCTCATCCTTGCCTTAGAAGGGACAGTGACCACCTTCCCTGCTCCACTCAGAGCTTTATTCTGCCCCCCTCAGTTTTCCCTTCCAGGCTGCAAAGTTGCAGTTGATTCAGTAATTCCTCATAATGGGGCTGTTTCATAATCTTGATCATCACTGTCACCCTCCCTGGTGCCATGTGCTGAGGCAAGGAGAAGGATCTCAACAACACAAAGCCTTCAGGCTGTGGCAAACTACTTTCTTAGCGACCCCTAGCACTGGATATTAAATGGATTTACCATTTATTCCTTGCTGTTTTCTGCCTTTCAACAAGTTCTTTGCTCTTGCAAGAAGTTTCTCCTATCCTCTGGCAGCTCCTCTGCTCAGACATCCTGCATTGAGGCAGCCCATTGAAATCTAAATAAACCACATCAACAGCATTTTCTCATCTGCGCTGTTGTTGACTCTTGCAGAGTATTCCAGTGCATTTGTGAAGCCTGGATTTCCTTCTCAAAAGCCTCAATCTATCAGATTGTTCAAAGGGTTCAATAATTCTATCTTTGGCGAGAGGAATCTGCTTCAGTATAGTTTTTTCGGACCTGCCGATGTCAGTTTTGCTAATCTGGAGTACTCCATAACTCCTGAATTGCTCCTTTTCATCCCTTTTCTTAAGTTATATCATGTTAGCTGCCTTCTAAATTTTGAGTACCCATAAAGCATTAAGAGGAAGACTCCCGCCTGTGTTTGGTTTCATGCCCACGTTCCCCTAGAATGGGGTCAGTTGGGTCAGTCCAGTCTATAACCCTTTCTACCAACCTCGTAAAGAAGGTTTCCAGTGTAAGAACCTTCCCAAACCTCCCTGCAATGATCACATATGACAAAAACCCTAATTTTTTTTGCGATAGTCATGTGGGTTTATTCATGCTGCTTCTGTACTCGGTTTCTTCCTAGCCCGTCAGTTATCTGGCACACATCTGGCTTATCATATGTGCAAAATAAGTCTTTATTGAGTTCCCTGCCTGGTGCAGCTGTTCTTTAAGTGCTTTTCCCCACATTTTGAAATTCTTATATTTTAGCCACCGGAACTTGAAGTCCATTTTTGCTTCCTCATTTGGGCACACAATTTCTGGGTTTGAGGATGTTGTCTTACTTCTCACACTTCTCACTTTCTCTTGCCCAGCTGCTTAGCCTGCCAGACTTCTCTGTTTCTAGAATTTCTTTACCTGGGGTACATATTTGGTCTGTGTTTCCAGCATCAATATTTTCAAACAGTACTTGTGCCTCCTGCAAGTTTTAACTCTCCTGGTTCTGTCTCCCAGGACCTTCTCACTTCTTGTTTTAACAACTTAGCTCATCTTTACAGGTATTCTTTTAAAATTACATGCAGTACTGAAGATTTAACAGTGTAGAAAGTAATACTTTCTTTCCTAAGAATTTTGGGTGTGTCTCATGTCTCCTGCTATGGGTTGCGAGTTTCTTGCCATGGAGAGTGAGGGGGAATCCAGTTCTTGCAGACTCCTTTTGCTGATTGTTTCTAGTACCACCCTCTAGTTGTAGTTTAAAAACCATTCAGTATATTTGTGATTAAAACCCATTATGTGATATAGGGAGGCAGTTGGTTACTTGACGTATTTAAAATGTCTTTCACTAGAGAGTTATGGAAAGAAATAATCGAGCATCAAATTTAGAATGAATAAAGAAGAACGCTTTCTCATTTAATTTGTACTTCATTGTGCTTAATCCTGCAGGAGACTGAAATTTAAAGTGTAAGTGGGTTGGAGAAAATGAATTACAGAGATTAGTACAGGACAGGTAGCTGGGACATGATGGGGCAGTGCAACTGTCACCTGAACAGAGATCCCTTTCCTGGATCTCTTGACTGCTGGAGGCTGGGGGTTAAACAGGATGGGAGGAAGTCTTGTGCTACATGAGCTCCATTTCTTATGCTTTTTGTTAAAATTAAATTCCTACCCCTGGAAGAAAGCAAACCTCTTTTCCCCAAGGAAGTACCATGTTTTTTCTGCTATTCCAACCATTTCATGTACATCCTTTTGACCTGTCATGTTTTAATGGACTCAGTGGTTATTTCTTCATGAACCTCCCATATGATCATGTTGGGCAGAGATGCTGTCTCATTTGATTTACTCCTAAATTCCAAGGATCAACCTGTGCCTTTGCTGTCAGCACTGAGTGTCCAAACCATCCTCCCCTTCAAGTCCTTTCAATGAAAACAAACAGAAGCCCCCCAGGAAGCCAAATTTCTGGAATCTCTTCAGCTTTTTTTCTTTAATCAACTTTTAACCTGTTTTGAATACTCTGCAGCCCATCTCTTCAGTGGGCTGGTGTACCAACCAGAGCACATTTGCACCTGACACGACCTGTGGCAGGTTTTGCCAGCTGGACTGCACAGAGCTTGGCTCCTCAGCTTGCTGCCGGTGGTCTGTTGTTTGCAGTATTTTTGGGAAATGGCTTTCAGGTAACCTTTGCAGTGCATTGGGAGAGATATTCCTGCAATCCTGCTTGTTCCTTGTCGCTCTGCCAGTGTTCTCCTGCAATCCTTTTGGGGTTCTTTAAGCTTCTAGAGTGCAGGTCACCTGGAAAGATAATATCCTGCTTCCTTTTTGTTAATGAAATTATGCAACAGCATCCAAAGAAACACAGAAATTATTGCAGTCAGGTTTGAAGAGCTGTGTTCTCCCCACCCTCATCAGCTCTTGGGCAATTTTATGGTGCCTCTCATCCCTGCTGTCCAAGGTCTGGGCTGGGTTACCTGGACCCACATGAAGGGTGGGAAGCACAGTGGCGGCAGTGTCAATGTGTGTGTGTAGCATGTCAACCCGAGAGGGAAACGAGTTCTGAGAAACTTCATTGTTAAAAATAGTGAGGGCGCGTGGCAGTCATCTCCTAGGAAACTCGCCATTGTATTGTGAGACTATAATGTGCTGCGACTACATTTCAGATAAAGGGAATCAGCGTTGCTGTCAGATTGTTTCTGCTGAAGTTTTCCAACACAGAAGGACATCCCTATGCAGCAGCTGGCTTTGGTTGGTGTTTATGAGCTGGTTGAGGTGCTGAGATGGCTCCCCCTGTGCTGTTGTTCACTGGAGGATGGGAGGTGAAGGCTGAGGCACGAGTAGCTTGGCTCTGCATGAGTTTTACTGTGTGCCAGGGCTGTGGGCAGCCCCAGTCTGTCATGGCTCTGGTGAGTCAGATGAAACTCAGGAGCAGCAGCTTGCCCTGGGAAATCTATACGACTTCAGTCTTCTCCTTAATAGCAGAGCTGGCAAATTCCTTAGGATTGTTTTCTGTGAAGACTAGACCAGTTGCTATTAAAGCAGGAATCTGAAGACTTCATGAAGAACGTGGCAGAGATATATCAATGTCTGTCTCACTGCTGATGTCTTCCATGGACCATCTCAACATGTTGCTTCCCTGGACCAGACTGACCTCTTTGGGTGGGGAGATCCGTCCTCCTTTCAGAGGAAATGCAGGAAACACCAGCACCTTTTCTCTGCTGTGTTTTTCTAATATGCTCAGCTGCTCTCATGCAGCTCTGCCGTGCTGAAAGGGCTCATTGCCTCATTCCCTGTCTTCTAACATCACATGGGCAAGGCAGCAGCAGGCAGGGATGGCTCCCATCCTCAGGGGACAGGATTGCTGCAGGGGTCACTTGCCTTCTCTGCTGTGAAAAGCATGGGATGAGCTCCGAGGATCACTGATGCCAGGCCTCGTTGGCTCCCTGCTTCATCTGGGCAGGATTTGGATGGAAGCTGGTGCAGCTTCTGGTTCCTCACATCTTCCTCAGAAGTTTCAAGCCAATCCCTGTATAACTCTATGACATCAAAAGATGTGCCTTCAGAGAGTGTGGAGGCCCCTGAGAATGACTTTATGGGAGGAAAGGTGTGCTGGTGCTGAATCTATTTGGCAAGAAACCTCAGTAGTCTCAGCACCATAAAAACGAAGCCATGTAGAAATTCCTCGTCAGCAAAAGCTGAAAGAAAACGCCTTTTTGCACTGAGTTTTCATGAGAATGACCGAGGGTGGCACATGTGGAAAGTGTGTGTGGCAATTCTCTTTGCAGAAGTATCTGTGAGTTGTGAAGGCCCTGGTAACTTTGTGTACAGTGACAGTAAAATAATCTTGCCATAGTGTTTATTTTCAAGCTTGCTGGTTGCTAGGCAAACCAGTTTGCTGAGTTTCTTAATGTACCTCAGCTCAGACATGAAGCCACACGTGGATACATGAGCTAAGAGGCTGGGGAGTGGAAAAGCAAACACTCTTCCTACTGTTTTGAGAGATGGCCATTGGGAGTAAAGCTGCAGATGGAGCTCTGAATATCCTGCAGTGCCTTTTCCTACCAGAGCTATGTTCTGAGCTGTAAAACAATTTATTTGTATTCCACTGTACTGAATTGTTTTTCTATCTCTCTCTTTTTTTTTTTTTTTTTTTTAATTCTAATCTGCAACTTGGAGTGGGCAAGGATACAAAATGCACATCATTTTTAGTCCAGATATTTAAAATGGATATGCAGGACTGGCTGAGACAACAGGATGAGAACAAGCCAATTAGAGTTTCACAGAGGCACAGAAGGGCTCTTAGACAATGGGAGCTGTTCAGCTGTGCTTGTGACAGCTCTGAACCCTGTGGCCTCCTCTTTCAGTGGCTGCTCATCACATTCATGGAGATGCTTCCTGACTGGGGCTCTACATTGGGTCTGAAGCATTAAAGTGGAAAAGGCAGATCCTAGGAGATGTGCAGTGGTTTCATGGTGCGGTTATCTAAATCTAAGTTTGCCCTTAGAATAGGCAGGGACCATGCTGTGATCATCTGCACTAATATGTGGACATCTCAGGTGATCTCTGTGACCAAAGTCATGCAGCAAATGGAACAGGGGGCTTTTGGTTGACAGGGTTAAGGATCCTACAGCCACTTAGTGTGCTGTCGTTAATTTTGGGTAGGATGTAAGCATCTGTTGGAGATGCTTTTCAAAGTACAACATGAATGTGCACTTCCAGATTATGCAAAGCTCCCAGCTTTTAAGTAATTAAAATTAAATAAGAAGAATCACAGAGTCGTTAAAGCTGGAAAAGACCTCCAGGACCACTGAGTCCAACTGTTAGTGCTGCCATCTCCACCAGCAAACCATATCCCCAAGTGCCACATCAGTCCATGTTCCTCAAGTCCCTTGTCTGTGGAAGGGGCAGTGAAGCTCATGAAAAGCAGAGTTGATGTTTGAAAATCACAGCTCACGTCATACAATTCTTCGCCTGTGATCACTGGGGAAGGCTACCAGAACTGACTCTGTGGCTTTATTTTGTAAAGATAGAAATGCCACTTGAATGAATGAGGTGATGTGCAGACTTTTGCATCTTGGATTTGTGAAGTTCCAGACGCCTTTAGGTGAAGCTGCTGGCTAAATGGGAGTTTCCCATGGTTTAGTCACAACTGCAAAGTTTTGATCTTTAGGCAGTGGCTAGTTCCACCTTCATCACAGCCCTCTGTAGAAGGAATGTAGGAATTGCTGGAAGCAAAACTACAGTGTCTGCACTTGCTTTGCTTTGCTAGGTGCAAGATCATCTACTTGTTCTGTAATTGATTCAGCTTCTTGGAGAATGCCACAGTGTGCCAGATCTTTTCTTGAGTTTCCATGTGGAGAAAGAAGAAGAACCATGCTTTTTCAAATTGGTGTAATCTGCTTTATGTGGCCAGATAAGATCTCCAGAAATAATAGACCCTGCGTATGTCAGTGTTGGAATAGGGAAATGCTTTGAAAAAAAAAAACCTATGGGGATCACTTAAGCCTCTAGAAAGGTTTGAGATCATTATTAGAAGAAAAAAGGTTATTTTTTTGTGAGAATGCTGCCATCAGATAAATCCTGGGAGACAAGGAGCTCCTTTTGACTCATAAGATGAAAGTGGAAAAAAGGTACTTAAATATTCACTTTGGAAAGAAAGTGATCATCAGTGGGGAAAAAAACCTGCTTAACAGCTCATTTGTGAAGCGTATAATGGAAGGAAGATCTCAGCACAGAGAACTGTATTTCTTTTGATTCTTGATAGCTTTACTGTGACTGCCACAGAGGATGTAATGTAAATGTAATAGGCCTTTAAAGACAATACTTCCCTTTCTAACAGGGGTCAGGATTAATCAGAAAGGAGCAAACAGTTCAGGAAAGAAGATGACTGTAATAACAAACATGACTGGGGGTCTGAGCTGGGCCAGTTTCCCTTTTTAGCATCCATGCATCACTGTCTCAGAACAGACTGCATAGCATCCTATTAAATTAGCATACACCAGGCAGCTCAAACAAATTAGTTCATCTCAGAAGGGGAAGAGGTTCTTCAGGAACTTTCCTTTTTGGCTTAATTTCTGTGCTTTGTGTGGTTCATTCATCTTTGAACCCAAGTTTTATGGCACTGAAGCCTGCATGCCTCGTTCTGCTCTGCACCTGATGGCTTTTCTTTCCTGGAAGTCTCCTTGGTTGTGTGTTTTGGTGCCTTCACCCTGCTGGTGTGTGAGCTGGAGTGACAAGAGGTGCTGGTGGTGTGTGCCATGCCCTGCTGTGACCTTGGAAGTCATCCTGGAGTAAAGAACTAATTCCAGCTACAGAATGGTTCACATTGTTTCCAGTGGTTTTTTATTTGGGTGAAAATTATTGTTGCCCCCTAAGGGGGTTGTTGCCTTCTGGTGAAGATGGTCCAGGATTGTGAAGGAAACCATCTTGACTGTACTGTCGTAAATTCATGCTTTATGATGTGCAACCTTAAATTGGTGTTTTCAGGCTTCATAGAAGTCTCTTTCCTCTAAGTAGCTTTCCTATAAGTAGCTGACCTGGATTTCCAATCTTAATCCTGGTTCTTTTAGTGGGTGGCTTTTTTATTTTACTGAGATTATTAAATATTGAGCGGCTAAACTGGAAGAAATTATAAGCCTCAAATGGGCATTAAAATTCTTGCAGCTGACTCTGGTGACAAAACCTGTCAAAATACTAGGCTGTTGTAACTGTAGATAACAGTACCCCCAAAAAATAGAAGTTAAATCCAGACAAATAGAAAAACTCTTGATGACTACACAAGATCAAAGCTTTGTGCTGCTCATTCTGTCGCAGACTGAAATGGTGAGTGGAAACCAAACTGGGGAAAGAAGAAGGAGGGGAAAGAAGAAACTCTGCCTGGAGTGATTCTGTTGGGTGTCCCTGTTACAGTCATGGCTGTAAGTCCCAGCAGAGATCTGGGTATTGATGGGGTTCCTTCCAAACATTTTGTTAAAGAGGAAGCAGCAGAATGACTGGAAAGGTAAGTCTGGATTTGGGGATGTACTGCCCATCCGTGAGCATCCCCATCGCTGTGGCTGCTCATTGCAAGCCACAAAGGAGGTTTAAGATACCTCCTAACTTGGACAAAATGCTGAGGGAATGGGCATGGGGCAATGGCTGAGGGCACAGAGAAATGTGTCAGTGCTCCAGAAAGAAGCTTCTTGCTACAGGAATGCCCAGCAAAAAATACCTGTTCCCCTTGCCATTGTTGGAGTGTCCATCAGGACAAAGCACCAGCACTTTGGCACAGTGGGAAGTGCTGTTTATCATCTGTAATGGGTTAACAGCAGCCCCAGCCTGCGGCATCAGGCACCTCCATGGGATCATCACTGCGGGCAGGGATCGGGATCAGCCCTGGAGAGGGGAACCAGGGTCAGACACAGCCCAGGGCAGGGCCATGTCTGGTGTTAGAGCAGGCACTCACAGGGCCCCAAGGTAGGAAACAGCATTTTCAGTTGTGGCTGGGAGGCTTAGTGGAAGTTAAATGAGTAGGGAGGCTAAAAATACCGGTGTTAATACAGTGATCCCAGATTTTGTGTTCTTGCCCAGGCAGAGGAAGCATTGCCATAGAAGGGGCTGCAGGGTTGGAACTGTGTGTTTGATGAATGAAAATAGCTAGAAAAAGTATTTGTGCTCTAAAGAATAGATGGCTGCAACTAGATTAGTCAGCTTTTCCCGTGAATTTATATTTGGTTCTTGGGAATATGTAGGGAATTTGGTTTCTAGTCCACATGTAGCACTGTCCCAAAGTCCTTCCCATTTCGTCTTGGCTGGCCAAAAACCCCCTCCACACTTTGGTGTTGTTAACTTTGCATTCAGACCTCACTAAGCTGTTGAAAGTTAAATTGTAAATTCATTTTCATGCAGCTGTCAGAGCACTGATGGACATGACTTTCGAATGAAAATCTTTATTTCCAGCTTCAGTTTGGGTTTATGTTGGGATGCACCTGGATTATGTGTGAGGAGAGTGAGAAGGTGTTTACAAAAACAACTGAGTAGAAAATTAAAAAAACAAACAAAAGAGAGAACATGAGTTGTGCAGAAGAATGGCTTAGTAGAGAAGTGGTTGGCAGGACCAGACTCTCCCTGGTGTGTGCTGGTTACACAGAGCCTGAGCTCATCCCCCAGTTAACTCCTTGAGGCCCATGGAGAAAGCTGTGAAAATGCTAATGAAGACTTTTTTCCCTACATACCTGCCTCTGTTTGTGGCACAGTCCAAAGTCACCTTTCTCTGGGGAGTCAAGGAGCAGAATTTGAGGGTGGTTGCCAAAGCCACACTATGAAAATGGCCTTTAGTTTGGGTGGTCTCACTTTGATCCAGTCAGTCTCCTGTCTCCGGGGGGATGGACATGGTATGTTTTTCAGCTGTTGAGTGTTCACTGGGTTTTTTTTCCCCTGGTTTGGCCAGGGCAAAGTACACATGGAAAGCCAATTGTATCATAATTAAGAACATTAGCTATGTGCAGCCTGAAGATGTGAAATCTGTTTCCTGGCTATGTCTGTTGACTTAGTGACAGAGCACCTGCTAATGCAGTGGAAAACTGCACAACAAGGAGGTTGAATGGAAAAAATGAAGTTTTATCCTTCCATCAGCTCTTTGTCTTCATTTTGTCAGTATTTTTGTCACAGCAATTTTTTTGTTGAATGAGAACAGATTTGCTGTCACAGTATATGCTGTTCATTGTATTTCAGAAATTAAGTGTTCATATTAAATTATAGTTCCAACAGAAGAAGGAAAAACTTACTTGTTCTCTATTTTGCTTTGATCTGCAGGATAGCCTAGCCTTGCAATCACTGCTTTCTCATAGACAATCCAGTCTCTTGGGGTATGAATAATATTAATACTCCAATGTTAATCTTGAAATTCTAATCTTTAAATCTAGATAAAAGAAAAGTAATGCATGAGAAATAATTTAAATGAATTAAAACTAGAAGAGTGGCATCTCATAGCATACTGCATAGTCCAGGTGTGTGCAAAAGGAGTCAAAACATCTCAAGCACACTCTAGAACTTGCCATTATCTCAGTGTCACTCATTGAGCCCTTTAACCTCTTTTTTTTTTCCTTACGTTGTTCCTAATTCATATGGAAATTATCTAAATCATAAAATTATTCCATGCCTTAATTATAAGTTTGAAAAGAGCAGTTCCTCCAGGGTAAATGATAACATGGTCAAAACTTTCAAAAATAGGTTGTTGCCGCACACGGATTTTGGCAGCTAAAAGTGGTTTCATTTTGCAGAAGTTTCTTGCTTACCCATTTCCACCACTGTCCTACTTCCTCAAAGCCATGATACTTTTTTACTTGTTTGCTATAATCTGCAGGCAGGACAGGGAAAATTCCAGAAGGATTTTGAAGCTCCTTTTCAGTGAGGCGAACACTTTGTCCCTGGGTGTGTTGGGAAGGTTGCAATTATCTCCTTCCCAGCTGAAGGGAATGGTGCATCCCAACCATTGCATACACACTTACAATCATAACTTCTTTATGACTTTATAACTTCTTTAACCTCTTTTCCCAATTAACAAAAAAAATCTATATCACAGTGTGACAATTGTGGGATTTTTTTTCCTTTTTATTATGCAACATTGCTTGGGGATGCTTAGTGGAAGCCATGGCCTTCTCATAAAAGTTCTGTCATGTTGATAGTGTAAAATGCATGATTTTTCAACCTCAAGGTTCTTTATAAAACTTTGCATACAATTAATTTTTAAACCTCAATAAAGAATTGTAATTAATTCTGAGACATAAATTGCTTTCTTCATTAATATCATTATTTTAAAGGCAATATTAATTCCTTTCTGGGAAAAAAAATCTTTAGCAAGCCTGCTGAGCTGGTAGTTCTGGGGAACTTTTTGGGGAGGTGGGGATTTGCTGTAGGATATACTGCTGTTGGCAAGAAAATGAGCAGCCTTGTCTTTCTGACTTGCTGTCTAGTATTTACCTATTCCTGCCTGAGCCAAGAGGGGTTTAGTGGAGGCTGGACTATATCATTAAGGGTGGATGAATTCAGCTGTATGTTTGAAATTATGATAATTGCCTGCCCATCTATTCAGTATTGTTTTTGACTCTTCCCTGACTCCAGCAGTCTCCAGGAGTATCTTTGCTGCCTCTCCCTTGCTGGTGCTCCCTCCCACAATTTCTTTCTTCTTGCCCTATATTGCTGAGTCCCTGTTTAACACTCTGGTCCCTGTCTGCATCTGTTCCCTCCCTTCTCTTTCCTTCCAGCACTTCCCTTTTCTTTCTTCTGTGCATTGAGTTGTTGCTTTGCCCCCCTCCCTTGCTGTGAGAGCACAGGAGTGCATCTAGTGCCCAGGATAGAGCAGACTGCCTCACTTCTGCCTCCTCACATCTCCCTCCTGCCTTCCCAGCAAATCCACCCCTGCTCTCCCCCTCCCATTCCCCGGAACTCTTCCCAGCATTAGCAATTTCATGCCATGGCCTCATACAAAAATCAATGTAAAAAAGCACCCTGTCAGTGCCCAGGGTTGATATGTGACCAGACACTTTAGCTGAGCTTCAGGTTATTTCATGCTTTAATGAGAAAGGTTGTTAAGGAGATAGGGAATAGGGTTGCATGAGTATCTCGGAGCTCCCCAAAAAAATTTCATTTAAATTCACAGAGGCTCTTTCCAGCCAGTGAAACCATATCTGTCCTGGTAAGTGGAGGAAGAAATCCAGTGAAATGATGGATCCAGCTGAAATAGAGGTGCTTTATTGTGGAGAGGGGAAATAAAAGGATTTCCATTATTTTGTTGTCTGATATCAGCAGTGAAGCCCAGATTGGGATGGGAGCTCCCTGTGTTTTCATAATATCATAAGCACTGGGAGAGCTGTGTGATCAGTAAAGGACTGGTGTGAATATTGCAGCTTCTAACAGCATTTAACTGAAGGCAAGGAGCTTGTTCAAGACGCAGCTGGAGCGAAGTGCAGTGTTGAAAGCTTAAGCAGATGGGACTTAAGGGGTTCATGAAATATAGCTGGGAGCAGCCCTGTGAGTTTCTGGACGCTCTGGTCTGCAACCAAAGCTGGTAATCACCAAGAGGTCTTAGGGATTTCCAGCAAAAGGCTTTTATTGCAGTTCTAGTCTGGCTGTCCCAAGCATTTCAGGATGAAAACCTTATTTGGTAAATTGAATGGCTAGGGCTGTCAATAACAGGAAAGCAAAATACACAATTAAAAACACTCTGGGTGGCTTATTTGTGCAAGACATTTGGATCAGTTGTGTGGACCCTAATTTGGAGCCCGTGATGCTCTGACGTGCTGTGGTGGATTATATACAAAGCAGAAAACAGTGAATCATTCTGCTACTCCAAGTGGCATAAATGTAGCCGTATTCCGTCCTTTTTAGTAAAAATGAGGTAAAACATTCTTGGTTCACAGGATCACTGCCCCATGTAGACAAGCTGTCAAATATCTGCTGTGTAACAGCATGCAAAAGTCTTTTTTCATCCGTTCCTAAACTTCCTATCACTATTTCCCTATGTGCTGGCTACAAAAGCATTTCTGGGTAAACAGGTGCTTTGTTTCCAGAGCAGCAGCCTCTTCTTTTGCTTATCCACTTAATGATTCATGTGGCTGTTTTGCAACTCGGGAGCTGTTGGTGAGGTCACAGCCGCCTGGTTGTGTCATCCAAGTGCCTGACTTAAAAAGGAGGAGCCTACCCAGGAAAGCAAACTGTTTTGTTTATCCACAAACATCTAGATAAGCAGCAGTTGTGGGGAACGAAAGCCAGAGAAAGTTGGTGGTAGCCAAATGAGGCTGTGACCAAACATTAACCTTTTAAGAGCGGGCTGGGGCATGGTTGGGTTTGCTCAGCACCCTCCCGGGCATTTATCAGAGTGAGCTATGTAGGAGAGCAGAATAATCTGCTGATGAGGGGAAATAATAAAGGAAAGACTATTTTTATTTCTTATAACTAAAACACAAACCTTCAGCTGGTGGATCATAGAATCAAAGAATGGTTTGGGTTGGCAGGAACTTTCAAGATCATATAGTTCCAACCCCCTGCCATGGGAAAGGGACACCTCCCACTAGACCAGGTTGCTCTACCTGATCCTTCAGTTGTCATTGGGTTAGACAAGTCCTTGGATCTGATCTCTCATGGACAAAGTGAGTGCTTCAGGAGGAGGTTTTGGTGAATAGGAACAATGAATTGCTGTTCCTCATCAGGTCAATGCTCTCTTGCCCAGTTCCTTACTGCTACACCAGTAACAAGTTCCAGACTATAAGGATGGTCCTAATGTAACGCAGCAAAGTCTGGCCAGAGGAGCAGTGTCTGAATGATGCTCAAATGCTCAAAAAACTCTGGGAACTGAAAAAATGCGTGTATAGCACTGACTGTAAGGTTTCCCTGGCCTCTTCTCAGTCAGGTCCAGAGGCTTGGGAGGAAGCACCGACAGTGCAAGAAATATTACTCTGTTACGGAATAACTTAATGAAGGAGAGGCACTGCCCACTCTTGGCAATTAGTGACTGGCTGCTGTGATGATGTTTCTTTGTTTGTGTAACCCTCTCTGGGGAAACCACAGGGAGGCTGCTACCAAGGCCAACGTTTGGACTTGTGATTTAATCCAGTTCCTTGGCTGTAGTGGTTACACACACCAGTTTGTGTTGTGGAATAACTCTGTATACATAGAGAAATTCTGACGCTGTCTGAGTCAGGGTTGATCCAACGGTGAGGAGAAGCTCTGGGCAGCCAGGGAGGACCAGAGTGGGGGCCCTGACCTCTTGTGGTGACTGAGGAACTGGGAGCACTCCTGGCACTGGTGTGTCACTTAGTCCTGGGGACTTTGTGCCGTTTTGAGAATTAAACCTCCAAGAATCTCAGAAAGGGGAAAGGTACATCATCCACCAAGTCAGCATCCAGACTATGGTCCATGCCCCTGTGTACAGAAATGGTACTTTCTCATTTTCAAGCTCTGCTCATATCTCTGCTGGACTGTGGTTCTTTATTAAAATTGTTGTGTTTGGTAAGCCTTTAATGTTTTGCATGAGTGTGAATGTCTCCATATGTTTGTAAAGGCAAAGAAAGATGCTTGTAATGTCATTTCTGGGTTTAACAAGAGCAGCTTCCAAAGGATACCAGAAGAACTATATTCGATGGTTGTGTTTGATTTAACAGCTTTCAAAGAAAAAGCACTTTAAACCAGGGCTTTTCTTCTCTTCTTTCAGGGGTGCATTCTCCGAAGTTGTGTTGGCTGAAGAGAGAGCGAGTGGGAAACTCTTTGCAGTCAAATGCATTCCCAAGAAGGCACTGAAGGGAAAGGAAAGCAGCATAGAGAATGAAATCGCAGTGCTGAGAAAGTGAGTACCAGACCTTCATTTCTGCCTCTTTGCTTCAGTTAGACTCTTGCATTTAAGGAACAGTGATTGACAAATGTGACTGACAAGTTGTTCAACCCATCACAGGCAGACAAGATCACGCAAATTTAAATGGTGCTGAAAATGTTTTGAGAAATGCTCTTCTTTTCTTTTTTCATGAATGCAACCAGATTACTGCAAAGTGGGAAAGAAGAGAAGTTAGGCTGGAGAAAGTCTATAATGCCGTAAAAAGACCTTATTCAGTAAGAATGTCAGCAGTTGTGTCACAGGCTTTGAGGAGAGCAGGAGCAGGGTTATAATTTTTAAATGCTTAAAACAGTCTGTTTACTAATTGCTCTAAAATTATGACATGCCATGAATTGTCATAGGAGATGGTGTTAACCTGTGCCATGCAGATGAGTGGTACCTCTGTACTTCTGGAAAGGGAATGTGTTTTTTTCCTTACTTTGACTGGAATACATGGATATGAAAAAGGCATTTCTCAGTTGCTGTGAATTCACTGTAGTTATTAGAGGCTTGATCCTTACCTCGTCCTCATCTTATGCCCTGAAGGTGGGATTCATCTTACCAGACTTGAGAGATTTGGAACTGAACTTATCACCCTTGACTTTTATTCTAGGAAATGAAAAGAGATTGGTTACTTTAGGATTGGTTCATGTAATTGGTTTTAAACTTCTAAAAGTACCTTTTCTTCTCACTGAGTTGAAGGTACTTCTGGGAGTTCTTGCCCCAGTGCTTGGTCATGTCAGAGCTGATGGCTGAGCATCTGGGCTCCACGTGACAAAACGGATCCCAAAAACTGACTGGATGAACCAAGAGCTCAGACAGCCTAAGTCAAAGGAGCTGGTTCAAGGGCAAATTCAGACATCTCAGTAGGCAGAGGGGATGCTTTTCAGTGGAGAGACATAAATGGGGACTCCAAACAGCTACAACTATTTGTAGCAGTGCCTTCCTGTTGCTGGCCCACCTCGGGTCAGTACAATGTAAACCCAGTGACAAATGCAGCATGTTGTCTTGCTGCGTAGTGTTATTGAGAACCTATCATAAAACTCAACCACTGCCATCTCTGTAACCAGGCAATAATGGCCCATAACCACAGCTTGAGAGTCTTTATGTTGATGGGTTTGTTCCCTGGTACTCGTGTGGGGTGTAAGAGCAGCAATATCCACGTGCAGGAAGAATTGCCTTGCATCAGCCTTGACCCTGAGCTGGTAGAGCAGAGAAATAATTTAGGTCATTTCTTGCTTCTGCATTGTGAAACGTTTCTGTTCCCTGCAAACAATTTCCTGAGAAACCAGGAGGCAGCACCCTGTGCTATTCCAACTGCAAGGGCAGGAGAGTGAGTGGGTGGAAAATTCCTTAATTTCATGCAATTAGATCTGCTCAGTCTCTTGTCCTATGCACGTTAGGACCTTAAAAGAGAATGTCCCTTTTTTATCTCCCAGTGTCTTCTACTTAGCTGTTGCTAATACAAACTTTGCCTGTCATTGTCTTTATTCTGAAAATAGACATCCTTGCTTGCAGATGCAGTATCGAATTTGTATGTGCCACCAAGGAAGCGTTTAGAAAATAACAATCTAGATTCTGCCTACAGTTGAGAAGAAGGGATATCAACCTGTTTCTCTGTTCAATGAATTCACTGCTTCAAAAGCTGTCAGTAAAAATAGATTTGAGAGCAGTTGAATGGATCCTGAGCAGCTGTTGCTAAGCTCCATCTAAGTGCCCTTGCTTTTGTTTCTTGTAGCTTAACACTGAATGGGGATAGCTAGTTCTTGTGTTGTCTAATGAGTGGGTGGGACCCCAGAGCCCTGGGCTTCCCTGCAGAGCCGTGAGGTGCCACAGCCTGAATGTACCATGCCCTGGACCAACTCATCTGGAGGATGTGCAGAGGATGCCTGGCAGGAGCAGTTGGTCCCTGTTCCCTGAGGGGAAGGTGTAGAGACAGAGAGGATGGATGCAAAGCAAATATAAATATGCACATGTGGTTGCAAAGCAAATATAAATACGCACATGTGTTGATCCTAGTCTCCCTGGCTGGTTTTGCATTATGTCTTTTGAGGGTGCTTAAACTCTGATGGGATGAAAGTCCCAAAGACATCCTGCCTAGCTAAAATGCAGGCAAACTCCTTGAGATCCTTCAAAGAAGGATCTCGTCTTACACTGGACTTTCTCCTCCTATCTTCAATCATTAGAATTTTGTTTTCTTCCTGACAAGCTCTGTGCTTTCTGGCAGACCTCTGCTGAGTGTTATGAAATGCAGCAACTCTTCTTGAGTTGTATATCAGTTGTATATCAAATTGGGGTCTGGTAGGAAATCCTGAATATACTCCCTACAGTCTCTGCCAGCTCTCAGGTGAGCTGCTCGTGCCCCTGTGTGTGGTGAGCAGGTTTTTAGGAACAGTCAGAGATTATGCTGGCATGTCCAGGATCAACACCCACAGTGTCCCATATACTTCGTACCCTCAGGCATTTCTGGTGAAGGTTCATCCCCCTGCCAGTCCTGCCAAATTATTCAGATCTGGCAGAATCAATATGGGAGAGAATTTGAATGATTCTGTGTATTGAAGAAATATTTTGAGGAGCATTTTTTTGTATTCAGGATTAAAAGTCTGAGCATGGAGTACTATAGGCAGTAGAGCTTGGTGATGAAAACATGAATCCAGTGACCAGAAGTGTTGGGTCCCCTCTCACCACTGCTGATTTTTTTCTGTCACAAGGGTTATTGTCTGTCTCAGTTTTTATTGGCTGTGAAACAGCCTTTATTGGAAAGACTTTCGAATAAACAATTTTACCTGCAGTTGCTTTCCTGTCCTCTCTTCTGTCAGCAGACCCAGGAGAGTGGGTGTGAGAGGGGAGCTTTCTGGGCCAGGCTCTTAGTGTGAAACCAGAACTTCTGTCAGTCCTTCTGTGTGTCTGAACCGAAAAGCTGTTGGGAGTATTAATCCAATATTCTGTGCAGGGTGAGGTCAGTGACCCCCATGTGAAGTACATGGAAGGTGGGAGATTTTATCTCTCTGTCCGTGGGCTTGGACGCTCCTGCTGCCAAAACAAAATGACACATTTTAGGAGCGATGCTCTGCGAACAGAGGAGCCGAGCTGCCAGCCAACTGATCTGCATGTTTGTGTGAGTGCCAGAGTGAATCATGCATACTCCATAATTCTGTTTTTCCAGCCATGGCCAACAAATCTGTTCTTAAAAAAGAAAAAAGGCGGAAGAGCCGTTAAGTCAATATTTACGCCTAGCAACCTTAACAGGGTTCTTCCAATATGGACTCTTTTGTGTCCTGTGGAAATCCATGGCAACATTCCCCGAAGACTGGGATGGGTGGGGATGGAGTGGGAAGGAGTTCGCTGTGGAGTGATGTACTGGGAGAGACTGAGTCTGCAGTTAATCCAGGAGCCTGGGCCTAACAAAGCATTTAAGCATGTGCCTAATTTCAGACAGTAATTAGTTCCAGTGAAATTGGTGAGGAGGCTGAGCTCCCCTTGCTCGGATGTTTCAGAGCAGGGTGAGGGTCCCACTGGGCACCTGTGTTCGGTACCACATCAAGAGGGGAGTTTTCTTAATGTCTTCAGTTGAGACATTAAGACATGTGGAAAACATGCTTAGAATGGCTTAGAATCTGTTTGAGGAAGAAAATGGCATCTCTAGAACTGGACTGTCACAGCTCCATGGGCTGGCTGTGGGGAACAACAGCACATAGTCACCTTTGTGTGACACAGACTTTTTCTGACCTGGCATGTGGGGAGTTTCATAACCTGCTCTGAAAGCAACTGTGTTCTGGTTTTGAGCAGTAAGAGAAATGCAATCCTATCCATTGTTTGCTGTAGAATAGAGGAAATTTCTTCCACTTATGGTAATTGTGCAGGTGTGAACACGCTGAAAGCAGAATCGTCTGCTAGACAGGTTCCTGAAGGCAGTGCATAGTTTGAAGAGTTGGAGTGCTGAGAAGCAGCAGTCTGAGGTTCTAGTTAAAGAGAAAAAAAATGCTTGTTATTCAGACAGAGAAAAACATGCCTGATTTGCTTGTGGGGTTGATTTTTGGTTTTTTTTTCCTTGGTTACACCACAATTTATCTCAAGAAATTCTGCTGCCTGGGTAATACCTGTACAATCCTACAGACTCAGTGCTGAGTCAGAGCAAAGCAAGGGGAGGAACAATAAACTGTGTGTAGCACTGCACCCAGGTTTATTGATTGCTTAATGGCAGTAATGTGCACATGTGTCTTGTTAAGCAATACTGTCTAGCTAGCAAATCATACTCTGCATTAGCTAGTTTCTGCTGAACAGGGATTTTAAAAATAATTTCTAAACTATTTAGGTATCTCTTCCCTTCTCCCCCTCCTCTTTACTATCCTAGATCCTCTGGAAGAGGCACCATTAAATTCCTTATTACAAATCAAATCCTTGCCTTACTGGGGTCTGAGGCTATTTTTCCTGTTAAACAGAGTGAACTGCTCCTGGCAGGTCAGCTGAACTTCTGCCGGTGCTTTCCATCCCCATTTCCTCAGAAGACAGGATGTTCAGGCAGTGATTCATGCCCAGGCACTGCCTCACTCCTTACACGCCTGCATCTACAGCCAGGAGCTGCTGCTGGGATAAAGGGGAGGGAGAGAGGAGAGAGGTGTCCTCCTGCAAAGCCTGGGAGGTCAGGGCTATACTCAGCATGAAACTACACAAAAAACAGCAATGAAAGATTTTCCTACTGTGGGTGGAAGTGTGAGGGCTCCTGCTCTCCCATAAATCAGATGATGGTCAAAGGGGCCCCTTGCTCCATGCCAGGAGGCAGTGCTAGCAGTTCCTCATGTTAAAGAGAACAAATGTGGAAGAATCACCCCTTCTCAAGATTTACACGGAGGCTGCAGGGGTAATAAAAAATTGTACCTCTTTACTCCTTTTAAGCAGCCCGTTGGCAAACTCCCTGAAAAACCTCTCTGTCCCAGATTCTTATCTCTGTTGTGCCCCATCCCTCCAGAGCTGACCCCATAGCCTCCGGGAAGACAAATCCAAATTTAGTTTTGAAACCCATTAGTTACCTCTTATTAAACTCTTCTGTGCAATTTAACTCGGAATCAAAGGCTACATTAATTCTGAATAAAACTGGCCATGCAGAAGTTTAATGTGCCCTAACATAAATTCTGGCATTTAATTAATTCGGATGAATGTTCCTGAATGACTCTGTGGGACAGACCCATCTATTCAAGCCACGGTTGTCTTTGGGTCAAAAAATACAACCCTTGCAGGCCTGGGTGGTCCCATACTCCAGTTTCCCAGTCTGGAGGCTCTGCTGGTGCCCAGTGGTGTTCTCCTATGGTAATTGTTTTTCTGTCAGAGGTTACGCAGCAGAGTACAGGGCCAGCTGAACTAAGGAGGAGACATTCAGATCCTGTGTTGATAAGTGCTAATACAAAAGTGATGGTAATTAGATTGTGTAGCTGATGTACAAAAAGCTGTTAATAAGGGGTTAATAACTAATTACTTCTTTGCACCCCAGCAGTAAGAGCTCTTTTTTTCTGTCAAGAAATGGATGGATGGTTAGGAAATGAAAAAAACAAAAAAAAGCACCTGACATCTCTGTCTGTCAGGTATCATAATTTCTCTGGTGCTTTGCTTGCTCTATAGACAAAACACATTTGCTGCTTTTTTATTTTTTTCCCTGTTTTTTCTCCTCTGTGAATAATGGTGAGAAGATTGGCTGCCTCAGCAAGAATTGAAGAGACAGCTGGTTGTTATATTAAGTACTCACTCTCAGAGAAAGCTTTTATGTAGATTTACTTGTTAAAACCTGGCTTGCTCATGCCACTGCAGTTGCACTGGGGTGACAGAAGGCTGACTCTGCTCTCCCTGTGCTGCCGTGCTCCAAGCCCTGCCAACTGCAAATCCAGGACATCCCAAAAACCAGCTCCCCAGTGAGGCCCTGCATCCCCAAGGATGGCTCAGGGTGCTCAGACATGCAGCCACCAGTTAGGGGCTGATACCATTAATGATGTTGATGTCAGTGGTGTCGGGGTAGGGCCCCTCCAGGAATATATTTGTTGGCACCACGCATGGATTTGCTTCATCATTGTCTCCATACATCTTTTGGGCTGATCTGGATGCCTGGAGGGACCTCGGTGCCTGCCCGTGGAGCCTCCCTTACAGCTGTGCACTTCTGCAGAAATCCCTGCTAGGGAGGCATGGAAAGGAGCCAGGATCTACAAAACTCAGGGTAGGGGGACAGTTGGGCATGCCTGGAGGCTGACATCAGCCTAAACCATGAGATCATCTCCTGGAACAAGGAGATGCAGACTGGATGAATTGCCCTTCTCGGGTTTCAGGCAAAAGGGAATCTGACCCTGTATATGTGGATATGGCACAGGGCAGCTCAGCCTTGGCACTCACAGTTGGCTCAGTGTTAAGCAAATAGTTTTGCTGCAAAGAATTCATCCGAGTGAAAAAAATGTGAAACCTGAAACAAAGCTGACACCATTCTTGATCACTAAGATGCTGGAAACTTTGCAGGAGAAGACTTGCAGCCAGGACTGCCTGGATTGCATTTCATGCTAGATTAGATGTAAGCAGATGTAGGGAAACAGATCAAGGCCTCTTAAAAAATCCTTAAAATACATCAAGTGAGAGAGAAAAATCCCCTCTGAAGTAGTAATCACAGAATCCTTTCTATCTTCTCTGGTCTTGCACAGTTTCATTCACGTGCAGTGTGCTGGGTCAGGCTTCAAGGATGGTGTGTGGCATTTCTGTGTCTCAGCCTGACTTCACACCCTGCCCACCCAGACAGCTGTGTTCCTTCAAGGAGATTATAGTGTGATAAGTCATTTCACTGTAATTGCTGAGTGGTGATGCAACTGTCCTCTCTCCTGGGTGGTGGCTGTGGTTTACCAGTTCTCCCTGGCATAAATATTATCCTCCAAGGTCACCCCATACCCTGACTCATCTCAAAAAATGGCACATCCATGTTAGAAGGAGGGCATGGAAGCACACTGTCATTCAATGCTCCAACTTTTAAAATAATTCAAGGAATTAACAGCAGATTTCTGGAAGAGTTCTAAGAAGGGTCCAAATTAGCAGAATGAGTTTGTCAGCCTTAAGTGGTGTCTGCTTCTATGCCACACAGAATCACAGAATATCCTGACTTGGAAGGGACCCACAAGGATCATTGAGTCCAACTCCAGGCTCTGTACAGGATGCCCCAAGAGTCACACCATGTGCTTGAGAGCATTGTCTAAATGCATCTTGAACTCTGGCAGGCTTGGTGCTGTGACCACTGCCCTGGGGAGCCTGTCTTATGCATAGATGGAATAACAAAGCCAGGGTCCTTTCAGAGTTCCTAGCTGAAGAACGAGAATATGTATCCTATTTTCCAGTATGTAATACTCAGGAAGATGGTTATGATTGTGTTTCAATGGTACAGGTATCTGATTATATTGCCGTTGTCTGTTACCTAAAAGGAAAGAATTGTTAGGATGGATAAAGCCTTTTAAATAAGATCTACAAGTCTGATAAATGACTCAATTTTAAATCTGGATTCATAAGGTCTATCTTTGTTACACCCACAGGTTTAAACCAAAGAGTTACTTAATTTGCAAGCATATGGCTTTGGTAGTAGGGACAGCATTTTCTCCAGTGCTTGCAGTTCACAGCTTCAAGGATGTCTCAGTGCCTAAAAGCAGCTGAGTACGTGCTCGATGCACTCCTAGGTGGCTTCATTAGGCAAAATACTTCCTCTTCTGTTTTTTCTCCCAAGATTCTTCATAGGTTATCTGAAAATAAGGGTGTTGGTTTTTTTTTTTCCATGGAAGTAATTTCTTCATTTGGAAGAAGTACAAAAGCTGTTTAAACGTCTCATGACATTAGGGAAGTGAAGATGTCCTTGTTATTATCAACCTATTGCATTTTGCCTTTATTCTCTACTTTTGTCTTGAAACATGCACTGAAGAATTCAGTGTTTTGTAATAAGCTGTTGTGATGTGCTGTTGGGAACCAGTTAGTTTCTAACCTCAGGGTGACCATATTTTGATGATGGGTAAGTTTTTAGATGCATAGTCCAAGTAACTCAGTGAATAAACCTTTATCTGACTTTTATGCTGTTAAAATCCATGCCAGTAACTCACAAAACACTGGACTATTGGAGTGGTGAAGTAGAGTTACAATTTGTGAAGCACTGCATTAAAGAGAACAAGTAAATGCAAGGTAAGAATCATCTGGCCAGCTGGAAGCATCCTCAAGGTACACAGCTGCATCTGAGCTCAAATCTCACTTGCTGTGGAAATCATCAAATATGCATTTCTAAGTGGATCAGAATGTACAGGGAGGATAAACAAGTGTTTCAAAAGTGTCAGTTCAAGAAGGTAGAAACAGAAATCTTACCAGAAATGACAGTTTTCATGAGTACTCTTTGTCCGAAGCAGTTTTTTGCTCTTGGTTGCATAATAAAATGCTTTGTAAAGACAAGCTGCTGTATTTTTGGCTTTCATTATATGAAATTAGACAGTAAAGTTATCAGTGGGCAGGTTTTCTGAGACTCCAGTGTGAATTTAAAACAACTCTGTTGGCAACTTGCACCTCCTGTTTTCATTTATAGAAGATGAATCACAATTAAATTTTGTGTCTCATTAAGGTAACAATTCTAGGTGTCTTAAACTAGAGTTTGGTAGAAGGGGGCTGGTTCTGACCATAATAAAATGGGGAAATATTTGTACTCCATCCTACTTTCTGCTGCATCAGGTTAAACTTGAGAGCAGCTTCTGTGTTTGGAATATATCCAAAATATCCTGAACTGACAGCTGCATAAATTAATTGCTATTTGACCAACTAAGTCTGCAGCTGTCAACTGTGATATATATTGATTGTTTTCTTATAATGCTTACTCATACTGCACTTTGTTTGTGTTCAGTAAGAGTTTTGAAGGGGAAAAAAAGTTTAAAAAAGATCTGTAGGTACAGAATTTATCTTTTAACAAAGACAGACATACAAAACATTCACCAGGGGTCTGTCCTGGTGATCAGTTTGACCAAGGAAATGCTGATGGAAATTCTGTTCCAAATTAAACATTGATTATCTTTTTTAAATCAGAAATTCTATTTTTTTAAATTGTGTCTTATGTTCCTAAGGCATTGGCTTAATCAGAATAGATATTTTTTATCCTGAACTAAGAGTGGCCCTAGTAAGGGGTTGTGCTTCTGAAGTTATAGGACTTTAAGCCTATTAACCAAACCAGTTTTCAAAATAAAGCCTAACGTTTTCCTTGCTTGTATCTGTATTTCCATGTCTCTGGCTATCAGAGGCATCTGGCTGTATTGCCCAGGTCTTAAATCTCTCTCAGTGCAGAAACCTGTGGGTTAGTTTTAATACTGACAAGTTGTATCAGTAAATGGACTACGAAATCATCTCCCTAAGGATAGGTGACAGCCAGCTTTAACTCTGCCAGCTGTTTTATCAAATGAAAATTATGGAGCATTACATTAAACAGGAATGCTTTTGCCTCCTTGACTTGCCCCTTAATTTTTTTGTCCAGGAAAGTAGACATAGGGGAATTCAAGCCTTCTTAGAGTTAAGAGGTTCTTCTTTGAAACCACCTAAAAATATAAATAGCAGAATTTATATACTTTTCTTGAAAATTTGTTCAGTAACTTTGAGAAGGGATATTGGTAGGAAGCTTTTGCAAATAATGTAATATATATTACAGCTCTGTACTGAACCAAAACCAACTGACAAATGTGCAGCAGTGAACTGTGCCAGATACATTTCTGCACACCAGCAGTGTCTCCTTCTGAGATTAGTCCAAATTTCTATATATAATCTGTTTGGTTCCCACCAAATAAAATAACAACCTGCTTCAAATATCTTCATACCTTTGTGATATCTCCTGTCTTGGCTGACGCACCAGGGATTAAACTGTGACCTTTTTGGACTTATACATATCTTTACAGCCTCAGCTAAGCAGCCACTCCCTGCAGGCCACTGGAATGGATTCAGGCCTTGGTGGACTGGGCTCTGAGTGCAGTAGTTAACTCATGCTGAACTACTGGTTTGAAAAGTTCACATTGGCATGGGGTTGTTTCTCAGCTGTTTAATTTTTTTTTTCCCTCCACCAAAAGCAGAAGAGTTCCCATTCAGCAGCAGCATTTGGCAGAATGCATTTTGTCAAGAAGCATCTCTCCAGACCGAAGCAATCTGGTCACTCCCATGTCTGCTGTAAACTTGATAATTAGAAGAGAAAACAGCGGCTGTTCACAGCTTTGCTCTTAAAGTGGATAATGGGGGATTTCTAACTGAAAACAAAGAGGAAAGGACTTTTTCACTGTTTAATATATGCTCTCTTATGCGAGCCACAACAAATAGGTGGATATGACATGATCCAAAAAAAAGTAGCTTTTATTGGCATTTACACAGAAATGCCAGTTCTCCCCTTTCTGTGTTACAGTATAGCAAAGGCTGTGTGATTTATATTTACTACAAGTGGGTTGGTGGGAGGGAAGCAGAAAATTTTCGTGAAGTTTGAAGCTTCTTCTGTGTTTTTTGTGTGTTCCTGAGAAAATCGCTGTTGAGGGAAACTACTGTGTGTCCCACAGTGTTTATATCTTGAAGGCATTGTCCTTGCCATTTATGGTGTCCAACACACACGTCCAAGCCATGTAGCACCAGCATGGGTAAACGAGCACTCGTCATTAACAAATAGGCATGGGTAATATGATCTAATGCTATTCTGGTCAATAGGAAAATTCAAAGTCGTTGAACTTGGTTACATGACTCCTCGAGGCTCCCTTGAGAATCTTGGCCCAAAGCAAAAGGGGAAAGAAAGCCCGAGCTGAGGTCACCCATGTGGATTGCAGGGCTTTGTCTTGTGTGGTTGTGCAGTGTGGACTCAGGGCTTTCTGCACAGCAGACGTGCTGCACAGCCTCCTTTCCTCATCCCCAGTGCCTCCTGCACTGGTGTATCTAAGGAAAGGGCCACAGCCCATATGGGGATTTACTGTTCCTGTTTCGTCATGTCCTCCTAACTCAGGCTCAGCTGAGCCCACACAGGATCTTGGCGTTCCCACAGAGAGAGCTCTGTGCCATCTCTGGATTATGACTGGGAACAGTGGGTGTTCTCTGGTGTTGCTGCTGATTTCAGGCGAAACTGTAAAAGTGTGGCTGAGGCCAAACTTCAGCCTGCAGAGAGAGAATCTGCCAGGGATGGGCCATGTCCCCTCTGCTCCCTCCATACAGCCACAAAACTGAAGCAAGGGAGTCCAAAAAGCTGCTTCTGTGAGAGGGTGGGGTGCATGGTCTGTGTCTTATCCAGTGGGGCTTCCTCCTGCTGGTGTCATCAAGTTGGTTTTCCTTCTAGAAACTGAAAGACCAGACAAGAGTTTATCACCAAACTTCACCCTGAAAGGATGGGGTTGGCAAGTAGAGATTTTCTCCCCTCTTTTCTCTGATTTACCATTAGGACTCTGAATTGCTGACTTTGTTTAAAATTCCTCCTACCATTAGAAGCATATGTTTCTGATTTTCTTTCTTATGATGATGTAGTTTGCACTCTTACCCAAGAGCTGTTTTCTTAATAGGACCAACTATATTTAGAATCACTCTGAATTGCTCTTGAAATGGAAGATTGATGTCAGTATTTCTGGCAGTCTTTCACTATATTTCTTTCACCATAGTTGAGTATTAAATGACTATTCAAGCTGGAACACCTACACCATTTTATTTTAACATAATTAGATTTGTTTTATTTTAGTACTGTATATACTCCTAGAGTAGCTGATACAGGTAAACTTATTAGTGGGATGGTTTGGGGAGGATTTAGTAAATAACAGAAAGAGGATGTCAGCGAGTATAGAGGATTGTTTGCATCCATTTACACACAGTGTAAAGCTTACAAGCTTCAGAGATGTGATCCTGCATTGACACGGTGACATCTGCATCTCGAGCACACTTGACTGGCATTTTTAAAAGTATCTGCACAGGGCAGTGATCTGCATCCCATTGAAACCCCCTATCCAGAGGACATTAGAAGACCTCATGGGTTTTGTTAGTCAGCTGTATGATTTCCTGTGTTGTGATTATGCCTACAGCATCCATGTGGGAGATGACTGTTCTCTGCTCTTGGGGCTGGTCATAGGTGGTCCATCACAGTCCTCCCAGTCCTGAACAACAAAACCAAGAAATGTCAGTCCTGAGAGGGAGCACTCAGCTCACTGCTGGTCTGGGCCTTGAACCATCTTGGTAACCTCTTTAAGACTCTCTTGTGAAAAAGCAACTGATGTTTTTCAACAACAAAATAGCACTCAAACTTCCCAAAAGTTCAGACTCATTTTGGACTAGTCTGTGTGTTTCAGCAACTTTAAACTCTGTGTTTTGCTCTGGAAGGAGAAAGTCACTCACCTGATCTGACCCACTGCAGCAAGTGGGCTGTCCTATTTCATCTGTTTATGCTATGTAGATCTTGATAACTGGATTTGACTTGTGGTTAGAAAGGCAGCCAGGCTTCATGGGAGTCTCCTGCTTCTACACTAGCACTGCAAAAGCATCCCGTATACTCCTTCCATAAAAATACTCAATTATTCTCATTTGTCTGGGAATTTGTCATGGTTTAACTTCTATTTACTTTTGGTTGTGTTTCTCAGTATGTTAAAAGATCTCGTTTTTCTTTAATATTCTGCCTACATAGGTCCTTGTCTTTTGGAATCTCTTAGTTTTTACTATGCAGAACAGAGAGCAGGGTTTTTCTTAATAGACGCCCTTGGGTACTTGGAGAATATTTTGGACACTCCTCATGCATACTCTGTAACTGGAAGCGTTTCTATGGCATGCAGTGATTTACGGGGAGCAAGACAGGAGAGAAAAAAAAGCATTTTTAGCATGGGATAATCCTGAAAAGAGTGCTTGATTAGGCAATAATTCCTGGTGGTAATCCAGATTTCATCTGCATTTATTAAATCCATTTATTCCCCTTGTAAGTTTTGGTTAACTGAGAGGTAGATTTTAGGAGCACACTGATGTTGTGTGGGTGAGACACAGCAGGAACCCTTAGCCAAGGGCATGAAATGGGGTGAAAGGAGGGGTTTCGGTGGGGGAATCTGTGCTCTGACTGCTGTGGGTAATTTGTGTCTTGTTTTTAGGAAAATGAAAGAGCATAAGCCCAAGAGCTTATTCTGGAAATGGCTTTAGGATAATGGTTTTCAGCCATTTGAATAGGCAGGTACTTAATTTTTTTTTCCAGTAGCAGAGCCAGCTCCTCCACAGCAATTTAATTTGAAAGTTCTGAATGATGGATTTACTTTTGTAGTTATCTTTCAAAGACCCTGTGAAGCCCACAGATTCCCAAGGGTCTGCACTCCCCTGGATAGAAAGGGGAGTGAAGAGTGGAGGAATGAAATAAAAACCTCCACAGAAAATAACAGGAGAAAGCAGAAGCTAAGCATGGCAGGTTAAAGCACCTCCAGTAGCAATACAGTTGTGAAGGACTTAGTATTGGATACATTTTTCAGGAAATTCCTCTATATAAACTTTTCTTTCCAAGTAAATGCTTGAGTTCACATCATTTTTAATTGGCCTCACAGGAGTCTCAGCCACTCTTTGCTCATTCCTGTGCTGTGGCCACTCTACAAGGGACAAGATGGTGTTAAGGGATTTAGTGTCAGTGAGAGTGTTGGTGTCTGTGGTTTTGTGCTTGGTACTGGCCATGGTTCCCCTTCTCCAAAGTGGAGGAAGAAGCTCAGAAAGTATTTTTTTTCTGAGCCTATTCCAGACTAAACTTTTCATTTGAGGGTCCTAAAAGACCATCTCTTCCCCAAGACTCCTCCTGAAGCTACATGTGCATCAGGGTTTGTTGGGTGATGGCTTAGCCACACTGAAATAACATTTTTGAAGCAAAATCATAACCATTACTGAGTTACATAAACATCAGCATTTGGTACTGTTGTACAAAGCCAAAAGTATTGCTGGGAGAAAGCAGTTAATTAAAAACTGCTTTACAGTGCTGTGCTTCTCCTTGTATTAAAAATAAAGTGGAACATCGTGAGCAGTTGGTCTTGCTGTTTTGTAAACAATCTTCCTCACATTTTCTCCTCTTTACTTTTGATAATGGTGAGGAATTATACTGCTGATCAAAGAAGCTGCATTGAGTCTGCTGCGGTGGGACCAGAAGCTTTTCCATAGCTCTGCCAGTAGGAGTTATTGTCCCACAACAGACCAAAAATGCTTCTTGCTTGGGATCATTACAGTTGTAGTAATTCCCCCTTCCTTGGGAGGCATAACACACATACATCACTCTAAATAGAAAATATATTTAAGCATGACACATGGCTACATGGATGCTTTTGAGACTGAGTTATCCAGGAGAAAGGGGGAATGGAGGAGGAACAGAGCAAGATGAGAAGATTCAAGAAAAAGCTTTCTCCAGCTTGGATGCTGAAGAGGTTCCCAAACAGTTAATTCCTGCTGCATATTTTTGCACTTCTCACTTAAAATAGAAAAAAAACTTGAAAGTGATCACAAATACCAAGAATTTGAACGGGAGCTGTGAACCCCCTTGCAAACTTACAGCTTGTTCAGATTTGCCTTTAGTATTTCACAGACAGAGGAGTTTTACAGGTAAGCTCTGAAAGCTATAAACAAGTGAGTTGAAGGTATGTGCCAGATCATCCTTGCACTCAAGGAAGCCATTTCCAAATGTTGTTGGAAGTGCATCCATATGTTTGAGACTCATGGCCAGACGTATGGCTGTGGTCGTGGCTGGAGAAAGATTTGCACAAGGGCTTGAACCTCCCCGGTGTTTATTGCCTGAGTCAAAACAAAGTCAAACAGGGATCAATGAGCCCTCAGGGCTGCAGAGCAATGGGGGCTCAGGTGTTCGTACCACCAGCTAACCCAGGTCTGTTTTGCCACGTGTGCATGATGCAGGGATGGCAAATCTGCTGCTTGACTGAGCTCCTCCCATCCTCCCTGCTCTGCAGGGAGATGCCCATGAGGATTTGTGTCGATCCGAGGCAGCGAGTTTTGTGTGTGAGGCACAGTGTGCTCCATGTATTACAAAATAGATTTGTCTGTAAACGATGCTGACCTTTACCGTGGTTTGGTCTGCTTGAAAAGAAAGCCCTGAGGACACATCCTCCACCGAGTAGACAACACTGTGATTTCTGTAATCTGCGTGTGGTATTTCTGACTTAGGAAAGGCTAAGCCATTTTGTTGCTCTCTCTGCCCACCAGATACCTTAACACCTTCTTTTCCAGTCTCTGGCTGGCAATTCTGCTCTAACCCAAATTATTTCAGTAGGATTGGGTGTGTAGAGCATAGTTGTCCCACAAAGAATTCCAGTATTTTTGCATGCCTTTGTTGGAGTTAATGGTGTTCCTCACACAACTGACTTCTCTACTATAAACAGAAAAGCCACGTGTAAGCTGTCATTGGAAGTCTTCAAAAACCATTAGGATATGGCACTTGAGGACATGGTTTGGTGGTGAAGGTGGCTGACAGATGGATTTGGTGATCCTTGAGGTCTTTTCCACAGATTCTATGATTCCGTGCCATGATGTGCATCCTGATATGGACCATGTTATAAACCCATTTGTGTGTGCATTTCTTAGCCTCAAAGGAGTATCTTTAAGCATCACAGTTCATAGCTATCTCTCACCATGGTGTCTTAGCAGTGTGTTTGCAACACTGCAAACAATGAAATAGAAAAAAATCCTTCTCTGCCTGTGAAGAGGTGAAAGTGTTTTTCTAATGTCTGTGGGAAAAGCATTGATGAAGAAGCAGGTCTTTCAACAAATCTGATGGTGGTAAGGACATGGGTATTGCTAGAAATCCTTTGGATTGTGGTGGTGATTGAGGGCCCACCCTGGATTAATACCCTTTAACAGTAATTCCTGTTAGAATTAACAGTAGAAAAAACCCCATTACTTTGCCCAAACACATACTGTGTGTCCTGCTCACCTTCAGGAAGCTCTTCCAGAGTGTTGGCTCAGCCACTGAGATATCCTTTGTCCCTTCTCCTTGGACCTGTCAAACCTTTTGTGTCTGACTGCCATTGCTGAAATAACTGAGTCTGGTAGAAAGGCAGATGCTCCCTGGGATAGGATAAGCTTAACTTAATGTATGAAGTCCTTAGATGAGTGCTAAAACCTGTTCTTGGGTGTGCTAGAGAGCAGGGGACTGGCTCAGGCTGTGGTGAGATGCAGCACACGGATGTTTGATCGACCCATGGTGAGAATGAAACCAGGCACCAAACCCGGTTTCTTGTGAACTCTTTGCTCAGATGGGCAAGGCAAATATGCTCACCTGGAGTCAAGGTGGGGACCAAGTCTTTTTGTTCCCTTTCTGGGGACTGGAAATGGTCCCACCTCACTCAAGGCATCACTGCAGTAGGATGCCTGCCCTCAAATGGTTAAGTGCTGATGCTTGTCTGAATTATTTCCTGCTTCTTGGGAATGTGTTAAGCACTAAATGATGCATGAGCACCTTGGAGGGAGGTGTTATATTCTGTATGAAACTGTACACAGAATATTTGTTTTTTACTGATGGTTTTATTCTGGTTCCAGGAGAACTTGACATGCTAAGCAGGCCCTGAAGCAAAGCAGTAATTTGCGTTCCTCTAAACAAATACATCCTCTAATTACTGTTTTAAAGGTGGTATCACATAGGAAGAAGCAATAGAAAATAATTTTATAGGGTGGGACACATGTAAAACTGGTACTGGCATGAAAAAAATGTCCTGAAGTTGTAACAACTTGTCTTTATACTTGGCATGCTTCTTTGCTTGCCCTGAATTTACTAAGATCTTGGGTGTGATATTTCCTAGGAAGGATTCTTATCTCAGGGACTGGTGTCTGTCAAATTGCAAAAATGGTGGCTTGCTCATCAGTTGGCCTCTGCTTTATGGTTTTTGCTTTTATTATTTCCTGTTTTAGCAGGTGAGTGCTTCCAATGTCAGCTGGGGACTGAACAGGGCTCTCCTGTCAAGGTAAAGACAGGAGACACTACAGCCTAAATTGGAAGAGCCTATCTCTGCAGCAGGGATTGTAATAGGCTCCTGACAGCCATACATGAGGTACAGAGGGAGATCCAGATCAGGCAGTCATTAGAGTTTTATCTTGAGAAATGTGCAATCAAGACAAGCCAAAATCTCATAGTAATTTAGATTGCAGTCAACTTTAATTATGAAATCCAACTTCTGATCCTCTGTTCTCCCTCTGGTCACAGCTTACAAAATTCAATTGGCCTCAAAGATGACGTATTTATTTTCAAATGGGCTGTTTTGATTTCTGCATCGTGAAAAGAAAATTAAGCCAATCCAGTTCTAGTGGCAGACCACTAGACAAGTTGGAATTTGTTAAACACTTGCATGTGTTCATCTGAAGCTGCCATCCCCTACCTTTGCCATGCCACCAGCGGTGATGCTGAGTGAGTTACAGGCCCTGGGCAACAGCGTTCTCTGCTCTCCTCTGTGCAGGGTAATAACAACAGCAGCACCAATTTGAGCTCACTTTTTTATTCCATGTGTTGACTAGTAGAGTTAGATCTCCCATACAGCATGTTTGAGATTATGACTGTATAATTACTCAGTATTATTTATTAAGTGTCTCTTAAGAATTTCCCAAACGCTCTGTATGCTTTCACTTAAAAAAAAAATCTGGAACTCTTTAGTCAAAAGTTGGCTATATTATTAACTGAAATTGCCTTCAAGTTATCTAGGTTGACGTTGTTTTCCTCCTATTTGTGTGGACCTTTTCTGTCACTTCTGTTACACATTTTGTGTACACAAACTTGTCTTCCTCACACTCCAAGAGGAATATAATGGGCCTGGAGAAAGCAACCATTAGATGACATCCCAACATACAAGATCTCTGCAGTCCATGTTAGTAGCAGAGAGAGAATAAAGATTTCATTTAAAGTCTGTGTCATCAGATTTGTTCTTCATGTTTTAAGAAAACACGTGGAATGTTACCACTGGCTGCAGCCACCACATCCTGGCAACGTGTCCGGGAATGGGCCAAATGAATCAACACTTGAGGTACCAACCTAGACAGACACTCAGCAAAGAGCACAGGGATATAAAGAGCAGAGAAGGTGGGGAAAACCCCTTTTTTAGCTGTACTGCACTGTATGGATCAGTACAGCTCACCAACAGAAACCTGTTAACACTTCAGAAAACAAACATTTGTTTGAACAATTTCCTTCCATTAGAATTCAGTCAGAGGCTTCTTTGTTCAGACTCTTCCAAGTTGATTATTTATTCTTCATCTGAAAATATTTTAGTTTCCTCAGAGGAAACTGTAGCATGCTTTGGCTAGCAGTAGCTTGAGTTTGCACAGTACAAGATTGCTGCAATAATGGCAATATATGGTGACTTCCACAAATGCTTGTTCCCTTTTCTAAGTGGGATTGCTTGTGATAGGGCAGGAGTTGTATGCAGGTGGAGCCATTGTTTGTATGAATATCATGCCCAGCTGAGTTTACATATTTGATATGATCCTGCCTGACTCCAAGGAAATAAATTAAATTAACTTCTCAGAAGGGAAGTAATTAGACCATGAAACAATGGCAAAGATAAGGCACTATGGGAGAAAATGTCCTCGAATAAACAGGGAGTGGAGGGGGCTCTTAGTGGAGAAATACACGTTTCCTCAGCTCTCAGTAGATCAGCAAAGCTAAGGTTTCTGAAAGTTAAAATGAGAACCAGAGGGCCTGCTACAGATCTGGTGACCCTGGCTTTGGGGAGGGAGCAGGATAGTTGGGAAATGGTGCTGTCAAGGAATCTCCATCAGAGGTAGGTGCTGGGAGGAAGGATTTCAAGGTGAGTGGGCTCCAGGCTTCAGCCTGTTCTCTTGCTTGTCACAGACCTGTTGTGAAATAAGTAGTGTTTCCTACATTCAGTGTCCACAGGGAAAAAAAAAGGCTGAGAGGTGCCAGAAGTGGAAGACCATTTGTATGAAGGTGTCAGGAAGACAAGGAATCTGCACACTGAAGTTATGGGGCTAGAGGGTTTAGCCAACAGCCTTCAACCCAGAGAGAGGTGGGAAAAGTAGAAAAGTGTTTGGCAAAGTGTGCTGGTTGTTGACATGAATTTATTTCTTCTAAAATGAAGCAGATTCCCAGGCCTGAAATCTGCCTTTGTAGTCACTGAGACAACAGATTTTTTAGTATTTTTGCTGACCTTTAGTTAAGCAAATTATAAATGCTACCACAAGGAAGTACTGTCTCACCTTCCTTTTGAATTATCTGATAGAATACTTTGTTTGGAGAATCAGGCTCTAAATCTTGTCCTAGTTACATTAGTTTTACATTTGTATAATTTTTTTTACTTCAACAATGTTGTTCCTGAAATAAAATCTAACTGGATGTAATCAGCTATTAGAGTGAGCAGCTTGCAAACAGTGCCAGTGGGATTCTGAGGGTTTTTTATGTGGATCAGCCAGAGGATCTGGAAGCCTATGATTGTGAGAAGTAAAGGCATATTTTCTATAAAAATTTCTAAAAATAGCTGTTGTACCACCTTATCAGGTTTATGTGAGCCATGGATCCCTACAGAGAAGGATACTGCTTGATTTTTCATTGGATGAAGAAAGATGGTATCACCACTGGCATGACATGGGGGAGGGATCTTTACCAAACAGCATCCTTAATCATACTGAATCCTTAGAAATTATTTAAAATATCCTTTAGTCTTAAAAATTGAATTGATATTGTAAAATGTGTAACAGTCCCCATTTCAAGGGCATTCACCTGGACATCATAGGTTTCTGTGTTAGAAATCCATGAGTATTTGACTAAAAACGTCTGGCTGTGGGTGAGATTTCTTGAGATGGGAGCAGATGGTTGTGCTGAGGGACAGGGAAATAGACCCTTCTTCATCAATTCTGGACCATGATTTGAAGCTCAGTGAGCAAAATGGCCTCTTGATTTCAGCTGCTGGCCTCACTCCCTGCTGTGGGTGGACGTTTCATCCCAAACACCACTCAGCCTGTTCATAAAATGATGAAAAGTAAATCCTGTTTGGAATGGAGGATTAATGTAGTCAAGGGATTGCAGTGAGCAGAGAGGGTGTGCACATATCTGTCTTGTTTCATACTGCAAACCATCACCACAATGTCTGAGTAATGCACCAACTGGATGAGGAATTGCCAGTTTCTGGCAAATTCAGCAGAGGTGTTAATCACTTTGCTTTTGGGGTTATAAAACACAGGGCACACACATACCTGCTTGAAATTTGGCAGCTAATTTTAGATTTCTCTGTTGGAAAGTTCTTTTTAGTATTTTTTGTGGGCAGCCTGGGCAAGCAAGGAGATGTTTTGGTCTTGGAAGAGAGTTGATGTATTTGATGGAGAGTTATGTTCTAGCTTTTTCTGACCATCTTTAGAAATGCTTTTCATAGCTGACATCCTCAGCAGACATGTACACGGGTGAAGTCTAGAACTAGGAAGGATCTTAACACAGCAAGTGGATTCATCCTGGGAGGCAGCTGACAGAGTTATTTCAGAAGGCATATTCCTTCCTCAGGGTCTCTGCAAGGATGGGGAAGTTTTCAAAAGGAGTTGTGCTCTTGGTCTGCTGGGTCAGCACATCCTCAGGTTGCTCTGCTTAGGCCCTGTTCCCAGCTGGCATATCCCACTCAGTGGGTGCTGAGAGAGGTCTCAGTTCCTTTTCAGGCTGAAGTCCCCTCCCTGGGTGAATTTTTCCACTTTCGAGGTCCACTTCTACTTTAATCAACTGTAAGTTGAGTTCCTTAGGGCCATTAGGCATCTGTGTTCTTCCTCCCAAGAGGAGAGTTATTTTGGCAAAAAAAAGAGATGGAAGTTGTTTATCTGCAGAGCTCTCTGGCCAAGTCCCACCTTCAAATTGTAGAATTGTTATTTGGAAGGAAAAGGAAACCCCGAAAGCCAGGTTAGGATGCAGATTGCCTTCATGTGTTCCAAGGCCTGAGGAAATGATCTGCACAGGGAGCTGGGAGCTTGAGAGCAGCCCTCCAGAAAGTCGAAACGTTGGATGCAGATATGCACAGAAATAGGCGAAGGCTGTGCTGGAGCTCCTGTCCCTCCCTGGAGCTCAGAGATCTACTCCTAGGCAGTACATCAGCAGCCTCTGCTCATCCAGGAGCCCTGTTGTCCTTGCTGGAAGTGGGTATCCAGCTGAGAGGGGCTTCCTGCTTGTGGTTGTGCACTCCTTTCCTTGTGATACTCCTGGCAGCTCACAAGTCCCATCCCATCACAAGTCCTAAATCCTGGGTGGATTTGCTGGTCCAAGAGCCTCCTGGTATTAGATGTTTTCACCCCTTCCTAGTGACTGTGGCACCACGACTGCAGGATTCAAGGGCCAGGAGGAGCAATAGGTAAGATGGGAATAGGCTAAGAAGGTCCTTAAAAACACAAATGAATGTGTCATGTCACAGGGAATAGGCAATGAACGGTGCAGAGATGTGCCCAGTCAGAAACATGGACTAGGAAATGTGCTTTGCCACAGCGGGAGTGAATGAAAAAGGCCAGAGAAGAGGAGATTGCAGTAACTGAAACTGCATGTTTGTGACTCTTCCCTTCTCTTTATTTTACTCCTGACTGCTCCGCTGAGCAGGGCCTCCCAGACAGCACAAATGGAAACCCAGGTCTTTGGTAAGTGTGACCTGCTGTCACCACACGGCGTGGCTGGTGCAAACAGCAGCCACAGAGATGACTTGTGTGTGTGAGACGCCTGCCACGGGGAAGAAGAGAGCTTTCCACCTTCAGGTGGGCTTCTGACAAAGAGTAAATGGGTGGGAAGCAGCTGAAAGCAGAGGAGAAAATAAGACATAAAAACAAAACCAGAAATGCAGACAAAACAGGAGACACTGAGTAACAATTAGACTAATGTGAGATTAAGTGTTTTTACTGTTCACACTGCATGATTAAATACTGTGAGATTTGATGACTCTGATTATCTACTCAGAAGTGTATTTATGTCTGTCAAAAGCAAAATGACATGTTAGAAACAGAGGCTCACCTGCCCCACCTGTATCTGGTATGGAGTTTGCAGAGCATAGTTCAATAGTTTATTAATCAAAATTTTAACAGTGAATTGTGTCTGAACTGAGCACACATGATTGATGCAACATTGATGCTCAGCAGATTTTGTACATTGGATTTCAACAGTGTGACTTCACTGGTATTACAGGCCTGGTTTCAGGTCACTGAAACCTGTCTGCCCCTCAGGGAGTCTGCTTGACTCGTTCATTATGGTGTCACCAGAACCACCTCAGATGCCTGACACCAGCATGGTGTGGACCAGCCCAGGTGTGAATAAAGAGACAAGGTTTGGTTATCTGATCCTCTAAATATCTGTGTGTCCTTGGAGTAAGAACTGACACTTTCCTGCCCGTTCCAGCTGACTGGTTCCACTTGGTTATACCTTTCAGAAAGATAAATAAGGTGTCAGAGCTCATACTCATGGATTCCTTGGTGTCTGGTGTCTCTGGAGGTTTCTGGCTGGTTTCTTGGCAGTAAGTTTGTGCCTCTTGATGTGCCCATTAGTTGGCGTGAAGCCACACACGGAAGCCCAAATGTATTTTGGGCATATGGATTCATGTTTGTCTTCCCCTAAGCATTTCCAAAGTATTTTTCGCAGTGTTTGCTGGTAGTTGGTGCCAGCCTGAAGCCTGAGCATGTTTCCATGCTACCTCCAGCTCCCTTTGAAATCCTCAAAACTTCTTAAACAAATTCCACTGGCTTTGCAAACTTTGGTTTTCAGTCCTAGGTTAAAGGTGGATTTTTTTGAAGTGTGAAGACAGTGTTTCCAGTCATACTTCAGGGCTTTGTGAGTGGGGAGAAATGTACATTTTTCTGTGTGCTTGGTTCGAAGTTCATGATTTCATAATGAAAAATGGCTGAAGTGAGAAGGTTAATGGAAAGTCAGAGCCACAGCATTAACTCAGCACGTAGCTTCCTCCCTCTTACCGTCCTATTGAGAGAACACAAATGCCCTCCTGACTGGAGGAAATAATTATTTGCATCACACATGTTGTTATTTTAAAATCCCACCAGAACACAGAGTAACTTGATAATGCAGTAATTTACAGGTTGAAGTATAACTAGATGGACAGAGCAACAAAACAGGGCAAAAAGACAAGGACAGGATGCTTGTCAGGCTGGTACTCCGATGCTCTTTGGATTTGAACTTCAAGGGGTGCTGTGCAGGAGAGTGTGACACATGAGAAGACACATAATTGATAAGGACCTGTGCAATGTTAGGTTTTAAGCTAAAGCACAAATTAGGAATTGTATAGGAACATCTGTGCCTGCATTTGTGTTGCATTCGGAATTGAGACATTCTGTAAATTTTATTCCAAATCCATCTCTTGGGAGATCACCAGATCACAGATGATAAGACCCATGAGACTGTGTACATTCATCTAGAAATGAACTTCTAACCTCATCAGTTTGTGATGCTAATCACATCGCTAGCTAATTTCCCAGCAGTTTCTTCTTGTTGTGCTCAGCATCTATGAAGCACTGATACACTTGCAATTTGTGACAAGACACGGGATTTATTGATGCCACATAAAGCTGAGGTAATGATAAAAAAGAGAAAGGGCTGATGACTGTTTCATGATGTATCATAAATGAATGCATCACTCCAGTTAAGCAGACAGTAGGCAGGAGTGAGTGCTATAAAATCACACCCCTTGCTTTGTAACTCCTTTTTTTTTTCTGGGAGAAGCCAGGCATTGAGCTGCGTCAAAGGCTGAGCTGGAGAATACCTTCTCCCCACACGTGCTCCACCCAGCTCAAAACTGAGAAACAAGATGTGTTTGTTGTCCTAGGGGTCCTTCAGCATCATCCTGACGAGCTTTATTGGCAGATGCTCTTTAAGCAGGATACAGCTTTCATTTATTAACTCAGCTTTATTCGTGGGGAGAAACACAGCTTTTAGCACAGCAGAGAAGGGGATGTTACCAGAATGCCCTGTGTCCATCATCACTGAGGCTGCATTTAGTACCATTTATTTTAGTCTTCATCTAATAGCTACCTTTCATTCTAAATACCTTGAATTAATTAGATGTATTGCTTAGGAAAAAATGAGTCACCACGTGTGACTTGTATGTGTGACTTGGCTGCATAAAATATTAGAAATCTATAGAACTGTAGCTTATAAGCCAGTTGGTTAGAAAACAGTTTCTTGAATGCCATGAAGCAGCCCACTTTTTCATACTGATTTCTTCTTAATGACATGAATGAAAACAAGGAATTGACGAAAAGAAATTTGCTATCATTGTCCTTCGAAGTACATTTATTAACTCTTGATTTCAAAGTATTTTTATTCGCTTTTCTGCTTCATCATGACTTGCAAAAAGTCAGTGGGCAGTGGTAAAACCTAGCTAGAATAATGGAAAAACAGCCAGATGTCATTGCAATATTGCTCTTTAGCCCTACTGTTCCCACAGCTAGACATGCATTTATTTTACATGAAGGATTTGCAGTCTTTTAACACTAATTGCTGCTTATGACATTAATATTGTGCTTGTTGCTGTCTGAAATATTGGTGGTGTTAACCTCTATGCTCTCCTGCAGGACAGTGCCACAGTGCCATATTTAAAAAACATAAATTCTCTCTGCAGTGGTTATTAGGGATTTAAAACCATGGAAAGATTCCAGTCTGCCAGCCCTTCAGTGCCTGTATCACCCTTAAAGTCTTCTAGATATATATTTTTAATATATTTAGCTATCTGAAGATACCCAGGAGGAAGTTTGAGAGGACTTTGATGCTTAGTTACTGTAGGAAGTTACTTGCATCATATGTACTTAATCTTTAGAAGTCTGGTCCTTGGCTACTAATTGGGTGTTTTTAAAAATTATACTTCCATGCCATAAGAAAAGAGGGAACTGCAGCTTAAAGTCCCCTTTTCTGGACAAGTGGCTGCAAGTATAGAGTTGGCTACTGGTTTAAACTCCTCTGTTACCTCTCCAAAGGCACTCCAGAGACAGTTGTGAATCCAGGTTTCTGTCTCCTAAAAATAGAAACCTATACATAGGGTCCCTATGCTCCACACTGATACATGTAGCAGGAATAAATGAACTTCACTATTTAATTTTTAATTAGACTCCCTTTATGATATCCTTTGTAAAACTGGGGAGATTAAGCCTCTCAAATTTATTCTCACCTGGTTAAAAACCAATTAGCTATTATACACAAGTAAAATGCATCCTTATTAACAAGGATTTCTGCTAATTATATTGTTCTGGTTAAATGACTTTTCTGCCACTTGGTCTATTGAGTTCAAGTCTACTTTGGACTCTACAGTGATGCTGCCAAGACGTGAATCCAGCCAACTGAGACCCCCAGCAGTCTTGCTTGATTAAAGATTCTAAGATTTGGCCCAGCTGAATTGTTCCATGATTAATTCTGCCCATTGCTGGGAGGTTTTTTTCCTGTTCTCTCCCTCTGCTTCTTTCCTGAAGACCACACGCAAAGCAAACCCAATAGCAGTGGAAGTAGAAGACATATTTTTGTCCCTAGTATCTGGGAAGATTGAAAATAAACCAGGCTTGAACGTCAGTAGCCTTCACTTCGGCTTTGAAATGTCAGGTTCAGTTATGGAGGGCTGGAGCTGTGTTCTCCTCTGTCATTTCCCAGCTGTGCAGTGGAGCAGTGCCTGGACTTCCAGGAGTCCCACTGCTATCACAAGTGTCAGGAGAAGTGGATCTGCCTTTGAGTTCGGTTTTGTACGCTCTGTGATTGAGAACAGTAACTCATAATGAACGTGGAGTGGCACAGTCTGTGCTCCGAGATCAATCCCGCGCTGTGCTGAGCTTTCCCACTTACTCTTTTATGGTACAGGGTGTCTGTGACTCACCCGAGGGCTATTGGCACTTCCCACAGGCGACTGGGGGAGCAGTCTTCTGTGTGGGAGTGTCCTAATACAGTGATGATGAAATGTGGAAACCTGCCTAGCCTCTTACTTACCCTTCTGTCTCAATAAATAAAATCAATTGGCTTCCCAGCAGCCTGGTGGGAAGGAGGGGGTTTTCTGACAGGCTGCTGATGAGTTTGTCATGTGGCTTGTCCCAGCAGATCGAGTGCTTGAGTCAGAGCCGCTGCCTGGATGCCAGCTAAGGATTGCCCAGGAGCCCCAGGAGAGCTGTGCTCCAGCATCCCAGTCTGCCAGGCTTCCCTGCTCCCTGGATGTGTGGCCCTGGGCCAGCCAGGTGGGCAGGGTGCAGGCAAGCACAGCTGATGCACAGTGGCCCCAGGGACACAAATACATTGAGACCTGATCAAGACTCAAACCCACACCTGCTAGGAGGAGCAAAGTGGTTATTATTGTACCCCCTGCACACATAGGGTCTCCAACCCATTTTGGAGGGCATTTGCTGTTCCTCACTGTAGGAGACACCTGCAGCTGGGCAAGTGTGACACTGTTGGCCACTGGCATGGCACTGAGGAACTGTGATCTGCTTTAATTGTCACATGCACACCCAGTCTGATGAGACTCAATCAAAGCTTGTGATTTTCTCGGCTGCCCAGCAGCAACTGGCAGAGCTGAGCATGCTGAGGACGACTCAGCTTCATTGGGGGACATGAAATTTATGTTTAGGATGTCATTTGTGCTTGGTTGCCCGTTTTCTGCTTCTCTTGTGGAGAAAATGTGGTTTTGAGGCGTAAACCTCTTTGGATGTGACTGTAGAGCATAGCCCTGCTTCCTGCTGTGAGGCAAAGTGTCTTTTTGGTTACCTCAGTGTCTTCTGAGTACATAAACCGTCTCTGCCTTTGTGTTGTTACTTATCCTTATCATCAGCAGTTCAGCTCCACCTCACCCATATGCATTAGCTTTTAGGGTAACCCAGTAGATAAAGACGCTGTAAAAGTCACAGCTGGGAGTCCCAGCTCTGTCACATGTGGGTGACAGCTACATTTGTTTCCCCATATGGTGGAATGAAATACCTGGTTTTGTTATATCTTTCAGCTCTCTACTTGTCTGAATAGGCATTTTTCCATGTTCCTGTGTAACTTACCTATGCAGGTGCGTGGGTGTTACAGCATTCACCCTTCATTAGTATGTATTCAAACCAGTGAAGGAGATAATAGTAGACAACAACACCCCTGTGTCTGTGTCAAATGGGTATTTCACGGATGGCAGGGCTTTCTTTTTGGAGGTACAGTGTCTGCTACCAGGTTTCAGGTAGAACTGAGTGTGTGTATACACACTGCACTCGTCTGAGAGCCAGGAGGCCACACAAAGTGTTACACCAGTTATTCAGCTCTTCATTCACTGCAAACTAATAAGATGTCCTCATTTTGTGAGGCAATGTACAAGGATAGTTGCTCTGACTGCAGCCAGATCACCCTTCTGAGAGTGTCAGTCTTCCTGTTTTTCAGGGGTTTTGCCAACAGAGCCTGCTTTTATGTTCTTGAAATACCTCCAGGGAAACCCACCTCAGCCCAGGAGCTGCTCACCACCTTTAACTGCACGTGGCTCCTCAGTCTCCCAGGCGAGGGAGTGGGAATCAGCTCTAATTACTGGCTGCACATGTAAATTCATCGTCCTGCACACTGCAAGAACAGGGCTGCTGCCAAGAACTAAAGGGTGGTACACTGTTTTTGTCTGAGATAAATCGTTGCAGACACTGCTTTTATCTTTTTCACCTTTAATGATTAATTCATCATTAGTATTTGTTTTGATGTGTTTCACATTAAACAGCCTGGAGGTTTTTCCTCAAGCTTTGCATGCCTTTTTGATTGCTGCCAGTTGGGATCCACCGATTGGGAACTGTCGTTCTCATGGTTTGGTCTGCTTCTTGTGGAAGTCAGGGATATTCCTGAAATGGCACTGACATGGTGATATTCCTGTTCTTGAATGGGCTGCCAGATCTGCTGCAGGAAAACAAGCTTTCCAGAAAGTTATTTGGACCTAGTCTTCCCACTAGAGTTGCAAGTTCTAGTAATAGAAGACCCAGAGCTTGAATTTCTTTCCCTTGAACGGCTGCTGAACAGCATTCACCTGAAGATGCTTGAGACAGGTGAGCACAAGGTGAGCACCTAACTCCAGGTGTGTGATCCAGGGATCACTCATGGTTATTCTCAAAGTACCTATATTAATTTGTTATGTTTGTGGGGGGTTATAAAGTTCCACTGGTGCCTGGCAAAAACCCATGAATCTGTCCTGGAAACATTCAGCTTTTGTCTGAGCTCTGTTGCGATCTGACTACGAAGTATAACATGAGGTAGGGCAGGGATCAGAAATTGCAAGGTGTATGTGGGTAGGTTTTGTCACAGCCAGTTAGTGCTACAGCTGATTAACTCCACAGCTGAGGTTTCCAGCTGTAGAATGTCTCCAGCTTGACTTTATCACCGTGAAATCTCATGAGAACATTTTATGCATGCGGTACATAAGGCTGGGATCTGCTATGGAAGACATGCAGTGCTAGGGAAGAAAGGCCATTGAAATGGATGGAAATATTTCTGGCTCTCCACTCCTGAGTAACAGGAGGTTATAGAGGTGATGGGTAGGATCTGGAAAATGAAATGGAGAGGGGTCAAGTTGTATAATCATGAGACAAAGTGTCCTGAAACCTCCCTGTCCCCGAGGAGGCAGCTGCACTGACAGCAGACTCACTCAGCATCCTGCTAGGACACTGGATCAGGACGAATCCTATCCTGGCCCATTGCTTTGCATACAGAAAATTACATGCCTAAATGAAGTGTTAAATCGTGAAAAAACTAAACTGGAAACCATGTTAATTTTAAAATCATCACCATGCTCTAAGACTAATAGAAGTAGGTCTTTGGTGGGCATCCCTCTCCTGAATTTCCAATGTTCCTACTTCATTCAGACACCTGCTCTGAGCCTCTTGCTGCTTGCTACCAAGACTGGAGCTTTTTGTCACAGTCTACTCTTCAGTCACAGCTGAGGGAAGGTTACGCAGTGACTCATCCCTCCATGTCTACCTTTGTGTGCCATCTTCTAGGGCATCCAGGGTCTTTCTCTTCTAGCTGGTTTTCCAAAGCAGACCAAATTAACCTGTCAGAAGCATAGAGATCTTAAAAATATTAGTGAAGAAATTAATTTCCTTCCTGTATTGTGAGCAGTCTGTGTTTCGAAGCCCCCATGTGACCACAAAGTTCAACTCCTTGTCCTTCCAGCCACAGAGATTTAACTAATTTGGCCAGGCAGTCAGCATATGGGCACCGAACCATCTGGCTCTGAGCTGGAATTAGCTCTCCCTTGCCCAATCGTTAGATCAAGCAAGGCAAGATGTGTAATGTGGGTGGGAACAAAACCTATCATGGTGGTAGAAGATCAGAGGAGGTCAAAAAACACCGTCTGGCATGGGGACATAGCACCATTTCTATGTTTCAGCTCATAAAAATGAGCTCTCTTTTATTTGTAATGAAAGAGAATATTCAGTACTGAATCCAGTAAACCTCCTCCAGCTCTTTGGAATAGGCAAATTAAGGATATAACTTCAAAAAATGCCTGCAATCTAAGTGTAGTAGGAGAGAAAAACCAGATGTTTTGGCTTTTCAGACTCTGTAGGGCCACCTTTTCTGAGAAACTGAGATCTGCCTGGTTTTGTTCACATCTCTGCTCTGTGTCTGAGCCTCTAAGTTTCACGTTATTTGCATGTGTGTTTGTGAGTTAGGGGGGAGACTGCTGCCCTGAGATGGTGGAAACCAAAGCCCTTTCTGCAGCCACAGAAGCTGTCACCACTGCTGGACCACGTTCTTCTTGGCTGCGGTGGGAGGACATTGTGGGCGATATGAAGCAGTAGAAATTAATGTCAGGGTCATTAAACCTTCCACCTTTCTTCTAAAGCTGTCTCCAGGGTGCCCATTTCAGGGGAAGGTGGTTGACTTGGTGACATCAATCTGGCAGCCTCTTAAAATTTGGACCCTTGAAAATCAGGTGGACATGCATGATGTGAGGCACCACACTCTCCTCCCTCCTTTTCATATCCCAAACATCAGCAACAGTGTGGCCAGCAGGACCAGGGCAGTGGCTGTCCCTCTGTATTCAGCGCAGGTGAGGCTGCACCTCCAGTCCTGGGGTCATTTTTGGGCCCCTCATTACAAGAATGGCACTGAGGTGAGGCAGTGCAAGGCCCACGCACAGAATCAGTATTGGAAGGTTTTTGGGAGCAGGAGTGGTGGGCAGAGCTCTGCTGCAGCCAGCCAGCCATTTCCAGGACAGCCACCAGTTTCCTTCCCCATACCAACCCCTGCCATCTCACTCTGCCCCATTCCCCCCTTAGCAGAATTGCCGTGGTTTCTCCTTGAGATCAGGCTGGCTTGTTCCTGTGCATCCTCACATCATTCTGAGCCACCACGAAGATTTTTTGGTAGTTTTCTTTCAAGTGGAAAGCAATCTGATCTGATCACTCCCTGTGAACATGTGTGAGACTATCCTACTATCTGTTGAAATTATTGACTCATTTCAAACAAATAAGACAGCTGAGCAGAGGTAAATTTTCAGTGTCCTCCAGAGCAGAAACTGTGATTTAAACACTTCCCTTGACCAACTGGTGAATTCATCAACCCTCATGCTGCTGGCAAAACTCTCTTCAGGGTACGTGTGGGAAGAATGGAACATTGATTCTCAAAGACATTTGGTTACCCAAAGCCACAAATCCTTACAGATTCAGGCTTTCCTAGTTCTGGCTTTGACAAAATTATTTGTGCTTTCTTGTGGCATTTTACCTGTGACATGTGCTGCTCAGGGAGGTGCAGCATTAAATGTCACATCTTGCAAATGTAACACTGACTTGGAAAGTGTGATTGTGGGGGGAGCCTGCCCTACTTTAGCAGCTCTTGTGTTTGCCCAAGGTTTTTGTACAGTATTCTTCTAATTGATCCTGGTTTTCAGTATTAAATATGATCGATGTTAATGTAAGTGATTCAGTTGTGGATTGTCACTGGGGTGTCTCACATGCTCTCCTGGCAGATCAGCAGCCAAAGCAACAGCAAAATCTGGGTTCTCTGCTTTTATCAGTGCAGAGTGCAGCCTCTCTGATTAATAATCCAGGGCAGCATGCAGCAGGTTTAATGCCAGCTCTTTGGCCTCTGGAATGGTCAGGAGCCAGCAGAGATGTACAAAAAGCTCAGTCATTAAAGGATTTAGTTTCCCTTATTGTACATCAACTTCCAAATTTTAATCCCTTGCTTCTTAAAAGCAATCGCCAGCCAAAGCCCATGGAATATATTGATTTTCAGAGTTTTTTTGGCAAACATTGAAGTGAGTATTGTCCATTAGAGCTAGATCTGGACCTATGGGGCCTTGTGCACTTCTGGTGGCAGTGAGTAGGACATGTCACTGTGCCAGCCAGGGGCAAGGGAGGATTTTAGCATCACTGGGGTGCCATGCCATGTACTCATCACCACTCCAGCGCTGCAGCACAGCCCATTTGGAGTGATGGGAACTGCCATGCAGGGCCAAATACCACTCCTGGTCAAGTCAGCTCTTGTTTTGGGGATGTGTTTCAGCCCCTTTGGAGGTGGATGTTTCTGTGTTTAAGCAGTAGTAGTCAGGGAAAAATTACAATTTCCATATCAATGCAATGATTCCACAGCAAGCAAAGGGGGCCAGTCTGCACTTGGGGCTCTGCTGCAGATCAAACACTTTTTCATTAGCCCTTGTTTGCACAGCTGCCGTGCCCAGAAAACTCACTTGAAGTCCTTGGTTGCCCGGTTCAGTTTGCTCCTTTAAATCTTGGCTGGCCATGTGTTAAGATATTGCTCAAGTGCAACATTCCCTTCATTCATTTGTGTTGTTGACACCTTTGTAAAAGCACTTGGCAGAGTCATAGACTGAAAGTCTGGAGGGGAAGCTTGGTAATTTTGCATGGTTGCATCGAGCCCCGAGGTTTGTGTCTGCCTGAGGCACAGCATCCAACCCAGAGTGCTCTGAACAGGGGGAATCAATGCTTCCTTTTCATAGTTTCATAGTTACTTTCTTATACTAAGCTCTTCATTGTTTCTTACCACGGTTAATCCCTCTTTATGTTTTCTTTGTACACTTCAATTTCCCTGATTCTCACTCCTAGATTTATTTTCCTCTTCTTTTTCCCATGGATTGCAGCATCCCATGAGCCTTGTAGGGTGAAAAGTCCTGAGGCTAAAAAAGAATTAGCCTCTCTTTATTTGTATTTTTATTTCTAGGCATTTTCATTCTGTCTAATGGCTTCAGAATATTCCTGGAATTGAACAAAGCAGTGGTGGCTGGAGGTGACACCTGCCCTTTGTGCCACAGGTGGAGGAATTTTGGGGACACATCGGGATGTGGGACATGCAAGCAGCACATGGGGTTTGCCAGGACGGAGGGAGAGCATCAGGAAAAATAGGAAATGTGATGAAAGGGAGGTTGAAAGGGTGGTAAGGGCAATTTTCCTTCGTTCGTATCAATTTGCGTAATCAGATCTAATTTGCTTTAAGTAAGTCCGTGCTTTGATGTTCACTTTCAGGGCTTTTTTTCTTTCTTTGGAAATGAGTAGTGGGGACTGCTGTCACCCCAGTTCATGCCCATGTCCCCTCTGATACAGCCATAATATTGCACCATCATGTACCCCAAAAGCATCAATGAGTGCAGAGTTAATCAGGCAGATTTATCTATTGCAGTGTGGGAGCCACATGTTGGGAAGGGAGGAGTCTGGAGAGGGAGGACAGAAGGAAGAAAAGGGCTGCAGAGAAGTGGGGTTAAGATTGTGTCGCTGAGATGGGAAGGAGAAGGAATTAAAACAATATGGCCCACTGATTAAGATATTACTCTGGGATTGAGGAATCTTGGCCCTCTCTGCTCCATTATCTCTTGTGATTGCAGAAAAACTTGTAGTTTTTCTGCACAATGCTTCCCCTTCTGTAAAGTGAGAGCAGCACCTTTTAAAATAATAGATCCTGTCAGGTCTTGAGGAGATCAGACAGTCCAGTATTTCTGCAGGGCTGCGTGCAGGCATTTGGAGGCTTAGCAGAATGAATCCTCTGAACCTTTGAGACTCACTTGGTGCTCCTAGAGGAGGATAAAAGTGGAGTTAATTAACCCATCCCCAAATCCTTCCTGATCCGCAACCAGCAAGTAGCGGCCACTTCACAGTGCTTTTCTTGGCTCTCGACGTACCCAAGCTTCTCTGCAAACCAGGAGTGAGTGTCTGCCTGTTGAACATGTCTGGCACTGTTGATCTGCTTGCAGAGTAGTGGGACAGATTTGTCCGATCCCCATTGGACTTTGTGGTACCAACAAAACCTTGTGATGGTGCCACACCCACTTGCCCAAACCCCAGTGTATTATTGAAGTGAACATTGTTCATCCTTGAAGGATTAATTATTGTGTATCAAGGCTGTAAGGGATTGCTTGCTCATGCTTTAAAGGGAAGAAAGCAGCACATGAATTTCTGTGTGAAATTTTTGTGCTGGGAAGCCCAAAGCTGGTCTGGTCCAGCTTCAGCAACACAGCCCCCCAAATTTGTCTGAACTGTGGACTTCACCCCAAGTCGTCTCCATGTTGCTGATTTTTAAATTTTGAATTCCATTTTCCTTTTAATAGCTTGTCATTTGAGAGTTCCTCTGAGTAGAGAAATGTTGTGCAGGACAAGCTGCTTCATGATCAGGTGTGCAATGTGCACTTCACCAGGGAGATTAAACACTGCACAGCACCACGGCTGAGGCCTTGCTGGTCTTGAGGAGGCTGAGAAAGGGGAGGAAAATGCCTCCTCCCGTTCTCATCATGCCCCTGGAGCGCAGCAGCCACCAGCAGCTGGGGTGACTGCTAGGCACAGACATCACCTCCCAAAGGGACATCATGCTCCAAATGCCATCATCCTATGAGACATTACTTTTCGTGTCCTTTGGGGGTGATACAGCTTCCTCAGCTGCCTTCTCCCAGATCACCCTTCGTATTTGCTGTCTTCCCACACGCTCACGTCCTGCATCTGATTTCTGAGAGGGGCAGATGCGTTCAACACAGAGGACCCCGTGGGGGTGGGACTGAACCTTTTCTCCCCTTTTTTCTGCGGCACTGAGCGGGTTTATCGGCCCTGCCTCACAGAGCACAGGGCACGGTGCACATTTGGTTTGCAAATCAGGGAGGGGAGAGGGTCCTGCGTCAGCCGCAGAGCTCAGTGTTGCATCTCTGATGAGCTCTGCTGGCCTCTGCCCCACTGGCTGTGGGTGCCCGTGTGTGTGAGGGGCTGCTGCAGCTGTCCCAGGGGGGTTAGGCCTCTATGGGGAACCTCTGAGGTTCTCAAAAACAGAAATGCAAAGCATTAGTGAAAACCATACCACCGGCTAAACTGGGGGCTTTAAACCTTGTGGCAGATTGCTTGTGTGTTAAACTGCCATCATCCTGGGGTTAGGCCTCTATGGGGAACCTCTGAGGTTCTCAAAAACAGAAATGCAAAGCATTAGTGAAAACCATACCGCCAACTAAACTGGGGGCTTTAAGCATTATGGCAGATTGTTTGTGTGTTAAACTGCCATCATCCTGGTGGTAGGAGGAACACAAAGGGTCATGCGAATGTGCACGGTGTATAAAGAAAAATGGAAAAATAAATATAATAATTTTCATTTAAAATTACTGATTACTTGAAACACCATTTCTAGCATACCTTCAACTAAACTAAACAAGGCAAACCTGCCCTTGCCCTATCTAACCCATAAGGGACCAGGCACTAGACCTGCACAACAAAATAAATGCTTCCAAACACTTGCTGTGTAAAGCCAAGTGGGTGGTGTGTTGGTTTCCTGTTGCAAGTACTAAGAATTTAATTTGGGATGCAGCCTACCTGGAAATTTTGCTGAAGTGTCATGGGATTTTCCAGCCATTTGGATAGAATGAAGAGCCAAGTCATGTATTTGCTGCTCTAACATCCCACAGTGCATTATACTTGAGTTTGCTTATTGTTGATGTTAAATTTCCTGTGTGTGAAAGTCCTTGCATGAACACAGCTTTTGATGACTGATTATGGGCATAAATTCAGGTCGGTCATAACCTTTCCAGTGAATTCAGAGGAAATTGAATTAGTCTGCATGGTTACAGGAAAGATCCTGCTGGGCACCAGGGACCTTCTGCTCTCCATATCACCACACAGATGTTAGGACACTTGTGACCATGAAGGATAAAGTCCTGACACGTGATTAAGCATCTTAATTAAGCTACTTGAACCTAGAAACATGTAGAGAGTTTTGCTTTTGCTGACAGTACATGTTTACTTTCCTTCTGAACATACCCATCTGTTGCTTAATGAGTGGCCTCTTAGAATTTTCCATCTTTCTCTTGCTCTTAAAACATTGTCTGGAATTGCTGTAATTAATACTCTGCCCTGGGGTTGTAGTGGGTTAGTCTCTCCAGGGTTTGCACAAGTTAAATATATCCTTTGCAAATTATTTGTAAACATTTAAGGAACAAACCCATTAGAGGCATTGCTGAAGTAGCTAATTAGATGTGTGCTTGTAGAGATGATTTTTCTCTTTAAAGCTAGCATTTTGGCAAGGGGCTGGGTGGGAATGGTGAGGATGTAGAAAAGCCATGAAGACTCTTGGACCTGTTGCACACAGTGCTTAATAATGCTGCAGGGAAATTTGGGCATCAAGACCAAGCTTAATATCAAAGCAGCACGAATTTGATGGGGAATGTGGGGCTGTCATATGGCTGCTCATTCCCTGTGCCAACTTCTGCATGGGGTCAGATCCCTGCTTTCTCCCGACCAGCCTGCACCCTGCCTCTGTCACTCCCTTGCACCCTGCAGCAAAGGTGTCCTGTGAATTCCCTGTCACTCCCTTGCACCCTGAGAAAGGTGTCCCTTGACCCTGCATTCTCAGCTGTCCTGAAAATTCAGCCTTCAACCAACCGTCTTTGTTAATCTGACACAGGAACTGTAAACCTCTAATGTCTCAGATACTTAACCCTTACACATTTTGGCTTCAGAGACGATTGAAAGAAATTTCTCTGAATAATGACTGTATTCTGGGCTGTGAAGCACTTTGGACTGTTTACTTTTGTTGAAAGGGCCCAAAAGATTATCTAGTTCCAATCTCCCTGCCTTGGACAGGGACACCTTCCATTTGATCAGGTTGCTCAGAGTCCCATCCAATCCAGCCTTGAACACTTCCAGGGATGAGGCATCTGCAACTTCCCTGGCAATTTCTGCCAGTGCCTCACCACGCTCACAGTAAAGAACTTTTTTTCCAAATATCTAATCCAAACCTACCCTCTTTCAGTTAAAAGCCATTATCCCTCGTTCTATCACTAAATGTCCTTGCAAAAAGTTTATGATGTTGAATAAAACATTGACAAGTTGTATGTAGCTAAAAATAGCTTTATGCTTTGCAGTCATGTGAAAAAAAATTAAATCACTATTTAATCTTATCTTGTGTTTTTTCAGGATCAAGCATGAAAATATAGTTGCCCTGGAAGACATCTATGAGAGCCCAAATCATTTATATCTGGTCATGCAGTTGTAAGTACTGAACCTAATGAAGTTTTTCTGTCAAAATTGCCAACTCTTCTTGTTCTGAGTTTGTTCTTTAACCCAAAAGATGGGATATGTGAGAGATATTTGTCTTGTGTGCTACAGACTGCAAAATCCCTGGAAAGTGGTCAAAACCAAATCTCCAGTTGTGATGTGCTGGGTTGTTGTGAAATTGGGAATTAAATGGTTTTGTGACTAGTCTCACCCAAATCAAACCAGAGTGGTTTTGTGAGATCACATCAAAAAAAGAGCAGAACAGACAGACAGGGCAGCAGAGTAAATTACAGCTGAGAAGAGCCAAATGTGCCATAGGGAAGCCTGGAGCATCTGATAGAGGCAACTCTGGGGTTAAATACCTCGGGAGAAGCCCTGGGAAAAAATGCTGGTTTCTTGTCTGTTGGTAAGGTCCAGGCATGGTGATGTCCTCAGCAGTTGTTGCGCTTGCATTGTGGGGAGAATAGTGTCCTGTAAATTTTTTGTGTGTTCTTGTAACCCTACATTTCAATTCCAAGTGCTGCAAAAGGACTTGTACAGGATAGTGTTGTACAAATTCCAACAAACCAGCTGGATTGTGGGAAGTACCAATTTTATAATAAGTTGATTTACAAATCCTTAGTTTTGTTTAATCTCTTTAAAAAAATAAACAGATATTATTCCTACTTATTATTAGCTTGCTTAATGTAGTGTAACCATCACTTTTATAAAATCCTTGCATCCAGATATTTGGGTTATCTGAAGTGTAGTTCTGTAATCAGAGGTGACACTGAGTATGTCTTGGTATAAATTTCTACTTGGTCACTATTCAACACTCACTAGGGAATTATCCTTTCTGTTATAACTGTACTTGTAAACCCAGCCAATTAATTTTCCAAAGGCCAAGCATTTAGCTGTTCCAGAGGGCCACAGGTTCACTGATGCCCACTGGGGTGAGATGCCCAGCTGAAGCCCGAGGCAGGAACTCATCAGCAACGTTAGGGGTGGCAGCTCCAAGCAGTGCCCAGCCTCAACAAAGAGCTGTGCATTGTGTTACAAGATACACCAAGAGCACTAAACTGAGTGCAGGGAATAATCTTTCTGCACTTTTTTGGGAAAGAGCTGGGTCATCCCAAGGTGGAGAGGACAAGAAGGCCAGGTACTCACCCTGATCTCTGTGGATGTTACATGAAGAATGGTGCAACCTCTGCACTGCTTCTGAATTTTCATCAGTAGTTGGGCTTGTGATCAATTGGTATCAAGAGTTGGGTGGCAGCACTGCAAGGTCCAGAAGGCTCAAAATGCATTCTGCATGCCTCCTTTCATGGACTCCTGTTTGGGAGAAGGCATGTACGGATAATCTCTTGTTTCCAAGGTAACACCACCTTGTTGATACAATAGCTATGAACCATTGCACAGCATGAAGTATCTTATCTATTTGTTTACATTTCTGATTATTATTAGATTCCTTGTGGGTTTTTCAGCTTCTCATCTTTGTGTATTCCTCCTAAAGAATTTCTCCTAATTTTGTCTACATTTAAAACTTGGGTTCTGTGAAGCAGAAGGGGTTCTGATCAAACAGCTTTGAGAAAGCCACATTTCAATTGCGAAAAAGAGGGGGTAAAATCAGGGCCACTCAAAGATCAGTATCATGAGCACAAAAAAATCTCAAATCCATATGCCCTTCTCCCTGGGTCATTGCTTGCTAAGTGGGCTCTAGCTAATACTTCCCAAGGATTATTTTGTGGCGTGGACAGGATTTTCATTACCAGCCTTCCAAACACTCCCTGCTATGTTGTGGAAAATTCACATTACAGCCCCTGAGCGTCTCACAGCACCTCTGTGGGAGAAGGCTTTTGAAGGCAGACCAAGCCTCCCTGTTTATGTTTGTCCTTGAGTACATCTTCTTTTACATGAAAGCCATGCTTGTTGGCAAGCCAGCTTGAAGGATAAATATCACACCTCATTTATTCTGTCAAAGATATGGGCAAGTAAAGGTCTCAGTGTCTGTGCTGGACTTGGAAAGAAGGGAGGTTAAGAGGCAGCTGTCCATGTCTACTTGACACTTAATTTGTTCCTGCCAGTTCCCCCGGGAGCTCTTCCCAGGGTTACGTAGCTGTTGGTGAATCTGCCCTGTGTGTTTCCTGGCATGTTCATGGGGAAATAAGATCTCTGGCTTTGGTTTCACCACCTTGTTCTCACATATATTGTATACGAGCCATCACAGACCTGTTCAAACTGACACAATCCTCTTAGTGCAAGGTAGACCAGAAGTCCAGGTTGGAGATTCCTGGATTCGACAGTTTGGAATTTCATGTGCTGTCTCAAGGGGTTATGCTGCTCCTTAGAAAGGGCTGGGCTGGGCTATTTCTTCTTTCTTTATTTTCCCAAAATGCAAGATATTCCAACCTAGTGCTTCTCAGTTTGGCAAGGTTGTGGACAACTCCTTGCTGTCTTTCACTCACAGCAGTATTGCTCAGCTGTGGTATGAGGTGGTTACTGGTGCAGCTGCAAAGCAGAACACAAATGTAGGATAATCACTGCCTCTCCTGTGATGACTCTGCCAAAATTTTGCAGGCACTATAGAAAAATACTGCAGAACATTTGTTGTATTTCCGTGAGGATGATGTGCTTTCCAACCAAGAAAACATCTGCTCCTTCCCAAGCTTAGATTTCCTATAGTACTGTTAAGACCTATACAGGCAACAAAGACAAAAACTAAAATGAAACTGTTAAAGTTCCATTCCTTCTGGATGCTGGGTGAGACTTCCCCAGAAGATATTGTAGAAGACAGGGGGAAAGAAACTGCTTTCAGAAATAGTTTTGTTGAACTATTTTGGTGTAATAGTGAGCTCTGTTAATGAGCAGTTATAGGATTTTTGGTTGCTGTTGGTGCCATTTGGTAAGAATTACCCTGCTCTGTCTTCTCAGTGTTCTGCCTTATTTCACCTGTCCGTACAGGGAAAGATCTTGATAATCTGTTGTGGTTGGTAATGTCAGATACTAATGTTTCATTAGCATAATCAGCCTCTTTGGGTATTGAGGAGTCATTTTCTGCATGCTGGAAAATCATGCATAAAAATGGATTTACATAAACACGTGGAATCTTAGAATCAACTAGGTTGGAAAAGTCCTCAAAGATCATTGAGTCCGACCATTAAGCTGTCACTGCCAATCCCACCACTAAACCACGTCCCCAAGTGCCACATCTACACATCTTAAGTACTTCTAGAGATGGTGACTCCTCCACTTCCCTGTGCAGCCTGTTCCTGTGCTTGACAACCCTTTCAGTGAAGAAATTTTTCCTAATAATCCAATCTAAATGTCTTTTCTGCCTGAGTTTTGCGGGTTCATTTGCAAATGCCGTTTCTGACTGTGCTGTGTGGGCAGATCAGAGCAGATTCCCAAGGCTTGGCTCTGACTTCATCTCTGTTGTTCACCTGCATTGAAGCATGAAGTAGCAGAGTTTGGTTTCCCTGAGAATTTTGTGTAGCCTACACTAATCAAAGCCACAGGAGGTGGGGCTGTTGCTTCTCCAAAAATACAGGACCATGCTAAAAATCGATTAAGTTCTGCTTCATCTGTCCTTCCATCCATCCATCCATCCATCCATCCATCCATCCATCCATCCATCCATCCATCCATCCATCCATCTTTGCTTAAAATATGTAGGAACTTAACATTTTTGCTATCTCAACTCTTCTGTCAAAGTTAGTTGAAATTCACCCAATAGGTCAGAAATTACTAAGGGCTGTCAAGTTGGGATGGAGAGTCATTGTGTCTGCCTTTGGAAAAAGCAGGTCTAAAACAGACCTCCAAATTACATGGAGCAGCCTGGGGAAGTGTGTAGCTTGGTAAGTAATGGTCAAAGCTGAAGACCCACCTCTGAGTTTCATTGCAATTTTTTGCAGAGTCAAGAATATTGACAAATCTAGAGGCATTCCTGTTAATACTAGGATCTAGTTAGAGAAAGTGAAAGCCCTAGTGCCTGTCTGGTATAGTGTTCCACCTCTTTGGGGCACCTGTGATCTGATCCCCTTGGCAAGGCTGGTTTGCCTAGATCCTGTCAGCTGCTGTTTCTGGTTCTCCAGAGAAACCAGAGTATTTTCCCTGTGTGATGTCTTTTGAGGCTTTGGCATCTCTGCTGAGAACAAGTTTTTAGGGTAAATACCCTGTTTGACCCAACCCTGCAGTACTTCTCCTTAACTTTGCAAAAAAACCCTGCCCAAGCTGAGTCTAAACTCCCAACCTTGAAGTTTTTCCAGCTTGGTCTCTTAGCTCTGCTGAATTATTCAGATGATTTCCATCACAGAAAAGCTGAGATGACGGAGGCTCCTTCCTGCCGGGTGCAAGTCACGCACCGAGGAAAGCCCTGCCCAGAAGCTTGCAGGCTTAGAGTCCCAGTGTCCCATTCCTGCTGTTTATCAGCTCTGCCCTGCCACACAAAAGCACCTTCTAACCCTGCCAATGCCTTGGAGGCAGCTCAAACGGGCAGGTACCCACCGGTGATAAAATCTGCACAAGTTTTTGTTATTACCGGAACTACTCTCCTTGTGATTTTCCTTTCAACTGGATGCTTTGCTAACAAGTAAGCAGAGTGCTAAGCTGTGATTAAGTGCTGAATTCACTTTGTTTTTTGAAAGCCCAGTGTCTGAGCGCACTCTGAGAGCAGCCGAACATGAGCTGTGTATTTAAGTGACATTTCAATGAAAATATTCAGCCTCCAAGAAAAACAACAGACAATGGAAGGAAGTGTTGTGTTTGCCAGGTTCCTTACAGAGTCTCGCAAGGACTCGGTGTGTTACAAAACAGCGATCTGCACGCCAAGCCCGTATCATATCAGGATGCTAATTAAAGCAAAACACAGATCTGCCATGCCACATTCCTTAGGCGAGGCTTATTCCCCTGCTTGGGGGGTTTTGTGTAATCTTTATGCAGAAGACAGAAGGAAATCTCTCAATCGCAATGGAATTTATATCATAGACCCAAAGAATCGTTTTGGTTGGAAAGGACCTTAAAGATCATCCAGTTCCAACCCCCTGCTCTGGGCAGGGACACCTTCCACTAGACCAGGTTGCTCAAAGCCCCATCCAGCCTGGCCTTAAACACTCCCAGGGATGAGATATCCACAACTTTTCTGGTCAGCCTGTTCCAGGGCCTTACCAATGGATGATAAAAGCGTACTGGGTTCTCCAGGAGCAGAAAACACCTGTGTCCAAACATCTGAGAGGCCCCTCAGCAGCACTTTTCCCTAAGGATAGTGAGTTTGTTATTATTAGTAGTAGTAATGGCAGTAATGGTAACAGGAGAAACACCACTAGGAATGAAGAACACTGGAGCTGATGACCACGTTCCAGGGATTCAGTTTGTTTCATGGTACAGGATGGGACATCAGCTGCACACCCACAGACTCTGCTCTTCTTTGTTTCCAGTATTACTGGCTTGGCCGAGGTGTCTCAAAAGGGTCAGCCCAGTTTAGTGCCTGACACCCACTGAAAATACACTGGGTATGGATCAAAAGGCTTGGATCCCATGCTTCCTGCATCTCCTTTAGCTGCACAGGAGTAAGATGTGTAGTAGATGTATGTGGCAGATGGATCTCGTGGTTTATTGGCTAGGACACTTATTGGATGGGCCAGGGAAAGACCTGTTCTCAATTTGTGGTCAAACAAATATGCATGAATTTTACATTATTCAGTTACTGAATAAATTGTACACTTGGTTTTAGTGGGGTTTTGGAGCGAATGCTACATAAAAACTGCAGTACCAAAAAGGCTGATGCACATCTGGGCAAGCCAGGATGGAGCCTGTGAGGTGCCAAGGGAGCTTTGCTTGGACTTTGTCACAGCTGAGCAGAGACTTAGGGGCTCTAGTTAGGCAAGGCTTCATTTCCACACAGCTTATGTAGTGAAACATCAGTGATTTGGGCAAAGCAACCTTTGTGAGTCTGCAGTGGAACAAGATACGTGTGGGAAAAAGTCTTTTGCTGCTTCTGTGGACAGGAGGTTCTCAAACTGAGAGGATTGTGCTGCGTGGAAGGCACAGCTCCCCAGGGATGGATCCAGCTGGCGAACAGGGAAAGCAAAGTGGGACAGCAGGAACAGGGTTGAGCACATGTGACACGACTGGGAGTGTCACACCATGACTGTGGGAGAAGCGCTCAGGAAAATGAATCCTAGGTCCATCACAGCCTTCAACATGACCATACTGCACACATGAGCCCAAACTGCAGAGCTGGCATGTTGGATTTTGGAATTGCCCTTATTACTTAGGCATGGGAAATACAGGTTTTGGTTCCAGCCTGTTTCTAGTGGTTAGAGAAGTCAGAGTATGTTCTGTCAGTATAGCTAAAAAAAATGATGCCTTATCAAAATTTCCAAAGGCATATTGACTAAACAACACAGGCACCCCTGCTAAAAGGCTAAAGGAGTTAATCTCAGTGTACTTCAGTACTTTCCCACTTGAGCTTTGCAAGCTGCTGACTGCATCATAAACTAGCCCTTGGCATCATGCCCCTGGGAACTCGGTAGCAGTTACCAATCCAGCATCAATTTAACATCTTTTCCTTTGTGGAAAAAAGATTATTCCATCAGTTGGGTTACACTGGTCAGTGTTAAATATGAAGGAGGATCTCCCCTTTCCCAGTGGCTGAGTGGTTATAAGAGGACTAGTGATGCCTTCTCCAGCCACCTAGAAACACAGACTAGACAAGAGTAAGGGAATAAAGATAGGTATTTATTTGAAGGGCCTTCAAGGTACACCCTGGGGGAGCCAGAGGCTGCTTCCATAAAAAGTGGACCCCAAGATGGACCCCAGGTCACGAGTTCTTCACACCTTTATAGGTTTGGTTCATTTGCATACCACGGTTAATTCTCCAATTAAAGCCCCAGTTCAATGATGTAACTCCCCTCAGCTTGCTCCCCTCTTAGAGTCTTTGGTTTAGACATTTTGGGCCTAGAAGAGCCTGGCTGTCCTTGAAGGCAAAGCCTGGAGAGGCTTTGTTATATCTATCTTGCACGAGAGAGCAGAAGTTACAGGCTCCAAGGAGCTTAGAGTTACACTCTAAGCAGCACAGAATTTGAAAAATACAAAAGTTAAAACCTAAGGCATCACTAGCAAAGATTAATGTCAGGGTAGAGATCAGTGTGGCCAAATTTATTGGTAATAGATTAATAGACCACAAATTGACCACCAGAATGGCTTTTAGACACCTGTAATTGAGTGGATTCTTTGTGATCCTGAAAGTGTGAATGTGCTCATTGGCTAGTCCCACCTGCCCTCAGCACTTTTGGTTTTTCTTATTGTTTTTTTCTGGCTAGGGCAGAATTTTTGGAAACTCCTAGTCCCCATGTCTCCTCCAAACACAGCACCTTTTCCTGGGAATGGCACTGAGCAGCAGTCGTGTTGCTTCCTTGTGCTTCAGCTGTGGCTGGGAGCAGGCATTTTAGAGTCCCTGGCTAGCAGTCCTCCTACAGCAACAGAAGAATGGTGAGAGTCTTCTTCACCTTGGAGACTAAAAAAGACTTTTTTTTGATGATTTCCACTTAGAATATTTTGTCGCCTTCAACTGGTGCATACAATTGTCAACATCTTTGTTCCAAAGCTTGCTCTTGTTGTTACCTTAGTCAAAACATCCCAGTAAGGACTCATTAGCAAGGCAACACTGAGGTTTTGGGGATTTTTTTTTAATCGAAGTGCCATGCTACTCCTGATGGAGAGTGATTATCTTTTTTCCCTACAGCCTTGAGAATAAAGAGGTAATGGAGAAAAATTTTCTCATTTTCATTGAACAGACAGCATTGTAACGTTGTTTGCTTTTACAGAAATGTGAACAGTTCAGGTGAAAATGGATTTTTTCTTTGGAGATATCTATTGTTGCAAAGCTGCTGTTGTCAATAAAGAAAACAAGAGGTTTGGCCAAAATTCAAAATAAACCTTGTTCTAATGTATTAATCTTTGAAGTTACAGAAAGATTTGAAGGTCTCATAAATCTGCTTGTTTTCCTATGCTGGTGATTACAATAAACAAGTGCTTTCTGAGGGTTATTTGATGTAATGTTCACTCCCCAGCAAAGGCTGATACCACATCCTTCAGGTGACAGTATGTGCCTTGATTGATTTTTTTTTTTTTAAACATCAGTAGGTTTTGGCATCATCAACTTGAGTTTATTCCTTCAGCCCAGCAGCAGTTCCCTCACTAAGTCCCCATTTAAGGCTCTCTTGCAGCTGGGCATGGGGGTGTATGTGCCTGTAATGTATAGCTTGGTCTGGAGCAGGAAATTGATGGGGCAGCAGTACATATCTGCCAGTAATCCTGGATAATATCACTGCTTCCCTGAGAGCAGGAGTGAGGCTTTTCTCTCCAAACAGCAGGAAGGTGGCTATTTAGAGCCCTAGCAATTTTCTTGCCATTTTGTTGGCTTTGGATAAGCATCTCCTTCCTTTCATGCTTTGCCCAGAAGTTTCATTGCTAGTTACTTGATGTTCACGTAGTCACTGAATGAGTCTTTTAGATTTAGTTTTGCTTCTTTCAGTTCCTGGTAATTTACGCTGTGGTGCACCAAAGTCAATTAAGTAGCTGGTGTTTAATTCAGGTGGAAGGGGCTTTGCAGCAAGGCATATAAAAATGTTAAATCCATAAATGCCACAGTGTGAGAATTCATTATGATACAGTAGGATCTCTCTCAGGCATGATGTGGAGTCATTCTGATTAAATGGTTACACTCATTTAAACAGAAAAGGCCTTTCATAACAACCTGGAAAGCTCTGAAGCGAAATAACACAGCATTGAAGCAAGATGCAAAATGAATGTGGGCATTCCCAAGTCCATTCTATTACATGAAAACATTATTAAATTTTGCTTTTGGAGGAAGGTTGTACAGACTGTGGCGAAAGGGACAGTAGGAGGCTGACAACTGTTACGTGTCAGTGTGTTCCAGAAGACATTCCGTGATTTTGTGGCAGAAAAATAGGCTCAATTTCCCGAGCATGCTCATGCCTCAGCTCCAGCCTCTGTTCTAGGTTGTGCAGTCAGGTAGGTGACTCTGGTTAAGAGTCTGTCAGTGACTCCAGAGTCAGTGCTGGGCTAACTTGCAGCTACAGGTGCATTGTGTCACCCAGAGCCTCTGTGGACAAATTCCAGAAGAACCCACTAAGCAGGCGATGATGGAGCATCATCATCCCATTCATATTCACACTGAAAGAAAAGATCTCTCACTAAACATTTTGTCTGCATTGCCCCAAAAACTCTACATAGGGTGTATTTTTAAAGCCAGGCTGATTTGTACAGATTTCTTTGGCTGGCTGGGGGTCATGGCCTTAAACAGGAGAGTGTAAAACCTAGAATTTTTAGTGGAAATACAGGCTGCTGTTTCAAACCCTGTTTTGACTTCCTTTTGCAGTATGATGGTTATCTCCTCTTACAGAAACTATTTTCATAGGACTGCAGAAGTACTTGCCATAGGTTTCTGCTTTAAACATTGTCCCTGGAAAATTATTCAGTGGAAAATGAATGTGGAGGATTTTGTGTTTTTCTTCTTTTTTTTTTTTTTCCCCCCCCCGCCCCCGAAACAGTGGTTAGGTCTGCTGTAGCCAAACTTTTACTTTTTTAAGCATTTTATAGAAAAAGAAAATACTGTTGCTGGTGAAGCCTTTCTTTGATGCATTTATAGAACATGCGCTCATTTCATTCTGATTCATGCCTCATGGTTATGTCTTAGCCCATAAAGGCCATTTTTTTTCTCTTAAATTGGAGGAAGAGTGTGTTCAGAGACCCAAGTGTTTATGTCATCTTTTCCCTTCTCCAAAACAGAATTCCCATTTGGGGCTGTGTGATCCTGGCTTAGCTGTAAAAGGCTTTCTTTACTAGTTCTGAGGATGGTTTGGAGGAATTTCGTGTTTATTCTGTCTGATTACTCTGTTGGCAAGGAGCATTTAACCACTCTGTAATTCTATTTTCTTCATCCCTAATTGATGATACTCTAAGGAGCACTGATATCCTTGAGTGAGATGTAGTAGAGCTTTAAATGTCCATATGTCCCTGAGGAAAGGAGATACCATTCTCCAAAATGCATTGTAAAGCAAGAGTCAGAAATACAGTTTGAAATCCACTGAAAGAGAGCCGAGATTTTAAGACCTACATTAGCATAAACAGAGGCAGCATTACTAAAAACTAGGCTTGGCATCTGTAATATTAAAAATCAGGTAGAAAATTAAAATTCATGCAACTATTTCTCTCTGCCTTAGGGTTTTTACCGTGAAAACTTTGCTGTGAGTCTCTTGCAGCTCCAGAAAAGGGGTTATTCCTTTAGGATTAAACAGAGCTGAGCGTCCATTTTGCCATGACTATGATGCTCCCTGCCGTGAGGTGGTGTCAGATATACTCAGTCCTAAAGTTCATGGTCACCCTGCTGCAAAACATTACCTAGTGCCATGGGATAGGAGAGGTGTAACCACAATTAAGCAATGCTGAGCAGAGAAGAGAGAAATTACCTTGCTCCGATTGCTCACCAGGCTTATCTGCAGGAATATTTATCCCGCTGCAGCCCAGGGTCTTTCCTGTCTATTAAGGCTTGTTTTCCTGTAAGCATGGGGCAGGACCACTTGCAGAGAGTGCTTCTGACATTTTGCTTCTTGGGGCTGAAAACTCCCTGCCAGAAACTTTTAAATCTGCTCTTTTCAGAAGCTTTTGCAGCTGGATGGATTTGCTGTAGAGAGGTTTTGCTTCCCATTGGTGCTGTCCTGCCTTGTCTGAAGGGTGGGAAGGGAGATGTAGGTTAGCTCTCTGCCACTGAAGATTGTGTCACCGGCTGAAATGTATTTTAAAAGGCTAATTTCCTAGGGAAGGGCATTTATTTTGCACTCTCTTCCTCCACAACTTAATGTGTTTGCAGCTGGAATCCCTTTCCTTGCTTTTGACATGTGACCACTGTCAGGAGAGCCATGGCAGCTCCTAGAAATAACATGTGGGAACATTTTGGGAAAAGACCATTTCTCTGATGTGTATGGGCTTTTATTTATAATGGAATGGAAGTGAGGAGTGCTTGTGACATGTGCAGGAGAGCTCATGCCTACAGACAGGAGCAGGCAGGGTTGCTGCTGTCAGCAATTCACACCAAGATGGAGAAAGCTGCTTTTGAACAGTCCCTCCTTTAATCCTGGTCCCACCTGAGCTGAAATAACTCAAGAAATTTGCTACTACATTCACGGCTGTGTACGTTTGAAAGTTTGGAACAAAAAGGCAAAAGTTTGCACAGCTCCACAGGTAAAAACATGAGAAGGAAAGGAAAAATAGCAAAATAACTGATGAGCTGCTGTCTGTTAGCTGAAGATCCAGAGGTTCTCTCTGGCCTGAATTTCCTTGGAGCATGCTGAGAAATGTGGCCAGGTGACAGTCATGTAATAGATTTTCACCTGTGGCTGAGCTTTCCTGAGCACATGCCTGCTCTCAGCCCACTCCACTTGTGTGTATCTTCATCCAGGGGATTCTTCCTGCACAAGGTGTGTCAGGGATAGTGGCAGAGGAGATAGCTCACAGCTCAAAAGAGGAGGAGGGAAAAGCAGAAACTGAGCCATATGGAAAAGAAAGTAGAAGCAGACACAGCATCTCAGTGGTAGGTGCTCATTAGGCTGTCTCTGATGTGCTGGGAAGACTGAGTTTATCCTGCTAAAGGAATTCTAATATTCTTCTCTAAGCTGAAAAATGTAGCAGAGTGCGTAAAGGACCGGTCTTTTTATATAGAGAAAAATACTCTAGCATGTTTACCAGCACTGTGTAACAGGAACCAGTGGCTGCTGCTCTTGAAGTCTTGTGAGGATGTTTCTGTGGTTAGAGCACACAGATCTGAAAATCTGAGAGTTCTTGTCTTATGCTGTCACAGATTTACATTGTGGTCTCAGATCACCTTGTCTTTTAATTTCCTTGCTCCCAGAAAGAGAATACCTTCCTTATTAATTCTGGGTAAGATTAATTGGATTTTTGTTTGTTGTTGTTTTTCTTTTTTTCTTGAGTCACTGCTGTTCTTCACAGAATAAGTTGTTAAAAGAAATACGAGTGCTGGGGTCTGGCCTCTGGAGTTGTTCACGAGGAACGCTGTGGTCCCTCTGTGTAAAAGTGAATGGACTTGTTTGCTGGGACTTACTGACTGTTTCGAAAATATATTCAGGCATGCCTTGATCCCCCCTAGTGTTTCCCTACAACTCCATGCTCTGCAGAAGCTGTGCAGTGGCTTTATCCCTCCATCCCATCCATGTCTGTGCAGAAACCTACAGAGAACAGAGCCCAGGCTGTCTGGTGACTCAGTGTAACAGCATGACTGGTGATGGCCATCATCACTGCATAGATTTATTTATCCTTATGATGTAGGTATGTGGAAGTCTCAAGCAGCAGATGTATGACATCCAGAGTTAAAAATCCACTTACATAAAGCTGGGATTTCACCTACTGTGCATAGATGTGGGGGCAGCCAAATGCATCATACCATCAATGGAGGGGAACAAAAAGAGTAATCAGTTAAAACTTGGTAAGGGAGAGCTATAAAGCAGCATCTAAACCCTGGCTGGGTAGAAACTGAACAGCAGTATCCTGAATTGTAATATCCATTTCTTTGTGCTGTGAGTAGGTGGAAGTGGTTCTTGCAGATACAGGGATGTAGGAGCAATGTGCCAAAGCACATGGTGTGGGGGACTCCAGCACCTCTGCTCGTGCTCCCCCTGGGAAGTGTGACTGGATCTCTGTGGAGGCAAGGTGTGGTGGGTGATTTGGGGATCCCCAGTGTGCCCAGGTGCCCTCCAGCTCAGAAGGAAAGTCATACTTGTGTCATACCCACCAACCCTCCTGTGAGAGTTGTCTGGGTGTGCTTGGGCACCATATTCCCACTCTGGGGATATGAATGATCTTTTTGACTCCATCTTTACTGGTAAATACAAAAGGTCTGTATTGGTGCTGTCCACTGATCTGTGTGCAAGCACTGGCCAGGAGGATGGCTGGCTCAGGGTGAACCAGCTCAGGGGAGCGTGCCATCAGCCCTGTCAGTGTGGGCACGTGTAGGGCAGTGTCCTGTTCCTGTTCAGGGACAGACCAGGCACAGTTCCCATGCCTCTGCTTCTCCTTTGGGGAGTGGAAATAACAGCCCTTTCTGTTAAACTCTATGAGGTTTTGAGATAATAATATCAGTTTAGGCATGTAAGTGCCTCAGACAAATATATTGTGCAAACACCAAATGGATTAAAGTACAACTTCGAGCACAGTGATATTGCTTAAAGGCTGGTTTAGTTCCATTTCAAAGGATTTCTCAAAATAAATCGTCTGAGTCCTGCTCCCTCTTTGCAAAAAATATGGACACTGTCACCAAAAAGCCATTAAAAAAGAAAAGCAAAGCATCTAAAAGCTTTCTCCTGGTTTGAATTTTTAGATTTCAGGGTGGGAATATATCAGTTTATCCATTAAGCATTGGTCTGGCACCACTCTCCATCGCCCTGTGGCACAAATCACTGCACCAAGAGCTCCTTTTGGTGTGTTTTTTTCAGAGCTTTCTGACACAATTCAAACTTCAGCCTGTCCACAGTCTCACCACTGGCATGAACACGAGGGACTTAGAAGTGGTTTCCAGAGTTATGTCCTGGCAGGTTATTCCCACCTGTGGATGCCAGGCCTTACTTAGCCACAGGTACCTGTGCTTTGTGATTCGGTCTCTCCCAAGGGCAGGACAAGGAGAGGAAGAAATGGGAGAGGGAACCTGAGCTGGCAGCAAGAGAATTGACTCTATGGCAGGAGAATTGACCCTGAGTTTGAGGCACTGTCTTGTGTACCCTCAGTCATGCGTGTAGCATGCCATGTGGCTGTGAATGCAAAATTTACTTCCTTGCTGTTTACTTAATCTATAGCCTCCTGGTAGTAAATTATATTCATTGCCTCCAGTTCCTGTTCCTGTTGAAGAGTTATTTGCAAGGCAAAGGAAATACGTGCTGTTTTTATTCTGTTTGGACTTTGCATAAAATAGTCCTATTTTTTCAGTCTGAAGACACAAATGCCCTTTAGAATGTGAATATTAGCATTGTGTTTAGAAAAAAAATATTTTCTTTCCAAAGTCTTACTACTCATCTAATGACTAATTTTAAAGAATTGGATATTCTTTATGATTTTCAGAGAAATTCCTAAACCAAAAGGTATCCCACTTCCCTTCATCTTGAATTCTTACTCAGCAGATAGCATCAGATTCCAGGGTAGCTAAGTCTTACACAATTAAGCTGTGAAGCCTTTGATCTGTAGAACTCATTGATACAGAGAGGTGCAAAGCAAATACAGTTTCTTGTAAGGTTTTACTTCTTGCAATATGTTCAGAATTTCTTTTGAAGATTCTAAAATTTTATTTTCTGGTAAGCCGTAGAATCACAGAAGGGTTTGAACCAGAAGGGTCTTTTTAAAGATCGTCTATTCCAACCACCTCTGCCATTGAGCAGGTGCAGGTTTCATTAGATCAAATTGTTCAAATCTCCATCCAGCCTGACCTTGAACACTTCCAGTCTCTTAATTATATGTCTGAATGTGTGGTGGGGACTTTGCCTTTGCCCCCACAGAGAGGCAATGGGATGGTGTCAGGTCACGCAGGGTGTTCCAGCCTGGCTTCTGCAGATGAATCATCTGTTTTTGAAGGATTGGGCTCTTGCATTTGATTCACTCTCCTTGGCAAGCTGAAAATAGTGTGCATTGTTCTCATAATCCTTAGCAACTTGAAAACTGCCATGAATTGAATACATTTTAATCTTTACCTACAGCAAGAAAATAGGCTAATTCAGTTATTCCTGCAGTTCCTTAGCTAATGCTAATTAACTGATGGCTTTGTACTTTTCCAGCAGTTTTCTAAACATTTCCCTTATCATTTCAATGAGGTCTTTACAAATTTGAAGCATAGTGAATAGAGTTATTTCTACCATGTGCACTAGTAAGTCCAAGCAAGATGTTAAAGTATAACTGTCCAGGAAACAAAGACCCACTCCCACAATCTCATATCATAGATTACCAAGATTAGTAATCCCCTGGACATGATTTTCGCAGGGAAATTGTTAACAGTCAGGTTATAGAACAAAAACAAATTAAGGTGATGTTGAGAAGTGGTACTGCACATTGATGGAGTTGTACACAGCACAGAGCACAGACCCACCAGATACAACAATTCTGCCCCAAATTGATCTGAATGACTGTGAGTTTCATCTTTGAGCTGCACTTTCTTTATTTCCTCTGAAATACACTCCTCAGTTGATTTACAAGTGATTTGGTAAATGATTTACATGTGGTCAGATAAATTGTTGAAAGCCCTGAGCAGGTAACTTCAGTCTCCTGTGCTTAAAGCTGTAAGTGTTGTAGTACATTTAGGAAGATCATTTCTCACATGACCAGCACAAGTGACCACAGATGTGTGGTGCAGAAGAAGAGCCATGTGTCTGCATTAGGGTAAATTTTGCCTTCAAAAACAAAGGAATGGCTGTTCTCCAGCTACAGTGATCTGGTGTTTACTACCAGTTTTGGGGAGGAATTACAGTTGTGTCTTGAAACCACATTGCCCCAATGATTTCTGCCATGATCTGGCTCCTGGGCTCAACTGTGTTGGGCAAAGACTTCCGTCTCTTGTCAAAACTGCATTAAGCAGCAGGCTGATGAAAATTAACAACCACCAAACCATCTGGGACCACTGGATAATCTCATTTCATGTTCTGCAAGGAATACCCTCATCCTTTTACCCTTACTTGGTACAAACCAAATGCCACAAAGGGAGCTTCGAGGACTGTGTGGAGAGACTGGAAGCAAGACAGAGAACAAACAGGACTAGTGGGATGTGGATGGTGGCGAGCAGCACTGATCTGCTTTACATACCCAGCCAAGGAGTTGATATCAGCTCTGACTCTCCCTGGGGCTTTCTCAACCCTGCAGAATGCAGAGACTCTGTGTTCATGATCACATCTAGGGGCACACCATGCTGCAGCTGAATTCAGATGGAATTTTTCTGCTAACTTTGATGGAATCAGTCCCATAGGTGAAAGATTAGGTTTTACCTCTGGAAAGAGCTGTAATAATTGAAAAAAAAACCAAACCAAAACAAACCAGCATTGAATGGGATGGTAGAGTGGTTGTGATAAGCAAGGGAAGTAAGTACTTCGGTGAACAAAATTTGCAGATAAAAGGGTAGGAGTGGACCAAACCTGCTGCTTACGGTGAGGAATTCTTCCCAGGCCTACCTGGTTCAGGCTTGCTAAACAAAGAGGGCAAAGGGCTTGTTTATGACTTCTGGACAAACCTTGGGCAAACTTCACCTACCCTGCTGGTGGCCAGGCTGCCCTGCACCTCATGTACCTTCACAGCACAGAGCAGCGGCCCTTGTCTCCTTGAAGCCTCAGATGGTGCCATAATGTCCCTCACAATATGATCAATATGCTGCTGACCGTTTTCCAGTTTAGAAGGTCTCACAGCATGAGAAGGACCATGTTGCAGTCTACTTTCATAGTCTACTTCATAGCATGAAGAGTGTGAATTGTGTGATCTGGTGACCAGTGTGGGAAGCTGGGACATATTGGAGGGAACTCTCATTGTACTTATCCAAACCAGAGCCAGGGTGTGACCTAGGAGGAAATCCTTGAACCTCACACATTCCGTGCCTAAGTGAGTGCTTAAGCTCATTTCCTGGCCTTTATTTAGTTGGCATTTGTAGGTGTGTCCTACATCTCCCTCCAAGCAGAGGGAGACCCCAAAGTCATGACATTGGATCGACATGGTCAGGTTCTCAAGCAAATCCACAACCTCCTTGAGAGGACCTTCATGTCTCCCATCCCAGTCAATTTGAGGACTGGGGAGGAGGGAGTCTTAGGGCTGGTCTCGGTGTCTCTGGTGCTGGAGGCCGGGCTGATTGCTCCTGTTCCAGGGCAGAGAGGACACTGCCGATACCAAGTTGAGCACAGCAGCTGGTGGGTAGGAGTCGGTGCTGAGGCAGCATCCTGTGCTTCCCCGCCGGCGTGAAGAGCTGCTCGGCCGTGAGGGAGGGGAGGAGGGAGTAAGCTGGGAGGAAGCTGTCATGGATCTGCCTCTCATTGCTGCTCGCAGTCCTACGCTGGCTGAGTCAGAGCTGGCGGGAAAGGCGAGACATGAGGGTGGTCTCTGGGAAAAGTCCACGCTCAAAGACAGTGAGGAGGAGAGAACCAACAGGACCCTCAGTCTGAGGGCTGCTAGGCTGAAGGGCTGTGCGTGGTCTTACCGAGTGGATGAGGATGAGGAAGACTATGCTGGAAGGCTGTGGTGCGCAGGAGTTGTGTGCTGTCTCACACATGAATCTGACATCATGGTTGGCTGTTGGGAGGCTCAGCCTTCAGCATGGACCAAGCCACCACATTCAAGCTGCTGAGGGCAGCCCAGGAGGATGTGCAATCTCCAGCACAGCATCAAGTGAGTTTCCCTTCCTTGTTGCCCTTCAGCCCTCATGTTGTGGGTCCACCAGCACTCACACAGCCAATCCAGTACTCAAACACTGTTCTGATCAATAACACTTTTAAAGAGTTCTTCAGGAGCTACTTAATGTGTTTTATGTCGTTCTCAGTTCAGGTGTGCAAAGCCAAACAGGGTGAGCTTTGAAATCAAGTTTATGTTCGGCAATAATCCAGAGAAGAATTAACAAAGGCTTCAAAGTTAAATTATCTGAGATAGCATGTCAGGCCATTGAATTTCAGTTCAGCAGCATGCCAAAATATTCCGAAATGTCTCTTATGATGTATTTCATTGTTTCTTATAATTTGACTAGTAGGAAAGTGATTAAAAATAAGACTGCATCCCTCTGTTTCTCTTTGATTCATTGTCTGAAATTTCAAGATATTTAAAAGGTATTTATACTCATACATTTAGGCTTCTGCAGTCATTTGTTTTACTATGCAGTTTGAAAGTGATTCAGTTCAGCAGTTAAGGTCTAAACTAAATTGTCAAACACACAAAAGGATATTTGCATATGTTACTTACAGCATCCATTTCAAGCTCATTTCCCAGCAAGAAACATGGGCCTTTCTGTTCCTTCCCCACCTATTTCCTAATAATTTTTGAACCATTGGCTAATCAGAGATGTATCTGATGGAAGAGTAGACTTATATCTTGGATATAAGTGGATCCCTGTGCATTTTGTGTTGATGTCTCCCTGCTAAAGAGAGATCTACAACAGTGCCTTCAACAGAAGGAAAGACATATTCTTGTGAGGTTTGAAAGCGGTAGCATGTGCCCCATAAACAGCTCAGTGTTTCCTGGTGACTGAAACAGAGGGGTGTTTCCTTTTCCAAGTATAGAGTGGTTATTTTGAGGGCTTGACAGGGGAATGTAGAATTTCATGCATCACCCACGATGTTTGAAAAAGCATTAGGATATTGAGACTATCTGAGACAAGAAGTACAGAAATGTTTTAAGAGGCTAGCAGAAATGCCTGGGAAGAGTTTGAAAGAACTCAGAAGGTTATTTTGACCAAGCAATGGTGAATACAGGGTATATAATGCGCAATATGTAGTGGATGCAGGCTGCTAGGGGAGAGAAACTGGCTGCTATTGGCAAATGGTGACAGACCTTTTCTGATTCCAAACTCTGACTGCAGGTGTTTAAAAAGCCAGTAGACAATTCCTGTGGTACTGTTAACCTGCAGAAGCAAGTATGGCTCTGCAGATCCCTCTGTTTCTCAAGAAGAAACATCAGCAAACCCCCAGTCTAAGATAAACCATTCTCTGGGAGGGCATTTGGGTTAAAAGCTTACGTGTGCATGTGGGACGCTGCTCAAAACCATTGCAGTCACTGTCAGTTTTTCCATATGCTCAGTGAGCTGTGATTCAGGCTCTTACTGAGGTGAGGAGAGGGAAGTATCCATTTTTTCAGGGAAAAGTAAATACCGGCTGCAGAAAATTCTGTTCAGCAAGAAATTCCAAAGAAAACTTTGGAGCTCATCTCTCCTGTGACATTAAGTTATGGTAATTTTAACATATTCTTTTGAATTTTAGAAGACGTGTGCTCCATAAACAGCTCAGAGTTTCCCGGTGGCAGAGGAGAAGTGTTTGTGGTTTGGGTTTTAGTGATGGGGTTTCCAGACACCCTCAGAAGGAGAAGGAGATCCTGACAGGGTTTGTGATACAGCAGCAGTGGTGATTCCAATGGTAACTCACAGAGGAAGAGCAGGAGAATTTGGGAAGCATCCCACTGGGTGCAAGACCTTAGGGAACAGCCACACTCCAAAAGGACATCAAAGCTGAGGTTTCCGTGGTTGGTACTGGGTTTGAGACACCCACCTCAGAGAGGGTAGGAATGGTGTGAAAGGAAATTTTTATGATGAGCATGGGGACACACTTTTCCAGTAGTCGAAGTCCTCTGAATGAAATGTGAGCAGATCTGTCACTCAAAGCTGAGCAGAACGGAGAACTGGAGAGCAATTCTACAGCTCAGAGACAGCAATCAAAAGTTTGATGGACAGAATGATGCAGGAGTTTTTCTCCCTGCTTCTGTCTAGTGCAGTTTGAAATTGCCTCTAATGCCAAGAAAACTAGAGCAGAAACTAGCTGATATTGCTGATGCATTGGGTCTGGTTCCCCGAGATCAGTAATGGGCCATATAATGAATTTCCTCCAAGAATTTTGCATAGTACATTTTGTGTTTTAGTGATGGAAAACTTGTCTCTGGCTGATTCTCTTCTGGAGTAAAAATTTTCTGAATAATATTGTCAAAATTTTATAAATGGCTCTGTTCTGTTTTCCTTTTTCCAAATAGGAAAATTCACTCTGTAAAAGAAAATTCTTTCAAGATCTAGTCTGGATATAGAAACTACTTTTGTGCAAATCTGAATACAAACTTAAGAGAAGAGACCAGCTAAACCTCTCGAGGATATTACATCAATCTCAAAGTTAATAAGGTGGAAGAGAATGCATTTTAGGTTTTATATTAACTTCCTTCAGACTAAGAACCATTTTTCCTTGCACTTCAGTTTCCATCTCATTAATTTATTAATAATTAAACATCTGAAAAATAAAAGATCGGTTATTTCTCATGTAACGTCATTCAATAGATTTCTAATTAACCGGCCTTAGAGCACCAAGAAGCAGTTGCTCCAGCAACTGTTTCTACTACCAGCAAATTCGAGTGGGAGAAATAGAGTATTACTGTGTTTCTGTTCCAGAGCAGAGACCAGAGGCCAGCTGAGATTTTTCTTAGCACAAGGGCCAAATCTAAGGTGGGACCCTGGAAGCATCTCCAGCATCCTGGGCCCATGTATGTGCTCTAGGTGGATCCTGGCTTGTGGGGTGGTGGCTTCCATCTTCTTTTGGTTGGAAAACCTGAGAGCATGGAGGGGGAAGGATCCATCTGTGCTCCCAGCCTGACTCTGGGGATGCTGTGATGCTCTGTGCTGAGAGGTTAGTGTGGCACAGATACATTCCTCTTACCTTGGAGGGCTCACAAGTCCTGGAGCTCACTGATCAGAAAAACAGCAGAAGGTGATGTGAAACATTCGGAAGGGAAAAACGTGCTGTAGGGCACAGAAGGAGCCTGTAGTGGTGTCAAAACAGAAAGACACAATTTTCAAAACCTAGCTTTGCCCGTTTCCAGGCTGAAGCTGTATAACCAGCTACTCTCCAACACTTCGGAAATCTCCTGTGATTTGCTGGAAGAGAAGGTGTTAAAGGTATATTTCATCTTGTGATCCTGCAAATGCTTTCTGATGTAACTTTTCCCCCATAAATAACCCCCTACACATGGAACTGAGAATCACATTCTCAAATTATAGCTCCTGATGTGCCAAGTGCCTCTGACTAAAGGGATTTCAGTCCATGGAAAATATCCCTAGAAAATCTTTCCAGATTGATCAGTGTGCTCTTTCACAGTCATTTAAAATAAATCTTTCCTGGCTAATGACTGGAAGGACAGCCCTGTGGATGGGGTGAAACTGCAGAAGCTCTTTGGCAGTCTCAAATTCTGCCTGCTAATGTGGTACTGAGGCTCCTCCTGTGGGGATCAGGGAGAAATACAAAGGATGAAAATACTAAAAATAAGGAGAAAAAGTGGCTGAGAAAGGAAGAGAAATACCAACTAAACACTGAAGGATGAATGAATCACTCAATATCCCTACCAAAAATACAAAACAAACCCAATAGCTGTCCTCCTCTTGCTACAAACCCTCAGAAGTTGCTGTTTTGTTTCTAAGTAACTTTTCTCCTCTGTGCTTTTTGTTGGAAGCAGTAGCACCGATCCAGGCTGAAATCAGGATCCTGTGGGTTTGGGTTTCTTTACAGGCAAACACAGACAGGTTAATGATGTTGGGTGCACTCTAGGAAAGCCGTGGCATCCCAGAGTTCAGGCTTTGCTGCCTTCCAGAAAGCAGCACAGAGTCTCTTTGCTGCGGCTCAGGTGTGACTCCTGCCACCTTTTCTGGGAATGACATCTCCTGTGCCCTCCCAGAGAGGACATACCACCTGGTCACCATCTCTCCCTGCTCTTGCTTAACACTTCTCCATAGTCCAGGGGGAGATTTGTACAATTACTAATGGGACCTATGCAACAAAACTTTGCATATTTGAGTTTTCTTGGTACAGTTGAAAAACCAAAACACGTGGATTAGTTTGTCATAACCCCAGCAGTGACAGTGGTGACCCTGATCCAGATTGGGATGTATCATGAGGGTAGATTTATCATGGGAGTGGGATTGCACATCCACTCTGGCCCTGCCTGAACTTCTATTTAGGAGGTTCAGATGTGGGAATAAAACTTGCAGAATCAGGTCTGTACAGTGATGGAGAGGTAAGGACAAGGCTGTGCAGGAATAGAGAGATAAAGGCCAAATGCCAGGAAGAATTTGGGCATCCGAAATTACATGTAGCTGGAGTATAGGGGTTGACAATCAAACCTGTCATAATGAAGACACTCAGCTGCTGCCATCCCTGAGGGTGGGAAGAGCTTCCTAAGTTGCCCGTTGTTATTTACTCCAGTCTCTGACCAGTAATGAGCTCGGCACTGACTTAATTAGCTAAATTATCAAGTCCTTCCTCTACTGAGCCCTGGGCGAGGTGGGTTTGGCAGCTGGACTCCTGCACACCTAACACAGACGTGGTCAGGTCAGGTCCAACAGCAAGGGGAGCTGCAGCTTCTGGTTCCACACCTCTGTGCCAGGGGACAGTGCCAGGCTGGGATCCCGATGCTGCCCACAGCAGCTTTGACAGTGGGTACCCATCCAGACACTGATGATGGGGCTTTGATTCCCTCCTGGAAAAAAATGCCAGGGGAATGCCTGAACCAATGTAATGCTTAATTTTAACATCTGAGGTTTTTCTCTTTCTTTCTTCTTTTTATTTTCTGTATTTCCAAAGCCACAGGTGCAGTTCTCTTTCAAGATTTATGAAGTCGTAGGGGAAAACAGTGAAGCTTTCTAAGAAATATCAATTCCACAGAAATGCAGCTTAAGCTTACTTAACATTTTTCTTTTTTTCCATCCTCTGATTTTCCATCATGGGATGATTTTTGTGAAACTTTATTCCACTTCTAATCTTGTAAAAAAGATAAAATAATTCAGAGAGAAAACATATCACCCATGCTTTGTGGACTGCTCACATTTACAAATTAATGGCAAAAATCTTGTTTGAAATTCCATATACTTAAATTTTATTTTCACACATCTTACTGTTCTTAATTTTTCTGCTTTTATGCTCTGGGGCAGACAATTTAGCTCTGCATCAGAGGAAGTCAAGAGCCCAAGAGATGAATTTTAATTAGAAGGCAATCAAACCACCAGATGGCTCTCTGATGTCTTAAATCTCCACTTGGGTGAAATAAATTGACTTTTCTTAAAAACAGCGCTGGAGTAAATTTTAAACAATGCCCCAAAGCTGAAACATAAAGTAGTTCTGCATAGTTGTGAGAATAATTTGTAGACTCTGAGGCATTTGTCAGAGTGTTTTATTTGTTTAATAAAAAGCATTAATGTTTGAATTACTGGTTGCTTTTGCACTGTGCCCTGTGATCTATTCTCAGTATGATTGTTTTTTGAAAATATTTTTAATGTTTGCGTTTAGTCGTACCAAATTACAGGAAATAAACAAAACAAGTTCATTCTTCCCAATTTTCAGTTTCAGTGTTGTGTCCATTATGAGAATGGTGACAGCTTGTGGTCTGAACCCCCCCAGCGATGCAGGATGTGGGATGGTTATTTCCCAAGTGGGGTGATGAGGGCAGGGGGACAAGGTGACCTCCCCAAATCAGTGAGCTATAAGGAGAGATGGAGCACAGTATGGAGCAGGGATAAGCTCTGACCATCATCAATACCCTAAACCAGGAGAGGAAACCCTTCATCAGAATGTCAAGGGAGTGCAGCATGGCAGAGAGAATACCTGGGAAGTCTGTAATACCCCACTCACTGTATTGGAACCTGCTGAAATCACTGATGCCTGTATTTTCTTGGTGGTTGCATTTGCCTTTCCCTGCAGCTGGGGTTCTTCACAGAGTATTTGTGGCGTCACATCTTTATGCCACATCCCATCTGTTGCTTGAGGACCTTCGGGCCAAATCAAAGCCTCTTTTTAGTCGGGGGATAAGATGCCAGTTGACTGCAGGGATTCAGAGCTCAGCATCTCACTGCTTTTTTCAGTATGGATATTGAAATTGACCATCTTGCCTTGGTTGGTGGCTCATGTGCCAGCGTGGACCAGATGCTAGCAGAGCTGCACCGTCCCGCCCCAGAGCTGCTGCCCTGCAGCGTTTGCATATGCTGCTGCAGGAGGGAATATCCTAAACCACGGCTGACTCTTCGGCAGTGGGTTCAGCTGCTGTCTCTAGTTTGGCAGCTCGCTCTGAGTTTCTAAATGATCTACATTTTTGTGCCTATAAATAACGACGGCAGCAGAAATGTGGCTATTGTTGTGCCGTCTGTCTCTGGAGCAAGCCTAGTCTTGTGATCTCACTGCTCCACCGAGGAGCTGCTGCTTTTTTTTTTGCACTCTCTGCATGGCGTTTCAGCCTGATCTTTTGTAGGGGGTCTTGATCTCAGGGTGGCCAAGAGGGGCAGTGCAGGAACCTGTGGGTCCCAGGGTGGGTCTAACACTGCAGGGACAACCTGATTGCAGCAGCAGTGCCATTTTCCTTGCTGGGCCAGGTTTGTGGTGCTGTCTGTGTGGGACATGCACACCATGGGTTGCATGATGAGCACATCAGACTGTTCGAGGCCCAGAACCTGGAGTCTCTTGTACTCGACCCAAGGGATGTCTGTTCTTGCAAGCTGAGGTGTTTTGGGATGTGCTTGTCATTCTATAACAGTATTGTCAGTCCATTATATTGTCAGTGCCTGCTTGAATCTGAAAACACATATTAATTAATGTGTTCTTTCTGCTGGGTGACCACATCCTTAAGGATGCTGAACCATGGAAAAAATTATAATATTGCAGCTTGGTTCTGCATCTTCAAATAGGACTTCAGGCAGCTCTGAAAGTCAAGTTCAGCTGGTTTTGTGTCAGAACTTTCAGCCTTGGGAGCACTGGGATATCAGGCGTTGCCTTCTAGGAGGGTTGGGCACCTCTGCATTCAGGTGGCCCTTAAGGTAGGACATTGCAGCACAACAACAACAAAAACAATTATTTAAAAAAAACCCCAAATCATAAAAATATCAGCTCTATTTTCCCAATAAATAGTTTATTTTAATGGAGTACTATACAGAGGTGTTTTTAATGTACTGGAATAGCATTGTAACAAAAAGCACTTTAACAAGGGGTTTCCAGCCTGGTGCTTAACAGCTGCAACAGGGGAAACATTTGGCATTTCTGTTTTCCTAACCTCCTGAGAACACACCAGCGAGATTCCTCTTAATTGAACCCTTAAACTTTTAATGCAGTCCCTGGACTGATACGCGTTTGCCATATGTTTTACTTAGCTGTTAAATGGTTGACTAAGGCCTTTACTTGGCCTGTTAAACTGAATTGATGACATTTTAATATTGCACAGGGAATACCACAGGCCAAATAGAAAACAGACATCTGTGGCACTGAGACAGGTCAATTCTGGCACTGGGCTGAGGACCTGGACAAGGGAGCTGAGTTCTTGCAACCAGAGCAGCAGAAATAACACAGCAAGAGCAGGAGAGCATTTTTATCAGTGGCTTTGGATGTTCATACCTGGCTATAACTCATTATTTAAGGGCTGCCTAAAGCACTTTATAAATCATCAGTGTGAAGTCTGTTTTCCATACTGGTCTGTAACACACGGTGAGAGTGAATAGCTTCTTCCATTGCATAAATACACCTGGTTTTCCTGCTGGAAGGACAGACACACACTGGCTGCAAGGCCAAACTCAGCATGGTGACTTTTCCTTTAGTTATGGAAGACGTGGACTAAGATTACCATCCCATAAAAGCAGGACAGGATGAACATATTTCTTAAAGAGATTAATCTGGCTCCCTGCAAAGGTGAAGGGAACAAGTGACATTCACTTTAATGGACCCTGTTACTGTTCCATGACATTGGCATCAATATGGCAGTCGCGGTGCTGAGGAAGTGTTATGGTGCTGAGGGAGTCTTGAGTTATTTTCTGAGAGGTGGAATATTTTCAGAAGGAAGTATGGAAAACATCCCGTGGTTTAGGGCACTTTACAAGAATTGGATCTATTGACTTGATTCCACTCTCCTCTCTTATATCTGGAACAGGGAGCAGAGCTTGTGCCCCAAGTCCTGGGAGCTTTGCTGCTCACAGTTGTCAAGCCTTGACCTGCTGGCAGCAGCAGCACCTGGATTGTCCAATCCCTAATTCCCTCTCCAAGGACCTAAATCCCTTTTTGGAGTCATCCTTCACTGGCTTGCCCGAGGCTGCAGAGGAAATGTGTGGCAGAGCAAAAGTTAAAGGCAGATCCCAAGGTGAAGCTCTTGCCTTGGCCATGCCTTCATGCTTGTACGGGAGGGCAGGGATCCTGCATGTCTCACACCTCCCGTCTGCTGGCACCAGAATTCTGGGGGGAATTATGGGGTTGTGTGGTAGCTTTCATATTGTGAGTATCAGATGTAGATACTGCAGTACTATTAATTTCTTTGCCGTGTGTGGTGTTAGTGAAACTTTGCTTGGTATGCAGGCAACCAAAGATTGTCTGATAGCAGAGAAGTCACAGCGTGTAGCTGTGGATATTTACCCTCTGAGCACTTTGGTTTGGTCTCTTCCTTTGGACCAGTAGAGTAGCAGTTCACTGACTTGAGTGCATTGGCTTGGGGAGACACGGTGCCTGCTTGGCAGTGCCTGGACTGAGAGCACTGACTTTTAATACATTTTTCTCTGTTTTCAATCTCTGAACCTCTCTCATGCAGAAAAGCAGTTGCACTGATAATTTTATTCTAATACTTGTGCATCAGTGTGCAGGCTCCAACGTGCTGGGAGGCAACAGCTTGACAAAAGTAAGGACCATAAAAAAGCTCTCTCATGGGTTATATGCACATACAGGGCACAGATTCTTTTTTTAAAAGTTAAAATAGTGGTATTCTTCAGCTAAGTGCATTGGGCATCATTTTTCAGATGCTGTTGCCAAAATCTGGACACTTAGGATTGCTGTGCAGGGCTGATGAGTCCTGTAGCCAAAGTCTGCATTTCATTTTTGTCCATGAGTTTTTGCAATGTGCTTTGACTACCGTATTAGGAAAAAAAACCTCTGTGTCCATCCATTTTATTAACTCCCTAATATTCCTAGTGTGTAAATCACACATCCCAGGGTCATATTTGCTAGATTGTTTTTTAGGTTTGATCAGTTTGGGATGGAGGAGGATGTTTTGATTCTAATTTTCACATTTGTGTATTTTTGACATACACAACAAATGCTTAGGAGCCAGGATTGGAGATACTAGGATACTCCAGGGCCTAGGAATATCCCTACAAAATGGAAAAGGAAGATGGCAAACTTATTTTTTAAGTCAGTGCTGAATCCATGAAATTATGAGGTCATGTAGTTTCGTCAGCAGGAATGCCCAGGACCTTAACAGATCCTCTGCTGACCAAATAAGTAGACAGCAAATAAATGTTAATGCCAGGGATTCCCTATGGGATGTACCGAGCTCAGCACAACCCTTTGGATCCCCTGGAAGCGGGATAAGGCCCCAAACCACTTATGCTGGCAGATGCCTCATCTGTGGGCAGCATGCCTGGCAGAAAGCTCCGTCCTGGAGTCAAGTCCTGCCCTGGGTCTCCCCAGGAGCAGCGGGGCCGGGCTGGGAGGAGCAGTTCCATGCTGTAGTCTGACGCCGATGCAGTTTTACAGCTTGTATTTCTGCTGTTGCTTGGGGCTTGCTCATGAATGGGATTTTACAGGGCAGTTTAAGTACGAAATGTGAAACACAGGGAAATTATATCCTTTACAATCCCCGAGGGGCAGTGCTCAAGAAGAACTTTGCACAGAGCGTGGCTAACAGGAGGCATCAGCAAGGTTTCTTTGAGGCTTTGGGATAATCCTCTTGGATGCTTGGAGGCTGAGAGGAATGAGGTCTTTACTTTTTGTCCCCTCTGCCTTGGGGTGGTGCTTACCAGGAGCTGCCTTTGGGGTGCCTCTCCTGGGAGAGGGATTTTTGGGATGTTGTCCTGTGGGATGGGCAAGAGTGGCACTGTGCCCTGCCCCAGCAGATGAGCCAGGTGTTTGCTGTGAGACAGAGAAGAGTCTTTGAGCAGCACTGTATTGGATTTTGGTACTGGATGTAGCTCCCACTGACTTCTGCATGTGAGATGGTCTGGTTAAGCTTTTCTCCATTTTCCCAGCTAACTTTGATTCTTTGTTGTATCAATCATGGATTTGCTTTTTACAAACGTAAGCTTGTCGCTAATCCATCCATTAAAAATTATTACAGAAATAGACAAGGCAATTGTAACACAAACTCCTAAAATATTGAGCATGACCTGTGAGGGTTGGCTTCTTGGCATCGATTCGCTCTTCTGTCTTGAAAATAAAATTACTGTGGAGCTACTTGTGTTGATTAACGAAGAAATAGCTGGAGCCTTGCATTTTGTGTGTCAAGGAAAATGTAAAGTGTTAGAATAGATGGCAGCCTTGGAGCAATAATGTATAAATGGATATTTAAAATCTCTCCCAAGGCCAAGGGACAGTCACAGTAAAAAACAGAATGCTTGGCAGTTGTCCAGCCTGGTTTGTTAAGACACAGGAGCAAATAGCTGCCATTAAAAATAACAGAATCATAAAATCTTCCCTCTTTTCCTGTAGTCCTCATTATTTGCATGAGCATGTGTCTGTTTTCATCTCTGTGATTATATCCTTGCAAATTGTCTCTGTGATGAATTGATGATTTCCATTAGAAGCATCTCCATGGCCTGGACTAAAACAGACACCAGCAAGGCAATAATTGAAGAATTATTAAAATAAACCCTGGGGCACATATGTGTTATGTGGGACGTTCTGGAAACTTTCTCTTCTGTGAGCTATGCTCCTACTAGATTTTTAACAAATACTTGCCTTCCTGGAAGGTTGGGTTTTTTTTCCTTCTAAAGGCAGTAAATTCAGCTATTGCACAGAATAAAAGTAGTAAATCTGTGGCTGTGGTACCTGGTTTTAGTTCCAGGCAGCCAACACAGACTGAGCAAGTGCAGGGTGTTGGCAGAATCGCCCTTTCTGCACTCTCAATGCTCAGCTGGTTTTCACTCATGATTTCCCAGCATTTTTGGAGGCCATCCTTTCTGCTGGCCAGGTTTGCCAGTGCTTCATTTGCTGCTGATGGCACCTCATTCCTCCCATCTCTCCTGGGGATGGTATGGACAGCATTTCCATGAGGAGTTCATCCCATGGTAGCAGAAATCACGAGCCATGGTCTTTCACATGCCTGAATGCTGAGGGGGTTTTTGAGAGTATTGAGAATTAGGACCAGATGCTTTTTTTTAAGAAACTGCCTCTTTTGTACATCATAAATCTTCCCTCAAGGCCGTGAGAGAATATCTGTGCTGCCCACCCTCCAGCCAAACCACAATAAATCAGCGGGTCCTGCTGGTCCCTGCTGTGCCTTATCTGTGCAAAGGGCTCAGCTTGGAAATTAGCTGTTGTTAATGGGAGAGGGCAGCTGGCCATCTGCAAATAAACATGGAGCTTTAGGAGCCTGTGCTGTTCCATCATGAACCCACTCACAGGCCTCATGCACGGAGGGAGCTGGGAAAGAATGGGTGGTGTGAAAAATTGTGGTTCATACGTAGGTGAAAGCTTCAGGTGGGACATGGTAAGGAGAGCTCAGCAGTCATGGCTTGCAGTGGGGTTGGAGCAGTGGGATTTAGACCAGTGTGTTCGCCACAATCTGCTTTTGACAGGTTTGATCTGGCTGTGTCTGTGGCTCATCCTCACTCACCATGGCCTGTGCCCCCTGTCCCCCTTTAGAGGTGACTGGGCAGGAGACTAATCAATTTATGTACAATCCTTAGCTTTCCAAATTCAATACCTGTTTCTCCTGTTCTTTCAGTGACAAGTGCCCCCTTGAAACTGAATTTACTGGCTAAATATATAGTATTGCTCTTAACAGTCATGTAAGTTTTACTTAGCTGAGATGGCATCCAGGCTGTAAGGACTTAGATTGCTGTGTCTCTACGCCACTCAAAATTGCAGAAATTCACTCTTTGCTGTGGAAAACAGTAATATCTTGCTTGAACAGCAGTGAGATAAACTCACAAGATTAAGTAGAGTGATTAAATGATATTGAGAAGAGAGCAGTAATTGTAAACTGTGTATTCTGTTTCGGTTATATTTGATTCAATACTGCAATACAGGCACCTAGTACTGGTCCATATCCTCTCGAGGAACAGCCAATTCATTATTAATGCAGATGTAAGTGAAGATACTTAACATGGTAATTTAACATTCCAAATGGAGAACTGGAAATGAGCATCACTCAGCTTCTAGTTAGCTCTTCACAATACCTTCTCAGATACCTTCTCAGGTGGCTGTTGAATATAACTTTTTTTGGAGAAAAACTTCACACAGAAGCAAAAAAAATGAGGTTACCAAGACCTAAATCGAGTAAAGTTGCTCTAATATAGCTGAAGAGTCTGCAGGCAGTGTGGAAAGGGTTCCAGAGACAGAACATCCGAAATTATCATTGGAAAAAAACCTCAGTGTAATTAGTCAGTGTGTGTAATTAACTACTGGACAAAGCAGACAAGGGATTAGTGGTATCTTCTAAGTCAAGCCTGTCTACACTGCTAAATGATAGTCTTTTGTCCAGCCAGGAGCTATGGATTGGAGGCAAAAATCGTACTGTCTTTGTTTTGTCTGGGGTCAGATTAGATTATCATAATGGCTTTAAAATCTATGAATCTGTCATATTTGATTTTAAGTGAATGAATCAAAAGACTCCCTTAATGTAGGTATGCACATTCAGACCAGAGCTGAGTGAACAATTCAATAATTAATTTGATGAGCACAAACATAAGAACATGAGCGCAGTTTTATTGGGTCATACCAAAGATTCATCTGCTCCAGGATGGCTCTTGGGATGACAAAGGCTTTTGTCTTAAATCCACCACCTGCTAATTCCGTTAGGTCTCCCATTTCTCATCTGTGGTGTGAAATAATTCTTTATATTTCCCTTGTCCATGCTCCATCCTTCCCATGAATGGTTTAATGGTGGACTTGGCAGTGCTGGGTTAACGGTCAGACTCGATGATCTTAGAGGTCTTTTCCAGCCTAAATGATTCCATGTTTCTCTGATTCTGTAGTGTTCTCCTCTGCCATCTCTCTTCTTTGTAAAATGTGTTCTCTCTGTTCACAGAGAAGCTCTCTGGTCCTGCTTGCTTTTCTTCTCTGTAGTTCCCCAAGTTGGATTATGCTTTTGGCCAAAGCATCTGAGGACTCTTTCCATAGAGATCATCAAGCTGGGATTTGTCCAAATGAACACAAAAATGGACATTTCTGCTCCTCACACCCTAGAAATGCTCCCTTCCTTGTGCTGGCTGGAAGAGAGCAGTGTGGTAGTGCTCGTATAGGTCCTTACTGTCTAGACTTGCAAGATTTGGTGAGATGAACTTTCTCAAAAGTATTGAAAGTGGGAGCATTCCATGGATGTTTAGGAAGACAAATTATTTTCTACTTCGCACTCATTTTTCTCCTAAACCTTTTGTTTGATTTTTCATGGCCACGGAGTATTTCAGGGAATTGGCCTTCATAACTCCAACTTATATTTCAACTCCAACATGTATTTCCTGATATTTATAGAAACCGTATATCCTAAAATTTTGCATATAAATTAAAATGGGTTTTTCCTTGTACTTGAGTTGCTTGCACATTTCTTAAGAAATACTTCATTATAAGGAATTAGAATTTTGAAGTTTACTTTATCAGTTCTCTGCAACTTTCTTAACACTTACTCAAAAGTTGGAGATTGTAATAATGACATTTTAAATGTATATATAGTTGTTGCAACAGTTTGATAAAACAAGGTACCTATATAGCTTAGAGTTAAGTTGGTCTGTTTGGTTTTAATGTTTAGCTCCCAGTTTACTGTTCCTACAAACTGCTTGGAAAGTTGATATTTGCAACAATATATCTTGACCAGTTGACAGCATTTCTCCTTTTTTTTTTTTTTTTTTTTTGGGTCAAAATAAATTTTCCAGGGTTGTATTTCTCTAGGACAAAGGGATGGCTCAATGTTGTAAATCCTAGAGATAAGCTGAAAAAAAAAAGTAGAATTTATGTGAGATACAGGGGATATAAGGAGCTTCAAAGCTCCTTCTGCACTGAGACAAATATTACTTGGTATTACCTTTACATTGGCTATTTCTGTGATGACATCTGCCTGCAAACTTACTTGCGAGAAAGCAAGTGGAAAACAAGTCAGTCTCAGAAAAAGGAATACACACCACCCCAAATTTCTATTAAATGTATTTCACAAAAAATCTGGGCTGTTGAAGCTCCAGCTGAGAGTGACTTTACTGCACTTTCCTGTCCTCCTTTTTGTTATTTAGGACAATTCTCAGTGCTGCATTTACCTTATATTTCAAAATTGTTTGCTATACATTGTGTAATTTACAGTATCTGTTTTCAGTTGCACCAGTTTTCATTATTTTTAGGTCTGTTATTCCTAGTTAATGCTGGCAGGACATCGAGGTTGGTTTCCATTGGAAAACAAGTAAAAAGGAAAATAAACCAAACCTATTAGTGCTGAAACATGACCTAGTTTTAAATTGTTGTCAGGTGAGGAATCTCCTCCAGATTTTAACTATCCGCTTGTTTTATGAAGCGTTGGAGGAATTAGACAGCAGTTAGGAAATACGTTGTTCCAGCCCTCAGATACTGGAAAATGTATTTTGAGTGCTGGTTTGTCTACAGAGTTGTACTCTTCTGTTTCCTAGAAGCAAAATAAAAAAGATTGAGGCAACAAAATCACGTATATATGTGTGTGTGTGTGTATATATATATTTATATATACATATACATGCACACACAGCAAGCAAGAGTGATTGGGCTGATTTACTGCCATCCCATAGAAGGAAGTGAATAAACCACTGAGCAATTCCTTCTTTTAAAACTACACATTTGACTTATTAAGTACATACTGTGTATATTTTTAGTGACATTTTTTAAAATGCTGTTTTTTTCACTAGTGAATACATTGCTTGCAGGGATGTGGTGATATCAAACTGTTGACTGACACAGGTAAAGTCACCATGGCTGAGCTTCAGCTTTGCCTTTCTATTTAATGCAGAGCCATGAAGAAGAATGGATTGAAGTGCCAACCTCTGTCATAGAATCACGGAATAATTTGGGTTGGAAGGGACCTCAAAGGTCACCCAGTCCAACCCTCCTGCAATGAGCAGGGACAGCTTCTACTACATCAGGTTGCTCAGAGCCCTGTCCAACGTGATCTTCCATGTTTCCAGGGATGGGACATCCACGGCCCATCTGGGCGACCTGTGCCAGTGTTTCACCACCCTCCACTGGTCCTTTTTCAAATGACAAGGAGCCCACTTGAGTGTGATCCCCCTGCTATTCCTAGGATGATTCCTTGGCTCCTGTGGCGGTGCCAGTCACACTATAGGAGCTCAGAAGAGTAGAAAAAAAGGATGTGCCCATCTTCCTCGCACCATGGTGTTTGCAGACCTCAGAAGAGTGTTAGAACTGTGAAATTTTGCTATGTTGTTCCTTAGGATTTGGTTGCACGGTGGGTCATCAGTGGAAGCACTGGTTTCTTTCCTGGGCCTTGTAATGTTGGCAGCACTGGGGGAGTGCTGCTGTCTCTGGCTGGTCCCATGTTTCCTCCACGCACCACTGCCTGGGGGAATGAGCATAGATGGGCTGCTGGCATTTGAAGGGCTGTCATTAGCTGCCACTCAGAGCAGTGTAATCACAAGAGACTTAAAAACCTGATGTCCTTTGTCATTTGGTTGCCCTTGGTTCAGTCACGCTTTATACAGCTGATGGGACATGGGGAAATTTTGACTATAATGTTGGTTCTTTGAATATGGAATAAAATTCTGAATAAAACAAGACAGCATTGACCTTGAAAAATCATGGACCTCAAAAGATCTCCGCAGTAGGGATTCTGTGAAGGAAAATGCTGTCTCCAAAGCTTTTAACTGCCAAACTGTATTACATCCCTGAGCAGAGCTTTCCAGAGTCTTAACAGTCTTGCCCCAGTGGAAACAGAGGTCTGTTCTCCAAAGAACAGCCTCACTACAGCTGCTCAACAAATGTCACATGAAACTTTTAATGCAGGAGAAAAAATGGTTTAGTTTGCTCAGTTTGGTTCAGAAAAATGGCCACAGCATTTTTCCCCAATTTTTTTGCAAACAACCCCTCAGAGTGGGGAGCAGCCCTTTGGAGCAGCCACCATCACAGTGGTGAAATGGCTGAAAAACCAGAACAAATACCGTGGCAGTATTGCATTGCATTTTCTGTACACAGCCTGGAAGGAGGTTGTAATGAGGTGGGATCTCTTCTCCCCGGAAGCTGTTAATAGGACAAGAGGAAATGGCCTCATGTTGCGCCAGGAAGGGTTCGGGTTGGATGTGAGGAAAATTTTCTTCGCTCAAAGAGTGGCCAAGCACTGGAACAGGCTGTCCAGTGAAGTGGTGCAGTTGCCATGCCAGAAAGTGTTCAAAAAGGGAGTAGATGTGGCCCTTCAGGATATATTTTAGTGGGCATGGTGGTGTTTGGCGAAAGGTTGGACTTGATGTTCTTGAAGATCTTTTCCAGCCTGAGTGATTTTATGATTGAGCAGCAGTATCAAGGGAGAGGGTGCTAACATCTATCCATTCCTCCCTGGCATATGCACACACCTGCATTCTGGAAAAATAAGCCAAAACTAACCCTGTGTCCTTCCTTTGGTGGCCTTGGAGCATATATTTATGTTACCAGCAGATTTTAAGCTGGGTGATTTAAAGATAAAATAACAAGGAAAGTCCTCGCCTTGTTCAAGCTGTATATTTTATGATATGCTGCAAATGAGAAAGTCAGGGCAGTTTTCTGACATATTTACTGAATAAGGCAAATCTCTGTAGGCCATACAGTAATTCTGTAGTAATATCTGTCCCTGCCTGATTAACACCCTATATTATTGGTACAAGGAGAATTTTCATCACGTACTTCTATTTGCAAGAGGTCAGACTAAATAATCATAATGTTCCTTTCTGGGTCTAAAATCTATTAATCTGTTTACTCATTTTCCTTTTATGTGTTACTTCATTTGAACAATGAGATGAGGGTGGCCAATTGCTCTTTCCTTTCAAACAGCACATTGGCCAGGTTTGCTTTCTGGTTCTCATGCATTTTCACAATGCAGAGGAAGTTTAAAGCCAAACAGAAGAGCCCTTCATTGAAAACAAAATACATTTTTAAAATGGAAATATTTGTATTAATAAGAATTCCTTCGTTAGAGAAACGTAATACCCAAAGGCAGAACTGCTCAGGAATAGTCCCTTCACTATTTCTTATCTCCCCTCACACTTCAGCTTCATGCTGAGTTCTGTGCTTTTTCTGATTTATATTGTAGGAAACTGCGAATGTGTAACTTCTGATCGATAAGCTGCTCACAGTTACAGGGTAATGCTCATATTTAACTTACTTCTCATATTGTCCTGGGAGGCCTCCTGCTCCAAGTTTCTGAAACCAGTCCTCTTTTCATTAAGCATCCCTAATGTGCAGGTTCAAACAGTATTAGTGAATCCCTGGGGATGTGTCTGCCTTTCCAGGGTGGTTCTTCTAACCCAGCATGATGTATGGTGCTTTGGTGACATGTCCAAGGGAGAATGGCTCATGACTTGTACAGTGAAGCATCAGGTGAACTTAACACCCTTCTGGAGGGAAAAGCCGACAAGCTCTGAATAGCTTTGCTGGGATTCTTCATGTAAATCCACCACTAATGAATTCATCAATAAGACTCCTGATAAAAAGCAATTAAAGTGTCAAGCAGTAAATGACCCAGAGAAATTCCAGCCTGTAGTACAAAAGAAGCAGAAGAAAAACATCAGTGTTTTGCCAAGTGGCAAAGAAGTCAAAGTGATATTTCAAAGGGTGTTATTTTTCAAGCTCCTAAAATAAGAAGAAAGGTTCCTACACTTGGTAACAGAGGGGGATGCAGGGGTGAAGGAATTAGAAGATATATCTGTACCCACAGACAATCCCACCAAGAGAAAGAAAGGGTAACATGAATACATTAATATGACGAATATATTTTTAATTCCAGCATTTATTTGTTCTTTTATTCATGTATTTATTCACCTGAAGGCTAACATATGTAGGGATGTCCCCCACTAGGCAGCCCCTCTGAGGTGACAGTCTGGCAGGTATCATGTACAGTGACCTGCAATGTGCGGGTGCAGGTTTCACTCTGTTGGCAAAAACACCAGAAATTCAGAGAGATGGGCTCTTGTTTTTTGTTTGTGAGTTTAGGAGCCTTAAATTACGAGGGAGTTTTTGTTTGGTTCTCGTTTTTCATCAAAGTACTTCTTTGAAACTTTGTGCATTCTGCTTCCCTGATGGTGCTGCAGAGGAATTGGATGCTTCAGAAACAGGTTGATAATGCCCTCTTTGCCTGTAGCATGGGCAGTTTTCTTTTTGTTGCCAGTTTGGTTCTTTCCTGATGAACTGATGGTGAAATGTGTTAATGCAAAGGGAAGGTGTAATAGTTATGTTGAAATGTTTCCTCATCTCTCCCAGGTTACATCTGTAAATTAGAAATTGCACAAATATGGAAACTGTAGTGTCAAGGACTGACACCAATCCGTGAACAGAGCCTGAGTAATTACTAGGACACTGTTAAAGTGACCTCTCCTTTGCCTCTAATGAGCATTGCAAGGTCTTTCAGGGTCCTTTTTTACTGTCTGTGTAGGGCGTTCAGCCAACAGTGAACACACTGAGAGCCCAATTAACAAGGTAGCTCGTCCATGTACAAAACTATTGGTATTTTCAAAGTTTTTGAAACCTGTCCTAAACTGGTTTAGTGAGCCACTCAGTGTGGCAGCTTGTGCCGGAGGTTTAGATCTGCATTTAAACATCAAATTGGGAAGAAACAAGAAGCGAAACCCCCAAATCAAGTCAGGAAAATAAAAGATTAAAAATGTAACTGTAGGAATTTTTTGCAAACTCCAGCACCAGGCTAGATCCTCTGAAAGATTTGTATCATCTGCCTGATCAATACGTGAAGTCTCCATAATGAAACACTAGATCTGGAAGCTTTTATCTCAGGAAACCCTGGAAACAGAGTCCAGTCTATGTTTCCCCAGCGGAATTGCAGATAATGTCTCTTTTATCATATGGTCAAGTTGTGTTCTGCTGTCCCTCCTCCAACTGGGTGTTAATGGCATTACATCTTGGCCTGTACCAGCACCAGTGTGGCCAGCAGGACCAGGGCACTGACTGCCCCCTTTACTGGGCACTGGGTGAGGCTTCCCCTTGAATCCTGTTTCCTTTCACCTCAAATGTTTGTTCTGGCCTTTCTCATGTGGCTAGCCAGTGATATGTACTAAAGGCATATAGCCTTAGCTGAAAGATATAGTAGAAGTGAAAATTATCCATATTTATGGCTGGATTTAGTGGGGTTTTTTTAATTCTAAATGAAATTAATCATCTGGTCATTGTTTTGAAATTGTTTCCTGTATTGCTGGAGATGGGCAAGGCACTTGCCGAGGTGTCCATGTGCCATGGGGATGCTTAGCTCAGCTCCTTCTCTGAGTGCTGGGCTTTTCCCATGTTGCTTGGAGAACCAGAGGAGAGCCACTGGTCGGTGGCTGAGCAGGGACCAAGGGTTGGAGCCACACATGTTCCATCTAGGCAGTCCCAGCGGACACATCCATACAGAAGATGCAGTTGTGGCTGCTTTGCTGACTTTTGCCCAGATCTGAGTCCCCAGGCCCTGGGCTGATGGCTACTCTAGATCACAGTGTGACACTTGAGCTGCTCCAGGGTTAAATGCTTTTCAAGTAACTCGACTTGGCTAGTCCTCCTTTGACTTTTTCTGCGCTGGGAACCAAGATTGAAATCAGCAGGGGGAAAGGGTTCCTTTTGCTGTTGTTTTTGTGCCCAGCTCTGTGAGCCAGTGCCAGCTGCAAGACAGGAGCAGTCCTCTAATTTCCACTAATGAGAAATCCCTCCTACCCTGTATTTCTGGATAGAAAATTTTGTCTTAAATTTCTTTTAGACAAAGACCTAATTCTGCTCTTACTGCCTGCACTTTCAACTCTGCCTCAAAATTGCCATAGAGAGGGCAAAGCTGAATGGTGCCATTAAAAAGAAAATAATTATTCCAGAATATTAAAGACTGGAACAAATTGCAGCATTGCTTGATGAGTGCCCAGGTCTGTTCACAGCAGATGCCAAGTCCCATCTCAGCAGGGCGGAGGGGGTTGGGATCAAGACCAGCAAACAGGCCACATCTCCACCATGAGTTTAGGGCTCAGATGCTCTCCCACAGCTGCCTTTGCTGGTTTACTCCTGTAACAGCACTGACTTATGTCAGTCCTTGGGCGCCGTGCAGGGAGCAGCATTCCCAATGACATTACGGTTGAGTTAAGCCTATTTTGGAGGAGAAAAGCCATATGGACATAAGCCCCATATGGAAAGTAGCCATGGCCTTGGGTGCTGAGTTGAAGAGCATCCTGGGGAGGTGGACCTCAGCCAGGAATCTTGCCCACAGCAGGGAGACTCTAGAGGTGAGTGCAAACGTGCACTGCACCATAACATGGAGTCACCACACTAATAAATGGGAGCACGAGACCCTTGGCTGTCTGCATCTACCTGGGATGCTGTCAACACTCTGAATAAGCAAGTGGCTGCAAATGTAAGGGCTGCTCCTCCTGAGTCCTTGGATTAAGCTCTGATTTGCAGTGCATCATTTAGGAGGTTGCAAATATTTTCCATGTGTTGGAATAAAATTATAAACAGATTGAGCCTGGGTACAGTAGATCCACTGGGCTAAATCTGACTAGGAAATCTTTCAATTAAGGAATGAGGCTTAAGAGGGATGGGGAGTGAGCTGGCATGGAGAGAAAATCTGTCAATTTAGTGAAAAAAATTTTGTGGAAATATACTCTCTGCAAAGATCGAAGGAGAGTTTCCTTGAGCAAGAAAGTACGTGATGTAAATTGGTGTCTTCTAAAGCAGTCCATTGCTTGAATGTAACAAAAGTAACTGTATGAAACTGCAAAACAACACACACTGCACTTTCATGGGGAAATGTACTGTATTCAGTGATATTAATTACTATGTGGGCTCAATTTTCAGTGCAATCAATCCACAGGAAACAAAGGAACTGCAAGGGAAATATAAAAAGACAGTCAGCTCATAGAAGCCAGATTCAATAAAATTGTCTCTGCCTTCAATGAACAGTGAGGGTGAGGTGTGTTTGTTCTCCCTCAGCAGGGCACAGAATGGGCCAGGCAGTGAGTATAGGGCCAAAAGGAGCTTGGAGCAACACTCTGTGTATTCATACATATGTATATATAAATATGTATATGTGAGAAATACAACTCCTATTTTGAGAAACTAGGAAAGAAAGGGAGTTAATTCAGGCTACTGGTGGACTTCAGATCCTGGGTGAATTTCACCATTCCTGCAGTTTCAATTTAGTGCCAGTATTTTAGCAAGCTGTTTCGTTTGTTTGCCTACCACTTAATAGGAGGATTATCTGGTTTCTCTCTTTTTCTTCCAAGGTTGCTTTTCATTTTTGAACCTGAATGTGTTCATTATTAGAGGTAGCATTCTCTCCCATTCAGGCTCCAAGCTTCCCTAGGAAGTGACTTCATGTTATTATTCAAACAGATTATTGCCTGGAGTGGCTGAATTACCTAGTGTTCATGTAATAGCAAGCTCTCAGTCCATATGTATTTAATGACTGTAATCATTTGTTATTTTCCCTTTATTAGGTTTGTTTTTAAAGAAAGTTTTACTGTGCTATTTATGATATGCTAAGTGGTGCAACTTGCTGAAGAAACATAGCGCATACATTTTATTTTTTAATAGGTTTTGCTTGCTAAAATGGAAATATTTTATTTACCCTAGTAGGGCAATTTTTTGCTGACAGTTTTATTATTTCAATTACTCAGACATTTCTTTCCTCTTTTGTTTCCTCAGATACTCCTCCAGGGAGTTTTAATGTGCCATTCTTTATTTAAGATTGGGTTCAGAACGTGTTATTTCTAGCAAGGCAGGGAAAAAGTGCAATACAGCAGACATTAAATAGTGTGATGTCAAGGTTTTATTTTTTTTCCTCTTTGAGTTGTGGAATCCTTTCCTCATTTGTGTCATCTGGTGATTAATTGCACTGATAATCTGTGCTCCTCATCAATAACTGTCTCCTACCAGTGCCGGGCAGAGACTGTGCTCTGCCTAAAGAGCTTGTGACCCCAGATAAATGAACATATGTATGTGAGTAAGGGAGGGGACCTCTAAGAGTTTTTAAAATTGTCAGAGGTGCAGGCTACTTTAATAAACTAATGCTCTGTAGGTAGTGGCAGCAACTCCTGAATGCATTTCACTTGCTAGTGGGGAAAGAATGGGATCATTCCTTCAGGGCAAACCTCAGGCCTTGGTCAGTGGAGTGAAAAGTGAACCCCAAGGGATCATATGAGGAGTGGGCCAGCACCAGCAGATGGAACTGCCTATGCAAAGTTCTGTAGGGTGGGACAGCGTGGAAAGCAAGGTCTGCTCCCCTGGCTCTTGCTGGGCTATGTTCATGATTCCCTCTGCATGTGCTAGTGAGTTTTTGAGCACTCCCTGATGTGTGATGGATTTTATTTTCCATTATAGCCTGACCAGTCCTTGGAGAAAATCAAACTCCATTCATAGAATCATAAAACATGCTGAATTGAAAGGGACCCATCAGGATCACTGAGTCCAGCTGGCCCTGCACAGGACACCCCAGTCACATCATGTGCCTGAGAGCATTGCCCACATGCTTTTGACCTCTGTCAGGCTTGGTGCTGTGATCATTGCCCTGGGGAGCCTGTTCCAGTGCCCAACCACCCTCTGGATGAAGAGCCTTTCTCTGAAATGCAACTTAAACCTCCCCTGACTCAGCTTCAGGCCATTCCCTCATGTCCTGTCACTGAGCACCAGAGAAGAGATCAGGGCCTGCCCCTCCACTGCCCCTCATGAGGATGTTGAAGACCACAATGAGGTCTCCCCTTAGTCTCCTCCAGGCTGACCAGACCAAGTGACCTCAGCCCCTACTCATAAGGCTTCTCCTCCAGATCCTTCACCATCCTCGTGTCCCTTCTTGGGACAGGGGGGGAGCCCCCAGAGCTGCAGGCAGATCTGCTCTGGCTGCCTGTGTCTAGTGCATGGCCTTGGCCATCCTTTAATGATACAGAAAGGGCATTACAAAGCACATCCTCACACTTCTGCTTCCCGTTGTGTTTTCCAGAGTGTCTGGGGGAGAGCTGTTTGACCGCATCGTCGAGAAAGGGTTCTACACGGAGAAGGATGCCAGCACCCTGATCCGGCAGGTCCTGGACGCTGTGTACTACCTGCACCGCATGGGCATCGTGCACAGGGACCTCAAGGTACAGCCACAGCACCCCTCGGTCCCCTGGGCAGTGTTAATGAAGGTTGTGTGATTATGTGAGTCTAACAAACGCGTGTACCCCAGGACTGGCTGTTCCAGTAAGGTTTTACCATAGGAGAGATGCTCCAAAGCCTCCCCATGTAATTGGTTTTAATGAGGCCTCTGCAATCAGGGCAGTTGCAGTGGGAGTTTTGCACCTATGAGGTTGGAAAAGCCATTAAGACCCAAGATGTTACATTGAGGCAGAAAACTCATCTCAGTTGGGGTGTGTTTACTGCTGTAAAGCATTTTGCAGGTTTGCTGTGCCATATTTACTTCCACTTAATAATAACTGGTGGCAATAGTGGGGGAAAGTTGAGTGATTTTGGAGACACTATTAACAGCAAGGGTTCTTCTAAGGACCATTGTGTGCCAGTGTGATATTTAGATGATTATCCTTTTGGCTGCACCATATTGTCACATCTAAACCTCTCAGCTTTTCAGGTAGAAAAACTCTAAACATGGTTGTTTTATTGTTTTCTTCCAGTATCTTAAACTGTCATTAACACAAGGAGAAAGGCTTGGATTTGATAGCACTTTAGTATTTTAAGTAATTAGCAGAAGATACTAGAAAAAGATACTAATTTCAAGAGAAAACTGTGGGTTCAGTTCCTAAGCTGATTAATTCTGCCAGACTTTACTGCCAGAAATTAAGAATTCAGTGACTGAAATAACACTTCTGGTTCTATTTTGGAAGGATGCTCCAAACAGGAGTTTCCTTGGATGTTGATGCAGAGCTTTTATTTTCCCCCTGGAAAAAGACTGAAATTTGGCTAGAGGTTACAAGCCTTATATAAGCCTTATAAAAAGGCTTAATGAACATTTATAAGGTCATAAGGCACAAAGAATGGAATTTTTTTCCTTTTTTACTTCTTAAATACAAGTCTTTATTAAATGTATTCCAATTTATTTTGATATAATCTAATATTAAACTACATGCTTGCAATTTTTGACTACTCTGAGCAAAGTTATAGTGCTGGTAATGTCATCTCACTGTTACGTCTTCAGATGGATGAAAAACCATGGTTTTGAGAGATACTCTTTATTTGCCTGTTGTCTCCTCCAAAATCAGTGCGGATGTGAAATGCTGTGTGGTGTAAAATAATAAATGACAGGCTTATTCCCAAATGCAACGGGGCAAAATAGAGCCTGTTACTGGTGTAACCACCAGCACCAGAGTTCTCCAAAGTGCAGCAGTGCCCAAGACAGGCAGACGTGGCTTTCTTTTGTGACAGCCTCAATGCAGTAATTTCCTCCTGCCTGTCTTTGACTCCAGGTGTGAATCTTTGAGCTGTGTATGGGCCATTCCCGTAGGATTGCAAGCTTTTCCACACCCTACTGCTGCAAGGGATGTGCCTCAGTCCTGTATAACTCCTGCAGAAGGGAGCATCCCATGATCTTCAACAGACAGGGGAATAACAGAAAGTAGAAAAATTTTTTAGCTTTGGTTTGGCACGTGATTAAGACAAAACCTTAAGTCCACTGAAAGAAAATATACACTCATATCCTCAAATAATGTTTTCTCCTTGGTATTGTGCAGTCCAGTCCAGACAGTGCCAAATAATGGGTTTCCTGTAAGGAGGCACTGGTTAGGCTTCCATCTCCTACAGTCTCCATACACTGCCCTCAGTTCCTGTTCATTTCTTGCCCTTATGCTGAAGTAGAGATATTCTCATATTTATTAGAGCTCCATAGAATTCCACTATGGAAATGTTGCATTTTAACGCAACCAGCTTGCTCCCAAATTCAGTTTTTAGGAAATAACTTCAGGCTTCTTTCTGCCACCAACATTTTCAGAGTGACATCCAAGACCTCTTAATTCAGATAGTCCATTGTACAAGCTCTTAGTACACTTGTCTTTATAATACAAAGCAGGTTATACCTCTCACTTTTAAAAAATAATCTTATTTTGAAGTTCCTGTAGTAAAACATGGGATCTGGTGATTGAGAAGTAAATTCACATACAAATTACTTTCAGAGTCTTTGTAAGGCTATGCTGAATTCAGAACAAACCAACCTTCTCCAGTGGTATTTTGTAGCTCCTTTTCTCTTTCTTTTGTTTGCAGGCTTTTGTCAGTACTATATCAGTTGTCAAAATGACTCATAAAATACAGAATATGAGGAACACCTGCTGTGAATTTCTGTTAGCAAAAACATACCATGATGAGAAAAACAGGGATAGAATAAGGCTTTTTATGATCTCAAAAGATCAAAATAAGTGCAATATTCAAAATGAAACTCTGGGAAAGGATCCACTCTACAAAAATACAATCCATGAAACATCCGTAATAATTATTTATTGTAATTATGTGTTCATTCAGATACCAAAATAATACTTGCTGTAGTTGGTAAAAGCAGGTCTGGGCTCCAAGTTTCTAATCTAAGTAATGCAACAGCAGATTAGAAGAGATGGCAGCAGGTGATGTCCAGGGAAGTCCAGGATGCACAGAAGGACTGGGAGGCTCAAGCAGCTCCACTTGGTACAGAGCCACCTTGTTAATGCTTTTTGGATTAACCAGCTTGAGGAAACAGAATTCTTCTAAACAAGTTTGAGTATGGGTTTCTTGGCCTTACTAAATGCAAGTGGGAACCTGAGGTGAGTTAGCAGAAATTGTTAGGAAATAACTGCTTTTCCCTTAATTCCAAGTCTGCCAACCCCTCAGCAGATCAGAAGGGCATTAGTTAAAATCAGGAGTGACTCCAGCCTAGGACAGAACATGGCATAAAACTGTAGTCCCTAAAACAGTGTCAGCCCTATAAAGTCAATTAAAGCACTGGACTTGCAAGGTATCATGAGAAAGAAACATAAATGGTACAACTGCATATTTATTTTTAGGAACCAAATCATTTCTCTTTTTACCTCAGCCCAGCTGGCCCACAGCTGTGGCTGTGGCTTGTAGATCCTCTCCTGGCCATTGTGTCCCATGTTCACACATGTCCATGCATGAAGCCATCACTTGGTGCTGGGGCTGGGGAGCCAGGAAATGCTTGAACTTCCCAGATGGGGACATCGCCCTCCAGTACTTCTTCATTCCCCCCCTTCCCCAGAGCAGATGGAGAAGGGAAGATGGATGCTGGTGCTGCTGCACTGCAATTTCTCCTCTGCATGAATCCAAGCTTGGATGTGTCCCAGGGAGCCTGAGGGTGTTGTGTGACTGCAGCTGCTCCTCACCATTTCCTGGAGCACACAGCAGGCTGTGTGTCAGCATTTGTACCAGCTCTGGGCAAAAGACTCCACCCGGGCTGTTTGGAAACACTGGGTACCCATCACTTTTATAGGTGAACACCCCAAGGTCCAGGGCCCATTGCCACCAGGCTGAGTGCTGCAGGTGTGGACCCTTTCACAAGCCCAGATGTTAAGCAGGGGAAGAGGTGGGCTCTCACAGCAACCAGCAAGGGCTTCGTTGTGTAGCAGCAGCACATCCAAAACACATGGATGCAGGCCTTTCTGGAGCAGATGGAGGCTGGTTGGGCTCTCCAACCCGCCTGACTCTGGTATAAAAAGTCACAGGGCTTTGTGGAGTGATCCTTGTTTTCTCTTGCCATAAACAAGTTGCTGTGCTTAGTGCTATGGCACATATTCCCTTCAGCATTTTTTCCTAATCAGCTCTAGCTAAAACATCCCTGCTGCAAGTCTGTTAACTGTAAAGGCATTTCCTCTCTCAAAACAGTTTGTTTCCAGTGGAGAAGATACAAAATTTTTCTAATACCTCCTGTTTTACTTTTTCTTTTTCCAAATACTGTATAAAAATCTTCATTACACTGCCTGGATTTGCCGTATTTACTTGTTTTCAATAGAATCCTTCTGTTTTACTACTCTGAAGTGATAATATGTCAGACACATCTCACAAGTAAGGGCTGAGCCTTAGGTCTTATTTGAGGTGCCAGAGAAGTTTGTTACCCCAGAAAAGGTGCTCAAAGCTCAGGATGTCAGTTTCTTCCATTTGTTGCCATACAGGAGTCTGGAGAGGATCTCCATGTAGGTTTTAAGGACAACTCTTTAGACTTAGGGGGACCAAATTATATTTGTGCATGACGTGACTAAGGATTGTATTAAATGCAATGCATGGGTCAACGGGTGTTGTTACTGAACTCACACATTCGAATCTCACTGTGCTCGTTCTCCCTTCTAGCCTGAGAACCTGCTTTACTACAGCCAGGATGAAGAGTCAAAAATCATGATCAGTGACTTTGGATTGTCGAAGATGGAGGGTAAAGGAGATGTGATGTCCACAGCCTGCGGAACTCCTGGTTATGTCGGTAAGAGCTTTGGTTATATTTTAGTAAAAATGAAACAATATTCATTTTCTGGTGCTGTTACATGGTGCACATGAGATTTTACAGAGATTTGTTAGATTTTATCATTTGCCTGTGCTCTGCCTTATGTCCTCTTCCCCTTTGGGGTGCAATCCTACATTCCAGCTCTGGGTTTGTGGGATTCACTTTCATGTTTTCAGTGCTTTGCAGAAAGAGTGTTCTCAAAGACACTGCTTGCAGCTACACCAGGAGCACATGAAGTATAGCCTCAAATGTATTGCTTCTGCAATTCTAGAAAATGAAGAAGCTTTACCTAGTGGAATGTATTGTTTTAATCATAAAGATAGCATTTGCCAGATTCCTCTGATAAAAGACAGTAAAATTAAAGAGTTGCAGTTATTTTCAGACATGTTCAGTAATCCTCTGTTACAACCACGTTAAGTTACTGACTCAGATGTCAGAATGCAAAAGCTCCTTAGATCCTTGGGCCTTTCTGGACAGTATCAAATTGTTTTCTGTCATTTATTCTTTGCTCTTTTATCCATTTGGTAGTGATTATACAAGGCTACCTATTAGCAGGATGTTTACCAGCAGCCTTTAAAAACAGTTAAAGTTGCTGAAAGTGAGCATTAGATGGTGGGTGGTGATGAGGTCTGTTTGAGCAAACACTATTTAAAAGGATCCCTTTGTGCATGAGACATCCAACAAGCCTGTGCTTCCTGCCACACCAACATCATCAGCTGAGGTGGGAAAATTAAACTCTGGGGTATCCATGAAATCCATGAAACTGACAGTGGATAGATTTGTCTCAGATCTTTCCAGCAGGAAAGACTGGATGTTTTCCAGCTGTCAGAAGCTCTTTTTACTTTGCAGCTGCCACCTCACCTGTTTTCATAGTTCTGATGATACCATAGTACAGGAACTCAGGTTATGTGATTATGACACAGTGATACAGATCTGTCCCAGGTACTTTTTTCTGGGCATTATCTTCACACTGCACAGACACACTCTATCCCGATAAAATCAGGAAAAGTAACAGATTTCTGTGCTTTCCCATCATGAAGCCATCAGCCCCTCCTTGTTTTATTTTAAGACATGGGCCAGGATGCTGTCTGAGTAGCAGTCTTGCATAATCACACCAGACTGGAAATCTTCCAGAGCAGCAGCAAGAATTGAGCTGAGACAGCAATTTTAATAACTTTTGCTGTCAGCTCTTCTGTCCTTAACAAACATGTTTTATTTTGCTATAGAATGGGCACTGACTAGAATGAGTCTCAAGACAGAGGAAAGCTTAGATGATGTTTGCTGAAGTGGCTCGGCTTGGTCACTGAGTGATCTCGTGCGGCCTCTCAGCGTTCCTATTTACATGGGAAAACTTGCTGTTTTGGAGAGGAAGCTCTCAGAGCCTGTGACAGGAGCTGTAGTGCTTTGAGAGATGTTTGAGAGCTCTCATTACCCGTGGTCTGGGCTCTGATAGCTGCACAAGTGCCTCCAGGCTTGTTGTTACCTTGCTGAACGCAGGATTTACTCATCCCAGTTCAAGAGGTCACAGCCACTTATTTCTGAAGTGCTGACAGGACTTTTCCCCTCCTTCACAAAGAAAACATCCTTAAGTATTTGTTCTATCTTTTTTCTTTATTACTATTTTTCTGTGCAGAATGCAGCTCCTCTTTAGTTCTGTACCTTTTTTTTAAACATAATGGGTTGCTCAGAGAACATTTTCCAAGCACAAAACATTTTGGTGATGCCCACAAAAAGTCCTCCTCGAGTGTTACACCTGATGATGTGGCTTCTGCATAGGTGGTCTGCAATTTGCCCACACCCAAAAGCTTTCATGCCTTCCAGTGTCACTCCAGCTTGCAGCACCTGCCAACTGCCCTCAAATCAATGGAAGAGTCTTCCTCCTAATGGCACAGCATGAATGAAAGTCCTCAGCTGAGCTAGGGGAGACAAATGCCACAGTCCCAACCCATGAAGTGCCCTGTCTGCAACCTCTTTCTATGTTTTGCTTTTCCTTTCCCACATATTTTACCTAGGGTTAAGAAACACTCAGGGATCAATCACTTAAAATTAATTTCCTGGTGCTTTTCTTCAGAGATATGTAGAACACCCCGTTTTTTAGGATTTTATTAGAATTGGTTATTTTTGTCAGTTTAACTGCTTTGCTTTTAACTTGCTGGAAGAGAATTAGGCACATATCACATGTCAAAGGCACCCAGGGCTCTGTTAAGAAGTAATTGGCTGCTGTTTATACTTCACCTCCAGAAATGGGTCCAGTCAGATCCCGCTATGCAAAGTGCTGGACAAACTTCTTACTTGGAAGCAAACCTGATCTTAACTTATGTCTGCTGCCCAAGTATTTGCAAGTATGCATCCCTCCCCCTGTCATTTCTGTCTAATTTCCCTGATCAGGATATACATTGAACTCGTTTTGTTTCAGTTTTTATCTCAATTTTTCTCATTTTCGTCTACAAAGAACAGTAGTATCCGAGACACTAAATCCCTGTTCATGTGGTTAGGAAATTTTTTGAATAAGGAAGGGTGAAATTATAATTAAATTCCTCAACAAATATCAGTTTTCTTTCTGAAAATCAAAGTATTACTTTTCAAATTAGACTATGTCTAAAATGTGCGTGACCAGTAGTACATTAACACTTTAGCTTTTAAAGTTCTGCCTTACAGATTAAATTACTGTCAACAGCTCTGAGTTCTTATTTTTTCAGGAGTTTTGTCAGAGATTTTGGCCCTATGATGAAAAGCTGATGGTTAAGATAATTTAACCCAATTATATGAGCCACTTTTGTTGAGAGGCCAATCTAAATGTTTGCCTATTGAGAAGAGGATCTGACAATACAACCTCTTCTAAGAAGGTCTTGCATATTCTTATCTGCTTACCACTCTTATCCCCATTTCTCATGGAAAGAGTCTGGGTGATGAGCTGGGGCTAGGAACCCAAGTTTTAGATACCACCTGAATGGGGAGAGGTGGGGCAGCTTGTGTGGCTCATTTCATTGCAGATTAGGTGTGAGGACTGACCTGACCCCATTGTCTAATGTAGAGAAGAAGTGGTGTTTTCAAAACCCTGAGTGGTGTATGTGATTATGGGCAAGATCCCAATAAGCCATTAGTGATTTATAATTTTAAACATCATAGATTTGGGCTGGTTCGATTTTTACCTTATACTCAATTTTTATGGGGAAGCTGTTCAAACCTGCCTGAAAATGAGCCGTCCCTGAGGTGTGTGAAGCTGGGCACCCAGCAGGAGGAGACTCCAGTCACTCAGGAAATTCTTCTAAAGAGATTTTGGATGTTTGGGAATTGGGTCTCACTGAGTGACTTCCCGTGAGAGGTGGTCCCTCAAAAGCTTTGGTTACTTCTGCAGATGGAACTCAGACTTTCAAGACATTTGAAAAGCTTGAAAAAAAATGTTAGAAAGCCTGTCTGAGGCAATCTGATCTCCTTTTGCAGAAACACTGAATTATGAGCTGTGTTTGTGGCTGATTAGTATCTTAATCCTAGTGAGATTTAAAATTCTTGCTCTGAGTCCCAATCCAGCTTCAAGTAAAATTTTCTTGTTGTACAAATTGGGCTGGATCCTGGATATGTGGTTGGTCCCTGGACACCCCACCTCACTCACTGTTTTTGTTTTCTGTATTGCTTTTATGAAAGGCCATTTCACAACTTTCATCTCTGCTCTGCCAGAAATCCAGTAGCAGTCTCAGATCTCACAAAGCCACGTGTTCCTCTTAGCTCTGTGCAAGACCACAGCATTTAAGTAAGCAATAGATTTCTGTGTTGAATTTTGACCTATTTGGTATCCTTTGAGTCAAAGGTTAGAAAATATTCATTAAGCCTTCGGAATATCCTTATTAGCAATAAGATACCTCAGGAGCCTTTAGGCAGTATCATGAGCAATCAAGTTAAAATAAAGCATGGGAATCACTCTGAACAGGGTTTGCTTAGCCAGAAGCACATGACAGGGCAATTTCTCACTCTGTTGCCATATCCTGACACAGAGTTGTGTTACCCTCTGTTAAACATAAACTGCATTATGACCAATGGCAGGTATCTAAATCTGACTCAGCAACATGAAATAAGAACAACAGGAGCACAAGAAGCCAGCAAAACTGCACTAAAACCCTGCTTTCCTTCAGAAACAGCCTCAAACTTCAAGGTCTTGGCCACCCAGAACAAGATGAACACTGGAGGAATGTGGGGAAAAAATGGAAAGAAGTGGTTTTCACCCCAGGAGTCAGTGGAAGAAGGACTCTGGTCGTGTGGTGAAGCTGCTTCATGTGCAGCCTGTTTGCACTGTGAGGAGGGCACTTTGAAGGTTTTCACTTCAGGAGAGGGGCTGGGCTGGCCCGTTGTGTGCAGTACAGGCTGTTATGAGGAACAGGCATCCTCATGACTTGTACAGTGTGATCAACAGGCTTAAAGTATCAGAGCAATCCCCATCACCTGAGCTCTTTGCAAGAACATGGATTGCAGTTTTTGGCATCCAGCAGCTGCATGTTTAGGGAGCTTATTAGCATAGCTGTGCTCTCTGAGGGCAGTGGCATGGTGTTCTGAAAGGGTTCCAAAGGTTCTGGTCTGTACCTTTTCTTAAGTCTCCATTTGAAACAAGTCTTTGAATTTTTTCTCTTAGTAAAAGCAAAACATAACCAAAAAAAGCTAACTGTAAGACAGCAGGATCACCTGGCCTGAGAAGCACATCTTCATGTACCTGCAGGTGGAAGGAGGCTCTAGGTTTGTTACCCCACCTTGTACCCAGCACTGTGGCAATGCAGGTTCAGCCTGAAGCACTTTCTTGGATGTGAAGGAAGGGTCCAGGTTTGCCCCATTGACATCCCTGTCTGGATAACCATTGTATGGGATTTGAGCTCAGAGTGATTCCCTGGGGGTGTGTGACAGTGGATGCCTTTGCTCAGCTGACGTCTCCCCAGTGCCAGAAATGGGAGATTTGGCTTTCCCCTTCTCTTTTCTGCTGTTTTGTCTCCCCAGCCATCTGTATTGATTCTTTAATGCTGTTAGCTCCTGGATTTTTTTCGTTGTGTCTCCTGCTTTTGCCTCTTGGCACTGATCTGCCATCATTCCTGAGAGCTCCTCTGACTTGTTTTTCAGCTCATTAAATATTTCCGTCTTTTCCATACATCAGAGACAGATGATGCTGAGCTATGTCCTCTTGTTCCTGCTGCATGTCTGCTTATTGGAAAAAAAATCAAAAGCAGCCATTTGGCCTTAAAAGAAGTATTTAAACCTCCTGTCTTTCTTCATTAATGTTTACCAAAGGAGAGGTAATAGCCTCACATTTGCTTTGGGCTTGATCCTATATTGGTCTTACCCATTTCAGAGCTGCCATCTACAGAAACAGCTATCAGTACTTTTCACTCCTTTAAAACAGAGAGAAATGCCCCAGCACAGCTTTGATGTTTTAAGAGGGAAAATCTTTATATAGTTCACATCCCCTCATCTCAGAATTGTTTTCTCTTATGTTAATGTGGCATATCTGTATAATGTCAGGAGCTCACTTGTGCTCCGCAGCCATTTGCATAATATTTTCTTTGGGAGCTATGAGATGTCTAATGTTTACTAGTCTTGAAAAGTATGTAGACAGGCACAGTCAAAGGTAGAAGAGAATGTGAATAAAATATTGGGAATTTGGAACAACTGGAGAGTTGGAAGACATCTGAGCACATAAAGACAGGAGAATATTAGCTCCCTTCTTCTTCATATTTTGTCCCAAAATTCAGTTACGAGGGATGGGACAAAACAGGAAACTGTCTCATTTCTTATGCAGTGGTCCCAATTTCCAATTCACATGCAGTGGTCCCAATTTGCTGAATGACTTGAAAATTGGGGTAGTATTTAACCTGTGCTGCAGATTGGGGCATATCCCAGTCTTCAAGAGTCTTCCTAATCTGGCTGCCAGCTATAATTTTACCCGCATTCCCCTGAATTTTCTTCATTTTTGCAACATGTTCCTGGTGAAATTTGACCCTTCCCATCATTGCTGTGCATGTGGAAATGCAGCCTGGATGCCCTCACCTGCCTCGTGCACTCTTCCTTCAGTCCCCTCTATGAGCCCTCTTGCCAAAGCACTGGAAAGTCTTCTCTGATTCTCGTTATTTCTTCTTGTTCCATACCTTGCTGGCAGGTTTGCCCTTGGTTTTGTTGGCTTGTCTGGCTTAAGAAGACAATTCTTTGAAAAGACCAGTACACCACAGCACAAATGTGGGGCTCAAGTTTTAAAACATCTCTGTACTTGACTATTTTTTTTTTTTTTTGCTGTTCTTCAAGTAACTAATTGCTTTGGTGTTGGTGAAACTCCCAGTAGAGGAAGGTGTGACTCCAAAGAAACATTTTTGTTGGGACTGGCTGCTTCATGACTTTTTTCCAGCACTTGAACTCCAAATTACTCAAAGGAAGTACTGTGCTTTTTAAAACCCAGTGTGGCAAGTCTGCTTTAGGAATGCCACAACCAGAGATTTCTTGCATTATTGTGGACAATTTGCTTTGAAAAAGGCAAAAGCTTCTTTACATGAAAAAGATTAGGGTCACAGGATTTTAAAATTTAGTTTTTAAGCATTTGCACTGTTAAGGTCCCAACAGGGAAAACAATACTCCAGGATCCCAAAACAAAATACACCTTTTTAAGTCTCAGTAGTGTAAGACAGTAAAGCAGATCCATGAAGAGCTTTGATAAATGCTCTTGCTTCTAGCAAAATTCTAACTATGGTGGCTGAAAACTATAGAGGCAGGATGCTTAGTTCCTTTGTGCATGTCCTATTCCTGCTGCTTTTCATTTCTCCCTCTGAGGTGTCTGTGTTCCCAGAGGCAGAAGGACAAATGACTCCCTCTGACTCTGACATCCAGCAGGCTTTGGAAGGCAGCTGCTGGAAGAAATGGTGAATGCTGTCCTTCCTTTCCTGCAGATGTAGCTTATCTCCTCCCTGACTCGCTGCCCTTTCTGGGCTGCCTCTGGAACTCCCTGGTCTGGCAGCGCGCCGCGGCGGAGCCGTGATGCTGTCAGGGAGAATGTGCATCTCTGCACCCGATTGGCCTCATTTTCCTCCTGAAGAGGGAGGTGATGGCCCTCTGCCTCTCACGCATTTTTCTGTGCTTTGTTTTGTTTTCTGTGCCTGGAGACAAAAAAAAAAAAAAAAGGTGAATTTGCTCCACTTTGGGAGTCATCCTTTTTTTGTGAGAACATGACCTTCAAAAAATGCGGACATTTGCAAACGCATGGGCTGTATGTGGAGAGCAAAACAAGGTCTTGGGGTGCTTCAAGTTTCAGGGTCCTGCCTTTAGACGATATTCTAATGTCTGGTCTTATAACATGTGCTTGTTTGGCTTTTTATTTTCAGCTCCTGAAGTGCTGGCCCAGAAGCCCTACAGCAAAGCCGTGGACTGCTGGTCCATCGGGGTCATCGCCTACATCCTGTGAGTACCTCTTGAGTTCCCAGTGCTGGCACCTTTGGGACTTGCAGCTTGCTCTCCCACCATGGGGTTACCTGCTTTGCCTGTGGCAAAATAGCTAATTTCTGCCGCTTGTGACATGGGGTAACATGTACCCTGCACACCTCCCAGTTGCATGAAGGCTGAAATTCGAGCTAAAGTGGTAGGAAATGAACCTGTACCCTTCAGCTACCAAAATCCTTGCTCCCACCAGAACTACACTGTGTGCAGTAGGGTGGGCTTGTCCAGGCTGTGCCATTATTGAAGTTATTGTGTCCCCTGTTCAGATTGGCCTTGAGGAGAAACAAATCCAGCTGTGTCCACTGACCTGCCACAGAAACAAATCTTTTCCTGACAGCATTACCAATGCATTATTTTTTTTTTACTTTTTCCTTTTCCACAACTGTCACAGTTATAGAAGACTGAAGGAAAAAGCAGCTCCAATGAGGCACAGCATTAAAGCATTCCTACTTTGTTCCCTTTTTCCTTATGCAGACATTTCGTGGCTTGTCAACATGAATAACTTTTTGATGGTGCAGTAGAACTATTTTTGCCAGGACATACCTCACTGCTGTGTTATCCACTCTGTGCAATGTTCATTCTTTATATTTGCATTACATTTGCATAAGTTATATGCAAGAAGGAGGTTTTAGATATAATAGTATAGGAAGGCTTTATTTATTGCATGTGTGTTTATTTATTTAAACCAAAATCCTGCCTGAAAACATTAGTTTTATGACTGACTTTATAATATACATGAATATTTGAAAACTTGTTGAGTACAAAACTTGACATGGGAATGGATTTCTCTCAGAGCAGCCATCAATAGCAGGATGCAAAAAGCTTTTGCTAAACAAAGCAAAAATCAACAGTGCTGATTCCGACTTTGTTTCAAAGCCCAGTGCGACCTACTACAGCAGTGAGGAAGAGGACAGACATGCCAAAGTACCTCAGAGGCTGCTTCACATATCATTCCCTAGTGCTCTTTTAGATGAGAAGGGTGTATGCTGACTCAAAGTTACCATTTTTCACAGGCAAACCTGATCATGGAAGTCCAAGGGTTGGGATTTTTGATATTGTCATTCTTTGCCAGCCATGGCAGGACACAGTTGGAGTCTTTTCTGATGCTCATTTAGCACTTTGCTGACTACCAGCTTGAGAGAGTGGGAGAAGGATGCAAGTGGGAGACAGTACTACTCTGCCTCACCTCCAGGCTCAGCTCCTGCCTGGGTTCAGTTTATTGCCAAATACCCACCGTGAAAATATGTGTCCATCTGGCCATTGGAGGGCTGTGAACTGTTGCATCTGACTGCCTGGAAATAAACCTGGCTGTGCTTTCCTCCAGGTTGTCAGTCCCATGTGTCAGTGGCTCATGCACCCAAGGCCTTTTGTGCTGGCAGACCTGGTTATTTCACTTGTTGCTTTCATGGGTCGTGCTGAGGAATAGGGGTGAGGCAGTGCTAAGCAGTGTGTCCTCCACACCCATTTATGAACACTTCTTCAACAGGTGGAAGATTTTAATCTCCTCTGTAATCCTTTTCCCTTCCTAAGCAAGGCTGCTCTTTCTGCAAGGTTCAGCTCAGTTTCCTGCTCTGTTTTCCAAATCAGCGTGTGCTCAGCTTGTCGAGCAAGGCAGGCACACTCTTCAGATTTAAATTCCCTATTTGCTATACAGGGAATTCCCAACCCAGAAGGCTTAAATCATCTCAGTAAGAATGAGCCTCTATGAATCTCTGTTTGCAGGACAAGGAAACCTTTTCAGGATTTCTGTGCTTCAGGTAATAAGGTCTTGATTTGTATTTTGTACAGCCCAAATGAACAGCAATAACACATTGCTGTAGAAGGAGCCTGTTAATGTCTTTGCCAGACTGTTACAGCTTGGGTGGGATTGGGTCTGAGACCAAACCACCTCTTTCAATGTGTAAGCCACATCCTTCAGCCCCTGTAGCAGTCAGCAGCACTCCAGGGCTCCCTTTGGTTAGCCCCCCACAGCCCATGGCATCAGGGGCCCCGTGCACTTCAGCTTCTCCAGGGGCACTGGGCACCTCAGCCCAGCCTGGGTGGATTTCACCAGGATGTGCTGTTCAGTTGCCTAAACTTGCACATTCAGTGCCGTGCTGGGGGGTCCAGGGCAGCCACATGGATTTGGCAGATGTAACACATTGCAGAGACCTTCCTTCTGCAGAGGCAGATGGATCCAAGCTGGAGACCATGGGCCATGTCAAATAGCACCAGATGCCCATGCTGAGGTGGCTGGATCACACCCTGCTCCCTGCTCAGAGCCCTGCTTTCACAGTGTGGATTCATGTGCTGTATGGTACATTTACATCACTCTCCAGCCTCCCTTGACTCCATCTCTGCTGAGTGCAATGTGATCTCTGAAACGCAGCCCACATCTCACATCTCCTAGTCTTGGTCTGGATCTCATCCTTGCTTCCAGGAATAGCCAGGAGCTGCAGATGTGGTCTCATAGCCAGAAGTTGCAGATGTGGTCATTTAAGAAAGTGGATGTCTGGGATACAGTAAAAAGAGAGAGGAAGAGGGTGCTTCCCTAAGCTGGAAGAAATTATCCCTGCTGGGGTGTCTGATACCACCAGTGATGGGCACAGGTTTGACATGTAGGTTTGTGGTCTCAGCCAGTGCCACAGCACCAGAGGTAGCAGTGCCAGTGCTCCCAGTGTGACGTGGAACTGAGATGCCACAAGAACCAGCAGCATAACCACCCTGGTGCAGTGCTGGGAGTTAATCCTGCCCGGAGCAGGAGTTATTAGTTCCAATATGTCACTGCACCCATCCAGGTATGCCATTTCCAGCTCCACAGTGAGCACAGTTGGAGCTCCTTGCACGTGCCTAAACCAGTTGGAGATGCATTTTTACATAAAGCAATCCAAGCACAATGTCCAGCCTCACCTCCTCACCTCTCCCACAGATCCTCACTGCCACTCTGGACAGTCTGTTGTCATTTAAGAAGATGGAAACTCAGGGGAAACCAACACAGAAGCCAAGCACAAATTAAAGATGCTTTGAGCTAATATTACTGCAAGTGGTTTGAGTGCCTCCAGACACAAGCTCAGTCTCACTTGAGAGCCCTCACTTTATGACACTGGAAGAACAAACTGTTTCTGTGGCACTGATGCTGTAGAGAAGTATTTGTTTCCGTGATATGCAAGGATGTCTTGGGAAAGAATACTTTTGTTTCAGTGCCAGTCTCTAAGTCTCCTCATTAATGACAGCCAGATTGCAGAGGCCGCACCAGTGGAGTTTTTATCAAAACCTGTTTTGCATGAGAAGTCATTATTCACGAAAACTAATTTTAGAGCCTGAAATTTCCTGTTATTCCAGTTGCAGTGTTTCTCATTTTGAAACAGCCTCACTGTTGAGCTCGGCATTCCACTTATCACAAGGTAGTTTTGATAATGTGTCCAGCTTAAAAATATAAAGTGTAAGAAGAGCAAGAGACTTCACTGGATTCCCAGCAGCTGGACTTTGTACCTCTCTGAATCACATAAGGGGTGATAAAAGCTTGAGTGACTAAAATACTGATCACATGCATACCTTATACAGAGAAGATTAAGTTAATTTATGCAAACAATAGAAAATCATGTTTCAAAGCTGGAAAAGAACCCGGGGGCACAGAATGCTCTGCCTCATCCCCTGATTATTCGTAGTCTTCTGCAAGAGGTCAAACACATTTTGCCTTGAGTTTTCTTCTGATTCTCTTCAGTGTTAGGACAAAAGAGTTACTGGTTTGTTATTGTTTATAAACAATTACAGATCTGGAGATAAATCTTGGATCACACTTTCACACTTTGCTGCTGAGCTGCTTTTGATTTTCAAGTAGATGTGCATGAATCATCAGTGGTGTTTGTATGGAAGGATTAACCAGGGACAGTGCAAAGTATATTATGCCAAAAGAAGCTTTTGCCAACACCCTAGGAGTCATCCATTAGGAAAAAGTGGTCAGCCATCTTGCCTGCTTGGCATCACACACAAGCCTAAGCAAGAAAGTGAGGAATAACTTATTTGTTTGGCACTGAAAGAAGAAATAGTGCTGGCAGAGGACACAAGCGTGTCAGATTATTCAGGAAAACTCAGCTAACATTGGGAAGACAACCCCAAATGATTGTTCCTCATTGCTTGCTTCTTAATTTGTCTTTGGTTCCCTTTGCTGATATGTCCTTGTCCACAGCTTTGTGGGGGCACCAGTGTCAGCCAATATGAGGGACTGTTCCCAAAATACACAGAAGAAATACATATGTTTATCCCTATGAATAGCACTTGGATGACTTCCCACACCATACATCTCAGGTCTTTGAGCACTTACTGAGTTCTTTGTTCTAACCTAACCATAAAATTGTTTGTAAAACTAACCCTGGGGCCTCTTGTGTTACAGGCTGGACACTGACCATGTGAATGGGTTATTTAGCCTTTAGTATCACCTCCAATATGTAATGGGAGCTTGCAGGGGTTTGCTTTCTTTGCCTGGTGAGGACAAGATGTTCCTGCTCTTCCTCTTGTGCTCTCAGGATGACTTTTAGAAATTACTTCTGGCAATATCTTTCTCTTCTACATCCACCTGTGTTTTTCTTATCTGCATCGCATTATTTTTAAGGCAAGACTGGGAATAGGAGTTTAGGGGAAAATCTGTTGCTTATGTGATAAGGTTGCTAAATAATTCTAAAAACCTTTTATTTAGTGAAACTGCAAGAAAATGATGACAACTAATAGCTGCCTGAAACTCCCCCAGGACAGTGCAGGATTTTTTCACATCGAAGACAGAGGGGTTATTTTTGCATTTCTGCATATCTAAAGAAAAGCAGCAGAACCTCTGATAGTGAGGTCATTTTTTTCACACAGAAATGTCCCAGCAGATGGAAATGAAGTCGGTGGGATTTTGATTCTGTAAGAATTAACCAAAAACTCATTATGGACTTTGGAAAGTGGCCCAGTTGCTGGAAGTCCAGCAAGATTTCCTCCAGCCATAAATTGCAAGATAGGCTGATTTGCTGGGGCTTTCCCATCCCTTCTGTAAAGCCAAGCATGTTAAATAATGTTAAATCTTAAGTAACATTAAAACTTCTGTGTCTTCCTCAGCTCTGTTTTTAAGGGAAAGGACAGCAAGGCTGGCTGCATGTTGGCTCTCAACCCGTCCCTGTGCCAGGGTGCCCCGATGTTCCACTCCCACATACCACCTCTTCTGACCTACAGGGCTTGCTCCATTCTCACTTGGTTTTTGGTGTAGGTTGTCCTTGATTTGCCTCCCAGAGGAACATCCTTTGATCCCTGTGTGCAGGAGGTTCATCCCATCCCTGGCCAAGCCAGGATCAGCTCTTGCCCTGCGCTCAGCTGGCTCTCACGTGAGGGGCTGGTTTGGGGAGATCTCCCTGCCTGTGGCCTGTAGTAGCAACTAATGCTTCTCACCCTCTTCCTAGCAAGGGAAAAGCTGTGCCAAAAGAGTCTGTTTTCTGCCCTGTGCCCAGCTCCCAGCAGTTCTGGTGCCCTCCAAAATCACCCTGTCTCTCGTTGTGCATCAACACGGGCTGCAGTGACCTCCTGGACACCGAGGCTGATTTCCCAGATGTGTAGATACTCAAGCCATGCAAAGGAGCTGGATTGAAAGGCTCTGGAGAGGCTGGGGCTCTTGCTGGGACTCCTGTCTCTGTGCTCCCCCCCCTTGCAGGGTTGTCACCCTCCACCTCTGCGCTGCTCAGCAGTTTGTTCCTACCTTTTGCTGCCACGAGTGTGTATAAATCACAGCAGTCCTAACTTGTGCTCTTGTACCTTTGCCAAGGTAATTAGTACAGTGCACATTTGAAGGGAGCTCTCCAGAGCAGCCTGCCAGTGCCTCAGCTTGCACAGCGCTGTCTGCTCGCCTTAAAATGCTTTATCGGAGCACTTTGGCTTTGTTTAAGGAAAGTGCTGAGGAAGGCAAGAAATTAATGAAGGGCTGTCAGGCTTCTTACATGGAGCCCCCTGAGTCTCCCAGGAAAGAAGGGACAGAGCAATGGCTTGAAGTGGTTTTTTTTTTTTTGGGGGGGGTTTTTTTTTGGTTTTTTTTTTGTTTGGTTGGTTGGTTGGTTGGTTGGTTTTTTTTTCTCTCCAACCTGGGCATCTCTACCCCACTGTTCATCCTCCCTGTTGCAGTGCTGGTGCTGTCAGCTCCGTCATTTCCCCTCAGTAAAGCACCCAAAATCTTGAGGGTTGTGATTAAAGTGGAGGAAGGTGAAAATCATTTCATGTGCATCCCACCCCAAGACTGTGGGGTGTGAGCACTGATAATTATTACACTAAAACCAGTCATTTATAAGCTCATCACCTGTAGATGATACCTGTAGAGCTGGACCCTGACTGTGGATCCAATGTCTTCATTAAGCTACTAGATGTTTTTCCTTCATTGTCCATGTACATAGTGCCTTTTTGGCATTTGCTTGAATTCAGCATTGGTAAGGACCCTTCTCATACACCATCTGCATAATGGGGTTTCACACAGGAGCACCCAGCCCCACACACAAGCACGTGTCCATTAAGTAGGTGCACAGTCCTGCTCTGGACATACGTGCTTGTATGGCATGAGGTTATCTTACTGCTTCTGATAATGGCAGTCATCCAGTGGGGCACAAATGAGGACTAGCTCATCTGCTCTCCGAGATACAGAGAGAGATTTCTGGCTCAGCTGAACCACAGCGGGTTCATTATCATGCTGCAAATTTCAGTAGAGTTCTCCCAGGTCAGTATGGATGTGACGCAGATCAACATCTCGCTCAGTATTTAAATTATTTATCAAGCACACTGGCTCTTCAGAGCTAACAAAACATTGCTCCTTTCACCCTCAAGTGTTGAGTTGGTTCGAATAACCTCCAGGGCAGCTGGCTGGCTTTGGGTTATAAATAACTCAAGTATTTCATTTCTTGCAGTTCCCCCCCTTTCTCTGTTGTTGCTTCTGAGCTAGAGCTGTTTGTAATGGCTGGCTCTCTCCAGTTAAGTGCTTTATTGAGGTTGATTGACTCAGAATTAAAAAAACTGTAGGAAAAACATAATTTCAATACCAGCGAAGTATGTGAAAGAATGATTTAGACCAGCGATAAGGGAAAAAGAAAGTATCATCTCTATACGGACCACAGAGGCAGGACGGTCTGTTCAACTGTGGGCAGGATGGGTTTGCTAAAGCCTTGGGCCAGTCTCAGAGATAAATCTGGCTCTTTGCAACGATGGTATTAAAACCTGAAGAAGGGGTGTCTCTGCTGGCATGTCTGTGCAGAGTGGGACAGACCCTGCAGCACCAGCTGGGTGTGAGGGATCTCTGACACACGAGTTTTATCACTGCATTTGCTTAATGCAGTGCTGGATGTGCTTTTCCCAAGTCCAGCCCTGCCTCAGCATCGTGGCTGTCCTGCTCTCTGCAGCACTGGGAGGGTGCACCCTGAATGTATTAGCTCAAACTAGGCAAATAATGTTCAATGTCCTGCTTGTCCTGAGGCTAGGTTTTCTGAGAAGCCTGATTATAAACACTGAAAACCAGGACAGGACTGTTGTTAGCCTCAGGCAAGGCAGGCAGTTGGATGTGGTCAGCGAAATCACTTGCAGGAGTGAGGAAGGGAGAGGCTCTCCCTGTGTCTGCAGCAGCAGCAGGCCCACGCACAGCCCTTGCAGGCCCTGCTGCAGAGGTGGACGGGCTCCCAGGCATCCTCCTCACTGGGCCTGGGGATGCAGAGCCCAGCACAACCTGCAGATGCTTTATGCCCTCTGCCTGAGAGCTCTGCAGGGCTCCTTGTCCTGCTTTGCACCAGGTCTTCTGCGTGTGCTGGGGGATGAGAGGGACCATGGTCTGTGACCCTGAAATCTCCTCTTAGCACACGTAAAGGAGAGGATGGAAGGGGTCATGTCTGTGTGATAAAACTGTTCCTCTGGTTAAACACCCAAAAGCATGCAGAGGGAGGCCAGGATATCTGCATGGGTCAGCATGGGGTCAACAGCACCAGGTTTCCAGGCAGAATTCCTCTCTGTCCAGGACACTGCCAATCTTCAGAAGTAGGTTTACATGTCCCTGAACAAACTCCTCTCGTGGTAGCACTTGCCTGCTTGAAAAACTTACTGGGGCATGTCTTAAGGAAGAGCTTCTCCTTCTTCTCCCTCCTTCCTTGTCACCTTCTGGACAGAAATAGGTCCAGTGGTCACCTCTCTCTTTTCTTGTCCTCCACTAGGCTCTGTGGATATCCCCCTTTCTACGATGAAAACGACTCCAAACTCTTTGAGCAGATCCTTAAGGCAGAGTATGAGTTTGACTCTCCATACTGGGATGACATCTCCGAGTCTGGTAAGTAGCTACGGCTGTTTAAATTGCCACAACCATGCATGCATGTGTGCCCATTGCATACATCTCCCCTGGGCAAGAAAATGCACCCTCCATCATGTTCAGAGCTCCTTTTAACTGAAAACCAGTGGCAATGTGCATTTCTTTTGGCTCAAATAGTCATGGGAGTTTGTTTCTGCAGGAGACAAATTAAATACTATTTTGCCCAGCCACACACAAAGCACTAAAACATAGCTCAAATGGAAGATAAAGATGGCAGAAGACCGTCCCAAGAAGAAAAAAGCAGCTTAATTTCTTCATTGTATCCAAATGAAAAGCAGATTGTTAACATGTCATTAATAATAAGGTGGCAAATGAGTTTGGCTCTGTTGCTGACACTGCACTGCATCTCCAAAGCAAGTCCTCAGTGTGTGCAGCGAAGAATCAAGAAATTAATGGCTTTCAAATGAGGCAGGTGAGCAGATCCAGAAACTGGGAGGACTGTCCATGTGAGTGGATGTTCCCCACCCAGTGTAAGAGACATTTAACCCATAGAATCCACCTGTCCCTGCTGCTGTCAGCCTGGCAGAGGGGCAGATACACCAATGTGTTACAGGCAGATGTGCCTAAAACTCCAGCATGGGTCCGTGTCGAGGGGTGACAGCGGGGGACATTCAGCCTTGCACCTGGATGTGTCCCTGACACACTGCGTGGTCTCCAAGAAGTCACCCAAGCTCAGTGTCCTTGGCTCTGTCCAACCCAGGGAAACATCTGCTACTTCATGCAGGAGAAGAAATGAATTCTAGGAATATTCCATCATGTAAAAATAACCCTATAAATACAGTTTTCTGATTTATTAGTGCTACTGATTGAGGCAGGGGAGATAAAAAAATGAGTGTTTTTATTATAAAGATGATTATATATGCTCTTATCTCCACACAGAGCATCATTTTATGCTGCTTACATCTGCAGTCCAGATATCGTTGTGATGGATTGCTCACAAATATATGTGATGAGAAGTTTTTTTTAAACTAATAAGGATTTTCAGAGAAAATATGAAAGTCTGCTGGCAGACTCTCCTGCCTCGTGGGGGAAAGTCCATCACCTAAATCAGCACAAAGATTTTCCTGCCATATTTGGCTTTGCTGTGGCTCCTTCAGCTCCGCTGTCCTGAAGCTGCTGGACACACGCCATGCTGCAGTCTCCCTTCCTTCCATTATAGTGCCGATTAAAAACACACTGCCTCCTGCTCCAGGGAGTCCATTTTCCTTGCTAAATTCCTCTTAAATAGGCAACATGTCCTCGCAGCTGTCCATGTGTGTGACTGCTCGGAATGAGCAACGTGAAGCTCCTCTTTCTGTGGCGTCTGTCATCCTCCCTCTCCACGCAGCTGACCAGCACCTCCCGTGGATGTGGCCACATTCACACCACCAAGATGATGCAGCACATGGCTGACCAGGGACCCAGGAGCTGGCAGGGTTGTACTCTGCTGGCTCTGCATTATCCATCCCACTCCTAAATGCCTGAAGGAGTAGATGCCTCCAGCTTTTATCTGCTACACTAAATAGCTTGGATTTGTCCTAAGTCACTTTGGTTATAGCTATACTAATAAATAACAAATGACCCAGGGCCATTTTCTTGTGCTGTGGCCAGATGGCACTTGGTAGCCTGATCAGTGCTGTTGGCTGATCATGTGGCGGCAGAACTGGGCATCAACTCTATTGCTTTCAATTATTCTCTCCTTTTTTTTGCAGCTAAAGACTTCATTCGGAATTTGATGGAGAAGGACCCTAATAAAAGATACACCTGTGAGCAAGCAGCACGGCACCCTTGGTAAGCAGCACTCACTGCTCTGAAAAACCCTCAGGACAGAGAGCACTTTTTTACATTCATGGGTGAAAGTGGTTTTTCTGTCACATATTGTACTGACCTCTACTACATAACTCTGTGCTTTTATTCTCACAACCCCTGCCTTTGTCCTCCTCATTTTCCTGGAAAACTGTAATGGACTTTAATCTCATGCACCAACCTGTGTAAGGATTAGTAAAATGCTGAATTATGTATGTTGACTGTAGTGCAGCAGTGGGATGTGCCAAAATGATTAAAGTGCTTTAAGTTAGATGATGCCTTTGTGTATGGGTGACTTCACCAACATTACCCAAGGTTTGTATAGCTGGAACAAGGGTGAGTCGTGTACTTTTGACCAGCCCTGAGTGACTGAGAGCATCATCCCACACTACCAGCTGCACCCACACATGGGCTCTGGATCTGAGTCTTTTAGGGCAGGGAATATTATATATACCACGTGAGGGGTTTTTTTGTTGTTATAAAAGCTGCAACAGAAAAGAGTTAATGGGATGACATTTGCACCCCAGGTGTGCATTAGACTCTGTTTTCATACTATCACAATTGCCCAAATGCCACTTCTTTTGCATTGTCTCTGTGACAAAAAGGAAATTTTGAGAAATGAAAGCCAGCTTTTGTTCAATGAAAAAAAAAATCCAAACTGTTTCTAAATGATACTGACATGAGCCTTAGGAAATTAAACAAGTCAATATTAGAAATACAGAATAAACAATGGGAATGCAACTCCCAGCAGAGAGTGAGGTGACCATTTGTACAACTCAGAGACAGATTTTCCGAAGCCTCACATCCAAGATACACAAAACGTAAGCATCCAGCTCCTGGCCCTGCTACATCTGTGTTGGTTGCTGGAGTGCAACAAAGAAACGTGGCACTTGTAACACACACAGCTTCTGGGCCCTCTGAAAGGAACAAAATGATAAAAAGTGTTTTCATTCCTTTTTTTGTGTGGTTTTTTTTCTTTTGCATGTCATGGCCAAGGGCAAATGGAAACTCACAGACTGCTCCATAATTCGTACTATTTTCCACAGAATCCAATCTTCCATGTAAAAACAACACCCCAAAAGAGTTTTTCCCCATTTCTGTGGCAGGGGGTCTTCTTTTGCCAGGCTGACTTTGCCATCCAGTGGTTCATTTTCGAGACTTCAGGTTTTTGCACAGCTCCCAGCACAGCTCACGGTCAGCCTTTGAAGTGTCAGACATGCAAATGGCGCTGCAGAAGGAAGGCTGAAAATATTCCCCATGTTTCCACTGCACGCCTGGAATCCACCTCCCTTTGACACAGAGACAATATATGCCAGGGGATTGCAGGGCAGTCGTACTGAAAGCAAAGCATGGAGGTTTCCAAAGCTATGGCTTCAGATCTGCCTCTGTCCTCCCCAGTGTGCTCATGAGCAGCACTCCATGCCTCATTCCCCCTTGCCCTGAAAAGTTTCCTGTAACATGAATGTTGCAGTTATGGGCCTCTCTGCAGAGGGGTGCAGTGATTTTTTTCAGAGGGTTTGGATGCTGTAGTGATAAATGCCTTTTTGGATAATCATGGCTGCTCACCCAGATATTATCTGTTATTTTGGAGTAGTGGTAGGATCTACTTTTGCCAAAGTATTGCTCAAGGAGCAGTTTCCACCCAGATTCCTTATGTCAGGAAGTAGTGAGGGTTTTTACTGTTTCTTTTCTCATTCTAGCCATTACATCTGTTGCTGTGACATCCTTTCCTTCTCTTGGAAGGGAGGGAAGGCTATTTCAGTCGAGGAGGAGGAGAGTTCTGTGCTTTGTCTCAGTGGTCAGCTGTGTCCTTCTCTCAACCTGGGCATATTTAAGTTTCCAGCAGCTCCAGTTCCTCTCTCTCAGGGTTGCATCCAGTGTTGCAGCAGTAGGAGATGGGGGTGCACATGTGCAGCCAGCAGAGAGAGGGTACCACACCCCCTTTTCCCATGAGCATGGATTTTTCAGTGTACATCCCCCTTAGCCATGTCCCCTTTTCCCGTGAGCATGGATTTTTCAGTGTACATCCCCCTTAGCCACGTCACCTTCCAGAGTGCCCACAGAGCACCTTCTCTGTGTGTGATCAGAAGGACAGAGGTATGTAAGACTGTTGGCTTAGTGGGAAGAGATGATCAGAGCAGGCTGAAGTGGTCCCATAAATGATAGGTTTTTGCAGAGTGCTTGCACAGCAAGCAGCCCTTGATGTCATCTCATAAAAGGTATTTTTTCTTGTCTGCGCAAGCAACATAACTGGAGAAGCATCTTTGAACCCTAGAGTTCTCACAAAGTGAAATCCTGATGCCACTGAGGCTAGTGGGAGTTTTGCCAGACTTCAGTGAGAGTTGGGGTTTGTCTCCTTGTTTCACCAGCAGAGCACAGGCCTCCCTGAGTCACTGCTGCTGTGCAAATGGTAGATAATTAATATATATGGGGAGGTGGCTCCATGTAGTAACATTTTCCAGCTTTCCCTTTTTCTTCCTCCTGTGAAATCTTCCTCTGCAGTATCAGATCATTGAGATCTGTCACCAATTAAGAAGAAATCTATAATCTGATTATGCTAAAAGTAGTTAACTGTGCATGACATGGCTACCTGGCCACGAGACTTTGTTGTTTCAATATGTAGTATTCATGAAGAACAAACTGATTCTAAAATACATGTTTGATTTAAATCACCATGTTTTCATTAAAACCTTCGAAACAGGGCTCGCAAGAACTGGATCTTGCAAGATACTACATTTGTGCCTTTAAGGTTAATAATATCTTGGAGTTTTGGGAAACTGCTCCAGAATAGACAGCTATTTGCATGACTAAATGTTTGCACAGGATCAAACCCTAAAAAAAGTAAATACTTCTTCCCAATGGCCCACTTTTCTGCAGTGTATCTGCTCACCACATGCCTGCATTTACGTGATGTTTTGCTATTTATAATCAAAAGGCCTTGGCAGGGGGATGGTATGTTAAACTCGGAGCTGGCAGGAAAGGAGGCTAATAATTGCAGTGAAGTATGGTAGCTGAAACAGTACAATATGTGAGACTTATTAGTGTAATGACTCCACCCCTGCGTGTCCATTTATACAGATTTCTCCAGTTTAATATACAGGTGACTTACGCTTTCCACTGGAAAAGTTTTTTATTTTATAGCGTGTCTTTCAGTGAGGTTTGCACTGTTTATGGTGTGTTGCAAAGGTACAATGCTCTGCTTAGTTGTTCCCACTGTGACTTTTCAAAAAGGACATGGAAAATTAAGGTAACAAAAGAATGGGGTGATTTTGCTGCAGCTTGATACATTTTAATGTTTCCCTGGCTCATATTAAAGACAGCAATGAAGTATATTAAATATATTGCCATGACAAAGCCCACATCCTGTTTAGGGCAGTGGCTCAGTCTGCAGTGATTAGAGGGGAACAGCAGAAACCTGAGGACCTGTTTTTTCCAGCTATAGACTCACAGAAACATAGAATATCCTGAGCTGGAAGGGACCCACAAGGATTACAGAATTGTGCTCCCGATCAAGTCAAACTAGGTCCTGTAGAGCCAAATTCAGCCTTCAGTCTTGGATTAGAGGGAAAGAAAACAGTGCTCAGAGGATGAGGACAAAGTCCAACACTTAGGAAGCTAATACAGAAGTTAGAAGGGCTGCCATGAATTTATTTACTCTGTCGTGCATTAACCAAGTGAACTTAAATGGGATTTAGAGCCATGTGCTGAAGGCAGTTATGGTATCAAAGGCAATTTGGAACATCTAAATTAAAGGGTGATGGATTAATTGCCTCCATATAGAGACTGTAAATACACAGACTGTAGAAGGAGTTTGTGACACCAGTTAGACACCAGTGTCTGCAGGTAGGAGTGTGGTCCTGGCCTTTCCCCACTGCTTGTGCAAAGGGAGAGAGGATCCTTGGGATATGCCAACCATCTACGCCTTCACTGAGGAATCACAAAGCTCTGGCAAGGACTGAGCCTCTGCACATTGTGACCATGACCCTGAGTGTTTATTATGTGCCAGAGAGCACAAGCCAGATAATAATTTCCACCCAGGGAAAGGACATGGTTTACAAAGAGCTCAGTTCTCAGACAATACTGTTTGAAGTGTGAAAAGGCCTTCCTGAAGGGAACTGCTGATGTTTACAACATTAAATCAAACTCTTATCGAGTTTGTCCCTGCACTCTATTTATTTTGGAACATCACTGATACAGTGTGTGTGTGTATTTATACACATGCATGGATATGTGTGTGTGTGGTGTGGGTGTGTGTACATATAGAAGAGTTATGATCCCTCAGCATTATCCATTACAGCTAACTCCATGTTTCCTGTCATCATACTCAGGGGTATTTCCAAGCACTCTTTGGCCAGCACAGCATTTGAGTTGGCTGCCTTCAGAAGGGAGGTTCAGAAAATAATGGTAGATGAAAGGCTCTGCCTGCCTTTGTGGGTGGGGAGGATGAGAGAGACATTTGCTTGCAGCATGCTAATGAAGAGCTGTCCAAAAGGAAATTTGCTGGTTTTGTCTTTGTTAGAGGTTCCTCTCAAAGCTTAGAAGTGGTATGGCTAGATAAATTGGTGTGATAAGTTTGAAGTCAGCTAGAGAGCTAAAATAAATTAGATACTATGAAATAATATTTGATCATTAGATTAGATTCCTCTCATGTGCAGGATTAGATTTGTTATGGTTATTCATGAGAAATACCCTTCTTAGCTTCAGTGGATGTGTTTGGGGTGGAGAGCCATCTCTCTTGGGCTCTTGGTATCCAATTCTGTGCATTGAGAGTTACATATTTACTACTGAATGTAAAACCAGCTTCAACATGAAGCTCCCCAAGGCATTGCTAGGATGTAGCTGCTTTCAGGTGCTGCAAAATGGGAATCCCAAGAGAAAATCCAGGTTCCAGTTAGACTAATCAGTCCTTGCTCGGTTCTGTGTGATGCTCAGCAGGATAACAGATGGTGCATTATTCTGATTTGTTTAATTTTATTACTGTATATGTGTGTGGTAGGTAGAAGCAATGTCTTTTACTGGGCCAACTGGTACAGTTGGTAAAAAAAAACTTCAGTGCTGATACAGTTAACTTCAGAGTTAACTGCAAAGCCAGAAAACTATTGTTCAGGACTAGATAAGCATCAGTCTGATCAGCTCAAACTGATGACGGTTTCTCAGTGAAAATGGAGCTGATTTCTGCAGGCAAAGGATGTGTTGTTCTAGGGAGGGAGGAAGAAGTAAAGAGAGAAAAAAAGATACTAAAAGATACATTAAAAAAGATCCTATTTTTGTCCTGAAAGGAAAAGCGAGATGGTTTATAGCATGTGGGCTTGGAGAGTTCGGGGAAATGTGGAAGGGTAATTATAACATGCACTAAAACCAGTATCTGTTAAATTTCACTCATTCTCTTCTCAGCAAGGGAACTAAAGTTCATTATTAAATACATTTGGTATAGATGTGAGGATGCTCATGACACCCACCACAGGGTAGATCTGTGTGCCCAAAGCATATCTTGTTTTTCATACCTACCAGTTGAGAGTACAAAAGATGTGACTTTTCCCTGCTCACCTCCACCTCTTCCGTGTCCTGAAACCCCCACATCTCCAGCAAAGCACCAACAGCGAAGGGATGTTAACATTGCTCATTTTCCTAGAAGTAAAACTATACTATAAACACTCTAACACCATGAGTATTTCATAACAGTTACAAAATCCTCCAAGTGCAGAACACAGTCGGAAGGCACAGTGCTCATGTTACAGCATCGCAGGATTAGCAGGGTAGCTCTTCAAAGGCAGCTTGGAGAACAATCCCACTCCTGACTTTGGCAGCCAAGGCTGCGTTCTGAGCCACACCATTCAGCATTCCAGCACGTGTTTGAACAGCTCCTGCTGCATTAAATCAGCCCCAGCACTGCTGTTATTTTGCTCTGATTAAAAACTATCATCTGCAAAGTGCTAATGTTGCTGAAGAGACCTTAGATGTAGGATGGTTCCACAGCTGTAGCATCTAGGGGCTTCACAGGATGTCTGTCCATGCCCTCGTAAAGTAAATAAATACTGTTCTGCCTATCTGGAGAATACCAATACTATCTTGGTATTTGCCCAAATACCAATAGTTTTTTCCGGGAACTACAATGATTGCACAGTGAACACAGAGTTAGGGGTGATAGAAGGCAGTTTGTGAACTACTGGAGCTGGCAGTTTCTTACTGAAGCCATAGCATTTCAGAAAATGACCTCGAAACTAGGGGGGGGGAAAAAAAAGGTATATTTTTATGTGTATACATATATATAGAGAGAGAGAGAGAGAAAGCCTGTATTGGAACTAAACGCCCAATCATAAGCTTCATATGGCAAAAGTGTATTTTCAAATCCTTGTGGAGACTGGCAAGAACAATCTTCTGGAAGAGCTGGCAAGGGCATCATGCCCCAAGAATTTGTTCTGTCTATGTTTCCAAAATAAGATTTGACAGGTGGGAAACAGGATCTGTTCTTGTGGAGTTTGTTAACCACCTTGTTCGTAAAGCAAAATGCGTCATTAACTTTGGTGGAAAAAATGTCCTTTGCAAGTGTAAGTGAATTTTCTGTCTTGGTCTTTTTGATCAGTTACTGAAGGGATGGGTTGGCTTGTAGTTTCTTCTGAGATCTGTGCTCAGCCAGTGCTCCCAGCTGGTGTGTGTTGAGGACACCTGTCTTCACCAAGGAGGTGTTCTTGGACAGAGCAGAGTGCTCATGACATTTTGGAGTGACTCTGACTAGCGGTTTCCGTTCCCAGCAGGAAACTCTGCTAGGGCCTCTCTGGGAGTGTGGATTGCTTGGGATCCATCAGGGTCTGTGCTGAGCCTGGCAATATTCACTGTGCAGGACAGAGATGGAACAGTGAACATGATGCTTAACCCAGATAGTGCCTCACAAAGCTTTTGGTCACCTGGCCCCGGTGGGAAATCCAGGAAATCCAACTTGCCTCCCTCTCAGTAGAAGAGGTGATCAGAAGGAATCATCTTCAAAGATCTGAAGATCATTCAGTTCTCAGCCAAACACTTCCCTTTCTCCATCAACAGCACAGGGACCCAAGAGAGGAAGTCAAGTGCCATTTGGGAGCTGTGCTTTGCCCAGTTCTTCTGTCTGCTCGAGGCAGAGGCTGCTTGGCAGTGGCAGTGAGATGAGGCCCTTCCCAGCTGGGTGAGAATTACCCTGAACCCTGCTCCTTCCTGCCCACAATACTGCTGGCTCCAGCACTCTTGAATAACCCAGCAGAGATGAGCTCAGTTCCAACAGGATGGGATTGGTGGGTCTCCACTCTGGAGACATGAGGGTTTAGTCCTTCCTCCCAAGATTAAGTCATTGCTCTCATCTCTCTGAGGAAGATCCTGGGAGGCTGTTGCCAGCAGGAAGGCAGGCAGCAATTTGGAGAAGGCTGGTCTCAGAGGCAGAAATGGAGGCAGAAAAAGCAGCGGGTCCTTAGAGGAACAGGGTTACAGTTTGGAATTACGCGGGCAAAGCGAAAGGGATGCCTCCAGTACCCGGGACACATAAATGGAAGCAGCAGGCTGGGGTATGTAAGCAGAGTTTCGTTTTTTAAGAAGCACAAAGTAATGCTGCTGTTCCACTGCCTTAGTTGGAAAACAGAGAGCAGTTCGGGTGCTGCCCTCTAAGGAAGATGTGGACTAGCTGGAGAAAGTCCAGAGGAGCTCACTGGATCAGAGGATTAGAAAACATGAGTTATGAAGAAACAGTGAAAGAATCAGTTTGTTTAGTCTAGAGAAGAGAAGACGGAGAGAAGTCATGATAACAGTCTTCAAATATGTGAAAGGATGCTTCAAAGACAAAGGGAATAAACTATTTTCCATGTCTTCTGGGAGATAGTGAGGCACTGGAATAGGTTTCGTGACGAGTCTTCATCTTTCAGAGATCTTTAGGGACTGGTTAGTTATATGTTTGTCAAAACTATTTTGATAGAGGTGGGGTGGGCAGAAGGACTAGATGACTGCTGAGTCCCCCAGACCTTCTGATTATCCTGTTGGAGCTCCCCAGACTGGGATACTCTGGTCCTGATGGACTATTCAGTATCTTAAAATTTTTTACTGCTAATGGACATTGTTTTTCTAAAAAAAAAAACATATGGCAAAAAAAGTTGATTTCTGAAAGTATCACATACAACATAGAAGGCAATCTTTACCTCCTTGCATCACCTACATTAGATAGCACTAATTACCCCAGCACATGGCCCAACATCAGTTCACTCTGGGGCGTGCTCTTCCAACAGATCTCATGCCTTGAGGAGTTAAATAAATCAATAAAATCCCTTTGAAATAACTGAGTTTAGTGAAGATTCAAATGTATCTTTATCTGTTAAGGAAACTGTGCAAGATCAATCAATTTTTTTAGGTTAAGTGTTGCTCAGCTTAAGCTCTTTGTGCAGCCTGTGCTGCTTTAGTGAGTGTCCATGTCTCTGCTTTACTGTAAATCTACATTAATCATGATGAATGACTATGTGCATTGCAGGGTGGCAGGAAAATCTCCAGTGCAAACAGAAATCAGACAGGTTGGAGTGGTTCTGGAAGCTTCTGCGTAGCTGAGGCTAAAAGTAGTCTCAGCCTGTTGATGTTAAATCTTTGGATGTAAAGAAAAAAAAAAGAATGTCTTCATATGGGGCTGTAATGGTGATAGAAAGCAGCCATGCACCAACAAAATCAGACTGTACCTCTTTGTAGCTGCCAGACCTACAAGCCTTATCTACACTGGCTTTTATTGCCCCAGATTTTCCACCACAGCTGCCAGCAGAGTCAGCCGTGGGAAGTTTGAGCCCCTGTGTGAATGAAATCATCGTCACTGCAGGTGCAGTCACACCTGGGACCAGCCTCTGTGCTGAGGAGAAAAAGTAAAAGTATTCAAGGGGAGGAAAAAATCACTTAAAATGTGCCTGCTCTGTCCATTTCAGGATCGCTGGGGATACAGCACTCAACAAAAACATCCATGAGTCGGTCAGCGCTCAGATCCGGAAGAACTTTGCGAAAAGCAAATGGAGAGTAAGTGACCTGTCCTGAGGGCTGAGCCCGACACACAGCTCTGCTAACACAGTGGCTGTACGGCCACCCCTGCAGCAGGCTGGCGCTTTTGTGGCCCAAAATTGTGGTCAAAATAGTTGGTCCAGGCTCAGGTTGCGTGACCCTGCAGGGCTTTTTATACAGGATGGTGTTCACCAAGTATCAGATGTAATGAGTGGGAGAAGTGGGGCTGGGGCTGCTCATAGCTAAAGCACCCATGGTTATGTATGGAGTGGGGTCAGCACTATGGAGGGACATGAAGAAATGCGTGTTGGGGCAGGGATGGATTCATCAAATACAACTTTTTTGTAGGCTGCTGCATCCCAGCTCAGCACTAGGAGGACAGAATTTTGGTAATGCTGTTTCTAGCTTAGAAACTAGAAACTGGGAAAAATTTGAAAGGTAACAGGCTTATTCCCTTCAGGCATTCTGAGCAGCCGGGAGAAGAGCACAAGTAACCCTTCTGCCTCCAATTTTTTTATTATGTATTTCTTTCCTGCTGTTTCTCTCCAGCAAGCGTTCAATGCCACGGCGGTCGTGCGGCACATGAGGCGGCTACACCTCGGCAGCAGCCTGGACAGTGCCAGTGCCAGCGTGTCCAGCACCCTCAGCCTCGCCACGCCGCTCCCCGACGCAGCCACACGGAAAGATTGTGAGTAGCCAGCATCCCGGGAAAGCTCCTGCCACAGCAGCCGAGCAAATCCACGGGATCCCCGTTTTCCCTTGACCCCCAGGCTGCAGTCCTCGCTGCTCGTAGGTTTGGCTTTGTGCAAGCAGGTGTTTAAAATAAGGACTTGAAATGGGCCTAGGCCATCATTTTTGACTGGCCAATAAAATAGTGTTTCAATTGGAAAGGTTTATGCACTAAAAAAAAATGAGGTTTTAGCTTGGTGATTTGTGAGAGAAAAACACAGTTTCTTGTGGAGAAAAAGGGCTTTCACTTGGGAAAAAGACCCAGACCCCCACAGCAATGAAGTTTTGTATTTCTTTGAAATCTGAAAAAGTTTACTCAAACTGTTTGTGTTTGAGTTTACAGTATTATTATAGGGCATTTTTCTGTAAAAATTGCCTTACTTTCCATTTCCAATTTCCATGGAGAAGATTGATCCTACCAGTTGGACCCAGCTTCCCACTTCCAGGGCCAAGTTAAGCTCCTGCATGAAGAGGCTCATTTGTCTGAGCAGGAGTCAGACTCTGTGCCCCACGGTGGGACTTGGCCCTCTGCTGTGTCTGTTTTGTGCTATAATTGAGATTTTCAAGCTGCCCAATGGACTCAGATGTTTGGGATATATATTTTTTCTGAATTCCGTGGGAGGGGACATGGCAGTGAAGAGATTGTTTGGAAGACAGAAATGTGTCCTTTGCCATGAAGCCTATATATTCTCTGGCTTCTGACCATTTCTTTTATTCTCTTCTGTCCATCTGTTGAGATTTTATATTGTGAAATGGAGGGATGTGGACTTTACAATTAGGGGGGATTACTTTAAAATGCAACACCAAAAAGAAGTGCTGATAGCTTTTGGTATTGCCAGTCAGTGCTTTGCTGTGGACTGAATTAGTCCTTGCTAGGCTATACCCCGCACTATTCTGGAGCTGAAAGCATCTGTTATTCAGGATGGATTTTGGATAGTGCTGCTCTCTGCTTCTGCCACCCCTGCCTGCCACCCCCTGCTCCTTGACAAGGACATGCCACCAGCCACAGTCCCCTGGCTCTGTGTGGAAGCTGTGTTTCCTCTGGCTGTCATGGACATGGTTTCCCCCATGGCTGGGGTGGGTTCTGCCTTCTGGGTACTCTGTGAGATGTTTTTTCATCCTGTGATGTGGCTGAGCCAGGGGAGAGCCCCTTCCTTCTGCATACTGGACCTGATGGGGATTCATACTCAGTGTCCAGGTTGTGATGCCCAGTGCCAAATCCTACAGCTGCTGCCAAAAAAAACATCACTGTGCTCCTGGCACAAACCTGGCACCTGCAAAGGAGCAATGCTGACCTCCCTCAAAGCACTTCCAGCCATGCACTGGCCATGCAGCAATGTAGAAAAGCCCCTACATGCGAGAAACGTGCCTTGATTTTGGTTCCTGCTGCAGTATGGCAAGGCTGGACCCCAGTCAGGTCTAGAGTATCCGATGCATGCTTTGCTGCCAAACTGGTGGGTGATTAATCTCCATCCGTCCATTTGATTAATCTAAAATGGTGTTAATTAATGGCAATGAGTGGTCTGTAAAGTGTTAAAATATATGTGAACAGGAAGGGTGGGAAGAGAAAGAAGTCTGCTTAACCACTACAGAGCCAGGAGGCCCCTGTACAGAATGCAGCCATATTTTGCAGTGGTGAAGTCAACCAGGACATGACAGATTAAACCAGATGTGTTAAGAAAACGATGAGTTTTTACATGCCAGAAATACGAGGCAGAAAAGTACTGGAAGATTTCCAAGCATCCCAGGTTAAGTCCAGCTTGGCAGACAATGCAGAAGACTTTTCCTTCCACAAAGAAATCATTCAAAGAGTTGGAGATGCTGGAGCCCCAGAGAACCAACAAGGAGAGCCAGCAGCAAATACAAGGAGTTTTGAGGAAGCTAACAGATCAAATACATTCCACCCAGTACCTCCTGGTAGGAAAAAGGAAACCTTTGAGGTCTCTGTCCTGCCTCTTCCTTTCTCAGTGGTTTTCTCTGTGTGCAGATTCCTTGCTCGAGAAAGGTCCCATGCAGCAAGGTACATGATCCAGCTGTGCCACCATCACACAATAGAATGCTGCCTGATGCTATTAGGCGTTTAATGAGCTCTCCAAGTAGTTTCAAATGCAGCAATTTCTCATCACTGAAGACAATTAAGTACAGCCTTTGCTTGAGAGGAGGTTATGTCAGGCTGCATCCGAAATCTCTGTAGTAGGGCAGAGCAGAGATCAGGCATTGGGCTGGATCATGCTATCTGTCAGGAACAGGAAGGGATTCCTAAGGGAATCAGTCAGGATTTCTCAAGTGTATTGGCCTGATTTTCAGTCCATGGCTGGTTTATTCAATTTTGTCATGATTGGACTGCCTAGATTATTTATAGGTCCTAGAGCTCTGTATTTTTAAGGTTATAGATAAATTGCAGTGGGAAGCCAAGCTGTCTGATGTCAATGGAAAATGGGATGTGGCCAAGTGTAGGTACAGCATAGTCATCCTTGAAGTTGAAACACCACCTTGAAGCATGGAAAAGTAGTTAAAAGTCCTAACAAGTGTCAAAAAGACCCTGAGAGTCAAAAGGCCATGTCAAACTCCAGTCTGAGAATATATTAATACAGGTTTCATCCATCTTTTATTCACCAGTCTGGAAAAATGAACTGTATTTCTAATCACTCTGAGCCTACATCTTATCAGATCAAGATGACCATGCCAGGTCTCCACCTAACAGCTCTTCTTGCACCGGAATTGTGGTACTCAAGAGATACTCAACTCATGTCAACCTACGTCTCAGCTGGAAGTCCTGGAGACATCCCAGAGAAGCCTGGAGCAATGTGAGCTGTCACTAGAGTGATGTCCAAGTCACACAAATTTACATTCCCTCTAGATTTACTGGAACTCAGCAATGAATTTGACGCATTGTACTTCTTTATCAGCAGCTTCCCAGGATACCTGGGGAGCTGTGTTTAACCCAGGTGCACAGTCTTTTCATTTAGCTAGATGGCCATGATGAGACATTTCATCATCTTTAACATGCCCAGGAGGAAATTACTGTGAGCAAGTACAATGCTGGAGGGATTTGTGAATCCCACCGCTCTTTGTCTTCAGCCCTGGAAATGTGGCATCGGTGTGGCTGAACCTGTACCAAAGCTGGACATTGAGTCACTGTGAGATGTGTGCGCACTGCTGGTGGTGGCTGTAGGGGAATGACCATGGGCAGAAGATGTCCTGTGGAGGTACCCAGCCAACCCACCACTGCAGGAAGAGCAGCATCCCCTTCTCCAGCTGCAATCCTCCCCGCTCTGTAGCGTGCTACGAAACAAACTCAGCTTTGCCCAAGTTCCCACCTCCAAAAATAACATTTCTAACTCTGTTTCTGGCTTTCCTTTTAGGTATGTCTCCATCCACTCTCTGTAGTTTTGTTTCATCTGCTTCTTCAGGCGTTTCTGCGGTAGGAGGGGACCGGAGACCCAGACCCACCACAGTGACCACAGTGCACACAGGCAGCAAGTGAGCGCCGGGGCGGCGAGGAGCGGGCGGGCAGCGGGGCTGGCGGGCGGCCTCGGCGCCGTCCCACCCTGCTCGGCCGAGGACTAGAAGAAAGAAGATTTTTTATGGCCATATTTTATACTGCAATTCTGAAATGTTTCATTTATCACAAACTGCAATGACTCCAGGAGGAACGGAATCTAACAGTCTCTGGTGCTGTACATATATATACATATATATATATATATAAAAATATATATATGTATGTGAGTCTAGCAATGTTCTAACTAATGAACACTCATTCTTTCCCCCCGTGATTTACTCTTTTCTCAACGTAGGTAACAGTATGTGTTGTATTTTTTTCCATTAACTACAAACATCTCAACTGGATTATTTAAATAGAAATACTTTTCTTGAGCATTATTTTTTTTTCTTTTAAAAATTACTTCAAGTAATGTCCCTCTTCCAGTTTGCTGAGGGATAGGCTATTTCTGTAGATAGGAATTGGCATTAACTTTGCAACATGGGAGGATTTCAATGGCATGCTATTTCTTGCTCCTCAAATTGGACTGCAAGTCTGTCTGGCTTTAGCAGAGCTGTTACTGCTCACATTAAGCAACTACTGCTTTCCCCCCCATCCTCCTCCTTGAAAGCCATGGAGAATTAAATTGCCACCGGTTGGGAGTCAGCTCATCCTTGGCCTCATTCCCATGGTGCTGGGGATTAGCACCCTTGTTTCAGAGGAGAGGCAGGTACACGGTATCAGGCAGGAGCTGACCAGAGCTGGGCAAGGGAAATGACAGAGCGTGGTCTCATCCTGCAGCTCCCATCTCCTTCGAGTCGCTGTGTGTTGTGAGCAGAAGGAAAGAAAAGGAAGATACGGGGCTGGGAATCATCGTCCTCTGCCACTGACTTGCTGTGCTGCCCTCAAGCAAGACATTTAATTCACCAGCCTCCACACAGTGTGGCCTCTGGCATGGTGTGCATCCAGCCCAAGGGCTTCATGACAGAGGTGCTGAGCACCCACAACTCCTCAGGGCTTTGCCTGGCATTGCTGGTGCTCAGCACCTCCCAGAGTGGCCAAACGTGGGGAGAGGAGAGGTGTGAACCCCTCTGTAAAGCACTGGCAGGATCTGGTGTAGTGCAGCTCCATCATGCTCAGGCTGAGGGTTGACAAGGAGCACTGAGCTGGCAAAGCAGGACCTCGCTGAAAGGCACAGGCAGTGGAGGCAGTGGTGGCACTGGCTCTGCCTCCTCCCCAGAAGCTCATATACCAAAGCAAGCCAGTTAACCCATTTTTTAATTGCTGAATGCATGCACTTCCCAGGCTCTTTGTGCTGGTGCATCGTACAGGAACAGCCACCATGACTGTTGTGCTGCTGTGCATTAAGGCTGCTTGAAACAGAGACGAGAGCAAATTTGCCCAGGTTTGCTAAAGGGCTCCCTCCAGGTTACCTCAGTGAAATTCCCATCTGTGATTTTGCTTCAAGGAGGTGAGAAGGGAGGCAGGTGGCAGAGGCAGATACCCTTCACTGGGCACTCTGAGCCCCTCACATCCCAGGCAGGTCCATCCCTGCCAGAGGCACAATTCCCTGCAGCGTGCTCTGTTGCCATACTTGCCTCATTTATTCTGCACAAGAAATTGTGAAAGCCAGTCACGGACAGAGCTGAATGTATCAGGCAATAGTGCCTGTGCTGGGAAAAGCCATAAGATATATATTTTTCATTGAGCCTTCTATGTCCTTCTCCAGCTTTAGTTGGTAGGCTTCAGTCAGCAGAGTCAGGATTTCATCCATCGTACTAAAAAGAAAGCTGGGGAAAAAAGCCTGGAAAAGCAGGTGGCAGTGAGCACTGACTCTGAAATAGCCACTCCTTCAGTGGCACTTAGAGCTGTTGCACCCGTAATTTCCTCTGTGTCAAGCTGCTCCGTGTGTTCAGAGGGCTGTGGCACGTCTGAGTGACCCCTTGGGAATGCTGGTGCACCCCGTGGTGCTGCAGCTGGCATGGATGCTCACACTGAAAAGGCTTTAACTTCAATTTCTCATTTTAGGAAAGATTGCAGATACTGAACTGCTGGGGGCTTATAGCAAAACTCCACATAATTTCCGCAGTGAAGACTTCTGACCAAGATTTGGGCAGACTGAAGGGCAGGGGATCTTGCTGCAAGTCACACTCCTATCCCCATCCCCTTGCCACTGCCACTATATACTTTTTATCAGCATTTACATCTGAGCTCTTTATGTCTGCTGCAAAAGCATCAAAACACGAGTATAACACAATTTAAACTCAGTCTAAGGCCACTTTATTTTACCAGCCTGAGTAAGGAAGTTTTAGTTTTGAGAGACTCCAACCCCAAGAAGTTCAAGGTATTTTGGAGCCCCATGATTTCATAAGCCCAGCTAGCCCTGTTCTGCTCCAGTTGCAGGTTGTAAATAGACAGTCTCCCAGTTTGGCATCAGTGGAGTTCCCCACATTTACATACATGCAACCAAAAGCAGGATTTGGTTAGGGAATAATTTTGTCTTTGTAGAGCAGTTTTAAAGGTTAGGGCTCAAGTGTTCCCTTTGCACCTCCTCTTCTGAAACCTGAGGTCTGGTTTGAACTTGATCTCAGCAGTTGCTGTGGCCAGTGCTTAGAATACAGCATCCAAATGAATCTTGCAGAAAAAAGAAAAGCAAATGGATTTCCATCTCCAAAACAAAGAGCAGTGACAGGAGCAAAGGGAGACATGCTGTCCTGCAGCTGGGGATCTCCCATGCATTGGCTGTCCCTCATTGCTGGATGCTTTCTGTGGTTTTTTTTTTTTTTTGTTGGGAGGAGTATTCTTTCCTTCCATTGTTGGAATTAGTGTGATTTGATTTTGTTTCTGCAAGTAATATTCTGCCTTAGTTGTGTAATTTGTCATCATTCTCTTTGGCTTGCTATCAACTTCTGGGATCTTAAGATAAGAAGCAGAAGCACTTAAGAGCAAAATTGTTTCTTTCTGCTACAGTTTTGGTGGTGGGGAGCTCTTCTTTTGTATCAGTCAAACACAGCTGGGGACCTGACCGAGGTTCACCAAATGCTTAGAGATCTCTCCTGAAGTATCACTTGGTTAAAACTTCTCAGTTTAAATCTGGGTAAATCTGTTAACAGGGGTGACTTGGCAGCACCCAGGCCAGATTTATGGGAAGGGATCTGGAGACATTTGCCCCTTGGCAGCACAGCCTGATAGGGCAAACACTCCAGCCTTGCTTGCCAGGGATGCTCCAGTGCTTTTGGATGTGCTTCCCCTGCCCCAGCTCACCTCTGCTCAGCCACTCTCACAGGAGAATACAAAGGTGGAGTAAATAACATGGGCATGGGGAGAGAGCATCAAAACAAATCCCCAGCTGGCCTTGCCATGAAGGACTGGGTAGAAAAATTACTCTGGGCTCTTTTCCAATGAACTGTCCTACTAAACAATCTGTGATTTTGCTGCTTGCATGAGGACTTCAGCCTGGACTCTGTTTGTTGCCCTTTTCTGCTTTACTTTACTGGTACCGATGTGTTTTTCCTTTGTAACTTGTTTTCCTCAGCTCCTTCCCCTTCTTTTTCTTTGCTTGCAGCTTTGATTGTTGATTTTTACCTCCAGAGTCACAGAGGCCATCTCTGATGCCAACAGCAGTGCTCTTGCTGGGGAAACAAAACAAAAAAAAATCCAGAAAAGCTCCAGCTGGCCCCTAAGCCTGCAGAAGAAATTGTGAGGACAGGCTGCCCGTGAACTCTGTGAGCTGAAAGTCAGTATTGCAGTGGCAGGGGCTTCTGCTGATGATTTTGCATGTGACTTCATTCCCAGTGCATCCTAACTCTCTGCTGGATCACCCCTCCTGCAGCACGAAATGGATATTGGCCCTGCGGCACGGCTAGTGGGGAAGTAGGAGTGTGGGGAAAACCTGGCAGTGTTGCTTTCCTGAGATTGTGTCACTCTGCTGCTGCTGCTGTCTCTTCTGTCCTGGTTGCTGTTGTACAGGTGCCATTAGAGTAGCGGGTAAAAAAAAAAGGTAGGATTTTACCTATGCCTTGTGTGTCTGTTATGGTTGTGGTGCCGAAATAAAACCAAGCAATGATAGAGGTGCATTCCTGACATGAATCAAACCACAAAAAGGGGTGTGAGCCCACTGGTAGACATCTCCATGTAGTTCTGCTGTAAGCATTGGATAGGGGTTTCTGCTGTGTGTGTGTCCTGCATACCTCCAAGGCTATTGACAGTATTTTTTTTATTACCGGTTCTTTTGGGTCCCTGCCTAGTTCTGAGGAAATTCAGGTCTTGTCCTAAGGTTTTTTCTGTCCCAGAGCCAGCATAACCCCTGATTTCAGGCTTTTCTCCCCAAACCCTCTGCAAACCAGAGCATGGGCCTCCAGGGTACCCATGAAATGCAGTAGCAGCTGGCCCCAAGGCTGTCCCCTTCCTATTTTTAGGGAAGCAAACTGCCAGAGAAAGCCAGCTAGCTTTCAGCCATTGGCAAGCAGAGAGGATATTGCCCTTTGAGGTGAACTTGGCATTAACTAGATCAGCTCTAGGGAAACCTGTGCTATTACTTTCTCCTGTGATAACAGCTCCAGCCCTGAGCAGCACTGAATGAGCACCAGATAAAAACACCAGATTGACTTTGCCAGCAAGATCATGCAGGCTGTAGCCTGTTCCTTTTGCTCTTTCCAAAGAATCAGGGGATTAATCTACTGGCAAAATAACAGTTTCTAGGCTGAGCCCCAATGTAGCTTCTATTCAGCATATGGAAATTCTCATTTGATACGATTACTCACGTTCTCGCTCCCATGCATACTTACCTGTCTGAACTGGGCCCTGAATGCATCCCAGAAATTAGTCATGAGAAGGGAGTTTTGCCTTCCTTTTCGTCCTTGTTTGCACTAGAAACTCAAACACTCATTCAAGCAAAAACCAGAAACACACACTATGGTATCCAAGGAAAACAGCATCAAGACCAAGAGTGGAGGATTAGTTGGCAAATCATGGTCAGCAGTGGCTGAGTGAGGGAACAGCAACCTGCTCACAAACGCTGCATGGACAAGAGTTTCCCCTGGTAAACCAGTCATCCCATATTTCATGCCCAGCAGCGAGTTTTACTGAATCCCTTTTGTTTTCCCTCACATCCCTGCAGCCAGGTCCTGCCTTCCTACCCTGTCTGCGGGGTGCTCTGGTCCCTGTGACACACGTGTGTGTTTGTGTGTGCACATGCACGTTGTGACCCCAGGGATCACAGATCCCTCCGCTGGGAGATCAGGAGTTGGTCCAGGTTTTTTGGTCTGATTTTGCATGGTTGGGTCAAAGCTGTGAAAATAGTGTTTGTAGTGGAGGGCAGAGGCTCTTTAGCCCAGACTCTGGTTTTCAAGACCCCCTTCCCCACCACAAATACCACTTATCTGTCCAGGTAGCTTTTTTTTTTTTTCCTCCTCTTCATAAATGCTAAGGTCAGTCAAATGGCTCTTAACAGTTTTTCCATACTCCAGAGTGGAATCAGGGCATGTGCATTGGCAAGCGTTGTGAAAAAACACTGCTGAACTAGTGATGACATCAACTGTCCAATAAATGCATGATACTGCACTGCATGTATTAAACTGCTGTTCACTGTTTCTGTATTTCCCGAGCCTTTTCTTTATGCACATTCAACCCAACCTTCTCTCTGAGGGAATTCCTTCTATGTAGTGCTTTTAAAGGACTCAATGTATCTGTAACTCGAATCCATTAAGTTTAAGTAAATGCAAAAGCTGATGTTTTGTAAACAAGATGCTGCAAAGCCTGGTAATGTATTTTGTCTTTCTGTTGAATGCTCTGCAGCATGTACAGGAAGAGTCACCATCCAGAGCAGCTTAAAATTATGCAGCAGTCACATACACAGGTGTAGAAACAGGAAGCCGGGGAGGTGAGAATCTCTTTTTTAATACAACACTTATAAATTTGATCTGCATCAAAAATTCCTTCCCTGGGTCACTAACGCTCAGAGCTACCAAGAAACATGTTGGTGTGTCTCTTCGTTTTTTCTTCTTTTCTTTTGGTTTGTTTTTCTCGGTGAAAATTCAGATTGGTTCACTCAATTCGTAGCATTCTTCCTACACAATAGTTCTTTCTCACCTCTTGAAGAATGAACTGCATTTTGGGGACCAAGATGCTGTGATTCTTTGCCTGCACAAAATAGCACAGAGACCTGAGCTAAACTATCCCATCTTTTCCAAAGCATCACCATCTAAATACTACCATTTAATCCTTGAACCTCCAAGTAATACCATTTATCCATGGAAGAGTTTGGCGTGGTACTTTTCCTTCTTCCACGTGGAAACCATGCCCTTGCCTTCTCTTCCCTTAGTCATTGACCCATTTTCATCTGTGCAGGTCTTTCCAAGGCAGGGTACAGGACTGGCTCCATGGTACTTGTCTTAGCTCCAGCCCAAACCTCTTGTGGGCATCAGCAGGGCTTTGATCCCAGCTCCTGAGTGGCTGCTGTGTGGAAGATGCTGGAGTTCCCAACATTCAAAGCAGAGTCACCTGAAAGGACTGGGAAATTGCTCTCTGTTCCTGGCAAGGGCACAGCAAGCAGCAGGGCTGGAGAGCAAGCACCATGCTGATGGCATAGTCCTTGGAAATTACGCTCCAGAATGGCCAAAGCCACCAAGAAGTCTTGAGCCCACCTTCAAGGCTGGTGCTCAGCCAGAGCTGTGCCATTGCTGAATCACTGTATGGCAGCACAAGAAATCATTAATTACAGTTGTAAATTTTAAAGCCTGAGTTCAGATTGCTGAGGCAGCACCTGGTGCAAGGCTCCATGAGGAGTTGGATGTGTGCTGCTGGTGGGTGGGAGCTCCTAGGGGGTTGCTCCGAGCAGCTCTGAGCTTTTCCATCTCTCATCTTGCATCCCCTGAGCCCAGCATGGCATCACACATGCTGAGTCTTACTAGATCAAGCATGACCCCCAAAGTGAAGAGTGTGGAAGGTTGCAGCTCAGTCAGTGCGACTCATGTTTCTGGTCAATGCAACATCAGTGACCTGCTGTACATTGACCTCTAGCTGAGAAACAACATTTTGGTCCATTTGGACCTTCTTTTCAATAGATATTTTACTTGAGTCAGCAAACAGTGGGAAAAAAAAGCCTGATCTGCCCAGAATAGTGACTCCCCAAACATCCCCAACTGCAGAACATCCCTCGGTTGACTTCTAATGGAAATGCAAGCATGTTTTCTACAAAGGCTTAAATCTTAATCAAGGAATGTCAGTGTGCCTAATATTGCAGGTCTTGTGATTGATACAAGTTCATAACAGCATCCATGTCCAAAAAGAAGGGAGAATGTGTATTTACTCCATGCATGTATTAAGGCATCGCAAAAGTTTTATCTGCGTAATGAGTTTGCGGTTCTGCAAATTGTTAATGGGGCTACATCGCAAGTGGTTCTCTGCCTTGACAATCATGTATACATATCGAGATTTCTATCATAATGACAATTTAAAGGGATGACTAATTGTTTTCCTCCAATAAATCCAATTAAATCAGCCTGATGTGAAGTCTGATGATTTTGAGTGCATGAGTCTCCACCCACGTGCAAGAAAGGGAGTGAATAACTTCTGCGGCTGCTCCATTGCCCTGTTGTGTTTTATGCAATGATGTTCCGTTTTGTCCCAAGGGAGAATAATGAGATTTTCTTTATCCCCAGTTCACTCCATAGGGAAATGAATAAAAAGGATGATTTGTCCTTCAGATGTTTCCTAAAGATGGCAATGGAAATGGTGTTCAGTGTCAACATATGGAGACATGACTGACTCCTAGGCGCTCAGAATATCTGTGCAGGGCTGGGAAAGAGACATGTACTTGTTGGAGACTCCTACACTTCTGAGTTGGTCCTGGTGACTTACACACCCTGTGGTGGGAATCATCAAAGGAGACAGGATTTTCATTAGCGAGAATTTCTGAGTCCCTTTGCAGTCAGCCATGCTATCCAAAGGCTGTTGTGTGTGCTCTATCATTGGCTTAATTTTCTTCAGACCATGTTCCTGGGGTGTGTTAGGACTTGCTTTTCTATATTTTCCTCTTAATTTTCTCTACTGTTACTTCTTATTTTCTGGTTTTCACTCACTGGCAGACAAGAATTCCTCCCCCCTTAAAATAAGTGGCAAAACCAACCTGCCCAGCAGGCAGGTGGGTCTGTGCTTGAGGTCAAAGCCAGGTGGTTTTAGACACCTGGCTCAGTAACAGAGCTGAACCAAACAGCAGTGCCAATAGCCAGCTCATACCAATATAAAGAGAAAGGCAACTTACTTACAAAGCTTTTATTTTGTGGCTGAAGAAACAACCGCCAGAACCAACACGGTGAGTATTTGAAAGCTGTGGTGTGCAACTGTGTCCTCAGAATTAGGATTTGGTGGTGAGTTGTACCAGGGCAGGTGAGATAACCTCTGATTTGTGCTCTGGAGAAAGCACATCCATGGCAAGGTATGTCTTTGGAGAAGTACATCCATGTACAAAAATGCTGTCTGGAAGTTTGTTGGAGGTGGTGTGTGACACTGAGGCACAAACACGTGATTGCAGTGTCAGGAGGAGCAGCAGATCCTGTGGAAAGACTGTACAGTCTTCCCATATGACATAAGCCTGAACTCTGACATTCCTTTCAAACTAAGGACCTCGCTCCCACCTGTGTGTAAGGTAGCTGGATTTAGCTCAAATTCTGCAGAGTAGGTGAAGGTCTATCCCACATTTCACCATGGAACTAAAATCTAAACCAGGAAAACTTCCTCATGTTTTGGTTTTAAAGTCATGGGCTCCTCCGTACGTTCAGCGGTCACTCAGAGTGCACCAGGCTCTTCCAAGCTCCCAGTGAGTCTGGGCAGAAGATCACCCCAGGACCACTGAAATCCTGATGCATGACATGCCATGATGATGTCATGCCAGTATTTACTTGATCTTTGTACATTTTCTTCACTGCTATGTGCTTAGCCACAAATTCTTGGCTGTTTCAACAAGGGAGATAAAACATCAGTACAGAGAAGCCAGAGAGGGACAAGACCAAGATGCAACTGTAGAAAATATTTTGCTTGCAACCTTGCCAAAATCCACAGCCATGTTTGCACTGGAGGGAAGGGGTCTGTCCTTACTTTGAAGGCTTTCAGAGTGCTGGAATGCACTGAGGGTCTGGCTTATGCCACACATCAGCTTTTCTTCATGCTGCACCAGCTCCATTTCTCACTCCTGCTCTCCAGCACTGTCCCTTGGCAGAACCAGGGCTCCAGTGGGATGTGGGCAGCTCTTCCTTCACAGCCAAGAGGAGTTTTGAATGAGTGATGTCTGTTGAAGCAGAGAAGGTGCAGGTGCACAGCTTTGAGGACCATCCAACCTGAGCAGGGATAGACCCCTGTGGTTCAGGAGCAGGTGATGCTGAGGAGGAGACATTCTGCACAGGGCTTTCAAATACAGCACTTGAGCAGAGTAAACAGTCCTGACCCCTGTGTTTATGCCTACACTGAATCTCTTCCTTCAGGCCAAACCTTCCCAGCTTGTCTGTAAATCCACAAAACCATATTGGTCTTGTGAGGATCCCTTTGGGAATCTTTCCTTGGGGAGACAACATGGGCCTGCCCTGCCCAAAAGCAATCCCAGGACACCGTAAGATGTCATAGGGATAAGAGGATGTGCTGTTCCCACCATATTATGTTTCCTCCCACCTCTGGACATCCCTGAGGGAGAACATCCACCTACATCACTGTGGGTGTGTGCCCTGCCTGGCACATCTGTGTCCCTGTTTGGGGAGCCCTCTCAACCATGCTGAATTATTGTGGTGATAACCACTTTTTATATCTGTGCAAGTGAGGAAGAAGGACCATCTGGATGATCACTGCAACTGTTCAACTGAGTATTTCCAGATTGTTTGGCGTTTGGGCTTTCTGGATTACGTTGGGATAAATTCCTGACTTCCAAACTTTGTTTGCTTATCCTGAATTCAAAAGTTTCTTTTCTTTTTTAGTCTTCAGGGTTTTTCTTTTTATAATTGCAATATTCTGATAAAGTTACGGTCAATTAATGATTCATTTACCTTCTTCATGAAAGTGTTTTGTTTAGGGAAATTAATAATAATAGAGCTGAGAGGCAATTTGTTGTTCCCATCAAACTCACGAACTTTGTGCTTTCTTTGGCGCCATATAGACTCTTGTATGTTTTTCATTTTCTTTCTTTAGGGCAGAAGCAAGAGCTGTGTTCACATCTGTGCCTCAGCTTGCAGTCTAACAGTGACCAGAAGTGCATAATAAATCTCAAACTAATGCTTCTTTTTGTTGCAGTCCAGCTGGGCAGGTACCAACCATATTAAAGAATCACATACCACATCTTCAAGTTTGCATTTTCTTGAAGTAGCATCTGAAATGTAACTTTCCCTCCCAGTCTTTGACCCAGTGCAGCTCAGTGTAGCACCTCAGTGGCTCAGATCCCCGTTCCACTACAAAGGAAAACCGAAGTTATAGTCATGGTGAGTCCATACTGACCTCCAATGGGAGTTGACAAAAAAACTCCTGTTCTCAACAAATAGAACACAGGTACATGATGGACACACACTTGGAGTTGTAATATATGTAATACAATGCTATATTATATTGTATTGTATTATCTGTATTATATTATACAGTATTATATTATTACAGTGTCTCTTATCAGACCAAAGAAGAGGGAAGCATGGCATAAACTGAAGGTTTGGCACTAGACTGCTGTGCCTTGCCAGTACTCAAATGATAGGATTTTACCATGTATTTCAATTACTTTTTGGTCACAATATCTAAAGAGGGAATTCATCTATGATCAGACTAGGGCTGAATTTTGAAGACAATCTGCAGCTTTGCTGCCACCAAACATCGGCAAGTTCACTGCGGGGTCCACTGACAATCACCTTGAACTGAGGGACTTCCAGCTCCTCTTCCCTCTCCAAGTGTTTGCCGTATGCAGAGGGCACCATGTGCTTGAATTTACCAATGGTTCCCATTAAATGTATGGAAAGAACCGACTGACCAGCAATTCCTCTGGAAGAAATTCAGAGACCTTCAGGAAAGAGCCAACAGCACTGGTTAAGAAGGGTTTGTTAGCAGGGCACCTGGGAGCTTCACTGGTCTGTGCAAAGAAGGTGGTGACAGAGCAATGAGATGATTTAGCTCCAATTGTGGCTGAACAGATGGACGGGGCCCTGACACGTTTTCCTGGAAGTTACCATGTCCAGGGATACCTACAGCTATGGATGGCCTGACAGGGCTGTTCTGCCTTGCACCCAGGCCATGGTCCTGAGCAGCTGAGGGATCTGTACCAGGCTGTGCCCATTGCCACCAAGCTGGTTGTAGTGAGATGAGCTGAGCACCTCAACTGCAAAGTGTTTAATTCTTTAAATTCTCCTATGGTGCTGTAATACAGTAATTCAGTTCAGCTTCAGCCTCATAACTTGTTTTGATTATCTGTGGCCTTATGGTGGTGATTTAAACCTACTGATTTATTGATTCAGTCTTAATTGGGTCCTGAACTGGGTCATTGCATCATTCTATCTTTAATTGCTTTAATGAAAGTCTAGCAAATTAGGCTGGTAATATGATTGCTTAGAGGAATTCTTGCCTGTTCATGCTTCTTAATGAAATCCATAAAAGTGAAAAAAGGAATGAGCTTATCCTACTAAATTGCCACTTGTATTATGGAGTCTGAGCAAAACTCAGAAAATCAATCTGCAGTGTCCTTGGCTCTTCCTCCGAATACAGAAAGAGAAAACTTAGCACTTCAGCAAACATTGCCACAGAAGAAGAAAGAAAGGAAAAAAACAGTAAAATGTGAAGCTAAAACCTGGGTTCCAGTTCCCAGATTTCCTTTAACTTTGCATGCAAGTCATTTAGGAGAAGACCTAAAAACCTACTTATATCCCAAAACTGAACTTCAGCCCAGTGGCTAGAGTTCATGCTGGGATCCCTCCTGCTCTGGGAGCCCAAATCTCTGTGGGTTTTGAGGTCTTTCATCGTGTCCCCAAAAGTTTGACTCATGCCCCGTTCTCTTTGCTGCCAGTTTGGTGCCCAGACAAACATTTTAGGCAGAGGGTTCAGCACTACCTGTGAGAAGGACGATTTTCTCCCTACTGAGTGTTGTGACATTCATGACAAGCAGCTTTGGCCCTCATGGCTGCCCTCCATCACCACTGGCAGCTGCCTGTTGCCTGCACAGTTCCTTTCCACCTCTTCCACTCTGGATTTCCAGCAAGGCTGCTGCATCTGCAATGCATTTTCTACCCACTGGGTTATTGAACTCTGTTGCCAAAGCTGCCTGTAACTTCTTAATGTCCTCCTGCTTTATAGCTGGAAATATGCTGCTTCCTCCCACTCCCTGCTCATCAGTGAACACCATACTTCGCATCTCACTTGACCCTGGCTCCTGCTGCAGAGAAAATATCATTACTTACCAGCAGGGCAAAGCCCCCCACCAGCCCTGCTCATATACCCCGAAGCCTGTTCTGTGAAGAATACAAAGAATCTGCTTCAAAACTGAATTTGTGAAACCAGAGAAAATCTGCAGTCAATTAAAAGCAATGAGAATTAAGAATACAGCAGATGAGGAATACGAAGTTCAGATCAGCTTGATCCCCAGTGTGACTGCATTTTATTTTATTCCTCTAGGAGAACAGGGATTTTTGTCTCTGCATGGGCTGTAACGATGTGGCTGGAAAGCTTCCATTATCTTTTAATTAAACAGTGTGATTACATTTTGCTTTCTCCAGCTCGTTTAGCCCCTGAGTCAGAGCACAGAACAAAGTACCTGTCATGGGTGCAGCACTAACCACACTCCATTGATCAGGGCTCAGTCTGGAACCCCAGTACCTGTCCCCAGGCTGCCCACAGCTCTGACTGCACTTCCAGTCCCCCAGCCATGAGCAGGGACACCTTCCACTATCCCAGGTTGCTTTAAGTCCCATCCAGCTTGGCCTTTAACACTTCCAGGGATGGGGCATCCACAGCTCCTCTGAACAACCCGTGCCCATGTGTCACTAACCTCACAAGAAAGAATTTCTTCCTTTTTTTTTGGACCATGCACTCTGTCTTGGAGGAATTTCAGATTAATGGTGCTTTTTGTCTCCTTAGGGTGAGGTATCAAATGTGTGGCTACAGAATGGATTTCCCAGGTGACATCAGAATGTAGCTACAGGTGGTGATTTCTGGCAGGGGCTGTTAGCAAGTGGCACCACTGGGACCATCGCATCTCACTGTACTACCCAGCTGTGGTACAATGCTGGGGATCCCGCAGTGACCAGTGGTTAAGAGGAGATTTGGCTGTCTGCAGCTGAAAAATTTTCAGCCATTCATTATAACCTGCCTGAATTGATGTGGATTTTCCACAGAAGTAATGGACTAGATATAAAAATGTCCTCATCAGACTCCAGCTCTTTGCTCCAAAGATGGTGATGGTAAAAAAATCAGCACAAATATGTAGAGAAAAAGAAAATGTTTTTCATTGGCAAATAGTTGACAGTTGGGAAACTATTTTTTCCATGCACTGAGGCAGAGACCAGCACCAGCATGGAAAGTTTCAACCTGAACAGTGTAAATACAGCTACTGAAAATGTAAAGTCACAACTGCCCTGCTCTCCTGGCGAGCAGTGCTGCTTCCACACACAATTTTAAGGTACATTTCCTAAGGCAGGAATTAGCTCTTCATCTTCTATTCACAGGGAGCAAAATGAAGAATTGAAAAAGAATGGGTTGTAATCCTGAAATGAGCCTGAATCACCTGTGTATGGACAAGAAAAGAGAGGTCTGGTTACAAGATGTTTTCTTTTTACTACAGAAGAGGTTTTCATTGCTGCCAGCTTCCAACTAACACACTGTACATACATGCGCATATTGCAGCTTCTAGCATCTCTGAAACAAATAATTTGAAGACAGTGTAACCCATGATCTGCTTTCCTACAGCAAGAACTGCTTTTCCTGGCATCAAGAAATGGGAAAAATAATTTATTGACAACAGTCTGTGACATTTTCTCTTCCTTATCTCTTTAGGCCAAGGCTACAGCAAGCAGAGTATTTCAGAAATAATCATAAGAGAAATATTAAAAAGAGGAAAACAAAACAGTTGCGCTGTTCCCATGGAAATGCATGGGAATAGTTCAAGTGAGCACCCCTTCTGATGTGGCCTTGTGTTTGTCCTCAGATGGTGAACAGAGATCAGGAGACTCATCCTCTCCATGGTCTGCCTGGGGTTTACTGGCATGGCAGATAAATAAATGCCTTTGGCCTTGGAGGATCTCTGCTCTTCTCTGGGCAGGGCAAGTGGAACAGAAATGTCATCTGGAACAACCTGCTGGTCTGCACTTTCCTCCTCCCTTCTTGATTGGTCCTTCCCTGGTGGACCCTGGCATAGCTCAACACGAGGGTCCCTCTGACCTCTTCCCAAGCCACCAGTGGCCCCATGGAATCATCTGCCCATCAGTCTCTCTCTTACCTCCTGGGTGAGAAAGGGATGAAGAAATGGGTCTGTGGAGGTTAAAAGAAATGGTTTCACCCCTCTAGTCAGCTGTCCTGAGACTCCACCTGGAGTGCTGCATCCAGCTCTGGGATTCCCAGCATGAGAAAGGCATGGATCTGCTTGAGCATGTCCAAAAGAGGGACATGGAAATGATCAGAGGACCAGAGCACCTCGTGCATGAGAACAGTCTGAGAGTTGGGGTTGTTTAGTTGAGAGGAGAGAAGGCTCTGGAGAGATCTCATAGCTGCCTTCCAATTCTTGATGAAGGCCAGCAGGAAGGATCAGGAGGGACTCTTATCAGGGAATGTAGTGATAGGACAAGGGGGAGTAGTTTTAAACTGGAAAAAAAAGGTGGGTGTAGATTAGATACTAAGAAGAAATTCTTTACTGTGAGGGTGGGGAAGCCCTGGCACAGGTTGCCCAGAGAAGCTGTGGATGCCCCATCTCTGGAAGTGTTCAAGGCCAGGTTGGACGGGGCTTGGAGCAATCTGGTCTAGAGGAAGGTGTCCCTGCAAAGGACAGAGGGGTTGAAAGATGATCTTTAAGGTCCCTTCCAACCCAAACCATTCTGTGATTCTGTGAATGAACTGAAATGCTTTTCAATCAGGCTGAAGCTCCTCCCCTACTCTATGAATTCATGAGACAACCCACAGGCTCACTGCTCTGCAGGAAGCTCCTCAAACACCTCTGATGCCATTTTTCTGTCCGAGGTCTCTTTACTGAGCAACCAGCAGTTTAAAGAGCTGCTTCCAGCTGCAGGTCCAGGGCTTCCAGGGAGGCTGTGGGCAGAGAGGAAAATCCTGAACATGTGGGCTCCAGCACTGACTCAGCTGAGCAAAGCCCTGGCAGAAACAAACATTCCCTTTGGAGCCTGTGAGATTCTGTGCATGGGCGGAGGGAACAGAGCAGATAACAGGGCAGACACTTACAAACTTCAGAGACAGGACTGACTGAATCATGTAAAAATTAGGGTTTGGATTATGGCCTATCTGCTAGAGCAAGCAGAACTGAAGAAAAGAAGTATCAACAATCCTCTTTGCTCTCTGAAGAGCATGTCAACTCTGAGCAAGGAAGAGTCAACTCTGAACTGAAAATCAAGGAAACACAGAAAAAGCAAGAGGTTTCAAACCTCTGCTTGTGTGTGGAGCACTGGGAGAGCTGATGGGGGAGATGCTACAGGTGGTGGTTTACCTGCCCAAGTGTTCCTCTTCCTCTGTGCATGGCCACATGGTTCCTATCAGGAAGGATTTCCCAGTCTGCCTCCTTCCAGGCAGTCTGTGTATGAGAAATGCCAGATCCTGGCAGTCCTGGGGACCCACAGTCATGGGGACTGTGGAAAAATCTTCAATAGTCAAAGGCTGTCAAAAGAGCTCTTGACACTGGAAAGCAGAATAGACCTCTCTGCGCCTTCCTCCAGCCAAACATTTGTCCCCTCCTTTAGCTGAGATAGGTATTTTCTTGTCTGAATAAGCAATCCAAAATTTGGCAACTACTGCAGATCGCTCTGGTTCACAATCAGCAAGGCTCTAGATCTCTGATATGCTGGCACCTCCCCTCCCTGCCCCACTCGAGCAGGTGACAGTTCTAGAAACTGAGGCAGGTGCCAAAAGTCAAGGGCCCCTGAATTCTCTTATGCAGACCTGCCACTGGACTGCTGTATGAGTTAAGGAATTTACACGCATCTTGGTGCCTTTGCTTGACTTTGAGTGGAGGGGTATTATGCAAAATGCTTAGGGCATTTTAAGGACCCAGTGTACTCAGTGGAAGGATGAAGTGTTTTGTTGCATTTGTTCCCAGACTGTGATATTATATAGGCTGCACACTGGCATCTGGTGACCCTCCAAAACCATGTGGTTTTCAGTTTCCTTTTGACAGCCTTTCTTGCAGAAAAGATCTCAAGAGTCTGTAAGAGCAATTACAAATGAAGAAAAGGAGCCAGGACACTTTGTGTGCTCTGGATGTTGACAGCAATGGCTCGAGCTCACCTCTACTTTTCACCATGCTGCCAGGTTGCCACCCAAAAGCGATGTCTCCAGGTCAGCAGCTTGCCTGGACCCCTCCCACCACAGAAGGAATCACTTATCCATTGCCCTCCAGCCTGGTTCTTTACCTGGAGCTACAGCTGGAGCTGTGCAGCTCCTGGCCATCTGCTGGTACAAAACACGAGTGACAGAAGCTGTCTCTCTCCAGTGGGGACCTTTGGGCTCCCTTACACAGACTCTTGATGGACAGCAAATGGCTGTCCCTTTTCCAGAACCTTTTCCAGGTCTCCAATCCAGGTGCTGGTGGCCACTTCTGTAAGAGCAATGCTGGCCCTGTGAGTGTTCCCAGTTCCAGTGTCTCTCCTGTAGCTGCTCCACGCCTTTCTGAGCCTACTGGACCATCGTCATTCCTTATGGCACCACCCCCAATGCATACACAAACCCCGGGGCATTGCAGAGGCATCCAGAAGCTGGAGATGCAATAAAAATCTGCTTTTATCAGTCCTGGCATGGCTGGCTGTGCTGCCACCTATGGCAGCTGGACTGTCAGGAAGGGACAGGCTCAGGAAGGTTCATTTGCTGTGGTTTTAGCCATGCAGCACCATGAAGTCTTTGCTGAGCATGTGTGCATTGCAAACCCAAAACATTTTAAAGGCTTCCTGCTGATTTTTCTTGGGGCAAGGGCTGCATAGAAGGGACTTCTGCCAAATTTTGTCATCACTCCAAAGTGGGAGTTTGCCAAAGAAAACTTTGTCACTTTACTGATTATATTTTAACATTGCAAAACAATTATTTACCACCAAAAACTTGTTCTCAGAAATGACTCTTTGTGGAAAATTTCCATAAAAAGAAGAATTAGTATCCATAGGCAGACAACCAGAGGGGGTGATGCCATTATGTGCAGTCAACATTAACCAAAGCAGCAAGCAATTGCTAGGACACTCTGACCAGAAGAAACCATGAGGCACCTCAGGAGTGGTGTGATGCCACCAAGCCCATCTAATGGAAAACCAGCCAAGTCATAGAATCATTGAATCATTTATGTTAGAAAAGACCTTTGAGTTCAACAGTTAAACCAGCACTGCCATGTTCACCACTAAACCACGTCCCCAGGTGCCACATTTACACTTCTTTTAAATATCCCCAGGGATGGTAACTCCACCACTTCCCTGGGCAGCCTGTTTTAGGTCTTGATAACTACTGTGGTGAAGAAATTTTTCCTTATATCCAAGCCAAACTTCCCCTGGCATGACTTGAGGTTATTTCCTCTTGTACTCTCACTTGTTACCTGCAAGAAGAGCCTTTCTGCACCCTCCTTTCAGGATGTTGTAAAGAGCCATAAGTAGTCCCCTGAAGCACCTTTCCTCCAGGCTCAGCGCCCCCAGCTCCCTCAGCTGCTCTTCAGCAAACTTGTGCTCCAGACCCTTCCCCAGCTCCGTTCCTTTCTCTGGACATGCTCCAGCACCTCAATATCTTTCTGCAAGTGAGAGGCCCAAAACTGAACCCAGGGTTCAAGGTGTGGCCTCACCAGTGCTGAGTACAGGGGGAATGGTCACTGCCCTGGTCCTGCTGGCCACACTATTGTTGGGACCAGCCAGGTGCCCTTGGCCTTCTTGCCCCCCTGGGCACAGCTGGCTCATGCTCAGTTGCTATTGACCAGCATCCCAGGTCCTTTTCTGCTGGGAAACTTTCCAGCCACTCTTCCCCCAGCCTGTGGTGCTGCAGGGGGTTGTTGTGACTGAAGTGAAGGATTTCACCTTATTTAATCCCACGCAATTGGCCTCAGCCTATTGAACCAGCCTGTCCAGCTCCCACTGTAAGGGTATCCTCAAGCAAATCCACACTCACCCAACTTGGTGTCATCTGCACCAAATCCTGATCCCTCAAAAGATGATTCTTTACAAAGACAGCATTGCTCCTGCCCCACTAAATCCCTGTTGGGCCTGCCTTCCCAGATATCCCTGTTGGGATGGCTTGGCCTGGTTTCCTGCAGAGCCAGTGAGCCCTCCCAGCAGTGCCACATGTGCTGGGACGTGCTGTCCTGCTTGCTGTTTGTTTTAGGGGATTAGGAACATGCCTGGGCCCAAGTACATGCTGGAAATGATGTTTCACACACAAAGCAGGCTGGTTTGGCGGGAAATAGGTACATTTCTGTGATTAAATGAAAATAATTGGGGTTAAATGGGGAGGAAAATGAAATTTCCTTGCAATTACTTGGATTTGTTATAAGAAAGAATGACATACGTTTTCAGTTTTATCTGCTTTCTACAGTTTTGCCTCTATGTTTTTTTTCTCCTACTTTCAGAAATTAGTTTGGACTCCTTTGCCTCATTAATGGGAGATTACCTAGCTTGGCAAGAAGTTCTGTGTAATAGAAATGGGCTTTACTGATACAGCTCTGAAACTCTGATGTGCTCTTCGGTTCCAAAACCCCCTTCTGCCAAAACCCAAACAGAATAACATGACTATTGCCCTAAATTATTGTTCAAACATAAGGAAGTGATTTTTTTCTCAATGGTTTTGGTATTAAGGAGCAAAGGAAGCTGCTAACATTGTCTGCTCTCCATAAATCCTCCCTTACTTTGTGGTTCTTTCCCAGTTATCCAGGTAGGGTTGTTAAATCAGGATGATATTGGGATTTATGAGAATAGTTTGTTTGACACACTTTGTTCTATAAACATCCCCTTTCCAAAAACCCAGAAGATTCAGTTGTAAAGTCTAAAAACTCAAGGTGTTTTTGGGTGCAAACCACCATCTGAATTATCCGCTTACACTCTGGTGAGACACACTGCAAAAGTTGTGACTGAAACAGTACAAGAGAGACATGTTGATGGTAAAAAGAGGACAATCCTTAAGAGGACAATTTCCCCTCTCCTGTTTCTTTCTGTCATTCTTCTCTTCTCTTCTCTTCTCTTCTCTTCTCTTCTCTTCTCTTCTCTTCTCTTCTCTTCTCTTCTCTTCTCTTCTCTTCTCTTCTCTTCTCTTCTCTTCTCTTCTCTTCTCTTCTCTTCTCTTCTCTTCTCTCCCCTTCTCTCCCTTCCCCTCCCCTCCCCGTCCTTGTTACCATTACTCTGTCTTTTACTATTAATTTTGCTCTTTCACTTCTTCTTGTCATCCTCTGGATCCATCAGGAAAAATTTATTTGTCCACAAAAACATCCCCACAGTGAACACAGATACCAAAAATCCCATCCTTGTCTCCAGTTGTGTCCAGCTGCTCTGAAAACATCTAGCACTGGTCCTGCAGATGTTTTGGCAGCCTTCAAGCTCCTGATATGTTTTGCAAAAGCAGATGTTATTAATTTGTTAATCTTTGAACTTCTTGGGGGGGCGGGGGCTGAAACATCTGATGTTGTTTCTAAACAAATGGGGGGGTTTTGTCTTTATTTTTACCAGGATGACTTTTGGGTTTCTACACCATCCCTTGCCAACCCATCCAGCTATGCCAAATTCCTCTTCATTTCTGCACCTCAGTCCCTCCCTCACAGCTTTTCAAGAGGAACATACTCAATCATGCCTTTCCCATTACTCTTGGAAATGGCATTACATTTTGCAGGTCTCCAGATGAACTGATCCCTGAAATTGCTATGAAGTGGGTCTAAAAATTATAGCATATGTCAGGCCCTGTGTGACATGTACCAGCCTGGATAGACACAACCCAAATTCCTTGTCCCACTTGTGTTTCCTGCATGTGCAGCCTTCCTGGTCACTCTGGGTACTGTCACCAGCAGGGACAGGCAATCAGTGCTGACACTTTAATGGCACTTTTATTTAGGTTTGACATCCCCTGTTACTTGTCAAGAGGGTTAACTTGTGACCTGATCTGACTGCTAGTCCTTATCTCTGGAAATGATCCAAACCCGAGCAGGAATGAAAGGGAAAAAAAACTCACAAGGAAACAACGTTTTTGGGTTTTGTACCCAGTGAGAGCATTTTGGGTTGCATTTGGACTTTGCATTTGGGGGGGGGTTCTTTCTGTTTTCTTTGCAGGGTAGACAAAATTCTCACAAAACTTACAAGGAGAACAAAATGTTTTACTTTTTTTTTTAAGGTAGACAAAGGGGGAAATAGGAAGACAATTACAATCTTTTCATCAAGCAAAAAAATACCAGCCAAAAGTAAAAGATACTCAACACTGTGTTTGGAAAATCTGTAAGAATAGCAAAGGTGTAACTATATTAATTATACTTTCTTAGCTTTATACAAACACTTATAAAACATGAATTAATACCAGAGGGAATATTTTTCTTAACAAAAAATGAAAACACAAGCTTTTAATACCTATCTCAGGAAAACCAGTTCATTTATTTAAACAGCAGTTTAGAAACCAGAAAATAAAACAACAAAAAAGTAGTTACTTTTCTATGGATTTAAATTTTGGAGTTAAAATCTCCTGATGGCTTCTAGGGAAGCCTAAGTTCTGTAGTAATTCTCAGGAAACAGCCTTGCTGACTCCAGCAGAAAACAATTCAAATTGTGGTGATGTGGGAGGCGGAGCCTTTGAAACCAGTGGAGCTTGTGGAGGAGTCAGAATCTTAAGAAATGCCAATATTATTTCAAGAGGGGAGAAAAAAAGTATTTCCAAAAGAAGCAAAACTGGAAGGTAATGAGAGTCAGCTCCTGTGTTCTGCTTGGACTGAAGCTCACGTTTGAAAGCAGATACGGGCTTTTCCAAATGCAGGGAGAGTTTAAAGAATTAACATTATCAGTCATGGATACTGATGCCTAAACCCACACTGCTTGACCAGAATTCCATTTGTAAATGTCTAATAAAGAATATGATGGACTTTTCTTTTTTTATGAGATAACCAAGAAACAGGTTTTACTTCATATTTTAAGAAATTAGACTATATCAAATGTGTAATAAAAATATTTTCTATAGGATTTTAAAATATATACATATATAAACTACCTAAATTTTTAATGCCCTCTTGATATTGATGTGGTCTCTACAGGTTTTAAGTGTAACCAAGTGAGGCTGCCCAGCAACCTCCATTATACCTCAAAGAGTGACTACAAAACTTGAAGCTTTGTCCACACTGCAAATTAAACCTGCTTGAGAATGGGATCTGAAATTGCCTGCTGGACCTGATCCAACACCCACTCATAAGCTAAGTCCACTACTGACTGCAGGATTAGGTCTTAGACACAGTCCCAAAATGATGTGGTTTCCAACCTGGTTGGCTGACCACTGATAAAGGCACCTGTGGGAGTTATTGCGAGCCTTGAGGCACTTCTTGGAAAAATAGAAGTTACTATATATTTGATTTAGAATATTTAAGGATATATAGAAACAGTCTTAAGACAATTTGGGCACATCTATATCTCATGCTGAAGAGAGGCACAAACTGACTGTGTCTCAGACATAGCCTTTGCCCAAGCACTGGATGTAGACTTCAGTTAAGCTTCAGCAAGGCTGAGAGCCTGGGGGTCATGAGGGAGAAAAGGGCATTCATGACTGCATCCTTCCCACCGCATCCATCTCTATATCCCAAGCTTTCCTTGCCCAGCCCGTGGGGAGGAGGTAAACTGGGAAGTAGAGGTTCTGTGTCAAGTGCCTGCAATGGCCCAGGGGGCTGGGCTGGCACTTCCATCAAAGACAACCTAAAACTTGCTGTGGAGGTGGGTGAGGGAGGAGAAGCACAGATTACTTGTCTGGCCCTGTGTCCACTGAGAGCAGCGAGGACATGGCTTTGGGCTGTGCCAAATCCAGCTGGCATTCCTGTTTAAACTAGCACTGTGTCTAAAGCAAGTTCAGATTCATTTTCCATGCAAGGTTTGAAGCACAGCATAGACAAGGTGTGAGAGCCAGACCCTGACCTAATGCAGGCAAAATTCGCCACCACCATTGGCCTGAGCACTTACCCTTGCATTATACTTTAAGGTAGGTAGCATGGGAGTTCTCCTGCTTCAAAGAGTTAATATGGGGGATTTGACCACCTGCAGAGGAAAGTTTCTCACTGAGCTTTCGATTCACCAGCTCCATGTGCCTGGAATTTTTCCTGGCTTGCCGGAGAGACCTCTTGACTTTCTTCACTCGATCTCGCAGCTGCTTGTTGCGCTTCTCCAGTGTCGCCACTTTCTGCTGCAGCTTCTTCACTCTGTCCTCCTCCTCAAACAGGGCCTTCTGCACCGAGGAGCACATGAGCTGTGGGGACAGCAGCAGGTCAGCTTTACACAAAATGTTATCATAGCAAGGGTTAATTTAGGCATTCCAGAAAACACCTCTCACCTTTTCAAAAGCAGAATGCTTTTCTTGGGGGGAACTTTTACTCTGGTTTTACATCTTTTTTAGTAAAATCCTCTCTTTCACTTGTGGATTTAGTTAAGACCCAAAATTGTAGATCTTAATGACACCAGTGATTCATAATTACTTTTATGAACTGACAAAACACTGAGGCTACATTGAGTTTATGGAGAAAGGCTGCCCTAATTCTGGTATGAAACTGGAGTTTGGGTCAAGGGGTGTCACTTTTGGAAAACTCTAGTTTTGATTCAGCTTTGCAGCCCTTCATAAACCCCAGACTCTGATGCCAGCCTGCCCTTTGCTCTTTATGTCAACATGTGAAATAAGGGCAGCACCTGCCAAACACAGAACTGGTTGTTTTGCCTTTCCAAGAACAGAGGTGTCTTAAATACCTCATTATATGGGCTTTGTCTAAAACAAAACCCTAAAGGGTAAAATCTCAGCAGTCCCAAGAAGCATCCACGATCCCATAACTAACAGAAGTTATTATTTAGGGTGTTGTTGGCTGAAAACTGCCCCTCCCACTCTACCCTATACAACTTAATGCAATATTGCCCCCAGAAGGGACATTGATGCTCTTGATGCTCACTCATGCCAGTAGCTTTTAGATAGGAAATAAAAAAGAGAGACAGTTTCAAAGGTGCTGACCCCAAGGCTTCACTAGATAGAAGAGCAGCTCACAGGGCTTTTCAAATCCCCTGGGTTAGATGATGGTCCAAATGCAAAACATCTGTTGGACAAGTGTTCATCTACTACCTCATCCCAGGACGACCCAAAAGACCTCCTTCATCTCAAGGGTATGTGATTGCCATGTTTATGGTCTCCTGTTTCTCACTTGTTTCCTGTTTGTAGATACAGCAACAAGAGTGGGATGACAAACACCAGCTACAAGGGCAGCTGAGTAGTTTCAATGCTAAGGAGCTCAGTTCCCAACACACAGCCTCACCTGGGATGGGATTCAGCTGCCTTCTCTTAAGCAGCTGAAAGTGAGATTTGGGTCTGGGCTCCTCTGTTTCCATTTCCCCTGCAATGTCTGCAGGGAGAGACAACCTTCAAGGGCCTGATCTCCACTTCCTCGGGCAGAGGGAGGAATCACTCCCTGAACACAACCCTCTCCTTTTACTGACCACAAAGGCACCAAGTTCCATTTTTTCCTACCTGGAACACATTTTCCAGGCAGAAAAATAGGAGGTACCTGGAGCCCAAGGACAGCTCCACCAAAAAGTTTCTGATTTAGAAGATCCACACTGAAATCTGTTTCTTCTCAGGTGCCTCCTTCCTTTTTTTTTCCTACATAAATCATTAGGAGATATTTTACTGTGCTTGTGGGACTTTCATCTTGCTGTTGCACTGTAAGAACAGGCAGTGTCTTCTGCTGGAATTATCTTCTAAATACATCTAGAATTTTTTTTATGTGTGTCAAGCACTCCTGGAGTCTGGATGGGCTTTCTCTGGCAGAACATTTGGAACAGACGGGGAATCTAAATAAACAAGCAAAATCCTGACTGTGATGATGAAGGATTACATGTTTCTTTCCATCTTACTTTGTAGTATTTTCAACAACTGAAAGCTGGGGAGGGAGCCTGCCTTGATGAATAACATTTCATTTGCTTTGGAAACCCCCAGCAGTGGGGAACCATGGCCAGTCAACACAAATACAGCAACTGCTTCCACTCTCTTGGAAGCTCTTGTTCCTCATGCAAAAGCACTGTGGGGCTTTGCTATATGGCAAATTCTTGCCCCAGCTGTTATCTCACTAGGGCTCTTCTATAAATGTGTGCTAGGGAAATGGGGAGGTCACAGATAGTGGGCTAGAAATTGTGCTGAAAAGGAGGGAGTTTGGTTTTGATCACAGCTCATTCCAAGTGCTCTTTGAAAACAGCCAGCATATCTTGGCTTTTGTGTTTGCCAAACCCTTGCAAAACCTCAAGCAGAACTTCTTGAATTTAAATCCCTGTAAAGGAGGACACTGAGTTAGGGAAATATGTTTGCTGGGAAGACATGAGGTGGAAACTCTACTTCATGAGGGATTTCTTGCATTTTCCATGGATGCAGTGATAGGCATGACCTATGCCAGAATCCAATGCAGAGGAACAAACACTTCATGCAGCTGAAGTGGGAGGTTGTGTGAACCCAACGGTGTTTTGTCTGTCTGGGCTGACTGGTGGGGGAATAGCAAACATCAGGGATGGCATTATCCTCCTCCCAGAGACACTCCCAAACATTTTGAGGTTGAGCCTCTGTCAGCAGAGGTAGACCTGCTCTGTAGAGCCACTCAGAAACTTCTCAAATACCATCAAAAAGCTATCCAGCTCATTTGCTTATACTGTTTTTTTTTCTCTACAGTCCTCGCTCTCCAGTCTGAATCACACAGTTTAGTGCTTAAATTATCTGGTGATACCCAGAGACATCACGCGAACAGCACAGTTATAAAAAACTGAGGTACTGTCAGACATGCATGGCTTTGTTCACCAGCAGGGTAGGTGATAGGAAGAGCCCAGCTTGATAACTGGATGCCTGCCTGCAAATGCAAGACTACCAGCTGCAAAATAAACCCTTTGTTTCTTCTACATGGGGAAAAATAACAAGGTGGAGTCCTATCATTCTCACTGGCTGGTTACAAGTAGCATTTTTCACAGAGCTTTGCAGTGGGGAGGATGAGGATGATGATGATGATGATGATGATGATGATGATGATGATGATGATGATGATGTTTAGGTGTGAATGCTGTCTTGCCCTTGCTATTACTGCTGGGGCTGTGATTCACCTGGCTGCAACTAAGTTATCCTTAAACTGGTGCTGAGAGCTGTGTAACCCTGGCAGCTGTGAGCTGAACACAGCCTGGATAACAAACCCAGCTGCTGAACAAGCAGGTGAGAAGTTAATCAGTCCATGTTGCTACTTGGATGCTTGGGAAATGAAGAGAAGGACCAAGAAATGGCTCCTTAGGCAAACCTTATAGGTTATTTTCCAAATTTCCTTCAAAGTTTGAATTCCCTAGTGACCCATAATTCAGAAGAGTTTTTTGGTCTGAAGATCTGTCTTCATGTTTGCTTGTTCCACAGTTTTGTGAGGAAGGCATCCTCAGCAGTGGCATGCTCAAGTTCAGAGCAGTACCAGGAGATGTAGTGAGAAAGGTGGCAAAAGAACCCTACAGATCCTGAGGATTTATCCCAGACAGCCTACAACTGTGAAACTGCATATTAAATATATTTGAGTATTTGTCTGAGAGACCATATCACAAATATGCCCAGTTTAAAATTTCACCCTATCTAGATTTACAAAATCTGTCCATTTGCCACAGAAATCAGCACTGAATAGAACAGAAATAGCACTAAATAGAATAGAATCATAGAATCATTTAGGTTGGAAAAGATCTCCAAGATCATCCAGCCGAATCATTAACCTAAAACACTGATTTTAGAGCAGCACATTAGAGTCATGCAAACCCCTTATCAAACACCCTGAACTGATGCAGGTATACATTTGTCTGATTGACAGACACACACCTGCCTTCTACAAGCTTGGTTTGAATGGGACAGGGGACAAAGGTGCCAGGGATGAAGGTGTGATGATAGTGTTCATCCACCACAAAATGTCCACAAGTGGTTGAAGTTAGTGTTACAGAGCTCAAGTCACTCAAAGCCCAGCAGTGGCACCTAAGCCTTGCCCTTCACCTACCCAAGGAAGAAATGTTGAGTCCCAGCTATCTTTTCATCCATGCTCCTTATGGCAACACTGCTAAAAACACTGAAGCCCCACCACCTAAAAGTCTTTCCTGTGGGAGCGAGCATGTTGCATGGAAAGAGAAACGAGGAATCAAAGAATAGTAGGAGGGGTCTGGCAGTGGGGAGTATTGGGTTTGGGATGGAGTGTCTTAACCTCCACTTACTGGGATTTTTTCAGCCAAGACTAACACTGGTGCTGAAGTGTGGAAAAGTCCCTGTCAGCACTGTTAAATCATCATGTTGGGTGAAGTGGTGGGGACATGGCAGTGCTGAGTTCAACCACCTTTGCTTGCTGCAAAAACAGCCCCTTTCAGGGGTCCCAAGGACATACCCAACATCACTGGTATTAATGGAGATGAGCTGGGGTTTCACCCTAGGACCTCATATGAATTGCCAAGATGCATAGGACCTGGATGGAGAAAGAAATTGTTGTGGCTGTTGTTACCTTACTGAATGTTGGGTCAGCAACAGCCACGGGAAATGTAATGTTTGTAGCACAACTCTCTGGTTCATTCAAAATATTAGAGATGGGGATTTTTTGGGGTATGAAGCACTGCCTACAGGAAGCCTCTGCCAGGCTACACCCACCCTGAGTTGTCTCAGCTCTCAGCACTGTTTTTCATCCTCATTTCACTCCTCACAAAAAGCAGATTTTCTCTTTAATCTCCTTAGATGCAGCTAGTCAAGGAAAGTCATATTTCCCAACAGTCATCAGAGAGGAATGGGCACATCCAAAAGGGAACTTCTTGCCTATCTTAGACATTTCTCTTTGGTGGACCACCTTTGGAGACTCCTGCCTGGATAACTATCTCAGACTGGGATGGATCCCACTGTGAGTCCCATCAAATGGTATCTGAATAGCACTGACTTCCCAGGGCAGGCTGCAAGAGCAGGATACAGATAATTTTCTTGGAGTTTGGAGAAACTTGCCCTGGAAACAGACCCAAATCCATGCCCGTGGGCACTTGGGCGTCTTTAAAAAGAGCTTATTTCTGATCTGCATCAAACCACTGTTTGGTGTGAAGGTATCTGAACTGCTGGTGACATCCATTTCAAAAACCCACACTTCCCCTTCAATCTCACAGCCCCTGCTCTGGCTGGGGTGGTTTGAGAGGATGCAGGGTCATTAGGGGGCACTTGAGGACTGGTCAAAAGACCTTCAGCCCTGGAGGTACCTGAAGAAAGGTCCCTGGCCCCAAAACCACACCTAGACCTTGTCCTGGGGCATTGCTTTCCCCTGGCACCTTGAGCCCCGAAGCCTGAAACGCTGCTGAGAGGGAGGAAGCAAAGACAAGTGCGGGTCACACCAAGTCACCTCTGCCAGGACTGGAAATGGAGGTGGGAACACGTCGTCACAGTGACTGCAAGTGCCCAGGAAGGGATCAACACCTTATTCCCTATACTTGTGAAGGAAAAAAAGCCAATGGTTTAGCGAGAATAGAAACCACACTCATCAAGAAGACAAGAAAGGAGGAAAAAAAAAGGTGCAGGGTATGAGCCAGACTGCCTACCACAGGCACCTCACTCGTGCCAAGTGAGCAGATAAGTCAGCCCTGCCAGTAAATCCCTAAATTCCCTGCCCAGGCAGTGGGAGACAGAACGTCTCCAGGAAGAGAAAAATAAATCAAGAGGGTACGACCTCCCTCTGGGGCACCTCCAGGTTCCTTTCCTGGGCTCACTGACCCGCGGTCAGCAGGGGAGGCACCCCAGAGCCAGCCCGCTGCTTTTCCCTGCGCTCCGGGGCTGAGGGACGCCGCTCTCGCCTGGCTCCCTTTGAATGCGCTCCTCCGAGCGATTCGCCCTGGATGCCGCAGGAATGCGGCGCTGGATGGGGAGGGGAGTGGCAGGGAAGCCTAAGCTGTTTAGCAGGAGCCGCCGAGCTCCTGCTCCTGGCCTGGGCTCGGTGCTCAGCCCCGCCTGCCCCACGCCTGGTGCCTTCTGCATTTCCGGGAGCTTCCCAGCCTCAGCGCCTCCCCAGCTTCCAGCAATGGGTACCCACGGAGATGGGTCAGGGCTGGGCAAGCAGAGGGTCTTGGAGCCCTCCCAGGGTTTTAACCCTCATGAAACCCTGCCAGCTTCTTTGCTGAGACTCACATCACCCTCCTCTGACTCCCTCCACCAAAACTCCTCGGAGTGTCCCGTGGAATAGGGAAGGCGGGGTGGCACATTGCCTCCACAGCGAACAAAAGCAGAGACAGCAGCCGGGACACCACTCCCTGCTCTCCAGCCCTGTCACAGGGGATGTACAGAGCTCATCGCACCGACAGAGAGCTCACAGACTCTGCAGCACAGCTCTTGGCAAGGCAGAAACACAAGCCAAGCACATGCAGCGTCTGCCCTCGTTTCTGCAGAGCACCACGCGTGGCTGGTGGGTATTCCTGACACACCTCTGTCCTGCTCCTGGTGAGGAGCACACCGTGCTCCTAGCTGGATTGAGCTGCTCAGTTATAGGTAAATGATCCTGAATGCTAAAGTGCACTACCCAGCTGAGCTTAAAGGAAAATGTTTTGAGGAAGGACAAACAAAATATTTTCTCCATGGTTTTAACAAGCAAATGTAGGTTTAAGTCGACCTTATGAAACAGGCTACTTCAGAGATATCTGCATTTTGGTCTGCTTGAATGCTAGAAATGTCCAAAATTACAGAGTTACTGCATTTTTTTCCTTTTTTTTTTCTGCCTTTTTTTTTTTTTTTTCAGTCTCAGAGCTATGGTTGCAGTTTCAGCTGGGCTTCAAAAGTCTCTGTGAGAAGCTTTTTTTCCCAACAGTATGTACAGAAGCGTTTCATTTCCACAGCTACCAAACTTACCAAAACTTACTATCCACTTTAATTTTCAACTCAGCTTTTTCCCACCTAGCATTATTATTGTCACAATAAAACCAATTAGGTCTGATATGCCTAAAACTACTTTGCCAATATACCTTACCCCAAGTGTATCGTTGTCTGACTGAAAGTTGCTGTGTGACCATGTCTCCAGCTAAACTTGTTTTACTTGGCTTGTATTTCAATAGGATTAGATCACCATTCCCCCCACATATACACACAGAGAACTAATTAAATACCAAGGAAGGGATAAAACCAGCAAGACCCAAAATCAGAGTGTATTGTGTCCTTCCCTTTCACTGGTGGGAACACAGGGAAAGGAGTAACTGCTGATCAGAGCAACACAGCATCTTATGATTTGCTCCTAGTAATTGATTTTTTTTAATGAACTGACCTTTACCTTTTGTTACAGTAACTTCTAGAAACTTCCTTTATTTTACTGGTCCTGTCAAGTAGACAGGATACACCCCATAGCACAGTAGCAGCGAGGGAAGTACAGTATCTCCAAATATACCATCCCCAGATGCAGCTGAAGCTGAGAACCAGCATCAGATTGTGAAGAAAAATATTTATCTTTACTAATATTAATTTGCATGAGAACAGTATTAGTTTGAAGTAGTATTATTCTTGGTTTGGGGTGTTCACATTAATTATGGTTTACTTCAGTCTAATGTATTATAACTCGTAGAATTCCCTGGGTGTCCTGACAGAGGTGACTGATGTTTGGTGTGGCAGGTGCTTCAGGGATATCTGTAAGCTGAGGTTTAGCTTAAACATGGATTTCAGGGGTACAAAGGAACAGGTGGGAGACGTGGGCTGTGGGAGAACAGGGGGCACGTGGAAACAAGGTTGATTAAGAGCTTAACAAATTCAGAACTTCTAGGGAGTAAGGCCATGCCAGACCTCCCTCTACCCACCCCTCAGCCGGTTCAGAGAGCAAATGCTCAGAACCTCTGTTGCTGAGATGGGAAGAAGTGGAATCGGTAAATATATAATAAAATAAATGTTATGTATAATATGAAGAGAACCTTTGTTTCTCTGTCACCTATAAGTCAAAATGCAGAAAGAGAGAAGCAGAACAAATCCCAGTGGGCTGTGGGTGGCTATTGGCATACGGCCACAGCGTGACTGCAATGCATGAAATGCTGCCTCTCAAGAAAGCAAAGAAATGGAGATATACTGTAATTGGAGTCCATGTCTCCTCCCCAGAAAATATATCACACTCAGGGGCATTTGTATGCACAGGGGGAGAACCCATGCTGAGAAAGGCAAATGTTTAAAGTTAATGCAACTTCTATAAAAGTCAAGTTCCCCTATAAATCCCTCTGCTCTGGATGTGTTGGCTTCATGCTGCACACAAGCTGCTGCAGCTCAGCTGCCTTTACAAACAGATAGGATTTCCTTGGCTGAAGGCTCAGCTGGAAGCCCTGAGCATGCCTTGCTGCTGTGCACGGCTTCTGTATTTCAAAGAGAAATTGCAGGTGCCCCAGGTCAACCTGCTGCCCTACAGTGCCACTGGGGAGGGGAAATATTCACATCTCTCCTGAGCATCCATAAAAACTTCTGGAGACATTTCACTTCATTTGCCGAGTCCATTTGGGTCCTGAAAAGCATGGGGAGTGAAAAGGGCACAGTCAGACTTGTATTTATCTGTGTTTGGTGAGTCCCTTGTGGTAGTCTTTGCATCACCCTGCTTAATGTATGTAACCTCAGTCCTGGGTAGGAAACATTGGCTTTCTGATCTTTTTCTACAGTCTCTAGAGAGAAAGAGATTCCTCTGGAGGATGAGTCAGAGGAACTAATTTAGAGCAGGGAATCAGGCACTCAAACTGAGTCGAATAGTATAGAAACAACTCCAACACGGTGCTGACGCACACAGTGGAGATGCCGCTGTCATGGCAGGAGCAGGAAAGAGGCTCTGATGAAGCCTTTCCCTGCAAGAAGTAAGGGATTTGTGAAACCTGGATAGAAATGATGGCAGCAGCATTGAAGTCAGGCTGGATAAAACACACAGGCTTGACAAAAGGTTGCTCTGCAAGCCCAGAGCAAAGAGGAGACCTCAGCAAGGAGCTGTTTGCTGTGCCCCACGCCAGCAGCCTCAGCAGGGGTGACCAAGCCAGCGGGGCTGAGGACCAGATCCAGCCCTCATTCAAGCACGGAAGTGTCACATGTTGTCACAGTGGTGAAGTGGAAAAGCTTTGCTAAGGTTGAAGAAGCAAAGACAAAGGGATGGAAAAACAAACATCTGCGATCTGCAGGCGCTCTCTGACTAATGTCAGTGCCGAGAAAGGGACCAAATGCCTGAGAGGCTAATCAGCAGCTCTGAAGCACTAACATCTGGCTGACGGGAGCTCACTGCTACTCACAGATATTCCTGTCCCACCAGGCAGCCCAGAGCAGCCTGTCCACAGCTCCGGCTGCTGCGTGGGATGTAAATCCTGAAAGGGCCCCAGACCACCCTGGGTGAGATAAATGGGCAACAGGCTACTCTGAGGATGGCAGGATCTGGCAAATAGGCAGTTTTCAAGGTGGAAAGATGTGGTATTTAGGGGGCCGCCCTCCTGCTTGTATGTGCTCAAATGGCCCTAAACATTCTGGATGTTAATGACTTTCTATAGGACACAAAAGGTGCAGTTTTCACTCTAGTACAATTCCTCAGATCGGGTTCTATTCCTGGGCCAGTGTTTCAGTTCTCAGCAGAAATACAGGGTCAGGGAAATGCAGGGTCATATTTGAAATCCGGTGTCATATTTAATGGCCAAAGTCTCTCCTTGCTGCTTTGCTGCGTTTCATACAGAGAAGCACCAGAAGTTCCCACCGTGTGCTGCACAACTTTCTGCCTTTTACAGGGAAAAGCTTTTCACACAGGGCTGGCTAAGATGCCCGTGGAAAATAAGGTCATAAGGGAAGGATGAGTCAGGCCTCCCCATACACACAAGAGTGCTGGACCACTCTTTCCAGCCTGATTTCAGGAGAAGGAGGGTTGCAGCCACAGTTACACAGGACAAAATGCTCACAGGGCTGGTGGATGCCCTGTGGTAAACTCTTCCCTGTAAGCATCTGAATTACAGAGCACACACCCTACTGCTGGTTAATGTTGCAGGGGTGGCTCTCAACTGTTTAATCCTATGTGAATAATTGTGCTGGAGAGAGATAATTACATAGCAAGTGCTACACCACTGCACAGTGAGCACGTAGTGATACCTTTGAGCTACAGTTCAATCATGCACTACCTTGGGGCTTGGCTCTTTTGTGGATAACTGCACCGAGGTCTGAAAAATCTCATAATATCCTGCTGTTATGTCCATTTACCTGTAAAATCTGCTATTGTTCCTGGCCAGATATTAAGGGACAGGTAGCAAACGCATCCCCCTGTAAATCTGTGTTACTGTTTGTGTATGCAAGGGCTTTAAATGTGATTATGAAATTAATTTTCTCTATCAGTCCAAAATTCTTCTGTGGAATGTTTTTTGCCTTTCTCATATTTCTCTGACAGAGAACTTATCTGTACTTTCACCAGCTTTGTATTGCATCGCTTTAGCAATAGCAAGGGCCAGGGAATGGACGGCCTTGAAGAGCAGATGATCTGGATTGCCTCACAGCCCTCCTGCAGCAGCAATCACAGTACCCATGCCAGTCACCATCCACACAGCTCCACAAAAATTGCCTAACATCATAGTATTAAAAAAAAAAGACAAAAAATGATGGCAAACCCACTGTGAGGAAGCCAGGACCCGGGCTTCACTCTAGCCTCATAATTAGGACACTTGCCCTGTCTTTTGACAATGATAATGTTGGAAGAACAAAATCTCTGTCATTCTGAGCTGTGTTATCTGAACAGCTTGTTCTCATTCAGCAACACGTGCACTTCACACCTCATCAAAGAGGACAGATAAAATGCATGTCCTAATCAGAGGAATGGAACTGGAGCTCTCCACTACAGTGAGGTTAATAACCAGTTTGGGGGAAGTAGGTCCAGTAAATAGCTTCCCTGTGCTTCAATTCCCTGTCTCCAAAAATGGGGATTACAGAGCATCTCTGATTTAGAGTTTTCTGAGTCATTATAATCTAATCCAGAAAGGTCTATATTCAAAGCCTGAATAGTGTGGGAATAGGAGTAATAGGAGAGCCAGGACCCATGGGCAGATACTTCACTTGCATGCAGAATGGCCACAGTGCTTCTCTGTGCAAATTCAGAGAGTGAGCCCAGAAACCATGTTTTCCTTAGGTGCTGGTAGGCATTGCCCATAACTGCAGCCTTGCCTCCAGCAATCTGGAAACACATAGATCAGTAAGGATCCCAGATAAATTGCCCATCACTGGACCATGTGACTGAGCTCTCAATAGTCAATACAAGTTTGCAATATAAAAATGGTATCTTTCTGTGTCACTGATCAAGTCTTTTGAGTCCACATTATCCAAGAAGGGGAAAATCCTGGCTTTGTGAATTTGGCTTAGATACGGCTCAGATACATGAGCAATGTCCACAGTCCCAAGACTAAAAGTTTCAAGTATGATCAAAGGGACAACTTCCAGCAACTGCATTTATTGGGCTATGGATACAAAACCAACCATTTCTTAGGTACCCTTCAACAACAAAATGGGTGTGAGTGGTTGGGTGACAACATGCTGATCGTCACTGCTCTTATTATTCTGTACCTAAGGGTCAGTAAACCAGCAGAAATGCCAGCAGAAGGATACACAAGGGGTTTTTGCAGGAATGGAAGGAAACTTTTATTCTCACTCATCATCTAGGTAAGAAATTAATGGGAGTATGAACTAATCTGGAAGAGCACAGCAAGAACATGACACAGCCTCTGGAGGGAAAGGTAAAGACCCTTTCCTGAAGGTATTTGAGGCCTCTCTTCATCAGCCAGGTGTGGTTTAGGGCTTAGTACATGTAAACTGCAACACAAACTCAGCTGATAAGACTGGATGACCAATTTGTTTAATCTGAGCCCCATCCAGGCCGATCTCTCAGTTCTGCCTTGCTCTGTTTAATCCTGTTAATAAGTACATCCCTGTACTGGCATACAGCACCTACACTTCTCATGGCAGCCAGTATTACTGAAAGTCAATCAAACTGAGGGTCTACACTGCTCCCTCCGGATATTTGTGAGGCATTTTAAGTGAAGAAAAACAAAAAAAATTCTATCCTAAGAAATTGCATAATTCTGAATGTTTTTCCTTCCACATTCTCCCCACCCTAGAGACTCTGCCACTTAGTAACATTGCTTTATTTAATCCCTTCCTAAAATACCCTTTTACCATTGAGAACTTTGCAACTGTTTGGGAGTGGGCCGAGTTGTTTGCTGTTTTGATGGAAAGAGAGAAACTAAATTATTTCCTGGCTGAGATTTATGTGTCAAGTTTCAGCTTGCAGCCAGGTTTTTTTAGCCAAGTTATAAAATCTGAAGATAATTCCAGCTCTCATCATCAGTGACTTTTATGAAGCAATTCAGGATATGTGCAGGAATAAAAGGAAGTTCCTCACCATGGAGGTTTTCATGGAAATGAGGAGACACATTCCTGCACAGAAAGAAAGGGCAGGAGCATATGTCAGCCTAAGGAGAGCTGTCAGAAAGCAGAATCCCAGTTTACTAAAAAGTCATTAACATGTTTCTTTAATGCTTTGGATGCAAATTGAGAGTGAGGCAGAGGTTGCACTTGACTGTGGACAAAACAAAGCTGAGTTTTGCTTGAGACGTCAGGCTTTTGAAAACTTTAGAGCAAATGCCTTGATGTGATACTGTAAAGATGCTCCTGATCTCCTGAGATTATTCAGTTCAGTGCTGGTCAGCTGGAAGGTATTATGGTCATGTTTTCTACCAAAAGGACACAGAAATCCCTTGCTGAGCCATGGATAATGTTGTACTTCTCCACCTTTTCTGTCATGTTTGCCATGCCAGACCCAAATGGCCGGAGCCATGCCTGAGCAGTAAGCTGGCCAGAGCAGTTGCCAGGTGGACAGTCTTAAAGAAAAGAACAGAGAGGCAGAAGACACAAGTAACTGAAAGTACCAGAAACCCACAGCGAGACTTGTGTCCCTAAAATTCAAGGTCTCAGGTGAGACATCCCAAAAAGGCTGGGGCTCTTGGCTGTGTCCACATGAGCAAGTCAATTGGAGCAAAAGGAATGTATCTGTAGACTAAAGCTCTACATGTGTTTGGGGTGAGCAAACAGACAGGTAAAGGGCTCAGAAGGTGTGTGAAGGACCAGCCATGGATCCCTCATGCTCCCATTAGGAGTTGGTGCACACCATACAGGTATCTGGAGCAGTCTGTCCATGTTTCTGCCAGGAGAAATCTACTCATTGTACAGCAAAATCACTCTGTGAACTGAACCAATGTTTGTCAAGCAAAACTATGTGTCTCCTACTCACCAGATTCATTCCCTGTCATGAGGGGGATTGCACTGATTTGGCACATCTGACAAACTAAGACAGCTCTTTTTCCCTCAGGTGCTTTGCCTCAGCTCCATGGCTTGGGAAACTTCAAACAGGGGACCTCACAACCATTGCAAAGCCTGCAATGCAACTGGTTTCACATTTGCCTCCCATCCTTGCTGGTGGGCCAGCTCCAGCCTGTGGAGGTGTTTCACTGGGCTGGTGAAGGCCCCTCCCAGCTCAGTTGAGGACAGGAGGTGGTGATGGATGTGCAGTGCAGCTCTGGGATTGAGTAATCCAATCATAACTCAGAAACAGCAGCTGGCGTCTCTCCACAGTCATCTCCTGCCACAGCTCACTACGTTTCTCTCCCTGAAGTTCCTCTGGAAGGCTCAAGCAAAGAGGAGGCTGGCTCAGCTCTAAATCAACTTGCCTGTTTGCTGCCTGTTTGCACTGCAAATCTTCACTGGTGCTGACATCCGTGGTCTCCCAAACTCCGACAGTTTTTAAGAACAGTTGAACCAACAAGTGCTGGGAGAACACTGAGGCTGTGAAGCCACCCTGGCTGTGTTTCAATGCCTTCTGGAAAGATCCTAATGCAACACAGACATTCATTATATGTTTGCACTTGCAGCTAAGTGCTGACTTCACTTGAGCTTGTCTGTAATGAGCTCTCCCCACAATACCACACATGAAATACAGGCAAAGAGACAGGCATTTTGCTTTCAGCATTACATGGGGAGGAAGGTGGAAGTCTAGCAGCAAAAAGAACTCAGTAGATACGTGGATATTGCCTCCCAGCTCTGCTAATCACTGTCCATGCCTTAAAGCCAGGTAAAAATTGTTCAGACACTCCAGTTCTGAAGTGAGTTCCTGAGATACAACCAGAACAAGCATGAGGCTGGAGCTGGACTGAGTTCAGTAAAAGCCACAAATGTTCAGATCGACTAAAAAAATGTAAAGAAATGTGATTTACCCTGATCACTTGTTTTTAGGGCTGGAGAGTGACAGACCAGAGATGCTTTGCTATGGACTCAAGGCTGTGAGTCCAAGACTTGCTTCCATGGCCAGGCAGCAATATGAATATGGCAACAGAAAGGAGGCCAAAATAATGTGATAGCAGCTAAAGAAGCTGCCATCTGTCCAACAGCTCATGACAGCTTAGTCGTGCCTTTTGAAGTCAGTGGTGTCATTGCTGGGAAGGTGTAAAGTCATGTTTTGGGTCAATGACTTAAATACATAATGAAGACTGTTGCAAATGCATGCCACATCCTTTGATTGCTGAGGGAATAATTACCAGGTATTTCAAAGCTAAATTATTCAAAAACTTTTCAGTCAATTAGAACTGTTGCATATGTAACAATAATAAAGAAACACAAAATTATGGGGATAAAGCAACTTAAATATCAGTTATTTATTCAATTACTGAGCTCAACCCCAAAGTTCAGGTGAAAGAAGAGCTCACAAGCAAAGTTCCACCTCTACCACTTATCAAAGTAGACCAATACTCTAAACCAACAAAGCTACTTTCATCCAAAAAATTCTGAATGTGTCTTCATACTTGAAACTCATTTATTACCTTATTTTCTATATAGGACTCGTAGTTTGTGGGATCTATACAAAACCACATAAAAGGGAAGAGGAAAAGGGAGGGGTGCTATAATAAATTCTGCATTACCTGAGAAGATAGGTGTCTTCTCGTGCCAACTCCCCTTGGTGTCAAATTTCAAGAAAGGGTTGTATGCAGTTATAATTTCATCGATTCTGAGCTGAGTTTTGAATCTTGGGTGGTGACACAGTGGTTACAATTGTGGGTTGCCTGGACGTTAAAAATGTGTTTAAGTTACAATAAAGTTACAGTAATGGCCATGACAAAGAATGTCTGTAGCAACCACAAATGAGCACTCCTCAATCTTCACCCTGTGTGTCTGTTACGTGTTTAACCACTACAGGCATTACAGCTCACAAGTGATTCTCACACAGCATCTGTTAGGCTTGCAGGAACTCGGAGGAAGAGGGCACAGCTCTGCTCAACTTTGACAAATTACAATCAATTCAGTGTTGCAGACTGTCCACGTCTTCAAGGGCAAGACAATGTTGTGGGGCACTTTCACTCTTTATAGCCAGCTGAGTCAAGGGCTTCCTGAAGGCTGCCCCAAAAGTCTGTCTCCCTATTTCATCAGGACCAAAAAAACCCAACTCTGCAGCAGCTGTGAGCAGATGTTATTCCATCCTCCCTTTCAACAGCTGCTGGACACCTCTGAGCACAGCCTGCACCAGCAGGACCAGCGTGAGGCGTCGCCACGTCCCCAGCTGGTGGCAGGTCAGTGGTGTGCTGCAGATCTTCATCTCCTTCCTGCTCCTTTTCAAACCCCACGGCGTCAGCTGAGTTGAACCAGTTTCTGGATGCCTTCCCACTTCCTTAATACTTCAGCAAACAGCACTAAGAGTGTGAAAGGGCTCAGTGCACATCTTTGAAGGAACCCAGGCCTGACAAGAACTTCTTGGCTGTTGCTGCTGTGTCAGAGATGTATTTGCCCTTGTTTTCCCCTTGTTTTTAAAGCTGCTTTGCAGTGTGTTTTACTGCATTTGATGGGGAACTTTAAAAGGCTCCATATAGCAATGCTTTTTCTCACCCTGACTCTTCAGCTATGGTAGAAATTGGGAAAATGGTGCCTTGGACAACTTCTGACCCTGCTCTCAAGGCTGCTTCTTACTCACTCCTGTGGTTCAGATTTCTTTGTAAACATGGCTATACATGATTTTCTATGACCCACAGGGAGGAAAATCCCTAAGGATGGGCTTTGGGGCAAGGACACTGAATTCTCCATTATAGCCCCAAATCCCACATTTTCTGTCAACCAAACTAGAAAATTACATGCTGTCCAATACAAGGCAATGAGGGCAACAAGAATCAGTTCTCTTTAAACCAGATCATATCAGACTTCCTGTATAAAATCGTTGAAACTCATTCCTTTTGCTCACCAAATGACTTCAGCAGGTGTATATCTTTCCTAGAAAAGAGATCCAACCTCTTTTTCAGTAATAGAAAGTCCATCATGGCCCCTGGAAAACTAAAGATTAAAACTTAAGTAAACCACTGCATTTAGCTTGGGTTATATGAATGCAAATTGCTGACAGTTTTGAGCTGCAGGTCAAAAGAGAAAAAGATTTAAGGCAGAACAGTTCTGGTTTGATTTCTGAGTCAGGAAACCCTTGCTGTAATTGCAGTCTCCCAGGTAAGGCACACTTTCCCCCATGCTCTCACCCAGACCACATCCAGGTGTTCGAAGAGGTCCTGCTTTCCTCTTCAGAGAAACACATGGCCTCTAGCAATGGCTAATTACCACTCTGCTGATTGACAAAGTGCCAAAGAGTGAGTGCTGCTACCTCCATAACCGATAATTACATTTTTGTCAGGCTGCCAAGGTCCTCACACACACCTGCACGCTGCCCACATGGTTGTTACGGAGAGATTTATAATAATTAATTGTAACATTCCTATCATGCATCTCCCCACCCGCTTCCAGCAGCGACACGTAAACCCAGCGATGAGCATGTCTAATTTCCTCTCCTTAACCTTAAAGCCAGTTAAGAACATCTTCTGTTTGCATCCTTTGAAGCCTTGATTCATTTTTTTCCTGACTTCAATTCTAAAATCCTGAATTTAATTCTAGGTGAGGAATCACACTTTTTTCTCTTCTTCTATTTTACCCTGGTTATTTGTTCGCGCCTTCCTGACTAGTCTAGACAGCCCTACCACTTATGATTTTCCCGAGATGGATGCTTTCCAAACAGTACAGCTCTCCTCCCACAGAACATGGGCCAAGCTTCACAAAACCAAACCTCTTCCCACGGATCACCATTTCCCTGGCTAGTAATTGACTTCCAGAACTGAAGGGGTGGGAACTAAAGACCGTGCAAGATCGCCTCCAGGATCCTTCCCAATTTCCAAAGGCATCTACTGTTCCTGTAGCATCCCATCAAGCTGCATCCCTCATTTCTACCCTGTCCCTACTTCGTGCTCACCCCTGGAACCTCCCAACCTGCTAACACTGATGAGCCCCTGTTGCAGTGCTCCTCTTGTTGGTCTTCATGCCGCCCTTTTTTTGGGAAAGCAAATAGCCCCACTGAAATTTTCCTTCTCCCTGATTTGATTCTAATCTGTTTTGTATTTTATTCTTTCTTTTTCTTTTTTTTTTTCCACACCATGTTCTGTTTTTACATCCTTCTCAGTTTTCACTTTCTCTCACAGGTTGCTGGCACTATTGACATTCATCTGCACTTAATCTTCTTGGGGTTAAGTCTTACACACAAATATTTGCTTTCCCTGTTGGCACTTCCAGCAGTCTAGGCAAAACTTTGAAATTTCCCTGTGGCAATAGCAGTGGGAGGTCCCAGACAGCCAGGGAAGGGGCTTTACTCCCTTTTTTCTCAAGGACTTGCATTGCAGAGTGTTAGTGGTAGCTGATTCCTATCCAGGATAGGGGAGAACCAACCTTCTTTGAGGCTCAGACATTAAGCTTGGTCTGAAATTTTTGAGTCCTGTCCCATGAGAGGGTTTTGATGAAGGTGTACCCAACTAGGAAGGCTATGGAGGGAGAAAATAGAGACTGACAACATCTTCTAGCAGAAGAATTGGGAGTATTAGATAATAAAGTTGAGTGGGTTGAAGGCAATCAAAAAGTTGTGATTCTCGAGAGAAGGCTGGACTGTTTTATGGGAGATAAATTGACTGGATGTCACTGAATATATAGAAATAAATATATGGAAATTGCTTCACCACAGAGACTCCTTCACCTGAAAACACTGGAGACTGGGAGAGCATCAGCTAGAACCCTCTTCCTGTACTCTTCCATGGATACCTGACTTAGGTATCTCTTGGCATACTGTGGGTCTTGGGGTGGAGACAGGGAGAATGCTGACAGTCTTTTACTTTACTTCCTCAGAAACTTTGCACCAATTCAGGACTTCTGGCACTAAAGCACGTAACAAAAGGACTCCTATACCCCACTCTGCTGTTGGCTGAAGCACTTCAGAATGTTGTATGCAATGAAATTCAATCTTCCCTCAATTTTTGAGATCAATACTGAAGTAGACAAGCACCTTAACTACATTCAACTAATACTTAAATACATTCAACCAAGAAGCTAATCCAAAGCCAGAATATTTCTCATAAAATGCATAGAAAAAATATGCATATACAGTGCAAAAAAATATGCAAATACAGTGTATACTTGAAGTCCAAATAGAAAAACCCCTAAAATCAATGTTGAAGCAATCCAAAGAGCCCCGTGACGGTTCCAATAATGTTGACTGGATTAGAAAGATTATTCCAGTTGTTCTGCAAGCTTTAGAGTTTAAGGCTTTCTGTGTCAGAGACAATGCTCCCTTTTGGTAGAGTATTGATAACATATGTGTCCTCTTTTTTTTTTCCTAACACTATTTGTTAAAAATGGTTTTTAATTTCATTTACACATTTTGCACCATTTCCTAAATCAGTCTGTGACTGAGCCCAGGCATTAAAAAAAAGGGGGGACAGAGGTTTCAGAATTTCAAACCACAAGGAATTGCTTTAAAGCGATTTGAAGATTGGATTTAAACCCACAAAACAAAACTCTACATCTTTCATGTATTCAGCAAATTTTATCCAAAAGTCTTTATAAGCTAGAAGATAAAGACTCCAAAATGCATCATAAGCTCCAGCCAAATTCAAGCCACCTGCTCCACACAGCAACAGATACAGAAGGAGGACTCCAGGCATGCTGCAATGCTTGATTCATGCTCTGGACATTTCCTAATCCACTGAATCTAAGCTGGAGCTGCTATATCCAGAAAAAGAAGTCAGTGAGACAGAGCCATAGTCGTGGTTAAGGTGTTGTGGCATAAATGGCCCAGGACCACATCAGTCCCTTTTAGACACAAATAAGTTCATGCATGGCCAAGGCCAGACTACAATGTGAGCTCAAATGACCTCTGTTTCTGCAATTAATACATTGTCTTTGCCTTCAAGGCAAGCAGAATCTGAAACCAGTTATTTGCAGGGCTACACTCAGCACTGGGTGCAACGTTAGGAGATCTTTCCACTCCCATGTTGTGCTGGGCAAGGATTTCCAAATCATTGTGCTGGTCTACAGAAGTTGGGAATACCAACTGCAGCTGACACTGCATGGGAAGGAAAAGGGAAAGGGAAAGGGAAAGGGAAAGGGAAAGGGAAAGGGAAAGGGAAAGGGAAAGAGAAAGAAAAAGAAAAAGAAAAAGAAAAAGAAAAAGAAAAAGAAAAAGAAAAAGAAAAAGAAAAAGAAAAAGAGAAAAAGAAAAAGAAAAAGAAAAAGAAAAAGAAAAAAAAAGAAAAAGAAAAAGTTTCCTAGGACCTGGAAAAGAGGAAGGATACTGCCTCTGATAAATACTGAGAGCAAACATTAACACTTCAACAGCCACGTTCTGATAGTTGTGGGGTTGAGGCCACCCCAGGACGCTGCCAATGTGTATGTTAATGTTTAAAGATACGTGTGGGCTTAGGAGCAGGTTAAAGTACACAATTAGCCCTAGGCAAGCCTGAGATTTCTCCATTTCAAAACATAGGAAATGCTGTAAATACCATAGCAAATGCAATTACCAGAGCGTGATAAACACCACTTCGTTAGCAGGGACCGCAGGAGGCTTCTCCTCTTTCAGACGTTTCTGACAATGAGCAGGAACCAGAGGTCGATCCTGAAGTCCAGACACAGAACAGGCAGGCAAATGCCTCAGGGACGCCTCCAGCCTGGGATTTTGTTTTTAGCCCTTCTCTGGACTGATGCTTTGATGGAAAGTGTCTGCTCCTTCACGTCCTCAACACCTGTAATGTGTTTCTTGAGCAGTGACTGTCTGTAAGGGTGGGATGTGTTCCAGTGGCTCCAGAGTGCCACTGTCTTGGAAGCACCAGGACATTTCCCATCAGTAGTTCAGCTGCTTTCAGAGATGGCTTAAATATAGGAGGACTGTGTCACTGGATGTGGTTTCAAGCCACTTTTGTTACAGAGGGCAAGATTTGAGCGCAAAGTATTATTTCCAGGACACATTTAATTGATGATTCTACACCTTTGGAAGAAGAACCAAGAATCACATTTGTTCCTCTGTCCTTTGAAACCAAGACTTAAGAGAACACAGACTCAATTAGGATTTTGAAGGACAGATCGTGAAGTGTTCACTCAATTCAAACAAAATGTGCCTGAGCCTAAAACTTGTAAAAGGAAAAAACTCCAATTGCTGATGGTAGTAACAACCCTTCCCTAGGGTCTTCTTAAAACTCTTTGTTTCCAGTCCTCAGAGGCTTTTCACAACATCAGTACTTGTGTCCAGCATGGCCATAGCTGTCTGAAGGGCACAGAGAACTTGGAAGTGATTTTCAGAAGAATTCGCCTCCAGGTGGTCTTTTTTAATCCAGCAGATGGAGGTGGGCTTTGGATGCTACCTGGTACCTCCTGGAGCTGCTCAGCCACAGCATGGGGGACATAGACCCTCTCCAGAGAGAGCAAGTCACTACTGCCAGCACAGACATCCAGTCTGAAGAATAACAGGGCAGGAACAGGGTGCTCTGGAACCCTATATAGCCCCTCCCAGAGCCATGTCACGAGCCATGCAATGGATCTTCCTCCAGAGGCAGGCAGCAAAAGAGGAATGTCTTCTGACCCACCTCAATCTCCCAGCTTGACCCAAGCCTTGTAAATAATGGAGATTTCACCACATTAGTTGGCCACATATTTTGGTGGATTATTTCTTCATTTCCTATTTCCATGAGTTATTTTAATTTTCTCTCATTTACATGGTTGTTTTTTCTTTATCTCTACTTACAGACAACTCTCCTGCAGATGTACTTAAAAACCAAGTTTCCTTCCCACAGGTAATTTGTGTACACAGAGATTCTCACTTAAGACAACTTTTATAGAGCATGAATAAACTCTCTGCCAGCCAACTCAGACCTCAGAGCTCTTTTAAGAGATGAGCAGGTGTCTGGCAGAGGTGTTCTATGGTTACTGTGACTAAGCCCCTTCCTCATTATTGCTCATATTCCACACCCCAGGATGTTGCTTTAAAGGTGGAAAACAGCTTCCTCGCTCTGCAACAAAATGGAGCATTTTGAGTGGATGTGGTTGCTGTGTTTTTGCTTCAAAGGCTCTGAAACAGGATTTCTTTCCCCATGTTAGGGAAATTAGGACTTAAAGCATCTGAATTTCTATTCCTATCCTGAGCCATAAGCTGTTCCTCCACTTTGACTTTCCTTCCTTTCTCTCCCCAACCACCATCCAGTTAAGCAACTAAATAATTTTCCACAATAAAAAAATCTAATAAACAACATCCAGAAGAACATATTTGTGTTTGTACCCTGTTTAAAGGCTCTGGAAATACAAAAAGAAAGCCAAACAAACAACTGCACCCTGAAACTGGTGTTCAGCAAACACAAATGAAAGCAACAAACTCATTGCATTTTGAGGAAATGAAGAGGATGCCAGTCACCATTCACCTGAAGAGGGAAGTCAGACTTGATACCACCAACATGCTCTGTTTGAATAAACAACCAAACCCCAGCTGCTCCTGTGCCACCTATCTGAAGAAAACTCCCTACTCAAAGTACAGCACTACCTGTGCAATAGGCTGGAAGTCACAGGATGGGAAGGGCACAGGATTTCAACAAATAAGTTTACAGGTTAAAAAAATAGTTCAGACGGTTGTTTCTAATTCCAGAGGGCATAAATCCGGGATCAAAAATAATTGTCTCTGTTGGACTGGGATACAGAGCCCAATACACCTGCCTTGCTTTTACCCTCTGCAGAATGGAAATAGTTCTGCTGTCCCTGCATAGTGAAGAACATGGGTCAGTTTGAGGATAACAGCCATGTAAACACCAGCTTGCATTTTAGTCCCCCATCTTCTCTCAATATAAAACATTGCACCAACATTCCCCCTTGCAGTAGCTACTGGTTCCTTACTGATCTAGGAAACACAAAAATACTGCAGAACAAGTCCATGAAGTGCTTTCAGATCTCAGGAAATATTTTTTTCCTTGCTTGCTCTTAAGTTTTTTGGACAGAAATTCCAACCTGGCTTTTTGGTCATATTATTTGCCTTTTGTATTTTCCAGTGTCATGGAAACTTGTTTCTCCCTCGGTGTATTTTTCCCTGCTGTGGTTCCTTTACACAGATAACTTGACTAACAGTTGCAGCAGCCTTCTTCCAAAAATAAGTTGACAGACTGGAGCAGCAAAAGGAGGGAGTCACTGCATTAGCTGCCAGAGGCACCTGCAATGTCTTGAGCAGCAACCTGCTGCAATTGGCCCACCAAAACGCTATGTTCCCAGTCCCTCAAAACCAGGCACTTTGGTTTGTCACTCCACATTAGCTGCTGCAAGGGGCTGAGTGCTACCAGAGCCAGGGGCTAAGCCAAGCCTGGCACCACATGGTTGCTCCTGGCCGAGCACAACAGGGCAAGGACACTTCTCCAGGGGAATTTGGAAAGGTACTTGGCTGGCAGAGGCAGGACCAGCTTTAAAAGGCTCTGTCTGCAGCTTCCATTAGGGACTCAAACTCCTGCTGCCTCAGAGCCAACTTGGCTTGTCATTTGTGAAAATAAACATCAAAATGCATGGCCTGGGAGAAAATATGTCCCAAATTAAAAGATTTCATCTCTCTTCAAGCCACAATGGCTAATATGGTTACAGGCAGCATCACAGGTGTCCCATCTGCCAGCTGCCAGATGGATTTTGGTGGCTGTTGATTTTAATAAATGTTTTTGCTCCATCTTTTTCTGTATATATGTCACAGGTGGGTCAGGAGAAAGAGAGAAATTGAAAGAAAATACTTTCCCTGGATTCAAGGTCAACTGAAGCCAGCAACTAAACCAAAGGACAGGTTTGCCCACAGTGCCTGTAGAAGCAGCTTGTGCATCAAGGAGAGATCCTGGTCCAAGACTGCTGATCCACATGAATCATCCTTTGCACCTGCTGACCAACACAAGGTATGGATTTGCACACAAAAACCACCCAACACATCTACAGACTCACAGATTTAGAGAAGGGCATGGTGGCTTCCAAAATCCAGTTGAACAACATACAATTAGGGAACCTCCCACATTCATTTTGGCAGATCTCATCCCAGAAAACTTGCCTGAGACTCACTCTGAATGTATTCCCCAAACAAGTTGGCCCAAAACAAGGTCTGGGAAAATCCAAACAGGTGAAGAGCCATGCGCAGCCAGCTCTGGTGTTTCTTTCCCCCTCCTGCTTCCAACCCAATCAAAAGCACTGGAATAGTCCCAGAGTGTTACTGTGAGCAGGATGCCAGGACTCATATCTGAGCATCTTTCAGTGGCTCCCAGGCAAAGTCTGTACGTCCACTCTCTGAGACTGAAACATCCTGGGACAAGTATGACTCGTAAGCATGACTGGATCCAAATATACCCATGGTCTGCTTCTTTGGACTGCACATTCTGCTTTGTCTTGGCTTAATAAGACCATACATCCCCCTTAAGAGCACCGACCTCAACTCTTCTCCCTGGAGGCCATGTCCCAGGTATCTGGGGAGCACCTTGAGTACACAAACCTGTGTGGAGGAAGGGCATTCAGCTTTGGACACAAGCTCTTTCAAGCACACATTGCTCTGCACCACTCAATTTCACAGCCCAGATCCCCACCAGCCTTTTCCCTGCACCTCTCCCTTCACCCTTCGCAGTCTACATGCTGTGGGATGTCCCTTCTCACTTTCCCACTCTGGGGAGGCTGTGAACAGGAGGGCAGGAAAGCAGAGGCATCACTCACACACAGGGAAGGAGACAATGGACTGAAATCAACCTCCTCATGTCTTCTTGTTGCCACTTTTCCCATGACAGTGTCATCTCCAGAGGGGACAGATGAGAGGTCCACCTCTCCCCACAGGGCTGCAATTCCCAGCCCACCTTCACATGTGGGTGCTCAGGGTGGGCTTCAAACTTCCCACTGGCCTCCCCTGAGGGAGGTATTACCCCTCTCAGCCACTTCTGTGCTAGCACAGAGGGAATGTCACCAGCTCAGTTAAAGTCCCACCTCTCCTACCTACACAGTGCCTTGGCCCTTGGCTAAGGGGCTTCCAGAGGTCAGGGACTCCCAAAAAGTTCTTCATCCAGCTAAGAAAACACTGCAGCAGGATTTGTGCCCGGCAGCACCACTGCAAGTCTTTCAGCCATGTCTGGGCTGGAAAGCCCAAGGGTACGGCTTCCCTTGGATCTGAAACAGAGAAGGGGCAGCGGGGTCCCTTCAGCCCCACCTTTGCATCTCTCAACATGCAGAGCTCAGCCTACGACTATGAACTGCCTCTGTGGCCACCAGCCAGATGGAGAACCCAAAAGGTGTCCTGGGGCTGAGGTCTGTTCACCACCAAGTACAGCAGCAGATAGCCTTGTGCCACGAAATATGGAATGAGTTAGTGTGTTTGGCAGAACTTCATTAAAGTGTGACTCTGGATAATTAAAAGCAGCCTGGAGCCATGTGGGTCTCCATTCCCTGCCAATTCCTGGAAGGATTGCTGCTTCACCCTTCGAGGAGGCAGCAGTACATACACACACACACACACACATACCCCTGGTTGTCTTGGCATTTCCTTTCTTGGAGGGCTGGAAACCGGATATTTTTAAGGATATTATGTACTTGGATGTGTCTGAGACACATTCAGATAGAGCTGTTCTCTGGAGTAATCTGCATTGCCTGATAGGAAGCAGGATGTCCTGACATGTTCATCAGGAGCTGTGGCACTCTTTGGGCTCCCCTGTTGGTACCAGGAGGGTGCTAAGTGGGGGCTTCACCTTCCCACCAGCATGGCTGCCATGGGGGGGCAAGAGTTCAGATGGGTGGGGAAAAGCTTCATTTTCAACTTTAAATTCTGACTGTTCACAAATGATACCAAATCCAAGGCTTCCACATTACATCAGGTCATCTCTCCTGCATTGTGTATGAAAATCAGCCAATCTACCCCCAACAGAAATAATGTGCCTCTATGAAGCAACAGAAAACCAGAGACTTCTCCCCATTTTTCTCCTGGGAAGCACTGCTCAGAGCACCTTCTGGGTGTTATAAAGATTATAAAGACCATATGTAATGGAAACTTCCTGTGGATAAGGCTATCGTGTATTCCTTTGTGATCTTTTATTCTGCATTTTATCAGCCTGCGTGCATGTGGAGAGATAAAAAACTGATAGGGATATGCCAATCAGAACTCTAAGAGTCCCCTACCACAGCCTGGGTGGGAAGATTTGGAAGAGTCAATGCCACTTCTATGCCAAAAGACTCGTGGGGTTGTTACCCAAATGTATCAATGGTCTCGTGTCTTCCCTTGTCCCAGACACTTGTCGGCAGTTCTCCATTTCATCTGATATTGCTTACATGTACTCAAACACAGATCATAGGGAGGGGGTACACCCTGGGTGGGTTTCTGGGAGGAAAACAAAAGCACTGTAGATCACTATGAAAACAACCCAGAAGCGATGGCACTTTCTATCACGCTATTAGACTCATGGAGAAACAACTCCTCTAACCAATGGCAGGGCAAGAAACCACATGTAAAAGAAGATTTTCAAACCTCTAGATATTGGACCTCACTTCAATTCTATTTTGAGGTCTTTTTGTACTGCCCTTGCCACGTAGCACTGTTTTGAACTGAGATTATTTTCTATTTCCCTACTGCCTTAAGACCAGAGAAGGGAGGATCCCTAACGCAGCCCATGCCACAAGCAAACACAAAAAATCAAAATGTCGGAATTAAAGAGATCTGTCTCCACCAAGCCAGGCTGCTACCTGCCCTTTTTCAGACCGGTTCTTCTCCTAAAACTGCTGGCTCTGAACTCCATGACCAGCATTTTCCAGTCTTGAAATTCATCTCCCAGCACTCGGAGCAGAGAGGGAACTCTGCAAGAGCGGAAGTTCTTAACTTTAGGAAGAGAAAAAAATATTAATTTTTCATTTTAATTTTGTGGATAACATGGACAACACAGTTACCAGCTTATTTTTCCTAGTGGCCAGGGTTTGCATGACTCACAGAGCAGAGTCACTTTTGGCATCAGCAATGTCCATCTCAGCCACCACAGGAAGACCTCTGGCCCATGCATCCAAGGTAGCTCAGGCTCTCTCTGGACATGATACTATTTAATCACTTCCAAAATCAGGGTGGTCCGAAAAATTATGGAGTCCTTCCCAACTTGCCTTCTTCCTTCCCCCTATCCAGGGGCATGTTGCCTGGGAGATTGATTAAAACAAGTCCCCACAGCAAACATCATGTGAACAAGCCCTTCTCTGGTAGGCAAAGAGCTCAGGGATTTACCCAACCCCGTGGCTCCCAGTCCATGCACACAGGAGTTGCTAAAATACAAATAATTCTGAAACCATTTCCTGTACTTCCACAGAGGAAGAATATAATTTAATTTAATTTTTGTTGCGCACAATAATGGCAAGGCCATTTATGCAATTACATTGCTTTTCTTATGCCATTCCCTTCTCAGCTGCTCCAAAGTCTTCCAGGTGTCCCAGTCAGGTCATTAGGTTGTTACAGCAGCCATGGTGCCACCAGAGAAGAAGATCCGGATCCGAAGATGCTAAGCAGATATTTGTAGACTGCCAGGCTAACCCATTCATTACCCTGATTTTTATTTGGGACACTGACTACTCTCATAAAAGCTCTATTATTACCCAGATAAAGCTCTGAAGGTCCCTCAGAAGGCAAGTCCATTCATCTAAATCAATTGAGGTAACAGCATGGTTGTGGCTCTGCTGCATGAGAGGAAAAGAGTCAATGCAGGGAGAGAGGCTTAATAAAAGGTACAGTGTCCCCCTGCAATCTTGCCAAGCCCAATTGAAGTTACTGGACTCCTTAATTTCCATGGACTTTACCTCAGTGTTCTCAGTGTTGTTCACTATTGGGTTGACAACTTGACATTATTCCCTTGTTGTGATGCACGTGGGGTCTTTTGCAACTCTCCTGCATACATAGAAGGGGAGGCCAAAAGAACACATTTCCTTACCAACCTGTCTACAAAACCAGTAGTTAAAGCCCCTCTGAATAATAACTACAAATGCTGCCAGAAATTTCTACTGTCCTTATTGACACCAGACCTCGAGTCACTTCTCTTGTAATCCCTTGTGTGCAACAAGGTCTTCTTTATGAGAGCACACAACCCTGCAGAAGGCCAGGAGGAGAAATTACAGCCTCCAGATTTGCACTAAAATGGTAAAACTCTGCAGCGGGGCTAGATTTCAATCCCAATGTGCTGCATCATCCCTTGGTTTTAGAAACAACCTTTTGGAAACCACTGCAACAACGAGCTGGAGTAAAGCAAGAGGTCTGTAAAAATCACTAAGGGGCTGAGAGAAAAGTCAAGATGAAGCCACATTAGTATTTGCCTCTGCAAACCTGGAGGCCAAAATGCAAGTGCCTAAAGAAACAGCAGCAGGAGCTATCGTTGCTCTATGAAATGGCCAGAACAAGCACCTAAGTGAATTTATGAGATTGTGGGGTTATTGGAAGCCTATGGAAAGCAGCATTTGGCTCTTAGCCCAGACTGCAAGGGGCTTAAAAATGCAGCTGGAATTTGCTTACAGCAAGAGCAGCAGGCCCAGGATGAGGAAAGTAGTATATTCAACGAGATGTGCCTTGGGTCTGACCTCTTTTCATCACACTCCATGGGGCTTTCTGAAAATTAAAAGTATTTTCCCATGATGGAAAAGGCAGGTGGCACATCCCAGCGCATCAAAAAGTTCCCGCACATCTCTTTGCTCTCTTTTGCATCATCAGGCACATTTGCTGGAAGGAGGAAAAGATGCTGTCAGGGTTTTCCTCATTTCACCCCTTGGGCAGCCCAGACAAGGCTGCCTGCATGCAAGGAGAACTGCAGACAGAAGACACCAAGCAGGAGGACAACACGCCAGTGGTCACTTTTGGGCCACCTGCTCCGTGGCCAGCTCAGGCACATCCTGCAGAAGGGACCTCTTGCTGGGAGCAGTTTTACATGAAGCAAAGACATCACCCATCATGGGGTTTTCTCACATTCTGGCCAAGCATCCCAGAGATGCAAACACAAATTATCCATTGCAACTGCATGTGCTTCCAGTGCCAAAACCTCCCCTAAAGTGTCCACCCCAGAGATGTATCAAGAGCAGGATTCAAAAGTGTTTCAGAGTATGGGATTCAGCTGTAAACAGAAAACTTCATCATTCCTTTTTTCCAAACCTCCTCTGGCTTGCTGCTGTTTAAGGTGTCCCTGCATACAGCTGTTCCATCACCTGGAGGCAGGACCCTACCTATGAATTCCTGGAATGAGACCTACATCCCAGCTGCCTTCTGCTCTGAACACCTCAACATTTCCACCTCTCCTCTCTGCCTGCACAAAACATCCATGATGTATTTTAAGTAACAATTTATGTCAGTACACAGCAGCTAGTGGGACCGCTGACTCCTCACTACAGTGTGAGGCAACCCTTCCTTCTCTGTCCAAGCTCTCCACAATTTGACACCATCACAGAAACCCCCTTTGGATGTACCTAGGCTCCCAAAGAGGTTTTTTTCAAAAACTTCAAGAATAATGCCCTGAGTTATGTTCACTTTCTGTGCCATGAAGCTGGCATACACCACAGATTTCAGCTTAGGAGCCAGCATGGGGCAGGTCAGCCAAGCACATTTGGAAATGGTAGCTGCTCACACTATGATGGGATGTGAGCAGACACAGTGGCAATTGGGAAAGCCACCACTGCATGTAACAAGCAGAGAGAGGAGGGAAACACAAAAGAGAGCTGTACCTGGGAAGAGCTGAAAAACAAATTCCTAATATTGCAGCAGCCAGAAATGTCATCCCCTTCCCAGGCTGGGGCACGCAGGCGCCGGGAGCCGGCGCTCGGCTGGGCAAACACAGATGCAGGAGCTGAATGGGAGCACAGTCAGCCCAAACTATTTTTAACTGGTGCAAAGGAAGCTTTTACTTCTCATTATGAAGGCGAGACAAAGTGTCCATCAGTTGTGCTGAATTTGTTCACTGGACGGGTGGGTGTTGAAGCATGTAAAGCCCCCGGCCCGTCTGCGGGAGCAGCAGCTCTAATCCCCCCCAGTCTGCTCGCAGCTGCGCGGGTCAAAGAGTGCAGCAGCTGAAATGAGCTTTTGATACAGATACTGAGGGTCCCCCCAACTCACCCTGGGGGTTTCTGCCTGGTGATTTCCATTAAAGCTGACTGGTGAGATTCACTGCTGGCATAAACGAGCACCAGCCCATCAAGATCCCCTACATTTAACTCAGCAGGACTAAATAAACAGTGCAGAGGCATCACAAGCAGACACAGGCAGTCAGATCTGGTGGTCCCCCCAATACCACTTTGCTCCCCTGGACAACAATCTGTGTATTTGGCAGCACCAGCACCTTTACTTGCCAAGTATGTTGCTTGGGGCACTGGGGAGCAGCGGGGCTGGGAGGGAGGAGGCAGGGCTGAGACCAGGATTCTCCACCTCCCCCTTCTTGCCCAGACAGGGTTACAGCTCTGTGATTTAATTGTAGGATGATTAATGTCATCTGAAACATCAATTTCTGCTGCTGTCCCCACACATATATTTGAACAGCACTGTTCCACACTCCCTCCCCAAAATACCAGCAGGACGAAAACCCTTGCTCACGGGGCATCCCAAGAAGAGCTGTGTCACTGGCCAGATGGCCACAAAGCAGCTCAAACTTTGTGCGCTGGCATTTGGCCAGGTGGCGAAAGGAAAAGGCTCAGCCAGCTACTGAATTCCCTCCATCCATCTCCCAAACAAGCCACTCATACATCTGCTGTCATACATAAACATCGTGCCTTGGGTGAATCCACAGAAGACACAAGTGATGACTCCTGTCCTGTCCATCCTGACCTAGAGAGGTGCTTAAAATGTTCTCAGCTACCAGGGGAAACCACCAGCCTCACAAAACAAGGTTTGGCACAAAACCAGCTGTCCAAGTTTCCCTTTTTCAAAGGTATATGCACATCCAGGACATGCACACACATAACAAGAGGTTGCTCCTCTCTCTCAAATAAGTATTTATTAAAATCTTGCATTTATTACACACACTAATCCATAAAGGGGCTTAATCCCAGAAAGGGGCTCAGAAGCCACCAACAGTGGGCATCTTTGGACTTTCCATACTTCCTTAAGGGAGGATCCCCTAAATGGTGAATTACTTTCTGTGGCCTCCCTTGAAAGGAGAAAGAGACATTTCATCTGTCTTGTTCAGAACTAAGTGCTGGCATGGCACAGAGAAACCCTGCCCTCATCCCTCACATGAAACATGCCCTCAAGAGTCTATTTTTCTCCAGCTGCTCCAAAAGCAGCTTAGGGCAATTAGTTCAGTAGATGTTTATGCTGTTTTGTGGAGTCAGGGAAGAATAATCCCTTACAGTCTGTCATGGTCCAGGCACTACTCTCACTACATAAGATGAACACAGAAGTACAAAAGCAGAGCTCTGCTCCTGAACATTTCAGCTGAAGCTAAAAAATGAGGTCTAGAGATAGCAAACCTAGTAACAATCGGGGTGGAGGAGGACAGGATCACAAGCAATACTATTTGCAACCTATTGCTCATGAACAAGTTGATAGCAAGCTTTGCTCAGGTCCATGGGAAGATGGGTTAATAGAGCTAACACAGAGGTCGGCTTTGAAATGTGTTTCTCCTCACCAATGTGTTACTTTGCTAGTGATACCACCCAAGGAACAGGAAAATCAGAGACCTGCTGCTCTGCATTCATATAAATATGTTCACAAAGGACATGGGAATGCCTATGTGCATTTAGAAAACAAGCACTGGAGACCAAATAAAACCCTTACCCGGTTGTCCTCTTGAATCTCCCAGTCACTGGAGAAGCTCAATACATGCTGTGCCTGCGAGCAGTTTGAAAACTGGAAAAGGCTGGCAAACATCCTTCTGTTCTCCTGGGTATCGGGGAAAATCGCCTCCTGGAAGTTGACTCCATGTGGCAGGAGGATGTAGTTCTCATCCATTCTGGAACACAGATTGCATAGGCAGCCCGCTGTGACAATGAACAGCACTTTCTCTCCTGCAGAACTCACCTGTCATACTTCAGCCTGGCTCAACAAAAAAGTCACTCAGACTTTTAGCTGGCAAGTGGCTCTCAGCTCTCCTGGCACTTAAGTCACCAAAATGACAATTTCCACCACGGGGACTGGACCAGGCAGCATCAGTAAGGATCTAACAGGCTCCTACCACCCTGCAGACACCCATAAAATGAAATTCCATGAAGGAGGCAAATCTGTATTTTGGATCATAGTTTCTATTGAATTTGCATCGTTTTGCCCTTCAGCCCAGAGTTTAAGTACTCCTTCAAACAGTCAATAAACAGCTTGTGTCAATAAAATGTGTTTAAAGATGTAGCTACAGACTAAGCCCTAGACAGCATCAAAATGAGTTTTGTTATGCACCCAGTCTAAGAATATAGCAAGTATTTCAAAACAAGCTACTGAGTAGTATTTCGCAAATGCCCTTGAATTGAAAGGTCACAGTGATGGCTCTGTTCCCACATTGTGGTTTATTTTCTTATTCTTTCGATGAGCCCAAAGTCAGGGTTTGGCTAGGACTCGGGAGAGTCGATGGAAAACTATCGGGTGAATATTTGGGGATGGGTTTTAAACTCCCGTGCCAAACTTTGGCAAACAGGCACTGGCCTCTCTCCAGCTCTGTGACCGTCCCTCCGTAAAAAAACAAAAGCAGCAGCACCCACGAGCTACTCAGCAGCAGCTCCCCGTGCATCTGCTGGCCGACAAAGCTGCAATATTATGTGGGTTTGGTGTTTCGGGCTTTTCTTTCTCTGTGAGACTGCGGGTGGAAGCGCAAAGGAGAAGGCGCTGCGGGGAGAGCGGCAGCGGGACGGAGCGAACCCTCCCGCGGAGATGCCCCGGAGCCGGGATGCCACATCCCGACCCCTCCCCGGCTCCCCCTACCCCGGGACTCACCGGAGGAAGAAGAAATAAGCGTAGCCCTGCATGACGGTGTGCGAATGGCAGGAGAAGTAGCCGAGGCCGGTGAGGTTGAGGCGGGAGCCGGCGGGCACCTCCAGCATGCTGCCCCACGCCTGGTCGCACAGCAGCTCGATCTCGGCCGAGTAAAAGAGGTCCCCCGCTCCCTGCTGGGGGCCGCCGGGGGGGCCCCTCTGCCAGGGCAGGTAGTTGTAGGCGCCGTAGGGGTCGGGGTGCAGCGCCAGCACCCGCGCGTACACGATGATCGCGGCCAGCTCGGCCCGGCAGCCCTCGCTGAGCGGCCGCCACTCTGCCGGCAGCTGGCAGCCGCCGCCCGCCCGGCCCCCCAGCACCAGCACCAGCCCCAGCACCAGCACCGGCACCGGCACCGGCCCCGGCACCGGCACCGGCAGCGGCGGCATCGCGGGCGGCCCCGGGCCGGGCGGGCAGCGGAGCGCCGGGGGTCAGGGAGGGCCGAGCCGGGGGCAGGACGGCCCCGAGGCGCTGAGGCTGCCCCGGAGGCTGCCCGGGACCGGGGGACAGCGCAGGGAGGCAGCGAGGCGGAGATGCGAAGGGGTGGCGGTGCAAAGGGGCGGGAGGGAGGAGAGGAGGGTGCCAGGGGCAGATGGCCAGAGAGCTGAGAGCCAAGCAGGCAGGGGTGCGAAGGGGTGAAGATGCAGAGGGTCGAGGGGCAGGGGGTGTACGGGGGCAGAGATGAGAGGAGCAGAGATGCAAAGGGGAGGGATGGGAAAAGGCAGAGATGAGAAGGGGGCAGAGAGGCGAAGGGGAGGGATGTAAGTGAGAGAGGTGCAAAGGGGGAGGTGAAAAGGGAGGGATACAAAGGGGAGGGATGCAAAGGCAGAGTTGCAAAGAGGAGGAATGCAAAGGGAAGAGGTGGACAGGACGGAGACTGCAAAGAAGGAAGACGCAAAAGAGCAGACATGGGAAAGCCAAGCACACTCCGGGGTGAGGGCAGCTCCTGCCAGACACTCCCTGGACCTGGGGTGGGCACTGGGGGCACCCAGGGCTTTGGAAGGTGAAGGTGTGGCTCGTAGGGTGTTGGAAGCGCAAGGCTCCCAGGGGAGCAGGGGGCTGTGCACAGCTCCCCTAGGAGAGAAATTCCTGGGAAACTGAAGATGTGTTTGTGTAGAAATTTGTAACCCTGGTCATCCACTTCTCCTACTTCAGGCTGGAGAAAAACTTGCAAGTGGAGGAGAGCAGCTCTTCCTAGCAGCCCACAATTGTTTTCCAAAATACATCTGGTGAGCAAGGTAAAAGTAAAAAACCAAGTCTCAATATATTTTGACTTCCCACAATTTCATCCTAGAATAGCCTGATGCAGCTTAGGGCTTCTCCAGCTTTTTGGCAGACGGCTCAAAGACTGACCCTCTCCCCACACACAAACTGCAGTGGAGCTTCTCCCAAGGATCCCTGGGGGTCTTGCACCACTCACAGCCTCCAACAGCCGCTTTCTATTTCAGTATTCTCCTTTTCCCACGTCTGATCTCACTTGGTATAATAGTCATGAATGGGCATGGGATGCTTAAAATCTTCTGGAGCTTTTTTTTTTTTTATATTAATACCATGGAGACATAGTCCCAGTTAAACCTCTCCCTAGCTGTAAAGGTTACTCGAAGTCTGACAGCATGTCCTGGCTGGTTCCTTTAATCTCACCCTCCATCTGCCTCCATCTCTCCAGTCCTCTGCAAGGACTAGGAGCTCTTGGAAGCAGAAGGTGCCTCTTTGTTTCACGTTCATGCTGTGCCTGGTACAGGAAAGTCCTTGTGCAGGACTGGGGTTTGAAATAATGTGCAAAATAATGAATCATCAGTTAAAAAATTCGGAGTCAACTTCATAATATGGAGACAAAATATCCTCAGTGACAAGTGTCTTCATCTGGAATAGTTTCATCAGACTCAGCTGTGTGCTGAAGAGTTTAAAAAAGGAACATTCATATTTCATGATGGCATGATTCTATAATACATTTCATCAAAATTTTATGGAAGAACAGCAAAGTTGGTTCCTGCTAAAAGAGAAAAAGATTTTGATTTTTTTTCCTAACAAACATTTCAGAATGACAGATAGTGTTTTTCTAATTTTTTTCCCTCTGTTTCTCAAAGATCAAAAAATTCCTTCCAACTTTCAGGAAAAAAGGTTAAGACAATTCTGAATTTTTTTAAGAAAATATCCTCAGGAAACCCCAAAAGACCAACTGGCTCAGTAGTTCTCTAATGTTAACCATTAGGAAAAACTGCTTTTTGCTGTGGAACCTGAAAGGACAAAACTGTGGTAGAGAAGGTTTCATAGCCTCATTCAATAGGTTTTAGATACATAAATAAAAAAAATAAAGAGTAAAACAAAGAATTGAGGCTGATGTTGACTTCAGATAAAGCTGAGGCAGTTTGGAGGCATTTTGTGCAATCCAGTGTAAATGGAGGCTTTGATATGAACCTCAGGTTTCTATTGAGAAAAGGTATCTTGAGATGCTGGCAAAGAATAGAGAGATAAGTGCTGCAAGTGATGGGAGAGATGTTCAGCCCATCCAAGGTGGTCTCTCCACGTCTCTCCAAGCAGCATTACTGGTGTCAGAGCCTGGCAGCTTCATCCACATGAATCTAGTATTCAGTGAGGGCAGCAACATGCATGTGTTTTATTACTTCAGTGCCACTACTCAGGAGGCAGAGCCCCAAGAAGCTGATGAGAAGTTTGTAACCATAGGTTGGTTGGTTCTGTCCTAGGAACTAAATTCTCAGCTTGTGTGACATGCAATTGCTATTTCCTCTGTGTATACATACAAGATTGATATCTTCTGGGTAGAAAAGCCTCACATTTAACCTTCATCTGTGTTTACTGTGTGTTGCAAGTAAATAATGGTCAACTGTCCTCAAACCACTTTGGAAATATCTGATCTAAGCTGTGATCTGTTCTGCTGCTCCTCACATTTATTTTAGCCACCACATAACATCACATAATTTAGCTGGGAGGGAGGATAGGGTGAGAAAGGACAGGCAGCTCACAAGCAAAATATGGATGTCTTTCCTTAATGCTACTATTAATAGCCTCAACTGCTTATATTTGATTAGAACGTTTGAATCAGTGAGCCAGCTCAGAAAACACGACAGCATTTGCTGGCATACACTGGTGCTGGCTGATGGTCTCTAAATTGCTTTTTGGTGGTGATTACCAGAGTGTGGAGGCAAATAATTAATGTTCTGTGGAATTTCTCTGTCATTCTGCAGAGTGGTCATGTCAGCATTTTGGGGATCCAGCAGGCGTCCATGGAGCTGACTTCAGAGCTGAATGAGCTGAAAGGGGGGTCCTAGCCATAATTCTGGAGCAGACACAGTAGGGGTGCAAGTCTGCACATAAAAATACCTCTCACTTGGAAATACCTGATTTCCTTGTTCTCTTCCATTCATGTTTGCAGGTGCTGTGCCCACTGTCACTTTAAGGGCTCGGGGTGGCTCATCTTGTCCTGTGCTCACTGTGAGATGTCCCCACCCGAGACCTCTCCCTGTCAGGAGTCTCTCTGGAGATTTATCAGTGTGTAACCTCTCCTTCCCATCCCAACAAGCTGATCCCTTTGCTGTTTCAGTTCATTAGCAACTCTCAGATGGATATTTTGGTTAAGAGTTCAAACCACCTACATTCAGTGATTAATGTGATTTTGTTCTTAAATTTCTCTCCACAGAAGCATCATCAATTTTCTTCTCTCTTCCTTCATTTCTGAGGTAGTGAAAAGTAACAGGAGCATCTGAATCCATTCCAGGAGTCCTTCCTCTTCCAGCTCTAGATAACAAGGAATTAGTGACACGAAGTAAGGATTTAAAGCCCTCCGGAGACCACATCCTTCAGATCTGTGTTTGCTGTTTCTCTGCAGGGATCCACAGGCTGATCTGAGACGTTCTTCAGTGCAGTGTGAATACTTTTGTACTGTGAACTCAGCATGGATCTGACAAGTGCTGTAGCCAAAACCAGCTAATCAGAGGAGCACCAATAGAGCCAATTACTGCTCAGGCTGCACTTTCAGCCACTCATGTGCCACAGTCATTCATTCACTTCCTCTGCTCAGACAGTCTTGCAGACTTTGAGACAGGCTCATGATTTTCCCAGGCAGGAGATCTTCCTTTCCTTTCACACATTTTTACAGATATTTAAACCAAAGGTTTCTCCCTCTGGGGTATGTCATTTTCTTTGCTGTTTCTGTGGCAATGCGGGTAATTTAAACCTTTCAATAAAACATTGCTCTACTCTGTCTCTTTTTGCCTTTAAGTTATTGACTGAGTTGAGCATTAGTCCAGGTATCAAACAGGAGAGAACGGTGCTCAGTCTGGCTGCCTTTCTGATGGATGTAGGTGATCTAAAACCTCAGCCCAGCTGTCTTTCATTTATATATCCGCAGTGATTCCTTTGTAGTCCAGGGTACAAAATATCAAACCCAGATTTCTTTCCCTCTGCCCACCCCTCTTTAAAATGGATGACCTACAAAGAGGAGTATTTGGCTGGGCTAGTGTCCCCACAGGAGGAGATGTTTTTGTTAGCTTCTTCTATCTGTGCTTCTCTAATTTGAGTCATTCTTCTCATAGTTTGACATTTGGTCCATTGTATTTAACTATTTTTGTACCAATACTGGGCTGGGTGATTACTATTAAAAAAAAAAAATAATCACATTCCCTGGCCATAGTTCTTCATGGTTTTTCTTTTGCAGAGTAATCACAACCATGAAGAAACTGGACCTGTCTTTGGGGATCAGCTGGGAATACACTGTTGCCTCAAAGAGTTTGGAAAGATTTACTTTATGCACAGCAGTAAAAAGACTTCCCATAATATCAATTAGAATTTGAATGGAAAAGTGAATAGAAGGACCAAGCAGTTAGTATAGATGGAGATCTTTGCCTATACCTTCACTGTATCTTTCTGCCCTGTCTTGTCCCCTCTGTCCTTAACCCTCTCCCCTGTCCATCTTCACAGAATCACAGAATGGGTTGGGTTGGAAGGGACATTAAAGGTTCCAAGTCCCCTGTTACAGGCAGGGACACCTTACTCTAGACCAGGTTGCCTTAAGTCCCATCCAACCTACTGTTGAACACTCCCAGGCATCCACAACTTCTCTGGGCAACCTGTTCAGTGCCTTATCAGCTTCCAGTCAAGAATTTCTTCCTAATATCTGATATAAACCTACTCTCAGCTGGAAACCATTCTCTCTTCTCCATTCTGCCCTCACTGTGGTCACTGAGTCCTGCTCTCCTTTCCCTCTGCCCTGATCTCTGACAAACCTCACCAATTCAAATGCAATTTCTTTTGGATCCAGACCTCTGTCCTGTTAGCTGTGTTCTCCTACTGAAACTCCCATCTTAGCCTGGCTCCCTGACATCTGGGGACATCTGGTCCTCATCTCAGACCCATTGTGTCTGAAGGGGAACTGTTTTTCTCTTATCCATCACTTGGACTTGCAACCTGAACGACATCCTCACTTTAGACTTCCTTCTCTATTCTCAAGGTTGTTGACACTTCCCCTGCAGCTTCCCCCAGAGGTTCTCCCTTTCCTGCCATTCACACAGCAAAGATGCTCTTTCATCTCATGCCTGGAGTCCTGCAGCAGCTTTTCCTGGGCAAACCCAGCCTTGGCCCACCACTGCCTAACTTACCCAACTTACTGCCACACCCAGTTCTTTTCCAGCTCATCATGACTGAGCATGTTTACCTCCCATCTTTTCCCTGGATTCCCTTGGCTACCTATCTCTACCCTCTGTTTACAGCGGAGCTCTGAGGCAAGAACTTCCTCAGCTCCGCATTTCTGCAGCATCTGGTTTGTGAGCCATGACTACAGGTCCAAGAACAAGAATAGCAACGACATTCAAGCTGGTTCCAGCCCAAGTCAGCAGAGGCCAGAAGTTGCTGCACTCATAAGTCTGTTCATAAATCAATGGGAAATGTGCTGTCTGAGCGTAGCTCCCAGTAGACACACATCTGCATAACACATACCACTGACACAACTGGCGATGGGAAAGATATCCACAGAGAGCATTCCCACAGCTGGGGAGAGAGGAATAAAGATGCCTAATTCCCCTGTCCCTGGTGTGAACCCTGGCTCAGGTAAATGCACTTTTTAAGCATCAGGGGTTTTAAAGGCAGAGGGACTGTTAGGAAAGTCTAATCTGTCTACACTGATGATGTCACCCAGGGACTCCTGTGTCACGATCATTATTGAATTTAGAAGAGGAAAGTGGAAGACACACAATTCTCACTTTAAAATCTCAGGTGTGGAGAAGATAGGTCATCCCTTGGTCTGTTGCTCCAATGCTAAAATCTTATGCTTTTTCTCATTCTAGATCTGCCTGGCTTCAGATTCCATCCACAGGTTCATGTGCTGTTGTCTGCTACGTGAAAAAAAGCCTCTTGTTAGAAATTCTCACCCAGCGTTGGCATTTATAACCCAATAATCAAGTATTCCCTTGAATAAATTGAACACACTTTCCTTCGCTTTGTGGCAGAATGACCAGACGTTACTGTAACTTGATTGCCCCAGATTTTCAACATTCTTTTCTTCAGCAGATACCAGAGATGAACTCAGGATCATAAAGCCTGGTCTCCAAAGAGCCAGGGAGAGAGCAGCACCACCACATCTATTTGGTTTTCTGCTCTTTCATCCAAGAACCACATTAATTCTGCTAGCCAGCATTACACAAGTATGGAACAATTTTCATTGGTCACTCCTGAAGAAAAAAATGTATTGGCAAAGTACAACTTGCCCTTCAATCCCAGCTTCACTTATCAAGTGAAGGCAATTCTGGCCTGGTTTTGGGCCAGAGCAAAAATCCCTCCAGCACCCAGACACTCACACTGGTTCTCTTCAGCTGCAGGGGAGTGATGAAGAAAGTGATGCTTACATATCTAAGCCCTAGTGTAACAGTCATATTATAGGACTTTGGCTCCTTGTCTGGAAATAAAAAGATAGAGACGTGAAATGTTTTGTCTTTGCTCAAGTTTTCTGGATTTATATCTTGTCCCTGCTATGTTTCCTAGGAGTTGAATTTTCTTCAATTTTGAATCACAGCTGGAGATAACACGTGTCACACAGTCTTCTTCTAAAGTGAATTTAGCGCTGCTAAATGGTAACAGATTGCTGGGGCTGACTTCTCTCTGTGCCCCCAGCAGAAGAGAAGCAGGACACACCTGAGCTGTGGAAGGGGCTGCCTTTCAAAAGGGCCAAGATGCTTCCAAACAAAGCCCACTCTGTCTTTGCTGGTGCAGAGAAGATATTCAGGTAAATCCAGCAGAGACAGGTCATTAGAGACAACAAGAGTCCCTGTGCAGCCCTTCTTCCTTCATCACCCAGAAACCAGCACCTGCCCTCAGAGAGTCTTGTGTAGAGCCCAAAGGCAAATGAGAATCATTACCCTCATGCCATTACTGTCTGAACAGCAATGGGCACTTGTGCACAGGAGGCTGCCCAGCCCTGGCTTGGGATGATCCCATGTAGACAAACGTTCTTCTTGCAGTTTGCCTGGATAGAACAAAAAGGGGAAAAGGGCACCTTATGATGAGAGACCTTGGCACCATGTATGGTTAATGCAATTGAACTCACTCTCTGCTCAGTTCACAACTGGGCTCTTACTCTGACGAGTTAATTCCCTTTGACATCCCTTCTGTCCCTCCCCTGCTTTCATTGAGTCTAAAATAACCCAACTGTCCATCTTGCTTATGGAATTACTGAACTTTTAAGAGAACACAAAGTGCTCTCCCACAAGGATTTGGGATTAAACCTCTCTTGTTTATTTTAAACATAACATCTTAATTCTTCCACTGCTGGAGGGCAAATGAGTCCCCACAACCCCAAAGAAACCTGCTTTCAACCCCTGTAGCAAAGGTCAGTGTGATTTGTTTTTCATTATAGATGTTCTTTCCAGTAAAGTTGTCTCATGTTATATGACAGTTCTATTACAAAACACCTTTATATAATTTAAAGAATTTTTATTTAAAATATTTTCCATTATAAACCAACAGATGCTTGACTTTCAGCACCATTCTCTTCTCCCAAACTGAACTAATCAATGGGCTACCTGATTATTTTTCCTGGGATGAGGTAAGGAAAATAACTGCCTGCCATCCCATGTCTCATCCAACACCCAAGGAGCTCTGGATTTGGAGGGGGAAATCCCACTGAAGATGGCATTTCCTTGAACTGGGTCTGCCTTCAGACTCCTGGCTCTGGGGCTGTGTGTGCCTCATGTACAGATGTGCATGCACATCTGGAGGGGGAGACTGGTGGGAAAGAGGGGCAAGGCAGCACAGATTACTGAGTGATAGATTACTGTATACTATAGGTAAGAAATGCCCCTGCACCCCATGAAGCCGCACAGATGAAGGGATAGGAAATAACACGAGGGATGAGGCAGATGCAGGGATGCAAAGCCCAAGAGAAAGCTAAAAACAGTGGGAAAAAGGCAGAGGGAGTGGGAGAAAGAGACTCAGGACAGGAAGAAAAGGGCAGTGAGGGAAGCAGCTTGTCAAGCAAAATTTTAAGCGAATAAGGAGCATATGAAGAATTAAGTTAACTAATTGAACAGTATATGGTAAAACTAGAGAAATAGGGACAAGAAAGGAAAAAAGAACAGTGAGAATCCTAAGCCTTTTTTTTTTTTACGTGGCCACTGACTGGAGGTGTCCATTACAAACCCCATCAGAGAAACCTGTACATCCCCACAGGAGCTGTCAGACCTTCTGTAACACCAGCCTTCACTCTCACACTGGCCACCTTGCTTTGCCCCTTGTCCTGCAGAAAGCTGGGCTTAGCCTGAGTGTCACGCCCTGCCTCATGCCCTCTCTCAGCTGCCCCCCATGCTCTTGACCCTCCTGGAGCCAGAGAGCTGCTGTGCCTGCCCCATCATGGCCCCACCATCACCCCCAAACCACCTTTTTTCACATGGGCATCCTCACACCTACTTCAATTTCTGTGCCATTTTAAATGAAGTACCAAGAGGAGAGAGGTGGATTTTCTTGCCTGGGGTGGCCTTATAAGCTGTGTCCCTGACAGTGCAGGGTCATAACCTTCCCACCAACTTCCAGCAACACTCACATAAGATGTGCCCACTCCCCATGAACCACATATTCCCCAACAAAAAGGCAGCAAGTTTCTCTCTTTAACTGCTGCTGATAGGGCATCAAAGCACCTAGAAAAAAATCTCACAAAATGGGTCAAGGCCCTGCTCTATTAGCATATGGGCTTTGTATTTTTGTGCCTTAAGTAGGTCTTGTTCTTCTCTGCTGTGCTCTAGAATAGAGCTCTATCCACAGAGCAGCTGACATGAAAGCACATTCCCCCACCACTGTGCAGGAGGTTTCTTTGGATTTTAGAAATTACCTTTTGCAAAAGATAAAAAGGCTATGCTTAACCCCGTGAGTTAACCCAAGCACGTGGCCAAAGGCAGTGAAATGGGCTCTGATCCAGCTCCCTCGCGGAGAATCCTCCTCTTCTCATGGCAATCAGCTGCTTTGGTGCTGAGCACAACTGTCCTCCTGACTTGGGGGAATTTCTTTCCTCCAGAGCTGGGTCAGCAATGCCACCAACATTCATGAAGGATTCACTTGAATGCCAGTGATGAGGGCAATGCTGCTGATGGGTAACTGTTGGTCATTTAGTCCTGCTCCCAAATTCCTTGGTAATGAAACGCTCAAACACACCATCAGAATGGCAAAGGAGGCAGAAACAGCTCCACCTCTGAACCTGCCTCTGCTGAAACTCATCACACATGCTGATGACCCAGTGGCAGAGACTGACAGCTGTGCTGCTGTGCAGGGATCGTTGCATTTGCACACATGCAGCAGCCAGTGCAAGGTCAGATGTCCAGACCAGGACAGCTGTCCCCTGGCCACCATTTCAGGGGCTGGTGACACATGCACAAAACAGGTGCTGCTGGAGCCAGTGAAGGCTACAAGGTCTAGCAGCAGCAGCCAAAGCAAATTATTTGCTGGATTATATTGCCTGTCAGCAGAGCTGCCTGGCTCCTCCTTGGGTTGTATTAATTGTTTGGGCTGAAATACCATATTTTACATGCTTATCTTGGGTGAGTTTTCTGTAGACAAGGTTTTCAATGGTCTCTTCATCAGGGCAGTCTAAAGAGTAGTGCCTTTTTTTTCTTGTGTAGAAGACTTTGTTCCTTTGAGTAAGGCAAGACTTTCATATCTCACTGAAACATGGGGATGGAGGAGATTGACTGGAAGAATGAGATTTGGGGACAAAAATGTCAAGCCTGGTAGGTCACATGGGTACCAGCTTCTTACTTCATAAAGGGATTGTGAATTCACATCCATTAATGTGTTTGTGGCACTCAGATAACAGGGAGACAAGCACCACAGGAAAAGTCCATACAGGTGTTAATAGTTCAGCTTCTCAAGTTCTGCCTCTCAAATCCTTTCAGATTCAAGAATGGGATTTCAGGACATTTGCACACTGAGCAGTGAAGATAAAACATAAGTGCTCACTAGGCGGGCACATTCCAAGCTGCTGCTCATGGCTCAGCGCCCTGAAGAGACAGCAGGAGTTCTTGTGCTACTGAAGATTTACCATTACTCATTTGCATCTATGAGCATGCAGCACTGAGACAGCGGGAGAGACCTTCTCTGCCCATCCCATCTCCAGTACAACAGTTAGAAGAGCTGCTTTCTGCAGATAGCCTGCTAAAAACCCTGCTGTGCAGAGGCTTGCTGGAGCTGGAGCTGGGCACAAGCAAATGTGAGGTCCTGAAACACTTAGAAGTGGCACTCGCAATGTAGACCACCTTACTAGGAGAGTCAGTCTATAGCAGGAATTTCTGGGAATAAGAGCACGAAGTCACTTGCTCATAGCTTTCCCATTGCAGCCCTCCATCCTCTCACCACGGGCTCGCTGCTGAAGTTCATCTCCGAGCCCTGTCTGCCGCACAGGTGATAACAACCACAGGGGGAAGGGAAATACCTCTTCCGGAGAGGTGCATGCTAATCATTAGCTTGGATTAAATATATCTCAGCTGCTAGAAACAGCTGTGAAATTTTTTTTCTTTGCCGTTTTTAAGTCTGATGCGTTCCTCCTCTTCACCATCCCCTCATGAAGGGGGAAAGAAAAGCTTGGATAAAAGCCTCGCTCCGGGGCAAGAAAAGATCCAAACTGCAGCTTTGCATAAATCTGTCACTTTGATTCCCCTGAGAACAACTGCAAATGTGAAAAATGGCAATAGTGAAGCGAGCACAGGTGTTAACTCCTCTTTTTTAAATTGTAGGGAGAAAAAGTTGTTGTGAACAGCCCCCTAAACGTGATACCTTTCACTCAGCTTTGCTTTCTTAGCTCTTCCAGAGCTACCTCTGTGTCCATGAATTATTTCTAACCCGGAAAGGAAATGGGGAAATTGTCCCTTTTCAGTATGCGCTGCAAAATCCACATTAACCACTCTTTGCTGCTTCTGCTGTTTTATTCTCTCTCTAGAACAATTTGTAGGGCTCTTCCCCTCTCTCTCACTTTTAAACACTAATGCATCAAAGATTTTCTGAGTTCGGCTCATGCGTGGGAGGGCAGCCTCTGAGGACGCTCAGTGATGTTTCACCCCAGGGTCAGCGTTGCATCCTACATTAAATTTGGCTCTTTAACTTTGACAAAGAAACACTGTTGTTACAAACCCTTTTTTTGATCCTCAATTCTTTCACCTCCAAACGCTTCTGCAACAAGTGGCCAGATTTTGCTCAGGCAAGTGAAGGCAGCCGTGGAGACTGAGTCCATTGTTGCTGGCAATGCCCTGGTTGCACCCAGCAGGACCGACAGCACCTGGAGGCAGGGGCTGCCCGTCGGTGGCCCCTGAATTTGGGGCATGCAGCAAGGCCCCCCACACCACCAGGAATGGCACAGGTATCTCCTGTTCTGCCTGGGGCTCCTCCTGCCCCCAGCCACCCCACACAGACCCCATCTGGCTGCAGCCCAGCTCCACACCCCTACCTTTGTCCCTTAATCTTCCATGCTTTCATTAAGGAGGAGGTGTTTTCGTTAAAGCTCCATTGTGCAGAAGGAAATTGCTTTTGCCACTGCAGTCCAAGGACTGCGCATTTCTCAGGCAATTAGACCTTTATCAGGCTCTACGGTCCAGAGATAAGGACTGCTGAGCATCTATCGGCTGACACGGACTGACAGAGACATATAGCTTACTTAATGTAAGTGAAATGCTTTGAAGTCCTTTTTATTTTGGGGGAGGTGGCGCGGGGCTGGTTTGTTTTTTTTTTTTTGTTGTTTGGTTGTTTTTTGTTGTTTTTTATTTGTTTGTTTTAAGGTTTTGCCCAGTTAATTGGTAAAAGTATATTTAGAGTAAATGCAGTTAATTTATTTAGGACAGTGTTGGGTACCACTAGTCACCATATCTAAGCCTGGCAAGCTGCTGTCTCCAGTAGTGATGGACTTGGTGACCACTTCCCTCCTGTGACAGTCTCAGGAGCACAACCTGACGGGACTGGAGACCCCACCAGTTTGCCCACCACTTTCTCACACTGAACCACACCAGGACCCCGGATGCTGAGGCAGGAGACCCAGCCCTCGCTCAGACATTGGAGTAAGCTGCCCACACCAGGACATCTCTAATCCTACTCAGCTATAATCTGAGAGTATATGGAAAATGGTTTACCCACCAAGGGAGTTTTGTATTACAGTGCTGCGCTGCTTGTGCTGGAAGCCAAATTAATAGTAAGGTTTGGCCAAGTTCTGCATAGGTTGAAACCTGATTTTTGACTCAGTTTCTGTCTGACAAAGCACGATTTTGGCATCTCCACCAGCAGCTTTGCTTTTGGGGCTGTTGTTCCCATTCTAGCAAAGAAGACACAGGTGGCTTGTGCTCAGACTGAGGATAGCTGTGGGTCTTGTGTGTCAAGTGCATTACATGGGGTTGAGTTTAAACAGATGAAAAGGTGAGAATTTGGGGAATTCTGGCAGCCTGTACAATTAATTTGCAATGACAGAGGTAGGATGAATTCCACCACTGCAGTACATGGCTTTTCCTGAGGACATGCAGTCCAAGGTAATGTACAGCTCTGCCCATTGTGTGGTTGCTGAGGGATCACACTGAATCACACCAAGGGTTGTGCTGGATTGTGACTGAAGTTTCTCATTTTAGTAGTCTACCAACCCTCAGTGAAACAAACAGCAGGCTGAAACTGATGTTTTTAATGTGAGTTGGGTTGGCTGTTGAAACCCAACTTTATTTATGATCATCTCTCTTATATCACTGTGAGATCAAAGAAACTTACTATGGACAAGTGCAATCATACACAGATATGATGAACATATGATATGATTAATATTCCACGGTTTAGATTAGAGTTCAGATCTCTCTTAAGCAAAAGATATTTTTCTGTCCAATATCCAGAAGCTGGAATACAATTTCTCAAGAGGAATCCTTGGTTCTTAAGATCACTTCCCTCTTGGTTCATCTTTCCTTAAAGGCATTTGAGAAAGAAATGAGGTCTGCATAGACTGGAAATTGCAGATTATTTTCTGAAAGGAAAGAGAAATACACTGTAAGACAGTAAAACCTAGCTGGTCCAGCAGGAGCTGGAGTCGGGACACTGGAGTGCAATTCTCTTTCCTGCCTCTGTGACATTTGGGGCAAGTCACCAAAGGATTCATCTTAGTCCTACTGTACCCCAGATTCTCATTTGTAACTAGGGATAACATCATTTTCTTTGATCACAGTGTTGGGGTGAAGCTGAGATCCTGGAGTAGGATGATACTACAGAAATGGGGACCACATGAATAAAGCTCATGTTGCAGGAAAGACTATTAGCAAAGAATTTATAACCAGCAAATCGAGGAAAGGAAATACAGCGGTGAAATGTTCAGAACTGCTAACTGTGTGTTTAAAGGTTTGGGAAAATGCCTAGAGCTGTAAGTAGATGCCAGAGAAATTAATTATGATAATAAAACTTCTGGGAAGAGGTAGAAATGCTGGAATGATCAAATCATGTGTAATTATGAAGAATATTTTCTGTGCTCTTGGTAACACAGAGCTGCAAGGAATGTGTGTGTTGCCTTCAGAAATGTGAGGGGCCAGGATGTCATCCTTTCAGAAACAAAACAGACAAGAACTGAAAAGGAAAAGAAAAAAAAAAAAAAAGAAAAATGGGAAGAAAAAGAAAATAAAAGCCAAACCAAACAAATGCCTCAGAGGTCAATATGTAGCAGCCAGAACTTGAAAAGGCAGCCAGGGGAAATTCCCTGCGAACCTTCTCTCTGCTCACATAGGAATTCCTTGCCCCTAACCTTTGTTTGGGATCAGCTGAATCATGCTATATGGTCTTATTTTTCATTCCAGCTGTGTACCTCCAGGCTGCACACATCGAAGTGGATCATCAGGGACAAACAAGCCTCTACTCTTCTTTTCTTTCTCTGGCCCTTGTGTGCATGTTTGGAGATTCTTGTCCAACCTAGTGGCCTCTGCTGGAGCCACGTTGATCTCAAAGGGTGATGGGCAGCACCCACAAGACCAGAAGAAGTTGCTGCAGCTGAGAGGTGTGCAATTGCTCCTTCACTGACATATTTAAAGACAGTATTTGCTACTCACCGCAAAAAGTTATTCATAAAAACCCAACCCTGATGACGAGTTGGCAGCACAATTACCTAGACTCTCTGTATAGACAGTCCAGGTCCCTGGCTGTGCTGTTTCAGGATGAATTAACTGACTCCTGGGTTTCCCCTGGCTCTGCAAGGCTTTTCTGGATTTACACATACTTACAACTGCTGCACAGAAAGCCAAAGGTGAAAGATAGGGCTCAGAGAGGAGATACAGATGGGCCCTGTCTAGCAAAGCTTTAGCTTGATTTTGCTTCTGAATATCATGATCTCTTTGTGTTGCACTTCTTGTGTTGCAGGCCATTGAAAAGAAATAATAAAAAAACACATTTCAAGCCATGAAAATAAAAGGCTTTCATCTTGCTCTGCTGTTTGGGAGAAAAGCTGCAGACTCCACCTTGCTGAAATGCAGCCCTAGCTGAGCTTTTCATAAACTCACTCCTACAGGCTTCATCCAAATAACAAACTGGGTCCCCACCGAGGTTTGTGCCGTCCCTTCAAAGGAAGCTTTGATACACAGGAATGGGATCCCCCCATGCACCAGTTCATGATGTTTTCTTGATTCTTTCCCCTCACAGAGATGGCACACAGTTCTTAGTGGGATAACTCAGTGCATCTCACGGCTCGTCCTCAACACGCACCTAACAGCTCTGATGCAGTGAGTGTTCAGCACCATCCCAGAGTGCTGTCCTTGTGGATGCTCTCATCCCTTGGCAGTATTTTAACACCTTTAAATCAGGCTCTCTGCCTTCTCACACTACTTAGGATTCAGAGCACTTTTCCTAGACACACTGCAGAAGGAACCCTGGAGATTCCCTGAAAGAAGGGAAAACTTCACATGGTATTTTTTATCTGTGGGCTCTGCAGTGATACTATCATGCATCTCCTGGATTGCTGACATCTTGGCATTAATTCTCATTGAATTCGTTTGCCAGCTGTATCCTGCTGTCTCAGATATGATTTATGCCTTTACTCTTATTCTGCCCCATTAAGACAAGACTGTCCCTCAGGGAAGCCGCCTCTTCTCAATATTTATGAGCAGGTTTGATCTAGAGATTCCCAAACCCAGTACTTTCAAAGAAGACATCATGTGGGCAACTTTCATCTATAAACTGCAGAAGCCACCAGGGTGGTATGACAATCTGATGTGACATCCTACTGCTCAATGTTTTACTGGGATCAAGAGACTCTGTCCCTTAAGCACAGTGTAATTTCACCAGGGGAGTTAGGAGTTTATTGCAGTCATTTCCAGAGATGGCAGCATTTCAGTGAGGGGACATTGTGGAGCATCACATTCTAGTGGGGTTCTCACCCTGCATTGTGAGAGAATCCAAATATTGTTCAGAAACACTTCCAGTACTATGTTTATCGCCTTTTTCTTTTCACTCCCCAAGTTAAAAGCTATTTGTCACTCTTTTCTTCTTTGTGTACTTGATACGATCAGCTCTCAATAAGTGCATGATTTACGCTTTAGGATGAAACCTGGAAATAGCACTCAGACCCCTGGAGAGTTCACTCGTGCAAACTAAAGAGGCTTTCAAACCATTCTACCTGATTGCATCACGATACAGAAAGATTCAAGAGAGCAATCCTTATTCACTTCTGCCACTCCTTTGGTGAGAATCATTACAGCCCAACACAGGGGGGAGCCAGTTGTTTGGCTTTTTTACTTTATTTTGGTGTTTTTATGCCATTTTCCACCTCAGCCTGCACCTAATTCTCAGATATATTAGCTCAACCTCGAAGTAAATGCTCTGATTTCAAGTGAGATGGGGTTTACTCAGCTGGCTGCCTGCTTTGCTCAATTATTAATATTGGAGCACTATTGATTTTGTGTCCCTGGGCTTAGTGGTGAACAAGTGCTGAAAAATGGAAGTGGCAAGAACAAGGAGAAAGCAGCACCTACTTCCAACACGGTTCAGTCCCCTGAAATCCAAGTGGTCCATGAAATATGTTCATCTGTGTAAAAGCATCCCCACAGAAGTTACGTTTTTCTCTCTCAAATTCCTCTAGTTGCATTCACTCAACATTACTCTTCTTTCCCAGGCTCAAGGATGAGATGTGTCTGGGGTAATGGTTTGGGCAAATGATACCTTTACAGGAGTTGGCTGTAATCTAGGAAGTCCTTTGAGATTTGGTATGTAGAGATATCACACTGAAGACCTTACAAGGGACAAAAGCAAAGTAATATTAACCCAGCTCTCACTCTCAAACACAATCTTCCCCTGCTCAATCACAAAATGTACTTTACTGGCTACACTCTCAGCAGCCCAAAATCTTAGATGGCCCTATGCTTTCAAAGAATGCAGAAAAGAAAATGCCTCTTAAGAAGTTTACCCTCAGGAGCTCCCCTGCCCCAGCCCAAAGTTCACACATCCTACACAAAAATCCTCCAGGACCCTAAAGCACCCTCCCACATTTTCTCTCTACTCTGGAACACACTATTGATGCCAAAACCCACCATGTCCAGCTGGGATCCCAGCAGCACCTGTGTTCAGTTCAGATTTGGCCTCAAGGAGGAACTACTGGGGCTTTTAAAGAGATTTGTACTAAATCCCCACCCAGAGCACAGCCTATAAAAAAGGGGGATGGTTTCAAAGGAAATTTATCAGGCCAAGGAACAAAGCTTGCAGAAGTTAGAACTGGTAATGTATAGATCTATAGAGTTTCACTACAACATCAGGGGGACCTCAGACCCTATAGTGATGCACTATAGAAAATCTGCAAGTAGAAACAATCTCTTAAATGGAAACCTTGTTGGGAATAGTGGCAGTGATATTTGATATAAGTGATATTTGACATTGGGCTTGACTCAGATTGTGTCACAGGTCCCTTTCCTGAAGAATGATAGGCTAAACCAAACAATGGACCTGGACAGGAACTCTGTCATTTGAGCCCTACTCCGACATTGCAACACTTATAAATGCATAAGGAAAAAATAATGTAATAGTCAAACTAATAATATCTTCAATTAGTATCCTAACCCTTCAGTGAGAGCAAGTGCCTAAAAATCTTTAAATTTCCTTCCCCTTTCATTGTCTCTTGCATAAATGAATAGACAGAAGTTGTGATGTAATCCAATCAAGCACAAGACTGGTTTTTCTTTCTCTTCAGCACGGAGTTAAGGCCAGGTATCCTTTCTCCTTTGTACCCTCTAACACAATGGCCAGCCAGAAAAAATCATCTGGGGAAAAACAAAGAAATTAAAAGAGATGGCTGCAAGTGAGACAGTAAACACCATACCTAGAGGGTGGTTGGGCACATGCTCCCCAAGGAAGTGGTCACAACACCAAGCCTATCTGAGTTCAAAAAGTGCTTGGACAACACTCAGACACATGGTGGGATTCTTGGTCTTGTCCTGTGCAGGGCCAGGAGCTAGACTTAATGATCCTTGTGGGTCCCTTCCAACTCAGGATATTCTATGATTCGATGACAGGAATTACTGCAAAGAAATTGCCTGGATTCCTGTTTGGGTCTGCATCATGTCCTGTTCACCTTGAGGGAGCTGAGCAAACAAAAGTAACCACAAGTGTTTACCTCCTGTACACTACATTATCCAATAATCTACCTAAATAAAACAATATTCCTTTACAAAAGACAGCAAAGAAACAAGTAAGTGAAAATGAGGGGAAAAATAAAACACATATAAATCAAGCATCAGCTTTGAGGCTACAACCTGTGTGTTAACAAGATATTTTAATAGGCTGTTTCTCTGTCCTCACACAATTCAGCATGTCTAGAAACACACTTTTTATAGCTGGCTTTCTATGACACCAGTTTGTTCCCATCTCTGTAACTAGCTTATTGCAGCTATGATAATAATTGATCAAATTGCAAACCCGATTATAAGGTCTGCTCCCTCATCTTCTTTGCTCCTTGGCTGGCTGTCACTTTAGGAAGCCGCAGGGATTCAGAGTGGTGGCTGTCTGTGGCATCCATCCCCTCCTTGACTTGCCATTAAGGCTGCCTGATTCAGGAAGTGCAGTCTGGCTCCAGTGGAGTAGCTGGGTACAGCTGGATCTGGTCCTGGCTGAAAAGAGAGGATAAAAGTTGCAGAGGGAGGCAGAAAGGCTGGCAGGAGGGACAAAATGCCTCTGTCTCGTGTTCTTGCATCCCACAGACCTCATGGGTCACACCTGTGAGATACTGACCTGCCCAGGGGTGCATGCCCTTCAAAAAGTCCCCTGGGTCTGATAGTTATGATGCTGCCTAGAGCACCCGAAGGCCAAAGATAAACATGTTAAGTAGGAAATATCCGAGAGAGATCACTTGCCCCGGGAACACCCGCAGGCTGTGCCCTGAGAAATCCAGTTTGAAACAACCCCAGCAGAGCTGACAGGCAGAAACATGGATTAAACCATTTGACATCTGGGTATCAGTCTGCATCTCATGAGGCAGCTGGACTTGATTTCTGCATCTTTCCCTTTAATTTCCAGGTATTTCTTCATGTGGAGAAAATAGATGGTGACTGTGCTGCTTGGCTCTACCGTGAGGAACTCATGTGTTGCCAAAGCCATTTTTTATCTCACTGGAAATGCTGAGATGAGTTGGGAATCCCACATTATGAGTACTGAGAAATTATGTTTTCTCAGTGAAGAGTGTAATGGGACAAGAGAAGAGTGCTCTGCCGTTTCTCTGCAGCATCATTTCTCTGTGCTTCCTCCCTCAGTGGGGAAACCGAGGAGTTTGGTAGCTCAGGAGCCAAGTCCTGTGCTCCTGAGGAGGGACGAAAGGGAAATCCCTCCTGAAAGCCCCATGTCAGCTGCAGCCTGGCTGTGTGGTCACAGAAGTCAAGGAGGAAGACATTTGTTCCATGACACAATGTAGAGCCTTAGGTGCCAGGGCACCTGAACAAAACAAATGAGCCAGCCCATGCCTTGCCTTGATGCTCTGCACAGCTCTAGCTAGGAGACACTATCACAGCCACATTGTCATACACAAACCCTAAATTAAAACAGTTTATCTCCACGTGGGGGGAATTCACCATGCACATGTGTACCTAAGAGAGATGAGTTACATGCCCAATGTCAAACGGCTTTGCAAGTCAGAGGTCCTTAAATTTAATTACCAGTGCTTGAAAATGCAAATCAAAGTTTCCATGGATGAAAACAAGGCAATTGACTGACACGAAAGTCCTTAACTTTCTAAACCAAGATGTCCCTTTAGAGCTGAAAAAATTAGAGAAATGACTGCAACAATAAGTAGATTAACCTTTCTTCTAAAGACATGAGGTATCCAACAAAGCAAGGCTTTAGTTGCAGTAATTACTTGACTTTAATAAAATAAGTGTATGTACTAAGTGTATTTCATCAAAGTAAACTAATTTTTTTTCATACCACTAGACATAATAACAAGTTAACAAATCAGAAGCATTGTTTCGTACCCTAAGAAGATTTAGAAGCACTAAGGAATTAAGGATTTGCTAATAAAAAGTGGTGAATAAACAAAAACCACAGAACAATTTTAAGAAGCTTGAATAAGCTAGAGAAATCAATGCAGGATAAATGAGAATCCAGAGAAATCTGATTTATATTAAAAATCCCTAAAAAGAACCATGTGTCATAGTCTGGGTGAAATGAAATCAGTGTGTCTTTTTTCCAGACCTGAACAGACGTGCCCAAAATGCAGATTCCACCACAAGAGAGGCCATTTCTTCAAAAATTCGGGACAGATATAGGTGATGATTCTGGCAAAGGTGTCTCATGCCAAGAAGCAGATCTCAGTGACAAGGATAAAACCAGGATGAGAGAAAACTGACAGAAGATGACCAGAATATAAACATCAGGTATATGAGCCTAACATTTTTCTCCAGTTCTGCTTTTATGGTGCTACTTGAAATTGTAATAAATAAACAAAATTGCTGCTTCAGAAGGGGAATTCAGGCATCAGACAGTTCTTTCAAGGTGTCATTAAAATTAAGGCATTCAATTTATGCTTGTATTGAAGCACATAAGCTGTTATATAACCAGCTCTGGGTCTTTCTTTTTTCAGCTGTTGGCAGTGTTGGACCCTGAGTCCCTACCCAGGTTTTGCTCACCAGCTGCACTATCTCTGATTCAAGCTTTTTTGTGCTGTAACTTAAAGCACAGACCTGCAAAACACCAACCTCACTTAAGAAGTGCAGAGCGCCCTCAGCTGTCTGAAAAGCACTTTGTTTTCTGATAAAATTTCAGTCTGAGTTTACTGCCTGAAATAGCCTCAGAAAAATTCTCCTTCTGTACTTTTTCTTGTAAACCAAATTATTCCCAGTATTCACCACGCTCCAAGTGCCATAAACAGGAATACATTCCACTAGATCAGGCTTCTTAAAGCGCCATCCAACCTGGCCTGGAATACTTCCAGGAATGAGACATCCATGGCTTTTCTGGTTGACTTGGGCCAGTGTTTCACCACCCTCCTTGCAAAAAAAATTACTCTTATGTGCAGTCTAAACCTACCCTCTTACAGTTTAAAACTGTTTTTCTTTATCCTGCCACTACTGGTCCTGTTAAAAAGTCTCTCTCCATCTTTCTTACAAGCCCAGTTAAGCATTGAAAAGCCTCAATAAGGTCCCCCTGGAGCCTTCTCTTCTCCAGGCTGAACAATTCCAACTCTTTTAGCCTGTCTTCACAGGAGAGGTGCTCAGCCCTTTGTTAATTTTCATGGCCTTCTTCTGGACCTGTTCCAACAGGTCCAAGGCTACTTCTCCCCAGCCTTCTACCAAAACCGTGTGAGCATGTTCTGAATCAGCACAACTGAAACTGTTTTAGGTAAAAACTGATCCAGGTGAAAAACCTCTGGCCTGGTTCTTTCTGATCTGGTTGTCTGTGTGTCTCCACATGCACTTGTTTCAACAACAGTGCTGTCTCAAACAGGCTTCAACACCACACAAACTTCACTCCAAGCCTCCTTGCAGGAGCTATATTCCCAGATATGCTGGGGTATTTTACAGTCATCACAAAGACAAGCCAAGGTTGCAACTCGAGAATATCCCTTAGATGACCAGGAGAATGCTGCAATTTATGAGATGTGCTTACAAGATTCATTTCCACCCAGTAGAAGCCACAGCATCTCAAGAGCAAAATGAGGATATGGTCCTACATCCTCTGGAGCATTGATGAGGGTTCATGACTTGTAGATCCAGAAGATGCTCTGGGAAAAAAAAAAAATCAGTTACCTCCTATCAGGAGTGTGATCTGGCGTCTCTTATTGGGAAACTCTGTATTGTCACAACCTCCATAATGTTCTGGAATTGTGCTCTTAGTGGTTTGTCTTTGCTGCATTCCATCAAAAATGCCAGTGCAGCTCAGTTCACTGGGGTAGCACTATTTCCCTCCTCCAGACTGTGTAAAAAGAAACAGTGATGAGTGCAATTACACAACCCACCACAGTGACATTTTCCACATTTAGCAGGAAAGCAGCTTGTGGAGTCAAAGAGTCCTTCAACCAAAAATCCTAGCAAGACATTTGAGGTAAAATCAAAATAAGAGGTGTTTATGAATGAAAACATTAGAAAGAGATTTTAAAAAACTATTTAAGTGGTAAAATTAATGAAGAACTCATTTGCCTCCAGGCTATAGTTGAGAGTTATGCCTTTTAAAATAATGTTTCTAAAATAATATAATGCTTTTTTACATTTAAAATGATATTATACCCAAATATTTTTATTTTGACCATCTCTTTGCAGCCAGGAAGCAATGCTTTTTTTATGTCACAATGTATGATGGGAGCCTGGCTCATCCCTCCCCATGGTCCATATGGTGGTGTGGAGCTGTTCTCCTCTAAAGACAAACACAGGTGCATTTCAGGATAAAGAAAACAGTCTTATCTGCGAGAGATTTTTGCCACAGTACTTTCTGAATAGAGGCTTCCTCAGCTCCATCCTGGTTTAATTTCCTCTTGAAGATTTATATAAACATTAAGAAGTCACTTCTTCCAAGGGGAGTTTGCTGTTCTGGACAGTCCACTGTGTGTGATTCTTCCTCCACAAGGTGCACTATCATTGCTCCTTGGCTGTCCAAGACTTCTCCATCTGACCTGGAATCCTCACATTCCATTCCCTTCTTCCATGGCTCTCCAGTTCTTTCTTAATTAAACCCTAAAATAGTCCCACTTTTACTTTTGACCATCCTTAGGCACAAGTAAACCTCCCTCCCCATCCCTGAGCCCTAGGCCATGTTTGCTCGTTGATCTGCCTGTGTTTCCCTGGCATGGCTGTACTTGGCAGCAGTGCCACATTCCAAGAGCTTCAGACATTTTCCCAGTCCGCTCCCTTCTTGGTGCAAATTTCACACTCAGAAAGAGCAAAAGAAAAGGGCATACATGCCTGTATTTTTAAACTCTACTGGTATCCTGGAGCTCCTGACCTGTTCAACCGATGATGATCTAGAAAGAGAATTGCTGCCATCTACTGGAAAGAAAAAACAAGGGTGGCGGTCAGTTTGGGTTTTAGCTTTTCTGCACATTTATCCATCTTATTTTTGGCATGGCAGCTGTTGAGTGAAATGTACTGCATCCTGAGTTGACACCAGTATCTGCTCAGTGGTCACAGAAGAAGACAGACTGAACAAGGATCCTACAGTGCTATCCGTGGATGTCAGTTCATCTGTTCTGCGCTGACAGACCCAGAATCACAAAACCACCAGATTTGTGGTTAACATTTTGCTCTTCTTCTCTGCAAAAAGTCTAAAGCATCTTACTGACAGGCAGAAAATTACTTTGTCATCAGAACTCCTAATGCAGGGCTAGGTACCTAGAGGAAATAGTGTGGAGTTCCTTCCATGGCTGCTGCTCTTGCTAGACTGAGGATAAGTGAGATGTTTTTGTTAGTTTGACTCAAATCACTAAATTTATTGGGGAAAAAAAAAAATTACGGATAATATTTTTGACTGGTGACAGATGAGTGGGTTTCAAGAAAGAAAAGAGAGCTGCTGGTGAGGAATTCCAGCAACTTGGTACAATCAAACTGCAACTCACTTGAGGAGGAAAAAGTCTGAAGAATAAAACTGTGATATTACAATTTCCCTACATGCCAGCAGTCTCTGCATTAGATCACCTAAAAGTTGTACTAGAGCTTCTTTAGTGTCCTGTGTCATTGCACGGGAGTGTTACATAACTGCAGTTGTAAAAGAAGTTATCCATTTGGCTGTATGTGGGAGGGAAGGAGGTACACAACACACTGCATTAAACTTGCAGAACGGGCCAAAAGCAGTTAGACACATTCTTTGGCACTACCTTTGCGTCACACATCCTGCCCACAGCAGGGTTATTAGACTGAAAACAGGACCTCAGGTCACTTTTTTTCTGCTGTTTTATTTCTGTCATCTTTCGGCTTCCTGGACTTTCTTTTTGATGATTTTCCCTTAGAAGGTAAGAACAGAACCAATAGCAATAGATTCAATACTGGACTGATAATCAAAAATCTGTGATGATCCCAGATTTAACATGTCATACCATCTGTCAGTGACAGATAAACATTCAGATCAGACATCTGACTTTCATGCTCTATGTAGCTGTTTTACTGTAGATGATAATCTAAGACCTGACACTGCTTAATGTAAATTTTACCAGCTGGCTCTGAGCCCTCTCCAGGCCATGGTAGCACTTAATTGTTGGAAGAAATGAATGCATTTCATTACCTGACTTCTCTCCAGGTTATGGTGACATTCATCACAGAGCACTGCTGACTGCAGAAGTTGGATGTGCTTTGTAACAGCCCCTCTCCCCCACTTAATCTGCTCAAAGCCTGCAAGGAACATATCTTTATGGTGTTTTCAAATTACCTGTCAGTTGGAAATTAAGCTTAATCAGCAAATCTGAAGTCACAGCAAACACTCCAGTTTATGCTGGCAAGAGGCCCAGGTATTAATCAAGGTTAGTAGCTCTTCCACAGACCTGCAGATAGCTCTGTAGCAGAATAAAGCAAAGCCTCTTAAGGCACCTGAGCTGCTCAGAGGAAGTGATCCAGACCAGGCTAGTGCATATTCCTTGTGTCCTCAGAGAGAAGTCAGTCTTTGGGCTACGTTTGTACATTATCTATGGGATCCTGGCCAAAATCAGGAGTTTCCAGCAGCTACTGCAGCAAGGGTCAGGAAGGCAATGCTGAGACAAGAAAGACAGGAAGAGTAAAGCCAACATAAGAGAGTCAGAGGCACGAATTCCACATAATCCATGACAGACAGAGAGTCGGCTAAATCGTAAGCCCTGAGTGTATATATGTAGAGATATTCATGGAGAGCGGTTCTTTGTACCAAAGCTTTCCAAAGTTCAAGCCTTGGCTGATTCTCAGGACTCAGCTCCCAGACAACTGCAAAAACAGCATCTAAGCTGTTAGCCCAGAACAATGTGATAATTTAGCACAGTCCTTCATCCTTTCAGACTCAGCTAAACTGAATTATCCCACATTTGCTACGGAGTAAGGGTGTACACAAAGACTGTTTCCATGGCTCAGCTGCCACAAGGAAATTTTTTAAGTAACTTGACTGCATCTGAGCCCTCAGGCCCAGAGCTGACCAATGTCTATTTTTGCAAACAAATGTTATGGAGTGGTTTGGGGAAAGCTGAACACTTTTATACCTCATACCTCCAAATATTTATTATATGTGCCATACAGCACAGGTAGATGGGCTACTCCTAACTCAGCCCACAAGTTCAGACCACTCACCAGGAGAGCCAGAGCAGATCTTTTTCCTACACAGAGCCCACATGTTTCATTTCTGTGTGTCACCTGTAACCTGCAGAATGGACAAAAGGATTCACCATGTGAAAAACTGTGGAGAAAAAAAATCTGAATAAAATAGGTGGGTCCAAACAATTGCTTTATCCCTGGTATTTCCACAAGGCTGATGTGCAACAGGAGTTTTGTGCAAACACTTTAACCTTCCTTAAATAGACACCATTTTTTCTTTCAAGTAAATAAATCAAATTGCCTCATATTTTTTATTTTTCACAAGGTCTCTGGTTATTTATCTCCTTTCCATATCTACAAGGACTCTATTTTTTCTTTGGCTTTTAAAAAGCAAAGTGTTTAGTTCCAATTAGAATCAGATATGTCACTTCTGCTTCCAGGCAACCCACCTCCATTTTACAACTGCAAGCAAGGACTGTTCTTGCATTTGGATCCCTTCAAAGAATTGTGAGATACATAAATCTTACTGACAGTGAAGCACACACTGAAAAGCTAAACTGCTGCCCCAAAACTTGGGTATTTGTGGCTTAAATAAGATCTGTTCCCAAAAAATAATTCTGGATACTAAAACCAGATCCAGAATTACTGAGAGAACAAACAGCCATCAGGAGTGTAAAAAAAATAGCAAATGTTTCTTTAAACTCCTCTGACAAGTAAAACTCAATTTTCTTTGCTGTACATGCAGTAAGGTCTTGCTGTCTGCAAGGACTTAGCTCAGAGGTCAAATAAAAAGCCATGATAAGCTACCAGTAATTCTGTTCCTCAGTCTCACAGAAGGTTTGTTTATTGCCCCTCTAACTCCCATACACTCCTGTCTAACATCCAGTCACAGACATAGTGATGGGAGGCGACAGTAACTCCAACATCACACTCCCTCATGCAGAGAAGATCTCACTGTACCTACAAGGAGACAGACTCTGTTCATTAGCAGTGTAAGCAAAAAGCACATGGACTGTGGGCTCAGCACGCATAAATCTGCTATCAGACCTGCTCTTTGCCACGTAGGTGGTCCCAAATGTTTCCTTGCTTTATTTCTTGGGAGATTTGTAAGCTGCACCCTGTTTAAATATTGAACCCGTAAAAGGACTGTTTCCTGCCAGTGTCCACCATCCACTGGGCACCTTACTTCTCTCCCTCGTGCTGGGGAATCCCTGGCTGTGGCACTTGGAGGGCAGCTGGGGAGACCAGCCCGTGGAAAGGCACAATTTCATTAAACAGACAGTTCACATGTCCTAGGAGATGGCAAAGCAGCATTTTCAAATCAAATGAGCTTATTTTCGAGCCATGTGGTTATTTAATGAAACATTGGTGTTTTCCACATTGGAAACCCACATTTTAGCTATGTTGTCTACAATTTTTTACATTGTAAAAGAAGGAACCAAAACATCACGGTTGGCTTTATTACTGAAGAACAGGCAGTTGAAGTATTCCCAGGCTTGCATCCTGCTAAGCACAGTCACCAAGCACTGGGGCTGTGCAGGGTGAACAACCCCAGCTAACCTCATCCTTGGAATCTGGCATTTAAAGGCTTCCAGGGCCAGATACCACATCCAGCCACATCGTTTTACAGCCATTAATGGATTGTATCTCCACAGCATGGCAAACCTCTTCCTAATTGATTTGATCCTGTGGCAAAAATCACTAAAATGCCTTGTGCAAAAATGTCCCCTTCTGTTCACCTCACACCCACCACTTGATCCTGTCTTTCAGGCCTTATGCCAGGAGAAGCCATTCTTCCCCCTTGTACTGGGCACTGCTGAGGCCACACCTCGAGTGCTGTGCTCAGTTCTGGGTCCCTCAGTTCAGGAAGGACATTGGGGTGCTGGAGGGGGCCCAGAGAAGGGCAGGGGAGCTGGGGAAGGGGCTGGAGCATGAGCCCTATGAGGAGCAGCTGAGGGAGCTGGGATTGTTCATCCTGGCGAAAATGAGGCTCAGGGTGACCTCCTCACTCTCTACAACTCCCTGACAGGAGGGTGCAGCCAGGTGGGGGTCGGGCTCTGCTCCCGGGAAACCAGCGACAGGAGGAGAGGACACGGCCTCCAGCTGCACCAGGGGAGGTTTAGGTTGGACGTTGGAAGGAATTTCTTCACAGAAAGGTGATTAGACATTGGAATGGGCTGCGCAGGGAGGTGGTGGAGTCACCGTCCCTGGAGATTTATAAGGAAAGTCTGGACGTGGCAGTCAGTGGCATGGTCTGGTTGACAAGGTGGTGTTCGGTCATAAACTGGACTCGAAGATCTCAGAGACCTTTTCCAACCTCATCGACCGGCAGGATTTTTCCCCCTGAGGGGCGGTGCTCCCCACACGACCTTGCTGCTCCATGGAGCACTGGGCAGCCGCTGGGCCGGCGGAGCTCAGGGTGGCAGCCGGGAGGGACCGCTGGGTGCCCCGGAGGTGGGAGGCGCGGAGCTGGGAAGTCCCCGCGGAGGAGGCGGAGGAGGCGGCGGAGGCGGGGACGGCCGGGGAGGGGGGGCAGTCCGTCCGTCAGCTGAGCGGGGCCGCTGCTGCCATGGGCGCGCCGTGAGGGGTGAGCGGGGACGGGGTCCCTGAAGCCAGCCCAGAGCGGGGGGCGGCGGTCGGCATGGCCGGGCTCGCCCGGTGACTCGGCGGATCCGGGGTGGGCCTGCGGCAGGGAAGGGCAAGGCGGGGAAACGCCGTTTTGCGGCTCCCGGGGGCCGGTGTGGCCCAGGGACGGAGCGGCCGTGCCTGGGCAGCGGTGGGTGCGGGCGCCGTAGCCCTCCCAGCACCGCGGCGGGGTGTGCCGGAGAACGGGGAAAGGGGACAAGAAAACGAAAATGAAAGTTAAAAAATCAGCGGAAACGGGATCTCGGCGTGAAAGGCGGCGCCGGGGAGCTGACAGGGCCGGGCGGGCGGCGGGGCCCGTGTGCTGTCAGGGCTGGGAAGGGAGTGGGTGAGGCGGGAGTCTCGTTTCGTTCCCAGAGGGATGGGCGGCTGAGGAAGGGTTACTTGACCCGAAAGACGTCTTGGGGATAATGTGTTTTAGGCCCATGGGGGATTAACGTAGACTCACGGATACTTCGGTGTAGCGGGGTCAGAGGGATTGAAGGTCTGTGTGCTGTGACAAGGCATGTGGCTTGCGTGTCTTAGTAAAATGCGTGTGTGATTATGCTTTCTTTATAATTGGGCAAGACACTGAGAGTTTTCTCTTGGCAAACCTTGTAATAGCTGCTTCGGAGATGTCCAGCGAGTTGAAGGGCCGTCCTGCTGAAAATGGAGAGCATTCCAAGAGTAAAATGGAAAATGGAGTGGACAGCGTGGCTGCCCCAGCCCTTAACACCTACACCCCGGAAGAGATGTTGCAGCAGATGAAAGAATTAATCACTGAGAACAATGAGTTAAAAGGTGAATGCATGTGTGAGCTGCTCTTGAAATGCAAGAGCCCCGAGTTTCTTCTGAAGGGTTTGTTTTGTCCTATGTGTATGAATTTTGTGCTTATTTGCCCTTGCTGGGTAGCACTCTCTGTATAAATGACTGCAAGTGAGATTGCCAGTTTGATAAGACACGTCAATAGGATATTTGGTAGCACACATCAAATTGAATTGGTGTAGTAGATTGGGGGAGAACAGCCCAATGTAAGGGTGATTTACTTGCTCTAGAATTTTATATATAAGCAGTATAGCACTGTGTATTTTAGAAGGTGATGTGAAAAATCTCTTCCTATGATGTGCTTTTCGCTCATCAACCTCTAAAAGCTTTTTTTGGTTTGTATTGTAGAAGTGTTGGCTCCATTACAAACATTTTGCCAAAGCTGCATCAGGTGGGGTGGGTACTGAACCTTCTGTCCTTCAAAAAGGAGTGGTGGCTATGGCAGGGTACATCTGGGAGAAACCAATAGCTTTCTCTGAAAATCCCTAATGATTTGAGTCCTTCAGGTGAGATAAATTTGTTTCTGGATCCCAGGCATTTAGGTATCAGTTACTTTTTCTTTAAATGGTTAGAGCAAAACCCAGGGGATCTGAGAATTTTTTTGTGTAAAAGACAGAGGTATCTTACTGTTTATAAGACAGCAGAGAATGAAGTCACATATTTGCTGTATTGTGATTTTACACTAGTGTTTAAATTCTTCTGGAGTCACTTTTGGACTTGGTCCAAGTTCTCTGTCTCATGGGTATCTAGCAGGAAAGTTGTTTGTAGAAGTACCTCTAGTATTTTGCTAGAAGGTCCCATATAATATAAGATAATGTTCTGGGACATATTTACAGCTGCTGTAACTCATAACTTGCAGAATCATTCTCCAGACTTCATTTTTTTTTCATAACCTGAAGGATTTATGGGCAGTTTATAATATAACATCAGGACATAATGGAAGTTACTGGAAAATACAAGTATAAAAGATTTTTAAGCAACCAGTTTTGAGTTATTTACTTTAAAAAAAGCATGTCCAAAATAATTTCATTGACTTTGCCTAAAAATCTTGTAAGCATTTTGCAATAGTAAGACTGATATTGTTGCACACTGACTTTGTTGCATACAGGGAACTGACTTGGCTGTAAGTTGTTTGGTATATTTCTTCAGTGCTTGCAATTGAATCTTAACCAAATGTTGGAGGAAAGCGTTGCTGGGCATAGTTGAGACACTTGATTTGATAGCATGTGTCTGTTTCCAGGCAGTGATTTAGCAGTCTAGGATGTTTTCCCTGCCAAGTCTCAGTAGTTTCAGAAGCTCAGTTCAGCAGTTTCATTTGGGCTGATCATGTAAATACCACACACAGCAAGATACCAAATACCTCTTGGGAACAATCCTTCTGACTTCTTGGTTTCGGAAAAAGTCAAGAAGTCAGTGACTGTGGGCATGTGATCTCAGCAGTGGATTTAAAGCTATTTATTATAGTGCTAACGGACTATGATAGGTTTAGTTTTGGTTTGGTATTTAAGGTATGCCAGACAGAGGCTCACATTTCATACCCAATTATTGCCAACCCATTTGATACTGAAGAATGCTGAGCTCAGTGTAGTGGAAATCTGCTGTTTCATGGACAGAGTATTAATGTGATTCAATGTCTTGTCTCTGGCTACCATTTAGAAGCCATGAAGTTGCACAACCAAGCTATGAAGGACCGTTACGAGGAACTTTCCTCCTGGAGAGAGAAGCAGAAAGAAGAACGAGAATTTTATGAGTTAAAGTTTAAGGAGGCGAAGCCGTGCTTGCAGGCCAAGTGCATTGAAAATGAGCAGCTACAGCAGCAACTTCAGAGCTTAAAGGAAAGAGAAGAAGGAGCTGAAATGGTAAATAAGGAGTTGGTTAGATTGACATGCTTTTGAATTGAAAGTCTGGAGCATTCAGTCTGTTCTATGATTCTAGGATTCATCACACTGAAAGGTTTGGAGATTTGTTAAAATTTTCATTTTTATCCTTAGCTCTTACAAATGTTCTTGACCTGACTTACGTTACAAAGTGAGGCCTTTCTAAGTGTAGTAGCAGAAAATTATGAGATAATTTACATTTTCATTAACTTTTAATTAACAATAATAATTAAACTTTTTTTACCCAATAAATAAGAACGAGCATTTCTTGCTGATTTTTTATTTATTCTTGGATATCTCTTGACTTTATCCTTCCCTTTGCTTGTTAGATTATCTGTCCCTCATGATCATTTAATTGCTTTTTGTATTGTGTTTCCAAGAGCATGTTTCCAGGGAGAAGTTGACACATAAACAAGAAAAAAAAAAAAACTATGTGCCATCTATTTTTATTATATCAGTCTTCTTTTATGAAGTCTGAAGTCAGATTAGATCTGTACTTCTGCTGCTCCATTGAGTCTGACTGAGCTTTCTGTGTCCTGCCTTTGGCTCTGTTACACATCATTTCTAATGTTGCAGGTGGTTGCGCAGTAGCCAGGCAACATTTTGCAGGTGGTACCGAAGGCGTCTGTGGGCAAAGCCGATCAAAACAAAACCTGCTTTGTGTTCCACATGGTCATGTGAAAAGTTACTTAACAAGAAATTCCATCCAGAGCCAAACTGATGGGTTCTGGTGTCTGGTACCCCCTGGACTCATGGATTCTCTGTTGTCTGATGAAGGATGAGTGTATTAACGTTTTTCTCAACAGAGTCACTAGTAAACTCTCCTTTCCTCCCCTGACTGTTTTATGGAACTCGGTAAGAAATGTTTCAGCATGTAAATCAAAATTGGCCAATAAAAGATGCAAGGGGGAAGAAAGTCATGTTTAAATAGTGTGATTGTGTAAGTATTACTTACACAATCTTTACAGACTGAAAGTTGTGTTTCAGGACGGTCAGGAAAATTCAGGATTTCATAAATCATTCAGAATTTCATAAATCTGGAATATTTTTTTAAGGAAAAGTAGAGGATTTATAATCCTTCTCCCTATTGCAGAACTTCTTGCACTTTAAATGCTTAAAGTATGCTGTTGCCAGAGTTTTCCAGCCTGCTTGAGAAATCTAAAATCTGTCTCTTTCACTGGAACTGACTCTAAATGCATCCTCTCACAGTGTAAGCACAAAATCAGAGGCAGCAGCAGGTCAGAGAGGGAGAGTGCTATTGTGGGATGAGAGACACTGTCAACGTAGAGATAATTTGGAGATTTGGCATAATCATAGCTTAGAATGTAATTCAGACTCCAGGAATTGTCCAGAATTTGCATTGATGGTATGTGGTGTAATAAAGGCATTATCAGTAGGTGGAAGGCTTGGATTACAAAATGAGGAAAAAACAAACTCACAGGGAAATTTTCATAATGGGGAGTGGCATTTAAAGGAGAGGGGAAAATGAGTCTTGCTGGTTATGTAGAAGCTTAAGAGAGGGTTTGGAGTATCTAGAGAAAGGGAAAAGGCAGAGGGCAAAGGAGATGGTCATGATTGGAAGGAGGGAAGTGTGGGAGAATCTGTGAGATGAGAGACTGTAGAAGGGATCTAGGACTTTGTGTGAAGGTCAGGGAATCGGGGAGATTTATACATGGAAATGGGGTTCAAAGAAGTTACATGGCGGGGAAAGGCTAAGAATGGGGCGTGTGGAAAAGCTCACTGCCCACTGGTCTTTTCTCCCTTGAATCTTGGTTAGATTTGGGAAAAGAGGAATAGGGATATGGGTGAAAAAATGAAATAATTGTGGAGGTTGGCTGATACCCTATGTGGTAGCAAAGGGTATAGATTTAGGCAAAAATATACATCCTAATTATCAGTGCATTGAGACAACCAATCCCATGTTTTCCAGCAGCATGATCCCCAGAGTTTGATTAACTTGGTTTCACAGTTCAGACTTTTTGCTGTTGAGTGAACCAAAATATAGTTTAGAGGTCTGTACAGTGGCGTTTTCCAGGCAAGCCTGAACAGAAGAGAAGGGGTGTAGGACGCTGTTGTGTTCAGGCTCTGTGCTCCTTGGCTGGTGTTCCCTTTTGGTCGGCTCATGCAGGGTGTGTTTATCCCAGGAGGGCTGCGTGGCTCCCGAGAAGGAAGTGAGGCAGCTGAAGTCCCAGGTGCAGCGGCTCCAGGCTGAGAAGGCAGATCTGCTCGCCATCATTTCAGAGCTGCAGGTCAAGCTGAGCATCTCAGCAGAGGATTCCTTTGTGGAGATTGGGATGAACGTAAGTATAGGGAATAAAAGAAACACAGTAACCTGCAGCCAGGTACCAGCCTAAAAAATTTTGTGTATCTTTGGTCTCTTACATTACCTGCTGTGGAGCACTTGTGTATTACAAGATGTAGTGGTAAAGGACTTGAAATTAATTTTTGTCCTTGCTCTTTAAAGCTCTAAGTAAATGAATTTCGTAGATAGTCTCTATTCAACTATTCTACAATCTTAAGTTTTTTCTTAGTTGGAATTTCTGGAAGCATCAGTGCTATGCTTTGTTAAGGGGCAACACCTGTGCCTGGACAGGGGGTATTTTCTTTTGAGAATGAGGCTTACTGCCTACTGACAGATAGGTAGAGATGCAGGCAAACAAAATTAAATGCAAAACTCTATAGAATATTCCCAAAGGCATAAATATTCTTTTATGGCTCTTGTATCTGGAAAATCTTCACAGGCACACTGAAATGTGAAAATGCAGGTCTCTGCTATCCCTCTATGCCCCATATCCTCTCTCTGGAAAGTACAGGTGCAACAAGAAATTAAAATAATTTAATTAAAACTTCTTTGGAGTTGTCAGAGAAAACTCAGGGGTGCATTCTTTTTTTTTTGCTAGAAGGATTCTCCTTTGGGCTACAAAGATCAAGGAGTGGGGTTTGTAGTGGGAAAGAAGAGTGATTTCTAGGCTTATATTGTAAGTCACCTGTGGTGCCATTGACTTGCTGCATGGTGCCCAGTCATCTTCACAGGGAAGAGTGGCTGTGGAAGTTGCTGATGAATGGAGAAGGAGAAATCTCATTGTTGTTCCTCCTCTCTGGTCAAACTGGAAGAGATACAGGAAGTATTTGAATCAAGAATTTCCAAACATGAAGATGATCTGTAGGAGTTTATTTATCTATATTGCCATGATAGCAATTCTCCCTGTTTTTCTTCATTCCTTAACTCAAATAAATAAAACTCTGTCCTGCTTAGTCCAAATACCAAGCTAATAGTGGTTTTTTCTCTCCTAGGAAGGGGAAATAAATAGAACTGCAAAGGAACATCAAGAGAATAGTGGTGAAATGCCCAGTAATTGTGCTGTCTACATGTACGTAGGTTCTCGTGTGATGTGTGTGATTCAGACTTTTGCCTTGAGTTTTGTTTTCAATGTAAGGAAGCTTCTTTCTATGAGGAATGTGCTGGAAAACCCTCTTTTTCTTTGGCTTTGCACCCCTCCATTGCAGTAGCTCTACCCTCCTAGCATGTGGTAAGACACTCAGCTCTCTGACAGTTTTCCTTCCAATTTTTACTAGCTGACAAGAGGGAGTGCATATTCTGGTCAGTTGGCCAATTTATGGACATTCTGACTTGCCAACTCTTCAGGCTTTTAAGGGAGTCCAAACAGAAAAGACAAAGATAGAGGTTGCAGGGACTTCTTCTTTCCTAATCATTGGAGACCATCTAGTAGAGTATCTGTCCTCTACTGAATTATATTGATGTTGGTAAGAGTTAGAGGTCTTGTAGTGTTTCGGATCTGACCCTGTTTGTGTGTGGCTGGTATGAAGTGTATCCATGATGGGGTAGACACACAGTGCAATAATACAGCCCTTGATTTTCAGGTCACTGGGTTTAAGATACCAGCATTCTGTTCAGGTTACTTCTCAAAATTTGATCTTTACATCAGCTCTGGGACACAAGGGACTTTCTTGCCCCTGGCTGAACCTTTACTCCTTGTGGACATAGACAACTGATACTATTAAACTTTCCATTTTGGGTACTGCCCAATTTAGCAGCTAGGTGGTTTTGGCTGAACTCTTATTTACTCTGTGCCTTTGCTTTTGAAAGGGAAGGATATGGAAAATGCTAAGGACACAGCAAGCCAGAAAGCTGTGCTCCATGTACAAGTTGTCACTTCCTATGTCACTGCAAGGGAGAACAGTGTTTCAATGTAATATCATAGAAACTTGTCCCTCAGCATGCAGTTAAGAAGTTGAAAGAGCAGAGGAAAAAAAAGCATTACAGTTGTGGATGAAACTGAGAGAGTTGCTGACCACAGACTGGGCTGCAAGTATTAAGCTCATTGTTAGTTGGAGCTAGCGAGAACACTAATTATGAGAAGACATTCCCTGTGGAACTTGCTTACCTTTGGAGGAGAATCTGGGCCATATCTACAAGAACAGGGGGCATACGTACCTCTTAAAATATTTCCAGTGTCACCACGTGTCTTTGTCCAGCGCTGAAACTTTAGACGGGTGCTGTTAACAGGTTCAAAGAAATGTGATCCGCTCAGGATGGGTTTATTTCTGTAAGGGTAGAACTGCACTAAAAATCCCCTGATAAAAGTTATTTACTTAAAATATCCTGGCTGAACACTGTCTTTTGGGTATTGAATTTTGCTCACCAGAGGTTTCTAGTTTTCAGGAGCACACAGAAGACTCTGCTTTGCTTTGTTGTCTGAACTACAAAAGCTAAGTTTTTAACACATGCTGTTTTACAGCTGAGACTCTGAAATGTACAGTATAACTTGCCTATCTTCCATATAGTTTGGGGATTTTGACTTTCTGTCTAGATGGCCATGAAATGGAGGTCATTGAATACAGTATTTTATCACTTACCCTATTTTTTGGAGCTTTGTATTCATTCTGGTTCACTTTACAGTAACACAATATGATTTTGAAAAGAGCTATAGAATATGAGGAGAGTGAAACCTTAAAGAGATTTTTTCTGAAAAAGAAAGTGATTTCTGATGACCATTTTCAGTAGGATATGCTTTCTTTTCCTGTAAAGGAGCAAGGCAGAGATAAGAAATGTTCCATGTTTTGTTGCAAAGAAATGTTTGTAGGAACAGACAGCAGCACTTTGCAGAAAGGGCTGCAAAAGAGGTCAGAATAAGTGCATTGGGTTTTGTATTGTCATGACTGCTTTTGCTTTCACTTGCTTAAGTGCTAAATTGTTCCCCCAGCTGGAAGGGGACTGCCTGAGCCCTTCATTTGCACACAGAGGGGCTGTAGCTACTGCTCTTGGCTTTTGGGAATTGGGAATGAACCCTTTGCTCAGAGCATTGGTTTTCAGCAGTGTGTGAAATGATGGCTTCTCAGACTGGATCCCAGCAATAGGGTTAAGGGAGTGCACTGCTAAAGGGGTAGCTGTTTTTATTTACATCTGGTTTGGTTTGAAGCAGGAGCAAATCTGCAGATGAATCTAAGAATTTGGAGTCTGAGGAGCTAACTGTGAGCCAGCTGCTCTGCTGCCTTAGAAATGAAACTCAGAAGAGGGAAAAACTTGAGAAGGAACTGCAGGATCACAAAGAGAGGTATGAAGTAGGTGCACTGTAACATTTGGAGCTGTTTTCTTTCAGGGTTGCTGCAGTTACCAGGTCTCCAGATGATCAGCAACAAGCTGAAATATCAGTGTGATTTGGATGGGGAAATTCCAGAGCACTCAGTTGTAATAACATTTTGTGGTTGTCCTTGTAGGGATAAACCACAGGTTCTCTTCCATGGGCAAAACAGAATTTATTTTGATTTCCTGAAGCGCCACAGATCAAGGCAAATTGCCCATTTCCTCTTGGGTTTGAACTATCTCCGGATTATTCAGAAAGATATGATGACTAGTTGTGGGTGTTCTCTCCATTCACTCCTCCACAGTTATTTGGTTTTGTATGAATCATCTCTGTGTGAGGCCTTAACCAAATCACTCTAAAACAGGATTACAGTCCTCTTCGTGATATTGGCAGGCTACATTTAGCAGTATGCAAGCTTGCAAAAGCTCCTTAGAAATGTATAAAATAAGTTTAATTCCAAACTTGTCTAAGAGAGTTTTCACAGTGAGACCTGCATGAGGGTCTGTCTCAGCTCAGTTCTGTGGGTATAAATCAGCATGACTGTTCAGGAGTGGTAAATTCCTCAAGCAGTTCCAGATCCCCACTTCACAGAGACAGAGTAAGAATTCCTGGACATTATCTACTATGAAAGGTTGGTGTCACAGTAATTGCTTCTATGTGGTCTTCCTAGAAGAGGTAATGAGCCATAACCAAACAATTCTTAGAAACCTCAGCCCCTGGAAATACCACAGAAAAACAGAGGCAATATTAATCACTGGATTCAGTGAACAGACTGACCTATTTCCAAAGCGCTGGCAATTTTGGACTGTACCAAAGATCACTCCCTTTGGACTGAATGTCATGACCTTCACCACACCTGCAGACTTACACATTCATTTTAATTAAATGTACACAGTGTCCTGTGTTCTTCAAGAACTCCCATGATTGTGCAGGCCTTCCTGCATGTCTGTGCTTTCCATTCTGCCTTGTGCTTTTTTGTGGCTCTGATGTTACAGCAGAGTACCTCATTTGCATGAAATCCTTGCATAGTCATGATCGCACCTGAAACATAAGCCAAATCCATCATTATTGTCTCCTTCTGTTTTCCAGACTGTCAAAGCTGGAGAAGGAAACCAGAAGCTGCCTGGAGAGTGGGACACAAACTGAACAGGAAGAAGAGAGTTCAGAAGCTGTAAGTACCTGTCCTCAGCCAAAATGTAACAACAGCTGACTTGTTGGGGTCAGCAACCTCACAGTCTAGATTTCCAGTCATTTCTACCTCCAGAAATCATCTAGACTGGGTGAATTTCCTCACTGCTGCCTAGGTCAGCTTTTGGATCAGAACTCAGTGACAGCATTCTGTAAAACAGACTTTAAATGTGGAGCTCATATGGCACCTGCTTTAGGTTTGTTCATATTTTTAGTGGGATTACAATGGCAGGGCATAACTATCTTGGACTGAGGTGCAGTTCCAGGCAAAAACTTAGTCCTGATGTTTTTAATTAAGGGTTTGAAAGAATGCTGGGGTTGGGATTCAGCTCCAGTCAGATGTGCCTGCAGCTGTAAGCTTCTGTGTGAGGTGAGCATGCAGTCCCATAGCCTTGGAGATCCTTGCTGGTTCAGTACAACTGCATAATACAGGCAATGAAGAGTGCTTGTATGTGAGCTGTGTGGGTTTCTGAAGTGCTGCATGGGATTTGGAAATATGCTATGGGATCTGTTGGAGACCTGTGCCCTTCTGAAGGTCAGGGCAGGGCTGGATTGGTTAAACAAGACCAGTCTGCAGTTGGGCCAAGAGATGCCCTTCCTAGGGAAAGCAGATGATGTCTTGGTTAATTAATGCTTTCCAGTGCTCTTATCTCAACTTTGCCTGAGTTACACCCTGAGTCCAAAGCTCCTCACTGAAGTGCTGATACTGAGGTCAGCACTTGTGCTTGTGCTGGCAGCTGTTTCCATCTACACTGTTGGGTTTCTCCAGAGCCTGTTGTCAGCAGAACTCATGTTACCTGCCCCTGTGGTAAAACGCAGGTCTTTAGTGGGACAGTGTGAGGAGGGCAGTGTGGAATAATTGCAAAGCCTTGTAGATGAGGCCTTATTAATGAGTGTAGAGTGGAACTGTGCAGACTGACTTAGGCTGTTTTCTCTGGATAAAGAGTAATACTTCCTGCTTATCTTTCTTAGCCTGCAACTTTACTATTTGAATTGTCCGTATGTAATTTTCATTATTTTTTCTCTAAAAGGTTGGCAGTGAAGTAGAAACCCTGAACCTGCAAGTTTGTGCTCTGTTTAAAGAGCTCCAGGAAGCCCATGGGAAGTTAAAAGAAGCAGAATTGATTCAGAAGAAACTTCAAGAAAAGTAAGGCTCTGAAGAGCAAAAGTTCTGTCATGACACCCAATACATCCTTGCATGACAACTCCTACATGGGGAAGCTTACCAGCTCTACAAATATCAACTTAAATAACTGTTTCATAGAAGTGCTGTAAAAGAATGCTCCTTCTTTGAAGTGGAGAAATGCAGAAATACAGCAATTGTCAGAAAATCTGAGCTGCCAACCTAGTTGTACAAATAGAACCTCAATGCCTTGAATTACAAGATTTGGGTTGTAACCCTTCATGATGTAAAGGCAAATCTTTTCTGTTTTCTCCTTCCTATAATCAATCCTTATTCTGGCTTTAGGGAAAAAAGCCAAGGGAACTGGTTATGACCTTTTCACATGAGCCATCTGGGCTTTTGAAGGAAATTGTGTAGGTTATAAAAGACCCTCACTTTTTTTGCTTAGTTTCCTGTCAAATTCCAGTTCTTTGAGATTCATAATAGTAAGAAAGTAAGTGTTGGTTTCAGTAGCTGTGCTTTCTGAAGGTTGTTTATAGACTAATTTTTGTCTTTCTATATTCTTCATCAAAATAAGTCTTTAAAGTGAACCACAAAAATACTCTGCTAGTGGGCAGAATCCATCAGGAGAGGGTGAACAGGAGAGATCAACCTTTTTTTCTTGTTCTGTCAGGTGCCAGGTACTGGAAAGAAAAAGCTTGGCTGCTGCATCGGAATTGGAGGAGAAGCAGCAGCTAATATACACCATCAAGAAGCTGGAACTTCAGGTGGAGAGCATTCAGGCTGAGGTCAAGCTGGAACAAGCCAAAACACATGAAGAAAAGTGAGTATGACTTGGTTTTGTATTCCAGGGAGGTATTGTTGGTGAGGAAGTGAAGTCCCAGGGAACCTGGTCAAAGGGGAATTGAATCTGAAGTACTACTTTTGTGTCCTGCACCCTTTGAAACTCTGTTATGTCTGTAGATTATGAAGTAGAAGTCTGTATTCTTTCATCTACTGAACCGCTCACTTGGGAATACTTGAGCTGTCAACTCTGACTTGTATCTTCCTTTAATCATAAAGCCAAAGGTGGACTAGAGCTGGGTGTAACATACGAGTGGAGGAAGCAGAGAAGTGACAACAGCTGTGCCACTGACTAGCAGGGGTAAATGCGGACACATCCTGGAGGGCAGGGACAAGTCAGGTGGTGACAGTGCTGGGAAAGTGACATTAATGAAGAGGTCTGCAATCCCTACAATATGTTTGCACTAGGAGAGTCAAGTGTGTGGTGAAGCTGAGGTAAAGAGAGGCTGTTTGCTTTGGCTCCCTGCTCCCCTTCATGTGCAGTCCATGTAAGGAGTGTGAAAATGTCAGTCCACACTGTTCAGAGAGGCTGAACTTCCTGAAGGACACATTTTCAGCTGCTGCAGAAGCTGCTTGTTATCTTTGGAGTCTGTGTCTTGTTCTTCTGATGAATTCTCCTTTACTGGAAGTCTGAGTCAAGACTTGGATGTCTTCCTAAGAGGGGTGTTACATTTTTAACAGAATTTGTGAGCTTTGTATAAAAATACTGAGTGATGGATTCTTCAATATGAAATGCAGATGATCAGAAAGGACTTTTGTTGGCACGCAATCCATGGATAGTGCGGCACACAACTCATTGGAAGAGAGATGCTGAGAAATGGAGCATGACTTTTTCTCACCAGAAATGCAGATTGATTTGCCAGAAGCCAGTAGTGGCTTTTTTTTAAGTTCTAACATGATTTAGATTTCAAAGAATTGTTTCAAACCTTCATCTCTTTTCTTGTCATAAACAGGGCAAGATACAATAACCTCCAGGATTCATATAGCAAACTCCTTCCAGAACTCACTGAGGCAATGAAAAAAATTGATGAAATGAAACTCAAAGAGGTAAAATCATCACAAGAAGAAATTGTAATTAATTAGGAGTGAGCAGGAAGGGATGGGAGAAATCTCTAGGATCAAATTTGGGCAGGAAACCATTGTCATCCCTTCTACATAATAACATGCAACGTAGCAGCACTGCTCTGATAAACATAGATCCTGTGCTCTCAGTTACAGAGAACTTTATCCACACATCAGTACTTCCATGGTGTTTTCCGGGTAAGGTCTAATCTGCAGTGCAGCATAGAGTCCAGTCCTTGGACAGAAGCGATAGACACATCAGTGTTCCTGCAGCATCATTTATAAAATTGTCGTAAATATATAAACATTTTTGTATTCTTAAATAGAATGCCTCCACAATGAAATCTTGTTAATAACTGAACCACCATGGAAGTGCCAGATTGTTCTGTGTAATTTCAGAAACATCTTTTACAATGTCCACTAGGGAGTTGTTGTTTAACTTGATACAATGTAGTTTGAAAAGCTCAAAACTAATCTTTAAGGTAAAATATCAGTCACCACTGCTATCTTAGTCCAAGCTCCTTTGGTGACCAAAATTGGAGCCTTTTCCAAGGACAGGAGGAGTAAGAAGCAAACATTCACTTTGAGGAGGGTCATATTTGGAGCTCATCTCATAATCACAGTTCTCCTTTGCAGCTGGACAAAGTGGATAAAGCTGTGGTGGAACAACTGACAGCAAAGGTGGAGTTGGCAGAACAAGCCCTTGCTGCAAAGCAGCTCCAGATAGATGAAATGAAGCAGCTAATTGCTAAGCAAGAGGAGGACCTTGAAACTATGTCTGTGCTCCGTGCTCAGGTATCAGCTCTTCTTCACAAACTGGCTACTTCCCTGATCCAGTATTCAGAAACCAGGAAGTATTTAATGGCTCACTCTGGAATACTGAATATGTTTTCTCAACTTTAACGCATTATTCCCCTTGCTTGGCTTGCCTTGCAGATCCCTGCAGAGCCTTTACCCACTATATTCTAGGGCTCTGTAGGAGGAACTGTGTATGCTGGAGTCTGGCACAACAGAAGTTGGGAGTAGATGTGCATTTAGAACCACTGGCTTAAGAATCACTGTGTATGTTTTAGGGATGATTTTACTCAAACCAGCACGTGTTAAATGACAAAAAGGGTTTGCCTCACATTTAAGGCACAGAACTGGCATCTTGGCCTGGTTCCACTATCTGAGCCACAGATTTGTCAGTGTGACAGTCAAGTCACTTCCTCACTGCTTGTCTGTGCCTTGTTTCTGCTTCTGTACAGCAGGGGCAACAGCTGTGTCCCAGGTAAGGCACTTGGAGTATCTTCTACAGAGTCCAGAAACAGTTAGGTCTCCTTCACCTTGTGAGAAGTGCAGGTCTTGGCTTTGCAGTGTGTGGGTATTTTGAGCAGATGCAGATTATGATATAGATTTTTGATTTTGACATATAATATACGAATATGGTTCAGTCAAAGTTACAAATTTTCAGCCTGATTTCATTTCTCTGATCAGATGGAGGTTTATTGTTCTGATTTCCATGCCGAGAGAGCAGCGAGAGAGAAGATCCATGAGGAGAAGGAGCAGTTGGCTGTCCAGCTGGCATACCTGCTAAAAGAGCAGCAAAACCTTGAAGATCTTAGCCGGTGAGAACAGACTTTGACTGAACTGCCTTTGCACTGTCCTGTTACTCTCTACTGGAGTTGACCAACACTGTCTTGCGAGCATCTCAGTAGAAAGGCAAATAACTTTTCAGACATTTCTTGCATCATTTGAATTTAAAAGGAGAAAAAAAGTGAATTGGCTGGCTTCTCATTTTAGTTTTCTGGTAGAATCTCTGTAAAGTGCATTAGTTCTTAGTTGGGCGCCTTAGTAAGTTTTCATTTTGGATGATTCATGCTTGGTAAATTCTCCCTGCTGATCCATGTGAGTTTCTTTGGGTTCTGGTGTCAATTTTAGCAGTGAATCTGCAGCTAATCTTGCTGCTTGTGTGCCAGGGATATCTGCTGCTTCTCCAGGAGGCAGTGCTGAGTACACAGTTCCGAGTACTGTGGTAATTGAATCAAGTTACATTTCACATTAACTGTACACTGAGCCCTTTTTCCAGTATAACTTGCTTTTCTACTTTAAGCAAATTTGCAGTTTTCCCTGAACAGCTGAGAGTCCTTGGAGCTTTCCAGAGAAGTGTGCCCTAGATCCCTAGGTGTGTGGCTGCCCAAATCCTGCTGATGGTATCAGTTGCATGACCCTGATTTCAGCAGGCCTCTGGCACGATCTCACAAAGCAGTGACATTTCTAGGTCCTCTTTCTGAGCATCCGTTGTGAACTAAATGCATGACCAGTTGACAGGAGTCTGTTTTCAGAGCCTTTGACTTGTTTATTCTCCACAGAACCTCTCTGGCAGAGATGCAGAGTCGCCACGGAGCCAGGATGCCGGATCGGGAGCACTCGCCTCACCTTGTCCAAAGAGGTACTGCAAGCACCTCCTCCAGCTCTCAGGGTCAGGTTCAGGTTAAACCAGCTTTGCCTGGCTGCAGGCAGCTTCCCTCTGGCTATTCTGGCAGCTGGGTGGCTGCAGAGAGCAAAATCAGATAATATAACAGGTAATCATTTATCTTTTCTGCTTTCAGGAACCAATAGTCAAGACTGGCCAGAGCAGCAGAATATTTCAATTTATTCATGTCCTAAATGTGAAGAAATTCTACCTGATTTGGACACACTGCAGATTCACGTTATGGACTGCATTAACTGAGTGATGTCCTCCAATTCTTCATCTTCTGGAATTTCATCTGCCAAACACTTTGGGTTTCTTTCTTTCTTACTCAAATAATGCTCAGATCATATATCCTGCGAAGGAGTTTTTCAGGGGTTTTCTCATTAAACCAGTGGGAAAGGGGTTACTCTTCCCCTGCCCTTTAGTCACTAATTTTGTTGTAATCTGCTTTAGGGAAATTTTCATAGATTAACAACATGGATGTGCTACAGAACTCGCGGTGTGTCTGCTGCTGTGAAACCTTTCAGGAACATTCCCCTGAAGTGCTCTGCTCTATGGCTGCCCTGCAGAACAGGGCTGAATCACTGAAGTCAGAGGAGAGATGAGGTATTTGCTGATCAACTCAAAGTACTGTGAGACTGTAAATACTTCATCTCTCATATACTATATACCAGGAAATTAATACATGAAAAAAGCTGTTTGAGAAGCTTTCAGCAAAATGGAATAGTGCTGTATTCATTGAACATCTGAAGCGAACCCTGCTGTTTCTCCAGATGGCCATTTTATTGCTGCCCTTGTGACCATACTAATCTGATCTTAAATTTTTGATGGCTTATGTAACTTCTTGCTTTAGCCAGATGTGGGTAAGGTTTAAAATGGATCAGCTAGGTCTGATATATGTAGCTCCTGGTATACTCAAGTCACTCGGTTTTATAGAATTGTTAATTTTTATGATGTTGTCATAATTTTTCTTTATTATAATAAAAGCATTTGAACTTGTACAGTATTGTGGTAGAAAGCACTGAGATGGATGTAACCTAATTTAAAAAGAGTATAGTGGATTTTCACATATCAAAATAAATCTATTACAATTATAAATTTATCTATGCCTGTGAATACTTGGGAGACTGAAACAGGATTGCAAATTCCTATGTCTGAAAAACTTGTGTAGAAAGAACTGTTGTGGATTAGTTCTGTTCTTGCCCTCCCAGGTATTGTTATCTTGACAAAAGGGAGACAATCCAGTTTTTGCCCTTGTAATTTGTGTAAGTTTTTTACTTTGTCACTGTTCTAAATATCACTTGTAGACTCTGGATTCTTACTTTCTATTATAGCTCATCTATAGCTTCATCCATCATTTCAGGTAACATAAGTGCTGACTGTTGTGAAGAGGTATTCATCAGCCCAGTTGTAACCTTCTTCAATTGCAAGTAGTCTCAGCAGATGCAATCTCTTACTGTTTTTTAATTGGTTCCTTGTGACTCTAGGATTTATGGGCTTTTTTTACCCTGAATCCAATTTTATTATGGGAGCTTTGTGACAGTTATGGATTCTGCAATGGTCAAAATCTGATGGAAATGCTACTAGGCCAGAAGCAAACTAACAGAATGATAATAGAGGTGATTTCATCTGAGAAGTATTAACCTTAATGAAGAAACAGAAAATCATTGTGAAAGGCCGACGAAGGAATAACTTACACATTCATCAAGTCAAAAGAAATCATTTGAGGAGGTTTCAGAGAGAAGAGATCTTAGCACAGGAATACTAACAGGAAAACATGGGCATTAGGTGAAGTAGGTCTTAGAAAGATAAAAGAGTAGGTCTAATAGTACAAATCAGGAGGGGCAAGGAACTCCAGAAGATAAAGCCACAATACACTGAAACCTGTTCATGCTACAGGGCCGATTATTTTTCTGTTGTCATTACTAACTGCAGTCCAGCAATGAGCTTGAACATCCTCAGAAATATTTTTCACAGAATTATTTCTAGTTGTACCAAAGAAATGCTGAACCAAACTACAAAATTCTGTCCACTGCCTGTGGCAATAACTGGGATTGAATTTGCTAGTGTAACACAAGTGTTGACATTATTTAGGTTATCCAGATGGGGATGGCTCCTGCTGTGACCCCTCCCTGAGGCTGCTCTGCCCAGACACGGGCAACTCTGCAGCTAAATGGGCTTACCCAGAGCCTGTATCAGGAATGTGTCCAGCAGGACCAGGGATGTGATTCTTCCCACTGTGCTGGGCACTGGTGTGACCACACCTCGACTGCTGTGTCCAGTTCTGGCCCCTCAGTTCAGGAAGGACATTGAGGTGCTGGAGCGTGCCCAGAGATGGGCAACAGAGTTGGTGAAGGGTTTGGAGCACAAGTCTGTTGAGCAGCAGCTGAGGGAGCTGGGGGGGCTCTGCCTGGAGAAAAGGAGGCTCAAGGGGGACCTCACCACTCTCTAAAACTCCCTGACAGGAGGGTGCAGCCAGGTGGGGGTCGGGCTCTGCTCCTGGCTAACCAGCGACAGGACGAAAGGACATGGGCTCCAGCTGCACCAGAGAAGGTTTAGGTTGGACATTGGGAGGAATTTCTTCACAGAAATGGTGATTAAACCTCATCAATCAATAGTCCGCCATTCGCCCGCCCCCTCCCCTCCGCCCGCCCACAGCCAAGATGGCGCCGGGCAGCGCCGCTGCTGCCAGCACACGAGATGGCGCGAGCGCGCATGCGCGGGAAGGGGCGGGGCCGGCCCGAATTGTGGCGGGGAGCTGGCGGCGCGCGCGGCGGTGAGCGGGGTCTGTGAGGGGAGCGGGACACGCGGATCTGTCCCGGGGAATGGAGCCTGGGCAGGGGGGTCGGGGAGCCGCGGGGGAGGGAGCCCCGGGGGCGGCCGGGGTTCCACTGGGTGGCAGAGGCGGCGAACGGAGAGAGGAACCGTGAGGGGAAAAAAGCGCGGGGTCCGCGGTGGTCACTGGCCTGGCCTGCTCGCGCGAGTTCTGCAGTTTTGCTGAAAATGAATGTTGTGGAGAAAGAGAGAACCATCAAAAGTGGAATTTATGGGCGAATCAAAAGGAAGACCTGTAAGCACAGTTAGAGTTTGTGACTAATTCGGCCTCAGTGGATATCCCATCTTTCTTACTCAAGCTTCCTTGGGCCATCCATGTCCGCCCGTGCGGATTGTTTTTCGCGGGCCCTTCTCCATGAAATGGAGAAGCTGTGAGAAACACAGAATGTACACTTTTGAGAATAACGACTGTTAGACTTTAGTAACTAGTTAAATGCCAATTGTAATTATGGGGCAGGATTGGTGAAGTAGAAAGGGTAATTTCCATGAGAACATGGTAGGCATTTCTTAAATTCTGTGTCTGTAATGGCCTTTTTTCTAAGAGTAGCGTTCTTATGCTGCAGCGAGTTTAGCATGGGTCAGACTTTTGATGTGGAAAATATATGTGAAGGTTTTAAATTTAGTGGAGTCCTCATCTGCAGCTATAAACAAAACCAAGCTGGTGGACTGCAAGTTGTCAAATAAGGAGTCTGAACACAATATATATTTCTAGATGAAGTATATGAACTTTAATAGTATCACTTTTGTTCTCCCCATAGCAGAGAATATTTTGCCTTGAGGGGCTCTTGCAGGAATCCTGGTGAAACCATGGACGGTAAGGGAGAAAATTTTACTTTCTGAAATTACTTTCAGTAGGAAGCTTGTCTTCTTGTTAGCATGTTAGTTAATAAGCTCAAGTGTTCAGAAAACCTGGTAAGGCTTTTAGCAAAAGAATTTACATTCCACTGAGTTTATTTGCAGAGTCCTTTGAGGCTGCCTCTTGTCTTCCTTCTTGTTACTTTACTGTGAGGCTGCTCTGTGCCTTCCCTGGTTTGGTGTTTTCCTCAGAAACAAGGGCTAAATCACTTTCTTGGTTTGTTCAGAATTTCAGTTTTGGTATGTCTGCTCCATTCCTCTCTCTGTACTTGTCTTTTCTCTATTATTTGTCCCTTTGTCACTATTTCTTTGCTCTTCATGTTTTTCCATGAGCAAACTATATCCGAGAATATGCTTTGTTACCTGCCTAGCATCTCCCTCTTCCCTTTCCATTGGCAAAAGCCACATGGGTGTCTCTGTTGGCTACATCTTTAACAGGCTCCAGGCTTTTCTGTGTGACAGCAGCTGCTGTTGAAGGAGCTGTCAGGAGGAAAAAGGAGGGAAAGCCAGTGCTAAGTAGCTGGCAAGTTTTCTGCTGACTTGCCAGCTTGTGTCACAACCTGAGAGCAACCACATTTCCATCTGACCTCACATCAGGATCTGCTCTAGATGCCTTTAGCTAAAGCTGAAGTGTTTTTTTTTTTTAAATGCCACTTGCTGCTCTGATTTAGTTTCAGTTGCTATTAGCTTGGAATCAGGCTGCCTTGGATGTTTTATTCCTTGGGAGCTTTCTTCTAACTGGACAGGAATAACTCTGGGTTTAATTTTTGCCTTAGCTGATGATGACTTGGACCTGTTGGCTTCCCTCCTGGAAGAAAATGAAGCAACTGAGGAGAGGAATTCTCCTGAGGAGGAAGATGCTCCAGAGGATGAGGAGGGAGAACCAGATGAATACGATGAGCTCTTTGATGCAGAAGATGATGCGTCCTACACTGAGGAGGTTGATGCTGAGGACAGCATGATTGATGAGCAGAAGGAGAACCTGGCTACACTGTTTGGAGATGTAGATGACCTGCTGGAAGAGGAGGAGGCAGAGAAAGCTGTCCCCACTTCAGCTCCCAGTCAGGCGAAAGAGAAAACCAATGAAGAATTGCAAGGTTTCTGTAACAGCATCTTTGATCTGTTTTACTGGATATAATCTCTCTTTAGAGAGCTAATGGGCAGGACGTAGGGCCTGCTGCTTCTGGATGATGTCTGGAGAGGAAATACTGAAAGGCCTTGTGAAAGTTTCTAAGTTCAGTTTTCAATGCTCAATGACCAAACTTGTTTTACCAAAAGAAAGACAGAGGACTTAAGTAAGCCAGGGAGACTAACATAGCTGTGCTGAGCAGCATGGGGAAGTTTGCCTGTGCATTGTCTGGTGAAAAGCAATGTTGTCTCAGTCTTCAGGGCATCAGATATCATCCTGGCATCTTTCACCAGCACACCAGTCCCTTCCCCCTCAGGGCTTATTGACAGGAGGTTCTGCCATACCAGTCAGTGTGGAAGCAGAGTTGGCCACAGCTTTCCTGTGTCCAGGCTGTGTATTTGATTATATTAGAAGCACTTACTTATTCTAAGGAGTGCAACCATCAACCATTTAAATTGCCTTATAGTGAGTAGGAAAGTTTTATTCAACATGGGTAGGAATATACCACAATTAAGTAAAATATTTTTATGAGAGGAGCCAGCTCCAGACTGTACAGAAAACTTTGCCTTCACTGTGCAGAATCAAGTAAATCTGCATTGCGACTCAAGTCTTCATTTTCTAAGTTTCCATGATGCAGTAAAACTGCCAGACTTCCAGGGATCTCATAAATCCCTGTTTGCAATGGCTTCCTGCTGTCTTCATTATTATCCTTTTTCTTCTCCTTTCATTCCTAGCTGAGCTGAAAAAATTGCAAGAACAGATGAAGACATTACAGGAGCAGTTGCAGAAGACTGCTCTTGGGCAGCAATCCAGTTCAGGCCCTGAAAAGAAAACCCCTGGTAATGAGACTAATTATATGGATTTATGATTTATTGGCTTACCAAGGTGAATTTATAGGCAGGACAAAATAATCCTGCAGTGGGCACTAAGTAGCAAGGAGGAATGGTGGTCTGGTGTATTCCCACGCAGGTTGTTTCTTACAGCTACAGATTAAATCAATTTGGGTCTCTATCATGGATTAATTCTACATCGGACAGCTTCCATGACTACGTGCTCCAGACTCTTCTGGAAGTGTCCCTTCTTACTGGCAGATGTTGGTACACCCAGTATATGCAGCTGTGTTTGTTCCTCCAGCATGTTGGATGTATGGAAAAATTGCAAAGCAGAGGGGTGTTTCTACTTGCCACAGCTTTGAGACTGCAGTGACATCTGAAGTTTTAAACTGTTGTGGGGAAGAGTCTTTGGGGCGTTGTCAGCTGTTGCATTCCAGGTGCCAGCTTGGCTGAAGGGTTTCCATGTGGGGCACTGACTTAGACTTGTTATTGAGGAATTACATAGTTTGGAGCAGTGCTTAGAGTCTGAGTCCAGATCCCGAGGTCTCACGGTTTTTTGTTTCCTTGGCCAGGTAAATCTCCCTGTCCACCCTTAAAGGAAAGGAAAGTTCAGAAGCTGCAAGAGTCTCCAAGCTTCTCGGCCCAGCTGGGCAATCCTTTACTGCCAGCCAAGCGAGGAATGCAGAAACCAAACGCATCCTCAGCAGGTACCATTCTCAGTCTGCCTTTCACTAAAACACACTGAGCTTCTGTCCAAAGCTTATAGTTCCTAGCAGTGGTGTGGACACATCCAGGACAGTGTTATACTACTCAGTACACCAGGAGCGGTCTGATCACAGTGGCAGAGATCTTATTAGAGTTAATTATTGTATTCTTTGTAATGGGAACTATGCCCTTTTTTTTCTGCTAAAGAGAACAAGATTCCTCCTCCACGGCAAATCCTCAGTCTGGCGTTCCAGCCTCTCCAGTCTGCCGTAGGGAACACACCCAGTAAAGTGACCAGAGAGAAGACTTCTCTTGTGCCTGCATGTTCCAGTGCAACCACCCAGCCAGTGTCTGTGGAAACCTTCTCAGGACTGAGATTAAGGTCAGCAGCCCAACTCTGAATGCTGTCTGGGGACAACCCCTCCAGTAATGGCAGAGAAAACACAATGTATATATGTGGTTTAACCATGTCAGATTAGTCACTTGGCATCAGGGGGTATAACACGAAGCCACAGCAATGGCTGGTAGATCAGTAATTAAGTAACATTGACTTTTGGCTTAGTACCATGTTTCTGTTTTCACCTCTGCTCTTTTCTAACAAAAGCTCTAATTTTATTAGTGCTGCCTTCTCTGGGATATCCTCAGTGGTGGAGCAGGGAAGCAGTAGCTATTGTGCAAAGCCCAGATGAGCTCCTCTTGAGACAGTTTTTGCTCCACACAGAAGCCTCAGGAGCTACTCACCATCCCTATACTCAGTGTGGCCACAAGAGGACTCTGAATGCTCAGAGTGTCCTCACCAGAACCTGTGCTATGTTCCCAGCTCAGTCAGCCATTCTTGGTTAGTCTGAAATGAGCAGAGTTAATGCAGGCTTGGGGCTGAGTTGCAGTGCAGCTCTTTGGACAAAAACCAATGTCATCAGCAGCTTTCTCATATGGGAGGTTTCATTTCAAGTGACCTCAGGGTGAAGTAAGGCACAGAGGTGTTTTGCAGGAAGATATAGTGTCCCCACAAAGGTGCTGCTTGCTTTTGATTATCCACTTGTGCCTATGGATGTGTTCTCTTTTACCTGCTTTCACCGGATCTAGAAAACCCCGGGTGTCTTCAGCTGAAATGGACAGGAAAATGGCTAACAGGAAGCTCCTCCGACTGTCTCAGCTGAAAAACAAACTTGCTACTGAAAATCTGGAGGAAATAGACTGGGTAACATTTGGAGTCATAGTGAGGAAGGTCACTCCTCAGAGCACAAATAATGTAAGTAACTTCATTGAATCCCTTGCTCAGTTCAAGTGAATTGCTGGTGGTCTTGCCTGAGAAACTTTCCTACGTCTTCAACTTAATCAGCCAACTCCATGTAGTTAATGGAAGACTTCTGTATTAAGGATCTTGGCTTGTCTGGTTTCATCCAGTAATGTACATGTCCTATAGAAAGTCATTGATGAAACAGATCTGGATATGCTGTGGTTTTATGTTCAGTGGGGTAAAAACTTCTATTCAACAAGCAAGCGTGCTGCCCAGCTTTAATGCCGGAAAGTTTGGTGGTAGCAGTATTGTTGTGCTGTTTTGGCCTTTAGGAACCCCGGAACTGGCAGCATGGATGGCTGGAGATACTGTATCTAACCTCTACTGAGGTTACAAAGTGTGTTTTTCTAAATCAACAAACCTTGGAGGGGGTGAAATCAGAACAGCTCCTTAAATGAAACAACCAGAGAGGTGCAGTCAGTGTCACCAGCAGCAAAGCTGAAGGGAAAGGGAATGTCTGTTCCAGGGCAGGACCTTCAGTATCTGGCGGCTGAACGACCTGCGGGACCTCAATGAGTGCGTCTCTCTTTTCCTGTTTGGTGAAGTCCACAAGGAGCACTGGAAGACTGACCAAGGCACAGTCATTGGCCTGCTCAATGCCAACCCTATGAAACCTAAAGAAGGCTCAGACGAGGTGAGAGGATTTTTCATTCAGCTGTAGATAAAAACCTATAGCTGAACCTTTTCATGTTTGGCTGAGATTTAGCTTTATAACACATCTTAAGGTTGAATTGCAGCAGTTTGCCCAACAGTCTGAATTGCATTCAGGTAGTTGCATGGTGTGTATTTTCTCCTGGCCTCCTGGAAGACTGAACTTCAAGAAGTCCTATGAAGCATTTAAATCCAGAGTTTTTTCCAGTGTTTAACCTGCTCCAGGTAGCACTTGGCTCTTCCACAAATATAGGGAGTGTATTTTCATTTCAGTTTATTCAGCTACTTCAGTGCAACACCTATTTCAGGCTAGAGGTCTCTCAAAGCTGAAAAAGGTGGAGAAGCTCATTTCTCTCTTCTAATTCAAGCATGAGATACGATTGCAAAATGTTTCTGGTTCAAGAATCACAACTGAGAAGCAGCAATATTTGATTTATTAAACAAACAATGTATTATGTAAATATATGTCAGTTGATACATAGTAGTTCACTTGTTTAATTGATTATTTATAAATGCAGAACATGATGAATTACTTCTCTGTATGTATCAAAACATTTAAGACAGCTTCATTTTGCTAATAAATTAATATATTTTTAATTGCACTGGAATGGAACCTGTTTCCAGTTGCTTCTTTCAAGGGGAGTTTCAGTCTAGCAGCTGATCGTGTAGTGTTCTGCATTTTAAATTCTCCAAATAGAAAAATTAAGGATCACATTAATTGTCTTTTAAGCTAAATAATTGCTTAAATTAGCATGAATAAGCAGTAGATAGTCCCCTTGGTGAGCAGAAAGGCAAACCACATTTAATAGGAGGGCTGAATTTAACTGTCAAGAATGGCTCTTCTTAGCTAAAATGTTCACATTTATTACTACATTAAAACTGACTTCTGAAATTATTCCTTGACTACAGACACAGTTCCTGGTGTATTTGGTTGAGTGAAGCAGATGCTCTTCTTGCACAGGACTCAGTTTTCACTCAGTTTTGACCAAGACATTTGGAGAGGGACAGAGAGCCCTGTTACAGCTCTTCCTCCCATCCCCTGCTGGATGTGGGGGTCATGGTGGCATCAGAGCCAAGCAGCTGTACAGGACCATTTACTGCACAATTAGATCTGCCTTAGCATTTTTTGGTCTCCTGAGGCTCTGAGCATAGAACTCAAATGTCTTTCATCTCTTTGTGAGAAATAAATTCACTTTTTTCTTTTTAACTGAGCCATTTCTCAATCTCAATAGGACATGTGGCTTTCTTAAGCTAGGCCTGCATTTTGAGACTACGTTGGTAGTACCAGAGGTACTGAATCAGATCAGACAAGCCAGTGACATCTAGAAAGAGGCCCATCCAGGCCTAAAGGCATGTTCTGGTTTCTGTCTAGGTGTGTTTGTCTGTTGACCATCCTCAGAAGATCCTCCTCATGGGAGAAGCTCTGGATATGGGCACCTGCAAAGCCAGGAAGAAGAACGGTGATCCCTGTGCACAGATTGTGAATCTGGTCTGTATCTCAGTAGTCAGGGCGTTCCTAAACTGGTGGTGAAAATCCAGCTGCTGACTTTGTACTGATACTCTGACTTTTTTACTTGTTTCTGGGTCTTGACTTGCAACTAATTAAGTGGGTGGAGAAAGTGAGAAATGAAACTGCGAGGAGTGTTTCTGTGCTGTCACTGTGTAGCAGCAGGGGATTTCCCTGAATCCAAGGCTGGTGCTGCAGTGAAAGGAGATGATCTTGACCCATGGTTGCCACACCCTTTCACTCTCATTTGCTCCAGTGCAAGCTTCCATGCACTGCACTAGAGAACTCATCCAGAGAAAAAAACAGGAGATTTTTTGGGGGGGAATGGCTGTTTTTTGGAATGGTTTTAACCCAATGAGCTCCCTGGTCTAGTGTGCCTGCAAGCTGTTACAACATTTATTCCTGAATGTGGGGCATTGGAGATGAGAGAAAAAGGTGTTGGGATCCTGCTTTTAGGACCTTAATGACTTGTACTAGTTTAAAGGACTTGTGGATTATGTTACTTCATGGCTATGGTGATGCTGTGATAGCTGAAAGGGACTCTGTCTGGGTTGTAGTTAGTAGGGTATCACTTAAATGGAGGAGAAAATACGAAGGAATGAAGAACTGGGGAGGAGCTGAAAATGTGTGAAGTGGGAGGAAGACAAATACAGAAGGCACCTGTAGCCAACCAAGGTTGTGATTGCAGACCCAGTCCAGGAGGAGGCTATGCATCCAGTACATAAAATTGAGTAGAGTCAAGAATACAGAATCTGGGCAAGAGGTCCTGGGTGGGATATGAGTTGACTTCAAGGAATAGCCTTAAAATTCTTTGGTGCACAAGGTTGTTTCCAGTGATTAGTTTAGGCAATTTTAGCTTTGTTTTTCATTGCTCAAGTGTGGGCAATATTTTTGCTTAGCTGGTCAAATGCTGGAGTGCCACAGTAGAGATGTTACTTCAGTTTAGCCATAGAAGGATGCATGTGGGTGAGAGGAATGAAGTAAATTGTAATTGGTGGTGTTCTGTAACAGGCTTCTCCCATTTCTTTTCAGAATGACTGTGAATATTGTCAGTATCACATACAATCCCAGTACAAGAAGCTCAGCTCAAGGCGGGCAGAGCTGCAGTCCACCTTTTCTGGTGGCCGCGTTCCCAAAAAATTTGGTCGGAAAAATCCCACTTTGAAGGAGAGGCTGTGTCAGGATGGGTTTTACTATGGAGGAGTCTCTTCAGCAGCATATGCAGCCTCAGTGTAAGATAAACCATTTATTTCCCTTGCTTTTGAACAGAATTTCCCTTATGTGTGCATGGGAGCCTGAAGCTATATCTAAGGAAGTCTATTCCGTTAGAGAACCCTTTGCCTTGACTACATTCACCAAGTAGAAAAAAATGCCCCACTTTTGGCATAATCCTACTGGCCACATGGGGTAACAGAGCAGCTGTTTGATAGGAAAGTTTTCAGTTGGTAGTAAGATGTGGTATGGGGTGTTTTTACCTCTACATTATTACTGAAGCCAGGGAGCTTTATGTTTCAGTAAGTTAATGAACTTTGAGATCACGAGATCCCAAGCATTCAAGTCTCCAAGATTGTGACTGTACTTTGTTATGGCTCACTGCATTTAATCCTAGAATCAGTGTATTCTGTATTGCCTCATGTCTTCCTTGGCTGAAATAATAGTGTCACTATGGGTTAAGGAGGAAACAGGAGTGACCAAGATCAGTATGCATCTCATAGGTCCTTTATCCAAATCCCATGAAGACTGCTGTGGAAAGATGAGTCACAGCTGGATCCAACTGTGCTTGTACACAGCTTTTATTCCCTTACCACTACCCTCTAATTGATACCTCGTGTGACTCCACAGTAATGAAGCAATTCCAACCTCCTTTCCATTCCTGGAACTAAGCTCTAATGTATGTTTAGTTTTCCTTTAATAGGAAATACATATCTCAACAAAGGGAGAAATGGGAGATCCTAAACATTATGCTGGAATTTGGGTTTAGATTCACATCCTTCCCAAAAGCAGACTGATGGCCCTATGGGGTGGCTGGAGTTTTGTTGTAGCACTGGGCGGGTATTAAAGCTCCTGTCTTGCTCCAAGCATGGGAATACTCTGATGTTCTGGATTTGTTTCCTCTTTCTAGTGCAGCAGCTACTGTGCCAAAAAAGAAGATTCAAACCACTCTCTCCAACCTGGTCGTGAGAGGAGCTGATGCAATTGTCCAGGAAACCAGGCAGAAAATTGGTACGCAATTACCCAAGTAGTCTGTTCACTCTTTGGATGTTTCCAGCTCGATGTGTAGATGTGTCCCAGGGCCTTCTACTCACTGAATGAACCTGGCAGTCACTTTGCTGCAGAAGTGGTCATTTGCAGGCAGCTTTCTCAGTTGGTCAAAATGCCTCTTCCCTCTTGAGATCCCAGTTTCAAGGCAAATGTAACTAAGCAACTGTGTAGCTCCATGCATCTTTTTTTTCATCAGTGCCCCCAGATTAAGTCTCCTGTTCTGTCTTTGGACAGTGACAGAAGATCTTTGCCAGATTAATGGGAATTGGAAGTTTTAAGAACTTTGAACCAGAAGATTTATTTTATTTGATTAAAATAAATTGCTTCTGTCAACCTTGAAAGCTGCTAAGGAATACTAAGTATAAATCAGTCAGTCTGCAATGCAGGGGACCTCCTGAGAACCCACCCTGTTTCTAGTGCTTTTCTTTTGTGTCAAAGCATGTTCCTTTCTTAGCCCCTGGGATGTCACCAATCTTCTCTGCCTCTGTTCTGTTTCTGTAAAGCACTTGTAATATTACACCTTTGTGCTCCTTGGAGAGCAGGTGACAAATAATTCAAACTGTGTTCCAGATGCCACTTAGATGTCTTATTTACATCTTCCAGTTCCATCAGTTGCCTCCATTTCAGACAACATAGTGTATGTCCATAGCAGCTTTTAGCTGCTCTTAATTCTCCAGGGATAAAGTGTGGAGGCTTCTGGACTGTCAAGCATCTTTAAAATGGGAATGGTGGGAGTAACACAGACAGCCAAGGCTGATGAGGAACTGAGTGATGAAGTTTCTGAAGGGGTAGGAATGTCTGTGACAAAGGACAAGACCTTGGGCAACCAAATATAACGTAAAAGTTGGTCTTGCTTTGAGAAGTGCTCAGGTGACCTGCAAGGGTTTCTTCCAACTTAGAACACTCTGCATCTCTAAAGCCAGGCCTGCTTCTCTTCCTCACTCCAAATCTGTTGTATTTCTGCCTCTTCCACTCAGGTGCAGCAAAGAGACCCATGCAGTGTTCTGAAGAATTCAGGGAACTGCTGGCACAGCCAACTTTTGGAGCACGAAACCTCTGCAAACACTGGACTAAAACAGGTATTGTCCTTTTGCCTGAAGGAAGACCCACTCACTCTACCCCCTTCTGAACAAAGTGGCTTTTCATTTTGGTTTGTTCTTTTTTCCAGATGCTGAAAAGAAGCAAGGGGCCAATTTCCAGTCTATCTCTGCTTCAGCATTGCTCAAGCAACAGAAACAGAAGTTGCTGGAGGCCAGAAAAAAGAGATCTGAAGAGATTCAGAGGCGGTAAGACACACTGGCTTTCACAGGAAGGGTCCTGTTATTGTAGCCCTAAGGATAACTGTGTTTTCACTTCTTACTTCCCAGCTTTGTGTGATGCCTCTCTGATTTTAGCTTTGAAAACAATTTGTGACAAGAAGTCACTCCTTCTGGTGCCTTCAAGTCGCTCTTGATTTTAGCAACCCAGCAACTTCTTACCAATCTTGTTTTCCTTTCCTGAATGCCCAAATTGCTGTAGGTTTCTTTAAGCAATTAAAGGCCAGATAGTGAAAATCATAGTCTGCATCCCCTCATATTTGTTTCTTAAACCTTTCTATCTCTGACTTGTGTCCCTAATTAAATGAATTATTCTTGTCTTACAAGGTTTCTTCAGAACACAGGTAAAGCCAGCACTCCTGCTCTCCCGTCCTCCTCCAGACAGACCTCCCTCCATTCCCCAGTGCCGGGGGCAGAATTTCCCAAAGCTGCAAAAATGTCAACTCCTCAAAGGCCCAAGCTAGGTACAGGCTTCTCAGAAGGAGAAGATATCCTCTTCTTTGACAAGTCTCCACCTCCAAGGCCAAAGCTAGACAGCTTGGCAGAAGCCAAAAAGGTACCAGCTCTTTGGATCTTTTAAGTACTAAAGAGAGGTTAAGGGAAATTTGGTTTGGTAGAAGAGGAGTATTTGGTCAGATATGGCCCAGCTCAGTTGTAGTGTTAGTGAAGTTTCTGATTTGTGGGATCACACTGGCCTATATTCCAGCACACAGGAAACCTGTGGTTCCTTACAGTTGTTAGTGCCAAAGTCCATGCCTTTAGTCAATCCCTTGAGGCAAGAGATTTGTGCTGAAAACCCCTGGAGTGCTAAGCTCTGCCTCTTTGTTCTTTGGCATTGCTAGTGCAGTGTATTGCAGGTGTTTTCTGTTTGATGGGTAGGTAAGTAACTGGTTTAACTGTTGTGTCATAAGTCTGGATAATTTGGTTTTCTAGGCGAAACAGAATGCTTTTTTTTTTTGGCAAAAATATGTTCATTTGTTTGCCAAAAAAACTTTCCTCTTCCAGCTAGAATGAGGAAATCTTAGCGTTCTGGGAGTATAAGAAGGAATAGTTGTAAGCAATTTTCTGTTTGTTGCAAATTATTATCAATCTATGTGGAAATGTTAAGTGATTTGATTTCTCTGAAAAAGTACTGATTTGTGAAACAGATAAAGCACAGCTGCAGAGATACCAGGCCTGGTAACACCCATGGAGGAATGATTCTGTGGTTTGGGAAGTCACAAGAGGTTGGGTGATGTGGTGAATTAGATGTATGGCAGAGCTGGGAATTTTGTTGGGCCTCTCTCCAGCCAGCTCCATGCTCAGGCTGGTGGCTGTTCTCTCTTCCAGTTGACAGCCTTCCTCTGCTACTTCTGGAAGTAGGAGCATGGGAGCCAGACAGGTCACCAACTTCCCCTGCTCTTTCCTGTTTTCTAGCTGGCTGCAATAAAACGTCTACGAGCAAAAGGCCAGATTCTTCCTAAAATGGACCCAAACAGTGTCAAGAGGAAACGGACTGATGTTGAGGATGTCCTAGAAATTGTTGAAAGAGTTGAGAAAAATGTTGCTCAGCCACAAGGTGCAGAAGCAGACAATGGTATGTACTGTTAGCTTCTAGAATAGAAAAAATGTGCTTCTGTCCTACTGAACAGAGCAGTAGTTGCTGGGTTAAGGACTTAATTGCTGTGCTAAACAGAGGCCAAGTTAGGTCTGTTTGGAACTTCAAGGGTTTGTTGGAAAGACTAAAAAAAGCTCTAACCCTGTGGAGAAAGTGTGAGATGTAATCTCTGATAGCTCCCTGTGCTCATCTCTGTTCCCTTTCTTCTGGCACTTGAGCATCTGCAGTGCATGGCTGACTTCACCAAGGGAAACCAAGAACTAATCCCACCTGGGAAGGTATCTGAATTTTTTGTGGGAACTTGAGTTTGCCTGCTGGTGATTTACTGTGTGATCTTGGATGAATTGTTTAATTCCCTTTAATGTTTCTTCATCAGTCAGTGATGGAACACTGCTTGCACTCCTGGGAGTAATGTGAAAATTCCTAGTACAGTGCTTTGAGAGAAGATGCAATGTTATTTAGAAAAAACACTTCTATTTTTTCTGAAGCCATATTTGAACTTGTTTTCATGTTCCCAAACTATAAAAGGCTGCTGTTTGACTTGAACATCTGCCTGAGAGACCTGAGACTTCCAAAATCTCCTGCAGTGATCAAGTTTAGACATCACAGCCTTGTTTTGTAGGACTGAGCCTTTTTGTCTCCCTAGAAATGGATGAACTGGAACCTGCCCAAAAGAAGTGGCGTGAGCAGCTGGCCTATCTGGAGTCAGAAGAGTTCCAGAAAATTCTGAAGGCCAAGTCCAAGCACACAGATGTCCTGAAAGAGGTATGGCCTCCATCCAGCTGTGGCTGAGGGCTTAGAACTAGGGAGCTGACTGGACTCCTCATGGTTTCAGCAAGAAGCAGGCACCCAAACATGTCATAGGCTCCAGATGTCCCAAGGAGTAGGGCTGGGTGTCTCTGGGCACACAGGGCACAATGCCTGCAAGTCAGCACTGTTGCCATAGCCATGATAAGGTCAAGTTGCCAGTTGCCATCAGGTTTTTCTGCTGTGTTTGGAAGAATCAGTGATGTTTCTTTGATTGGTGGATAATCAAAGAAATTCCTCTACCTTAAAATCAAATGAGACACATGCCTATTTTGTCCCTCATTACTTGGCCACATAAAGCCAGCTGCCACCTTCATCTGTGACTCATGTCAGCCGTGAAATGCCAGCAGGTGCCCTGAAGAGCTGAGAGGTTGCATTTCTCACACTGGGGTCTCTGCTGAGCACATTCCCAGAGTTACAGCACCTCCAATGGCACAGGGCTTTTGTCTTGGACACTTATTAGCATGAAGTCATAGTTTTTTTAAGGTCTTCTGGGGAGTAATATTTTGGCTAAGAACCTACTCCATTAATTACATCTGCCTATCTGACTTCTCTCTGCACTGTCCTTGTGGGTTATGTGCTTATTTCAGTACTTCCTGCTGTTGTTAAACCTTCCCACTCAAACATCACAGAGGTGGCTCATTTCAGTGCTGGTAAACTGCAGCATGTGTACAATATGGATTGTTTGAAACAAGAGAGATGTGGTCTTTCTCTGCTCCCAAACTGCAGTCTGCTTCAAACAGGCCTGGTCATTTGCCCTAAGGCCATTTATGGAGTGGCTTCTCCCCTCTTTGTATCCTCACAACCCCTTTTGTGTGCCCCACAGGCTGAGGCTGAACTGCAGGAGCAATACTTTCAGCCACTGGTGAAAAAGGAAGAACTGGAAGAGAAGATGAGGAACATTAAAGCAGTGAAATGCCGAGTTGTGACATGTAAAACGGTGAGCAAAGGGGAGCCAAAGAACAGCAGGGGAGTGGAACATGGATTCTACAAAATGGTGCTGGACTATCCTGCAGCCTCCCATCTGTCACCCCCATCTCTCTTGGCCATGGTCCAGTGCAGGGATTGATGGAGACAGTTTTGTTCCTGATGCCTGTTGCTGAGAGCAGCCTGTGCACAATGACTGAGACATGGCAAGGCAGGCTTTAGTGCTTTTAGTGCTGTGCTGTACATCTCAACTCTATGCTTGTGCCAGTGGTGCCGTGGGATTGCTATCCTGAATTTCTCAGTTTCTTCCATGAAGTGCTTTGTACCAGGACTCTTAGTTCCCCATATTTCATGGCAAAATAAGCAAAGTCCTTGAAAACATTAGCACTGGGTGGGAATCCTCTATCTGCATTTCCAGGGACCTTGCCATCAGGAAGATGAGTGGAGCTTTATGACTGTCCCAAATGTACTGAGAGGAAGGGAAGCATTACCTCCCACTTTCAAAGTTTCAGCCCCTGCTGAACTTTCCCTCTTGCTGCCTTCCCTACCTGTTTTGGGATTGCACAGGGGTCACTTGTGCCTTGTGAAGTGCTGGGAGCAGGACCACAGGGTGGTGGCAAGGGGAGGATGGCAGTAGAAGGAGCAGTGGCAAAGCCTAGGGCCGTGATCCAACTGCTGGGCTCCTCAGGATGGGTGAGGACAGGGATGCTTTCCTCTCAACATTCAGCTGTTGCCAGCCCTCAGAACAGGTCTCATATGCTCTCTCTCTCCTCCCCGACAGTGTAATTACACCTATTTCAAGCCTCTGGAGACCTGTGTGCAGGATAGCCACGACTACCATTGGCATGATGCCATCAAGAGATTTTTCAAATGTCCTTGTGGAAGCAGAGCTATTTCCCTTGACAGGCTCCCAAAAAAGCCCTGCAGGTAAGAAATGAGCCTCAGGAAACAGTGACTGGGACTTAGGTACTGTCCCTTCACAAGTCACTTGTTGTGAGTCACATAACCATGTCCTGAAAGGGGAATGTTAGCTCTTGTGCCAAGGAGCACGGGCTGGGTGTGGGGCTGCTTTAGGATCCCCTCATACTGTGCAGCAAAGTACATACTGTACTGTACACCATACTGTACAGTACACCATCATACTGTACACCACAGTGGTCCTCACCTGCTGTCTTCATCTTTCAGTAACTGTGGCCTCTTCAAGTGGGAGCGAGATGGGATGCTAAAGGTAAGTGTGAGCCAGCAGTTTCTGAGCACCTCAGCACTCTGGCTGCTTCCCGTGGTGCTTTTGTCCCCCTCTTTGGTTCTGTGCCCTTACAAGCTCCCAGCAAAGCCAAGCAGCTCTGCATTTTGTCAGGTACACACAGGTGCCTACAGGCTGTGTTTTAATGGACTTCCACTTTTTGCTTTCTGTTCTCAAAGCTTTGTTTTATTTAACTGTGTGGAAATGGCTTTTGAACAAAGCTGTAAAAATTCAGAATGTCAAGATCCCTAGAGGGTCTGTTAATATTTTATCAGGTAATTTATCCCTACCACAACTTCTGTCAGATGGGAGACACCTACCACACATTTAACTTCTTTTCTCCATGGTTCATGTTTCCAGGAGAAAAAGGGTCCAAAGATTGGTGGAGAAACGCTTTTACCAAGAGGAGAGGAACAACCAAAATTTCTCAATAGTCTTAAGTGACCTGGAGTTGATTTTTTTCACAACATAAGGATGGATTTCTGTGTCTGAAACACACATTTATATTGGACTGCCAAGAAGATTGAGGTTTTAGGGATGAATCAGTAGGGGCATCAGTTTTTGATGAAAAGGACATCTGCCCAGTGTCCACCAGGCCACTGCATGGATATTGAACTTTGATTTTTTCAATTTTTTTTTAATTGACTGAAAAAGGCTGCATGTGAAATGCACATTCACGCCTGTTCTTTCCAACTAACAACACAAGAGTGACCTCGCCAGACTTCTAAGTGACAAATCATCATGAACGGGAATGACTGTAGACTCCATAAGCACTTATGAAATTAATACTGTGATGTGTTCATGCCAACCTGTCAGGTTCTTCAGCTCTTGGACAAAAAGGGGTGTGAGAGGATTGTAGGCACAGAGCATTCTCCATTGGCTTCAAAATTATTCACTCTGAACCCTTAGGAACAGATGTCCCGAGATTTTCCTTGGCTTACCTGTTACAAAACCCTTCCATGGCTTTGGCACTGCAAGCCAGCAGTGCTGCAAACTCTGAGCTCCCTGTCTCCCAGCACCATCCACACTACAGTGCTCTTGTGGCTACAGACCTGCAGCTGCCACTTGGAAAAACATTTTAATGAACCTGGCACCATTTTATGAGTGATTATATTTAGAAGCTTTTACCCTTTTTCTGGCATTTTAAATAGGAGCAGTAGCTGTCTCAGACCAAGCAGGAGGAGATCTTCCTCCAAGAGGTGGCTCCTGAGAATTGCTGTCTCCATAGATGCATTTTTCTGAAAGCACATCTCTGTAGGGATGCCTGGGGCATTTAACCAGCTTTTCCTGGACCTGACCCTTTTCCTGCCCCTAACTCATGCCCAGTAGGAACACAAGATTTTTTTAAGTGCCTAAAATTCCTCTAACCTCAGTGGTTCAATCGAAGTGCCACTAACCCTCTCACGTGTCCCAGTGGTCTTGTCGATGCCTCTTGTTTGCTTGCAGAGGGGCTGGAAGAGAAATAAATTACCTCATTTGAAGCAACTGGACAGATTCACCTCAGCATTCTGCAGCCCTCATCTCTTACTGGTGCTTTTATTGGTGCAACTTGGCCTGCAGCATTCATTTCAGTCTTGTGTTGGTACCATTTGCTGAGTGGGGTGTCACTGCTAGGGGACAAAATCAGTAACTGTGACATTGCTTGGCAACATCTGGTATTCCTCCTTCAGAATAAATAGAGTACAGAATAAAACACTCCCTGGGTCTGCATGGTATTTCTCTGAGGAAGAGGATGAGTTGCTTCCTCAACATCTTTGTTTGCCCACAAAAGGACTCGTTGAAGGTCTGCAATTTCAGCTTTCACAGAATTTGCTCATTCAGACTTAACAGGAGTTTCTCACCTGGCATCCACAAAGCCACCATGAAATTCCACATTGGTATCAGCCTTCAGCCAGCATATTGAAAGCTTCACACCTTTTCCAGTTCCTGTCTCTTGGGCCCAAGGAAAGAAGATTCTGCAGAAATTAAATTGTCCAAGGAGGGTTAATGCTTCATTGTCATAAATGCCCCCAGGACTGGGGTATGTAAGACATATCTCTGTGGGAGTGAGAGCAATGCTTGTATGCAAAAATAGTGTAACCTGAAACCAGATCAGTCCCTTTGCTTAAGCTCTAGCAGTGAACAAGGAGTGGGGGAGATGGATGTATTGGAAGTTACGTGTCTCACTATTTTTTGAGATGCCTTTCTTGTGCCAGAGATTACACTACTACCCTGATTCCTGAATACTTGGCTCTAACAAAAGGGAAGCTGGGATCAGGATGGTCACAGCAAGGACATGAGGAGATACTGGCAAGTGGTTTGCCCAGAGCTGTCTCCAAAATGGGTTTGGTCCAAACATCCTGCAGGCCCAGCAGTTATTGGATTTTTGGGTGACTCTCAGCTGCAGCACCCCAATGTTTTACTCAGACCCAGCACCGGCCTCTCAGGGTTCACTGTGGTTATTCATCCACACAAGCCACAACACAATTTCTGAACCACAGAAATAATCTAGTGTAGCCACTGATGTTGGTTTTGCTGCAATTTAATCTTTATTTTGAAAATAAAATAAAATCCATGTTCTCCATCAGCTATACCAATGACTTCCCATGTAAGCTCATACTGAAACTGATTCACTGGTTGTTTTTACCTAACTATATTATTAATAACCTTACATGAATATAGTATCAGCCCAAAAGTATATCAAGAGAGAGACTAGAAAAAATAAGTAATGCACAACTCATCATAATCTTTGATTACTGAAATTAGCTGTAGCAATCTGATTTTGTAGGTCAGGTTTTCTTTGAAGTCCATCAGCTGTTCAGTATTGCTGCACCTATTTTGTATTAGCATGAAATGTTTTTGTAATGCAGATTTTGGGGCAAGTTCCTTACACGGGAGGCAAAAAGTACATGAATCTGGCTCCTCAGAAGCTAATGCTCAGGCACAGGTTTTCCATCCTGGTCCTTAGAGGTCACTTTAAAGATTGATTCTTTTTCCTTGCACTACCTTTGCTCTTTTCTTCCAAACAACCTGCTTTTAAAAACCCCACGAAACAACAAACCCAGAAAACACCATCTTTGAATACAGTTTTTTTTGCATGTTCCTGGTATGAGCCAATCTGTTTGGCCATAAAAATACCCATTAACTTATTCACTGTCTCTTCAAAGTCTCAAACAGAAAAGTACAGACAACACTAAATTAAATTAAAAGCCACACAAGCTCCAATGCACAAAACCCTGCTTGGCATAAGCCAAAAGGCTCATTGGATTGATGTGGTGAGCAGAAAAGGCACTTAGATGGGTGTTTTATAAACCATGTCCTCTTCTTGCAAATCCAGTTAAAGAAGGATTGAATAACAGCCTCTCTTACCTGAATACCTGCTGGGACAAGCTCGTCCTACCTGGGTTGATTTGCACTGAAAAGATAGCAAAGAACTTGGATAAAATCAGTTTTGGCAGCCCAGAGGTGGGAATGGTGATGAGTAGAGCTGGAGAAGGAATTTGCAGAGCTCCTGGGCTGATTTCCAGGGATGTGAAGGGGCTGTCTGTGGAGCAAGGGCACTTCTCCAGCACAGACAGGCAGCAAGAAGCCTTATCAGCAGAAAGGCCAAAATTACTTGTGAGTTACAAGATAAGGTAGTGATTTAAGATTAGCAGAAGGTCTGGAACAGAAGCCGTTTTATATTTTGCATGTCCAAATTCAATTACTTCTTTCTCCAGCTGCTCTTGGATCATGTTCTTAACATCACTGTAGTAGCACTCTAAGCTGGCGAGGTGACAGCTCTGTGAGGACATTGGGCATCACTCACTGCCACTTTGATTACAAATGACTGCTGGAAAAGGATCTCCTGCATCCCAGATCAGCTTATAGAGTCAAATCTACTTCGAAAAAACTGTAATGAAGTTAATTAAACTTTCTTTCCGCCCCCCCATTTCTCTTGCATGAAGTAAGACTTTGATCCACAGCACTAGAAGCCAAAGCCAGGACTCAAAATCCTTCCTTTGGCACCTATCCAGCATCTTCACATCAAAGCACTGAGTGTGCAACCGCTGTCAGCAAGGTCAGGAGTCAGACTAAATCTGACATTTCTGAACTGTTAGTCTGGAAAATAGCACATAAATTCTAACCAAAAGGTCTTCTCTGTGTTTATTGTCTTTTATCAAGCTCCAGGAAGCCTTTGTTTTCAACACATGTGAAATGACAAGGCCAAAAAAAAGGTGTCCGAAACACTGGGGCTTCATGCAGCTGCAGATGGCTGAAAAAGCAGCAAGATGCCTAATTTTTACATGTTCCTTTTTGAAACTTGGACACTGCTATAAAAAAAAATAGTCCAGGGATGACTAACATGGTTATCCTAAACTGCAGGAACATTAAGTTAGTTGGAAAGAAAGTTTTAGATGTAACATCAATTTAGGAGTACACATGCACCTCCAACATGTGAACCTGAACATCTACAGCAAATCAAACTGTACGAAACATATTCCACTAAGCCAGGGCTAAACTAAAACACACTATTACCAAAATAACTTCAAATATTTTGCCTTTAATTTGATTTAATTCACGCCACTTTTCTAATAGGGCACATGCTGCTTCATGAAAATACACAGCAAACCAAGTATGTCAGCTTCTGCATTTCCCTGTCTCTGAAGCTCTGCCTAATGGATCTAGAAGTTTATTTCTCAGTTTTTGCTACAGAGGAGGTATCCAGCAACACCACACACATCCATGCTGGGAAATTCCAGCTCCATCCAACTATGTTCTGCCCAGCAGAGCAAGCACAGCCTGCCCCAGAGGGCAGTTACCAAACAAGGTGCAGGAAGGAGTTAGGACGTTCAGTCTCTCATCAAGTGGGACAATGGCTGAGTTCACATGATCTCCGAACTCTTTGATGGGTTTGCTCTTCTGAAAGAGGGAATTTTAAGCCTAAATCCATAGGCAGAGGTACATAAATTTTTAAAAACAAAGCTGAACTTCCTTTTCTTTCTTAGCTATAGGAAGAGAAATTCCCTTGAAACTGGGAATGTGACACCTGTAGCTCTTCTGTTTGGCCACAGCTCCCTCTGCAGTCAACCCAGCTTCACCAGTGATGCCATAGAGGGAAGTCCCTCCATGAATCCTGTGCTGTGAACCAGACAGAATACACCAAGTTCTCACAAAAATCCCATGGAAAGCACCAGCTAGGCTGTGAGCCAGAGCTCAGCAAAGTCAGCAGAGGGATCTCTAACTCACTGGAAATCATTCACTTGAGCCCATGCTCTCCACAGGAGCTGCATCAGTGCCAGGGTTACAGAGGGCATGGAAGATTTGCAGGAACCAAAACACCCAAAATAACCCACTGAGCAGGGCTGGGGATCTGTCCTAAGTGACCCCTTATCAGCCTTCTTGGTGGTGTGGTCAAACCAGAGGCTGCTACAAGGACATGTCTGTCTCCAGGTGGGAACCACAGCCCAGACACCTCACTCCGGCACCAAGGCTGTAGGACCAAAAAATTCTGCTCAAACCTCACCTTGTTTAAAAAACAAACAAGCAAACAAGAAAACCTAGAGATGCTGCAGGAAGAGGGAGAATCACAAAACAGGGCAGAAGGTGCCACAAGAGCCCATCGGTGCAGCCTTTGGTGCTGTTTTGACACTTTTTGGGTGGATGGGGCAGGAGTGGAAACAAGCTGAGGGTGGATGCTTTAATCTGGGGTGTTCAATGACACCCCCACCACCAGTTTCTGAGCAGCAGAAATGACACAACACAGCCCTCGCATGCAGTTTTGCTCTGATTTATTCTTTATTTCAAAAAATAGATTCTGAAAGCAAAATAATCTTTCAGAAAGCAAGGAAAAACATTGTGAAAGGCAGGAGGATCATTTCAGTGTGCATCACTCCACTCTGCCAGCCCTGCCTCCTGGGGAGCATCCAAACACCTCCTTGACCTGGCAGCAGCAAAAGGAACCTTTTCCCAGACCTGCCAGACTCAAAGGACTCCCTCACTTCACACAGTCTTGGATCAGTTGTGCAAGGCCAGTGGAAGGCTGCTTTGTTGGCCCAGTAGCTCCCAACACTGTCAGACTCATATTTCTTGGTCAGGTACAGTGCCACACCAAGCCATGCTTGAGGAACTCTACCAGCAGTCATATTTCTGTCCATAAATTCCATTTTTCTTTGTGACTGGTTTCTGCTTTCTCTTTATCCACTTCCTTACCCCGTTGACTCTGCTGGTACCAACACCCACATCTTCATCAGCTACACTAGCAAGTTCCCACATCACCGAGGGCTTGTCTGGAACTCTGATTGATTTTTTTTTTTTTTTTTTTTTTGCATAGGATAGGAAGCTGGAAATGCTGGAAATTCTTGCATAAAATCTTATGTTGATATAGCATCGTCCTAAAGGTGTGTCATGTTAGAAACTTTTAAGAAACAAGAATGAAAACAAGAAAATCAAGGTGTTCTTTCAAGACCTTGATTCTTCGATTGTCTAAGACATCCACAGCAAATCTGTTTTTCTAGGTTATGTTTCCTTTGACATACATCAGCGGTCCAACCTCAGTGCAATTATTCTGAATTAGCATAAAACGATTTTGCAATGCAGCATTTGGCTAAGTTACCATTACAGAGGTCAACAAAGCACAGGGAATTCTGCCTGCCCAGGCAGGGTCTGTGTTCTTCCCTCAGAGGAGCTCATTCTCAGGCCCATGTTTTCCATCCTGCTCTTCACAGGGTCTTCTACAAGTTAATTCTTTCCCCTTGCACAAGCCGTGCTCGGAAGTTCCAAATATCCTTCAAAACAAAAATGAGACAAAGGAAAAGCACCTTGAGGGCCAGAAAAAACAGTGACCAGGATTCCAGTTTACAGAGATGAAAATAGAGGATTACTTAGTTCTTATCATCTTGTGAAGGTGAAATAAGAGCTGGGCACTCCTCTGGGAGAAAACTCCAACTCGGCTAAAAAAAGTTCTTAAAGCTACATGTAAGCACAGAGACTTCTCTGGGGTTTGTATGGACAACCTTATTTCCACTCAGGAGAAGGAGGGAGCCTCACTACACATCCCTTTGGATTTCACCAAGTACCTAAATAACCCCAGAACTGAAAGCCAAGCAAACACACATACAAGATCAGCTTGCAAAACACAGATGGGCACCCCGCCACACCCAGGCACACTGGGGGAAACAAGCAGAACAACACAAAAACGCCAAGGATGAAAAAGAAAGTCCACCTCTCCAGAAAGCCCCAGATATTGTAAAACATATATTTTAAAGAAAGTTGCTGCCTATTACATCTAGACTTTACTGCCTTGATACTGGCTGTGCACAAGCTTGGGAACTGCTGCAGATTAAGACATTCAAAACATTTTCACCCCAGTAACAAGGTTTATTTTTCTTTCAGTGGCTGGATCCCTTAAGAATTTACATTTGCTTTCTATTTTACTCAGTGGTCTCAGTTATTCAGCAAGAGTCTGTTAGTAATTTTTATTTTTTTTGAGGCAGATGTGTATCACTGCTTACAAACCTGCTGTAGCCTCAAGTCTAAACAACTGATGGGAATTATATTTAACCAAAAAATTTCCATTTGTTACTGCAATCAGATGTGGCTACTTGTTTTAAAAGGAAAATCCACTCCATCGTTAGGAGGGGAAACTGTAAGAACGGTGGACATACAAACTGGACAAGCACTGAATTTATTCCAACTTCTTACACTTTTGAATTCAGGGCAAATGACCACATCTTTTTATTTACAAGCAGAGCTTCAGGAGGAACTTCTGGAGCTCAAGGAATATGAAGAGGCTGCCAGAGAGCAAGGCATTATGAGGAAAAAGGCCGCAAAAAAGCCTGCCAGTCATCCTCTGAATGTCAGGTCTTCTATCCTGCCGAGCACCTCTGTTTGGTACAGCATGATGTGCCAAACTGGGCATAGCAAAGAGCAGCAATCTGCCACATGAGAGACTTGTGAAAGGGAACTGACCTGGTTTCTAACAAAGGGCACTGAGCCAGGTCTCACCTTGAGCTCCACAGAAGTTGCGTCGTATTTCTTGCGAACCATTTCCTCCAGCTCCTTCTCCAGGTGCTCCTGCGTCGTGTTCTTGACATCAATGTAGTGACACTCTGAGCTGGCAAAGTGGCAGCTGATGCTCTGTGTGAGGAAACTGGGCATCACTCACTGTCACATCGACTGCAAACAACTGCTGGGAAAAAACCTTGTGCATTCCAGATTGTGGACACATCACTCCTTATCCTTACAGATCATGTCAGCAAATCCCTTCCTCCTCTCCAAGAGCTCTCGAGAGTGTCCCCTTGGAGAAATACTCTTGCTACTGACATGCTCTTCTTCCTTCCCTTCTCTCCCTCACTATGAACTGTACTACTTGATCCCAGAATATCAGCAACTGGAGTGGAAATAGGAAAAGTCAGGGGCGGAGCAGACCAGTGTGTTCATTAAGTTCCTGTATCCAGAGGGTCACAGCAGCCCACTTATTTTGAATCCACCAATAAAATACCACAGGGGCTGAACGAAGAGGCCACACAAATGGGCAAACCAAAATAAAAACAAAGCAGCCCATGTTGCAGTGCCTGGATGAAACCCTTCTGAGACAGCACCAGGCCTCCAAAGGCCTCCAAAGTGTCTGTTTCAGTTAATCATGACATGTAAACAAATCTTCTGTAGAAAAATGGGTTGTGCAATCATATAAATAAATATTATGTACTGAATGATGGCGACTCCTCTTATCCAGAGATGGGACACCAAGAGACAGGGAAGAAAGTTAGAAAAGGTCCTGATATCTGGGACAGCTGAAAGGAAATTATTGGAAAAGCAAGTACAGCCAGCCAGGCTTCAAACATGGATTCAGCATCTAATTTCTACTTCTGTTCTGTTTTTCTCACACAGCTGCACAGCATGCTCTTCTCACAGAAGACAGATGTTTAAAAATAAAATAATAAAAAACCAAGAGACTGCAAAAGTGTATTAGGAAGATAAAAACTCATTAAAACATTCATCCATGTATTAATAAACTTGGAAAGGATTCAAAGGGAGTGGGAGATAAAAACAGAAAGGGGGATAGTTTAATAATTTTTTTAAAAAATCAAGAATATAAAAAACTGTATTAAGAGATGCTTTCCTACCTTTCGGAAACCTGATGTCCTGTTTATCCCAGAGCCATGAATGAGCAGGGGATGGAAGAACACTGTGTCTCCCTTCTCCATGACCAGGTGAACCTTGGGAATCTTTTCATCCTCCTCAAGAAGCCCATGGAAAAGCTTGTTGGTTTTACCCTAGGAAAGAAAAAGGCTGAATTGAAATAACTTGGCTAAAATTAGAACAAGTGCTGATTCTCAGAGCACAGTAGGCCAGTAGGGACAGCTGTGGATCTGCTTTCCCCTGGAGAGAGGATTCCATATGCCAAGCTAAATGTCTAACTATTGCCTACTAGTGCTTCTACTTCAAGCCTGAGGTACAGAAAAATTTTACCTCCTGTATTTTCTGCAGCTGGATTTGGACAATTAGGAATATTTCTCTGCTGGAGAGAACAGAGAAGAGCCCTGGGGAATCCCACAGAGGTGGCCTGATGCAACTGCTGGAGTCCAGCCTTCTGCTCCCAGTATAACCACTGCCAATGACAGTCCAGGCCATGAAACACCCACGCTTAAGAGGAAGATACCACTTGATATTTTATTCCATCCAGTTGTTTACTGTCAGATTTCTCCTCTTTGGGACAGTACACATGCTACCAGGCAGGAACCAGTTGACAGGAGGAGACAGAGCCCTCAGACTTGGCAAGGCCAGTGGAAAACCATGGCATGTGTTTATGCTGTCATGGCACGACGTGCTGGACATTTTCTAGGTGAAGGTGGGAACAGAGGCAAATCTACCCACGTCACATGGAGTGAGGTCACCCAAGAAACTCTCTCCCAAATCAATGTCAGTATTTGTGTAAACGGAAAAAAAAAAAAAAATCACTGAAAACCTCAGCTTTGACCCGCACATCCTCCCCCCACAGTGAGTCCTTCCCAGCCAAAACACATCCCCTTCCTGCATGCCCTTCCCAAGCCCTCCATGACACTCTACCTCCCACTCTGGATAACCATGAGGCTTCAGGGTTGTCTTGTGTGTCCCTGGCTGCACGACCAGGCAGCCGTTGTCCTGGTGAGCCCTCTCCATGGCGGTCCAGGCGCACACGATGCGGGACGCAGGCCGGAACGGGAAATAGTGCAGGTCCTGGTGCATGGGGTGCAGGAAAGTCTGTTTGTCTGCAACACAGGTTCAGAAACCTTCAGCCTCACAAACGTGACACAGCCTTTTCCTTCCTGTTAAACCACTGGGGCACATCCTAAGGAGCTGCTGCTTCCCATTGGAGACGCTTGATGTACTCAGTGTCTGCTCCAGCCCAGCCATGGAAGCCAAGCAGGTGAGCTGCCACCCCACCCCAAAATGGACCATGGTGGTGGCTCTTGGGTCAGGCACCAAAAGCCAGGAGGCTGCTTAGCTCTGCAACCGCCCAGAAGGCTCCTTTTGCTGGCCTTCACCACAAACCCCTCGTTGTCACCATTCATTTTGGCTGCTCTCCAGTTTTGAGAACTTTACCCAGCACGGTGTTGCACGAACCCCCCCAGCCCTAAGACCTTTCAACAGTTGCGCTGTCTGCAGGCACTGGATGTACTGCTGTGATGCAAACAGAATCAACCCTGTCTGTGCTGCACCCTGCTCATGTTTATTTAGCTTTCTCTTTTAAAAAAGGAAGAAGAAAAATCTCAATTTATGGACTGCAGCCTCCACAGACAGTCAACCCTAGAGGCTCTCTTCCACGAAGTCCAAACAAAAATAAATATTCTTGAAGTTCTGTTTGTTTTTTCTTTTCCCCACATGGAAATGGAAACATCCTCCACACCAAAATGGCCTTTCATATATGGTTTATATACTTATTTTGCCATTGATTTTGCTCCCTAAATAGATACAGCTAGGATATTCCCACTTGCTTTGTTTGCCATACTATTTAGACTTTGTGCAGCCTCAAAAACTCTCCTGAGTTTTCTCATGTTATCTCATTAAGCCAAGGTAAAAAGAAAACAAACTATCACCAAAATGGCTTTTTAAATTTTCAATGTTATTTGGGTTTAATTTTTTTGGTTTTGCAGCTTTTCTAAAATATTAAGTTCAATTCTGGCAGACACAAAATAATTTATCTATTTTCCTCTAGTCCAAGTTTTCCTTACCAGAATCTGGAAGTTTATTTATCAGCATGGTGTGCATTGCCATGATGTTTGGCCCCGTGAAGCACTCAACGTATTTGAGTACCTACAGGGAAGAAAACATATGGAAAAAAAATTAAAACATGAAAAACAAGAGGAAACACTGCTGAGGAAGCACTGGAGCTGGATGTTTAGCAGAGGACAAGAGTACAGGAGAAGGAGGTTGGGGAGGATGGAGGGAGGCAGGACAGGAGGCACGACCTGGCATGGCACACAAATGGGCATGGTGGGAGGAGGCCAAGAGGGAAGATGGTGCTGCAGGCTGCTGGGAGGGTGGAAGAGATGGGGAGAGTCCTCCCACAGAGCTATGGCCACCTGCCACAAGATGAACACTGGCTGCAAGGCTGGACCTGCCCAGGGAGAGATGTTTGCCTGGATAAAACACATTCAGAACATGTTGTTGATCTGTCCCTCTAGCCTGGCACGGTCTGGCCAGGTCACATTCCTGACTGGCTCCACACCAGGAGCAGAGCAGCACTGCTTTGTCTTCTGCCCTGACCTCCACCTATCCCACGTTCATGCAGAACACTCTTAAAAGATGGGTTGATCTTCCTTCCTCACTTGTGTGCTTATGGGAGTGACCTGCAGGAGCAGATACATTCACCCAGGCTCTTCCACCACCACCTCCCCTTTCTGATGGGTTTTTACTTTGTTTTACCTCTGGCAGAGTGCAGTATCTGAACAGCTCTTCATCTTCCTGGAAGTCCTGCACTTTATTAACCACTTTTTCAGACTGACCAAACTGGGATTTCAAAGACTCGTCTTTCATAATCATAACCCCTGGTGGCTTCACCTCTCTTTTACAGATCCTCATGAACTCCTTCCTGCAAAGAGGGAACATCCACGTTGGGAGAATCCAGTGTTGTCCAGCTTCCCAGAGCTCCCTTGGGATGCTGCTGCACACAGGCCCCCCGAGAACCTCAGGCAAGGGCCCTGTACCTGAAGCGCTCGATGTCCTCGTCAGAAACGAGCTTCTTGATGAGCAGGTACCCATTGTCCTCATAGAACTGCCTCTGCTCCGTGGTCAGGAGATTGTTGTCCAGGGTGTAGCTGGGACACAGAAGGACACATTTACAGTGGCTGGTGATCAACGTGTGCTAGGGGGAAGAACTGAGCTCTGAAGGTAGCTTTGCTTTTATCGCTACCAAGGAAGATGGAGCTTACCGAAACCTCCCTGAATGAGGAACAACACTGAGTTGGGCTGAAGTAGGAATGCTTATCTGGGATGGGAATTAAGGAATACATCATCAAGCAAAGTAGATTAGAACATTATCTACGGGCATGAGTCCTTGATCCTACAGTGCTGCTCATCCTCAAGGCAGGTGCTGTGTTGTACACTCAATCCATGCTCTTGTTCATTTTACTTCTAAAATCATAAATAATATTGAAAAATATTCTAAAAATGCAAAACTGTAAAACAATAAAGCAATAGGAGTAAACCTGAGGTTTCAGTCTCGTGGTGGTGCAAACTCTCACACTCTCTCCAGTTACTGCAGAGATCAGGTCCTTCCCAAATGACAGGGATAGCAGGAACAGAGGAGAGCTTTGGGCTTGTCCTCCAATTCATCTCAACAGGTTTAAAAAAACATTTTGCTTTTATGCAGAGACACATTCTCATCAACAGGACAATTAAACCCTACTTGCTAAAAAAAAAGCCTCACAAGAGTTTGGTGCATGGTATTGAAGTGTCATCCATGACAAAAAAGAGCATTTTCATGCTGATCTTCTGGTCTGCACATGCATGTTTGCTTCAGGGTTTTATGAAAGCCACTGACTTTCCTCTACTGCTCATAAAAGCACAAATGCTTTGGGAATAAGAAATAGGTTTCATCACAGTTGTGTCTATGGTCCCCACATCAGGAAACTTAAACATTATCTTGTCAAGAGTCACATATGGTGGGAGAAGAACAACGACACATGCAAAAATGTGTGGCAAAAATGATGAGCCAGAGGGAGGAAAAGGTGCTGGGAACAGAATGGAAAACAGAGAGAAGGAGAATATGGGGAGACTGGCTGGCAAGTGCCACAGCAGATCCCAGAGCAAGGAATCCCCCAACTGAGGGCACTAGTGCTCCACACACCACATTTCAGGCCCAATTTCAGTGAAAATGGGACTCCTGACTATTTAGGCTCCTAAACATTCACAGACAGCTGATGGAGACACAGGCACTGGTGGGACCCCAGCTGTGGGACCCTCCTCAGCACCTTCACCTCCCTGAATGGGGAACAGCAGACAAGTCCACCCAGTGCTGGATTCCACTTTAGCACCTTCCTCCCAGGCTCTGCAATGCCTCCTCCTCTCACTGGTTTTTCTCTTGACACTTTGCAACACTCAGAGGACAAGTCTGGGTTGCTTGGACAACTGAAACCAAGAGGCGCAGAGACTAAAACAAAACCAGTTAACTGATGTACCATTTGATGTATCAAATAAATCTATTCTTATTAGATTCTGTCATTTACTTTATTCACACACCTTTCTTGCTCCAGCCCAGCTTAGTTGTGTTTTTGCCCAAAGCTATTTTCATCATGACCCAGATTTAAAAACAAACAGGTTGTGCAGCACCTATCCCTACTTCCTGTACCTTTACAACCAGGCTGTTTTTCCTATCATTTATTCCTAATTTTGTGTTCCTACTTGTGCTATGGCAGTCTGAGTCAACAACTATCCATCTGCCTTCATATTTTTAATCGATTTGAGGACTCCTACATCCTGTTTGATCACATCTTCTATTTATTATAATTCAGAGGTAACTTGTCAACATCCTGTTCTGTGAAACAGCAGCTTTCTTTTTTTTTTAAAGCAACACTTATGACAGGAGTTTTAAAAATATTCTCAGCAAGAAGTCTTCCCTTAACTTTTGGAACAATGGGACACATCAATGCAAAAACTTATTTCTACCCAGGTTTCCTTTGCCTGATGCTGGCAGCCTCCAACATTTCCACCTCAGTTCCCATTCACAAACCAAACCTTGATGTTTTTCCTGCTGCTGCTCCACCAGTCGAGTCTGTACCTTTCAACAAAGTCTGTGACTTGCCGTGCAATTTTTAAGTCATGTAGAGTTTGTCTCCCCCAACCCCTTGAATCTCTAGAAGGAAAATTCACTGCAGGAGAGCCCCTGGCTCAGCGCTAGGGGGGCTGTGCTGGGGCGCTGCCAAGATGCACATCCCCGCTCTCACAGGTTGTGGGGCTGAAGCCCAGGGAGAGGTTTTTGGGGTAGGTCGGGTGCCGACCCCAAAATCCCAGTCGGGGCTGCCAGGGAAGTGCTGTCCTCGGCACCAGGACACACGGCAGGACTCGTCCCGTGTGTCCTTCCCAGGCCGGTGTCCCTGCAGGACAAACCACGGACCCACAAGGGCGCGGGCAGCGAGGGGCTAAGCGCGCCGGGCTGAGGGAAGCGGAGCCCCGACCCACGGGGGGCCAACGTGCTGCTGCCGCCCCTTCCCGATCCCACAGCAGAAAGGATACAGGAGCCGGGGCTGCTCCCAGCCGCGGGGAGAGGTGCCGCAGGAGGGTGTCCAGCCGGGCCGCCGAGCGCTCCCCCAGCCGCTCCCCGAGCCGCTCCATGGCGCCCGGGCGGCCTCAGCGCTGACCCGGCCGGGGCGGAGCCGGAACCGCCGCATGCCCAGAGCCCCGGGTCAGCCGAGAGCCACGGGACGGCGGTGGGAAGGGCCTGAGGGAAGCCGGGGCGGACCCGACCGCCCTCAGGGCCCGGATCCCGCAGGGAGCCACGGTCCGGCAGGGCGTGAGGGGGGCCATGACGGACCCCAGCACCCTCAGAGAGCCGCGGGCCGGCAGCACCTCCGCTGGGAAGGAGCTGAGGGAGGCCAGGCCTGGCCTGCGGAGGGCTCGGAATTCTCCGAACAGAATTCTTTACGTTCGTCCTCCCACTTCCCCTCTTTTTCTGTTCTCTGCCAGCAGTGACTGCGGATTTCATCAGCCTCGTGTGGAGAGCAGCGCTTGGCACAGAGCACGGCTGAGGCCGGCATGGATCGATGCCTTATCTTATGTCTCTAGGGAAACCATCACAGTTCGCCTCATCCCTCCGCGAATCCGTTTGGAGAGTTTTTTGCGGCCCCAGTGTGAAAACAGAACTAACACCTGCCAGGTTGTCCCATAAAACCCTCGTTCATGAGCAGTCCAGGCCCTGCTCCCAAACAGGCACCATCGCAAGTCTCCTGTAGCTCCCAGCAGTCTCATGATGACAGGGTGTGCACCAAAACACTGCCTATGTCTACTTTAGGATGAATTCCCATTATGCAACAGGCTTTGCTGCAATCCGGTGTGACATGTCGGTGGATCAAAAACTTAGCTGTCAATACAATAAGCTTCATGTCAGTGCTGCAGATGAACAGAAGGCAAGGCATGGGTAGGAAGGGCTCCTGTACATGACCTGTATCCTGGAAGCTGGTTCTCTTTAAAACTCAGTGGCAAAACACCCAGTGATTTAAGTAAACCATGGCAGGTTTACAAACTGCTTTGGTCTGTGGTGCATTTGTGTTCATGGCTCTTACGGTATGCTTGGTGGAGTCACTCCCTTCAGGGGCATAACAAAACAAGCTGTTCACAGAAGTGGGACAAACAAGGTCAGGAACCCAGGAAAAAGCCCTCTCTAAACGATTTTGTGTAGTCACAGAGGCAGGAGTACAGGCACTGTGAAGGCACAGCAGCAGCAGCAGTAACAGCACCCAGCCCTTCAGTGTCAGCCAAATTAGACCTTTGACTCCTGAGTCATAGGTAAACACAAAGTAAAAGTGCCTCAAATCAAGTTTGAGTGAGGGGGAATCCCCACTATTCCAACAGGGGAACAGAATGGAAAAAAAAGCAAGTAGAGTAATAGCTTTATTATTGAACTCCTAGTTATAACTGCATTGAAAGGCCTATATATAATTCAGATCTATGCTGCAATTGCTTTCACAATCCAAACTGAAACAGGAACTTGAATAAATCTCATCTGTTTCAAAGTTTAGGTAAAAGCCCCATCAAAAAGATGAAGCAGAGCAATACTATTCATGCCTATTCTGGCATGGACCTGTATATATTTCTTCCACAGGTATGTGTTTGACAGCATCTTATGCAAAGGTGTCTTTCATACCTGAAAAAAATGAACAAAAAGTAGTGATTCGGCTGATTTAGGAGTTTGAGAACTAAGATGTTTTTATGCATACATAACACATGCTTACATAAATATATATAGAATCATAGAACGCACTGAGTTGGAAGGGACCCACAAGAACCCTGCACAAGACAAGCCCAGGAATCCCACCCTGTGCCTGAGAGTGTTGTCCAAAGGCTCCTTGGACTCTGTCAGCCTTGGTGCTGTGACCACTTCCCTGGGGAGCTTGTACCAGTGCCCAACCACCCTCTGGATGAAGAACCTTGTCCTAATACATGCATTTTCAAACAAGAAGAGCATCAAAAAACCCTAATATCTCTGTGCATTAAATACAATTATTCCTTTTTACTCACAGCCTCCCTGGCAATCTCGATACCAGTAACTCCCATGTCACAGGACCACCCTGTTGTGTTCCATGACACCCCAAAGAATTCAGGCACCTCACCCACCTTGGCAGCAGGTGGCTGAAGTCACTGCCCTGTATTTGTACCTTCCTGCTCATGGATCCAACTTTAACAAAAGATCGATCTCAGGCATTGCTGGCCCGAGACACAGGGGCTGCTTGTGGTGGAGCTGCACCCCCTAGGACTAGAAGTGTCTGGACACGTGAAAAAAACCCCACATCCTTTGCATCTAAACAGTTCAGAGTAAATAATTTTCAAATCCATTGGTAAGTATCACTGAAATACAGGCTGAATCTCATGAACCCAGGAAAAGAAACAAGGGAGAAATTTTCTTTGTTAAGGAAACTGATGGTGGCATTAATCATTGTATTAAAATGGATGGCATTTAAGAGAGGCTGTGTCTTTGCAAAGTACTTTTACAGCTATGTCTGTCAGTTTCCTGAATTTTATAGAATATTTTTATACAGATGGTTTGCATTTGGCTTTTAGTTTTAATGTTTTCTGTTCATTAAATCACAAAACTAATAAAAACTAAACGACTGAGATTCCTCCAGCAGCATAGGAACATTCCTAATGCACAGTGTTATAATTTAATAAGCATCTCAATTGACTATTAAAATACACATTATGATCAGAACTGTAATTCCAAAGATGAGGTCTTCTGAAAGCTTAATTTACTGTGGTGGGAAGTGGCAGCTGCTCCAACTCAGCAAAATTAGCTTTTTTAACTGAGATGCCAGGGAAAACAGATGTTGATGAGACAATAACAAGAACAACAAAATCCACCACCAACGCACAGGTTCATTTCTCATCACCAGAAGAGTCAAGAAGGGCTTCTATGGATACATAGAAGGGAAAAGGAGGGAAAGGGAGATACGGATTCCACAGAGAACAAAATAAGGGGCATAGTGACAAAGATCATGGAAAAGGTCAAGGGTATTGATGACTTCTCTGCCTTGGGCTTTGCGTTAGTTCCTGGTCTCTGCTGAATTCCAAGCTTTGGGCAATCCCTGTCCTAAGGAGAAGCTACTGCCAGGCTTGTCTCCAGCTGTCCTAAACTTCTGAGCTGGGGGTGCCCACCCACTCCTTATAGACACAGATCCCTTTGGGAGTTCCAGAGACAGCTGGATCCACTGGTGCTCTGAGCAGAGAGCATAAAAAGCCCCAGTTCTGGCTGGCTCTTGCAATGCCAGCCAGTCTCAGCAGCCAGTGAGCCAGGAAGTAGAAGTCTCCTTCATGGAGATGTTCCTGTTGATGTCCACAGCTCCCCAGAGGGATCCTGTTCTCCCTCATGACCACCCAGCTGAGAAAAAAACCTACCAAAAGGCTGAACAAGAGGGTGTTTTATTACCTTTCCCCTTTTCAAACTCCAGTCACAGGGGTTGCAGTCACATCCCGTGCTCAGGATGAACCCAGGTGCCTCTTCCCAACTGTTCACCCGCCTTTGAGTGAAAAATCACTGAAGCACTAAATGTCAGCCCCTGTCCCCATCCACTCCCCCATGGCCACTCAGGTTTGCTGCCCTCACTGTAGCAGTCACATTAATTTTCATTATTTCCTAGATAGAAAAGGTTCAGTCCTGAATTTAGAGCAAAACATGAAATCAAAATAATACCTAACAAAAAGGACCGAACTATTCTGGCTTTATATACTGCCACAGATATTAAGTGTTATTTTCCCCTGATGCAGGGGAGGAAAGCAAAACGCTGAGGAAAACAACAGGCTAAAGAGCAACAAATTGTTACAACATTTCCAAGAATATTTGCTACTTATCAAATGTATCGATTAGGCTAGTGAATATTCCAATTATTAATTATTATTTTCTCCACTCTTTTCTCAACTTTGAGTTTTACAAGCAGGGACAGGAGCTGGTGCACGCAGAGGTTCCTGTGTATGCAAAGTACATTATAAGTTTGTATAAATGACTGGATATGGCTACTACAAACAACTGCTCACTGTTGCTTTCTCACAGCTTTTTGACACCAGCATCTCAAAAACCCCTTCATTTAAGAGGAATCTCTAAGCGTCTTGCTTAAAGGTGAAGGATTTAGGACTTGCCGGTCGCTTACAATATATCTTCCTACAGCTCACTGTGATCTACAGTCTCTGATTTAGCAAAACAAATCATAAAACTTCGTAAACAAAGGTGATGCTCACAGAGGACTTCCCAAATCATTACCCACTCAGCGGAGCACCAGGAAGCCCTTTGGGATGTAAATTCCAGCCATCAGGAAGCATCAGGAGAGGCTTTGAATGCAGTTTACCCGAGGGGGTTTTCCTTGTAGCTGCTTCCAGCGGCCGCGACAGAAAATCTTCCTCCGAAAATCCAAGATAATCAGCCTCCTTCAGCCACCTTCCCTTTCTGCCATTCGGGGCACGTCTAGGGAAGGACAAGTGTTGGTTTCACACCTGGCTGATGAACCCGTCATCATAACAAGTGAAAAAACCCAGCAGCAGCCACCGACCAGGACCTTCTTCTGCCGGGGGGGAAATGACACAGCTAGGGCCAGTTTCAAATACAGCAGATCTTTGTAACAAGCACTTTCATGCAGAAGTACTCATCTGTTCTGCACCCATTTGATCTACTTAGCGTTTTTAAAAACTAAAATAATCTATATAGATACAGTCTTGCCCACGACCACAGAGGAAATGAACAGAACAAACATCACAAAACAGAAGGGGAAAAAAAAAAAAGAATTAAATCACTATTTTTTGCACAACTGGTTTTTGATAATTTATTTTTAGAACTGCCATGAAAAACCTAACAATTTTTTTCTTTTTTTAAATTTTCTTTTTTGTCAAAGGAAAGTCAAAGACTTGGTTACTGCTTTGAGGTTTTGTGGTGAACCCACAACTCTCAGAACTTCTTTTCCAGGAAAAGGAGCATGAGGGTCTGTGTCGTTTAAGCTACTCACAAGGGGGGAATAAAAAAAAAAATTTCTAGCTTTGCAAAAGGTGTCTGCTGAGAACTTTACTGAGTGGAAAAAAGATGAGCCAAGTTTTGCCAGAGACGCCACTAGGAGGAGGACTGGAATTTTAAACTTTGCATGATGCACGAGACTGGAGATGAACCAGTGACCCGTTTTTCATAAACAGAAGCCTTTGTATTTCTTGCTGCAGTAACGATTATCCAAGATTTTCTTCCTGCTGGTCTGAATGTCAAGGAACGAATTCCAGAACCTGGGAGAAGCTTCACGATCTTGTTCAGTGCAGTTCAGGACGGCAGGGAGTGTCGAGGCAGAGCAGGGTCAGCGTTTAGGCTGCTGCAAGGGGCAGCTCCCCTTGCTGGCTGGGAAGAGGGGGGCTCCAGCATCCGTTCCACGAGCCCTCGTCTTGCTGACAGCAGGCACGGGAGCACTTGCAGAGGAAACAATTCAAAATGTTGCATACTTGGTGCCGGTAAGTAAAATAAACAAACCAAGTGGGTAACACGCTTGGAGATAACCTACTTGCCCCCAGCTTTACTCAAGGTTGCCACTGGACATCACAGCTTGGACAACTGATTAGAGTGATCACAATTATCAACATAATCACACATGCAATAAAACTTAAAAAAAAAAAATAGGATTTCTCCCCTTTCCAGTGAATAATTCAGCTAGGAATCAAAAAAGTTCATGCACTTATACAAGAGCAATAAAAAAAATTAAATATTTATTTTGAATAACAAGCTTAAGTTCAAGCTGCATTGTTGGCAATGTCGGTTTTAAACACAGATCACAAAAGCGTGCAGAAAATTGTATTTGAGCAAAGAACAAAATAATACTAAGAATTATACTAAACAGCTGCTGATTTTTAAAGAAACAAAAAAGGCTTGTAATCACTATACAAAATATAAAATGTATTAAACACTACCATCCACAGAACAGAGGTTTATTTTAGTTTGATTATATTTAAAAATTATTTGTGTAGTTATTTATATAGTGAATCGTAAATGAATATTATACAGTAACCTCCTTTTGGTCTGCAAAACCTTTGTTGCACTATAGCACATCCAATCACATTGCAAAAAAAAATTTATTTGTCCTTACTATCAATAAAGAAAACAATCATTGATAATACAGTAAATATTGTCAGATCTACAAATAATGAAATTCAAAATGACTCCTTCGACTCTGAAGCGCTTTCCATGCAAAAAATCAGCACTTGCTGTTTAAACTGAGTGCACTACCAAGCAATGTCCAGGGTCGTAGATGCTCTTGGTAAGACTAAACCTTACAAAAAAAACTTTTAAAAATAAAATAAAATTTTAAAAAAAAAAAAAATCAAAGATTGAATGCAATCATGCAACCTCTTACTACTGGGTAACCCACTGTGTCGCTTGTCAATTTATTGCCTTTCTGGAATATCACTCAAGGCATCAAAATTAGACTCATGATAAATACACACATAATGAAAGGACACAAACTGCTATTCGACACTACTACTGGTAATGTCTGTGCTACGTGAAAGCACCTTTAAAAAGAGCCTATGCGGCAAGAGATAAGTGTCTAAAGATTCAAAATGAATCAACAGTATTGGATAACAATATAATTCTCAACTCAGAAGCTGCCTCAAGATTAGGTGCATCTTCAGTTAATGTAACAGGAAAAAAAGGCAATGGATTTTATTTTATTATTTGTATCCACTCATAAACTGACCTAAGGCCACCAGATGTGCAGACACAACAAGTTTTCTTTTCTTTTTACAGTTCTTTAAATTGTAGGATGATAAAGGAATAGATCTATTCAAAAACAAACAGCTATTTCATCTCTATTAAGAGGTGGCACCGGGCGTGGGGTTCACGTTCTGAGTGGCCACCTGTGGTGCCACTTCGATGATCCGGGGTTTGTCTATAATCCTGGCCGTGCGGTTGCCCTTCTCTACAATGCCAATAATCCACGCCTGGTGGCCTTCGCCGTACTTCGGGGACTTGATCTCGGCGCAGAAACGTGCTGCCTGTTCTCGTGGTAAGCAGATGAGGAGGCCTCCTGCAAAGAAAGAGAGCAGAGCATCAAAACATCTGACTGCAAAGCACTTCAGCCTTGGTCTGCCAGATCCCTACTTGGACGAGCACTTGGTGCACTTTAGTGGAGTCTGATGAGCTCCAAAGACTCCAAGAAAAGACACAGTGGAAGTCCGAGCTCTTGCTCTACAGCAAGATGTCTGTGCCTGAATGCAGTGTCTAGTTTCAGATAAATGAAGCCAAATACACACAAAAGATGTTGGCAAAAGGACGTGGTACTGATGCCAACAAATGACATACTGAAACAACACCAGCATTGTAACCTTCCCCAGAGGAGTGCAGAGTGCCTCTACACAGAAACATTTTGGATAAAGGTCATATGCAGATACCTGTAACCACATATTGGTGGCAGCTGATTCTGTGAGTAATCCTGTTGCCTGCAATGAAATCATTCATCAAAGCAGGGACCACTGCCCTGCTGAGAATGCAAGAGGCAGAACATGAGACACAGGCTTGATCCAGTGCTCCCTGTGACAGTCCTTGTGACCCCTTTGTCCGACAATTTTCTAACCTTTTTAGCCTTTCCTGTTTTTTTCTCATACACGATTGAAAATATTTAATTTACTAATGAACACTTTCAGAAGCAGCACGGTAATCAGTTAGCAAGCTCACCATTCCACAATTAAACCTAAAAGCACTTCCATTCTTAGAATCCCAAAGCACTGAAAATGGTAGGTTGGCAAGTGAATTGAAAATGTTTGGAGAACACAGGGAGAGAGTAGATCCACACACCCCGGAATCTGGGAACATGCTGAGCCTCACTTACTCTTACAGAGTAATTTGACCCAAAGCTTTCTCATCCTCCCAAGTCCTGCCCCCAGCTCTGAGCCAGCCCTGGGGCAAAGGGCCACCAGCTGAGCAGCCCACCCTGGGCTCAGTGCCACCTCCTCCTCCACAGACAACTCCTCAGCTGGGTGGCCACCTAGGCGTTTGCTTTTCCAAGCACACAGTCCCCTCTGTGGTGACTAGAGACACTTTTCATTTAGGGCCATGAGGAAGAAGCAGCTACTGAACATGAGGAGTTAATTAAAAGGGTAAGTGGAAGTGTGAAAGTGATTTTTTTAGATTCTGTATGAAGAAAAGTGTGCCAGCCAGAAAATGCCTACATCTCTGACATTTCAAAATAACATCCAGGTACTTTCATCAAACACAACAACAAAAAATCCATAAGCTTGAATGACAGCACCTATAACGACTCCAGATGTAACAGACAAATCAATTGCAAAGGAATTATGTGACATTCCCATGGAAGGCTCTAAATCCAATTGAAGAGAAACTTACGTCATGGTCCAAGCAAGTCAGGGGAGAGGTTTGCAAGTGGCAGTGCAGAGAAGGTGCTAACTAACCAGAAGGGAGGTGTGCAAGTATGGCAAAAAAGGAAACAAGAATGAGCAGAAAAGTACTCTTCACTCAATTTTTTTCACACATATTCTCTTCCTGCAATTTTGTATCACTTGTACACATAGCCCTTTATCACTGTCTCGCAAGATAAAAAACGTACAAAATCCCAGTTTCCAGGGAAAAAAAAAATCACTTCCCACCTGCTGGCTACATCCCAGTCTGATCAATAATGCTATGGGCTACTCTCAACCTGCATAATCTTGTATGCAGGGATTATAGTTATTTCTCTGCTACACTGACCAGTCTCTTTAACCCTTTGGGTAAGTCCTTAAGATTCTCCACCAGGTTTTTTAGGCTAGTCTGTGTTCTTGGCATTCCCAGCTGCTCTGCTTTTTGGGAATTGAAAGGATGCAGATATTTGGTGGCTGTCCTGGCTTATCTTTGTAAGAACAAGAGGGTTTTTTTTTTTTTTTGCTAAGAGGCTTTGAGCATTACTGGTTTTAACAAGTAGTATTTCAAGCAGGGAAGTGTACAGAGAACACTTCAAAAGCAGGCGAGACAAAGCTCTGTAATTAAGAGCAGAGATACAAATAGTTCGTGAATCAAAACCAAGTCCTTGTTCCTGCTAATGGCTTTCTCCTGAAATGACTTATAACAGGATGACATCATTAGCCTTGCCTCTTGTCAGGCACTGACACAGCCCTTCTTTTCCACCCATCTGCCTATTTCCACCAGATCTCCACAAACACCAAGTTGTTAAGATACCTCTACTACACTATAAGAGTCATCTGACATCCAGAAGTTATTTTGTGTGTTAGAACACAAAGATGTGTTAAAAGTTAGGACTGAAAAATACACACATGTAATAATGTCCCAGATAGAGTAACTCTGTGATTTATCTCTGCAAGTGGCCATTCTAACAATTCATTCTTTTGAAACCAAATGCCTGACTGCAACTTTAACCATTACAAAAGCGTTCCCTAAAAGGGAGCACAGAATCATGTAGAAGTGCAATTTTAGGAGACTACACCATTAGCAAGAGTGCCTGAAGGATGGAACAGATGACATAATCCATCTTTTCAACACTGACTTTTGTCAACAGGTGCCTAGCAAATGCACATGGGGAAAAAAACCCCACAATATCCTTAAAATCCATTCAAATAGTTTTCCAGTAAATTTCTTACTGCCTGCCCACTCTGCTGAAAAACATCTGTTCTCAGATGAAGAAGCTACAGACAGAGCATGTCTAGAGGTTTAAGCCAGCAGAGAAAGAGTGTCTGTGCTAGTGAGCAGAGCCCTGAGCAGCCCCAGCAGGCCTCCCCACAGCTGGGTATCAGGCCCAGCAAGGCAGGCCCTGGCCTTCACATAAATCAGGCCCGGGACAGGAGGTGTGCAAGCAGCCTGGTGGGAATGCTAACGAGCTGTGCCAGCGCAGCCTGCCCAGCTCACACTGACACACCAGGCCCTGCAGTGCAAGCCCAAAGCCTGTGTGTGGTTATTCAGCTTCCAGAGCCCAGCCAGTGTGTACACATGGCTACGGGTCTTTTGGGTATGTGGCAGACACTGACAAATCCCTGTGGCCACCTCCAATGCGAGAAACAATGCTGTGATCAAATCAGCCAGGGTGTTTTGAGGCACCCACAGTTCACCAGCTACCAGATCTGTCTTGCTGTTTTTCCCATCATCATCCATCTCTGCCCAACACAAGCTGCTCAGCATTTCAGAGACCTCTTGCTCTCAGTCCCAACAGAAATTCTGAAGTCAAGCACTTCCCACTTCCCAGCAATTCATCCATCTGCACCATTTTACATTCCTTCAGTGAAAAGACAACTGGGTATACCCCGGGGTGCAGGATGGGCAGCTCTGAAGACATAAGCACTCAGTTTGCAGCTAAACCATTCCCACACCAACTGCTATCCAAACCTCTGCTTCAGCCACTCACCTGGAACAGCACCTTGCACTTCCAGCTCCATGTCTTGCTATTTTTTGGGCTTTTTCCAAATAATAAATGCTACTGGCACTCCAGCTATGTGGGCTCCTGGGTAGTAAGAATCTGACTGGTGCTACCAACCTTATTGACACAGCTTGCCAAGCTACCACCAGATATTTCTGTTCCCTTCTGACTGACTCTGGACTTGGAAAGGGTTCATGTCCTGTATCCTGTTACACATCATCTGAGCCACACAGTCTCTGTAGGACAGAGTGTCTGCTCAAGTACAGATGGCCAAGGAACAACTCAGCACATCAGTACAAGTTATGTATTCATCAGGGGAAAAGTTTATGGCTCTCACTGTGATGCTTTTTTCCAGATCTTCAGACTGTTTTGCTTCAAGGGGCCCCCTCTGTTCTGAACTGCAGAGAGCTTGGATAATACTTCTGGAAAGCCAGAAGATGGCAGGGAAATGAGATAAGAGAAAAAGACAGATTTGTTGCTACATCTCTCCATTTCCCAGAGAGAAAGAAAAGTCAGACTAAATTAGGAAAAACAAAATGGAACAGGATAGAAGATTTGAGGGGAAAGTGAAGTAGAAAGACTTCCAGCAGAAGACAGTGATCATGCTCATCAGAGAAGTGCCTACTCTTAATACAGCAATTTAAAAACCATCAAAAGTTTTCATCACCTGATGACTCTGTAAATGTTTTTGTCCATAGCCAGGTTTTCAGTACAGTCTGTTGTACTCACTGTCACTGCAAGTGGCAGCTTTATTGAAGTAATAAATGGGTCAGAGAGCAACATTTATTTTTTTGCTGCTAGTTACGGTCCCTTAAAGTCAGATATCATAAAAGGGAGAAAAGCTGTAAGCTGTATTCTTGGATATCTGTATGCTGGGGACAGAGGAGGCCTCAGTTGCCAACACTGGCCCACCCAACACTATATTTTGTAGTGACAAGTCAAACACCATCCTTTGTCAGGCAAAACTACTGCCAGTGGTTTTGCCTGACAAAACTACTGCCAGTAGTTTTGGGAAAATTGTGCCAGATGTAGTGGAATTTTCAGATATTCACAGTTCTGAAGTTAACAGAGAAAAAATAGGCTTCAAAAGAATTCAGAATCATCACTAACTACAAACTGGAGGGTTGCAGGGTTTCTGTAACAGAGTTCCATTAGGGAGCAGAAGGCATTCAGGACAGGATGGTGGTTTGGAAGTCAGGCTGAAGGAGTCAGTTGTGAACAGCTGTGTGGCTGCTGCTCATTAGCCTGGCCAGGTGCCAAACCAACTGTGACTCTGAACGCACAGCACGCGATTTATAGGTTTGAAATGGAATTCTGAGGTGCAGGTGTAGGGAAGGAAGAGGGTGGCACAGCTGTCACCTACCTGAAGTCTCCGGACAAGTCCCATGCATGAGGCCGAACATGTTGCCACAGGCCTTGCTGACAGCAGCCATCTTAGCCAGGACGGGGAGGTTGTGAATAACAAAGGACACCTCGTTTCGCTGCTGCTTGGCAAGGTTTTGTGCATGCCCCAGGATCCCGAATCCTGTGATGTCTGTAGCTGCATGTGCATTGAAAGTGTGCATGAGTCCAGCAGCTACAAGAGAGGGAGGGGGAAAAAACCACCAAGTCAGAAAATACCGAATTATCAGGAAAATGCTTCAACAATATTGTGCACAGTCTGAATGAAGTTGCATACCTTTAATGCAAACCAGGTTGGGTTAAATTAATAAAATAAATAAAATCGTGCTTGAAGAGAACTGGAATTGACCAAGAGTGCACGTAACACTTTAAAAATTCAATTTGTGTTTAAGATATTAAATCATGCTGAAAATCCGTCATGGAAGTTGCATTTAAGAGCATGGTCTATTAGCCATGTGCTAGTCATTTATATTGGCAGTCTAAGGAGCAGGGATTTGCTTCAGATCCAAGCTTCCCAGAGCTGAGTCCAGGGAGGTTCTGAGCTCAGCTTTGCTTCACTAAAGGCATGGACCAGACACAGCTCAGTCTTCTCACACCTCTTCCCCCGCCACTCTGCAATGGTGACATCAGAACTTGAGATGTGGACACTCAAAGTTTAAGAGCTGAAGAACAAAGCCTGCGGCTGTGGGGGAAGGGCCCCAGCCTCCCCACCTATACATTCGTGAAATTCCTGCACATTTGCAGCTCCTGGGTGGGAAAAGGGCACCCCTGCATGCAGGACAATAGCACCAGTTAAGAGTACTTAAGTGTTGTTAAAGGTGTCTGACAAGAGTAGAGAAAAACAAAACCAAGAAGGCTTTGCCTTTCTTTGGTGCTTCCCAATACACGAGCAGGACTGAGTGCTTTTCCGTAAGACAATGCTGGTCATTTATCTTTCCTGGAAGGCTTTGACAAAGAATGAAAAACCAGGGGGATGACATAAGAAATGAAAACTGAATAAACGGGAAAAGAGATATTTAACTATCCCTGATCCTTCAACTCAGAAGTAAGTAAAGAAACACTTAATTCAATTCTTCACTCTGCCAAAAGATACTTTGGACAAAGAAGGGAAATCCTGGATTAAAATTTCTAGGGTAAAAGCAGAACATTTCCTCTACCAAATTAAAAGAAAAAAAAATGAAAACAAAAAACACACTACAGGAAAAGGAAAAAGACAAACAAACAGAAAAGCATATTCCACATACATATTCCACAGTGTGGAAAGCACAATACAAGACCGAATTAGAAGAAAGTAAAAAAATTTTAAACATCAAAATTTAAATTGAAGCTTACATAAGTTTAGAGCTTTTCCTTTATTTATTCTATTTCAAATTCTTTTAACTTTATCACAGTCAGGCCTTCTCTATGTAGAGAGATAAGGAACAAATCCAATATATTTCCCTTTCAAATATCCTCTAACTCACTGGGACGTTACTTGCAGCACTCACATGAGTCATAATCATATCCAGCAGCTTTGTGTTTTTGCTGTATAATTACAAGAGGGCGTTTGATTTTAATTTGCTTGTTTCACAAACACTGAATAGCAGAAAGATGGGGCAGAATGAAAGGGACAAAGTGTCTGTGTCACAATTCCCCAAGGCAGTGAAATGAAATTGAGTATAGAATTGGAAAAACTCACAATCCCTCCCCTCCAACACACACATCTCTTCTTACCTGTCCTGTTCAGCCGTGCCATATTCATCATTGCTTCCTGGTATGCTAGTTCTACATCCTCCTGCGTTACCACGAGTTTGATTTTATTCCACTTTTCAGGCTAATGGATGAAATAAAGATGGGATTTTTTTTTTAGATTTTCAGCTGTACATTTTAAAGCACACCCTGACCACTTAAAAAACCCCAAACCCTCAATCCAAAAGGTACCCTTTTTTTTTTTTTAACTCATTTAAAGAGGGGCAAAATGTTCCATAGTCAGAGATGCATGCCTTAGTCTTTGGTACCCCAGCAAAGTTCATTTAAAGACCTCTTAGGCACTAAGCACCTCAAATCCTGCTTTCAGCAGCTGAGTGGAGTGGAATAAACTACCCCAGGGAAAGAAGTCCTTCAAGGCAACTGTCTGGATTGAACTCCCACAGTCAAATTAAAGGAACTTTGTTGCTGGATGTTGAGATTTGTAATTTCTGGCTTCTTGGGTTTGTAAGAGATTGTTCTTGATTTCACACTTGGACACTTTGATCAGGAAAAGCCACTGATATCCACCAGTCCTGGGCAGAGGAATGTATGCTAAGGCAGGATATAATCACTCTAGTCCAGGATTAAGTTTCATAAGCCTCCCTTACAATTTAATACCAGCATCTTCCAACCATTCTCCAGTGTTTGGTATGGACTCATCTCTTCACCACATTCCCATAAATGCTCTTCATCCCAGAAGGGTTTCACAACAATTTAGGAAACAGTACCTTTATAAAGGGCAATTGTTTCATTCGAAGCTGAAGTGATTCCAGATCCAGAATGAAACAAAGCAACGATTTTATTTTTAAAAGCCACACTACAAACTGATTCAACTTATTTTTTTACAATGAAAATAAAATTACAGAGAACTGAAATAGCCACAATACCTACACTGCCATTCCATAGAGTAAATGTATAGAACAAACTTCTTACTAAACAAAAGGTGCAAGAACTACTAAGAAATGGTAGATGATGCTGCTCTGGAGAAGGAACTTGTCTTAACAAATGAGTGCTGACTTCAACGGGTGTAAGAGAGAATCCCAAAATGGCAAAAGAGGAAAGGCTGGTCAGCCATAATAAATAAATTGTTAAAGAGCAATGAACAATGGCAGCGGGACCAGAGTTTCTGAGATTAGGTTGAACTGGATCTACCAATCAAAGAAAAGCATTTTTGTTTACACAAATGAGAGACCAAGTCAAAAAATAAGATGTGGCTGTTATAGAGATGACAGAATAGTGATTATTCTTACTCTGGGAATGACTGAAAAAAACCTGAGCAGTTGTTCTGCCTTAGGTGTCAAAAACACAGTTCTGAGGCTGATCACAGGATGGAAACTGGTCAGATGATGGCAATGGAAATCACAAGTGATGTGAAAGCAGAACTAAAGGCTGAGGGTAGAAGAGCCACAAACACAGGTAAGATACTAATTGGAGGCAAATTCCTCTCCACTACAGCAATCAGATACCGGGGTTAGTCAACAGAGAATTAAGGCAGAAAGTTTCCAAAAACTCCCAAACAAGCTATAAAAGCAAGCTTAGATTTCCAAATGGAAAGGGTCTGTAGACAAAAGCAAGGGCTAGAAAACCCTGTCTAAAGGGGCACATCACAGTACCCCCTTTCATGCCTTTAAGCATACATATCTCTACACTGCAGTTTTCCTTTCTTGCCTATGCATAAACTTGCTATACTATACCTTCTCCCATTAAAAATTGACTTTTTAATATGAAGTCCAATTCCCCACCAAAATTTGATTTACAGGGGTATATGTGATGGGTAATTAATTCTAGTTTCACTTTCCCTACTCTTTCACAAAACAAAGCTAAAGAAAAGGTAGCACAGCTACTCAGAAATTTTCCTACCACAACCAAAGATATATTCTGTTTACACATAATAGCAGTATTGATTTCCTGGCTGTCCTCATTTTTCAGACCAGAAGGTCTTTCTGTTTGACAGTCAAGGAAATTAGTAGTATGTGAAATATGTGGAAATTCAGAATAGCCTTAATTTGCAAGTCTGCTCGTCAGTACAACAAGAAGATATGTTAAGAAGTTACATTATGGCTAGAAAACATACAATGGAATTGGGGTCTTGTTGTTTCACTTCATTTTCATATCAAGATTAACTGAGGCCCTGCTCCTTATATCTGTGGAAAACACAGGATTCTGAAGAGGTCAAAATAGCTCAGCCAGACCCTATGAAGAAGGAGAAAAATATTTTTCTCTTGTTGCTCACACTTCAGACTTCAATGAAGGTTTAAACTGGTTCTCTCCCACTTTGCTAACACTAGCTGTGTAATTAGAATTCATCTGACAATGCAGTGGCCAACAGCCAAACCAAAGTAGATTCCGGCTCACTCCTCTGCCAGTCTATTGGCTCAGGAGTCCCAAAAGTAGAAAAGATGCATCTTTTTAGGGTGTAAACTGAGCAGTTATAATTCAGAAGACATGTACTGGGAGCCAGACAACATAAGCAGATGCCAATTTTGCAGTCACTTTTCAGTTCAGTAGTTACATTTTTGCCTGAAGTAACAGATGGAAGTATGTCTACATCCATAATGCTGCGAGAAATATTCTCACTGAATGCACAGGGCAATACATGTGAAACGCAGATAAACTTCCATGTACACAAGCAGAAAGCCCAAGAACACAGAGAGAGCATTCTTGGCCTAATTGCCATTAATAAGCGTTGCCAATTACTTTGGCAGGTGGAATAGGGCATAATGTTGCCCAGGGTGATAGTCTGTTGTTCTGTTAGTAAACAATTTTGGTTATTACAGCAATGCCTGAGAAATAACTAAGAATTAGGTGCAATTAAGATGGACTCACTAAGCACAAAACTGTAAACTGCCTCAATTCCAAAGGAGTTTTGCACACAAGCAGGGACGGCCGGAACATATCAAGGAGGAAGGAGGAGAGGTGATAGATCACTACCATCTGAGCTGAACTTTGTCATGTTGAGGGAATGAGGAAGGTCATCTTTAACTCACACCTCTCTTCCCTATTTTTTTTTTGCAGTGTACTCACAATATCTAGCCACTGGTGGACAGCCACAGCCACTTGTGTTCCCAAGGGTTTAGTTAATACAAGCACATCTCCTGGCACTGCATTGTCTGGCCTGGAAAGAAAGAATTCTTATATTAATTATATAGCAAGATTCAAACACGTTAATAGGAATAAGTGCTGATAATTACATTTTCACAGACCCATGCATCTTATTGCACAGTTAAAAAATGGACTAATTACAGAATTACCCTTTGGGATTCATTGCCATGCAATATTATTGATGAAAATGCTGCAAACTTGTTTAAAAGGTGCTAATCCTCCTTTCTTGGAAAAAAACAATGCTTGCAGTCAGACACACACCAAATTACATCTCTTCTTTCAATTTTTTGAGACGCAAGAGGATAAGGGAAAAAATTGACCTTTTTGACCCAGGGCATAAGATGTCCAGCACTAGGATCATGCTCAAGTTCATTTGTACAGAGTAACATGCCACAGTGGGACACTCAATATCAGCTACTGTTAAATGGACAGAATGCTGTAAAGACAGCAGTTCTGTAGTTCTCTACAGCCATTAACAGGATAATTGGGACATGGTTTAGAAACGCATGTGTAAGTGTGGCAGAAATCTGTGTTCAAAACAACCTCCACTGCCTTTAAAGATTAGAAGCTTAATTCTCCTGTCAAAAGGAGAATAGGATCAAAAAGTACTGGGGTGTGGGGAGAAGTAAAAGGACATCCTGTTTAAAAAAAGCAAATATGTACAAAGTGCTAAGGACAAACGCAAGCAGGAGTAGGTACTGCTTTATTCATCAGGAGACACACCACAAGATCACAACGCAGTGCTTAAAGGATTTTTACTGTATCCCTCAGACCAGTGCCTTTGATTGTTCAGTGATTTAACTTACATTATAAATTCATTAGGCTGACAGACTGTCGTGGCCACTCCTCCTAAAACAATCCAGGGATTTAACACTGTTTGGCCACCAGTAACAGATGTTCCTGCCTCTTCTGCTGCATCTTTGAAACCCTGGATAATTAGAGGCATCACTTTGTCTCTTTCCTAGAGATCAAAACAGAAGTCAGAGTTCCATACACAGCAGTGCTAGTCATTGCAAGACTGGTCCACTGGACCACTCTAACCAAATGCCCTCGTGGCAAATAGTCCGTGACAGAAAAGCAACCCTTAGGAAGAGTCTGGCCTCCTGAAAACTGCATGTTAACCCCATAGAGTTAAGGTTTTACAGCTCTGTGTAGAAGAGGTACAAAGACAATCTTACACTGAAGAAACATTCTTCAAAAGGTCATATAAGAGTAATCAGAGTTCTGGAAACTCAGGACAAATATCCTGCTGCTGTAATCGTGTACAGCCACAGCAGTGCAATGCTAAAAGGCAACATTTAATCAAGATGCATTTGGGCTCCATTAACCATCAAAGTTTCAACTTACATCTTCTAAGAATAACATCCCTTTTTTGCTACTGCAAAACAAACATACATGCTGGCCACTTCCACAAAAAAAAAAAAAAAGAAAGAAAGCAAAACCAACCCATAATTATCTATCCAGATTGATACATGAATTGGCAATCAAATGCTGGCCTTTGACAGAAGGAGGGACCCCTTTTTGGTGAGGATGAAGGCAGCAGATTACAATGCCACAGAAAACTGAACTTTTAGCACATGACCTCAGAATGTTTATGAGGCTAGATCCATACTATGAACAGAGCCATTCAATAAGACCATCTCTTCCTTAAATGGCTTCAAACTTTGAGAAGAAAATACACTAAAAGTAAATACATTCTGAGCACATTTAGCTGTTTAAGTATTCCTTCAAGATAAAGTGCCAAAAATCTTACCCTATCTGTCATTTTATTGCTGATTCCAAGAAGCATCAACATGTTGTCGCATTCCGTGACCCCCATGGCATAAAGGTCACTTAGGACATTGGCACACGCTATCCGTCCCTGAAAAACAAAGAGAGGCAAGGAAAAAAAAATCTGCAGGACTGTTGGTGAATGTTTAAACACCTTCCACTGGAACTTCCAGTATGTGTTTGCACTCTGACACAGCTTCTTACTCCACAGCATTAAGAAACCCAGCCAGAGATGTGGCATGATCCATTATGTGCTATGTGCCCATGTAGAAGTGCAGGTATCCTTCCTTTTACAGGTATGGAGAGAATTCACCCCAGCTCTCTTGGTCAACACACTCTCCCACACTCCATAGGAATCCCAGAGTTCAGACTGGATGCCCAATCTGAGAGGCTGAAGTTAAGACAACAGTCTTTTCTTTGATAACAAGCCCTGTTTACTTAATGTGGTATGTTGCTATTAACTTTATTCCAGCACAAAACTGTAATTGCTGATGGAGATGGCCATAGCATGGAATTCACAACTGCTAGGAAGTTAATCCATATTGTTGTAACTCTTCTGCATCAGAATATCCAGGAGACAGGTCCTTGATGAGAAAGATGTTTGTTCCCTGCACTACTCTGGAGGCCATGTCTGCACTCCTCAGTTTTTAGGAGAGAACTCCTCTTCCCAGAGGGTATGGCTGTGCTGCCAGCACACACCCACATTGGGGTGCTTCCTTTGCTGCCTGGGGATGACAGAATGTGCAGAGAATGAAGGAGCTCAGGGCTCCCAGGAACTGGAATTGCCCCCACTGAGGGAAGCTGTGTGCCCCCACCACTCACATCATGAGAGAGATGTGTCTATCTGTCACTTTTCAGGTGGCAAGATCAGGCTGAAATTTGCTACAGCACCAACAATTTTACTGACTCTTGTGTGTGTATGTGAGTATCCCCACTAACAAAAACTTATACAAGAGACAAAACTGTCTGCTGCAGATTCCTCTAAGAAGTCAGGAAGCTGACAGGACTGAGAAGCAATCATTTGCATCACATGAGGTTAGTTACACTAATTTTACTAAATTAATGGATCTGAGTCAGGGTTTCTGAGGTGTGGATCCAGCACAAATGAGACATCAAGTTTCCTGATCAAGATGGAGAACTTCCTCATACAGACTATGCCCTAAGGGACAGCAAGATATTTTAAAATACAGGAAAAATTCTGTTGTGTTACTCTGGAAGACTCCGTGCATTCTATGAAAGTTGTTTTAGGTTTAGAGCTGCAGAATGGTAACCAACACCTGGCTTTATGATTTTAAATCTGTGCTTTTCATTATGTTCAAAGGCAACACCACCATGGTAAAAACAACAACATGCTTATTTGATACAATTTGCAAAAAAAGTAGCATTTTCAGGCAGTTACTTTACTTGCTGACGACATGAAACAACATCTCTAAGTCACAAATAAATATAATACAGTTTTTCATAAATTCAAGAGTTTTCAGTGGCATCAGGGGAATCCCTGAACTGGAATATGTTTTAATTATTTAAATCTTAAACTATTAAGAAAAGACTGAGTTGTGTACTGCACTATTTGATGGATATTGGCTGTTAAATTTCTATATACCTGCCATTTCCCTTTTGTGGAAGGGAACTATCAAGCCATTCTCTGTTATCTTCAGTATTTACCAAGCAAACTGCTGGTTTGTGCCCTGTTAGGAATGACAGATAAGTTTTTAAAACCATACTGACAACACCTCTGATAGTCAGAGGTCAGTCTAATAATGCTTTTGCCAGCTGCCAAAACCACTATGGAAACAAATTCAGGGAAGTGCAATTCCCAAGTCTGAAGGAGCAGAGAGAACAACACCGGGCTTGTGAACACCAACAAACGCAACAGGGCTCACAAACAGGGGTCAGCCTGGCCAGGTCCTGCAGGCCACCCGCCTGCTTGCGTAGTGCCCCTGAAACACAAAGATCTGTGTGCAATACTAAGAACTATTTGTAAGGGCAAAGGATGAAGAATCAGACACCCATCTCCAGTCCTGAGTGAAGGTTCTTAAAACAGCAACAAAAATGTTGCTGGATGGAAGGGGAAAGATGCACTCTCTCAAACCAGCCAGTTCCCTGCTCCTGTACTCAAACAGGTGTCTCTACTGTGCCACAACAGAGGCCAGTACCCACCCTATTCCCAGTGGATTGATACTGACTAAAAAAACTTTTTTTGATTGCTTGTAACTTTTCTAATAAACCATTTAAGCTGAATAAATCCTATGCTTGGTATGGATTTTACAGGTGTACATCCTAGAGATAATTTTGCACACAGACTAAGTGTTTTCAAGGACAAAGCCAAAGTGAAGGAGAAAGGGGAGAAGAAGGAAGAATGATTTTGAATGTAACTACAGAACTTAGTTTTAAAATAGGCAGTGCTAAAGTGAGAGAAAGCTGTTTTCTGAAGCAGAAATCAGAAGTTCAGCTGAGTCCACATGCAGTTTTGCCTTCCTCAGCTGTTTCCTAATCCCTTCTGTCACAGCACCCAGCTTGGAGTTCATTTGCACTTTTGGCTTTCCCTCTTTGCTTTTTCTCCTCCAATTAGGAAGAGAGATCAGATGAGGAGCTGCAGGTAAACCCTGTGCACAGAGAAAGGAAGTGGCTCTAAATCAGGGAACATCCACTTAAAACCAGACTAGAAGTGCCTGGGTAAGGAGGAGACTGAGAGAAGGGCAAGAAGGAGAGCATGCACTGCACTTGAGTGATAGTGGTAACAGGGTAGTAACAATAGGCATGGGTCAGGGGACATCTGGACTTAAACCAGGGAAACATGCAGCTGGAGAAGCAGGGTAGCAGTAGCCTGTCTTGAGCAGAGGAGGCCAGAGCACACCCCTTTATACAGCCTGGACACCAACTCAAAATTCCCAAGTCTCACAATTCCTCTGCTTGTAACAACCCTCCATAAACCCCATGGCAAACGGTATTTGACTGTCCTCTAACCAATGTTGGTCCACACAAGAGAAAGGTAATCTATACTGTCCCTTGGGGTGCTCTGGCCCTTGAGAGAGAGGTCTAAGCAGAGGGCCCAGGAGCAATAATCCTGCTGGATCATCACTGGTGGTACCAGCAAGAAGGCTCGTGACAAAATCACCATTCTCAGTTAGCTCTTAGGAAGAAATACACATATGTAAACACATCAGGAAGTGGCCAGCCACCAGATTATAATAAATGCCCTCAAGAATGAGAAGTGAAGGACTTGAAAGTTAGACAGCAGCAAGGTTATAGCTGCTGGTGCATGGATCACAGCACAGGCTGTAACTATGATGCAACCACTGAAGCTGGACTAAGGCCAAATTTACATTCCACTCCTACCACACTGACCTAAACCTCATCTGGGCGAAGGCCCATCTGTCTACTCCTGTGGCATCTCAAACCCTTTGTATCTCCAAACAAAGCAACCCTCCCCCTTCACCACAGCCTCTAACACTAAAGTTAGTCCCTCAAGTTTTTGTTACAAGGTGAGAAGGGTTTCTCAGATTATGAACTTGAACACAGATCTCCAAAACATTTTTTTTCCCCTCTGGTCCCTGACAAGTTCCTACAAGATATTAAAGCAACCCACTTGAATCAAATTTCTCAGGAGAGCTCAACAACTCCATACTCGAAGCCAGCCTGAGATTTTTGGCTGCTCAGTTTGAGGAAAGAGAGCTCTCCTGGAAGAGGAATCACAGGAGCTAGGTTTACACACATGTACAACACCTGGTCAAGCATGCTAAAAAAAAAAAAAAAAAAAAAAAGGATGGTCCCAATCTCAAACTGTGTCCAAAACCTACCAGACAGGTCTCACAGAGCAAACAAACAGAGAGCAGCACATAAAACATTCAGACACACCAACAGCAGTAAAAGCAATGGAGTCACATCCAAATCACAGGAAACATGAATTCTAGCACCTTTCATTTAACATTTCCTTATAGCTTTTTTAAGTCTTTTTTAAAAGCTCATTTGATTCCCATGATCTGTTCAAGTCAATACTGATCACTCCCACACATGCAGGAATCTCTGCTGAAACAGACTAAATGAGACAGGAACACAGAAGGAACCAAAGCCAAAGTGCACACACTTTCCAACCAGTCATTTCAACGTGTCCATGTTCAAGTGGAGGCAGCACCACAGGAAAACATGTTCACAAGGCACTCTGAAATTGCCAGGCACTATTGCCAACTACTGACAGTTAGGTATTTCCAGTTCCAACATGTTACCTGGTTATTTCAGTACCTCGAAAGAGGCCAATTACAAGGTGGTTCTGCTTGTAAGTGGAATTTACTCTCTGCTACTTCACAGGCTGCTCTTTTTTCCCCTTCTGGGCTCTTCAAACCAAATCCCATAGAACAAGAGATGAAGGGAAATTTGAATTAAAGGTGGCAGTTCTCCCAGCTTTCACCTACATAGAAAGCAGCACTGCAGCATTCCTAGCCAACATGGGAGATTCCGGGATGAAATTATGCCTTTCCCTCCTTATGTCCATTTAGGAAAGACTCTGAATGCAATTAATCACACAATTAGCACAGCATATCTAAAAGAAGCGGTCAGAACTGCCATCAGATTGGGAAGAAGCTCAAATCAGCAACAGAGCCAAGAACTAAGTTTAGCCAACTTACCATCATATAAGGGTCATCCACAATAGGATAAATATAATCCGTCGTCTGGACTAATGACAAACCTCCATGTCTTAATGGAATAACGCAAGTGTCCATCCCAATTCCTGCAAAGACAGAAATCCATGAGTGAGGTGAGTAACTGTGTCCTTAATTATCTGTTGCTCTTAACAAGACAGCTTATAAAACATGTCTGTGAAATACAACTCATAACATTGCCTAAACAGACATGGCAAATTGCTTAATCAGAGAAAGCATGTAGCACAAGTAGGAGGAAAAACAAGCAAAGAAAGAAAATTCCTGGTGGGAACTGAACATAAGTGCAAATGGCTGAAGGCAAAAACTAAACTACAATGTTCTTTATTATTTTGCAGCAGCATAACAGCACATCAAGAACATCTGTGCTTTTATGTAAGTACATTTAAAGTTAAGAGGAACTAAGTACATTGATATAGTCAAAAGCAAATAGGTTTTCCTGTCACTCCGATCTCAACAAAAACACAGTGACAGTTGTGAAAGGACACAGCGTCTCATAAAGCACATTCTCTCACTTCAGAAGGAACAAGAACTCCACAAGTCATAGCCCAGGCCCTTGATGAAAGATAGTTCACCCACTTGGAGCTTTTGCAACTGTGTTCACCTTGCCTTGCAAAGCTGGAAGGTTGCAGACCAGCTGACAGACACAGAATTCCTTGGAGAAAACTACAACTCTGAGCACAACCTTTTCCCTGACAGTGGATATTTCAAACAGAACAAGCGATATGAGAACCTCCCAGCATTTGCTACGATGGAAGAGCCCACACCAAAGGGGCAGGTGACAAATCACAACATGCTGGCTCAGCCACACTCCCTGCTGTGGATAACCTCCTGCCTTGCAGCAATGGCAGGAAGCTTACCTCCTTCCTGGGCTGACAGCAAGCTGCCTGGAATTACTCAGCATGCTCCACAGGGCAAGAGTCTTAGAAACAGCCCATTTTCAGGAAGCAGATGCCACATAAGAACCTTTCCCCATGTATTAATGAAACACACTACCCTAGCAAGAGCTACAAGCCAGTGTTCAGCAGTGTCCTGTACAGGGATGGAGCAAGCTGCTGTCATCTGAGGGGACAGAGGTCCGCCAGGCAGTTGGTATATAGGTGGAGAGGAACTTGCTTCTCCTGCCTAGAGAGGCAGAAGATCTTGCCTTGGAAGAGAACACATACTGACAAGCTCCTGAGCAGGAATTTAGGGTTGTTCAATCTCCACAGCAGCTCCCAAGCCACCATGCCTGATGTCCAGTGCCTCCAGGGAATGGCACATAAGCAGTCACAGATGTGGCCCAGGTGCAGGAGCTGTTTTGCCCTCAGTTCACCTATTCATGCCATAGTGCCGCAAGACTGACTTCACTTGGGCATTTTTCCACAATTTCAGCAAAAGAGCTGCTTGACAGGCCAAGGGGCTATGATGATGGTCCTTCTGAGGCTATGTTAATGTTCCACCAAAACAGGTCTGAATAACAAGTTAATCTGTTCGGAGTTGTGACTGATTTCAGGTCCATAACAGCTCTGAGAATAAACATAAGATTTGCAGTTTCTTACTTACAGCCATATTTAAGTTTGCTCTGGGTAACATCCCTTGCATAACTAAAAAGGGAAGAGCCTGAGCCTGCTGCTGGCAACCTCCCTCTGCATTTCAAAAGCATGATGCCTAGGCACAGGTGGCAAAGTTACCTGTCTATACCTTTTAAGCACAAGACATCAAAGGCAAATCACACCAAACTTATCCAAAGACACATTTGCTAAAGCAATACTCATCACAAAAGCGTATTTTAAAAGAGACCTGAACTCTTCACCTTCTATTACTAACAGATTTTCTGTTACATAGTATCACACCTACAAACTGATGGCTTAAGTCTACTTTTAGACCTTTCCATATAGCTGTAAAAGAAAAATCTACTAGCAGTATCATTATTGTTTACAGCCTGTAAGTTTGTAAGAGAAAAAATAATCTAAACCAACTATTGCTGGTTTTAGAAAATTGCTGAATTGAAATGCTGCTGTGAACAGCTTATTTAATTTAGAAAAATACATATAAATAGCAATTTGAGGATGCAAAAAGATGGAATCGTCCTCCATCAGGGAATATTAAATTTTAGTGCCACCCCAGCTTCACACACAATTGCTGCTTAGATATTTCATACAAAGATCCCCATTGTTTAAGCAAGAACATGGGCGCCTTACTAATCTCTCATTATATTCAATCTCTACCAGAATAATGGGTTGCAACCTGTTAGGCTGCTAATAGACAATTAGCAATGTTTATATAATTTTATATAAGGTTATTGGACACTAAATTGATAATGAAATAACTTCAGAATAAATGCTCCATTGATATTCCTAAATTGAGAGGAAAAAAACATTCTGCACTGCAAAGACATTGAATATGCAGGGCTGAGTAAATAGACAAACAGAATTAAAAGTGTCATTAAACACATTATCTACATTAATTTGTCTATATCAATATTAGGTACAGTAGCTGGTATCAAAATACCTACATTTGCCCTGTTCCCCATGTAGGTGGCTTGTGCAGGTTGTTTTCCCTTATTGCTTGCATCATTGTGCAAATATCAAAGAGAAAGTGAAGCTGGCAAGAACACAGAGGTCTTGGAAAGGCAGCCTTTCCCAGGCAGCTTCTACAGGTGAGCAAAAGAGTTAGAGTGGGGAACAATGAAAGGACTCAAAGGAATAATGACAATTGTGAAACAATTCGCTCCCAGTCAGCTGAAGCAAGGAAGTTCTCTCACTCACTTTCTGTGACCCAGGAACAGAGGGGAGGGGAGGGAGAGGGGAAATTCACCTGGGAGTCATCTAATATCGTAAAATTCATCCATCCATTGCATCAAATTCCAAATGCAATGCATGAACATAAAAGCCTAGAAATTAACTGAGAAATTAACTGACGGGACTTCAGTTTGCACAGCATCTACTGGGGAAAGGGAGGAGCAGACCAACACCTAAGGATGTGCCCATCACAATGGCCATTCCTGAGTGTTTTGCCTTTGTAGTTGAGTGCACTGCAGGATGTTAAATAATTAAAATAATATTCTTGTATCCCAGATGCCAACAAATGACAGCATGAGATTCATTCTTCAGCTTTCTGGATGCTGTGCATGCATTATACAACATACAGTTTTCAAACTGGCTAAACAAACCACAAATGTGATTGTGCCACTAAGCAAACCGAGCAGAAAGACCACCAATGTCCAGAGCAGCAACTACTTACCCAACCTGGGCATAACTGCCCCCAAGAACTGTTCATCTTCCTGAAAATGGTTTTCTTGTAGAGATTCGAGCAGTTTCTGTAAGACATCCTGCGGCACTTTGCAGCCTGTGCCTTTGAGTTCAGTGAATCGGGTCAGACGGAAGCTCTTGTCCAGTTCGTAACTTTCTGGGTTAAACGACTCCCGAACAGACATGGCTCTCTCCCACAGACTGCCGGCCTCTCCTACCCCAGAGCAACGGGATCAGTTTCTCTGCTGATCAGTCTTATTAAAAAATAATAAAAAAAAAAATTTGGAACATTAGCAATTCCTAGGACCTGCAAGACAACATGTTTTCCACATGGAGCAAGTTGAAAGAGAAAGCACTCAATGCTGTTGTTCACCTGTTAAGACAGGTGTGCACATCTCACACAACTCATTTTCCTACAACTACAAAGGGATGACTCCTCATCCTACCTTCTGACATTTAAAACTATAACTATGCCAGGTGAATCAGAGAATTAACTTCTTTTCCAAATACGCTGCATAAGGTTTTCATTAAAAAAATAATCTAACACACTTACCGACCTCATTTAACACAGAGGTAATGAAAGAAGTAATAGTTCCCAGAGCACAGAGGCCAATTTCCAATAGGCAACCTGGGCCCTGATCCTGCAGCATGCTCAGCAGAGACATCTGTTTGTACTCAGCTCAGTGTGGGGTCATAATTTTAGCCATTAACATATTAATCTCAAAAATAAGATGCTTTTCAAATAACGACTCTGCTTCCGTCCTGAATAAGAAGCTGAAGCTCCATAATACACCTGTTCTCCCTGGGGGAAAACACAGTCCTGGTGTTCTGTTAGTAGAGGTAGCAGAAGAACAAAGAGGCTGTATTTAAGCAGACTGGTTCACCCACAAGCATGCCACCTTACCTTTTAGCATGTTTGCAGACATAAAAATGCTGAAAAGTTTCTTGCCTCTTCAGCCCTTTTTTAGTCAACTAATGATACGGAGAATCAGAGAATTGCCCATTAAAATGGTAATGTAAAAAGACACTGATGCAATTCATTTAATAAAATTCTTAACAATGCATGTCTAATTTTAGAACGTTTTTCCACTCTGACTCACATCCACCACACTCCAAAACTAATAAGAGGCCTAACTGAGACACTGACTTCTAAACAGGAACGGCTGTGATAAAGTACAATTCATCTTTCTCAGAGAAGAAGTTTTCAGGAATTACTAAAAGCAACCTGTCTAGTGGTAGTTTCTTAGAAAGCAAGGATACTGTGTAACAGCAACAAGAACAGAGTTCAGTGGCATCACTGACAAAACCCGATACCGATGGCCATGTCCTAATGAGGTTAAGCTGAAAAGAAGAATGCAAAGGCTACTATTTGCCAAGTTCAACTTTGCTAAAGGAAGGAAAGAAGTAAATCTACAGACTGTGCTATATCTCCCCTACACAGCACTTACTAACAGGCACATCTGTTCCATAAACCTTTAAGTCAATTTACTGACTATAATTTGTAGGAACTGAAGTTTTAAGTTCCCTAAGAACTTTTGATGTGGAGCTCAACTCCCCTTCACTGTGCTTTCCCTCCTTCTCTGGGAGGTGTGGCACTTATTTAAAACAAATCTGCCAAAGCCTAGGCTTGGGCAGTAATCCAAACTCCAGTTACAAGAACGTGTCTTGGATGAGCAATGAATTCAGTTCCTAACTGCTGTCTTCCAATGCAAGACACTAAACACTTGCAATCAAAAAAAAAAAAAAAAACAGAAACCCAAAAAACCCCCAACTATCTGGAAAACAACCTGTCAACAGAAATAGGAGACAAAAGCTTTTCAAGGAGGGGGGGATTTTTTTTTCTTCATTCTTTTTTAACACTTCTTTCTAATTAATTCCAGAAAATTATAAAAAGCAGCTTGCCCCACAAGGGAAACATCTTCCTTCATCTAACCAGTAATTGCAATAAGCTTAGCACCCCCTGCCTACTTACACAGGGATGAATGCAGAGGCCACAGCCTACCAGGAACTTTTTGCAGCCTTGAGGACTGTAAGGACACAGTTGCCCCGTTTGAAAACAAATAGTGACACAAACAAGACGATTTCATTTAATGGAAAACAACCGCAGTGCAAGAATACAGTAAGTTTTCTAACGAAGATCTGATTAAAGCTGCATGCAACTGTGTATTTCACAGACTGCCACGGGAGCAACATTCCCCACAAAACCAAGTTTTGGTGACCCTGGTGGTCACAGCACCGAGCGTGGCGGAGTTCACGAAGAGTCAGGACAACTCTCAGGCACAAGGTGTGATTCTTGGGGCTGTCCTGTACAGAGCCAGTAGCTGGACTGATGGACCTTGTGAGTCCCTTCCAACTCTGAACATTCTGCGATTCTGGCAGTCCATGAGGCATGCGATGTGAGCGACAAGCATCCCTTCCCAGCAGCAGCAAACACCTCCTAACCCAGACGTTTCTTACTTTAAAAGAGCGGCATGATAAATATTAAAAGCTAAGGTTTAACCCTTGCCTTCCTAAACAGCAGAAAGGGGAGAGCACAGGAGCAAAAAGGGGGGGAGGGAGAGGGAACTGGAGCCAGGTACATACCCCAAACAAACCCCAGCGCACCCACCGCCAGCCCGACCGCCCGAGACGCACAAGGCGAGGCGCTGCAGCCACCATCGATCCGGGGAATGCGGCGGGGAGAGCTGCGGGCAGACATGGCTCCGGGACACCTTAAATTTCCAGCCGCTGCCTTTAGAGGCAAACCCGGGGCCTTCGCTGCCGCTCTTTGTGCGGCCGGAGAGGCGGCGGAGGAAGAGGACGAGGAGGACGAGGAGGAGGAGGAGGAAGCTGCGCGCGGAGCGGCGGTGGCAGCGGCCCCTTCCCGAGGAGCGGCGGGGACGGAGCCCGCGAGTGCCGGACCCCGGTGTCCCCCGTGTCCCCACGTGCAGGTACGGTGTCACCGGGGCGGGGCTCACCCCTCGCAGGCGAGGGCGGCCGGTGGGATGGTGGGAGCAGCCCCCCCCCTCCCCGCCGACACTCCGTAATGGGGAGGGAGGGAAGCGGGCTGGGGGGAGGAATGGGGGGGGGGGGAAAGGAGGGAAAAGGGAAAAAAAAATGTCGGCGGGCGAAAAATTTAACCCGTCCGCTGCCGGCGTCCAAATTTTTTTAAAGCGGCCGCATCGTGGTGAGGCGCTGCCCCCCCATCCCCGCGCCTTCCTCCGCCCTTCCCCCGGGGCCGGGCCGAGGGAGGGCGGCGGGGCCCGGGCCAGGCGGGCACCCCGCGCCCCGGCCGCGCCGCGCCGCCCCCCGCGCCCGGCCCGGCGGGAACGGCGGAGGCGAATTCCCCTTTAAATCTCCCCGCCTTGCACCCCCCCCTCCTCCTCCTCCTCCCTCCTCAGGTCTCCCTCTCACCGGCTCTCGCCGCCTCCTCGCCCTCCGCCTCCTCCCGCGAACGGGACTCCCAGCGCGGTCCCACAATGCACCGGGCGCGACGGGCTCCCTCAGCGCCGCCTGAATAGAAAATGCCGCCGCCGCCGCCGGGCACGGGGGGGTTAAACCCCCCCTTTTCCTCCCTTTCCCTGCTTTTCCCTCCCTTTCCCTCCCGCCTCCCCGCTCCGCGCTTCCCGCCCCCTCCCGCTCCCCCTCACGCCGCATCCCACGCGCGTTCCCGCGTTGCAGCGCGACATGTCGCGACACCGCCCCCGCCCTCCCCTCAGCTCAGCGCGGGCGGGCAGCCAGGGTCCGTGTGTGAGGGGGGTCGGGTCCCTTCACACAATCACAGAACCATCCCGGCTGGAAGAGACCTTTAAGATCACCCAGTCCAACCCAGCGCTGCCACTGTAACCCCTTAAACACTAAACCTGATCAACCAGCGCCAGATACAGGCACCTCTTTAAACTTTTAACTCCAGGGGCGGTGACTGCACCACCTGCCTGGGCAACCTGTCCCAGTGCCTGACCACCCTAGCTGTGAACAATATTTCATTAATATCTAATCTTGAAAAAAGTGAATTCAAGAGCTAAATAATTTAGCAATATATTATTGAACATTTATTAGTAGAACAAGGGCATATCACAGCGCTGGGGCACTTGGCAATATTGCCAGAGGCGCCCTCCATTCATTTTACTGTGGACTTAAGTACTCTCTTAAACTGTTACATATTCATTAAGCCCGGAAAGTAATTTACACTTCATTCAACTATCCTCCTTCTCCAGTCCTGATTCGGTCCTCTGGATCGCTTCAGAGCTGAAGGCAGGCACCCTCTCTCCGGTGCCTCCCCAGTCTCCAGCCTAGTTTGTAGCTGACAGTTTCCTTGGGAGGTGTGATTTGATGAGATAACCATCTTCCTGGGATGCATGCGGTTTATCTTCTTTGTTTCTCTAAGATGTCTTGGTTCCTGGCTCTGTAGTTTCTCAACTCAAAAGACATTCATTACCATGTGCTTATTAATACATTTCTTAACATATTATAACTATTTCGAAGTTACAATTTACCTTAATCTCGTTTCTACTTAACTACATTTTACCTTAACACTATTTCCACATAGTACATCATCATTTATAAATGTTAAAATCCTATATGCGAAAGACAACATTTATCATTCACTCATTTATCACAATACCCCCTTTTCTTTTTGTAAATTATGTTGGCTTGAGCTACAATCTTTAATTACACTTCACTGTTATATTCGAAATTTCTACAGATTAACCTGGCTTCTTCAAGGGGGTCTCCAGCGCTGGTTTGTTTCTTCAGTATCATTATCCTTTGTGCTGTTCCAGAAGTAGCCTCTTTCGAGTCCACAGGCACCGTGATTACCTGCATACCTTGGGCAACCTTTGTGATTAGCCCGATGAAGTAGGGAATTAAACAAGGAAGGAATATCAGCCCAGTGGTCGCACACAAGAGGAAAAAAAATATTTTTTTCCACCATGAAGTTCTTAAGAATTTATCCCACCAGCTAGTTTCTAGTATTGCTTCCCATTTTTGAACCGGTACATGAGCAATCTTTCCTATGTCAGTAGCAATATCGAGTACAGCTTGACCGTTATCAGTTATTTGCAGGCAGCAATCGGAGGAATTAAATTTCCCACATACTCCCCCTTCCTCTGCTAGCAAATAGTCAAGGGCTAAACGGTTTTGATAAGTCATTGCACTGGTTTGGGATAACTGTTAAGTAATTAATTCTAAAGCTGAGGCCGGTTTTTTGCTAATGATTTCCACCACTGCTTGGAGTCTTATTCTCTTATTTAGCATATAAATGGGGGTCCTATATCCCCGTGATCCATCTTGAGCCCAGGTGGCTGGGCCATAATATTCTATTATTCTTCCAGGTGGCCACTCATCGTTTTTCCACCTTTGAGTGCCTCCTATATTGCCACTCCATTTTCGGATACTTTCTGCTGAGCTTTTGTGTTTGTAAATCTTCATAAACTGGAATGCCTAAATTTTTCCCTACTGCCTTTGGCAATAGAAAAAATCTTGGCTGAATGGTTCCAAGGGTACAAACTCCCCTCCAATCTTTGGGAAGTTTAGTAAAAGCTTTTCTCCTACAAATCTAAAAGAGCCCATCCCACGGCTTATTAACACTGCTACTGTGGCTCCAGTAATTATGTAACTCTGCCATGCCTGCAAAGGGACTGATAAAGTCATCATTGCTACTGTTACACCAGGAAAAGGTAATGTTTTTCCGGGTGCTACATTTTTCATTTGGTTGTTTATTCAGTTTCCAATAGTCATTAGGGGTTTTTGGTATCCACCAACGGTGGGTCACATTTGTGAATAAAGTTCTTTTACACAGTGTTACTCTTACCCAGGTTTTATACATTGATTTCCCTTCCCTCCCGGTGCATTCTTCACCCATACTCCTGAATCCATCTTTCAGGATGGTGCTCTCTAGATATTTTGGTTTTGTTCCAAAAAATAATTTTGGGGACACTTAGGCTAATTCCCTTCCAGGGCCATAGCTCTGTTGCTAAAGCACCTCCACCTATCCAACAGTCACTGACATTTAGCGCTTGTGCCATTTGTTCCATTAAATCTATAAACTGATTTTCGCCTACCAGCGGGAGAGGTAGTGTTTCTTTTAGCTGCTCTTTAACTTGTAGAGGGAGTCTGAAAGAGTTGGGGGTGACTGAGTCAGTTTTGAGGAGCTTTTGAGAGTCTGCATTCGCTGCTTTATTAGTTCCTTTTTAATTTTGTCTTGTGCAACCCCACTGTCTGAAATGCCCCACATTCCTGCATTGACAAAACAAACATACTGTCCCTCTTCGGACACCGTGGTCCAGGCTGGTGTACCCCTGAGGATTTTAACTTGGCTACCCACAGTGAGTGTTTCCCACAATTACAAGTCTCTAGGGATGCTTTGCAATAACATTCCTTACTTACTGTCCTGTGCCAGGTTAGCTAAGAAGCACGGCTGCCCCACTGTACAAGGGAGTTACACTTGGTGTAGGAATTTGCTGGATTTGCGTTGCTTGGGGTTACCATGCAAGGATGCAAGCGATAATTATGATCACCACGGCTGTAATCAGAGGTCGGGCATGACATGCACCCCCTTGTCTCATGCCCTTCGAGGTTGCTGCTCGTGGCCAGACTAGACCAAAGGCAGGTGCAGAGGCCAACCTGGTCTTGCCCTCTTTACACTGCTTGTTCCACTTCCATGCAAACCACACTGCACATAAGCATAACTCTTGTTCCCACTTTTCTTCAGGAATTTCCTAAATCTCAGGTACAAGTAACTCCCACCCACACAAAATTTGTTCTACCACAGCATTTTCCTGACCTTTTTGTTCTTTATTATTTCGGCAGTTCAGACAGTGGGGATGCCTCTTTGTTGAAGAGCAATACCACTTATTTGGGCATTTAACACTTTTGCACAATTCCCATGCTTGATGATTTAAGTGGGGATGTTTTAGACAAGAAAGCCTCATACATTGGGTCTTTCGGTTGGTAATGATTTCTTTTGGTCCTTTGAGAGTTTGCATTATTCTTATGCCGTATAATTTGAATAATTCTAAGTGTCTTACCGACCATCAGGCCGATGTTCTTTTACCCAGGCTTGTATAATTTCCCACTCCTTTTTACTTATTTCACACTCAGCAGAGAGTGCTAGTTTCCACCCACAAATTAGGGTCACAACCTCTGCTAGGCATTGAAGGTCATGGAGTGCAGTCAGGTGGTTGTATCTACGGCACTGCAGACATCAAGGTTGCCACTTATAGGAAATACAATACTAATTTTGCTTACAGCAGTCACACATTCAACTCAGCCACAATAGATACTATTAGGATGAATTAAGCAAGGTATTCGGAATGGCACTGGTGGGGGCTGTAATAATGCCTTCAAGTCAGGATATAATGTGATTTTTTTTAAATACAAATCACAAGCTAATGCAAACACGTTAGGACCCTCTGTCTGATACAGTCCTGATCCTCCGGTCTGGAGTGGAATTGTTCCTCCCCAAGGGGGATAACACAGGGGTCTCAGGACTTGCCCTGATGGTATCTGGAACCACTGATAGAGGTTTGGTTTTATTTCTTCATCATTTACAACTCTTAAATTTCTCTGTGGATCATTTGCATTTTCCCAGTTCATTTACCCCCCCATCAGCTCTTAAGAGTTAATTTTGTATCACCCAGAGTAGATATTAGGGTCCACTCCTTAGGTTCTTCCATGGGTCCTTTGATTCTGTTGGCTTGGATCCACCCTCACTCCTTGGTTCGAATCGCTGCCTCGGTCATCAGCAACACCTGAAAGAGACCTTCCCGTTGTGGAGCCAGAGTCTGCTCCTTCCACATTTTAACCATTACCCATTCCCCAAGGCAAATATTATGGATTTTAAAGTCTAAGGGTACAGTTTGAGGAACCATTCCTCTCACTCTCAAATTTTCCAGTGTTTGGGCAATTGTGGTGATTTATTTTTTAACACTTGCCTCCCCTTGCTCATAAGTAGTGGTTTTATGTTGAGTGGTCAAAAAGGGCAGCCCAAACATCATTAATTTCATAGGAGGACACTCCCAGGTCTGATCAGGGCTGTGTCCTGACCCTTAACAGGGCTAAAGGTAAACACCTTATCCAGGACATCTGTATTTCAATCATTATTTTGGTTAAGGTGTTTTTTAGAGTTTGATTCATTTGTTCTACCCGACCTGAACTTTGAAGGTGCCATGGGGTATGTGAGTCCCACTCCACTCCCAGGGCCCGTGTGGTTTGCTGTAACACCTTTGATGTAAAATGTGTTCCTCTATATGAATCTATTTTGTTAACCATTCCATACCTGGGAATAATTTGTTCCAAGAGAGCATACTATGTTGGCTGTAGCCTTAACAGCTGGGACAGCTTCTACTCGATGAGTTAAATGGTCTATTATTACTAATAAAAATTTCCATTTCTGTATATGGGGAAGTTCAGTAAAGTCTACATGGATGCTTTGAAATGGTCACAGGGCTAACTCACGCTCTCCTGGTGTGTTTTTTCTCATGCTTTTTTAATCTTCTGACATGTTATACAATTTTTAGTCACTTGTTTGGCTAATCCAAAAATCCCAATACATCTATAATTCCTCAAAAAATGATCACATAAGGCTTGAGTTCCACAATGAGTTTTTGGATGCATATCTTCTAATATTTTTCTGGCTACGGGCTTATTGAGTAACTGCCTCCCATCAGGGAGTTTCCAATTCCAAGACTGGTCTTGCTCCCTCCCTAGTCTTACAAAGTTCTTTTTCCTCGGCTTTGCTAAATTTTGGGATTTCTGGTTGTTCTTTGCTTGGAGCTAGGATTAACATAACTTTTTCACTTCCATTTTCTGCTGCATCCCTAGCCTCTTGATCTGCTAAATTATTCCCTCTTATCTCTAGGGTCCTCCCCTTTTGGTGTCCTTTAGTATGTACCACAGCTATTTCTTTAGGCAATCTTAACGCTTCTAAGATTTCCAAAATAAGTCCATCATGAATCCGCCCATTTCCTCTTGAATTTAATAACCCTCTTTCTTCCCAGATTTTTGTGTACTATTCCATGTGTGTATTTTGAATCTGTAAAGATTGTCCCTACTTTTCCTTCTAATAACTTCAAGGCTCTATTAAGGGCACCCAGTACACAAGATTGGGCTGACAAGTGACTAGGCAATTTTCCCTTAAGTCCCACAGTTCTCCCATCTCCCATTGCATACCCAGACATTCACTGCCCTGGCTGGCACTGGGAAGACCCATCAATAAATAACTTTTCTCCATCCTGTAGTTCACATTCCATTAGGTCTTCCTGTATTTTAGTTTCATAATCTATTAGTTCTAAGCAATCCTGAATAACATTCCCTTCTGGTTCCCCATACAAAAACTGGGCAGGACTCACACGGCTACGGGTGGAGATGTGACACTGCTGGGGCTGCCCAAGGCAGCACAGTGTCCAGCTGCAGACATCCCCAGCAGGCAGGGAAAGCCGGCTCCTTCACAAGGAGCGAGCCCCAAACAAAGGTGATGTAAAAGCATCGGCAGAGGCAAAGGATGAGACAGGGGTCTTTTCTATGGGTTCCAGCTCGTTTATAGCAGATAAAGGCTCCACGGATAAAAGACCAGGAAAAAGGGGAGAGCACAGCATTTTATGCAGGGGTGGAACAAAGGCACACAACCAATGGGGATCAACTGAGGAGGAGGAGACAACAGAGGAATATCCAATAGGGATAACTTAAGGGAGGGAATTACATGAGTAGACCAATGGGACGTCGAAGAAGGGAGAACTTTCCAGAGCTAGTACATAAGCAACTAGGGGAAATACGTAAACATGAGCTTATACATAAAACTGGGTGGAGCGTTCCTAAACCAATAAACTTAAAACATGTAAACTAAGAACCACTAGGAACATGGGAACTTGCCATAACCGCGGTGTGAGAATCAGACCTCTGTGTTCTGGGGGCCAGTCCACCAGTCCTCTGAATGCTCTTCTGCAGTGGCCACTGCCACATGGACTTCAACAGAGATGGTTAAATTTGGAGTTTCCAGGAGTGTAGTTTCATACTTTAGCATCCTCGAATCTGTGAGCCACTTCTCAGCTTTGTGGTTTAATACTGATTGTATGGCATGTGGAGTATGTACTGCTACGGTTCTGCTAAACGTGAGCTTCTGAGCTTCTTCTGCTAACAGTGCTACAGCCGATATAGCTTGTACACAGACTGGCCACCCCCTGCCCACGGGATCTAATAATTTAGACAGAAACACTACAGGCTTCTTTGATCCTCCCCATTCCTATGTCAGTACCCCATTGCCTACCCCTTCATTTGAATCAGCAAACAGCTGAAAGCATCTGGTTACATCTGGTAAACTTACGACTAGAGCTTCTATCAGCTTCCCTTTTACTATTTCTAGCTTTTGATCATCTTCCTGTGTCCACCAGATATTAGTTTTGCTGATCAGCTTTTCATACAAAATTTTTACCACTTTGCTATATTCATCAATCCACTGCCTACAGTACCCCAGTAATCCTAAGAGCTTCCTAACTTCCTTTTTGGTTTGTGGTGGAGGGAGGGATAATATACCTTGCACCCTTTCAGGATCTAACTTTTTACTTCCCCGGCTTGGCCAACGTCTTGAATATTTTACTTCTTATTCTACAAACTGTAGCTTTTTCTTTGAAACCTGTAGCCCTTTTTTCCCAAGAAAATTTAACAGATTACTAGTGGTATTCTGAACTGTTTCCTCGTCTATATTAATAAATCGCCTACATATATATAATATATCGCCTACTATAAGATAAGTACCTCTTCATTCAAAAGACATAAGAAGAGCCTCTAAAGCTTGCCCAAACAGATTTGGAGATTCTGTAAATCCCTGGGGCAATCGAGTCCACCGTAATTGTTGCTTTCTTCTTGTCTCAGGATCTTCCCATTCAAATGCAAAGAAGTCCCTGCTACTTTCTGCTAACGGGCAAGCCCAAAATGCATCTTTTAAATCTATCACACTGTATCATGTGTGACAGAGAGGGATATGGCTCAGGAGGGTATATGGGTTGGAAACTACAGGAAACTGTGTATGTGTCCTTTTGTTAACCTCTCTTAGATCCTGGACTAGCCTGTATGTTCCATCAGCCTTTTTTACCAGCAATATCGGGGTATTGTGAGGTGACATGCAGGTTTCTAAAGTTCCTTCTCGCAGCAATTTGTCAACTACCACTTTTAATCCCATCCTTCCTTCTTTAGGTATTGCATATTGCCTGACCCTTATGGGGTGTGATGGATTTTCTATGCTTATTTCTATTGGCTTCATGTCTATCTTTCCTCGATTATTTTCGGATGCCCACACTTCAGGTTCAATTTTATTCTCGTCTTCGTTAGTTAAAGTTAAAATCTTTGCTCTCATTTGTCCTTCCTCTACACCTATACCTGTACACCTATACCTAATAATAATTGCAAATCCCATCCCAACAAATTCCATCTGGCACCTGGGACTAACAGTAAGTCTCCAGCTGCGAATCGATTAGGGCCTTCTACATGTATATTTTTGATTAAGGGTACCTTAAACGCTTCCCCTTTTGCCCCTATCACACTAATAAACTTTTTACTTATACAACACCCCTCAGGAACTTTTAATATACATGTTCTATCTGCTCCGGTATCTACTAAAAATTGCATTTCTTCTTCCTGGGGTCCTATTTTTAATTTTATCAAGGGCTCAATTTGGTGTTCCATCCCCCGTATAAAAAGCCCCTGACACCCCTATGCCATCTCCCCTTCAAAGGCTTTCACGTCTTTGGCACGCTTTGGGCAATTCCTCCCTAAGTGCCCAGGAGCGCCGCAGTAATGACACTTAAACTTTCCCAATCGTCTTTCTGATTTCCCTGTTGTTGTTTCCCCAGGGGTCCCTGACTGCTTTTCCGAACACCGTCCTGACCCCTTTCCTTTCTGGGTTCCCTCCTCTTTGTTTGTGGATTCTGCCTCCTTCATAGCAGCAATCATGATTCTTGCTTTGGCTTTTGCTTTTTCTTCATCTCTCCGGACATTCACCTTCTGAGCTTCCTTAAATAATTCCTCTAAACCCCTGTCTTGCCAATCTTCTAATTTTTCTAACTTCTTTCAAATACGTGGCCAGGAATGAGTAACAAAATTTACTTTAAGTACCGCCTGTTCCACTGGGCCAGAGGGGTTGACACCAGAAAATTCCTGCATTGTTTTTCTAAGTCTCTCTAACCATTCTGTGGGTGTTTCATCTTTTTCTTGTCGGCTATCGAATGCCCAAGCTGCATTTTGTCCTGTTTGGGCTGCCTCTTTTATTCCTCTTAAGATTAGGTTTCAAAAATCAACCCTATTTTTTCTACCTTGAGGTTGATTCTGGTCCCACTGGGGACTCTGAAGAGGCATTTTCTGATCAGCGGGGACTCCTTGTTGATTTTCCCTTTCCCATATTCTCATTCCTGCTATTCTAATAATTTGTCGGTCTTCTGGGGTGAATAATATACTCATAATGGTCTGCATCTCTCCCCATGTGTATATGCTTGGCTTTAGAAATTGGTCTAACTGTTCTGCCAAACCCAAGGGGTCTTCTAACAATGCTTTCATCTCTTTTTAAGAACTTTTTACCTCTGTAGAGTTTAAGGGAACATTTACAAACCCAATTCCTCCCTGTGCACCCCCCAGAGGAACCCCTCTTAAAGAAAATAACATTTCCTCTCCTTTTTCTTCTATTATTCTTGAGCGTGTAACTCAGTGGCATGGCTGAGGTATCTACCCTATGTGGGGCTTCCTCTCCCTGTGGCAGAGGTCCCACTGGTGGAGGAGCTTCCCCAGGAGTGGGATTATAAGTTGAAGGTAGATGTTCTAAAGGATCCCAATTACTTCCCCCCAGCTTTGTTTTATCCTCCTCTACTTTTAGAATCGTTGTGGGTTTTACCTCTGATCCCCTCCAACATGCCACATATTCACATTCTTCCAGATTATAAGGCTTCTTTCCATTAACATACACATTTAATGCTTGGCACATCCAACCCTCACATGAACCATTTTTCGGCCAACGTAGATTATCAGATCTAATTTTTCTTTCTGCCTGTACCATCATACAGAAGTTTATCATTTTAACTTTATCTTTTCCCTTAGTAATACTAGATTAATCTCAGTACTTTATCATGACCCCCAGTGGGCTATCTGGTGGTATATCATCCAACACCTTTTTGTTTCTCTTGGGATTTGTCTAACTTGCTTTTTGTCCCATGTTGTTTAACTTCCCACCCATTACTCTACGTCTTATACACCTTTATTAATCCTGTGTTTCCCTTCCTAAACAGTTTTCTCTCCCTCGGATAAGAGGACTGAACTACAAAGAAAACCAACTTATTCCACAAGCTGAACCCAAACCAAACAGAATCGAACCGCCAATAACACTGGTTTACTAATAATAAAACCACCAATAAATGTTATACTGCCAGGCCAAATGAATGGAACTGAACTCAAAAACTGAACTTCCAATAAATCTGCAGTACAAAGCTAAAATCCCTCTGTTCAGGTAATTTTTAATCCGATTTCCCAATGGACTGTCCAGGAAATCGCTCCTTTACCAAGGAATCCCACTCCTAGAATTCCTACCAAGGCATTCAACTCCTAATTCCTGTTTGAGGATTCTACCAAGGCGTTCAACTCCTAAGGAATCATTTCAGGGGATCATTCAGCATGTTTCTTTTGCTTTGCTGGGTCACTGGTCGTTTCTCTCGTGAGACAATGAAAACACAGTTAAAAGAGCTCCACACTCACTTCGAGGATCTGTCCGCTCCTCGTCTCATGCACACACCATTCAATCCCCCTTCACACCCCCCACACAAGACTTACCAGAGTCCTCTCTTGTTTGGGTCTTTGTATGTACAAGAATTATGGGCGATGTACCGCGGTTCTCCTCAAGGGAGCTGAGCTCAAAAAGGAAAGAAAAAAAAAAAAAAAGAGAAAAAAAAAGATTTTTTTGCCTTGCTCCACGATTTAGGACGTGTTTCCAATTACTGCCTGCTGGTGCCCGCTGTCCTCCCGGGCTACAGAATGCTGTTAGAGGCGTCCCTCTTTCCCAACAAGAAAGCAGGCATCAGCGGAGATTATCACGTCGGGGTCACCATGGAAAAAAGTGAATTCAAGAGCTAAATTTTTTTAGCAATATAATATTGAGCATTTATTAGTAGAACAAGGGCATATCACAGCGCTGGGGCACTTGGCAATATTGCCAGAGGCACCCTCCATTCATTTTACTGTGGACTTAAGTACTCTCTTAAACTGTTACATATTCATTAAGCCCGGAAAGTAATTTACACTTCATTCAACTATCCTCCTTCTCCAGTCCTGATTCGGTCCTCTGGGTCACTTCAGAGCTGAAGGCAGGCACCCTCTCTCCGGTGCCTCCCCAGTCTCCAGCCTAGTTTGTAGCTGACAGTTTCCTTGGGAGGTGTGATTTGATGAGATAACCATCTTCCTGGGATGCATGCGGTTTATCTTCTTTGTTTCTCTAAGATGTCTTGGTTCCTGGCTCTGTAGTTTCTCAACTCAAAAGACATTTATTACCATGTGCTTATTAATACATTTCTTAACATATTATAACTATTTCGAAGTTACAATTTACCTTAATCTCGTTTCCACTTTACTACATTTGCCTTAACACTATTTCCACATAGTACATCATCACTTATAAATGTAAAAATCCTATATGTGAAAGACAACATTTATCATTCACTCATTTATCACAAATCTGAATCTCCCCTGTCTCAGTTTAAGGCCGTTTCCCCTAATCACAGTTTATGGGTGCATAAACTGGTGACTTTTTTTACCCAGAATTTGGTTTTGAGCATGCTTCAGGAAAAATATAATCCTGTTTGGAGCAGGTGGTGATGGGTTCAGCACAACTCTAGGAAGCTGTGCAGTACTCAACAGCCAGGATTGTCACAGACTATTTGCTCGAATCAACCCTTTTCCATCACTGATTTGCAAAGCATCCCATTTTTTTCTTATGCATTTAATATATAAATCACTGGAATCTACCGTGTCTGTAACAAGTCTGATTTCCAGTGTCTTGCCAGTTAATTTTTCTTCCTGAAGGTGCTTTTTGCACTTCTGAAGTCCCTTTTCCCTAATGACTAAAGCCAGAATTCAGATGAGTCTCTTGCTGTACATGAGAGAAAAGTTTTCCCCAGAAAGGAGAGAAAATCTGTGTTAGGGATAGCACAGGGCCCAGTTTACATTTCCAAATAGATAAAACAGGCACTTTGCTTCATGTAATTTGCAGCTAAGTACCTAATTAAGTAATTGCCTGTTAATTCAAAGATTGCTTTTTGTGCAACTGGCTTTGAAAAAGTCCTGTCTAAAAACAAGCAGAAAGAGAAAAAATTAAAATGTTGCTTTTCTAGCCTGATTTTAATTACTCTTTTTATCTCCCAGCGAACGTAGTGCCCCAGGACTGTGGTGCAGAGGGCCAGAGGTGCATGGGAGCTCTCGGCACTGAGCACATTTAGGAAGTCACTAATATTTGTATAATTAATTGATTTTCAGGCTCCTCCGTGTTTCTCTCCGAAAGCATTTCAAGCTCGACACACAGAAGCTGTTTCTCCATGAGCAACTGTGGGGCATTTGGCTGATGGTTTTGACAGCAGAGATGAATTGAGGACGTGGCATCTGCAGTCCTGACCTGGAATTTGAACCTTTGGTGCCTCTCCCTCCTCCCAGATGGAGAGGAGATAGGAGATCTTGAAATCTTCTGATTGCCATCGATCCGAGCTGGTTTGCAGAGCACTGGCCTTGTATCATGTCTGTGTGTTCCTTGAGAGATGATTTCAATCTGAAAAAAACCCTGTAAGTACGTTGAGAGCTGGAAATCAGATGCTCTGATCTAACATTTCTCCAACATTTAGCCATCGCCTCTACAACCAGCACCTCATTAAAAAAACCAAACAAATATGAAGTATAAGGAAAACCATGAGATAATGTTGTTGATTTTGAGCCCTGGCTTACATCTTTTTCCTTTCTGATATTTTTGGAGGGAAGAGGGAATTGGATCATATTTTTATCTTCTTTTTTTTTCCCCTAACATCTGTGAGGAGTAGACACTTCTTTAACAGAGGGGGAAAAAATTAATTGAGATTTCCAGGTGGTAACATGGCTGAAAGAAAACATGAATACATGGAAATTCATGCTCATTGGTACCTGTACAGATGTGACTCTGTAGAGCTGAAGCTAACCAGGACCAGGGTACAGGGATGAGAACTGTCCATAATTGAAGTCCTGATTAATTAAAAGCAGTTTCTTGGCACAGACAATGATGGAGCATCCTTGTGTGGATCTGCAGGTGTCCCAGTGGACATGTGCACCAGGGCCTGCTGCCTGTGCTGGGGTGAGGCTTTGTGTGGGCAGGCAAGGGGCAGAAAAGTGGCTTTGCCAAGAAAACCAAGCCGAGAGGAGCGGCGAGCCACCTCTTCACTGCAGCTTCGGGTGTGTTGCTGTACCCAGCAGACACGTGCTCCACGCTTCTCCAGGGGCTCCACGCTTGGAACAGCTGCTGGAGAATGTGTGGGATCAGGAAGGGAATCCAGTGCACACTGGGGAGTGTCCTTTTTGTGTGGGATGATAAACAAAACCTTGAAAGAGTAGTGGTAGGTCCAGCAGCCCTGGGGAGGGCCCACATTGCTGCAACCACCAGCTTCATGGAATATTTTCCTGGAGTTAAATAGTGGTTTTCTAGAGTTAAAAATCGACCAAATTTCCTTTCCTTCCTCCCTGCCAAAGGCTTTTTTGTCATCTGTGTGCAAAATCTCCAGCAGAATCTCCATTATTGGAGAGATTTGGTCCAATGCCATGAGAAGGGACTGCTCCAGACACCTTAGGAAGTGCAAAAGAGGAGAAAGAAAAGAAGGTAGAGCCCTCGGTGTAGCACCCGATTGCTCATCAAAGCCAGCTGCCTCCTGTGCTGAGCTGAGGACGTGACAGATGTCTGCAGCCTTTACAGGTGCAGGGCCTGCATTTCATCAGTCTTTTTTCCATGGATGACCTGGAGTGTGGATTATTAGCAGCTCAGATTTCTTTGGCTGAGGTGCTTTGTTGTGTATACATCCGGGTTAAGTCTAAGCAATATTTCTGACCCATGTAGGCTTCTGACTTGGTTCTGCATCTTTGTTGTTTCAAAAATGATCAAAGTTTGAACTCCCCCTGTTCTGTTTCTTAAATGTCAGCAGATTTTTTTTTTTTTTAAATAAAACAATTCAACCTTCCCCTGCAATGTTCATAACCAATAAACTGTGGCATCACAAGAGCACGAGGAAATACTGGCTGATTAAAACCAGGGTAAGAAGTGACAGCAAAAGTGTTTGTCTTTTTTTCCCTCATTTTAGAATTCACAATGAAGTGGCTGGTAAAATGGGACCAGCTGGTTTAGTCCCACTTGGGCTGAATATGAGTTTTAATGCACTGAAACTACTTTCACTGGCAAACTTTAGTGTCATAATTTAATTCCTCATGTAAAGCACATCTCACAGCATTACTTTTCCCCCATGTCTCTCTGTTTTGACAAAGAAAAGTGTGTTTGGGCTATTGTTGGCTTTCTTTGCCTCATTTTTTGTCTTTTTCCTGCCTCTCATTAATATACAAGTGCTATTAAATAATAATGATGCCAGTAGTGACCTCTGCTGTGCCTTGGTGTTTGCTCACTTTTGCTTCGAGGAGCAGATGTTCTCTGTCTTTGTTTTCTGTTGCCAAATGGGGACTTTGCCCCTTTAACCTTTGATAAGGTGCTTTAATAGCCTCTGATGTGAGATTTTATCAAAAGCCAAGTAAATCATACCTGCCTGGCAGCTTCTTTTAAACATTCCCATCGTGGTTTACAGCAGTCCAAGGAAGTGCAGTTTCCTCTGTGTTTTTGCAGGCTGTGTTTATCCCCTGGCCCCAGGTGTGCATCCTCTGTGGAGGGAGCACCCATGGGCAGGGATCCTGGTGATGCTCCTGGGTGATGCTCCAGCACCAGCCCCTTACCAACCTCCACCCTGTACCAGTCAAACAGGGTGGTGCTGCCTATGAGTGATCAATGGGGTCTGACTAGACTCACCTGGGCCCTATTTTCCATCGACTGCTGATGGGAGATGGGGAGGGTGCTGTGTGCACAGCTGCTGCTGGGGTTTTGGTGCTTGTTCCCTTGCTGTGCCCAGCCAGGGGCTGCTGGCCGCTTTTGCACCAGCAGGTAAACACCACTGTGCTATAACCCTTCCTCTGAAGAGGCACCCTCACAACATCTGTCTCTTCCTCATCCCTTTTGCAGTGTTTCATACTTTGCTCCTGCACTTGGCCGCCCCAAAAGCCCCAAGGGAAAGTCCACTTCGCAATTTCTACTTGTTTATTTGTCCAGGCATCTACATGGCTTGTACAAACAGCCACCAGCCCTGGGCGGGCAGGCTGAGTTGTACCTCAGGTGGAAGTGTGCCTGGCTCTGGAAAGCCTTGTGGGCAGTTTGGGTAGGTGGCATTTTGTGGCTGAGATGTGCCTGTGTGCTCTCCCATGGCCTCTTGTAGCATTAGGGGTGGCTTCTGCTGAACCCCCCATGGATTTACCCACATCTCTCCAAAACTGCATTTGATTGGGTATTCCCACCCTGCCTTTGCTCTCTTGGCCTGTCACATCCTCGCTGTGTCACACCTGGGGAACATTTCATCGACCTCTTTCTTCTGCAAGCCTTGGGGAGCAGGCACGGCACAGCTGCTCTTTGTTACTGGCCACCACATGGAAAATAAAGCAATCACATGGGGCTTGGTGATGCAGCAGCTTCTGCCACACTCCCCTCAGTGCCACTGCCCACCCTTCGTGGGAACCACCTCCTTCCCCCTCCAGACCTGGAAGTTCACCTGTGCTGACAACGTCTGCTTTGGGGACAAGCCTCGTGCCTTGCACTGCCCACGAGGATGCTCCTTGTGTCCTTCTCCCTTTGTAGGGCTTTGTGCCCCTAAGGCACTTCTCACCACACTGAGCCTGGGCATCCCCAAACATTTGCCACTTCCTTTGGCAGGGACATGTCCTGGGCAGAGCTGCTGCTGCAATGTGGATGGCAGGGGCATAACCCCATCATCACCACCATGGACTTTGGCCCCAGCACAGCCTGTGCTTTACTGTGCCAAGATTTTTCCCAAGGCTGGAGCCTATAAATAATCCAGGAGTCTCTCTTCCTGCCCGGCTCCGCACTCTGCTACCTTGCTTTATTTCAGAACAAGCTGTGTGATCCCGCCGGCCAGACCTGCAGCCACCTGATACAGGCTCCCTTGGGATGAGCCTCGAATCCTGACTTCCCAAATTGCTGTCTGGAGAGATGGGTGCAGCCGAGCTGAGCCAGCGATCCTATTCCAGCTGCTGGCACTTGCTGAAACATCTGCCTTGCCTGTGCTGTGCTTGTTGATGGAGCTGTGAGCAGCTCCCGGCGTGTCAGTTGGGAATATAAATTGAGTTCCTCCGAGCTGGAACCACCTGCTTCAGATAATTTCTCTGGCAAGGAGTCTTCTATCTTATTCTCCATCCAGGATTTTCCTGCTTTATGCTGCTGCCAGCCCTGTGTAGTAGCTGGGGGAGTTGGTACTGATGGGTGGGAGTTTAGGTGGATCCATGGGAGAAATGTCCTGCTGCCAAAGCACAGCAGAGGGTGAATGTGCTGTTTAAACCATATGGTTGTAGAATCACAGACTGGTTTGAGCTGGAAAGGACCTTTAAAGTTCATCCCCTGGCCATGGACAGGGACAGCTTTGAATATATCAGGTTGCTCACAGCCAACCTGGCCTCGAACACTTCCAGGGATGGGGCATCCACAGCTTTTTTGAGATGCCAGGCACTTGTTGATGCTGAACTGAGGCTGGTTGGATGCACAAGCAGAGAAACGAACAGCTCCCAGGGAAAACAGGTGGCTGTTGCAAGGAGCAAAATGACCTCAGCAAACCTGCCTGTTCTTCCTGCTGGACACCAGGGGCACAGGAGTGAGGGATGCTGTTGCTCCCAGTTTCCCTTTTCCCTTCCTAGGGTGACATGCGGCCAGCCCTCTAGGTCTGTCGCTGCCCCTTCTTCCTCTGCCCTAGCAGTATCCATTAGATGAGTATGTGATTAGGAGCCACTAAATGCTCCTGAGTTGTTGTCTGTCAAAACCAGGAATTGTGCCAACTGGGCACTTAAAACTTGAGCAAATGGGGAAAAGTGGTTTATATGGGAACCAGGTGTAACATCAGCAAAGCACTCTCAGGGCTGCAGGTGAGGTGCCCTGGAAGAGACCAGGTGTGCCCAATGCCACCTCTCATCTCCTCAGGGATAACCACTGTGCCATGATGTGTTTTCCCCATTGGAAAAGCAAAACTAAACCAAACCCAAGCCCCTAAGCAGGGGCTGGGTGGTTTGAGCTCCTTGAGGGGTTGGATGTGAGTGTGTTGCCATAACAGCCCCACAGCAGAGGAGGCACTGAAGCATCTCTCCTGCACCCAGTCCAGGTAGCAGGGGGAGTAAGGATTGCAGAGCCCGCAGGCAGTGGCTCCCTCAAGAAACCCCTGGAAAGCCCCTGATTTACATGTACCAAGAGATGCAAGGCTGTTTCACTGGAATGATGGATTCTTGGAGCTGCCAGGAGGTGAGACCCCTCTGGTGGGACTGGCTGGGATGTGGGGGTGGATGGAGGAGGGTGTCAGGGCTCCCCACATCTCTGTACCCCCAAATGCAATCCTGCACTCAGCAGGTGCACCTGGCAGTAGTGGGAAGTGCTGTAACGGTGCTTTAGGTGCTTTCCTAAGGGGCTTTTTTCCCCCAGCATTTAAAAGAAAAGAAAACACCAAAATGCTCAGGTAGAGCAACAATCACACATTAAGTCTTCCCATTTCTCCATTTCTTTCCCATTCCCTGCATCCCACTGCTCCTCCTTCCCTCCCTGAAGCCAGTTTTGAGTGTGTTTTCCCAGGATTTGTGCCTTTGCAGGACCTCACGCTTGGACAGCGGGATAAGGTTGTGGAAAGGGGCAAATGCGGGGAGCGGCCTGGGGATCCCTGGGGAGAGACATCCCTGCAGGGGAAGTATTCCCCTGTGCCGACGGGGAGGCAAAGCGGCCGATGGGCAGCGCCTGGGGGAAACAAAGAGCAGCAAACAACCCCCGTGCCGGCTGCTTTGATTCTCAGAAAGGCAATTAACACTCACCCGATGCAACTCCATTCCAGAGAGCAAAGCAGCAGGAAATAGCTGCTCTTCCCCAATGCAAAGCATTGCCCCAAGCCCTGTCTGATGCCAGCTTGAGTGATGCCTGTGGAGCCCAAGGAGTCACATCAGAGCCAAGCCTGAGCGTTGTTTTTAACTCAGTTTTTGATTTAATCCAAGCTGCAGAGCCACACCTTGCTGTGACCAATATTCTTAGCACTATCCATATATCTAGAGTGTAGATATATGACTGATGAGTCAGGGAATAGATGTGGGCTCCAAAAAAAGGAGTTTATCCGCTTTACTTTAGGGTTGGTTTGATCAGGGTGGCTCTGCAAAAGCTGCTGTGAATGTGGGAGCGTGAGGAGTGGAGGCAGGATGGGTGGACTGCAGCAGAGGAACACGGGGAGCTGTGGCAGATCCACCTGTGCCACTGAACTGCTACCAAACATCAGGTTCATGTGCACCTCCTGACACTCAGCAGGTAACACAGCGGACAGAGCAGTGAACCCTTCCCATTCTTACCTGTTCAGACAAAACCTACAGGCACTGGGATGTTTCTCGTTTATGGAATTACAGAATGGTTTGGGTTGGAAGGAGTCTTTAGAGGTCACCTTGTTCCAACCCCCCTGCCGTGAACAGGGACATCTTCAACTAAATCAGGTTGTTCAGAGCCCCAACAAACTCGACCTTGAATGTTTCCAGGGATGGGGCATCTACCACCTCTCTGGGCAACCTCTTCTAGTGTTTCATCACTCTCATTGTAAAAAATATCTCCTTTCTGTTGAGTCTACCATCCCCAAGGTGATCCTCGTGGTGCACAGCACAGGTGCTCAGGGTGATCCTGCACTGCTGGTGATGCCATCTTGCATTGCACCCTCAGCATTCCACCCAGGGGAACCCTTGGCATGACTGGGATGGGCAGGGTTTGCTCCAAGGGAATTCCCACTGTCAGGAGATGCTTGCAGTGCTCATGAGAGTCCCAATATCTCATTGAGTGAGTTGACTGCTCCTAGAAGCAAATACTGTGCGCAGTTTTGGGCACCACAATATGAGAAAGGCATGAAGCTATTAGAGAGTGTGCAAAGGAGGGCCACAAGGATGGTGAAGGTTCTGGAGGGGAAGCCTTATGAGGAATGGCTGAAGTCACTTGGTTTGTTCAGCCTGGAGGAGACTGAGGAGAGACCTCATTGTGGTCTTCAACATCCTCATGAGGGGAAGAGGAGGGGCTGGCACTCATCTCTCTGGTGCTCAGTGACAGGACCTGAGGAAATGGCCTGAAGTTTTGTCAGGGCAGGTTTAGGTTGGATATTAGAAGAAGGTTTTTCACCCAGAGGGTGGTTGGGCACTGGAACAGCTCTGCAGGACAGCGGTCACAGCACCAAGCCTGACAGAGCTCTAGGAGCATTTAGGCAATGCCCTCTGGCAGAAGGTGTGACTCTTGGGGTGCCCCGTGCAGGGCCAGGAGCTGGACTTCATCATCCTGTGGGTCCCTTCCAATTCAGCATGTTCTGTCACAGTATTTTAGAGGTGATCTTGAACAGGGGATGATATTCCAGTGAGTTATAGACTGAGGAGGCAGAGTTCGGGGTAGAAAATTGCTTTTAAGTTCAGCCATTTAAGATATCAGCATTAGTTTTGCTTCTAAAACTTCCCTAGTGTGAGCAAGAATCACCTCACCCACCCACACTCACTAAATATTTAGTCATTTTTAACAAGTTAAACAAAGCCCTTTGATTGGATTTATGCTAATGGCTCCTCCGTAGGCATTTCTGATTCATTTACATTTCATTTTAAAATTGCCTGTGTACACTGCTGATTCTCACCAACACCATTAGCAGATAAAAGGAACAAGTAACGGGTCACAGACGCCACAAGATGGCAATAGTTGAAGAGCAATTTGTTTCTGGAGGAAGAGATCCGGGGTTCAGCAGCGAAGCCTCTCGGGGAGGGCACCTCTGCTGTCCATTAACCTTGGCACTCACAGAGGGGTCTGTGGCCGACCAAAGCAAAGTGGTTCCTGCGTGGGTTGGGTGGTTCACCCCCCCCTTTCCCCCCCTCTTGGAGGAGGGGAGAAGATGGGAGAGCTGTTCAAGGTCGGCCCAGCAGTGTTCTGCTTCACGTTTTCAACGACTGAAACTTGCAGCCCGAAGCAGAGAGGGTTTGCACGCCCGGACACGGAGCCCCTGAGCCCTGGCTCTGTGTGCCAAGGTTGGATTTTGCTGGGTCAGAGCCTCTTGGGAGTGTTGTTGTGCCAGCATCCTGTGTGCATCTACAGCATCTGATTTGCCAGGTCAGGAGAAGAGGTTTCAGCCCCATAGCACCCCTAGATCCAGCATGGAGGGGTTACAGTGGATTTTATCCCTGACTCCGTGACATGGATGAAATCTGGGTGAGACAAGCTTCCACCTGATTACTCCTGAAATGGTGTTAGATCCTGGATGACCTACAAACCACAGCATTCAGGGATTCTGTAAGGCTTTTGATATGGTCATTCCCCATCACTTTGGCCTCTAGATGGAGAGATATGAATTTGATGGAGGGTCTCTTATAGGTGGAAAAGGAATTGGCTGGATGGCTATTTCCAGAGAGTTTGGTCAAACATTTCATGTCTACATGGAAACCAGTAAAGTGTGGTGTTCCTTAAGGGCTCATACCAAAATGATTTAATATTGTCATCAGCAACACAGGTGGTGGTTTCTAGAGCACCCTCAGCAGGTTTGCAGATGACACCAGGCTGAGTGGTGCAGCTGACGTGCTGGAGGGAAGGGATGCCATCCAGAGGGACTTGCACAGGCTCGAGGAGTGGGTCCTCATGAGGTTCAACAAGGCCAAGTGCAAGGTCTGGCATCTGAGTCACAGCAATCCCCAGGGACACCATCCCACTGGGATGAGGCTGGAATCTCCACTGTTCCATGGCCTCCCCAAAGGGACTTTAAATGAGAGGTGGCGGATGATGCATCATGCTCAGTGAAAGGCAGCAAAGGAGCCACGTGGGAGCTCATTTGTAATGCATGTTAAATGTAAAATCTATGTTAATGCACTGGGGTTTGGCACTCTGTGCTGTCCAGGTGATGAAACTGGGAACACAATGCCCTGACGAGCAGAGGATCCAGGAGATGGAGGTCCTGCAGCAGCAGCCTCGACTCCATCTCTGTGAGATGCAGCACATCCACTGCCATTCCTTGGGGGCCAGCAGAAGCACCTGGTTGTTCAGGGTGGCCATGGGCTGCTCAGGAGCCTCTGTCTGTGTTTTAGCCCCGGGGGAAGGAGTGAGGGCAGCAGGACCTCCAAGCAGGATGGGACTACGTGGTGTCAGATCACATGTGGTATCCTGGACCAGAGGGACAGGAAGGACAAATCCACAGCGAGTCATGGGGTGTCACCGATGTTCTGTTGTCCAGCCAGACCGTGGTGGTTGGGCAAAGTTTATGCAGGTGGCTTCTAACCCTGAGGCAAACCTCATTCTCTGCAGGGCATCCAGCCCAGTCTTGGCTCTCCCCACAGCACCAGTCCAGGGCAGATGGAGATGCAGGAAGCAGATACCCCACTGGTGCTGCCAGCATCAGGCCAAGGAGGTGGAGGTTCCACTTTGAGGACTGAGCCATCACCAGGAAAAAGTCAAGAAAACAAAGGGTGGATGATATCACCATTCTCACCAGGCAAAAAGTGAGGCAGGGCCCACCACAGCTGTGTCAGGAGGCAGGGATGCAGCAGCAGGGAGAGCTGGGCTCTGAGTGCTGGTGCAGGAGCTCAGGGAAAGGGAAATCAGGAGGGAGCAGAGGTCCAGCTAAGACCAGAGCAGTTTACACACATCCCCTGTGCCGTGATGAATGGAGACATGAGATACAGTCAGTGAATCCTGAAATCTCTCAGGATTAAATGATTACATTAATCTTTGCTTTCTCTAAGCCGCGGTAATGGCAATAGCCACATGTTGGTTCCAGTCCAGATCCATCCCCGCTAACTTCCTGGTGCCTCGGCATGGACCTGGCACGGGCTCACACTGTCCTGACACACAAATGTCCCCCTTGTCCCTCTCCAGCCCACACCCACTTTCACCTGATGTCTCCAGGGCAGTGTGGGAATGGGGCAAAAGCAGAACAGGGATCCTGTGGTGTGGGTGCATTGCTGCCAGTGAGGTTTTTTAAAGTGTCCTGGACTGATTTCCTTTGCTGGAGTGCACATGCAGTCCCTATGATTTGCTGAACCATCCTGGGGCAGGAAAGGTCCTCCAGGCCACCTGAGGGTCAGTGCATGGCAGAACTATGTGGGTTGGCCTTTTCCATCCACCCCGACCTGTCCAGGCATCACCTGAAAATGACATTTCTTGTGGGTGTGCTGGTGATGGACACGACCAGGAGACATCCCTGGCAATGGTGATGGTTACCACCCCAAGCTGGCCCCGTGGCTGGGCTCCAGCAGGACCCATGGGCCACCATGGTTCTCCCACCTGTGATGGCTCTTGCTGGGCAGAGGTGGATGAAGCTCTTCACCCCATGCTGGTTCGTAGCTTCAGGGGCAACTGTGGTGTTGTGAACACTTTAACATGAAGTTATGCTGGATTCCTCTGCACCTCTGAGGATCTGGGTGGAGGAAGGTGCCAGTGCTGAAACACAAGGGGTGTGCCCCCCCCATTTCCAAATTCCCTCACTATTAGCTGTTTTCTGCCCCTGTTATCAGCTGGGCATAACGGCATATGTATGGAGGGTGGAGAAAAAGCTGATGAAATTATTTCAGTTTTTTTAAAACCCAGAATTGATGTTTACACACTGGAGCTAAATTATTTATACACATAATGTTATAGGTTTCACATCGGTGACTTTTATTAGCAGTCGGCGGATGAGAAATCATACCTGACCTACTTGTACAAACCCCTCTCATGCCTCTCCGTGATGACAGTGTGGTGGGAAGGGGTGAAGGTGCTCACCCCAGCCCAGCTGTGGGGATGCTCAAGCAGTGGAAGAGCCAGTGGAGGGAGAAGAGATACCACAGCACCTCCTGCAATGCATTTTGCTGCTTTAGATTTGGGGGAGAACATGCACAAGGGGGTTATTTTTGAAGAGTCTTGCAAAATGCTGGCTGCATCTGTTTCTCTAGGAGGATGTGGCCCCATGGGTGTTTTTTCCTAGGATCGTGCCTCCTCCCTTCCCCAGCAAAGCAGAGATGCACTTCCCAGCGAGGCCTCAGCAGAGGGAAGGCTTTTTGGGGAGAAGGTTTCTCTAGAGGAGGGGTGGCTGCATCAGGACCACCCATCCCCAAACCACTCTGATGTGACAGAGCGTGTTTCCCCCGAAAGACTCAGCCAGCCGTTTCTAAACCAACATGTCACAGGCACTTGAGACGACTTTCTTCTTGTCTTGCAATTAATGCATTTTTTATAAAGCCCAGGCTCCAGTTTCCTTTCATGTTACCAGGATATCCTTTCTCCTCTTCAGCTTCAGAAGGATTTTTTTCACCCAAAGTACTAATCTCCAGTGTCCTGTACACAGGACAGATGGATGCAGTGGCCAAATGGGCCAGCAAGGAAGCATGAGCGTGGCTGGAGCTCAGGTCTGGGTGCTGGCTGTGTCACTTGCTCCATCCCAAAGCTGTTTCAACAGGTGACCCTGCAGCCTGGCAGCAGCACGTGCTGGTGGCTCTGCAGCACAGATGAGATTTAGTGCCGTGCAGATAGCAGCTCACAGGAACATTTCTTGCTCATAATTGTACCTTAAACACAATTTAAGGTGCTCCACTTAAATGTTACGAGCAACAGTGTATTAACCTGCTCCCTGTTTTAAAAAACTGAAGCCAAACAAAGCCACACTTTAACATCCTGGCCTGTGTCAGCAATACTGTGACCAGCAGGAGCAGGGCAGTGATTGTCCCCCTGAACTTGGCACTGGTGAGGCCACACCTTGCATCCTGGGGACACTTCTGAGCTCTCCGCTACAGCAAAGACATTGAGGTGCTGGAGGGTGTCCAGAGACGGACAACTGAGCTGGGGAAGGTCTGGAGCACAAGTCTGAGGAGCAGCTGAGGGAGCTGGCAGGGCTCAGTCCAGAGAAAAGGAGACCTTAGAGCAGCTTTTCAGTACTTAAAGGGGGCTTGTAAGAAAGATAAAGAGGGTCTTTTTGCTAGAGGCTGTAGGGACAGGATAAGGGGCAACAGTTTTACACTAAAGGAGGGTAGATTTACACTAGACATTAAGAAAAAAAAATTTACAATGAGGTTGGTGAGGCTCTGTAACAGGTTGCCCAGAGAAGCTGCGGATGCTACATCCCTGGAAGTGTTCAAGACCAGTTTGGATGGGGCTTTGGCCAACCTCATCTTGTGCAAGATGTCCCTGCCCATGGCAGGGGTTGGAATTTTAAACGTCCCTTCTAACCTAAAGCATTCTGTGCTGTGTGACCGAGATGCTGTCTCAGCACTACCCAGAGGGGAGGGCCTGCACTGGCTCCTGCAGGATGTGCACCAGGCTTCGGCCGGCCCGGGCAGCCACTGAAATGTGAAGGAAGCTCTTGTTGGGACTTTTTACCAGCAGTGTCTCCATAGTGCTCCTTGTAGAAAGCCAAGAAGGTGTGGTGAGCCGCTGCTTCACTTCACTTCACTGGCTCCTTGGAATTGATGGAAGATTACCAGGAACATGTTTTTGCAGGAAGTGTCTTCTGAGGCTAAACATTTGATGAGGGTGTGATAATGAATTACCAAGCATATATCTTTGCAGCTACTCCAAACTATGAGTATTGGTTTGTCCTTCCTGTGTGTTGTTTCCATAGAAGCAGAGCTTAACCTTTTAAGTGCAGATTATAAAGGCACCTAATTCAATTAAAATTAGACTTGAAGCGTATCAGTACTTAATACTCAAGAGTTATTACGCGATTGGATATAGATGTTGTTGTGATTGGCAAGGCAGTGTGGTTTCTGGCTGAGCCAGCTGGGAAAATAGTAACTTTTAGGGTTTTCCTATGTGTAGTCCACTGGTTGCAAGATAGCTCCTCTGAAATATGGGAATCCAGCACAGAACACAGGAACGCACATGCAATTAAAGTTATTTATTGTAGGTTTTCTTTTCTGAACTGACAAAGAGGATTTCCCAGAGATCGGTAACACGACACAATGTTATACACCATTTCACAACTAGTCCCTTGTCGCTTTATTAAGAACATAGTAATTTAAAAATATCTAAATATTTACATATTAATAAAACATATATACAGAAGATTGAGACATTTTTACCTAAATATGGAATGATTTTTTTTTCTTCTCTCTAATAAACCCTATAAAAAGATTTCTGAAGAAAGTCTGAACAGTAGTCACAGTAAGTAAACACAAATGCAATCTTCCAAATTTACAAAATGCAGATTTCATTGCTGAAGGGTTACAACACAACGGACCGGTGCCCCCTGCCCAATGCAGGCAACTCCAAGCCATGAAGGAAGGAAAGACTTAAAATTTAAGGTTTGCAGTGCACATTCAATCTATTCCACAGTTTCAGAGAGAACATGGTCATTCCTAAAAGTCCATGGAAGGTGGGTAGGGAAGGGCTGGGAGCCTGGTTTCTTAGGTGCCAAGAGAACAATCTGCTCGTGTTGGCTTCAGTGTTATTTGTGGGTATTCCATGACACCTGAGAAACAGGCTTTAGGATTGCTAAAAAAAGAGGTGTTGAGTATTCTGAAAACCGTCCCACTCTGTAATAGCACTTCTGTTGAGACACTCAAAGGCCAAATAGTTTCCAAAAAAAAAAAAGTACCTAAGGTAAGATACACACGAGGAAAGGAAACACAATGGCAAAGGCTCTAGCAAGCTCTCCCTCGAATTGCAGGAAACATGCTCAAACTGCCTGGTGATCAATAGGTGTTGCAGGTAAGACCTTCAAGATTTCTTCGCAACATTTTTAAAGTGAATTTAGTGCTGATGAAAGGTGCAGAAGTGAAGGTTTGCAGGGAGGGCCGCACACAGTTTTACCTTAGCCCTGACCTGAAAGGACTGACCCTTTCAGTGTCTAAGAGGGTAGTGCAATTTCTTGATCGATTCACTTGTCTTAACTGCTGAGATATCAATACAGCGCCAGTTGAAAGATGACTTTCTTTTTTAAAATAATTGAGTATTGTTGCCAAGGACAGTGGTTGAAAAATCACAGTGAACAGACCCTCTTCTTGGAAATCAGAAAATTAATACATTTTGAGATTGAGGTGGTAGAACAAGCTGGGGCAACAGTGAGAGGAAAATGACCAACTCCAGCAACCTGCACTACAAATATGCTCAAGAGTCATCCCACTAGGGCCGCATAAGGGAAACTGTTGGAGGAATAGCTTCTCCTTGCTACAACTAGGAAACTGCTGGGAGAAATCCTGTTTTGTTCCCTCCTAAACCCAGTCAGGACTTTTTAATCAGAGCTGTGTGTGACTGGTCATTGGTACCGCAGCAGCCAGGAAAGGAAAAGTGGGTCTGCAGAAGCAAAGAGCTTCACCAAATCAGATGCTCATCAAGCCCCCACAGTTCATGGTGGAGAGAGAGGCCACCCTGGTCCCTGGGGACAGGAAGAGTCACTACTTCTGCGTGGTTTAAGATGAAACACTGCTGGCAAGCATACAATCATGTGGAAAAATACAGTCACGGAGGAGAAACATAGGCAAGAGAATGACCTCAGAGTGGATACCCTGCTAATTCGGTAACACATGGGATGCGGAGGGAAATCATCCTTAGTTGAGCTGAAGAACAGTGAAGCGATCTGGTGGTGTCATTACTTGAGGTTACATGGAAAATGCGTGGAAACAACATAGACTTGTAAGAAAAACCGTACGGATGCCCGTGTCTTGTGGTACACTCAAGTTCTCGTGCTGAGCTTGCGGGAACATTACTCAAAGGAGAGGATGTTTCTATCCGCTAAGAACACTGATGCAGGATGTTAAATTCAAACTGAAAAATCTGGGTTTGCATCTATCAGATGGTCTGTTGTGGTGTCGAAAAGGTTACCTGAAGGGAGAAAGAGTTTGAAGGAATCAGTTTAAAAAAATGTAAGAATTTATGATATCAGTAATTCGCAACAAAAAAAATAGTATTTTAGAATTATGCAAATTATGTATTTGAGTTTTAACTTTAATTAGTGATGGGGCTGAACTGCTGGTGTGCACACAGGCAGCGCTGCTGAATTCCATTTAGAGCAGAGCTCAATTGGCTAAAGAAAAGCAAATTAAATAGATTTTTTTGAATACAAAATTTGCCAGCCAAGTTTTTCACACAACATACAGCGCAGCCCACTTCACATGTAAAGCACTGCATTAGTCTTCAGCACAAACTGCACTGCGATGCTCACCCCTTTGAAGTTACGGTTCTGAAGAAGTGAAAAAAGCACCCCGTGAATTTTAAACCTTGAATACATACTTTGGGATCTTATTTGGTAAAAACCCCCACCACTCCGCAGCAGTCTAAATGTATATAGGAGAAAAAAAAAAATATATATATATATATACACACACTAATAAAAGGTGCACGGTATGATTATATCCCATCTTTTTTAAAGCACTTTAAGAATGTGCTTTTTCTAAACAGAACAATGAAAAGATGGACAGAAGAATTACGACAAGAGCGCTAAGAACACAGGGCAAACAGAAGACAGACATCAATCAGCCTGAGAGGCAAATACACCCCAATGAAAAGGGAAGACATATAATCATGCATTGAAAGGATAAAGGTTTATATTACAATAAAGGATTTATATTTAAGGTTTTGGAAAAGGTTTTTATTTTTTTTTTCAAGTTTCGTTTTCTTGATATTGTATTTCAAGAGAAAAGGAGACAACCTATATAGAATTGGATTGTTGCTGTTTTCTTATCATCCATTTCTTTACCAAGAGATTGCTCTCATCTTTTCACAAAGCTGTATCACCCCTAGACCTGAGGATTGGGATGTTAGTGTTTCAGCTTCCGTTAGGGATAGCAAAATTCTTTCTCATCTTGAATTAACCCCAATGTGGAGAAGCTACACAAACTCTCAGCACGGCTGCGGTCCAAAGCAGGAGTAAGGAGTGCTAGCATATGGTCCTATATCTGCCTATATCTTTCCAATCCAATTTTCAATATGAGGATTCAAGAAAAGGGTATTGCAGCTGGTTTACATTTGTTCCCACATGCAGAACTTATGGGCTATGCCTTCCTTTTGTTTTTCTTTTAAACCACAAAATCCTGACGCTTTGTGTAAATTGTACACTGAAATAAGATGAGCCTTTTCACAATACCAACTTACATAGAAAGACTCTAAAAGCTGCCACATCCTCATCCTGATAAAGATCTATCTCACACCCTCCAGGTATCCTGTATCACCAAGAAACTAATCAGCCTTTCCACTGAGCCCACAATAATTACCCCCGAGCTGTCTGATCTGTCTCAGCTCAGGTCTGGACACAGCCTGCAGCTTTGGGTAGGTGCAAAAACTGGAGCTCTCCAAGACCTGAGCTTTGATAACAGTATTTTCTTGAGATTTGTCTGTCAATGCACCAAAGTTCCCAGCAAGTTTAACTGCCACAGTTCTTCCAATTTACATTAAACACCCTTCAATCAACAGCCTTTAAAGCCAAGGCCCTCTTAGTGTAGAGGGTGATTTTAACACGGGAGCATCATTCCTGCTCAGGAGTGCTAAAATATAATTGGGAAAAATGTCTTCCTTAGATTTATGAGGATGTACCAGCTTCATTTTTTTTACCAGGCTTTTGAGTTCCAAAAGAGGTTTCTGAAAACAAAGCATCCCCTGCTCTCCTCAAAGCCCAGGACTTTGTTAATTGTGGGCACAGTGGGAGCTGGTTCAGACCTGGCTATGGGCACTGGCACCAATTAACTGCACTCAGAGCCTGGTCCTGCTGGCACCAAAGGAGAGACACCTCCAAACATGACTGCAGCTGACCTGGCCTTCCCTCTGGAAGCAGCTCTCTTCCCACCAATGATGGAGAGAGCTGAGAGCAACCACACCTCTGTCTGAGGTGTCCCGAAGGAAGTGTCAGCCAGAGGCTGCGATCCAAACCTGTACAGACTGAGACATTTCAGCATCACTAGTCCACATATACCCAGATCTTGTTCATAATGTCATCGGTGTCACAAGCAGCACTGACAGAGCTGGAAAGGCAGATTAAAGGCATCTGAGTTTTCCCTTGGTTTTTGGCACCAATGCTTACCACTGATTCAAGTAATTCTCCCTGGGTGCTTTTGCTTCAGAGTTTGTTCAGTTATTGAAGATCAAGAGAGCAGCTGTTCATGGATAGCTCCCGTACCCTGTCTTTTCTCCCCATCCAGTTTCCTGCAAGATCCCCTCAAGCAACTCAATTCACTCTGGTTTTATTATACCAAAGCACCAGGTTAACCACTGATCACAGAATTACAGGATCATTTAGGTTGGAAAAGATACTTAAGATCCTACACCAATAACCATATCCCCACATCTTTTAAATACCTCCCAGGATGGTGACTCCACCACTTTCCTGGGCAGCCTGTTCTGGTGCTTGACAACACTTCTGGGCAAGAAATTTTTCCTAATACCTGAGTCCATGATTTACCTGATATTATCTGTCATCTGTAACCAAAGCCCATTGCATGAGGCTGTACAAACACACAGTCAGAGAGACTTTTCCCCAAAGATTTTTCAAGCTAAACAGAGAAGACAGCTGAATAAATTACATGCAGACTCTTTAAAGAATCTGTCAGTAACACCCCTTCATAAAACCAGCTGTACTAAAACAGGGAAAGACCCCTGTAAAAGTCACATTCCACCTCTTTTGCTACATTCCTTGATAGAAAGCATCTATATTTTGTCTCTGTCTCATAATTACTGTCATTATACTGTCTGTGTATCACTTTAAATAATCTGCTTCCAACAACAGTATGATATTACACAGATATGTCCTATAAGGAGGCACTGGCACACATATAATAATGGGTGTGAGTCAAACTCTTGGCTCACAGCCTGTGAGCATCACCTCCCCCCAATGCAAACTGCAGCGTGGTTTATTTAGGCATCCTTCCACAGGTAGTGTGGAGCAGTACACATCACACACAAGCATTTCAGCTCAAAAGCTGCATGCATGGATGCTCAAAAGTGTACAAGCAAGCAGACCACAATGGTGATCTGCAGTGGAGTGGAAAGGGAGTTGCTTTCTCTACCACAATCATCTCAGCACACTCATTTCCATCCCTGCTGTACAACCTGAGTGGCGACTACAGAAACTGTGCTCCAAGAAACCTACGGCAAACTGTTAATTCTGCTCCTTAATGTGATTACCGGAGCAATGAAAAGATAGCACTACATCACATCAACAACCTTTATTAGGGTCCTCTCGCAGCGGAATTGCTTCCCTCCCTGATAAAGGAAACCAACAGGATGTCGCTTGGAAGGGACCTTTCCATGCAGAGCTTCCTGCATCTCTCATCCCAGCCGTACCCTGAAATGTTATTCAGCGGCTGGCCAGGAAAGCAGGACGGCGGCTCCCAGGCAGCGCATGCTCCCAGCCCCCCTTGGGTCCATGCCAGAGCCAGACTATAGCTGCTTGTCCTCCCAACTGCTCCGCTGGTCCTATTCCTTAGTAACTGCACGTGCTCTGACAGCGCTCCACGGCTGGCAGCTGCTGCTCCAGCACACAGCAGCGGGGTGTGAAAGCTCCTTCTCCAGCCCTTACGCAGGAGAGATTAGGGAGTCCTGGCACAGGAGACAGATGCTGTGATGGTCACCAGTAGTCTCCCATCCTCCCCACAGCTGTCAGGTACCGTGTGATGTGTTCAGAAACCCAGTACCAGCCCTGTCCTGCTCTTCACAGCAATGGCATTGCTGATCTCCAGCCACCCTTTGTTGTTAAACAAAATAACACAAAACTGCACTATAATCAATGACATCATTTGTCTGCCCAAGATCCTCCCTCCTTTTGATTTGGCATTGGGGATAAGAAGCAGCATCTCAGTGACATTACAGACTCTGAAATGCAGGGAAATTACCATCTCCCCAGACTCTGGCCCCACTGGATTTTCAGAGGATGGCAGCTCAGCTCTTACCATCATGGCACCTGCTGATGGACCAACTCTTAATGGGAGGGTGCTTCAAATTTCAGTCTCAGTCTGGTGAGACTGGTGATTTCAACACCAAATTCAACAGTGTGGAAAAATGTTATTTCCCAGTCTACACAGCTGCACAGCCAAGCTGCTGTATAGCAACTGTCAGGCTTTTAAGGCAGGGTGGCTGCACTTCAAGAATAAGTAAACTAACACTTAACTAGCATGTATGTCTGCAATCCTTCTGTGAGCCCAAGATATTATTGCTAATACCTCAGACAACTCAACAGATGTGGCTCTACAAATTATTGTGTTTGTCCCTACCAATAACTCTGTTAAGAGATAAAAAATACTCCCAGAAATATCAGGGATAAGCACAAGTCCCTATTTGGCATAAGAAGTGTAACTTACGGGCCTTATTAGCTTAGCTGCTCCCATGGACCTTGAGGTTTTATGAATATGAAATTGAGGGGAAAATTGTAAGATTGTGATGCATTTTTTTTTAACACAGACCATTCAAAACTTTAGATAGCAGAGTCCTGTGTGCAATTACCCAGCTGTACATGGCAAGTCAGGATTATTGAAAAGTGCTTCTGTGCCATAAATAAACAAAAACACATATTGGAGACTGATAAAAATTTTAATGCATTTTACCTGTTTGTAGTAGAGAAAGGTCCGGCTTCTCATCACAGTCAGTTGCCTCTGCTGATTACAAATATAAACAAGAAATCTCATTACTTTTACTGAATACGGGAATGCGATTAAAAAGCTACAGACTGTAAAGTGATTTTGCATTTTCTATCTACTTTCCTCAGCTGCAATTTGCAAGTGCTCAGTTAAAAACTCACTGCTTGGAGGAAAAGGTCATATAATAAAAATGCAAACTCAGAAGTGGGAGTTGGGTATTAAGAAGCAATTGTGCCAGCAACAGGATGGAGTAACACTTGCTCTTTGTAGGGTTTCAGGATATCTGTATGATAAAAGGAGTTGTGATCATTTGATAAAGTCACAAGAAAAGTCTTGGAGGAAGAGCCTTGGCAGGCTGGAACTCCACCCTCTGACAGTCATCTGATGCCTGCAGGGAAAGGAACACTCCCATTTCTGCACCCAAACTTCCTGTGACCACGGGCAAGCTCATTTTGCAGGGGACAGATTTACTAGGGCAAAGTGTCTTCCAAGATGCAGGTTGGTGCCCAGGGTAATTAAAAAAGCATGTGACCACGCTGGCAATTACCATGTATATACACACGTGCTTTCAACCTACAGCTTATGCAAGAGCATTTGATTTAATTTGGCCCATGGTGAAGGGAGGCTAAAAGCCTAATTTGTTCATTTTGTATTTGCCAGAGGCCAAGGGAATGCACAGACATAGCTTGTCTCACTCAGCAGATGTGCAAGGACTTGTTAGCTGTAGTACCTAGGACATGCATGTGAACCCTGAGTAAGTCAAAGGTGTGTAACAGGAAATCGGTGCCTAACCTACACAAGCCCTACTCAAAATCCTATTACACCTTTGTCTTTTGGCACTGCAGCATGATATTTAAGGCCTTTGAAGCACAATGAGATCTTTGAAGGCACTTCAGCAGATGAGGTGTGGTCATACAGGACAAGCCCATTATCACTGAATCATAGAATAGTTTGGGTTGGAAGGGACCTTAAAGGTCACCTAGTCCAACCCTCCTGAAATCAGCAGGGAGAGAGCTTCAACTAGATCAGGTTGCTCAGAGCCCTGACCTTGAATAATTCCAGGGATCGGGCATCCACCATCTCTCTGAGCAGCCTGTGCCAGTATTTCACCACCCTTGTTGTAAAAAATTCTTCCTTATACCTAATCTAAATCAACCCTCTTTTAGTTTAAAATTATCACCCCTTGTCCTATGAACTACATTGTACACAGTTAGTGTGGTGGATAAATATTTACTCACATCCATGCACTGCACAATGTCCACAGGTATCAAAACCAAGGCTGCAGATGCACTGAGCAACTCAGTTCACTTCCCACTTGAAACTAAGCTAACTGTCCTGATCATGTTCATCATGGCTCTGCACACGAGGATGTTGAGTTGTTGCCTTTATGATGATAATGTCTAATCCAGCTCCTAGTCTACATTAGTTTTCTCATGTAATCCATCAACCCTTGTCTATGCACCCCTGGACCAAGAGACTGCTGTGTCTCCCACATACCCAGATGTCAAGTTAGTTTTTAGCTATATGCTCTCAGTTCTGCAAAATTAACTGAACCAAAGAAAACATAAACAAATTAAAAACCTTAGTACCAGGCAGCTTTCCTCCCACAAAACGTTTAAATGCAGAGCTCTGACAAGTTCATGGCACACACTTGCAAGTGACTCGGTGCCTGGAATTGATACCTTTTTCTGCTTTCTGTGAGAAGGTGGCACCCTGAGCAGAAACAAATCCAGTGCTTGGTACAGCTCACTGTGAAAACCTTGAATTTTGGAAGAGAGAAGTGTCTCACTAAGAGGGAAGAGGTCACCTAGGCTGGTTTGAATGGACCAGACTCTCAGTGATGGAAGGACTGGTCGTGCAAGGGAGGAGACAGCATGGTGCAAGGATAAGCTGAGACTTAGCCAATGGGATATACATGGCTTACAAACTGGGAGTGTCAGTCTGAGGCCAACTTCTAGTAATGCTGTGAAGAACTACCTGCACCAGGTGATTCTGTGGCACAGCAGCTCTGCATACAAGAGGCAAAGCTGCATCTGGCCCCTTGGGTAGAAGGGACTCAAGCTATGAAAATAGGAGAAGCCAGATCTGAGTGCTGGAAATGGACTGGAGAGCCTTCCCTCTATGAATATCAGGGGTGGTGCCAACAGGCTGCCCACTGTAGCGACAGCTTTTCTAGAAATCTGTGCAGCAACTCCTGAAGTAGCAACTCCAGAAGTAGCTCCAGAGATGTGGCCACCTTTCTGCCAAACTGCTCTTCTTACAGCTGGCTAACAGTGAACCCAGAGGAAGGCAATAACACAGAAAGAAACAAATGGAAACAAGGAACTTTCAGAAGATAAGGACTTGTGTCTCCAGCTCTGGAGAACCAGAAGTTACCTGGTCATTTTAATCTGGCAGAAGACTGATAGATGAGGTTCAGCTCTCCACCAATTGTTCCAGCCTTGTTCCTCATGCCAGCACAAATGTTTATACAGTCACCAAGATCAGATCCAGTTAAAAACTGACAACATGGCCACAGGAATGCCTGTGCCAGTGCCAGAAAGGGAGTGGGAGTGCAGCAGATGCCCAGAGAGCTACTCACTCTTCTCAGAAGCTGCCAGGATTGGTTTTATGAAACTGGATGTGTAACTGCAGCTCCAGGTGAAGTACAACACAGGGGAGTGACAAACACCTCGACCTCCTAACATGGGTATAAACCACCAGCCTCTCACATGTCATTCCAAGAAGGAAGGAAGGTTTGCCTTCTACAACCGCACCCACAGACTGCCAGCCAAACCTCACTTTGTCTTGAGCCAGCTTGCAAGACAAGGCAAGCAGGAAGAGAGCCTACTGTGGGAACTCAGAGCCTCTTCTCTGTTCTTTGCTTAGAGTGCAGCAACTCTTGCAAAATAATCCTGGTAGTCATTTCCTTACATTCCCTCCAAAATGTGTAGCTTCTCAGGAACAGGCCTGTCTGTTAAGTGTACACTTGCTGCTTTGCTCCTTGGACAGAAGTACACACGTGCTCAGGGCTGGGAAGTTGAATACAGCAGTTACTATTTTAATATTTCTAAGATACTGGCTGCAAACACACTGTACCACATGCTGGACTTCATCCAACATCCTTCCTGACCCTGTGTGTATTGCTAAGCAAAAATCAACCCAGTCTCTTGCAGCATGTAGATATTATGTCAAAAGCACAAACCAGGGAACCAGGAGAATGAAGAAAAACAGAAAGAAGAAAAAAACCTCAATGGAAAACAATGGAAGCAGCAGTTTGAACTAGTACATGGGAGAAAATGCGTATTTCCAGGAAAAAAATAAGCAATTTTTTTCCTTCTTCCCCACTATTTTACAATGCAACAAAGTAATGTTAATTTTAAGCAACAATTCAAGGATGAAACGTCATGGCATGCAAGTTATTTAAATGAATCCTGTCTGAACATTTTCAGCATGTTTTCCAAAATTGCTGTATTTTCCTTTAAGGAGTCAGGCAGTCCAAAGGTTCCAGGTTGTGCACAAAGTAATCACTTGGCATGAACAATTCCTAGCCTGCGTATTGTGGCAGTGTCAGAACAGAATCACAGAATATCCTGAGTTGGAAGGGATCCACAAGGATCATCCAAGTCCAACTCCTGGCCCTGCACAGGACAGCCCCAGGAATCCCACCCTGTGGTAATTTACGTATTATTGTTATTACATATTACCCCCACAGCATCAGCTTTCCCATGGACAGCTGCTGTGGAATAATGGCTCACAGGCTCTTCAAAATATAAAAAGGGAGGAAGAACTTACTGTGGGAGATGTGTGAACCCTGACCTGCTGCTTATTAATGGATGGAGAGTTTAGTAATCAAAAGGCTCGAATGCGGCGTCTGCACAGAGGTGACAGGAACAGCCAGTCAGCTCCCTCTGATTTTACCCGCTTTAAGATGGCTGTGATAATGCCTGACTGTCTCCCTCTGTGCTGCCCCTGGCAAGGCCACCAGACACCTGCTCACGTTCTCTTTTGCAGGGTGAAGAGACCAAACTGGGGCAAGTCTGGCACCGTAAATTACGAGGCAATTTGCATTGTAATTCACGCTGCTTTAAGAGAGGAAACCTATGCACATCCATTTCCTTTGACTTCTTCCCTTCCAGGACAACTTTGCATCCCATCCCATCCACCAAAACGGTTCAGCTTCTCTTCTGGGAGAAGACAGACCTGGCATTATGAAGCTGTGCTCCACTACGCTCTGCTGTTGGCATGACATGGGACCAGTAGTCAAGGCTGAAGAATATTATCATACTCTTTAATTTTAATTATAACATCTGTTTGTAACATTAACCTCGTAGTCTCTTCTCCCCTTTGTGACAGCTAACTTGTGAAATTTTGAAAAGACTGAACAAGGCCAATAAAAATTTAATGGCAGCGGCAGCTTTATTCTCAGATCTAACAAATAAAAAAACCCTACCCAAGTCTCAGATCTCAGGCAATAATCTAAAAGAACTAAGAAAAAGCTGAAGCTAAATAAATAAACAAATAAATAGAATATTCCCAGCTATGAAAAATATTGTCATTGATTCAGAACATAAATGAATTTTTATTTGGCTTAGGATAACAACCTTTCAAAATCTACACGGGGGAACTATTTTCTAGAAAGCAGAATTTTTAAGTGGTTTTTTTAATTAGCTTTTGAAATAAGGAGCTTTTTCAGTCCCTAATTCTAGGAGATGAGTCAAACATGATAAATAAGCTTGAAGCTGGGCAGCATCTATGATCCAGTGATCATAATTTCATTTAATTTGGAAACACTCATGGGACTACACCCTATAGAAGGGGCTACAAAAAGCAGATCCACCCCAGTTGTTTGATAGAATTCTCTGAAATTATTAATGTAATTGAAAGATAGAGCAGGATTTATGTTTTCAGACAGAAATAATGTTTCACAGGATAAAGTGGAGAGGGCTGCTCATGAATGCAGTGTCTTACTGTCTGGTTTGAAATGAAAAACTCATCAGAGGATGTACTGAATGGCTTGGGGGAAGACAAGCAGGATGAAAAGCCTGCCCCTCCTCTCTTAAATACTTCTGCTGTTAAAATTTAGCCCAGCACAGTGCTGACTAAAAAGTTGCCTTGTGACCTCTGAAATAAATGGATCATCTTAAGCTTTCTCCATATACAGCCTGTGCATTATGACAAACCAGGAACTGATGTAGATAAATAATGCGATCAAGCAGCAGGGAGACACATTGGCTCAGAAAGTTTTGGGTGAAGTTAGACTAATGCTGGCTCAGATTTGCTCTTTGGGCACCTTAGTCTATCCCCACAAGCTCAGCTGGCATGTTCCAGTGAGCAAATGGAGATGAAACTGAAAGAGAATGACCTAGGAGCATGGACATAGGACACTTGCTCAGCTTCTGCTCCACTGGCCACAGGCAGACTGCAAGAGCTCAAGAGCTCAGCCAGAGGAGTGATGAATCCCACATCTCAGTGGCTGCAAGCTGCAAAACTGCAAGTTTTAAGATACTTAAAGCCAAGCTTTACAACATGAAGGCCTGGAAGAGCTTCTCCCTCCATGTCTGCCCTCCCCTCCTGTTTTGGACTCTGTAAATTACACACACTTTTGGTATGGTTTCATAATGAATAGATAAATTGTGCATAGTTCCAACATCACCAGTTCTGTATCAGGATAAAGCTGCTGAGGGCTGGGAGACTATGCTACCACATACCACAGCATCCTCCCCCTGGTCCTACAGACCTCCCCAATTTTGTGCCATTGCTGGACACAAAATACGGGAATAGATGGATCTGTTGCCTGGTCAGCTCTAGATTCCTTCTATCAGAAGCTCACAGTTGTAGCATAAAAGTACTAACAAATCTTATTTCAACAGCACGAAGACTATAGTGCAACCAGCTCTCTGCTCCTGCCTCTCTGCTCCCATCTACTTTTTTGCTGTCACAAAGGCCTGGGAAACCTCTTTGATTCAGTGCAAGGTCAGGTTGGGCTACTTACAGCCACCAGAGAAGATGGCAGTGGATGGAAAGGTGCAAGTGGCCACAGTGGTGTGTTCAGCCACTCCTGACACACTGAAAACAGCATGTCCGCCTGTGGCCACATCAGAGAGAAACTGGGGCACTTCAGGGATTGGCTAGTAAATAGCACAAAAAAAGAGCTTTTTTACCAATTTAGGTATTGTGCAGGGTTTTTTTTCAACAAATAAACTTGAGGGGCTGCTAGGTACACTGCTGCTCACTCCACATCCACATCCACGTGAACAAGTTACCTTCCCTCAGCAGCACAGACAGGGGAGTCTGTCTGATTCTGGCACACTACTCAGCTTCACTTATTTTCCTTCATAGTCTTGCTAGCTTAAATACAATATCCTCTGCTTAGATTCTCTCATCCCAAGCAAGGACCAGAGATAGAGGTGGCCCCATTTGAAAAGCAAAAGCTGAATGTCATTGTCATTTTAATTAATATCCTGCAGAGGCATGAAGAAAAGCAAATAAAAAAGGATGAAAGAAAATAAAAATCAAAACAAAATTAGGTCAATCCTCCCTCCTGAGGGATCTGCAGACAACCCAAGGACCCTCTGCTCCCCACATTCTGCACTGCACCCTCCACCTTACTGTAGCCTGACATCCCACTTCCACCCTCTTGTCCTGGGGAGGCTGACAGGCAGCCTTGGAAGGGGCAGAAAGCAATCCTGTTGTACAACACCAGTAATCTGACACTGCCTTTAACAAGATTATCTTGTATCCCTCTGTCCTCCCTCCCCCAACACACAGAAGAAACCCTTTTTAAGGCCAGCGCTGGTTTGTTTCTCTACCCTGGAAAGCTTATGCTACCGAATAATCTGCACTTTTTTCCTCGCCCTGTGTTATTTCTGTCTCTGGGTGTTTCTCATTTTCCTCATCTGATGCTTTTCCCTCCTGGCATTAATAACGTTGTGGAGAATGATTTCAGATGCCAGCCTAAGTGTGTGTTTCAGAGATGCAGCTTTGGACAGAAAAGGTTGGCTCTGTGAGACAGGGAACTGCAGAGGACATTTCCTGTGGTCTCAATTGCCACCAGGGACCACGGGGTGAGCATCCCCTGTGGAGCCATCACGTTTCCCATCCCATGGATGTTAACAGGCACTTAATTATGGTGATGGGCAGAAGGGAAGAGGGAAAAAGGCAGGCAGCTAAATACAGTTAACAGCAAAGGACCGTGTTTAAGGAGGTGGCACAAGTGAAGTGGCTCAGACAACAGTGTCAGATGTGTCCAGGGAGAGATAGGCAAGAAATATAACCCCGAGAGTGCCTTAAGAAAACTGCAGGATGAGAATGAGGAAGTGAAGCCTCGTATGGAAAAAGCTCCTTGTAGGACTGGAGGGATGAAGATGGGAAGGAGACTAGCTATGGTTTACAAGGTAATTACATGTCTTGTAAACAGTAACATTGCTTTCCCAAGAATCCTACTGGGGATTTCCAGGCTGCACGTTCATGGCTGGAGCTGAGAGCTCACAAGCCGCATGCTGTTGGGGTGAAAGCTCAGCACCGAGCTCGCTGCAGGCTGGTCCCAAGCATCCAGGTTATCCCAGCCCAAGCTGAGCAGCTTTACTGCAAAACCCTGCCTAGATTACCTGTCACTGCTGGCAAGCTGCCTCCCACGGTTTGCAGATCCTTGCTGGCACAACCAGGGTGAGTGGTTGAGTTTTCTTTTGGTTTCTGTTTTGATTTTTTTTTTTTTTCTGGTTCTTTCACAAGGAATGTGAGAAGACTCATCTATTCTTCCAGACACACATAGTTCAGAGGAAAGGTCAGTTGGGTTATGTCTTAACAGTACAGTGAGTGGCTTGTCAGACCAAATAACACAGAATTAAAAAACTTCTACTTGCAGCCCTGGATGGATCAGCTAATTTAAGGACTTTTGGGAAGAAGAGTTTGGATGCTAAAGGAAAGGAGACAACATTTGAGAAAGACTCAAACTTAACTTGTCTGTAGAGATAGTTCCTAAACCTGCTCCCATTCCAAACCCACAGAAACCTGCTAGAGTGTTAGGAGTTCTAATTTTCATAGAATGAACAAGTACAACTCTGCAGTCAACAGGAAAAAACTTCTGTGGATACAAAGGCTCTAAGCTTTTAATCTTACACTCACATGTTGTTCCTCATATTTTTATACATACCTGAGCCTCTTTTTAATCGTCTTCTTGCAAGTTTAATTTGATCCTGAAGAATCTGGACCCAGTCCCTAGGACCAGGAAGTTTATCCACATGGTTAGCAGTGCAGTATTTTTCTGTAAAGACTGAAATAAAAAGATACCACCTTTTTGAAACATGCCACCAGAATGGAGAAAAGGAGACTGGAGAGGATTATAATCAAAATATATGAAATTATTCACTTATCAAAAAGAATCTTAATGGCCACATGTAGGATTGTGATAATAAAGTGTTTCACAAGTTCATCACTGAGAAGTCATTTGGCTGCATAAATATCACAGTAATGTCATTGTTACTACATATAAAACCCTTTCCCAAAGAAATGTTCTACACATGATGTCTTCAGAATTTCACACAAAATGATCACAGAAAAACAATCGTGTACTTTGAATTGAGTCTCAGATGTGGCAGGCACTTGGAAATGCTGCCTTCCGTATGGCACAGGTAGAGAGCTGAAGATCTGGTAATTTGGTGGCCTCTTGGCCAGGTTCCTAAGGCTGCAGGCAAAGTGATGAAAGAGTAAAATCCTACCACTGTGGAAATCTCCACAGTTCTTATATTGCCAAACCAGATGGAATAGAATTTTTATAAAGCTACTAAAAGAAAAAATAAAAAGCACCATTATTGAGAAAAAAAAGAAATATCCTACAGGTCCAATTTTGTATTTTGTAAAAAAGGTACAGACAGGGTCAACATTATCTTTAAATCCATATTTACAGCAAACCTAGCAGTGTTATACCAAAAATACAGAATTATAAATTGAGTGAAACTGATGCAATTGATTTTCATCATACAACTGAGAGGTGTGCAAAAAACAAACAAGAGCAGAAATAGAAAAAATATTCTTGCTGTTAGTATTGCTATTGTAAACTTGGTCAGAGGTCTCAGAGCCCAGTGTCCAATTATGACTGGCAAACAAAGAGAGAAAGCTGGTCCCAACTCAAGGGATTTGTGATCCTTGAGAATAAATATCACACAAATGGGATGGGGAAACACGCAACAAAAAAATGACAATTTCAGTATTTTTATACATGCACTTTTGAAGCAACTACCTGCTAAGTATAAGGGAACCAAAAGTAATTCCCCTCTCTGAACTCCTTCCATGTTAACAGCTTCACAAAACCATGGCAAGGCAGGCATCAGCAACACTTTCTAGTGCAGTCTGATCTGCAAGGACATCGGACCGACTTAGGGCTGCCCAGAGAAGTCAATACATCCCCACACATTCACAGTGTCTGATTTGCAACAAACAGCTTCAGTCTTTCTGAAGGTAGAAATAATCTTTCCCTTCTGAATCCATATGGTACCTGACACAACAGGAACCTGATCAATGACTTGCGACTCCTACTTACTTACTCCTAAATTACTTGTACTTACTTACAACTGCTCAATGTGTGATTAGAGAAATAACAATGTGGACAAAAAGGAATGGAATGCAACAGCAAGGAGGAGGGAGAATTGGGACTTGGCCTTTCTAGTCCACCCAAGATGTACGGTATTAACAAACCCTCTATCGCAGAAACATAGACTGGCTTGAATTTAAAGGGGACTTTAAAGATCATCTAGCCCAACCCCAGTGCCATGAGTAGGGACATCTTGCACTTCATCAGACTGCTCAAAGCCCTGTCCAAGCTTATCTTAAACTCTTCAAGACATGGAGAACCCATAGCTTCTCTGAGCAAACTGTTCCAATGTCTGATTACCACCACCACAAAACAAAAAAGTCTTCCTAATGTCCAATCTAAATGTACCCTCTTTCAGTTTAAAACCACTGCCCCCTTGTCCTGTCACTACAGGCTTTGGAAAAATATCCATCCTCATCTTTCTTACAAGCCCCCTTTATATATTAAAAGGCCAAAATAAGGTCTCCTTAGAGCCTTCTGTTCTTGAGGCTGAACCACCTCAAATATCTCAGCCTGTCTTCATAGCAGAGGTGCTCCAGCCCTCTGACCATCCTGGTGGCATCCTGTGGAATTGCTCTAACAGATCCATGTCTTTCCTGTGCTGGGGACCCCAGAGCTGGATGCAGCACTGTACATTGGGTCTCACCAGAGCAGAGTAGAGGGGCAGAATCATGCCCACAGTTCTTGTGATGCCACCTGGGACACAGTTGACTTTCTGAGCTGTGACATTGCTGGCTCCTATCTAATTTTTTGCCAATCAGTACCCCCAAGTCCTTCTCTGCAGGGCTGCTTTCAATCCCTGCATCCATCACTCTATACTGATACTGGGGATTGCCCTGACCCAGATGCAGGACTTCGCACTTGGTCTAGTTAAACATCAGGAGGTTCACATGGACCCACTCCTTCAGCCTGCCAAGGTCCTGGATGGCATCCCTTCCCTCCTGTCAACCACTCACACCACTCAGCCTGGTGTCATCTACAAACTTGCTGAGGGTGCCCTAGAAACCAGTGCCTGTGTCATTGATGAAAATATTAAATCATATTGGTCCCACTATGGATCCCTGGGGGACACATCACACTTATATCTGAACACAGCTCATTGATTTCTGCAGGGAAGGATTTCACTGGCTGAATTGCTAGTCAACAACACAAAGGAAAAATAACTGCTTCTGACTAGTTTTATTTTTTCATCTTTTTTTTTTTTCCCCAGTTCTGAGTGAAAGACTCACAAGAGAAGCTGATTGCCCAGGAGAAACACTGCAACTGATTCAACAAGTGCCACTGAATACCCCAGCTCAAAAGAGAGAATTGCTCCCTGGCTAATCATTCTGTTGCAGGAGCATTAAATTACTTGTAAGGACAGCAGTGAAAATGTTTTCAGACAGGAAGAGTGATTTCCAAGCAAACAGTTTCTCCTTTAAATTCTCTGCCCATTTTTGTCATGAATGCCTTTTGTATCTCTGTCATGGAAAAGGACTAAAAGTGCCACTAAAGGATATCTGGGCACGTGGTAGAGGAATGTCCTAGTGATAATAGTGCAAACAACATGATGTTGTTCTTGTGGCGATTTCATACTGGCTCAGTTATTTCTTGGAATAAATGAAACCACAGTGTCTGATAGCCCAGCTCCTTGGAGGGAAGAAGGGTGCTATTGGAGCCAGACTGAGTAAAGATCCACAGGACATCAGACTTTGCCATCTTATTCCATCATGGCTTTTAGGGACAGGCTTCCCTATCAGGGATCAGGCACTAGCATTTGGGCAATACTGGAGATGCCAATAGAGATCACTGTTATGGCAGTGGTACCTAGTAGTACCATCCCAGATGAAATTTTTCTGTTGGAACTACAAGTTCCCCTTTTCTTCTCCTAAACTCAAGGGAAGAGGTTAAGCCAAGTCCCAGAATTTGCTCCACTAATACAATCTCAGCTACTGAGAAACATTGCTCTCCGCAGTGGCTACCAGCTGCTATTTTAGTAGTGCTGTTGCATCTTTTATTTCTTTTATCAAGTGCTGTTCAAATTAGAGTGGGTTTTTTGAAGTAATTTTGAACTCCTCTTTCTTTCGTTTAACTTATTTATTAAAGCTTTTTAAGGAACAATGAGATACAGATAGAGAGAATTCAGACTCAGAATTTTGCAGATTACTGAGCTCAAGAAAAGAAGGTACAAAACAGTGCTTGTGATTTAGACCTAAATACAAGCATAACTGTAAGAAAGTCTGTCAGCTGCTCTGTAAGATATATTAGGACTATGATGTAGGCACAACATACACTTTGTTGCAGAACTCCAAGCCCAGCCTGCTGCTTAAAGCATGGCCAACTAGATCATAATGCTCTGGATTGTGACCAGTCACATTTTGAATATTTCCAGGGATGGAGATCCTGCAGACCCTCTGAGCCCCTACTGCACTGCTCAACCACCCTTATATTGAAAATGCTTCTCCTTATATCAAATCGCAATTTTCCACATGTTCAATGCCTCTTGTGCCTCTGGGAAGATTCTGACTGCATTTCTCCACATCATCCCATTAGGTAGCTGTGAACAGCAGTAAGGTTTCTCCTGAATCATCTTCTCTCCAGTTCTCTCAGCCTCCCCTCATCTGGTACTGAAGCAGGGAAGTGGTGAAGTCATAAGTCTTGGTGGCCCCTCCACCAGACTCAAGCTGGTTTGTCAATGCCTTTCTTTCATGGGGAAAGGGGTCCAAAAGTTGGAACAGAGGTGGTTGCAGAAGATTCTCCTGCCTCCTTTTGCTGCCAATGGACTTAGAGAAGCTCTTCTCATTGCCCTGTGTCTCCCAAGTTAGCAATCTGTACCTGAGAACAAGTCACAGCCTCTAAAATAAGCTCCACTCTTAGAGCTTATTTTTGGCCTGTCTTTTGATAATATGGGTATTGTCCCTACAATATCGAATTTCAAAATAGAATCCAGTCCAGAATCTCTGGCCTAATACCAGCTCTTTATATGTTGTCATCACAGAGTTTGAAGGTACATGTGCTCTTCTGGAAGCTAGAAAGCGGTGATTGCTAGGAAAAATCACACAGCAAAAAGTGCTCACACCACAAAATTTGCTCCCCCAAGAGAAGGGCCACTGTACTTATGAGCATCAAACTCATCTCATGTCAGTATTATCTTCCTCAATCTCTCCCCAATCCAGCCACCAACTGCTGAACAATTTACAGAGCAGACACAGTCAGATACAGTGCAAGACTCAGAACTTTGATTGAAGGGTATCATTTACACTGTCATTATGTTTTCAAGATTTCTTTGCATCTCTGATATCTGGGAGAAAAAAAATAATTATCTTATATGAACATTGAGTTTCTAACCTCAGAGCCTGACTTCAGAAACCAGGATCACTGGCTTAAAATTAACACAAGCTGTCCCCGTAGAAGCTATTTTTAACAAGTGAATGAAAGGGAATAAAAATAAGACTGCATATTTTAATAGACCTAACACACGTCAGAAATTCTAATCCCCTTACACTCTCCTTAGCAGAGAATATGTTCTAATTACACATACAAAAGAAAGCAGAAAACATACCTTTTATTGCACCCACAATATTTTGGTCTAGTCCTTTCCTGTTGTCATTGAGTCCTCTTTTCCTTTTGCCATTTGGTAATGAGTTAGCCAAAGTCTTGTCATCAAAAAATGCACAGACCAGCTTCCTAAAGAGCAGACTTCCTGAGCGAGTATAGTTTGATAGTATAGAGTCCAGCTGAGATTTCGGCATGAAGACGTCAAAGCCCTCTGCAAGTTGCACTTCTGGCTACCAAAAGAATACAATACAAATGTTTTAATTAAACGAGCATTCAAAGACATTATTTTACTTCAATCATGCATCTGGTGAGACTTTGCAATCACTTCATCAAACCATAAATCTTTTCCCAGCTATTCAGGACCACAGCAGCCTAATTCATTGAAATCAAACCCCATCAGTGAATAAGCACCTTAAAAGGCAAATCAAACAATCACACTCCTTGTCTAGCGTCTGTAAAAGTTAACAATTACTGACAATTTCTAGGCATACAGCTAACAAGAAGACAAGAGATACCTTTCAATATTGGGGAATAACAACAAAGCAGAGGATCATCCCAGAGCAGTGCTCCTAAGCGATGCTTTTTGGACATTTATCTAACCATTTAATGGACTTGTTTCACTGCCAAATGCTGTGAACGAGTGTGCCGTGGCGCAGCCAGGCACTTCCAAGAAGCACAAAGGCAGGGATACTGGCCCATTCCACGTGGCTTCCCAAGAGGGCTTCCAGTGAAGATATGGCCCATATGAGTGTAAGTAGATTATGAGTTCGAGGTTGCCCCTGGAGCCAGCACTTGCTGAGCATCCATTTGTCCCTCCTTTTCATATTCCCAAAACGCATGTTTAGAAGAGGATGATGTTAGACACAGCTTATTTCAGCACAAAAATCCTCAACAGTGAATCACAGGGATTTAAGTGACTGCCAGAAAGTGAAATGGAGGGGAAGAAGGGAAAAGAAAATCATGCTGTATTTCACAAGAGTCTTCTCTCAAGTACACTGAGGGCCAAAGCAGACAAGGGCCTTTGAGGAAGTCCCCTTACCAAGAGTCTTTGTGCTGCCCCTGTCTGTACATATCAGAAATTACATGAACAGTATTTGCAGAATTTTCTTCTGTGAGTACCACACAATGCATATGGTAAGACTTCTTCATGGAACAATTATATATCTAGAATGAAGACATGTTGTGAATAAACTAAAATTTTAAAAATATTGTTTAGAAGTCAGTAAAGAGGTAAAATAATCAGTGGTCATGATGTGAGGAAACAAGCCAACATTAAAGCCTTGCTTCTAAGAACCTGCCCTTTTTTTCCCCTACATGAAATATATCCACCAATGATGATGCATTTTCAAAGATGTTTACAGAGCAAGAGCAAATGCCATCTCCCATCATATCACCTGTGAACATCTTGAGTCTAGACAGAAGAAAGGGCTGCCAGTCTCGGAACAATTTGGCTGTGTAATTCTTTTCCCATGGATTTCTAAAAATCAGTATCAAGAGTGTTGCAGCAAGTAGAGTATTTCCAAAGCATGTACTGTCATGGGATGTGGATGTGTACTGTGCGATACTTAAGATTAAAATGCTTTGGGAAGCCAGGATGAAGAATCTTAAAATATGCAAATAACAACAACAACAAAAATAATCTAAGAAGCATGTAGTTTCTCAGCTTGTTCTGGATGAAAAATTGTTTTTTACTTCAAGAACTTTCAAAATGCTGGATCCAACAAAACAGACAGTTACTGACATTTGACAGTATTCAGATGTAGGTGGGTTTTTAATATGTTACTTCTAAACTTCTGGTGACAGAGAAGATTTTCAAGAGTAAATAAATGCGGGCCAAGTTCACAACTTGGGAAAAATTCTACTTCATGTAAATCAAAAGCCAGAATGCAGCTGACATGGTTATGAAGGATACCTGCCCTATTCTGTTACTTAGGTCTTGTGAAAGGCATCTAAGATGACCTCAGTGATACAGATGCGCAGGCCAGAGAAATTATAGAATCATATAAATGTTTAGGCTGGAAAAAGCCTTCAAGATCATTGAATCCAGCCATTAACCCATCACTGCCAAGCCCACCACTAAACCACGTCCCTAAGTGCCACATCTACATATCTTTTAAATACCTCCAGGGATGGTGACTGCGACTGCTTCCCTGGGCAGCCTGTCCCAGTGCTTGACAACCCTTTTGGGGTAAAAAAATTTCCTAATATCCAAAATAAACCTTCCCTGGTGCAACTTGAGGCCATTTCCTCTTGTCATATCACTTGTTAGTTGGGAGAAGAGCCTGACCCTCACCTGGCTACGCCCTCCTGTCGGGGAGTTGCAGAGAGTGATAAGGTCCCCCCTGAGCCTTCTTTTCTCCAAGATAAACACCCCAGCTCCACTGCACTTCTCTGGACGTGCTCCAGCACCTCAATGTCTCTGTTGTAGTGAGGAGCCCAAAACTGACCCCAGGATTTGAGGAGAGGCCTCACCAGTGTGGAGTACAGGGGGACAGTCACTGCCCTGGTCCTGCTGGCCACACTATTGCTGGTACCCTCACCAAAAGCCAGTTATTCCTGTGGTACCTCTTCTGACACCTCCTACTTAAAACCCAAAATTCCAGAAGGATCATGATGCCTTGCTTTCATCTTCTGTATTTGTACTGAAAAATCAAGACCAAGTGAGCATTTTCTCTCCTGCTCTGTGGGTGGTTTCCCTCTTCCCTGGTCTTACCTTAGGACACTTGCATTACACTTTGGCAGGTGCACCAACCACCCTACAATACAGTTGTAAAATACATTTACCATTGCTCCAGTGTGGAAGAGTCAGTATTTTGGTTTGACTATTTTATTCTTAAGACAGGGATCAATTTGTTTATCAGTGAAACAATTTGAAGGCAAAACTATGATTTATTCTTGCTTTCCTTTAGTAGTTAGCTATTCTTTGATTAAAAGACAATCAGGAACCATTTGAACTTTATGATCACTTTGAATGTGATTTCTCAAAGAAAAAGCACTTATTAATAGATAATGATCACAGCAAAAGGAACTGGTGGGTAAACTATTTGTGAACAACAAAATAGGTAAGACCTGAATGCTAAAGGTTTTTGCTGTGCTAAAATTAATAGGCAGTGAATCAGATTTAATCCTAGATATTTTAGTAGGTTGTTGTATGTAGATTAAAAATGATTAGGTTATAAATGAAATATTACAACTGTAAAACAAACACAAGTTCAACTAAGAATTGTAATCAGACCATTACATTTAAAAAGCAGATTCTCTGATCCACGGGCCAGATTAAGGGTTTGTCTCACAAAGACATTTTCCATTTCCGTAAGCAGCAGTATTTCATCTCAGCAGGTCTGAACTAATTGCAATGGTTTTGGCAGACCCAGTTTTATACCCATTAAACTTGGATTTTTCTTAAAGTTCAATAAATGTTGGCAAAATAGCTGTGGCAGCAGTGGTGACGTATGATACAGCACACACTACAGCCAACCTGTAGAATATTCTCCAGGGAGCACTCATTTATGGTGCTTTGTAAAATGTCTTTCAGGTTTTTTCAGGCACACAGACATGCTGGTTGTGAGCACACCAGAGAGGCTTATAAAAAAGTAGAAAAAGATAACACTGCCATTTGTTCTCAAAGAAGTGACTTTCTTAAGCCTTAAGCCTTCCCAAAATATTTAAGGTCACATTTTATTTTTGCATTAAATAGATCTGTTTTCAGAACTCAAATGTTTTCTTTCCAAAGACAAAACAAAATCAATTTGTTTGTCTCGGGGTTCTGGCTCTGTAAATTTAGTCAAACAACTGTTGTGGCAAGCAGGGGCTCGAGCATGGGAGGACAAATGAAGACCTGATTTATGAGCCACATGTTTTCTCTTCTTTTTTTCCTTAGGTCAAACTGGCAACTACAAAGAATCGTGTCCAGCAATGGAACACATTCATAAAGCCAAATTAAATTCCATTGCAAGCACAAAACTGTTTTCAAAGCCGTGTTTCAAGCTGACAAGAGTGCCACAAGCAAAGAAAAATTATAAGCACAAATTGCATACTGGAGATAAATTACCAGTCCTCCCCAAACCTTTACCTCAAACATTATTAAGCTCAGTACTACAAAAGGAAACCCTCTGAAAAAAGTATCAAACTAGTTACTCTGTATCACTACACTGACTCTGTGGCATGAGACTGCAACCTAATTAGTGGTGTGGCTTGCATCTCTGTAACTGAATTATCCTGACTGCTCTTTTTTATTATTAGTTCCCTCTTCCAGAAGGGTAGAATATTATCTGCTGCATTGTTTTCATTTATGCTTATTGACACTGAATTTAATTATGTTTTTCTAGCTCATAGTACTTAGGAAATTGGAAAGAGCCTGCTCAAAATTAAAAATATATTAGAGGAATTAATGAACAGTTTACTCGTCGGTGAACTGGTTCGGATGACATCAATTTGGTCATTAAACAAAGCCAATCATCCACCAGATACATGAAATTTCTATCAGTGTGTACATGAGTCAAGAAAATATGCTTACTGCAATTTTCTATGGGAAAAGTGCACATTTTTAGAGTGGCAGATTTTGGCCTCTTTAGTCACACTGACATTATTGACAGTGCTGAGGCCCTACTCCAGCACCCACAGAAATCAAGACCAAGTGACCCAATTCAGCAAAAACTGAATATGAATTTTCTAGAGGTGAGGAGTCCCCCAAAGCCAGTGGGACCAGACAGGCAGGAAAGCACATAAATACTCCTTGGCAGGATAAGGACACGTGTGGGCTACATGGGCTCATCAGCAATGATGGGGCTATGAATGCTTTATATACCCAGCACTGTTCATGGCTCCTCACCTCAACTGTGGCTCTTGGCATTGTCATCTTCAGACATGAAGAACAAGTTTCCACTGAAAGCTCAAAAAACAGGAGCCTTGAACTCAAGGGGAAACTTCACACTTGTGGAAGTCGGAAAAATACCCCAAAATCCGTAACAAACACTCCACACATGCAACCCTAACATCTCCATTCACTCCTACCCATGATTTGCTTGTTTATTCTAACAAAAAGTGGGAAGATGCATCAATGCCACTTGAGTACTGCTCTCCTGAATGAGTCAGTATTTCAAAATCTTGCAATCCTGCATATTAAAATTTTAACTTACATCTGATGAAGCTGATTCAAGAATAATTCCAAACCCTGAAACAGGGGTTTCTGGTTTCAGGGGGGATTCAACTGGTTGTAGACTCGATCGTTCTGAGTTTGCTGACAGCCTCTTCTCGTTCTCTGCAGAGCTGGGTTTCTTATTCATGGTAACTGCTTCAACAGCTTTGAGGGGCAGTTTTCTCTTTTTATTTCTCTTTCTTGATATTGTTGACTTCTGTGCACAAAGCAGAGGAACAGGAGGCTGCTGTCTGTTTTGAGTCCCAACTGAATGAAAGAAATTAATGCATTAATTTTATAGACAAAAGTCCATGAATAACCACACAGATACACCATTAAATTACTGACACGCTGAACTTATTTTCTAGATAAGTGATGTGATTTTCAGGGCTGCTGGTGCATGGGAAACAAATAAGTTTTATCACCTTTGCATAATTTTCCACTCTGTACAATGGGGATAATGACAGTGAGCTCTGCTGTGAGACTTTTCAAGTCACACTGATGAACAGTATTTTAGGAAAATTAGGAATATGTGGTTCTTTTTCCTAGTGACCACTGGATGGTTGGTGACATGAAGCACTTAAGTGATGATTAATTTTTGTGCCCTCTGAATGACTGAGAATCTCACTGTCTTTGAAGATCTCTTCCTGATAAAGTACGATAATACAAGTGCTAATGCAATGACAGTTAACTTTATGACTGTGGTCTCCAAGTTAATTAGCTAGGCAAGAACATTTCAAGTACCATTATGTCAAGAATGAGTGAAAACACTATTCAACAGTTTAATTTCTGGGGAAAATAAAGTAACCCAAAGTTGCATCAGTTTATTTCGCTCATACACAAAAACTGACGTATTACCTCTGAAATGTGAGAAACCGTATTTTATATTTATCAATGTTTTGCATTTTCCGGCATCCACAATCATTGGTATAAATTAAGGCACCAATCCTGAACCTGTATCAATATCAACAAGCCGTCCAGAAGAATGCTATCAAGATACAATTATATGTGTGGACAAATCACTAAGATCAAGGTCAAAACAAACAAACAAAAAGCCAGAAGTGCTATACATGCAGATCAAACTCATTTAAGATGAGTGAGCTACAAAAAGTCCTCACCTACAAAGCTTGAGGAAGAAAATAGAACTCAGAATACTGTTTTTCAAAAGATTTCTGGAATATTTCATTTCTGGCAAGGATTTACAAGACTGTGATGTGTAGGTTATAATTAAGACAGTAGGATGTTTGAATACTAAAGTAATTTATTACACTTTCACTTACAAGTTTGCATTTTAATTTTTTTCTTTTAGCAACAAAAATGCCAAATGCTTTTTTTTTTCTCTGCAAAACCGTAATTTCAGAAAATATGAAGTATTCCAAGTGAATCAAGAGATTCACAAATTAACAAGGTACTTATTCTGTAGATACATAATAAATAAGAAATGTTTCTGCTACTGAGGAGTCAGCTCTTTTGGCATAGACCCCGGTTTTTTAGCTCCCACTCAGAAGCCATTTTTCAATCACCCATGTAACTTCAATGAAATTGGTGTGACTTCATAAAGAATCCCATGTACCAGCAAAGATTGTAAAAAAAAAGCTTTTGTTGTTCTTCTTTGTAAATTGATGGCTTCTAGAAAAGCATTTTTATGTGTGTCAACTGATAGTACAAAACCTGTCTGATCCTTCCCATCACTCACTCAAACATTATACACCGTGGAGACAAGGAGTTTAGTCAGCCCTTCACTCCACCCATATTTCAGTTAATTACTCAACATTTCCTTTTCTTACAGAAGCCTTATCCAGCCTCTCCAAGAGAGAAACCTCCATGGCTCCAGTCCCCATCACTCATACTGGATGGGCAAGTCAACTGACAAAATCTCCAACATCTCTGTCTCCTTACTAGTATTAACACTAATTTTTAGGTAACAGAGAGGTACTAACTCTACCTGCCACATTCTCATTATCCTGCTGGCTCAACTGGTCCTCTGGCTCGGTGTACTGTTCTCTTTCAGCTCCCAACTCAGCAGAAAACTGGACTGTTCCCCAGTGAACAGATTATTGCTGGTATACACACTGAAAGCTGGTACTTCCCAGCCAGAAGAAGGGTGGAGGCCACAACATGCAGTGGCTAGCTCAGCTGAGACTACCACAGAGCTGAAAGAGGTTTGAATGAAAAGCCATTAGGTAACTTTCAGTCACCTTCAAATTTTATTTTTCTTATCCCCAAGATCAGTGAACTGGTAAGCAGAATACAGGTGAAGTAGCATTTGGCACCCCTGAATCAATGCACCATGAAAACAAACTGCACATGGTTATGGTATATTGACCTGCCCACTCAGCTCTCATTATGTATCTGATCACACTAATTTTCTTTTCAATATAGCCTTAAAAGGCTACAAGATAAAATCCCATGTTACAGGTAAGCATCTGAGAAGTAAAAGTTGCAATCCCAAGAAACCCGTGAAAATTTTACTTTGAATGTCAGGAGAGCAGGAAACAATCCAAGTTTTCCTGAGTGCCCACACAGACTTTGATTCCCTAGACCATTCCCTAACAGGAAGATCACAGAATCAAAGAACAGTTTGGGTTTGGAAGGGACCACCAAAGACCATCTTGTCCAACACCCCTGCAATAAGCTGGGCCATCTTCAACTTGATGCTTGTCACAGCCATGCACGTATGGGACTGGTCACTGTACCTGCTTGGATCTGCATCAATTTTCGCATGGTCTTGAGCTCTTGAAGAATCGCCTGCAGGGTTGACTGGCAATTACACGTACAGCAGTTTGGTCCAGCTGATGAATTCACCATTGGGATTTCTCCTGAAAAAGAGAGGAATGAAATGGGGGCTTGAACCCACATAAAATCACCCAAACAACAATTAGCAGGTGTCTAAAACTATGATCAATATATCAGATTGTAAAATTAGATCAAAAGCATGAAAGCAAATAATTTTCAACATGATTCCTTTTAAGAGGAAGGGACCGCTAGTTTTTATTCAATTACTAATACATGCAATTATATTGAGTTGGGATGCAATGTTACATGGGCTGGAGAAGACTCCTCAGAGTGTGAATATAATGCACTCCTCACAGCAGGGCTCTCTATTGTCAGGCTGGTTCATCTTGAATAACAAAAGCACCAAACCTCATTACAAACATACTCATTTTATCACACACACACAAAAAAGCCCATCTCCTGGAACAGTCTTACAAAGAATGAAGACAGTCTGTGAAATAAAGGTTTGTACTGTACATAAAATGAGAGTCCAGGAATTTTTAAACTGCTTGAATGTTACATGTGATTCTTTACCATGTGAAGAATTGAGAATGAAAATAAAATACCCTAGTTGGAGGAAAAAAAATAGACCAGGCCAGAAAAGAATCATCAGCAAGGAAAGCTTTCAAATCTACTCTTCTGTTTGCCAGGGTGGGATTGTTTTCTGTGATGTTTTCCATCACTGTGACCTACAAGATGGGTTTTCCATGTTTTCTCTTTGAAAAGTAATATAGTAGTTCAAGAGATTCTTTTTCTCTAGTAATTCTTAGTAATGCTTAACTGAACTTACATAGTTCTAGTTCTAGCCCTCAGCAGTGCTTTTATTACTGCCTTACTTTCCAAAAGTTTTGCATTTTTTGCTCTGAATTAGAACAGACTGTAAGAGCTGAGGGATTTCAAACTTTGCCTGGACAGCTGTATCCTGCACTTTAGTTTAAGACAGCTGTATCCCTAGCTCTAATGCTGCAAATAAAAATTTCAAAATTCAACAAAACACCTAACAGTATCTGGTTGAAACTGAGTCTAGATGGCATGCACCTCCCTTCCTTTCCAAATGTGCTTACAGTCATTTAAATGGATGGCTATTTCACTGCTCATTAGAGAATGCAAGAGGAGGGATGATCATTTTATCAAGATAGGCACAAATACACCCAGCAGAAATCACCTCACTTTGTGTCACATGTGGACTTCAGACAGTGTATTTCCCTTTTTCTTCCATAGCCTGACACTTATCAGGTGCCTTTTAATCATTACCTAGCTAAAGTGAACATAAGCAATTCATTTAATCTCCACTTATAAATCTTCCCATTTTTCATTATTACTTCTGTATTCCTCTGATGCCAAACCAGGTTATTACTATATTTTTAGGTTTGGGTTGTGTTCTTTCATCAGAGATCCCTGATGTCAGACCTACACAAGTCCCCTGACTTTAATCCTCATTTGAAATAGCTGAAAATCTGGCCACCACTAAATCATTCCCACTCTTTCCAAATTCTTCCAGTGTGTCCCTCCATCCTCAAATCTCCCTTCCCAGGCATTTGTTCTCTATCTCCTTCCATACCGTTCCTTCAGACCTGAAGCAACATCTATGAGACTTGAGCAAACTGATGGTCACATTCCAAAAGTGAGTTATTTGTAAAGCTAAACTAATCAATCACTTAAAGATTGCTGACACCTTCTGGGTGTCACTCTCCTCTTTTCCTCAGATATTTAGATTCTCCACACTACTGCAATTACAAATTTTGGTTTTTTAAAGTATCATCCATGGATAAAATCTGTTTAAACTGTATTAAGATAAATGGAGTAGCTAAAAAAATCCCTGCAAATCTAGCAAATGCAATAGCACCACTGGCTTAATCTCTCCAAGCTTTCAGCTGCAAATAAAACAACATTGTAGAACTAAAAAGTTATCTGGAAAACAGGCTGAGACTCTCGAACTGAAACAAAAGGTTTCTGACTCAGTGGGACTCTGCCTAGTTTGATCTCACCCTTCCTTTGTACCCAGTCTATTCACTAGGAAGTTCCTTGGGGCATGGATGGGATTTTACCTTTTCAATGGTCCATAAAGTGTTTAGCCCATTGTTACAGGTACAGAGGGAAAAAAAGAATGTTATCTTCAGGTTTGCAGCAGATTAATCAGAATCCCTCAACTTGGCTCCACCAATACCCTTTACCTACTTATAAGTAGACTTTTAAGTAGATGAATTTCCAGAAATTAGGAGAGTTTTAATAACAGACGACAAATACAAAGTAAGACCATCCTTCCCTCAGTGCTTTGTCAGTTGCTTTAGACTAAAAGATCCTTGGGATAAAGCCTGTCCTTTCTCTTGATCAGAATTCAATATTCTAGTGGGCTTCTGGAAATGATATCTCAAAGACTATGGGGGGAATCAGGGTTGGTGGCTTTTGTTTCCTTCTTAACAAAGCCTCTACATCATGGTGAATTGCATGTGAAAACTTGAACAAACTGTATCAGTAAATACCTGTACATCTTTCCTGTTGCAATATAACATGTTCCTAATGAAAACACACAGGCACACAGGCTCCTGATGGAAAACCAAAGGGTCTATTTTCCCATTGAGGTATAAGGGATTTACATTATAATCCCCATTAGCACTGATAGAAATTACCCGTGTAAATCTACCATAGGTACTAGGAATGGGAGAATAGACCACCAATATTTCAAATCAAAGCAGGGTTCTACTGACTCCATATATATTCATGAGGGTTTTTTATTTTCTTTCTATCCTCCCTCCTCTGATCACTTACTGTGTTGTAAGAAACATCCAGTAGAGTGTTCTCAGTCATTGTTCCAAGCACTATCTTTATCATTTTTAGAGGACAAAAGCAACCCTTTTCAACTTGTTATAAATCAATTTTTAATTTTAAAAGGAGATCAGACTTTTTATTTTTATGAAGGAGTCTTTAAAGAGCTATCTCCCTCTCTTTTGGAAGCTAGCCAGCAGGCAAATTTGATACCTGCCTGTATGACTGAGAGGAGATGACTCAAGTACAGGAGTTGCTTCCCCCACGTGAGCAGTAAGTAGCCCAGGACAGTGTTTCTTGCAGCTGGGTCTGCTGAGAGGAAATTCACGTGCTGTAACATTGGTGCCAGTATATATTGGAAAAGAATGCAAGAACTACCCAGTGAAAATGATCTTGATACAATCCAAAAGCAATTCAGCTGCTGCCTCACTGCTGGATTTGGTACAGAACACAAGAAATGAAACTCAAGTGTGAGTTTGTTGTCTGTAATAGGACAGACATGGTGTTCCCTGTTTGTAGCCCCAGGAGGCTTCCACTAAAAGCAGCGGGCCACAGATGTCTACCTAACACCCTGACTTGTGGAACCACCACCTTAAGTCTGGTTAGGAAGAAATCACTTTGCTTTTCAAGTATGTTCCCACTCTTCCCTCTGCTGCAGCAATGTCTAGGCTCGCCCTGTTCCTCCTTTACTCACTTTGATTTTTGTCAGTAGCTTCCTCATAAACGCTTTCTATACCAGCACCTATTAAACATTTACTTCAGCCTCTCCTTGAACCACCTTTACCCTGTGAGTAGATAAGTTCACCAGTGAGATGGACTTGATGTGTCTATGACATTCAAATTTGAGCAATTCAGATGGCCTACAACACCTATCTTCATTTTTTATAAAGTACCTATCCACAGCGGACAGAAAGAGTTTCTGGACTCAGATCACCTCCTACAGATGCCTGAACATCTCCCTAGTGATGCCCTAAGCCTGACAGCCCCAAGTATGTCTGGCTTGAACAGTTTTGCGCTGGTAACTTAAATACCATGGTAAGTGCCAAGGAGTAGTATCTCCCTTGAAGTATTGCTCAGCATTTCTACACCCAGCTTTTAAGAACTTTGTTCATCCTCTGAACAACATCTAAAAAATACTGAGTTTGATGCTCAGGCTCCCAATGCAAGGGATGGGGGGAATCAGGCTGTTAAAATGCCCAGAAGAGCTGTGTGCTGGGTGAGGAGCAGTTTCAGGGCTTACTCACCACCCAGAAATGCATCAAAAGTTTTTCTTCCCTAGAGAACAGGCTTCAGAGCCCAAGCAGCAGCTGCGATCACAAAACCCTACTAGAGGCAGACATCTCAAACCAAACTGCTACGCAGATCATCTTTTCAAAAGGTGGCCAGAGCAGAGGGCCCACACCCTCCCTTATGTAATAACCCAAAAGATTGCATTCCTTTCAGCAGCAGGACAGCTGCAAAGGGAGGTGCCTCCTGGGGTGCTCCCCCAAGAGCTGGGAACCTGGGCATTCCTCCTGTCCAGCCCAGGAGGTTGCTCAACCTGATCCTTCTATGTCCCATAGACCACCCCAAACCTGTAAGAGATCATAAGTCAACTGAATCCCTCCTCCACATACAAAAAATCAAAGCTGACATTTTCTTGCATATAGGGCCAAATCATGTCAACACATTTTAGCTCACATGCTGAATCAGGCCCCTGAGGGGATAGAGGTGCTGCTCCACCTACTTTCTGGATTTGGGAACAAGGCACTTAATCTATGCAGGCTTGGGCACTTCTCTGCATGCACAGAACTGTCCCTGCCAGTGCCCAGGGCCTCTAAGGACAAAGAAGGAGATGTGTGATGAATTTTGGGTCCTTCCATATTTAGCAGATTGTTATGGTGGGGTTTTGACAGCAGAGTTTTTTAATCTGGCAGCAAAACTTCCATTCTCTGGGACTTAATAAGAGAAAGGCATTTTAAAGGCACACTGCCATCTACTTCAGGGCAGAATTCTCTGCCAGTACTAGATTGGCCACACTCTAGTACATGCTGTTCATAGGTGGACTCCATAATCTCTTTTCTCCAATAGTCTCATTGGAATAAAAGCCTAGGGCTGTGATGGAATTTTGTACCTGCAGTTCAGTGGCCTGTTATAAGGCTGATGCCATCCCCTTATGAAAGACAGTAGAATCCTGCTCCACAAGTGGTGTCACAACAGTGCTACATTACTCACAGCAAAGAGGAGTGGTAGAGGTTGACATTTAATTAGCCATGAATTTAATAACAGTGACAAAAGCTGTTTTAGTAAGTACTGTATAGAAATTAAACTTGTAAAGGCATTGAGTAATTCTATCCTATCACCAGGAAACCATTTTAAAAGCTAAGACAGATGGTAGCAGAATGCACCGTGCCCACTTTCACACCTTTTTGAAGCGATAACTATGTGCTCATTTTGTAGACTCTTAACTATAACTGCTTTCAGTGCAGTGGTACAATACATCATCACAACAAAGGTAGATACTTAGTAGAGAGCAAGGAGAGGGGAAAAAAAAGGTACTATTCTCAATATCTAACACAGGTCATACCATTGGATGCCACAGTTCGAGCCTGATTTTGGAACGTTTTGGATCGAGTTCCGTATTGCCCTGAAAAATGGCTGGCTTGGGGTGATAACTCATTCCATGCACCGCTCTGTGACGGATGAAGGCTCGCCTGGGACTCCGCAGGGGGATTCAGGCGCTGGGCCCAGGCTAAGTCTAAATCTTGGGGCTCCTCCTTCAGTTTTTCTCCTTCTTTGCCAACTCGTTGATAGATTCTTCCAGTGCTGTCATTCAGTAATCTTCTCATCCCTGTAATTTGTTTTTTAATTTCCCGGCTTTCATCTCCTAATGAAAACAGAGCCACAGTTACCACTGTAAATTAGCAAAAACAGTAATGGGCAGCGATTAGTGATTTTAGATGCCAATAAGAGTTGGAGAAAGTAAATAAATAAATAACAACAAGAAAGAAAAGGGATGGTTGAGTGGTTGTTGGGATGTACCAGCCTATGCTTTCACACAGCCATGGCTGACAGCTCTCGTGCCTGAAAGACCTGCTGAACTTGGCTTTCTTGATGCTGTTTCTAAGGCTTTGATGAGTAAGATTATTTTTTGCCAGAAGGAAATCATAATAGCTACAGCAGTTTCAAATAAACCGTCCTTTTAACAGACTGATCCTATTCAAGCATTGACATCAGTGGATATTTTCCCTGAGTAAAGCCCAAAGGATCAGACCTTTTATATATCAGTTTGCTGTATGCTGAAGGACAGATCCTTAAAAAAAAATATAGCACAGAAAGCACCACACCGCACATATGCAGAACAGTACTGCATCTATTGATTTTAATGAACAGAATCAGTTCCTTAGTCCACAGAATTTAGTAATACTGGATTATACAGGAATAAATTAAACAGTAGCTAATTTGTGTGTAACTGCAGATAGCTGAATTGCTGGATGTCTTAAAAATGTAGATTCTAAAAAGAAAATGAAAATATATACAAGAAAAATGTGCTTGTTCCAAATAAATTCAGGGCATTTAAATAATAAAAGTTACATACTTAACACTCCTGGCACTGCTTAAGTATTAATTTTACACATGAAATTGCTGATTGCACAATGAATAGATGTGTTTTGGGCAGACAGTAGCTATTTTGCTTGTTAAAGCATACATTACATTTCATGAGCAATAAGGAAGTGTTCATTGCCCTTTCTAAAGCAAGAAGCTTCTGATTTTCTTACTGGTAATAGAAAAATCCAACATCCTAAGCAAATGGCATAAGTAAGGTCTAGAAACTGATGAATCAACCTTCCTTTATAGAATACAATAATGTCTGGTATCCTCTATTCAATTTATATTTGTGCTTCCCAAAATAAACCTATTTTTGGCAAAGCAATTGTACAAAGGAAACTTCAGAAGAAAAAAACCTACTCTCCAAAAATCCAAGATGCAAGGTGTGCCATCTCTGGTTCAACAAGGTACTTGAAAGCGTGCTAAATGCCAGGCATGTGAACAATTTTATCAACTCAACAGCACTATTCAGTTGTCTAAACCTAGGCGCACGTTTAGGTAGCAGCTAAACCAGACAGCTAAAAGAGCAGCAAACCCCTCCCCAACACAGGCCAAGCTCAACACAAGGGACATGCTGCAAGCCCAGTGTAGCCAGGGACACTAAATACCCAAAACCGGGAGGTTTTATTCCAGGAGGAGAATAAGCAGAAGGGGAGAGGAGCTGAACAATGCACTCCAGCCTCTGCTGGATCCCAGCATCTCCTGCATGACCTGGTGCACCGGTTCCCTGGGCTGGTGCCAGCTGGCTCCAGCCCACCCGATCCAGAGAGGAGAGTGGGCGGCTTGCAAGAAAGCTTTGAGTCCAAACTTAGAAAAATATTTGCCAACCCTGTACAGCAACACTCCAGCACCACTTTCACTCCAGCTAAAGCGGCAAGAAAAACCCTCTGCAAGGAAGTTCTGCGCTGTATTTATTTATTTTGTTGGTTTGCCTGCAGATTCATGTGTGCGGGTGTGATTTAATTAACAGTAACAGCACCAATTCCTTTAAAATGACACTTTTTGGCCCCAGCCCAACAGGGGGTAGACTGTTTGCATTTCCCAACCTCGAAAGGTTGCAGAGTACCACTGGACTCCAATTACTGACATACTCACACTCGTACACTGCACGCTGCCTTTCTCCTGTACATGGCTGTACCTGCCCATATCCCAGCTCCAAATGCTCCCACCACCCCACAGCCTGGAGCAATCCCTTCCTGTTGTGCCATTTAACATTACCCTGGGAGTTTTATGTTGGCAATTCAGATTTGTACTCAATGGCAAAATGTATGTGAGTATCAAAACAGCTTCCCACCCACCTCCTCCTGCCGGGTGCAGGGACTGTGCTGCGTGTCTGGTCGGGTGACATGTTGTTAGAAAGATTAAATTTCCGTTACCCAATTACATAAAATATTAATGTTAATTGAGCTTATTCAGCCTTGATTCTGTTCCCTTGTTCTTTTATATAGAAGTCTTCCTATACAGTGACATGAGCATACTTAACTCCAGATAGAAAAAACTACTACATTTTTGTTACAATAAACATTGCACTTGCATCCAACATAAGCCGGTCTTTGTGTTCACCCTTTGTAAACTTGTTTGTTGGCATTTGGGATTTTTTTCAGGGATTTTCTGTTTGGTTTTTGGTAGGGTATTTTCGTTTGTTTTGTTTGTTTGTTTGGGTTTTACGTTTTGGGTTTTTTTAAAAATATGTCCTCCCTTTTACAAGGAAGGGCATTAAAAACCTACAGGCTATAAGCCTGACTTAGTCTTCAGTGAAAGTTTACATCCCTCCTCTCTGTCATGCCTTTTTCCAGCTTTTAGTTTGTAAGTGACCAGCAAGAGCAGCATCCTCCCCACAGGAGTGGAGAGCAGCTGATGTTACAACATCTGAATCTGCAGATGGGTACAATACCTATAAGATTTAACTTCTTGCTCCCTGGTTATCTCATTTGGCTATTAGCTCTAGAGCCCAAGGACAGCATTTTCTTATCAGTTATTCCACTGCTGATAATTTTCACAGATAATAACCACGTAATTTAAAAATGAAAAAAAAAAGATGGGGCACAGAGAAAACACAACAACTCAAATTAGTATGTCCTGTGGAAGAGCCAGCCTTCTTTTAAATGCTAAATAGAATAATGAAAAAAAAGTTATTACAAAGAAATCTGCATTACCTATCTGTGCAAAGCTTTCCAAGATAGATGCTGAGGCCTGAGAAGAGTGGTGCATACTTGAGCCTCTCTCTGTACACATACCTGAGGTCCTCACCATTTCCAAGGAGATGGGGATGCCTCCAAAGGCCTGCCTACAGGATTTGCCTTTGGGATACCCCATGTAAACTCCTGGGTTTTATCTGAAATCAATGAAGTTACTTGCAAAACACTAAGACACAAAATGCTACTCAAAACAGAACCCTGGCAAGTTACAGCCCTATTTAGGAACTTGTATGTAAAGATGTCAACTGTAACAAAAACATATTAACAGTTTTTAATAACTACCATTGTTTCCACAATGGCCCCTGACAAACAACCTCTTTTTTTCCTGCATGACCTGACTGTAATCTTATAAATCTTAAAAAAAAAAAAAAGCAAAATAAGGACATTTAATAAATGCTACACAATCATACAAAGTAATTTCCTCAAAATTAATTTCAATCTACTTCCTTACTGAAAGTGTACAGGACATAAAAACTTCCCGCTTTAAATGCTGCAAGAATGTTCAAAATTACAAAGGCACAAATGTAAACCAGAACTGTTCCAGGGCGCAGTAGCATCCACGTGCTAAGTGTGCAGCTGTCTGAAGCAACAGGCCTGTAAACGACTCCAGTTAACAAAATATTAATGATAATTCAATAGTTATTCAGTAGTTATTACACTCTTTGCTCCTACATGCCTGTCCATCTTTTCACTGTTAGGTTTATTAAACATAATATATCACACTGCCTACCAACAAGTTGTTACACTTTTCCCAAAGAGTTTATCAAATATTATCATAGCACTGCAAAGAATTATAAAATTATATGCAACCATATCCATATGTTCAAGTATTAATTTTATCCCAGTATTAGAGAAGTGGTAACCATGCTTGTATTAATGTGCATGTTTTAAAGTGTATAAATGGGTGAACAGAATTAAGGTTGGAGAATCATCTGTATTTGATATTTTCTTCCTTCAACTCACATAAACAACCATCATGCTCTCTTGGTCCAGTATTTTACAATTACTTTCTTTGTTTCTAACATTTATGTTTTTCCTATGTTTTGGGAAATATTCACGAGTTGACTTTTAAAATACAGTTTTTCTATTAATTAGAGTTTAATTTTATGTTTTTTGGGCAGACAAAATGCCTGTGGAACTTTTTCCTTTCTTGACCATACAAATAGGGGTTTTTTCCTTGATCAGGCTGCTTACTGACAGTACCTTCATCTCAGATTTCCACTTTTGTGTCTACCTAGGCTGAAATTGGTGGATGAGTTCAGGAGCTGTTGGGAGGGTAGGAATGGCAGCGACAGACAGCCAGACAAGCACATGTGAGCTGACAACATGAGCCTGGTTTGTATGGAAACAAGGCTTCAGAGGTGAGAAAAAGTGGAAGCTGATGCATATGGCATGAAAGCTCAACAAAAAATAATAAACAATTGCAAAGGGTTATATAATTAAGCATTTTAAATTGCAATTTATTAGATGCCACTATAATGCTGCCCTCCCTGGAAGAGGGCCAGCAAAACTCGCCTGCTGTGTTTGAAGACTGATTCAGAGTCAGCTCAAGGAATTGGGAAGCACGTGCACACAGGGCACACGTCTCCACTGCTCAGCCAAGCTGAACTCACCCAGACACCTTTTGGAATGCTACAAGGTGTTCAGGTATTTCCTTCAGAGACACTTATCCTAGAAGGGAGATCAGCATGCCTTCTCAGCAAGAACTATACCCATATCAAATCATAATTTTCCAAAACCAAGGTTTTTTTGTCACCTTGTACCACAAGTCATCCTGAAAGAGAAAGTTGCAGAGGTTAGCATGGAGAAAGTAGAGGATCCATGTGCATGATTCCTTATCAGAGCAAAGGTCTCCTAAATCACGTGGAACCTTACTGTGAGTTCTCTGTGCGTAACTGGAATCGGACATCCGTGTAACTAAACTGATGGGGTAAGCACACATTTCCCAAAAAAGTGATCCCAGGTCTTTGCCAGCATATAAGATCTACACTGAAGAAAGAACACAGGCAACAACACCCTTTGCAAACTAAAAACCTAACCCCCAAGTCAGCGGGGACAGTGGTCAGGAATGGTGTCAGAGGGTCACACAAGCAACATGAGTTATGAGCTGGAAAATTTGACTCTGCTAAACTAACACGTAGGTACATTGAAGCTCTCTTAGTTGAGGAACCTTAGCAGTGCTCTAAAACATAACTTAAAAGCACTTGTCTATGCTCATGTCACCACACAAAGCACTGGGATCAGAGATGGAGGAAAACCGGATCATCCTCAAATCAGACCTCTTACTCCCAAAGCAAGTACAGAAACACATGGTTTGATAACCCTGCCTACCATGAGACAAACAAAGTTATTAAGCCCCACAAACACTAACGCAAGCAAAAAAATTCACAGAATCAAACCCAGGATTAGACTCTGAGACCGTTCTGGACTTGGGGGTTATTTCCCTGGAAACTGGGTCAGATCAGGTGGCCCAGCCACCACTCCCACCACAAAGGAAGTCTTTGGAGGAGCCTGGTGAAACAGTTTCAAAACACCCAACAGGAGCAGCTACATAAGCCCAAGTTACACACTTTCATGCCACACTGTGCCAGCTAAATCACTTGGGAAACGACAAGTGAGCAACTATTCAAAAAAAGTATATACTAATGGGTCACATAATTAAAAAAGTAATAAAAGGTATGCAACAATTTCCCCCACTTCTTGGAAATATCCCAGGCCAACATCATGCTTCAGCCCCAAAGGGAAATGCTTTACAAAGGTAGATCATTAGAGAACACAGCCACATAAAATAAACTTCTATGCAGTCTTAATTACAGAAGCCACTACTGCAACAACCAGACTTGGGATATAATCCTATTAGCAGTAACACAAGTCTGTGAAGTTACTTGTTAAGTCAACTTTTTCTCTGTGAATAAATTGCAAAGGATATTATTTCTGGGACAGAATAAATTCTTGAAATTAGTGAGTAACTTATGCATCGCTCCCCTGCTCCAAGAACACATTATTTATTTTTACCATGACACAACCAAGTTATTAATCTGCTACCTTCCATTTCAACAATGCGAAATGCTGTAAAATGCACAGACACCTGCATTACAGTACATTTCAGTTCCACTTTATATCAGTCATAAACATCTCTGTTTTGGACATCTCTTCAAAACAAATGCTCCAAGCACACTGTGCATAGCATTCAATTTTATGAAACTATAAAAGTTCTTCACTGTTAATTACACAGACAAATGTCTCATCACACATTTGATTACCAGGATAATATAATTAGTTTTCTACATTAACCTTTCAAACATAGAGCCTGAATTTCAAGTTGAAAGCATTGTAAAAACACTCAGTCTGGAGGTATACTATATTTCCACTTTTTTGTGATGGTAATAAAATATTAAGACTGAAAAAAACCAATATGGTGTATGCAAAAGATTTTTTTTTTAATAGACAGTCTAAGTTTATTCATCACTGTCCACAACACATGGGTGTTCATAGTCCACTCATGGGCTTGTAATACCAACTCTGGGCTAGCAGCCCTGTGACTTAACTGGAAAAACTGAAGTCAGGTTTGTTTTAAATCTCACCCATGTTTGAGGTTTAAGCATTTCACCCTGAGCTGCCTCCTCCTCAGGCTGAGCAGTGTCTCCTGGTACCAGACAACTAAGCCCTTTCCTTCAAAACAAAAGACATGCCAGTCCTCATCCACAAAGTATAGTAGTCATATTCCCCTGCAATTTTGTAAAGACTGTGGTTAGCATGTCCTTCATCTAGAAAGATGTGACTTCTTGTTTATCATCTTATCAGAACAAAGGACTGGGGGAGAGGACAAGCCACCACATCTCCCACTCTGAACACTGCACCACATGAGAAAACTTCCCAAGCTCTGTTCAGAAAGCAGCTGGACTCTACACCATCGCAACCATCAGGGGTCGTGTCCAGCACCACGTTCCTTTAATTGCACTGAAGCTTCCTCCAATTTTCAGCCTACATTTATATAAAGCTGTGTTTTGCCCATCTGTGTTGGTGCAAAAAAGACCATTACGTTCAACAGGAGTTCCGTGACATTTCATCCTTAATTTATCTGTATGTTAAACAAACTGGATTCTTTTGATTTACTCATTTACTCTAGCAGCTCCCCTCTTCTCAGCAGCAGTTTTGAGTCAACCATGCTCAGCTACACAACCAAGGCATTTGCACATCCCATTCCCAATAAAGCTTCACGCATTTACAGACTGCCACTAACATTTCACCTTCTCTAAAGGTGATAGTTTCAACGCTGTATCATAGCATCCATTCCATACCAAAGGCTGCATCACACTGAGGTTTCAACTGCTGATCCCAGGGATCACTTAAACCGGAGAACAAACTTGACTCTAAACCAAAAAGTTGGAATAAACATCCTTCTGAGATAAATTTTGGCACAAAGCAGTGAAATCAAGTGAAGCAGCAATTATACCCTGACTATACCTGATAAGGAAGATCCTTGATAGGATTCACATTCTTAAAGGTTAAATTCTGACTGACTCTTGAAATAGGTGAACTTGAGGCACTTAAATGCCAGTGCACCTTCAGTCACAATGAAAAGCTGGACATACTAAAAAAGAAAAACCCAAACAAATCTAGGGACAACACAACCAAGCCAAAATCAAGATCAGATGGTCTGACTCACAGCACAAATGTCAAAGCACAGACTTCTGCACATTCTTAGAGCACACTGCCTGATGCCTAATTCTTGCCAAAGCTTTATCATGACTTAGGCTTGGAAGAGAAAGCATTTCAAGTAAACCTCTGGTGGAGCTCACTCTATCAGGTTTATCAGACTTCACCAAAAGTGCTTACAGAACATGAAATCCAAACACAAAGCACAGCAGCCGCCTTTGCTTCTCCCTAGAAGTGGGTGTAGGGAAGAAATATTTGCTCAATATCCTAATGGTGAGAAGCTGAGAAGGGAATTTAACACAGCTCCCACCCCCGTTTTAACGCATCCTCCTGTTCTCTCCCATTTGCTGCTGACCTCTAGGAGAGGATGTGGCACTATGAATTAGGAGACAAAGCCATTTTGCATGCAGATTGACTTCAGGTGCTGATTCCCACATTCCAATGCTTCTTGCCAGCTCCAGGAGGCAACACACACAGACTACAGAAACCTTCAATCACTCCACAAAAATGTTTAGGCTCCTGGTGCCGAAAAGGAGAGGCAGACATCCCCAAATTTCTTGCTGCAAAGGCACCTGCTTTCTCCAAAGCTCGAACAAAGTGTCCACAAGTTTGCTTTATACAGCTCAAAAAACTAGCCCCTACTTCTTTGAATTTAGCCTGACAAATCTTTGTCAAGACATGCTTTATCCAGGTGAGGTCCTGGATGCAACTGGAAGGGACTGGAAGCAGGAAAGGAAGAAGCACTCTGCAGCTGAGGAGTTATACAGGACAAAAAGCACTCGAGAAAGGTAAAGGTTCGCTGTCACTGATATGCTCTAATACATATCATGCTGCAGACTCTATATTACTTCTATATTTTCTTTACACATTTTTAACTGTTGATTTAATTTAATTTTGCCATGGCAGGATTAGCAGGCAAGCTCCAGAGGTGAAAGGACATTACATTAAGACAGCACATTAATCCTCTATCCCACCCAAGGCAGAAGCAAAACCAAACAAATAGCAGCTTCCTGGAAATTGAATTTCTGTTATCCAGATGTCAAAGATGTAATACCCCAATTACACAAACTATTGCCAGTGAAGCATGCCAGGGAATATGCAATGTAAATGGGGTGAGCACAGAGCTGCAAAACTGCAGAGTCAGCATCTGGCTCTCTGAGTGAGTGATAATTAGCACTGTGTGTAGACACTAATAAACATTTATGTTTGAAATTACAACTTTTAGCAGTGTTAATAAAGGATATATTGGCAATTTGTAGAATAAAAGGGTCTTGAAAAGAACGTCATATTAAACAATGGCAGGCGCTTTCTGTGCTTGCACAGAGGTTTTTTCCTCCCTAATTGCAAATGGCCACGCAATGTTGCTCAGAAATTAATCAACACAAGCACATACCTAAAAAAACTGGTTGTGTGTCTTTGGTCTCCCCATTAACATCATTGCTGTAGTCAGAGATCTTATATATCTCATGATGATAATCTGGAATGAAAAACGATAAAAAAAATTAGAACTCAAGTGATCTGGAAAAAATGAACACTGAACACATCGCTACAGTTTTACTACACAATTTATCAATATATCTGCAGTTTATTTCATGTACATCAAATTAACCACAGAAAATGTGCTCGGTATCAGCACCTCCTAAAAAACCTTCGCTCACACTGAAGAGACTCAGCTCAAATATTTCACAGATTTTAGGGAATAGCTACGCCTGCCCTAAATTACTGTGTTCATTTTCACAGCAAATTATCCCACCAGATGCCAATTATCTGGCTTCTTGCTTTACAGATGGAAAACAGATTTAGAATGAAAACTTTACCTTCCCAGAGACCAAGCTAAACTTTTAAACTTCACCTCAGTAAGGAAGTACATCAGGGCTGTATTGCTCAGCTATCCTGACTCATACTGATGTCACTGGCCTCCCAATTCCAAAGAAAGGAGGATCAGGGACACCTTAGGATATTCACCTATAGAAACTAATGTCTGTGATAATCTGAAGAATAACCATTGGCATCTCATATACAGAGATGTCACAGGATATTAAAAAAAAAATCACCACTGAATCTCTATTTCAAATAAAAGAATACTTTGCTGTGAAGGTCTCTGTTGTAACCCCAGGCAGGTGTTCAGTAAAGCCAGAGCTTTGTTTACATGTGTGCACAGAGGGAATAGTAAGTCCAAGGAAAAAAAAAATGTGTCTAAAGGCAGCTCTCCTGGATGCTATTTCTGACTGCTGCTAGCACACACTCTGTCCTTCGGCAAATCGCTCAAGACTGAACAATATATTCAGTGTCTTGAAAGAGCCACCTCCCCACCTCACTCCTTCAATGCCCTCCCAGTTCCCAACGCTCTCAGCTACTCCCTCTGTAAACTGGTTTTATGTTTACTGGCCTCACAAAAAACGAGGCACAGATTAACTCTTGGAAGGGCACTTTGGGGGATTAACTTAAAAGGTGTAACAGAAGTGGATGGTGGCATAAGCAGCTCCTTCTCCCACAAGCAGCACACCTGCACCTCTGACCGAGCAGCTACAGGATTGGAAAGGTCTCCTGGAAGTCACTTTTTTGTTATGTGCTGTTTATTTGAACAGCACAACTGTCTCGAGGGCACAAGAGGAGGAACAACCCAATAAGTAAACTAAAATCGAGCCTAACACAGTGATGCAATAGAATGAGAAGGGCCTGGAAAGAAAATGAGGGTAAAACAACCACGCCACAGAACTGGAGAGGTCAGTGATGAGGTGCTACACAAAGGGATCCTCTGCTGAGCACGCCCAGTGAGTGAAATGGGTAAAGGTGAAGTTTGAGATATGACATCAAGGAAGTAAAAGCTTCTTTCATGAGACTAAACCAGAGGGATTTATGCTGCCTTCCAAGATCACTAGCTGTCCTGTTGAGCAGAGGGGGTGATGAAGTGGCTTGGCGGGCACCTGAGGGCCAGTCAGAGTCAACCTGCCACATTCTGCACCTTCATCCTCCCAAGGACATTCCAAGATCTGTGGGAGCAAGTATGTGGAAACTAGAACTTAAATGACTTACAGGTCCTTAGATATACAGATTACAGATGGTTTCTTCTCTAGCACTTCCCTGTACATCCAGCTGGTCACAATATTCTTCTGGTCTGCAGCTGCTGCCTTAAAGTCACCACATTTCACCCCAGAGGTGGCTGCATTTTAGCCCAGGAATGGATTTCCGCTTGATTTGGTCATTATTGATTATCATGATAAGGTGCTCTGAAGTTATTTTTGGGACAGAATAAGCATTGTATGGGCACACATCAATAGCAGATGGTGTGTTACCAACAAATTCACACAGCATAGCCTTTTCTCATCCAAGCCTCCTTCTGCCTTGGATGTCACAGTCCAGGCACTGGAAAACCATATCAATTTCACAACAGTAAACACTAAACTGCAACATTATGGAATGACTCCTGCAAGAGGCAAAGGCCAATTATAAGAGACAACTATTTATACATAATTATCTTTCTAATCAACTGTGATAGAAAAGAGTATGAGAGTGCAGACTCACATACCAAACGTGATTTTTATCTCCACCATTCTCAAAGTACAAAGACAATTTTCTCTCTAGGATATGCTTTTAGTGTAGCTTTCTATTTGACTTTCTACATCCAAAAAGAGACCCCTGATAAAATATTATTAATAATGTACCGTCATAACTGAATTTACCTAGGAAAATAAGGTTAAATAGATTGTCTCATATACTGAGGCATATCTAAACCTGTAAGAAGTAGCAACTGAGACTGGCAAAATAGTCACCTATTTCTGACACATGTTTTTTACAGGTCCATCAGGACAGAAATAAACAAAGCAAAATTTTGGTTTTGTTGTTCCACATTTCACTTTCACCACCTCCATGCTCCAACCCAGTTCAGCACTAACTCTGCCTCCAAGTCAGGAGCATATTCAGTACCAAAAACCCACAAACTAAACCTGTTCTCTGTAAAAATTACACCCCGACAGGTTTGCTAATGGATACGAACCTCCAATACATTTCAGACACGTCTGACAGGTCACTGCCTCTCTAGTTTTTAACAGAGAGCATGTGTGATGCCCCAGACCTCCCCACCACAATACAGCAGTCATTATTTACTATTCCCTCCAAGTGAGTTTATTTCCATCTTTGAATTTCTTCGCATCGAACGTAATTTTGCAGAACAGTCCTCAGACAGCAAGTCTTGACACCCGCGTGTGTCCCCCCCTTTTCACCAGTGTGACATTACACCCAAGCAGTCACCTGCCTTGAACTTAGCATGCAGGACACACACAGCGTTTCATGGAGATATTCCCGTCCAATACTTGGAAACACAAAAGGAGAAACGATCTCAAGTCAAATCCATCAGGGCAAAAACATCTCATCGGCCGGAGAAGGGATAAATCCCCAACCAAAATAAATCCCTAGGGATGGGAAGTCCACCTGTTAAAATGCCTACCAGCGGCTGTATCTTTTTTCCCCTTTAATTAAAGAAAACAACAACAACAAGACTGAAACACAGAGCTGTGCTTCTTCCCCGACATGAATCCAAATATTTCTCCCCTCACTATCCCTTTTAAAATACCCTGTCTTCCAAAAGCAAACACACCCCGAGCGAACAAGTTACACGCCAGCGGCTCTCCCCTGCCCACGTACAATTAATTACCTGCGTGGATTTTTAATAAAGCAACCTCGATTCAGCTTTTCTTTGAAACACACGGATGTACACAGCCGAGGGGAGGAAAAAAACCACCCCAAATACAATAAATCCACAAGAGTTGAATACTAAGGAGGTCCGTCGCTGCTCAAGTGTCATTATTTTTTGCTCGCTTCCCGATTTTACCGTTTCTCCCCCCCCGCCCTAGCAGGATTTACCACGAAACACGATCCAACTTTATTTTGTGCAAGGTCTGGCCGGAAAAAAATAACACGTCCACCTGAGGTGGCGGGGGGGAGGCTTGGGGTGGCGGTTTTGCAACAACACGTAACACACATGCAAAAAATAATTAAAAAAAAAAAAAAAAAAAAGGAAACGGGAAGGGGGTGACAGAAATAAAATTTAAAAAAAAAAAAAAAAAGGCGTGCAATGGTTTCGGGGAGTTGAGGCAGAGGATTGCGGAGTTCAATAACAGAGCCGGGAGGGAGCGGCGGCCCGGGGGCGCCGGCGTTTCATAACGCCCCGCTCCCCCCGGGGCAAAAGTCGGGGCTGCCCCCGGCCAGCGAACAAAGCCCGGCCGCCCCCACCTTACCTTCGTTGACCAGTTTAAAGCTTTGGGATTTCCTGCTCCTCTTCCTCTGCGCGAACTCCATGGTGCGGGCAGGAAGGAGCGGGGCGGACACAGGACCGAGCTCCGTCCCTCCGATCAGCAACACACGCGGGGGTTGGGAGAGACGGCGGCTCCGGCGGCGAATAAAGGGATCCGGGACAAGTTGGCTCCGGTCTCCCCCCCGCTCCCGCCCCGAACTTTGAGGGAAAGCGGGGTGCGGCGGGGGGAGCCCCGCGGGGGCGATGCCGCCGCCTTCCCCCCCGCCGGCTGCGCGGCCGCGGCCCGGCGGCGAAGGGCGGCCCGCAATGGCTTCGCCGCCGGCGCCGGGACCCCGGTGCCACCTGCTGGGGGAAGGAAGGCGGCGGTTCCGCCGGCCGGGAGCCGCCGCCACCCCGGGGCCGGCCCGCCGCCACTCGGCCCCGCCGCGGGCTGAGGGCGAGGGGCTGAGGGGCAGCGCCATTTTGTGTCCCCCTCCCGCTGCCCGCCTCACACACGGGCACCGGCGCTGCCCCCTCAGCCTCGCGGTGCTGCCCGCGGCTCCCCTCAGGGGCTGAGCGGGGGGAACTCCTCGTGTTTAGCGGGACCGAGCCAGGTCCGGCAGGGAGGGGGGTGAAGTTGGCGTGCGGAAGTGGGCAAACCTCAGGAACTGATGGCAACACCTGTTTGTTGCCGTGTTTTGCAGGGATTATCGCAGCGATGTGTCCGCTGGTGTCATGGACCGAGGCCTGGAGGAGAGCGCCGAGCCGCCAGCTGGGCTCAGGGATGTTGAGCTCTGCCAAACCTGGATCGCCTTAGGAAGAGGAAGAGAGTCCCTCAGCCAAAAACTGGATCGCCTTAGCAAGAGGAAGAGAGTCTCGGCTCTCCAGAGGAGCGAGATTTAGGGCGTCTGGCAACCCTCCCGACGGTCACCGTGAGGTCACCGCAGCCGTACGGCTGGCCCAAACACAGCTGAAATTAGTGCTTTGATTTATTCACCACTTGACGCCTTCAGCCACACTTCCAGTTCGCTCACTGTGCTAAATTCACTGCGGGTGGAGTGGTTTGTTTTTTTGTTTGTTTTTTTTTTTCAGCCGGGAGTGCTTTTGCCTGTTGCCTGTAGAGAAAGGACCCAGGCGTTTACAGTTATGACTACTGATAACTGCAAACACAGCTCCGATCATCATCTTGTGTTTTACATGTAGTCAGACTGTGTTGTGACAAGGAGAAGAGTATGTGATACTTGCATACGCCTACTTGAACAGATGCAAATGCAGATCTTGCCTGGGTCTCCTCAGAGTACCCAGGAGAATCCCGTTAGCTCCAGTAATATTGACTGACCCTATCACTCGGAATAATGACATAAAATTAGCAGGAGGGAAGCAAATTGAATACTAACAATAGCGATTTGTATCCTAACTGTGTGCATAGACATAGTCAGACCTGAATTCTTCGGTGCAAGGTTCCATCCAGACACCACACAGAGGGTATACGTGGTTCTGAAAAGCCAAATTGGGAAATAGCCTTAATGGTGAAGCAATATCAGAAAATATGCCTAATGGTAAAATTTATTATATGCTGGAAAATTAAATTCACAAGGGAGGTTATGGAGACCTCACAGATTGGGTAGGGGTGTAATTTTCTATTAAATTGCTAAATGGAAAATCCCAGAGGCAATCAATATGCTACTTTTGGAATTTTCCTAAACTTCTCTGTAAGACTTTGTGAAAGGAAACTGGGCTAATGTACTATTTAAAATCCTGCATTATATATTTTTGGGAGGATGCTGAAGCAGCAAAGGTAGATGGATGTCATATGCTGTTTGCTGGATTGTGTGGGTCCAATTAATCTCTACTACAGTGCAATGAAGTCGGGTCTGAAATGCAAAAGCAGTGTGCCTAAATTTTTCCTACAAAAAGAGTATTTTCTCTTTTTTTTTTTTTTTTTTTCCTTCCCAAAACAGTCTGCTGATTCCTGTCTGCTAACTAACTTTATTTACAAGACTTAGACCAGAAATTGTTTTGACTCATCCTTGCTGGGACAATAGGAGAATTTTTATAAAGCATAAGGCCCTCATTTACTGTTCAGCTCACATGATGGGCTTTATCCTGCTACAAAAAGAAAACCATCTTTTCTGTTTTCCTCTGTTACACAATTTGGTGAAACATTTTGGGGTATAATTTATGAAAAAGTGATGTCAGTGTTTTATCAACTGCTCTCTTACTCCTTTTAGTTCTTCCTTCCCTGTGCCGATGTTTTTGCTTAAAGGGACACTCGTGGTTTGAAATGACATTTCAGTCTGGGCGATGCAGTTTCCAGTAATGTTTTACAAGAGTTAGCACATCCCCTTTTTCATTGGTATTTCTCATTTTCCTTTTTGTGAATTAGAGAGATCCATCCTTTTCATGCGGAATAAGCCTGATCCTGCAAGCTAACCTAATTGTGGTCATTCAGATGAATAAATCTTGCAATTTTCATTTCTGAAAGCATGAGCCCCTGTGGATACCACGGCCCCGATCCTGCCATCTCATCTGCATAAAAGTGAATTAGAAACTAGGACAAGGTGACTTTAGGTCAAAGTCTTGTAGCTATCCACACAACACATAGGAGGATCCAGTAGCTGGAAACAGCTTTCTGTCCTGCACTGCTGGTGTTTCTCAGCTGGGACTTAGAGAAAACCACACAAACTGAAAGGCTCCCATGTACAGGGAGCTGTGAGCTGGCTGTGGGGCATTTTGGGGTGGGCATCCTAAAACCGGACTGGGATCATCTGCTCATTTGTCACAGGCCACCATTGCATTATTCCAGCTGGAGAAATGCAGAGATGAAAGTCCTCTTTATCCCATTAGAATGGCTGCCTTGTGTCACCCTAGATAGTCGCTGGCTGCATTGCTGTGGCAGCCAAGTGACTTAGGATGAAGTGCACACTGGCTCTGGGGGGCAGACAGCTTTTAATTTAATCTTTTATTTCAGTTTCTGTCTTGGTATCATGTTTTTATTACGTATTAAGAACACATCGGTCTTTTTTTCCTGGTGAACATGTGAAAAATTCTGAGCATTTTGTATATATTCATGAATGGTTGCAAAGTATTTCCTCAAACTTTAACTGGGTAATGTGTTTATCAAAATGCCATGAAATTAGCCAACTGAATGAGGGCTTTATTTTGCAACATGTCCCAAGTCAGTATGATCATTGCTGATTATTTCTTGGTTAACATTTTATTATGCTTCAAGTTACTTGCAAAATATCCCCTCCCCATTGTAATTGATAGTAATTTTTCCATCAATTTTCTGGTGTGTAAAATGCTTTTGTTTTTCATTTCAGATCATGAGCTAACCAATTAAACATAATTAATGTAGTAATATTTCAGTATTAAGAGCAGCAGTGCTCTTCACACAGGATGTCCCAGTCTTTTTCTTTGTTTCCAGGTGTGTCCAGTTCATTACAATATTTTATTATTCAGAAGAAGGATGGTGTGGGACAAAGATGACTAAAGAGTCTTAGAGCTGAGGAGAATGAGTGTACTAAGAACCCCATCAGCTTTTCAGTTGGAAAAATTATACTGGAGAAAAGTCTCATAAACTCAATGATTTGATCTGGGGCTTAAAGTCCAATGTCGAGGAATCCATGTGAGGCCATGTGAAGTGGGAAGAGGCTGCTGAGTGTCATATTAATAGCACCATGATTACCAATCATCTTGGAGCCTGACGAGGTTCCATGTGGTATTAGGAAGCGGGAGAAGGGTGAAGAGGTAAATTGGAGATCAGGAGCTACACAGGTGACAGGTTAATAGGTGAGCTATTTTGGTTAGTTATGTGTAATGAATGGCACTGAGGATTTTATAAACTGTAGTAGTGTTTCCAGTGTTTCCAGGTTTTGTAGTCATATGACACATGTGGGCAGTACTCAGCTCCCAAGCTGACAATAGGCCATGTTGTGCTGTGCTGTCTTACTACAAACCTTCCCTTTCAGCAGGCTCTCTGGCATATCCAAGGACTGGGTCATTAGAGAGGAAGGTGTCTGGATGTCCTGAAGAATTCTGAAGTCAGGAGTGCAGTTTAACTTGTTTTCCAATCCTTAAGTTTTTCCTGTACCATTTGAGTCACGGTCCTTGACATTTCATGTCTGTGTCTTTACTCTCTTTTTCCTTTGGAACACAGTTTTAAAATGTCTTCTTGTCCATTCTGCTTCTTGTTAATCTTTCTCATACAAATTTTAAAGAAAAAAAATTACAGGACAGACCAATGTTTTCATCTGTTTGCCAGCTCAGGGAGACCAAAACATTCCAGAACTGTTTCAACAATAAAGAATATAACTGAATCTATGTACACAGTGTTCTTTGTGTGTGCAGTCACAAATCCTCTGAATACTTCCATATCAGAATGCAAACCCCCTTTTGACTGTAAGGTCGGACTTTTCCCCCCTGCTGTGACTTTATGTGCAGCTTGGACTAAGGCTGCAAGGAAGGGCACTATAGTCTTAGAGTCAAAGTTTGATGGTCATCCACTCTGATCCAATACTTGTGGGATAATTGGGTATTAAAGTATTAGATCTTCCCTAGGACAAACCAGTGTTTGGATTTGAATTCTGGGAGGAGCGGAGAGGAGACCAAGGTGTCTAAGCAACAGATGTGGTTGAGGAATGAAGAAGAAAAGGTCTCAACAATGCTCTTTTTTATGAAAGAGAATGTGGAAGACTAAAAGAAATCTGCCCATATCCATGGACATCCTCTGCTTCTCTGCAACATGGAGGAACCACGAACTGCACTAATTTTGCCCTTACAACCTAAGTGCTTTGAGGGAGCTGAGAACGATGTGGGTAGGGCTTGTTATTTTGTCTAGAAATTTGAATTTTTGTGCTATATAAAAGGTAATAGTGCTTAGAAATTTTAGTCTGAATGTGTCTTTGCATTGCTACCACCTCTGCCCAAGAGATGAAGGGTAAAGCCAGGCTGGTGTCCTCGGAAAGGGCACATTTGAGCTCTGGGTCATCCCGGAGTCAATGTCAATCATGGCAGCCCAAGCACAGCAGTCAGCAGTCCCAGTTCTGGTGAACGCTGCAGGCACAAATTGCAGCAAGCTCAGCTCAGGGTCCAGCAGCCCAGTGAGCCCCCTGCCAGGGAGAGATCCAAGAGGGCCATGCTGCTGATCACACCTCCATTTTTGTGTCAGTTTGCTTCAGTCACAGCAGCTGAAGGCAGATGTAAGAGTGCAGCGATGCAATCGCTGGAGCTACGGATGGAAAACGAATGCAGCATCAGCTGCAGGAACAAAAGCATTTAACACCGTTAGACAGCTCCTTGAGGCTGCGGGATGAAGCCCAGGCAGCAGCCATCCTCCTCTACGTCCTGACTGAGCCTGATGTGGGGATGTTACGCGGTGCTCCCCAGCCCAGCCTCTCACCGTTTCCAGCTTGCCACAGGGACCTGCTCTCCATGTCTCGATTCTGCCTTGATCCTCTTCCGTTTCTCCTGCCACACATTAGTAAATGCACTTGCAGTAAAATCAATGGGAGTTTGAAAACTAAAAGTAATGTGTGCTTTGGTATGCTACTAATCCACTTATTTGGATCCTCTTACTGCTCCTCTGGGCTGCCCTGATCCTCTCTATCAGCCCACCCAGCTGCTCTGATCTGCTCTCTAAACTTCTGCCGTGGCTATATTAGCATCCCTGTCAACTCACAGGGCTGCTGCCTCGACGCCATCAATCCCCTCTCCCAATGAGAGTTTCCCTACTAAATTATAATCCCTGTCGCTCAGAATACTGATGCAAGCTAAAATAAATTCATGAAAAGTTGCTGCAGCTCCTACTAAGATGTTCTATCTTCCTAAATGTTTTCCAACAGTACTTACATTTCAGGCTGGAGAAATAGCTTCAGACACGTTCATAACCACCTGCCTGCTTTTCAGTTCTAAAAAATGAAATTTCATTGCAAGGTACAATAGAGTTCAAAATCTACTCACACATGCACTTTTTAAAGAGAGATTATGTGAATTTTAAATCTCTGTCAGGCTGGAGACTGACAACATCTGAAAATGGTGCTTTTATTCAGCAGTAAGATACATACAGCAGCATTTTCATTAATGTGACCCCCTCTGGATTTACCTTCAGAGATGTGTAGATACTGAAGACTCCATCACCCATTCAATCCCTGACCTCTCTGCTGAGGCAGCCAGTGCACCTGCATGGGCATTTTCTCTGAGATGGACACATCCTGCAGGGATCAAACTGACAACACAGAACTGTGATCATTTAGTAATAACTTTGAGAGATTTCTTGCCTGTGTTGAATAGAAGCTAATGAACTCAGAAGTACAATACTTTATGCTCAACCATTTATCTTCTATACACATTAAAGTGGAAGAAAAATAGATATTTTTATGTGCTTTTCTACCATCCAGCAAGACCTCTTTGGTGTTTCGGATGGTGGTGTTTGTTAATACAGCTAAAACGTCTCAAACCCAAGGGATGTTAAGTGTAGACCTTGCTTTGGGGAAGGTTGAAGAAAGAGACAATTGTATGGATCTAAAACGCAGTGCATGCAGTTTGACAACCCAGTCTGCTTTTGCAGGGCTTAGTCTTGTAACTGTACCTTTCCTGGAAAGATTTTGTTGTTTGTGTATGTGTAGTGCAGACTGATGCTGGGAGTAAGGATGTTCAATGCTTCACATCATTTGCCCTGCACTGCTGGAGGGCTAGAAAGAACAACTACAAAAATACCAACAGCAGCAAAAAACCAAAACCAAAACAACAACAAAAAGGCAGCATGATCATTTTCCTGCAAGATGTGTTGGATTCTTTAACAACCACAAATGGCCACTGCTGTCAAAAAAGTGCAGTCTCCCTAGTGACATCTTGGGACCAATTTATTAGGGATTCTGATGACACAGTGCCATAAGCTGAGCTATGAATACTGTTCCTGAAAAAATGGAATTTTCCTCAGATATCTCACATATCAGCCAGTTTGGCAATAATTAGCTGTTCTTAAATGCAAAGCTTTTGGAAGCAACTATGAGTTTTTACACCACCTCAATTTTACAGATAAAGCTGCTGGGATAGGAAAGACTCGTGCATCCTATAGACAACATAAACAGTGCTCATAAATATTCCTTTGTCAAAACCAGAGGATAATTAGCAGTCGAACAATTATTTCAAGCATGTTTCTAAAAGCCACACTACCCTTACTAACCAGTAAAGTCCATATGCATATCACTACTTTCCTAACTATTTTAACAGTGCATTACAGAGGTGTGTCGTGGCAGACAGGAGTTGCAGGGGTTGACTTGCCATGAGAACTAATCAAATGATACTTTAAAAAGCAAAACAAACCAAATTCAAATGCCACCTTCATCATACACAGATCTCATACTATTTGGAAGACTTACATTTGTTAGAAATATGGGAACCTTTTTTCTGCCATTTCCACCCCCCTGAGCTTTCCTTGTCTTTGCCAGTGGGATCTGGACACCTGTGGTGGAGTCCTATCCCCAATTTCTCCCTCAATCATCCCTCTAGCTGAGTGTTTTTCTGATTGTGACCTCCTGGAGATTGTGTGCTGTTTGGAAAGGTGAATAAGAAAGTGAAAGCCCAGTATGAGTGGCTTAAATTGACTAAATGGAGGGGATGGGCCCATCCCCAATGTCAGAATTGTAGGGAAGTGCAGTTTGCAGTCCTTAGCAGAAATACTAACATGTCTGATAGAATACCTGGAGGTGCCCTGTGGATGTGACAAGCTGGAGGTACCTGTAAGCAAAGTAAATGTGGGGGCAAAGAATGGGGAATTGGGTGGGTTAATCCCTCCCCAAAAGTTAAGGACTGCTTTAATAAAAAAAAGAAAAGACTGAGACTAGGTGTGGAGCTGCCTTTGCCAGAAGTAGACATACTTAGTCATGGTGTAAAGGCAATTTTATCTACTGTCTTTTTTGGTATAGTGTTTTGAAGATTAATAAAAGGAACCATGTACTTATCTGAAAAGGGTTTCCAAGAGTCATCTGTGCCCTTGTTACTTGAAATGAGTTCTGCAGTCTTGGTCAGCTGGAAGGCATCAGTTCTGCCTCCTGTGTGCGAGTGAAAGCATATGCTGGATGAACTGGGGGTTTCCCCTGTTTTAATATCAAATAGGTAAGTGAAACTGGATGTCTATAAAGATACAACCTGTAAACAAATAAGTATAAACTGAATACAACCACTGAGAGCAGTCAAAATTATTCTGATCCTTTTTACCACTTTGGCAAATAGATGGCATCTGGGTTATTTGAGTGAAACTGGGTTATTTGAGCTGCCTTCAATAATCTGTCTGTACGTTGACAGTTGGCTTGCAGCAGATAAAGCTGAGCAATCACTTAACCAGCAAGAAATTGGAATGAAACACCTCATGTATGTTTTAAGCTTGTATTTCTATTGCTTACAAGGCTCTTAGGAATGTTCCAAGATTTTGAATAACTTCTAGATTTCCCTTTCCAGTCTTGATTTCATATTTAATGTTGTGAAGGAAATTACTTCATAGTAGCTTTGCAGTTAACTCTGTGGGGTTGTTCCAGAGGTCTGTGGAAACCTGGATCTAGGGAAAACATGGGTAACACTATTGCTTCCAGGCCCAAGCTCAGTTGCTGGGAGCTCTCAAGACTCTGCAAGTGGTTTTGGGAGAGCTTAAAGGCCTGGCTACAGCCCTGACAGCAAATATATTTATTAATCACATGAGAGACAGAAATATACAGCCATAGTGGTACCAAACCAGCAGGATTGCCCTGAAAAGCAAAACAGCAGCAGTAGAAAACAAATAGTCAAGCTTTGGATTTATAGCAATGATCTAATTGACTCTAATGAGTAGAGTAATGCCATATATGATGAACTGATAATTTGAAATACAGCTTGGAAAAGCACACATTTCACCATGTTAAAAATATCTTATGCAGTGACCTCATCTAAGGGTTCATTGCATGGATGAGGGACTGGCACAGGGAAGGAATTGTCTGCTTCCACAACACAGTTAAACAGTTTCTGCACTCTGAGGGCTCCTCAGAACAATGGTGACTTGGAGAAATCCTTTTGCAGTGAGAAGGAACAGTTTCCATTGCGTGGAACAACTTGAACAAGGACGAGAGCTCACACTGTGAGCTTTCATGTGCACTGTGAGTTTGTCTGGCAAGCGGAGCTCCAGATATCCACCCTAGAGCCAAGGAGCACATGTGAGTGGAGACAGTCAGAGGATGAGAGATCCATAAAGAAGCAGGCAGGGACCATAACGAATTGCCAGCATAGATATAGCCTTGGGAACATGTTCTGAGGAACAGAAGAGCTTTGAACAGTGTCCAGCCGAGACCTGACCCAACCATCTAAACAATCCACGTCCCTCAGAAAATGCTGCCCTGACCTCGAGGCAAAGAGAAGCCAAACAGATTTGCCATCCTGGAGATCAGACAGGAAGCAAGACTGGATCTCTTCACGAGGTGTCAGTGAAAGAAAATGATACCACCTCTTCTTACACATTAGAAGGTTTTGTAATCTCTTCAAAAAGAGAAATCTCAAATGGATGGATGACACCAAAGATTTTTTTCTCCCTTTCTTTCTTCGGGGAGATATTGGTGAATGTCCTCAGAAAAACAGAGCCAACATAACCACGTTTGCATGCATACAGTAACTCTTTTGGGAGATGTAGTAGTCTGTAGATTGCCACTTCTTGTCCATAGGACAAGACAACTGTCTTGATCACAGAGGGGATTTACATAACAGGATGCTTTGATTTGGAGGCAAGAGAGCACAGAATCAGAAGTACTGGAAAAAAACCAATTGTGGAAAGTTGAGTCATCGGTAGTGAACTTTTAGGCACCTTTTAGAGGTACAGCATTACTTTCCAACCTTGCCAAAGCTGTTTCACCAACATAAACTAGTCAGCTGCTTCCTTGTCCCTTTTACCCCTCCCTGACACCTCTTTTATTTTGTTTTTTACAGACTGGGAGATCTTTGGTCTAAGAGTCACCTGACAGTAACTGCATCTTTCTCACGAATACTGTGTGTGAGTTGGCTTTCCTCCTTCCTTTTGTACTGTCTCTAATTGAGATATAGTGTCTATCACAGTTTAATCTCAGTCGGTGCACAGGCACTCTCTCACTCTCCCCCAGCCACAGAGGGATGTGGGAGAGAATTGGAAGAGTGAAGGTAAGAAGACGTACGGATTGAGAGAAAGACGGTTCAATGGGACAGCAAAGCAAGAAAATAATAATAATAACAATAATAATAATAACAACAGCAACAACATAATACAAAACAAGTGATGCACAATGTGATTGCTCACTACCTGCTGAATGATGTCCAGCCAGTTCTCGAGCAGCAGCCCCCAATCAACTTTCCCCCCAGTTTATATACTGAGTGCGATGCCATATAGTATGGAATATTCTTCTGGCTATCTGGGGTCAGCTGTCCTGGCCACCTCGTGCCACTCAGTCTCATTGCTGGCAGGATGTGAGAAGCTGAAAAGTCCTTGACTTAGAATAAACTCTGCTGAGCAACAACTAAAACATTAGTGTGTTATCAGTTATTCTCATACTTGATCCAAACCACAGAACTGCATCAAGTACTAGGAAGAAAATTAATTGTACCCCTGCCAAAACCAGGCCAATGTTAGACTGGAGCAGGAAATGAAGCAAGGTCTGAAGTTGTATGTACTCTAGAGTAAATTGAGGGGGCAGCTGGCACTCTGACATGAGCATCTGGATTCATTTACTATAAAGTCCACTACAGAGTATTCTGTACAAGCCTCCTGACTTATGCCCTTACCCAAATGTGGGCACATGCCCCCAGGACTCATACAGAGACGTTCTTGGATTCTATCACCATCAGATGTGAGATAATTTCCTTTTAGAGAACTATGAAAAGCGTAGGAGGACTGTTCCTGCTTCCTCATTGCAAAGGGATTGCATTCAAGCCTGAGGTAAAGCAGAGCATGACTTCTAAATCCAGAACCCTCCAGCCTGGGGTTAAACAACTGCTGTAAACCAATGTGCCGTTTTCTGCAAGGAAGAGCCATGGCACACAGCTCAGGTTATCTAAAGTGGGTGAAAAGCCAGTTGTTAGAGCTCTCCAAAACAGCTACTGGAGCAATGGAGCTTACAACACAGGAAGGCAAGGAAGGAATCTGTGAGGACCTAAAGGTGAAAAAAAATCTGGGAGGACCTTGGGAGGGAGAAGTTGCTGTATGCCATAGCAAGTGGCAACAGGAGACAGAGGTGCTGCCACCAGCCAGGCTGCTCCTAAACAAAACAGAGGAGCTAAATCTACAGTGACTTCCACCCTTCAGTATTCGGTGGCCTTCACTTCCAACAAGGTATAAATAGCCCTGATCAACTTAAGCCTAGTGAGAACTGTCTGTTCTTACTCATTCTTCAAAGCGTTTTCTGGACCCTGTGGACTTTACAAGCAACAGGGTGGAAATAGCTGGAGAAAATCAGGTAAATAAACAAAACAAGATATTTCTTGATGTTACTACCTGTGTCACAAATGCGGAGTGCCTGATGATGAAAACATTCAGCTCTGGGATGTGCACACTAAGGAGCTCAGTCCCTACCAGCTACCTCAGTCCTCTAGGCCTGAAGAGATACAGGCATCCCACCTTCCTACATGGCATTTGCACCCTGTGTGGCCAGGCAGTAGCCAGCCTCATTGAATCATTTAAGTTTTGAAAAGGCCTCTAAAATCATCAAATCCAATCATTAACCCTGCCAAGTCCACCAATAACCATGTCCCCAAGTGCCACATCTTTTAAATACCTCCCAGGATGGTGACTCCACCACTTTCCTGAGCAGCCTGTCCCAGTGCTTGACAACCCTTTCAAGGAAGAAATTTTTCCTAATACCCGAGGCCATGATTTACCTGATATTAGCTGTCATCTGCAATCAAGGCCCATCACGTGAGGCACTGTACAAACACACAGTCAGAGAGACTTTTCCCCAAAGATTTTTCAAGCTAAACAGAGAAGACAGCTGAATAAACTACATGCAGACTCTCTTTAAAGAACCGGTCAGTAACACCCCTTTATAAAAACAGCTGTACTAAAACAGGGAAAGACCCCTGTAAAAGTCACATTCCACCTCTTCTGCTACATTCCTTGATAGAAAGCATCTATATTTTGTCTCTGTCTCATAATTACTGTCATTATACTGTCTGTGCATCACTTTAAATAATCTGCTTCCAACAGTAGCATGATACTACATGGCTATTGAAGCAACTTTCCCTAAAATCGAACCTAAAGGTCTCCTTGCACAGCCCGAGGCCGTCTCCGCCCGTCCTGCCGATTCTCCCTTGGGAGAAGGGACTGACACGGCCCCCACGTCGCTCCTCCCACCCACCAGGGGGCGCCCTGCGGCGGCGCGGCCCCCCCGGAAGTGACGGCGTTGTTTTCCTGCGGCACTTCCCGAGGCCGCCATGGACATCCTGAAGCGCGAGATCAGCAGGAAGCGCCAGCAGCTGGAGGAGAAGGAGCTCCTGGGGGTGAGGGCGGCCGGCACAGAGACCGGGAGCCGCCTGGGGTGTGGGCCGGTGGGAGGGCGGCGGGGGTGAGGCGGGAGCGGCCCGGGAGGGGCCGGGGAAGGGGGCGCGGAGCGGCCCGGGGCCGGGTTTCCCAAGCACGGGATGAGCCGGGATGGGCTCGGTAGAGCCTGGAGGAGTTTGGGGGCGCGGATACAGCCTGGCTTCAGCCTCGTTGTGTCCCGTGGCCTTTTGGCGCTGGTTTAGTTTGTTTCGGGCACCGAGAGATGAGAAAAGTCAGTGCGATCTTTGGTGAAGAGGTTCCTTTCATCCCCACAGCCGCGTTCTGTCCTTACCGGGTGGGGTCTGAGCGGTGCGTGTGTGCCTAAAAACCCCATATCTGGGTAGGGTCTGAGCAGTGTGTATGTACCTAAAAACCTCATACCCGGGTAAGGTCTGAGCAGTGTGTGTGTGTGTACCTAAAAACCCCATATGCGGGTAGGGTCTGAGCGGTGCGTGTGTACCTAAAAACCCCATATCTGGGTAGGGTCTGAGCAGTGTGTGTGTGTACCTAAAAACCCCATATGCGGGTAAGGTCTGAGCAGTGTGTGTGTGTGCCTAGAAACCCCATACCCGGGTAGGGTCTGAGCGGTGTGTGTGTGTCTAAAAACCCCATATCCGGGTGTGTGTGCCTAAAAACCCCCACAGTACAGCAGAGTCCCTTTCAGGGATGTCTGATTTTGGGTTTTGGTGTCAGAGGCTGAAGTAGGGAGCTGCCATCGGAGGCTGTTCTGTGTCAGGCAAAGCATGAAGGGAGAAGTCGTAGCTTGTACTAATCAAGGAAAAAGCTTTGGGGTGACCACATTTTCCAGCTGTTGTGTGTCTGAAATGTCTTTTCAGGCACATTTCTACAAAGGTGCTCCAAGCAAGCTTATAAAATATACTGTACAAAGGTGATCTCTCCCACCTCCTTGGTTTAATGTCAAATGATGTGGTTTTTTATGATTTATCTAAACAGCCTGGGCCTGGTTGTGCACGTCTGAAGTGAAGCTTTATACCAAATGACCACCAAGGCCTTGCATGACAAAAAAACCTGTGTTTTCTAGAGTGCTGGCAAGCACATTGTACTTTTAATTCTGCTTATACATATATCCTGCAAAATAACTCTGTGTTGCTGATTTCAGAGGTGTTTCTAACTAGTTCCCTTTCTGTGACAATGTAGCCATCTCTGGGAAAGGATGTAGCTGAATTCACCAAGCCAAGTAAGAATGTTTGAGCCATTTTTGCCCAGCTGTGCAAAACTGTGAACTGGTAACAGCTCTCCTCTCTTTTAGGGAAATAAGAAGTATTTCAAACGCAGTGAGTTAGCTAAAAAGGAAGAGGAGGCCTACTTCCAGAGATGTGGCTACAAGGTATGGAAATTGTTCTTCCAGGACTTGGTGTGTTTATTTTGAAGTCTGCCTTTTTTATCAACAGTATCAATGTTGTTAATGATAATTGTTGTTCTTTGTTCAATCTGTTAATGTTATACATTAGCCTGTAAATGAGAAGCCACCTGGAGAGGTATGACTTTCCAAAACCATTTTCAATGCAGGAAAAGATATGCATGACATACAGCTACTTAAGTTTATGTTGTGGTTTGGCTTTTATTTATTTATTTTGTTTGTTTGTTTCTTTTTATTTGTGTAAAGCATGAAGTGGCTCGGGATCAATGCTTGTCTTCCTTTCTTTTTAAATTGTGCTGTTAGGCATGAACACTGGATCTGATATAGCCACCTTCCCCCCCTTATTGAGATAAATGGATACATTTGGATAATTTTATCCAATCGTCATTGTCAGAATGTCCAAAAGAAATCAGTGTAGTGTGGGCGTGCATCAAAAATATCTGCCAACTCTCATAAATTTGTGTTTGGGTTTCGGCCATTAACCACCCAGAACTGAAGCTGTGCAACAACGGCATTTATGTTCTTGTTGGCAAAATATTAGAAACAATTGGTAACCTCGGGTGCATTTTGCAACAAATGGGTGATCTGGAAGGCTTTATCTGCCCTGTAATGGTGTCAGGGCAAGAGTTTACTGAAATGGAAAGAATGTTTTTGTCTTTTACAAGTGTGTGTGCCTGCCTGCCTGCCTGACGGGGTGTCTGGGAGGGGGGATGCATTCCCTGGGGAAGACAGTTTCATAATCTTGTTTGCTGTTAGAGGGCACAAATAGAAGCTTTGTTTTCAAGTGACCTTTACCCAATTAGTGACTTATTCTGAAACCTTGATCTGTTTGTGAATATGTGAACATCAATACCAAAATGTTTCTCGGAATGCGCAGCATAAAGTCATGGGAAAGTTCTGTGAATCCAGTTACTCTTCCAGGTGGAAATGGCTGCCTGATGCCTTTTGAGCATTTGCTTGAATTTTTCAGAACCTGATGTGTTTAAAGTGGTGTTACCCGTGCTGCTGCAGCACCAGTTTTGGTGTGAAATGTAACCCTGCAAATGGTTTTAAAATAAGTTACTTCGTTAAATTTAGTATCTTTTTAGAGCCTCCCACATTTCTCCATTTGTTCTTTACTCCGTTAAGGAGACATGGAACACAGACTGATTTCTTTTTGAATTCGAGTTCCTTTTTACTTTGCTTAGACTTAATAAGTTGGAATAATTTCACTTGCTTGAAGAAAGCAGTGAAACAAAAATAACTTTGGTAAAGATACTGCTTATAACTTGGGTCCAGCTGCCAGAGTGGATCAAATCTTTTCTCCCAGTGCTGCTGGGAGAGTGCTGCTGTCTCTTTATGATTTCAAGAATGTTTGTAAGTTAAAATTTGTATATACCTTCCGCCATGGGAGTATATTTAAAAAAAAAAAAAATTTTACACAGTTCTTCCATATTTTCTGTCCCCTGTCAATTCTTCCTTCCCTGCATTGATGGAAGTTTTATTTTCTCCCTCCTTTTGTGTTAAACATTTATTTAATCGTCTTTCCCTTGTTTATTCCAAACACCTGTGGTTGTAGGATTGATTTCTTCTGTGTTTGTTAATACAGCATTGAATGTAGATTTGTGGCAGAATCTTGTAGCTGGAGCCCCAAGGGTGGATCCTTCCAGGCGCATGGAGTCACACTGATACCTGAGTGCAAGGCTGGCACCATGGCCTGAAAGAATAAAAAAGCCTCTTTAAAAAAAACCAACCACAATTCTGTCCAGTACCTTCCTCAAACTGATCAACACAAAACCAGGCTGCCCATGCACAGGGAATGCTGCAGGGTGCTCTAGGATTAATTGGATTGTTTCCCTTTTAGCAAGTACAGAAAGGAAATAAATTCTAATAAGAAATCTGAGAAAAAACAAGATTTGAGTGAACACTGGAGATGTTTCCTTATTATAGGAATATTACCACCAGCAATCTGCTCCTGCTGTCAGAAGTGTTGAAATTGAGCTTATACAGAGAACTGTAGTTACATGGCTGCTGTCTCAAAGTTACTTTGATCAAAGAGTTGTTTTGCATTATTAAAATATTGAATAATGAAGAAGGAATGCTCTGTTTGATTCAGGGACCTTCTTTTAGACTGAGAGAAGTTGCTAATGATAGCCTGTTGCTATGAGGAGTTGTGTCTTTTTTGCTGGGTTTTTTTTTTTTTTTTACCTGCAAGAAACTGGCAAGGTTGTTAGAGAGGTGCATTACCTTAGAAAGGGTTAGAGAGGTGCATTACACCTCAAAACCCAACAGAAACTGTGTATCACTACTAATCATGCTCAGCTTGCTGAAGCTGGAGGTAATAAACATTGTAACTGACACCGACACTGGAAGAAGCAGCTCCACTCTCACCCTGCCCTGGGGTTTTCCCTCCTGTCCTTGTGTCCGTGCATGTGCTGGCCCTGGGAATCTGGATGAGGAATTGAAGTGGGCTGGGAACAGTACCAGTATTTGTGTTTCTCAGATTATTTTCTGTTTGAATCATTTCCCCCTTCTGGTTCATCACACAGCGATGCAAATGGTCTTGCATGGGTAGGGAGGATGGAACAGGGGCAGGAACCAACAGGCAGAGGGTGGATTTGCTATTTTTGGCACCAGTGCTGGTATCTGCCTGCTAAAGTGACAGCCAAACTTCAGCAATTGTCCTTTCTGTCTGCTGGAGAGACTGCTTCCTGCAACCTGCAGAAGTGTTAGTTAATTACTGGTACTATCAAGACCTTTTATTGTTCCGTGAGATTCAATTATGGACCGTAAAACTATGAAACTAAAGATTTATATTGTTGTATTAAAGTCTGTGTTCCAGAGTTCTGTATCTTCCCATCATTTCTCATCAACATGTGGGTTTGTTTCCTTTGCACGTGAGTAATTATGTTTGTTGAATGTAGGTACAGCAGGAGGAAGAGGAGGAGAAACCACTGACTACATCAAATCCAGTGCTGGAACTTGAACTGGCAGAGGAAAAGTTACCAATGACTCTTTCCAGGCAGGAGGTAAAATCAATCACCACAAACAGACTCCTTGAGTTTACAGCAAATGAACCTGCAATTTCTTGTTAGGGCTGTTTTCATCCAGTGAACTGCACTTGTTATGGCAGTTTTATTAAATAATAAGCTTCCATTTTTGCAGTCAGCAGTTAATGATCATCTTTGCTTATCAGGGGTCTGTTGTCCAATTGAATACATAGGAGGTACAGATGATTAAAGCCTCCCTGTTATAGGGATTTACACAGATGTTGTGTAACATTTTACAGCTCTTTCAGAGTGGTACCCTGAATATCAGCATTATCCTTGGATAGTACTGAAGATGGCATGCTGACTTTTTCCAAGATTTTTTTCCCCTGAGCTTCTTCTCTTTCTAACTCATTGGTCTGAACACAAATTTAGAAACTAAGTTTTGGAAGTTCACCTTAGCCTCTAGAAGAAACAGTCCTAAAGCCAGAGCAGCTGGGATGTTCTTTGCCTTTTCTAAGGATAAAAATGCCTATGTGGGTTTAAGTTCACGAACAGATCCACACCCCAGGGCAGAAGCAGGAAGTTCTGAAGTACAGAATACACTTCTCTAATCTTGGAAATACTGAAATTCACAGCTGAGGTCATCCAAGCATGGGGCCACTTTTGGTAAGCAGAACTGGTGCTGTGAGATGAACTGAACCCCACATCACACATCCCCTTAATTTGGCAGGATATTCAGTTTTTTACAGGACTTGTAATGGGGGATGTTGGTTTTTTCTTTGGTTTGAGGTTTGAATCAAGTTGAGGGAGGCTTTTTCACTTCTATTATATCTACTTTTGAAGTAACTATCCCATTAGATTATGGAACTCCATGTTTCCCAAATGTTTAATGTTGGGGGTTTCCAGCAGATTGTCTCATAGCTGTGCTGGGACAACCTGCAGCCCAGTTAGTATTTTTGTTGCCAAGACAAATAGGTGAGTGAGATAATTGTCAAGTTCCTTGGTGATTTTGAAAATGGTTTTTAAGCTCTGCCAGAGGGATGATTTTTGTGTATTTGTTTAAACAAGTCAGAGCAGGAAGAAGTTCTGCTGTATCAAACAGCCTGGGATTTTATGCAGAATTTGGATTGGTAATATTTGGAATGACCTTTCACTGAAATACCGTGGGAATTTTATATTTAGATTGTAAAGTGTCTGGAACATTTTTCTGCTGCTTAAAATATTGCCATTTCCTCTGCAGTCCAGCTCAGCTTGTTATTCTAAGCAAAGTAAATAAATCTGTCGTTCTGGATTTTATTTTGCTTCCTTTATGCGTCAGGGAGTGCTTTGATTCTTTTCAGGTTATCAGGAGGTTACGAGAGAGGGGTGAGCCCATCAGGCTGTTTGGAGAAACAGATTATGATGCATTTCAACGTCTGAGGAAGATAGAAATTCTTGCACCTGAAGTGAACAAGGTAAGACTGGCTCTTAGTAACTTATTTGTGGTGGGATAATCAATGAGTAACCCTAAAAAAGTTACTGAAAATCATTTTCGGTAACTGTTAATTTTCAGGAGGAAGTGGTAATAGGCAGCAAAGAGAATATGTGCTCTTGTCTCATTTATTTGCTGAGAAACTATGTTAAATATCAGAGTTTTGTGCACAATTACAATTATGTTAGAGAGCTCAGCCCTAGAAACCTTCCAGGCCCTTGTCAGTTGGAAAAGGGACCTTCAGGTGGCACTAATACCCCAGCTGGTGCTGCCCCTGCTTTTTAATGAGCAGAGAACAGTCATTTACTGTTAAAATAATCCTGTGTTTGTGATTATGTGCATCCCTGAGGAGGCACAGGTAAGAGCAGGACTGCATACTGTCTGTCTGGGATATAAATGATTTTTCAAATCCCTGGATTCCAGAGCTATAACTTGTTATGGAAATATCATTTCCCCCCTTCCCTTTAAAGTAGCCATCAACTCAAAAATTCGCTTGAAGTTATAACTAATTTATTCCTTTTGTCTTAAGAAATGTGAGGAGATGCAGTTGGGGCTTGTTCTGCATTTACTGTTAACCAAATGTACAGCCTTACTAACAGAGTGACAATTTGCATTTTCTTCCCTAATTTGTGGCAAACTGAATTGTTTTAAATGTCTTTCTTGGGGCTGCCCATGAAATGAAAGCCTTTTCCTCTCCAAGTCTTTAAAATAAAGATAAGCAGATCTAGAAATAAAAGCTCTGCTAATGAAAGCTTTCCCTCCAGTGACATCGATCACAGGAGCAGGATTAGGAAATAGAGAGCCCATAAATGGGGTTGTACTGGATTTTTGTTAAATGCTTCAGTCACTCCTGTTGCTGTCTAGGGGTTCTGTATGTTGCATAGTCAACCAGCCTTGTGGTTCAGACATTTTTAGAGTAACTAAATGATTAATAGAAATGCTTCAGACAGCCAAGTATGATGATGGAAGAGGAGAAGTAACTGTGCATATCCATTCCCTGTGGAGTGGCTGAATTTATCAGAGGGTAGGAAATGTCATACTCCTTTATAGAGCTTTATATTTTATGTATCAAGACAAGAAGGCGAATCCTTCAACTGTGACTAAGGCAAGTTTTGTGTTCTATTTGAAAGTACCTTTTAACTTTATATATATGGTTTTAAACTGATTCTAGTTTTTTTTAATCATCTCTTCTAAAGCTGAGGGTTTTAAACAGTGAATCTATATAAAACATTCTGCTATGTTTAAATAATTTGTAATAAAGGGAAACAACATTTGTTTTATGTCTAACACTTGAGGGAGTGTTACCTTATTTACAGATTTTTTTCAGGGCAGATGTGGAGGTTTGTAGAGCTGATGATGGTTATGGTCTGGTTTTTGTTTGTTTTGGGGTGATTCAGTGCATTGCTTGGAGAAAATGACTTGAAGAAAGTCCTAGAGGCTGATTCCACCCTCCAGGCTTTTTTTGGTGAAAATACTGTAAAAAGTCTTTTTCATAGGTATGAACACTGTGGAAGTTCATGCACCTGCTTTTTGTTAAGTGCTGAAGTTCATGGAGTTCTTGGAGTTCAGTTAAATTCAAACAACAAGGCTAAACCCTTATGGGTGTTTTTAGAGAATTTGCTCCTGAAACAGAAGTTGGATGCTCACAGTGACAGTACTGAACTGCTTTTATTTACTTGAGGTTTTTTTTATAAATGAGGGGTTTTTTTTTTCTGTTTTTTAGGGCCTGAGAAATGACCTGAAGGCTGCTTTGGATAAGATTGATCAGCAGTATCTGAATGAAATTGTAGGCGGCCAAGAAGCAGGAGATGATGACTCCCAGAATGACCTGAAAGTCCATGAGGAGAATACTACTATTGAAGAACTAGAAGTATGGGATAGGTCATAACTAGGTCAAGGGATGTTAGATGTAGTATGTTGCTGTGAGAAAGCTTCACGATTGTTCAGACAAAGTTACCTTCTTTTCAATAGCTGACTTAGGCATTTTGAAGTATTCTTAAAGAGAAAATTTAGGTTTCTAAACCTGGAGTTGCACTGTAGGTGCCTACAAAAGAGAAGTGAAAACTTAAGTGGTCTTTGTTTACACCACTTCATCCCAAAGGGGACAGGTGTTGCCTGCAAAGACAGAGATACAGTTAAGATTCATTCTCTAGGGGTTTCATAAGTAGAGAATTTAATTGCAATACACTACCTGGTCATAAATTCCAGAGCCTTTCCAGTGAATATTTGAGGGGATAATAAGGTCAGTACCAATTAATTTCCCCTACACAAGGAAGAAAGACTCTGAAAAACAGACTAACAGAAAGAATGTTTGCTGTGAAAATATCTAGGACAAAAAAAAAAAAAAGCATCAGAACTAGGCAGACTGCAGGAAATATAAGAAGTGCAGAGATAATGTGTCCCAGAAACTTGAGTGCAAATGGCTACTCTGTTCTGAAAGAATCCTGTGGTGTTTGTGTGAGTGAGTGGAGAGTGAGTGCCAGGAAATGCATTCAGCACCTGGTATTTCAGGGTAATGTTTTGAAAAGCACATTAACTTGAGCTGAAGACTTCTACCCGTAATCTTCAAAACTCTTTGTAGGAGTTAATCTTCATAACGTCCTTCCAAAAGTGTTTAAGAAATAATATGATTTATAACTGAAAGCTGAAGTGAATACATTATTATTATGAAATAGTCTGGGTTTTTTTGTTATGGTGCCAGGGGTTCTAGTTTTAAAAAACTGCAGTGCCAGAATGGATAGCAGCAGTTGTAATGGAGCTGCATTTTATTGATCTGTTAGCTCTCAAAATAACCCCTTTTTGTGGCAGTCGGGCAGGCTTGGTCTGAGCCATGCAAACAATCTTTTTCTAAAAAGTTTGAAAACACTGTGTTTTAATTTTATTCTACTTTATCGGCATTGCCTTGAGCGTAAAGGCTTACATTGAATTTGGCTCCGAATCTAGAAGATTTTTTGAAATAAAACTCACTTTGGAAATGTGAGGGCAATGGAAATAGATTATAAATCCAACTATACCTACTGGAAAGTGTTTATAAAACTTGCTGTTAGTATTTACAGTTTTGAGGTTTTGACAGGGAGGTGGAGTATTGGAGCATACAGCTGGGTATTTTTAGTGGTTTGTTGCTTGGTTTTGGGTTTTTATTTTAGATTTGTTCCCTCAAATTCACAGTTGCAATTAAATGGTAAAAAAGCCCCAGTACATCAGAGAATTGAAATAGCATAACAAAATAATTAGGTTAATTGATGGCTTTGGGGATCTCAAAAAATGCAGTGCACCCACAGTTTCCCTTATACAGTGCTGTCAGACAGCTGCTAAACCTGCCAATAATTTAGTAGTTAATGATTGAAGAACTGCTGTTGCATTGACTTTTCAGAAATAATCATATTGGCATTGTGATGTAAATGTTTTTAATAGATTAATGCATTTCAGTAGCATTTGTAGCTGTTTCATTCTGTTTCATGGCCAGTGTTTGGGATTTCTGGTGGAATTTATTGCAGTTCATGGTGCAGTGAACCATGCTCTGCTGTAGCAGTGCTGGCAAACTAGACAAAGTAAAAATAATGGCCCTTTTTTCCCCCTGTTCCAGGCTTTGGGAGAATCCTTAGGACGGGGTGATGATCACTATGATATGGACATCATAACAAAGTTCTTGAAGGTAACAGACTCTAATTATTCTGTAGCTGTGTCATATTATTACTGCTGTGCAGATATGTTTCAGGAATAAAAGAGTGGGTTTCAGCTGCTTGAGAGGAAAAACTCACACGTTATGTGTAAGATACGGATTTTTTTGAAATGCTTGGCACTCTACAGCCTTTGTTAGTCACAACAATGGCTTGTGCCAGATCTGGGAAGGAGCTCTTGGGAGAGCAGCGTTCTTCAAAATCTGGTCCTGCTTTTCCAGACAAAATAAATACATTTTATTTTCGTGTGATATTTGAGGCAGTTGTCTGTAGTTGCCTCTGTGTAGTCCTGTGGCATCAAAACCTTCAGAGGAGTTTCCTTGGAACAGTGCAAGCTGAATTGGAATGTCACCTGATGCTGTTAGTGAAATTAGAGAATTTTAAAGGAAGTGCACGGGTTCAAGTGGATGGCAGGAAATTGTTTCCTTGTTTCCTGGCAAGAAAGCTGTGTTGCCCCTCAGCCAAGTCCGCCGGTGCCTGTGTAACTGTTGTGGTGATCAAAGTCACAGCAAGAGTTGAAGCTTTAATTTGTGTATGTACATTTAAGATAAGAGGGTTGATCCTGTCCCTCCTTGCCTATCTTTCTGAAAGAGGTTTTACCACCTTAATTCAGATTTCACCAAAAAACTCATTTTGCCTTGGTGGCTTAACCCTGTGTTCATCTGATGTGCCGGGGAAGTCACTAGGTGGCACCATGACACAGATGTGTGCTCGTTCCCTGCAGTTCCTCCTGGGAGTTTGGGCCAAGGAGCTGAATGCCAGAGAGGACTACGTGAAACGGGGCGTGCAGGGCAAGCTGAACAGCGCCACTCAGAAACAGACAGAGTCCTACCTGAGGCCCCTCTTCAGAAAGCTCCGCAAAAGGGTAAATCACCTTTAAATGCCACTTCCACTTTAGCTTTCCAAGTTCCTCGCATTAGTGCCCTTTCTAGGGCAGTGTTAGCCTCACTGAAGGAGAGGGCATAATGAGATGGTCACAGTTTCTGTATCTAGAGCTCCTGACTCCCAGTTCTGACTTTATCTCGATCAGTGAAATCTGTCCACCCACTGGTTTTCCAGCTGTTGTTGAAAGCAGCACCTGCTCACTGGGTTGAAAACATGACAGAGAATTGGGGTTGCATTTTGCACTTTGCCATCAGCTGCCAGGTGTAACCACTTAACCTCTTCTGCTTCAGATCCTTCATATGAATAACGAATATGTTTTCCTTTGTGAAAGTCCTCAAGCAAAAGTAGTTGCTAAACTTTGTGTAAATGCTGAGTAAGATGATTTTCCTGAGCTGCTGTTCTGAAGTAAATGTCTTTTTTTTTTTTCCTCTCTCATGTAGACACTTCCCGCAGACATCAAAGAATCAATAACAGATATTATTAAATTCATGTTGCAAAGAGAATATGTTAAGGTATGTTTACACTCCTCCATCATGTTCACTCTGTCTGGTTGTAAAAGATTAAGTTCATTGCTTCAGCATTCCCATTTTTTTCTCATTTTGAAAATGCATAGCTGGAAATACAACATCTATCCCAACAAAATGAAAAATGGCTGTAAAATGTTAGTTTCCCAGTAGTATTTGATCCACAGCCTGACAGAAGATCTTCTGAGGTTCGTGAAACTGCAGAGCTTTGCAAACATGAAGAAAATTTTTCTCAGAGATGGGTATATGAAGTTGCAGAGCATTCCTTTAGGGGAAACCTGATATTCTAAGGTTAAGTGAAGGTAATGAATAAATAGCAACAGGGTGTTGATGATTAATTAATTAGGAATTAATTGAGGCAAACTGAGCTACTGAATATGAGGCTGAATATGAGTTACTGTCCCTTTCTTTGTCTACACTCTCATTAGATGGCCTGGTAAAGTTGAGGTAAGTTAATAAGATTTTTTTGGACAAAGTCTGTTCACAGGAGGAGGCAGAAGTACTTTGGAACACAGTATCAAAGGCAGTGTTAGGTTTTATTTGTAGCTGCCTTCAGAAGTGAAACTCAAATACCAATAGCATTTGCTGAAATAGCTTGTGTGTGCAGAGGAAACTGAGCTGTCTTTTGCCTTTAAGTTTCTAGTATTTCTTACTATTCTTGTGAGGATTTGGCATAATTTGTCAAGTAAGCAAGCAAACCTGCTTTTGATACTGAAAAAAACTTTATATGGCCTAAGGCAAATTTAATCCAAATCATTTGGAAGCAGAACTGAACATGTGGGATGTATGATAGTGAGGTTTTATTTTGAGGCATTTCTTTTCTCTTGGTTGTCATCTTTATGTGGAAATTCCCTTTCCAAGACCTTCTCAAACTAATGAGCATGCAGGAATGTGGTGTATCTCTGGGTTAATCAGCAGTGCTTCTCTCTCCTGGAGGTGCTTGGCTTTAAGTAAACTTCACAGAGAGATTTTGGATGACTTGAGTACACATTTGGATGTTTTGGTGGATTTTTTTTTTTTTTTTTTAAATTAGGCTAATGAGTCTTGTGCTTTTACAGATACTCACATCCTTTTCAATTTTGCTTCCTAAGAGACTTGTCTCTTTTTGCCTGCTGCTTGCTTTGTGCAGCCTTGTGAATACTGTCAGCCGCAAATTCTTGCTGCTTTGTTAGTTGAAAAGCTTGAAAGATTTTAATTTTGAAATCAACACGTTGACAGCAGGCAAATGCCAGAATGCAAATTGTCCACTCAGCCCTGATTAACCCTGTTGTGACAGTCCTGCAAGGGTCTTTAATTGCATGTGCACATACTGTTTCATCACAAAAGTATATTTAAGTCAGCAAGTAGGTATTTGACTAAGACTGTTCAGAATCTGCCTCATGTGGGTGGTGACTAAGTCCTGTCCTCTCCTCAGATTTACTTTTAGCTCTGTCTGCAACCTCCTGCCTTGTTCATTATTCACCTCCCAGTTTGTTCAATGCCAGCTGGAAAGAATCTGCACCCACTGGTCATGATTGCTACTTCTTATTGTCTAGTTTCTGAATAGGAGGTGATAAATGAACTCTTTATCAATGAGTTCTGTAGCTGCTCTCTAATAGAGAAGGAATGCCCTGTGCCATGTCCTTCAGGTTTTCTCTGTAATTGTATCTATCACTTGCTGGTTCTCAGTTGTTATTTTTTTTTTTTTAAGCTCTGTACTCCTCTTCCTTACTCCCTTTCTTTCTATTAATTTTCCCTTCGAGTTTTATCCGTGTGTTTCCCCAGGAATGTTGTCTGTAACAGCTTTGATATGGGCTCTGCGCTCTTGATGGGGAAATTCCAGATTGGTTTGCTGCTGCTACTGCTCTGACCGTGTAAACATGGTTACAAATGTAACCTAACTGCAGCCTAATTTAACTAGGGATGGCTGAGTTAAAAGTAATGAGTAAACCTTAGTGTTAATCAAGGTAACCAGACTGCCTTATCCAGAGCCTTTTTTTCATAATGGAAAATCAGTAGTGCTTGCTTCCCTGGGAGTTCAGTGTGGGAAGGTGCATTGTGCAGTTGGTTCATACCATGCCATGACACCAGATCAGAGAGACTGGAATGGGTGTTTTACTGCACCTGGCAGTGCAGAAATGCTCTGCTGTGTGTGGTGGTGCTCCTGTGGTGCTCAGTGAGGCCCTTCCTTCTCCAGGCAAACGATGCCTACCTGCAGATGGCCATTGGGAACGCTCCCTGGCCCATCGGTGTCACCATGGTCGGCATCCACGCGCGGACGGGGCGCGAGAAGATTTTCTCCAAGCACGTGGCCCACGTGCTCAACGATGAAACTCAGAGGAAATACATACAGGTAATGTCAGCTTTGGAAATTCAACAGGTCTGCTACTCTTGGGGGATCTTTGAGAAACATCTGTGTCAGGTGATGCAGTAAAAGGGTCCTAGAAATAGACAGGTTTAGTTTGGGTTGAGCATAACATCCAGCTAATAGGTAGCTCATGCTGGAACTGAAGGCTCTTCAGTGCTGGGCCAGAAACAGTCTGGTGGGTTTTTCTGAGCTGCTGTGATCCTGCATGAACACCAAAGCAGCTGTGAAGACAGGCTTGATTCTCCAGGGGTCCCTCACTGCTTAACTTGTGGTTTAAACATCATGCACAGAATTTAATACTGTAAAATTCAGTCCTTCTGACTATTTCTGCAACTAGATAAATGCATTCATAAATAAGTTCAGCAATCTGGGCTAAAAACTCGAGGTTTAGTTCCTTCTGTGCATCTTCATACTCATGTGGACTATTGATTGTAGAATTAGTAGCAGTGCTGTTTTTCTACTCTGACTTTCAACACAGTGGGTGGACAGGTCTGAGGAAACAAGCCTTCTCTCTTTGTATTGTTAAATGTATTTGGCTCTTGCCAGTTGCAGTTTCATTGGGATAAAAACCTTCTGGGTTAACTCTGAAGCCTCCAGAGCAGCATCATGGAGCTCAGAGCTCCTGGTAGGGGAGGTTTACACAAATATCTTCCGTCTGCAGCAGCAGGACTCCTGTTGCTTTTCAGCTACTGCAGATGTCTGCAAGGAAATTGCTTGCAAAATGCAACTTCCCCTTCTGCTTTGAGTCTGTGTTTGGGCTGCGAGTATAACCTTTGGTTTCTCTTCAACTCTAGTTTTTAATAGCATGACCTGAAAAAATATCATTGTGAAGTCAGAGGGAGCTCCAGACACTTACAGAGACAACAAATTAAATGTGACCGATTATTTTGAAAATTGGCACGTGGATTATGCATCTTCAGAGACAGGCTCCAGTTATGCTTGGAAGTATTTAATGTATGAAATAGCTTTAAACTAAATAATGTTGTGGTCTGTGTTAATCCGCATGATCATAATAGTGAATAATTCATAGAATCACAGAATGGTTTGGATTGAAAGAGGCCTTAAAAGACCATCAAGTTCCAACTCCCCTGGCAGGGGAACCTTCCACTAGACCAAGCTGCTCAATAATTGGCCTTCTCTGTCCATTTGCCATTCCTGGAGCAGAGAGATCTCTCCTCTGGAGTGTTGCTTGGTCTCTCTTAACGTAACATGCCTTGTGGAAGATGTGTGTGAACTCCCCAGTTTTTCCTTTCTCTACTTTTGGGGCTACATCTGTTGGCTGAGGAAATTCTTGAGTTCATCTTCCCACTGTGAATTTCATATCTCTGCTTCTGAATTACTCAACTCACTGAAGCACCAAGACAAAGTTGGCTTTAAACATGTGTGTTCTCTGGGTTGATTTTAAATATTGGGTCTTGTTTAACGAGTCTGGCTCAAACTGGAGCATGGGATATTTATTACCTGTCCTCCCAGCAGCTACGTGAAGGTAATTTGTTCCTGATCACAGCACCCTGGAGTGGTAACATCCCAAACAAGGAGTCATTATGGTGCTGGGACAGACTTTCCATGCTTGCCTGCATTGGAAAGGCCAAAGCATTATCCTGTTTGAATCATTTTTCCCTGAGTGAGGAGCTGCCTCCCATGAGGAGAGTCTCATGACAGGGACATGACTGCCATCTTGGAGTACAATGTCACTGTTAAAGTACACTTCCACCACAGGCTTTCTTCTTTGTTAGACTTTTCTGTGTGACTTGACAGAAAATAATCACAGGGCTCCTGTCATGTTGGTTTTTGGCAATTGATGCCTTGAAAGAACTGACAAGTCCACATTTTGCCGTTCTCCTTGACTGCTTCAGTTTGCCTCTGTGGTGTCCTGTGTGGTACCACAGTTGTCTTCCAGAGAAGTGTTTAGTTCTTGCCTTGGCTGTGCAGCTTGTTTTGGTATCAGAAATTGCTTTTTGCTCTTCAAAATTATTTTTAATATTCAGCTTTCTTGTAAATATCTTTAATTATGATATCATTTTTTCCCTTGGTGATAAAGAAGGATTAAAGAATTCCTGTGATCCTTCACTGTGAATCTTATCAGGTGGGCCTGAAGCTGTAGCCTTTTTGATTATGCCACAAACTCCTCTAATATTGAGAGAATAACAGCCAAAATAAAAATCCCAACCCCAAAATAGCAGCCTTTTCTTTTTAATTCCTCTTGTTAAGCTTAAGAATACTGTAGGTTATTAAGTTTAACAGCTGCAGCCTCATTACAGAATTGTCCTTGTTTTGTTAATTCCTAGGGGCTGAAGAGGCTCATGACCATTTGCCAGAAGCACTTCCCAACAGACCCATCCAAGTGTGTGGAGTACAACGCTCTGTGAGGCTCTGCGGGGGCCGGGTGTGACTCACATTTCAGTCTCCAAGACCCAGAGAGGATGGAACAGGCAGAGCTTGAGCCTGAACACCAACAGGAACTTGGGGTGGGCTTTGCAAAAAAACCAGAAAGCAGGGGATTTTTTACAGCTTCCTTTTTACAAGCCCCATTTATTTAGATTTATTTTTAAATCTCTGCTTTTTGCTGAACACATCCATGGATGGGTGGGTTTTGAAGAGGTTAAGACCAAGACAGTGACCAAGGCACAATGCACACGACCACTGCTTTTATTTCAGTTTGTTATTCAGGGAACTGTGCTGACTGAACTGTTTCCCATATTTTAGAGCTTTAGGTGAGTCTCAGCCCTGCAAGGAGCATATGTGGAGCTTTTTTTGACTGCTTTTGCATTGGAGACTGATGTGGAGAGATGATTAGAGGGAAGCAGTTGAATCTGAATCTTGGTTATTTCTGTAAATATAAAGACTTTATTGGCTAATTTTTCATGTGGTATTTATCAGGAATAAAAAAAGGGTTTATATATTTCTCAGCCTTAGTGCAAAGAGTTTTTGATCTTGAATGCATCTGATTTGGGTTTTTTTTTCTTTCTTGTAACAGCGTTTTTAATATAAACCTTCTGGGCTTCGGGGAAGTAATCTTACGGCTCTTGAGGCTTTCAAATTCCATTTTCATACATCTGGAGAAAATTTTCAGTCTGCTGGGCATTGCAGAGAAAATAATTAGGACCTCCCATGACCATGAACAGTATTTTTAGCAGCCACAAATCCTTACCATTGTGCATCCTGACTGGGAATGGTAAAGAAACTAATGGGAATGATGATGTCTAATTCTGCATAAACAGTGAAATATTGAAACTTTGTTTTGAGCAGAACCACTTGCTGAAGAAATGTGTCATTGTTGCAGAGAATGGGTTTGTCTGGGTCCTCACCTCAACTGGCAGCGTGGAGCAGGAACTGATGCCCTCTTCCCAAGGAGTGACCTGTCTCCCGTGGGTGTTCCCAGTGTCCCGTGGCACAGGGAGATGATGCTGGGGGATGTACGCTGGCACCAAGTTTGGTGGAGTATCTTGAGGAAATTCAGGTTCTTCTGGAGACTCTTAGATTCTGAAGTGTCTCTTTGGACACAGGAGATTTTCAGTCCGGACTGTTTGACCCCAGAGAAAATGTCGAGAGTTTAGAAGTAAGAAAATTAGGCTGATGAGACCTCACTGGCTCTTGGGGAGGGGCCTTTGGGGAGGCGATGGGGATTTGTGGGGAGAAGCTGGACAGATGTCAAGAGCATGGAAGAGTTTATTAGCAGTGGTTTCTGATGATTTTCTTTGCAGTGCTCTGTACAGATACTCTTTGGAGGCATTATTACAACAGGAAACATTTGTAACATTGCAACTTTATCCCTCTCCCCACCCAGACAGTTTCCTGAACTGTTTCTAAATCTTCATCTTGACCTTAGTTTTGAACTCTGTAAATAATTGAGGGACAATATTGTCCCTTGTTCAGAAGAGCTGTAATTTCCCTGGAAACTGCAGCAAGTGAGTAGCCAGGGGATGGTTTAAGGAGCGTTGTATCGTCTGCTTTAGTGGGAAGCGGATTCCTTAGGGGATCTGTAATAGTGCTAGATGGATTTTTCCTTCCTGCCTTAGAGCTAATTATTGAGGAGAATTTTAATGGTACCCTGAGTGCCGGTTTGAGTGGGGATGCGCCTCCTGTAGGGATGTGAATTTGAGGTTGGAATGTCTTGGTCTGATCAGGTTTTAAAGAATGTAATTTAAGCAATGTGCCTCCTTGCTGACAGTCCCTGAAATACAGCCGCCTTGCTTGAATGAATCCCATGACGGAAAAACTTTATCCCCTTGCAATCCATGGAATGGTGCTGGATGGGGAACCAAGGAGCTGGGAGCTACTTTCTCACGGCATATCCGTGTAAGAGTTTCCAGCTGTCCAGCACGTGAGAGCCAGCTCTGGTCCTCAGGGGATGGTGGGCTGGGGGGACACTGTTACAGCAGCTGCTTTTCATCATCAGTTGGAGGCTCTTTGCAGCTGGATGGCCCCAAATTGCAGCTACCAGACTGTGATCAAACAGTTAATAATGCCTCTTAGCCAAAAAAATCCCAACCCTCAGTCTAGCTTAGGGAGGAGTGGGTGTGGTGCAGCTGTCATACTGCTTGACAGTTTGGGGGTTTTTTTGTGGGGAGGGTATGTTTCAGTTTAGCAATTTAGACTTTTCCCTTTGGGCTTTTCCAGATGTTTATTTCTGATAATTCTTGCATTAGGCGGAAATAACTCTGCTGAATCCTAAGACTTTTAGCCTTAGGATGAAGTCATGAGTTTGCCATAGTGGTGTCTGGAGTGGTTTTGGGACCTCAGTGCCCCCGGTTATTTGTTGCAGTCCCTGACCCCTTCCCGAGCCTGGTGGCAGAAGGACCTGTGTGAGGTGAACTCTCAAACTATGTGGTACTTGCCTGACATTGGTATTACTGTGCCTGGTGGTTAAATGCCTTTAATTCCCTGTTTGCTGTTTGTGCTGCTGGAAAGGCTCTTAGGGTAGGTGTATGTGGGATCAGTTTATTTTAATGGAGGAACTGGGTTCCTCTCCTGCTGACTGCCATAGCATCACCACCATCGGTCCAGTCTTGCCCAAAGAATGAACCTGGTTGGGATGTAAGTGGCTTCACTTCTCAGGGGGAAGAGAGTGCTCTGACTCCTGGACCCAGGGATGAGAACACAACGTGGAGCCTTCCCAGAGGGCTGGTACAAGGGGAGCGGTGCTGGTATCAGATCTGGAGCAGGCTGCCCTGAAAGCTGCTCCTGAGGTGGTGTAGAGCTGGAAGAGGGGCCTGCAGCACTACTGCAGTCCCTGGCAAGAAATCTGAGCCCAGGTCCCAGTGCTTGGGGGGTGTCTGAAAACCTTCACTGTGGCTGTTTGGTCCCATCCCAAACCCTCCTGGGCATTTACTGCAGGCAGTGGTTCCCCACTCAGGGAACTCCCTGTGGAGTGAACTCCCACTCCCTGTGGGATGTGGGGGGGATTGGGTGGATGATACAGGAGGTGCTGGGGTAAGAAGAGGCTCCCTGGACAGTGGGAATAAATGGAAGGAGCAGGAAGCAGCAGCACTGGGAAGGCCCCATGTGAGACTCTGTGGCTGTTGGAAGCTGGCTGTGGTTTTGGGGGGTGCTGGGTGGCCAAAGGGGTCACTGCTGCCCACAGAGGGGACAACAGTGATGTTAAGTGACATCCCTAACCCTGTGCAGGGATCACTGCTGCCCTACTGAGCTAGAGCAGCCTCTTGGGGTGGGTTCCCTTGGGAATTCACGAAGCAGGCAGTTCCTCGGAGCATGGGCAATGTGCTGGTGCTGAAGCCTGTCCCACAGCTGTTGGCACTGCTGAAACTGCATTGCAGCAACTTGGCATCCAGTCCGTGTAAGTGAGCCTTAATTTTAGCTATTTCAAGTTGTGTGTTGGAAGTAAATGTTATTTCTGTGACTCTGCTTCCCACGGTGGTGGGACATCAGTCACACTCCTTGTCCTCCTGGGCCCCATGCCTGGGAGAACATGGCATGGAGTGAGCATGGATCTGCTGGGTGCTGAATCCCAAGGGATCTCTAAAGGATGGGTGTTTTTGGGGGAATGCTCAGTGTTCCCTACAATCAGGCCCCTTGGCAGCCAAGGAGCAGGTCCCTCATGGACACCCTGGCCAGCTGTGCACACATCTGGATGCAGCATCTCTAGCAGTGGTGAGGATTGCCTGGGCTCTGCCCCCCCGAAGAGACCACGGCAAGGTTTCATTTTGAAAATGCTTTAATAAGGAAGTGTTGACAACACCGTTTTGCAAAATGTAAAGGTAACTATACAAATTCTTAATACAAAAAGAATAAATTAAAAGCAGATCTTTTTTAATTCTGCAACTTTTTCTACAACATACATATTTTTTTTTCCTTGATTACAGTTGAACAGAATCCAGTAAAATCATTTTCCATGCTCTAAAGTCAATTTCAGGAGAGACCTAATTTTTTTTTCTTCTTTTTTTTTTTCTTTTTTTTAAACTAGAGAGTCCATTTTACACAACTTGTAATAAAACTATTGACATTAATATATATGTAAAACTTTACATCTAGTTAACTAAGCAGTAACTGGTCATCTGATAGCACCTGAATGGGGATCGGCTATGCCTGAAACTAAAACTAATACAGAGTGAAAACAAATTGGACTGTTTCAACATTTTCAACACTCGACCGCATATAATATCATTTAAAAATAAACCCTGCCTCCCAGCACGGCCCCGTGCAGGGACCGTCCCCTGGCTCCTGCCCACACACAGGGAGTGTCAGACACGGAGATTGAATGTGGCTGTGGCTTTATGGCAGATGGAACCTTGAAAAATAAAAAAGTAAAGGAGGGGTTGAGTTGGTAGTCAAGTGCTTGCCTATAATAGCTATGTATATACCCCTCCATGTTATACTTAAATATGTTAATCTCATATGATTAACATTTTATGTACATTTGTGTTTAATTGAATTGAGCTAAACAGTAAAACCTGTTTTACTTAATCTGTCTTTACTACCAGACTGGCTGCTCACATGTGCCTTGATTGCAAACCAGAAAAGCAGAACACAAAGCAAAACTCAATCCGTTTCTAGAAGGCTTTTTCGCCACTCCAGCCTGTTTGCAATTCAGGCTAAACATTTTTATTTTTCCCCTCTAATTTCAGGGCTGCCACCTTTTAACCTTTGCTGCAAAACTGCAGAGCTGGTCTTGGAGGAATTAATGTTCCTTCCTGTAGTGCCCAGAGGCCTCGTAGTGCCGCTGTTGTTGAATTCTTTTTAATTAAAAGAAGGTACACAGAAAAAAAAATCAAACCCAAACCACTTACCAGGGAAATTAAAAAGAAAACAGACAGTTGCTCAGAGCCCCTAAAAATCCTTGGGCTAAATTATTCTCTGTAGCTTAATTTGGTCCTTATTTAATCCTTTCACTTTAGCTACCAAATCTTATCAGTAAATGTCATTAATCAGTACTATCTCTTATCCAGCTAAAAATCCAATTAGGAACTTGAAATAATTCCCAAGTTAAAGACCCCAAAGCACAAAGAGATGGTGAAAACAGCATTTTGCATGTTCAGGTAAAGGCTGCAATCTCACCACTGGCTGTTCTTCCGGAATTGAAGGTAAGGCTTTGATTACTGTCACAGTGCATTGCACTCCTGGCTGATGCTTCAGGGAGGCCCAGAAGCACAAGGTTTGTGTGGCCACCTTTGTAAACCCTTTGCCAGTATTTCTGTTGGTTTGTTTCAGAGGGAAAATTCCTTTATGCTTCATGTGTGAACATGAAAGGGTTTCCTTATCATAGAATTACGGAGGGGTTTGTCTTGGAAGTGACATAATCTGGTTCCAACCCCTGCCATGGGCAGGGACACCTCACACTAGACCAGGTTGCTCAGAGCCCCATCCAGCCTGGCCTCCTGCCCCATCCAGTCCTGGCCCTGCCACAGATTTCCCTGGACAAATGACAGCCTTTCTGCCCGCTGCTGCCTCATCTCTGCAAGGCCACCTCCCCACCTCCCCCGTGATGCAAGGCAGCAGTGCAGGGAACCAAAGCCAGCACTTCTGGTGTGAGCTGCAGGAAGGAATTGGCACGAGCCGCTTGCATTAATGTTTAGAAACCCCATCACTTTTCAAAGCCTAATTACACAGAACCCATTCTCTTTTAAAGCCTGGAATGCAGTTTTCCAGCAATCTTAATACTAAAAGGTGTGGCAGCCCCCCAAGTTGCAGTGTTTAATTTGAAACGTTTTGCTCTACTTTGTCTGGTAGACGCTGTTGTTATTCTTGGAACACACACACACACACGCACACACACACTCACACTTTTTTTTTCCTTTTTCCTTAAACTAAAGCTAACTTCAGTTTCTGCTTTTCACAAAGTAACCCCCTCCAGCCGTTTCTTTTAATGCCTTTCCCATAGGAAATCATCGTCTGCACGCACCAACAGGGGCAGGCCGGGCGCCCACCCCCATCGAGTGGCAATAAAAACAGCATAGCACCGCAGTGAAGACTAAGACGTGCCAGCTTCAACATCCACCTAGATTGTGCACTTGTTCGTTACAAAAGTGTCTTTGAGGCCTTTGAAAGTTCCATGGCTTGACATGTGTAAAGCATTGCTCTAAAGTATGTGTAAACTTGCAGCTCCTTCCAGGCCGCGCTTGTGCGACTCCGTTTGGTGTCCACAGGCAGCTCTCGCTCGTGTCCGACGCCTCGCTCGGTCGCTTCTCCCTCTCTCTCTCACAAGGGGAAGATTTGCCTGTCTGCTGGGTGTCCAACCCTGCTCCAGGAGCCTTCCCGCTTCCCGACAGACCGGTTCTCCCACACGGCAGCGCACGGGTGCTGAGCCCTTTGCTACACTGGTGCTAACGAAGGGAAGAGGAGTGGAGCCGATATGTGAACGCAGCTTGGCCCTGTCAGGTCAATTGCGATGTGCTTTCCCTTGGATTTCACGTTAACGCTTTGTGCAGAAATAGACTTGAATTTGTTGGCTGTATCTGTTTGTGGAAAGGTTTTTTTGGCAATTTTTATCTGTATCGAAACAACCAATACAATCCCAACCTCTCCATGTATTGGTGGGCACTCTGTGCCAGCCACAGAGGTGCTGTGAGTGCAGTACTTGCCTCTGCTGTAGGTAATGCCTTTGTAAACCTTGTCTGTCCAGTTCAATAGTGGCTTGCAGACAGCGATGCTGTGATACCAGCCCAGACCTCGGGTGTGTCTGCAGCACAGGGGGTTGGTTGGTTTGCTTGCGTGTAGGTGGACTCCAAGCAAAGAAGGAAGTGCCATTTTGCAGGGGGTGGTCATGTCTGCCATTGAGTTAAAGAAGGGAGATGTTCTTGTAGCTGGAACTTGCTGAGCAAACTCATCCTGCCAACAGAGGTGTGGTGATCTTTGGCAGTGCTGACCTGATTGTGAGACTGACACATCTCTGAAGTGGTGGGTTTTTGCTGTTTCAGAACAGATGCACTTTCAGGATGATGGTCTCCATATCTCAGCCTCTGTCCTATTCCCACTCCCTTAAAACTAACGCTGTTGGCTTCAGCTTGCAGGTCATGGAACTCTTACTGCTGTTACATGCTGTGGAACACTAATCTTTGATATGAGCCTTGAAAGGCTTCATTGTCTCAAAGGAAAACCAATTTTGAAACTGACTCTTCAGATGGCTGCTCCTCTCCACCCGCTGCCCCGTGGCCGTGGGAGGGACAGGCACCCGCCTGGCAATGGGATGTGCTGCGCTCCGCCGCTGCCGTGGTGGATGTCTCAGGGCCAGTGTTCCATAGATGTTGTCTTGAATTGCATCGTGAAAAAAGTGCTTAGAGTTGAAGCTGGTGCTGGGTGACAGTGCATCTGGGTAAGGCAAATGAGAGGCAGTGAGGTGATCTCAGAATGGCATTGATGTGATTAACTTGAGGTCAGGGGTTCACACTAGAGTCCCAGGCTTGGCTTTTTCCTGCCCATACCACTGGACATCTGCTAATTCTGGATAGAGGGGAGAATCCAGGAAACAGCTATCATTGTAGTTCCTGCAGGAGAAAGGAAACTTTGTTAGGACAGTGAGTGCTCCTGGGAAGTTCAACCATGAGCATAAAACATTGTGTTATGGGTGGAGAGGAATGCAGGATATTCACAGACCCCACTGCACTCTGCCTGTGTCTTCTTCCCCCCTGCCCTGGGTACAGCAGTGCCTCTGCCCTGCCTGAGGGCTCTGCCTGCTGTCCTGCCTGGTAGTAAATTGGGACAGAGATTTTTCCATAGGATGCTCTCCAAGGAGCAAGTCCTTAGAGCAGCTCTCTTGGCCACGGGCTGTATCACCCAGTGGGAATGTGGAAGGAGGAGGGTGGTGACACTTTCCTTGTAGCACTTCTGCTCTGGGCAGAGGCTTCTGCATCACTGAGCAATCCCAGAGTTACGTGGCTTTCCAGGGATGAACCAGGACGGGCCTAGTGAGACCATGCCAGGTCTGATGTGGAAAGCACCGTGTTCTGCTGCAGTAGCTTTGTACTCATCTTGGGGTAGCTCTGACAAGCTACTGCTTCCTTTGCTGCCTGGCTTTTTCTTTGCCTGTACTGAGTAGATGAGATAACTCACGAGAATTTTCTTTGCTATTTACATTAAACCTCCAACCAGGGTCAGCTCCTGGCTTAGGTTGCGGAGCTTCTTGCCAGAGGAAAATAACTCAGGTCAAAATCTGGATCTTTTGAAAAGTGACTGCTCTATCTGTGCAGTCACAGCCAGAACTGATGTCTCTCCCTCACACTTTGATTTGAACTGACTTCCAAACTAGAGATTGTTTTGAGGCCAGAAGTGGGAGATGCACATTTTTTCTGTTTACTGAGGGATTCTCACTCCTTCCTGCATTCCCTCCCCACCTCACAGGATTGAACTCACATCTGATGCAGTTCCTGCTTCCTCTGCCCTGTTTTCCACCTGACTTCTCTGGGATCCGTGTCTGAGAGGAACCTGAGCAAGGGCATCGCCATTTGCATGTTAAAGAGCCTTTTGTTTCCCAGCTCTGTGCTGGAGGGCAGAGGTTTATGGGATATCTCTAGAAAGCTGGGCTTGAAATACTTGACAGATGCCAGCTGTGAACGGTTGTAGATTCAAATGAGAGTGTCAGACAGCGACAGCAGTTTAATTAAAACACAAATACTCTGAGGGTTTTTTTGTTCCCTTCACTCTTCCCACTCTGTCTTCCCACCAGAACAGCACCAGGGCTGCTTTTCATTCCATAAAACCTCTCTGCCGGTGCTGCTGCTGCAAACAGCCTCAGTTCTGCGGCAGGGAGGGAGGAGGAAGGGGTGAGGGAGCTGTGGCTGGAGTGAGGCCGGGAGCTCTGGCCAGGTCCTTCAAGCTTACCCGAGCTCGTGTCCCCAGCACGCTGCTCCCAGACTGTTCCCACAGCACTCTGCCCACGCTGCTTTCAGCTGTCCCAAGCCACAGATTTGTTGTCCCCCCCTCCCCGCTCTCTATGCCCGTTCAGCCTCTGCAGGGACACAGAGCAGGCTGGCCCCAAGCCCCTTTCACAGGGGCAAGGCACAGACTCGCTGAAAAGGCACAGGAAGGGCTTCAAATGCTCCCAAGCACTGAGGGAAGCCTTGCTGGCAGCCAAATGGGCTCACAGCTAAAGGGCTGCTCTGGCAGGACAGCAGGAGGCCAGGCACTCACACTGTGCTCACAGACTGTGGGGCAGAAGGAGGAAAGAACAAAACGTTCCCTTACTATACCTCTATTCATCAGTACTTTGGTGGGTTGGAGACTGAGACTCATCCATAGTGGGTGAGTTGTCTGTTCCTTCTCTGAACAAAGGAGAGCAAAAAAGGAGGAAAGAGGAGAGAGGAAATGTTAAAGAAAAGAAGTGACACAGACATTGTTATGAGCTTATTAATCCAGTGGGGAAACAAGTTGATGAATCATCTTTAGAAAAAGTTAGTGACACAAAAACATGTTGGGGAGAACTGTCAGTCTGTTGAGTTGTGCTGGGTGGGCACAGCTGCTCCTCCAGTGGGGCAATCTGTGTTGTGCATCCTCAGACTGTATCCACTCCTGTATTTATATACATACACCTTGGGTGCTATGCTCAGGCACAAAACAAATGCTGATCTGTCTCCAGTTCTTTTTGCACAGGTTGTTGGTGCAGGGCCTAAACTATAAATCCAGCTAACTTCACTTGGACCAGCTGAGAATTCGGCTTGATGTATTTTTGCTGTGAGAGACAAAGTGCAGGGCTTATCTTGTATGGAAAAATAAGAAAAACTGGGATTATCCAAATAGATGTCTCAGCTGGCTGCTCACCAGTTTCGATTCTGATCCTCGTCAATATATTTAGAAGAATTAGGATTGGATGGAGACTGGGACTAAAATTTGAGTTTAGACTCAAACTCTTAAGAGTGGAAATTTCATTATATGGTAAAGGTAGGTACCATTTTGCCTATCATCTTGCTATCCCTTGACTTTTTGTGAAATGGGACCAAGAACATTCTCCTGTTTTAAATGGAAGCACATGCAAAGACCACGTGAGGCTGGATGTCAAATGTGTGAATTTAAAATCCAGGTAAGCCTAAGGGGTTGTGGTTATGGTTCTCCTATTTAAAGTGTAGTCACAAGCAGGGCTGGAGTAAAACCAGAGGTCAAACCTGGCCATAGGTGACCAGGGTAATTAAAGGGCAGGAGATTTTCCAGTGGCTGCACAGTGAAATGTTTTCAAAGTTAGTCCCAATTCATGACTCAGGGTATCAGATCTGTTTTCCTATTCAAAGGACTAGGGGTATTTTGAGGACTGTAGTGTCAGATCCAGCTGATCTCACCAAAATCTCATCCCCTAATCTGGGAAGTGCTGAGTTAGATGGGATCTGGAAGTGACCTTTATTTCACGTGGCAGGACAGAATTGCTGGACAGAGATTGCTAGAGAATACCCATGGGAGCTTTCAAAAGGTTGTTTATTTACTCCTGGAACTCCCTGCCTTGTAAAGGGGTGCCAAAGAACCAAATTACTGTATTTACATGAGTAATGGCTACCTATGTGTAATGCCTCCCTTCACACTCTGGTGAAGCACCTTCATGTTAGTGGTAGCTGAAAAAAGATGCACTTAATAGTCATGCAGACACATTGCTGGGGAAAACTGAGCAGAAAAATGAGGTTGCTGCACACACAGGTATGGCAGGCACTGAACCTTGTCTCTGCAACAAGGTGTTGGTGTGGACAGTGTGATGGCTGCTGAAAAAGAAACATCAGCTATTTCAACATAAGAAGACTGGAGGAAGGAGACTGTCCAAGCAGCAGGAACCTGCAAGGCTTCTTTCCCTGTCAGTCTGACACTGCTTGGAGCAGTGCTGCTGGGTGTGGATGGCTCCGGTCAGCCTAAACCAGAGCTCCATCACCACAAGAGCACAGGTAGGAGAACGGAAATGCTCCGTGCAGATACAGGCTATGGAGCACCTGGGAAACATTCCCCATAGCTGTGCTTGTGTGTGGGGTGCTTTTTCTCACCAGCACTGAGTGAGGTGGCTTCTCTAACCTGACCCCAGGGACACTCACCCAGTCTGCCACGTGAGAATGTGGTGGGGACTGCCCGGCGGCGTGGCTGCGAGCTCGCTCGACGGCGTGGAACTCCTCTGGCTGTGAGGTAAGGCAGCTGGAAAACAACCAAGGGTGGAGAAAAACGACTGGTGAGGTGAGAACACAAAGGTCAGGGTGGTTCAGAAGCATCAGCTGGTCAGACCAGCAGAAACATGTCTGGCTGTGAGTAAATACAGCCTGGGACAGGCCTCGCCCTGTTCCTGGGTGACTGTGCCTGAACACGGCACAGGAGCACAGCCTCTGCTGACACTGCTGCATGTCACAGGCTGGATCCGGCCTCAGCTCTGCAGGAACACTCAGACTCCAGCTGAATACAGCCACCCAGACTCTCCTGATCCTGCCTGGGACACACCATGCTTCTCCTGGGACACACCATGCTTCTCGCAGCACAGAAGCTTGGTTGCTGCTGCCTGGACTCCACGGGTCCTGAACTGGAGGAGCTCAGCCTGCCAGGCTCAGGCTCCTGCTTCCAGGGGTGGTGGGAGATGCTTTGTGTCCCTAGGAGCCAGGGCTGCCAGTGGTGAGAGGCTGGACAAGTACACTGGTCATGTGCTAAGGAGGAAGACAGCTCTGAAGATTTCAAAAGCTGCCAACTTCCTTTCACTGTGCATTTGTAAAAAATGCTTGGCTTTGTTGACAGTCCTATTAGGGACCAAAGAAAGGCTTAGCTTACTTGAACGAAGACAGAAGCAATCTGGATTAAAAACGAGAAGTGTTTCTTGGGGGAATTTCCCTGGTGAAGGTCCAGCAAATAAGTCCACCTGACCAATCTTTCCTCCTCCTCAAGTCCATACAGTGTTGACCCTCTGAATTTAATACATGCCTGGGAGTCTGATCCTCTTTGAAGGACAGGGTGCAGCCCAGTAGACCTATCAGATAAGACTGATCAGCTGAAATGATGGAGGCTTCTACCTGGCACCCCTCTCTGCTGTTAAATTCTTTAGCTGCTGCCAAATGACTCTTAAAGGGAAAACCGAATTTTAGTTTGCTTCTTGGAGCTGACAGCTCCTGAGGTCAGTATCCTCCCACACCTGTGATTGGGAACAGATGCTGAACACAAAACCCATCTATGCTGCCAACTGGTCAGGCCATGCAGCGATTACTGAGCACACTTGTGCTGCACAGGTATCACATTTAGGTTTGAAGACCCACCTGAGTGGGGGAATAGACTGACTGACAGTGATTTTTATGTGCTCTCACCCCAATGCCACAATTTGCCTAAACTGGTACCATTTCCAAGGCTAACCAAAAGCCTTCCAGTGTTCAAACATTTTCTCTTGCTGCATGGAACAGAAATATCCATTAACCAAAGGGAGGAAGACAGATTTTCATAGGGAGACATGGGATGGTTCCAGCAGCTACTTGGTTGTGTCTTGGTCCACACCTGATTCTCCTGTGAGTGTTGGCATCACACACAAATCAGCCTCTTCTTGGGCAGCTGTTGTTGGCCCACGAGGAGCCTGTGTCAAACCGCCTCTGACTCCATGCTGGAGTTGGCAGTGAGTGCAGGGCCCCACTGGTGCCAGCGTGGTGGTCACCATGGACTGGACACCATGCTGGGAAGGCAGAAGGGCAGCAGCCAGCATGGTTGGACAATGCACTGGTCTGCCTGGGAGGCAGTGACAAGCAAGGCCAGAGCAATGGTGTCTCCCATGCTGAGGCATGTGGCTCTGTTTTTTAGCAAGTCCTTGATCTGTCTACACTGCTGGACAAGCAGTGACTGATGGCCAGTAAATATTTAACCTTGGTCTCTTTCACAGCACATTGTGGCCTTCTCAGTGTAATGAATTTGACTGTTTTCTTACTATTTAATATTAACAGCACAGAGGAGTGCAAAGCTCTGTACATGACGCAGAGGCACAATACTGCACAAACTTTGGCACTCTGAATTTCAGGGTATTATCAGCGGAGTTATTGGAGATCCATGGGAAAACCAAGTCTCAGCAGTGCACAACGATGTCATCGCCCAAACATTTTTGTGGGGGGTGGAGGGGCTGGGATGCCCCACTTAACCTTTCTCATGCTTTTGGTGTTCCACTGAGGACATGCATTCTCCTTGTCTGTGCTGAATCCCTGCTTACTTCATCGTTCCCCTCACTGTGATTATGAATAGTGATGCTCTCTGTGGTTTTGTCACCTTCAGCCTCTAGTGCCATCACCCAAAACCTAACTGCACTCTGAGGAAAGACCTGGCAATAACTGGGCTTTGGGTCCTCTCTGGCTTTTGAGCACATCATTGAGAAGTGATGACTTCCATGGAAAAACATTCCCACTTGATGAATGCCTTGGACAAGGCTTTCCCCGCAGTGTTACACCTCCAGGCTTGGTAAGCAGTGTCTGAAGGCCAGACAACATGCTGTGGCCTGGCACTGCTCTCCAGCTGGGATGTAATGCCTGGCACAAATCCTGGCTGAGTGAGGCTCCCATCCCTCCCGCCCCTCTGCCCGGGCCTGGCTCTTACCTGATGTTGCTTTACACATCTGAGGCATTCTCGTGACCCGGCTGTGTGCCACAAAGGTGCTTTGAGAAGATGTGCTGTACTGGGAGCTGCTGTCTGAGGAGGTGGAGCTCGTGTGCGACAGGCGGCTGTGCTCCTTGTGGGAGGCCGTGGACCGCTGGTACCAGAGCCGCAGCTCGTCCGACACCGCAGTCCTACCCGAGCCTTTCTCGTGGCCCTCCCTGCCCAGAGATGGAGTCCTTATGATCTGGGAGCGGGACGGGGTGAGCCTGACTGAGTCCACTTCATCCCCGTGCCAGTTCTCCTTAAACATCCCCCCTGCTGTGTAGGAGTTGGAGGTTTTGAATTGTGCTTTCACGCTGTAGTGTCCCTCCTGGTCGTTCTCCAGGCTCCGCACCACCACGGGCGTGGAGCTGCCCTCGATGTACAGGGGATATTCTTTGATCCTGTACTGGGAGGAGGGTTGGCTCTGGCTGTGCAGGTAGACACGGTGGTGTCCCGTCCCGTTCCTTGCAGCCAGGTTGGGCATACTCCCTGAATTGGAAGAGACCAGGTTGCCTGCTGATTTGTGCCTTTGCCTCTGCCGTTCTCTGGCTTTCGACGGGGAATCCTCTGCCAGGGTGGAGTAGTTGGGGTTCATCTGAGCAGGGTAGTAGTGCTCCGAGCTGGAATGGCTGGTGCAGGAAGAGCAGTCGTCCATGGGGTCAGAGCCATTACTGCTACGAGTCCTTGGGGTGTAGAAATCAGGGCTCCCCGTCTCATTTTCTGAGCCGAGGAGCTTTCCTTGTGACTCCAAACTGGAGCTCCGGTGTCTAAAGTGCTGAGCTAAGCTGTGCAGTCTGGTTGGGCTGATATCTACTGACCTGCAGGTACAAAACAGGCTGTAAGTCAACAGGTCGAATCATTCCCCATCCCTGTCTGTATACACAGCCAGCAAAGGAATCTGAGGGTATTGGAAACCTGAACCCTTCCAGCACTGCTTGGGGCTGCTGCCTGCAATGCAATCTGCTTCCCTGCTGCAGGGCTTGAGGTGATTAGGTCCTGTTCCTGTTCCACTCCAGTTCCTTGGTGGTGACATTCAGTCTGCAGGGACATAAATCCCTGCCCAGCCCAGCCCCTCCGTGGTTCCCACCCTGGGAAAAGCCCAGTCTGAAGGGTAAAGTCTGGGAACCTCAAGCCCTGGCTTTGCTGGTTCATCTCGCTCATGGCAGAGCTGTTTGGATCAGCATCATCCCTTTGCTACCAGGTTCACCTCGTGCCACCCTACAAATCCCAAAACCTCACAAGCCACAAAGGTGGTGAGATTCCCTTGCAAGTGGCCCATGAAAGTCCTGCATGGGTACAATCCACCTGATGAGAGAGAGACAGACAGACAGACAGACTGCCCATACTTAGCCCTGAACGTTGTGATTTCTCCACTGGCCATTGAAAAAGCCACCCTTTGTCAAGCAGCTTGGTGGTCCTGGGGCCCAGCCATGGGGACCACGTGTGGGACTCTCACTGGTGACAACCCTCAGGCAACCACCCCAAATCACAGTTTACAAGGCTTGATTCATGGCCAAGTCTGGGAGGTCTCTATTCACCCTGACTGTTTGAAGAGCTCCACCCATCCATTCAAGGAGCAGAAACACATCTATGTGATGGATGGCTAAGGCCAGGGCATGCAGCTCATGAATGAGCTACAGACTGAGCAATGGTTGTTTCAAACACCCAAATGGCCTCTACCCAGTCAAGGCCACTTCTCAAGCTCTGTGCCAGGCTCATTTCTCATACAGCTTGGCTCCAGCATTAACAGGCATTGCACCTTTGAGAGGTACCCTCAGCCAAAAGTTTGTAACAAACTTAACCCAGGGCTTTAATGCCTTGTATTTTCTCTGCCCAAGGCTGATGTGCTGGCATGACTCTTGATTTATTCTGAGCTAAATGATGGTAGCACTTCCCCTTAGGGCAGGATACCGACCAGCACACAGCTCTGGCTCAGCTCTGCTCCCTGCAGTGTCCATGGAGTTTGCCACAAAAGCAAAAGAGCAATGAAGCTGAACAGTTTGTAAAAATCCTGTTGATAATTGCAGTCAACTTTGGCCCCACACATCAAATCACCTCCCTTACACACTTCAGCTCTTTCCTCCATCAACCCTGGGCTAAATTCCACTGCCCCCTGGATCCCTGGCTGGATTGCTTCACACAGGCTCTTGATCTCCCTGTAACATCACACACCCGCAAACATTTTATCCATGAGGGAAAGTTACCACTATTCAACATTTTGTATCAGACAGGAAGCAACATGTTCTCTCCAGCTGGATCCATGGAGGAATTTACAGCAGAATTTAGCAGTAGCACCACATGCACTTTAAAAGTGGCTTGTAGAGCCCTATAAACAGTCCAAGATGAAAGATCCCAGCAGAAGAAAAGCTTAAACACTTCAGGGGAGGGATGAGGGGCAGAATCGTGTTTATCTGAAGGGATTTCGTGATGTGACTTCAGGAGAGATTCTCTACTGGCATGAGCACATGAGCCTCTTATGTGAACAGGAATGGTTTGTGTCCTTTCCTGAACTGGGAATTAATTCATACCCTGAGGGAAGGATAAAGCAAGGAAAATTTATTTCAAGGTAATCCAGGTGAAACTGGAGCTGGGAAGACTTACCGCGTGGAGTGGACGTAGTGCGGACTGCGTACCCGTAGATCTGGAGTCGACGGCATGCTGGACTGGGAATTCCAGTGGGGAAGGCTCCGGATGGGGCTGTTCTGCAGTGAGCTGCTCCCTCCTGCCTCGGCACAGCTCCCAGTGCTGGGGAACCGCTTGTGACTGCTGGAGAGGAAACACCCTGCTTCAGCTCTCCCATGGGAATTTGGGGAAGTGGCTCCCATGCATGTTTCCAGATCTCAGGCACGTGCCTTGGATCTTGCTGGGATGAGTGGGAGCTGGGTCAGCTGCTGCTCTGAGCTTGTGTCCCAGCGCTTGTGCTTCTACAGTGACAGCGGTCAAAGCCAAGCCCTGTCAAAGCCCTCAGATGATCCACCATCCTTCCCTTCTGCATGTTTTGTAGAATAACACTGAGATACCAAACAGCAATCATGTGGCTGTAGCCTATTTTTATGACCTGCCTATTGGCCAAAACACTTAAAAGTCTCCTTTTCGTAAGGGACAGCTCTGTAAATTTTGAAAGGGTTCCCGCCTGTCCCTCCCGAAAGCAGAGAATATCTCTGTGACAGAGCTTCAAGAGAGCTGGCTCACCTGGAATGGCTGTGCGAGGAGCGTTTCTTGACCTTCTCATAGGGCTCATCCAGGGATGACTCGCTCCACATCTTGGGTTTGATGGGGGACTTGTCGTAGTCGTTGCGGTGGAAGTGCATCTGGCGGAGGCCCTCCAGCGACTGCGGCGGGGGCGGCCGGTTGTGCAGCGGCGGCCGGGGCGGGAGGCCTTTGTGTGGGGACTGCAGAGGGGAGATGGTGCTGGTGACCTGAGAGTCCTCTGTGAAGAGAAGGGAGAGAGCTGATGGCTGTGTGACACCTCCAATGGCAGCACAACCCCAAGAGATGCCACCACACCCCCAGAGCCTGCTTCCTTTCCCCGCTTCCCCTGGCTGTGTTTGGGGGCAACCTGAAGAGCTGACTTTCAGAAGGGCACTGGCTGACATTCCCATTTTGGGAGAGAATGGCCAGCAAGAATGTGTGACACATTAAAACTGAAACTTAAGGGAAAATAAGGGGGCACTCTAGGACTGTCCTTTGAGATAATTCAGAGTGGTAACCACAGCAATACTCACTGCTCCAGGCCTGAAGCCTGACTACAAGATAGAGTCAGGGGAAAGCAAGCATTTTTGCTCCTGGGATCTATCAGTGAGCTATTACACAGAACAGTAATTCTATTTGGAGTGCCAATCAGGAGTTCACACATCCCTCCCTGCTCTCTAGAACACACACCAGCCAACATACCATCCTCGAGAACAAGGGCATCTGAGAGGGAGCTGTCTTCACTGGCAATGTTTCCTTCTGAAGAGAAGAAAATACAAAGATGGTCAGATGGTCCCAAGATTTGCAGCAACTGATCTCTGACCTCTGAGTCTTAGCCTTAAGCAGCCACCCACACCTTCCTCCTCACAGAGCAAGAGGCAAAATGCCTATGAACAACTGACTCAGCCCACTCTCAGTCTGGGAGGGCAGAGCTGCAGGTCAGGTCTCTCAGTAGCAGGCTGCCTTTCAAAGAGCTGCTAACTCTTTTCAATAATTGGGGATTAAGGTTGAGTTACAATCCCCAGAGGATGCACACTGGCACAGTGCCATCAGTGAGATTCACATCTTGGCCCTTAAGGACTCTGGGTTTGATCCACCTTCTTAAAATGATCATCCTGTTGCTAACTAAAGGCTCACTCTAAGTACCAGTTCTGTGGAATCCGAGGAAGTGTTTTCTGAGCATCCTCTGCAGCAGGAAGAAAAGCTCTCAGGTCCTTGGCATGCAGATTTTTGAGCTGCCTCCCCCAGCCTGGACTCATGAGTCCCCCAATGAGGACTCATGGCTGTCTGTTATCCCTGACTGAGGTGCAACTTGGTACCCAGGTCACAAACACAGCAGCTCTAATCTAAGTTCCTGCCACAAAGGCACAGAGAAAAGCTCTGCAAGTCAAAGGGAAAGGGAAAAATCCGCAAGGGAGAAAGAACCACGGCAGAAAGTTAATGGATTTCACGAAAAACCAATCAACAATCCAGTAAACCATAAAGTGCCCTGAGAATTACATTGTAAAAAAAAAAAAAAAAAAAGAAAAAGAAAAGAAATACTTGAACACAGCAATGACACTGCTCCCACTTTGATTTTACAGATGCCTTTGAGCTAGAAAGCTCATCCCAATCTGCTAACATTAATTACATTTGTACAGCACTTGCTCTGGAGGAGATGCCAAGAGAGCGATTTCATAGGTGAACAAAGGAGTCACAGCCTGCTCTGCTGACACCCTGATCATCCACAGCACAACACAGCTTGCTGCTGTGACCCAGCACATCCCTAATGCACAGCACCCTCTGACAGCACCCCTGCGGTCCTCCAGGCAGGACAGGGGAGAGGAGGGAGGGGAAATTTGGTAAGAACTTTGCTCCCTGCCCTCACAGACCCTTGGTGACGCTGTGGGCACTAAGTCCCACTTACCATCGATGATCAGGGAGGCTCTCTGGGTTGGCTTCTTCCCAGATTTGATGCGATACTCGTTGATGGCGTTCTCGATCTCCTGCAGTTTCTTCAGGGCATTCAGGTAGGATGTCTTCCTCTGCTTCTTCAGCTTTTTGCTGACGTTCGGGTCGCTCGCCAGGCGCCGCGCAGCCTCCGTGATCTGGGACTGAATGGCAAATTCCCTCTCCAGCCGCTCCAGCTCTGCCTCCTGACGGAAGGCAAGTGGATTCTGGTTACCACCCAACTCCCTGAGCCCAGCTGTGTGGAAGCTCTCCTGAACCTGACCAGTGGCCTCCAACTAAGGCTCTCCATCAGCAAAGCATCCACAATCATGCTGCTGCCCTCAGGGCCTCCCTGAGCATACCCATCTCGCCTTCACCTGCTCACACGAGTGCCTGGAAGCACAGCTGGTGGAAAGGATGACCCATACAAGGAGGACATGTGTGCTCCAGCCCTGATGTGCTGTTTGACTTTTCATGATGCTCAGTATGGCCACGTTCAGTGGTGCTCTACTGCACATTCATCCTTTTACACCCATCTGGGGGTCACACGTGCCTCCCACCTGCCCCTTCTCCCTGTTTCCTATCTCCATATTTCAGCCCCATTTGATTTCACTGCTACATATTGTTGCAAAGCTACAGCTTTAATCTTGACCAAGGTTTGCTTAGCACCCACCAAACTCTTTGAGGTAAAACAGGGCAAAGATGTTTCCCTGTTTTGAGGTATCTCCTGTTTCGAGGTAAAACAGGAGATGCACTCCTCCCCAGTGTATGGCTGTCAAAATCCAGGGGTGAGAATGAGCTGAAGTAATTATGGGCTGCTGCAACTGACGGCACTAGAAGATTGTCTCCTTGAGTTACCAGCCAGGAGGGTGACCTCAGAGCCAGCAGTGTGTAACAGCAAGCTCCCTGTATGCCAGACAGAACCAGTGCCACCAGTGTTAGCCCTTGCAGGGTCTCAGCTGAGTTTTTAAATGCAGCCAGGTGTACCCTGGAAGCTACCTATCCATTTCTGGTTATCCTCCAAAGTCAAGGGATTTAGGACATTTATGCCAAAGCATAAGCTGATATAGAGCTTCCCAGTCTGCATCAGGACCCCAAGCTGTGAACTTCAAAGGGCCTTGCTAATCTGCAATGGATCTGGCTACCTCCCCCAGCTCAATGGAATTAGTCTGCTAGAAAGAGGAACCCAGTACATTGCAAATTTTTAAAAAAATGACAGGTTTTTCTACTTTTAGTGAATGGTGAGACAGCCATATATTCATGGAGATCCCCATTACGCAAATTCAAATCCTCTCTTTGTTCAGCAGCAGCGTAAGAGCTGATGCTGTGGGATTTAATCGGACTGAAGTTATTCTCTGAAGTTTTTATTCTGGGCTTCTGGCTTAAAAAATACACCTTTGCTATCAGTGGTGACTCAGCATTGCCTTAAAACTATAATTATAATTTCCCTCACTTCACTTAAGACTGAACCCACCTTCTGTCTTTTAAACAGATCCTTTTTTGCTTTGAAGAATTTATAAACTCTGTTAGTGCCAGACTTATTAAAAGTGAACTTAACACCATGGGGTTTTAAGGCTTGGAACCTGATTCATCATCTTCTGGTAAAATCCTTCCCAGAGTCAGGAATTACAGGCCAGGTAAAGGTGATTACCAAGAAAAAAAACTGGACCCTTCCTTGCAAGTCTTGCTCTGACAAGGGTCTTGCTAAAGGTATGGTGAGTTTGATGTGAGCTGTAATTTCAGACCTTCACAGATTCAGCTCTGAATCATTCAGTATATCCTAGGAAAAATGTATTAATTTTCCTCCTGTCCATAATTGTCTATTTTCCTCCAGTGAGGCCCCTGTAAACAAAGCCTTGGGAAATGAGAGCTATCATCTGCCTTCAGATGGAAGTTCCTTGCTTCAGGTCCTTGTCATAGTTGGTAATTTCAGTCCTGGATTTACGTGGTTGAGAGAGTACTTCACCTTTTGCTTTAAATTGATTTTCCAGTGTTTGTACTTGCTGAAAAGTGCATGAAAACCATCACTAGCCTCCCTAAACGCATTCCAACTGGCAGCCAAACACAGCTCAACATCATTCTTCGAGAACAGAAATTTATGGTTTTCAACACAGCCTTAAAATTTGACAGACGAAGAGAGAGGTAGAGAAAAGCTGAGTCAGCGTGTTTGGATTGCTGGTGCCAAAGGCAGAGTGGGGAGGGGCTGCTCTCCCTTCCTGCTCTCCCCACCTAACCTTGCCACTGGAGTAAGGAGATTCCTCACCCGCTGGCCCCAAAAGCTGCCCTGTAGCAATAGGAGCTGGGGAAGCTGGAGATCAGGTTATAACTGAGCAGCCAACAGACTGCAGGGGTTTTAGGAGTAATTCAGCTAAGACATGCTTCCCTTTGAAAAGCTTAATTAAATGTGCTAGTTCATGAATATTTGACTGCAGTGGAATTCCTCTCCCAGGCTCCATTGAGAACAAAACTAAAGAGCTCCAGCTGTTTATTTTTTCAGCACAAGGAAAATGCCAACAAAACGACAAACAGTTAATTCCCTGGCTGAACTGAGCCTCAAACCACACAGTCACACCAGCTTCAGTCTCTCCTCCTACAAAAATAAAAAGGAAACTCAAGACTGGAATATACACAAGTGTCTTGAGACAAATGTGCCTCCACAGACAATAGTTGTTCTGTGAATCCGGTCCCGCCTTACAGCTGCTGCAGGCCTGTTTTCACAGCCACGGTTCAGGGCACTGACCCAGCACATTGTGGGAGCAAGGAAGGGAACAAACACTCCCTGGCAAACTTAGAAAAATGTAACTCCAGCTCCCCATAGGTAGGGATGAAGGCTCTTTTGTTTAAGGACTGGGGAGCAAAATGCTTTTATCTTGCTGTGGCAGGGCTGAGATGGATAATGGTGATGCTTTTCCCCCTGCTTAGAGGGGGCCTGAATTTGGATTGCTACTGGAGTGGAAAGCAAGCGGCTGTTTGCAAAAACAAGACAGGCAGAATCAGGGCTCAGATGGCTTGGGGGGCTCCTGATACGCTCCCTGCTCACACAAATCACTGCACTTTGTCACCAGAGCACTTGCATTGCCATGGTCCAGTTATCACCCAGGCTAATTCTATTACCTCTAGCAAAGCCAGGGCTGAAACTCAAGCATTTCACCTTTACTCCAAGTCTGAAGTAAAGCCCCCAACTCTCTCACTGCTTCCCCATTCTGATGGATATAGAAAAACCCCACATGGGTACTGCGACCAATTACAGTAATTTAAAGCAAAAATGACCGCAGGACTGATGGCTTCTGTGTGATGCTCAGTGGACATCTTAGAGACACGGGTCTGGAAGGGAAGGGCACAGCCTCACCTCTCCCTTAGGCAGGATTTTCTGCTCATCCAGTTTAAAGGCAGTTCCTATTCTTCTCCTTACAATAGGTGGCTCCTCCCCAGGATCCAGGGGGTATTCTCGTGGCAGCTTTCCTGTGAGCTCCTGTAAGCAGAAAATGCTGTTAGTGCTCTGGGAAATCCTGCAGCAGAGCAAAGCACAACACCACTCTTGTGTGACCCTAAAATGACAGGCATTCATTAACAACATATCCAGTTCAGCCAGCTGATAACCACACAGGAGAGCACCCAGCCCTGCAAACTCAGAACCTGACACCGAGGGTGGGGAGCTTTTCTCTAACCTGTGCATGAATACAGACCTTTGTGGCCTGCCCTGGGCAGGTCTGTAAGTGGTGCCCAACCCTAGGGAATCAGGGCCTGAGGCTGAGCAGGCTGCAGCACACAAGCTTTCATCTCTGCTGCAGGGTGAGCAGGAACCAAGAGCTGCTATCTGCTGAGCTACTTCTGAGAGGGGTGAGCAGACCCGAGAGCCTTCCTGCAGGATGCAGGTCTGCTGAGTCAGAAAGCCGCAATGGTAACAGCCATGCAGGTTATGACCTGCACAGAAAAACATTCCCACCTGATTCATGATGTGTCTGAGAGGAATGCAGTGGAAATGGCCACTAAAAGCAGTGCCTGGTACCTCATTGCCTGTCTGATAACACTTCATGTATTAGAGTGCCTTCCAAGCCCCAGCGATATCATGGGCAGCTTCGGAGCAATTACTAGCTGATACTCTGTCAGACTGATGGGGTTATTTGCAAAGATTTGTTCAAAATCTGAAGCAAACCCCACAGAATTTCAGAATATGTGTAACACAGGAAGCAGCAAGCACCACTACTGATATAAATGCTGTGGGGTTTTTCCCCTGGACTACACAATACAGGCACACATATCTGAACTGAAGGCATTGAACTCCCTACAGAAAAAGGCAGGGGCCTGACTACCAGCACAGCCCCAATTCCTTGTACTTAAAAGTCTCCCCATGCAGGACAAAAGGCTTTTGTGTTCCTTAGCATCAGCCTTGAGAGGATCCAGCTGGCAGAGTAACCTAAATCATCTGAATCCCAAAGAACAGCAGCTGACCTTAATGCGAGTGTGGGTGCACAGCCCAGTCCCTGCCTGCCCTGGCCTCTCCCCCACTCCCTAATGGGCTTTTTTCTTTCTACTCTTTTCAGGCCACTAGGAAACAAGGACCTGGCCTTTTCAAATCTTCCCTTTAAGTAATTCCCAGCAAAATGGGTTTGCAGCAGAGCTCTGTGTCGACATGCACAGCCCCCTGTTGCGAGAGGCATGGCTGCATGTCTCAGAGTCCCTCTCTGCATCACCCCTCCAGCCCTGTGGGGTTATTTCAGTTTTTCTTTCAAAATGCGTTCCTGCTACTGAGATGATGCTCTAAGCACTGCACTGAGACACAGATTCCTGTATCCTATCCTGAGGGTAACAGGGATATTTTCTTTATAACTCCTAGATTAATATGAAGCAGGGCAGTGGCGAAAGAGTTAATCTGCTGTAAAATCTGTAAAGATCAGAGCAGGACAAAATTAATGTGGGCTACCATGCTGCCTCCACAAGCTAAAAAGTATTCAAAGGCACGATCATGAAATGTAATCTAAATTAATAAGTAAGTGGAGTAGTGATGGCCTAAAGTAACCTGATGCCAGCATTATGAATAGTTCTGGCCATGCTTTCTTAATTATGCCACCACTTTCAAGTCTTTTTTATCTCCTGGTCTGCCACCTTCTTCCTCTGTTTTGGCCATTCCCATGCTGAAGCAGAAAGGATGAAGGGCAGCCTGAGAGGAAGCTTTCAACTACCAGCTGCTGATGGATGAGCTGTAGAGTTGCAAGATGGGATCAGATTCCAAGTGTCCATTAACTGCCTCTCTCAAATCACCTATGGAAAGCACGAACACTTTCTACCAGCTCTTAACGTGCTGACAGATGGGCTCTGGCCAGCCTTGCCACAGCACATTAAGGAGTTATTGCTCCTCATCCCCAGCTCCATGCCCCAGTGGGAGCTTTTGCCTGCATCCTGGCTGCTCCTGAAGTGCTTGAGGCTGCACCAAAAACAGGGCTGGAGCTAAAGGGAAGGCACTGGGCTGTGAGCTCCTGCAGCTGAGACACAGGCACATCTTCCCCTGCATCCGGTGCTGCGGCAAGGATTAGTCACCGGCAGCCAGGCAGGGTCAGCTTAGGGTAGTAAATTCCTCCGGGCCAAGTAGAGCCTCCAGACCTTGACTGTCAGCCTCTGAAGAGCTGTGATTTTTTTCCTGTGGATGATCTCAGCTCAATGGACCTAAGAGATTGGATCTGGTCCTGTGACCTTTTTCACAGCACAAGCTGTTTGCTGAAATCAACCAGGACTTCTCCGGTGGGAAGAGATTGCTCCCGTGGAGTAAAGAATGGGAACAGGGGCAGCAGAGATTTCTGCTGACATTCTTTGTTGAGAGTATTTTCCCCAGCTTGCTCTTTTTGGCGTTAAAACTATACGATAATTGAAATAAAGTGCAATGAGACCTGAATCGGTGACCCATTTCTCCCATTTTTGTTAAAAGGTAGATACACATCAAATATTAAGCAAGACCTGGAAGATCTCTGTGCCACTGTCTGCAGCCAGCTTCCTGTTGTATTACACATCACTATTTGTTGTTAAATCAGATACTCAGGCCTAGTAAACATGGGAAGATTGCTGAATGGCCTGAGTATGCTGCTGCTAATCTCCACACAGAGCTGCAGCAGGGCTGTGATTTCCCCAAACATTCAATTCATCTCTAAAGGGCCTTCTACGTACTCCAAAATGAACTGGCAGGTGAGTGGGAAACTTACGAGTTCCTGAGCTGTCCTGCATGTCCTGGGATGACCACAGTATTTCCCCTTTGCAAGGTCTGCCACCACACTGGCTTTTGTTCCAGCAGTGCCAGAGCTGACTGGATAAAGGCAATCTACATGGAGCAGATAAGACCTTGTGTGCTGTGTGGAAGAGCATGCTTGGAGAAGAAAAGCATGTAAAACTGGGCCTGCTCCAAGAAGAAAGTGTGCCAGCCTCAGGGCTTTTTTTGCTAATGGAGTCAAAAGTATCTGAGAAGTGATGACCAGCACATAGGACAGCCTTCCTATGCCATTTAGGTAGCATAATATTCTCATCAAAGTTAATAAGAAGCCTGCTGAATGCAACTTGCTCACAATTTCAAACAACAGACATGGATGCTGAGCACCCTTCTAGCCCCAAGCCAACTGGGTACCCAGCTGACTGGGGTCTCCTTCTCTGGGGGAAAAAAGTCCTGGACATTGCAATCTGGAGTTGAAACAGCTGGATCTCCCTGAGGCCATTGTACAATGGATTTTGGAAGAGGAGACTGTGGAAGGAATCTCATCTCCTGACCCCACCCCACCTCCAAACAACAAGCATGCTGTAACAAAGCCAGAAACAAAGTGTTACAGGTTATAAAATGTCCACTGCCTACCGCTTCCCGCAGGCACAGTTTCTTTAGCTCTTCCAAACGTTGGCGCAGTGTCTCTTCCAAAGCTTCTTGCCTGGACTTCAGTGCAGCCAGCATGTCTTTCTTGGCCGACTGAGAACTGTCTGACTCTTGGGAACCTGTCAATAAACAATGATTTCACTAGGCCAGCTGACAACAATACACATCTGGAGTGCTTGTAATTTTACCAAAGCCTGGACACAGTCCTTCCAAAAAGAAATTGGAGTATGACATGAAGCAGGTGTTACCCAGTCATGTCTGTTTACAGCTAGTCCTTAATGTTTAAGCTAACAGTCAGAGATTGGACAGTGGAGCACATAAAGATGTTTGTAATCAGTATCTGGAAAAATAAAAGCAGCAAGATTATTCATCTAAAGATCTTAGAGGAAACCCACACACAAAACCCATGAAAGCTCCCAATGGCAAATAACAGTACAGTTTACAAAGCCCTGGAGATGCATTTTTTGGAAATTAAGCCCAGGAGAAACCATTAGACAATACAGCCTGCTTCTTAAGAACTGCAATTATCCTAGTAGCAAACATGTAATTCAATCCACTTACAGGGCCTGTTCTATGAAAAACTGTAATGGAACAAAATTACCTAGCAAGATTCCTGTAAAACACACCAAAAAACCCCAATCATAGCTCCTTCTAGGGTAGTAGCTGTTTCTGTGAAGATGTAGGTCGAGATACTTAACTGCGTGTCCAAATGGTTTGCCTTTCAAGTGGCAATTACCAGCAACTCCCACTGAAGTACCTCTGTGCATTAAATCAGACTCTGTTGCTCAGATGTCATGACAACATTTGTAATTTCAGCTCTTCAGGGGAACTTCTTGATGAAGCAACCTCATCCTTTGTCACTATGTTTCACCCACATGCAATAAAGGATGGATATTCTCCTTATCCTTCCTTTTTCTGCTGGTGTACCAATAGAAACATTTTTTTTCAGCAGTGACCTGTTCCCTGACCCTTTTAAGCAATGGCACAGAGAAAGCAGACCTTTATCATTTGCAGCAGTCAGATACTACAGGATGCTGCATGGAATTTTCTGTTCACCTGTCATCAGATGGGGGTTACATGGGGGCTCCTAGATAATGTTTGCAGCTTGGCATCCAAGTGTTCAGTGAAAACACTCAGCCCAAGGAGGTTGAAAAAGCTGTTATTTCACAGAGCTTTGGAAGGAACCTGGGAACAATTCTTTATTTTGGCAGCAGAACAGTGAAATTTGTGCTTTCAGCTTCATCTTTCATTGCTACTATTCCAGCAGACCATTAAAGCTAAAGTGAAAGAGGATTGAGGCAAAAATTGCCACAAAACAGTTCTGCATTGGCCCAGGGGGAGCAGAGAATCTCACAGATCTTTTCCGCCACTATTTTCTGCAGTTTTCATAGAGGAAGACAGCTGGCTTTTATTCAAAGAAACACCACTCTGCTTCCTTACACCTTTTACTGGGCTGTCCTGAAGTGGGAGCGGGTAAAGAGATGTCTCTAAAGGTCAGCCTGGTTGAGCATTACCAGACAAAGGAGGAGAACCTCATGGTAAGATGTTTGTTTAATTGCTGTAGTCATGCTCATTTTATTTGTGTTTGCCCTTTTAAAGCAACAAAACTCAACTCTGCAGACACGTCTGTGCTGGAAGAACCTGATGGGACCTTCTAGAGGAGCCCTGTATTTGCACTGGCAGGGAAACTCCTCTCCAGCACTTAGTAATTCTTAGTAATTACCCTGGTGAGCAGTTACAAGCAACACTGAACTGCTGAATTTCTTATGGACTTGTCAACAAACTGCCGAGTCCCGGTAAAAAGTTGCTCATGATTCCAGCAGATGTTTTGAACCTTTTTTCTTTTATGACAACTTTAATGACCTGCGTTTTCCTTTCAACTGCTCTTCCCCTTTCCTTCCTCTGTCTGCTCCACGCCAGCCTCAGATTTATTTTTAAAAGCTATTCCTTTTTGCTGTGTGGGTTGCCACAGCAGCTACACAGAAACATTGAAAAGCATATGAACAGCCTGGCCAGACACCTGTGCTGGTTCGGGGTATGCCCACAAGAAGGAAACAAAAGGCTTCTGGCTGAGCTGGTACGGACCCAAATCAAGCACAGACAGTTCACAGCATCTGCTCCAGCTGTGCTTTCCCTGTGTGAGAACCACGCTGGACTCAACCCTGATGCCATTGGCGCACATTTTCTCCACTGAGTGCACATTCTGCCATCTTTTTCACTGCTCCCAAAAAGTAAAGGAACTGGAGGGGACCTGGAAGTGCGCTGTCACATTCTGAATGAAGCAATGGGATTACCGCTGAAACCAAAGTCATCCACTCACTGGCAATAATGTTTGTTTTTAAATTTTTATTTAAAAGCTGAATTATTTTGGAGTGTATTATTAGATTTTTACTGGCTGGATTCTCTGCTTGTTCTTGTGGGTGAAAAGCAAATGGAAACTTGATCAGTCAAGACAACCACATCTGTATGAGATGACTGTAAATGAGCAGAGAACAGTGCTTTGTATTGCTGGGTGCCTACGGCTTCTATTAGAGGCTTTTTATTTACAAATATGTATCAATCCCACCTTGAATAAGGCTGTGATCACATATCCACTTCTAAACCCAGTGGCAATTGACCCAAAAATGTCAGGACAAATCAAAATACCGTAAAAAAAACCAAGAAATAATCAAAGGCCAGCACAAACCAAACCAATCAAGCAGATACTACCTTAAATCAGCCCTATTAGATATGGTCACTGAGTCATGGCTGCCCAGTGCCTTCCAATGGGGATCATCAACAGAGAAACATCAGTCCTGAGAGATCAGCCCTGACACAAAAGGCTCCTGCTGCAACAGAAATGGGAGGCTTTCTGAGGTGTTTATGGGTTAATTCCTAATGCAGTAAATGGGAGAAATGTTGCTGAAATATATAATTTTCCTATATGGCATTTGAGCCTTTTTGGGAAAATTATTTTTCAGTCTCCTTCCCATTTGCAGTGCAAGGATCTACCAAACTCTGCATTTCAACACACACTTCTGCAGAACAATTTGATGTTCCTAAAAGAAAAAGGGTTGTGAAAATACACCAGGTAGCAAGCACAGGACCTTCTCTCTGGTGGGCACCAAGAACCTCCTGAACTGGGGGCTGTTTTTATGTGTATGTGCCCTTTCTTCCTTAGCATACAGGATGGGACACGGGTCTTGGTGACCTAAACGTCCGCTTAATACCCTACTAATTTGTGGAAACAGTACTCATCTTCTGACACCCACATGGCCTCTCTGGGTGATTTCTTCATCCTCTGACATTCAGGAGAACAAGAGCTGAGAAACACAGGGAGAACAAGGTCCACCCTGTCCAACTCACTTCTCCAGCAGAACTCATGGCTGAACTTCACCAATGCTAACAGGCTGGGTTCTGCTCACTTCTATACTGGTGAGGTCAGGACAGTCTTGGTTACATTGATGGGGACATGTAGCACATGGGTCATATCCCTGAAGGATCTGGTCAAGTGTTATGCAGGTACAGCTCTGCTGGGGTCCAAGATAAGCTTTGCTTTAAAGCCTGCCAAAGGGACGAGACCAGACACCACTTGGGAGAGAAAAGCCCTACCAGTGACTCATTGTTTGTCCCTATTTCCTCCATCTATTGTAGTAGAGTGGAAACTTGGAAAATGAGAAGGATGAAAACAAGCAGGGAGGACAGATAGGATGCTGAAGAGCAGAGGGAGCCGAGTCTTGGTGACACCAGCTGAGAAGATGCAACAAGGTGGCTGAGCAGCAGCAGCAAGGCAAAAGCATCCAGGCATCCCTCCTCTTTCTCATTCCCCAAGTCTCCTGCTCCAGGAAAAACGCATCTAAATATGGCAAACCCTTCACGCTACATCCGGCTGCTGGCTCCAGCTCACTGGCACTTGGCTGAGGTCTCCGTGGAAGGCTGTCCCCCAAGGAGGGAGGGAAGTTTCCCCCACGCTCGCTCCGTGCCAGAGCACGGGCTGAGTCACTGCGCCAGGATGTCAGCGCACAGCAGCCCCAGACAGCCCCTATCTCTGGTCTCCCTGGCACGTAGGATTTCCTCCGCGGCGCGCGGGAGCTCGGCTGGAGCTGCTCCACACAGGATGCGCTCAGATATCCTGTGGGCGACGCGTCTTCGCCAGCCCCCGCGCTCCCGGCCCACGCGAGTGCTGCTTATCCGCTCCAGGGCCCGCTGGAGCGCTCCAGCCGGGACACGGCCCCGCCGGATGCAGCGGCGGGCCCTGGGAAGCGGCTGGCTGGGCTCTGCTGTGGCGTTTTCAAACGTAAACAGGCCCTGCACAGGAAACCTCCGCTGCTGCAGGAGTGGGGCTCAGGGGCTGGAGGCTCCTTGAATGTGCCTGCAGAGCTACAGCAGAGATGCTCCTCTAGGGTGTGTCCTCGGCCCACAGAGGTGAAGAAGGTGGTCTGGGGTTCAGTGCAACAATAACCCAGTGACTACAGGGCTCCTCACTAGCTCGGACACCTGCAGAGCTCTTATGGCACAGACTCCAAAGGAAAAATCCACCTTAGACTTAACTTGGTTTTGTTCTGCTGGCTTTGATTTGGCTCCTGCCCGTGTGAAAGCAGAGCTTTCATTCATGGACAACTCTTACCCCAGATGTCCAGGGATGGCCCATAGATCCTGAGCAGAAGATCCCTAAGCTAAATCACAGCTGCCCACTACCCTAAGGAGGCCCCTTTAGATCCAAAATGAGGACAAAAGTTAAGAGTCAACTTGTCAGAAATTGGCTTGGGCATCAAAATTACAAATCTGCAGTGGACAGACTGAGATCAAGAGCATGGGAAAAATGGAGGAGCTGAAGCTTTGGTCTTGAATTGCTGTGATCATGAGGAAGCCACTTCCCAGTGTAAGACTCCATCTCCCCTCTGCTGTCTCTTGAGACTGTAAGTGATGTGGGGCAGCGACTGCCTCATACTGCACAGCAGGATCTTCTCCAGACAGTGTGACAGCTGGAAGCAACAACAAACTTTTCCTTGCAGACTTGCTGCAAGCCCAGGGGAGACATGCCAGTTTTGGCATGCTCCTCATGGTGCTGACAGCCCCTCCAGTGAGGAGGAGTGAGATGGAGGGAGGAAATTACTACAAATAATTTTCAGGAAAAAAGGACTGAGAATAGTAGGGAAGTGGAGGCAAACAGAGATTCAGTCCTGACCTTGTGATTTCGAGTCACTTGAGATATTTATAGCCTGGAAGTCTACTGTGGCCACTTAATCATTTGCACTTATTCTCTCCAGTGTGCAGGCTGTGCTGCGATAACCCATCATTGTTGTGGTTGTGTGCTGATAATCTTTGGCACAATGGGAGGAAACACAAAGCCTGGGACAGAGCCAGTGACTGTGCCCAGTGGGACAGGCAATGAATGCCCCCTCCCATCCAGTGGGACAGGGATGGGCCACCTCCACCAGCCAGGCTTGAGGGAAGGGGCTCTTGGAGCAGAGGGATCTGAGTGACTGTGTGGAAGCAATCCAGGGTTTTTAATTCCCTCATACCTGACCTCTGCGAGACATCTCTCAATACCTTCTTGTAGCTGCTTGTAGCTGCTAGAACACACACAGCAACAGCAAACCCTTCAGCTCTCCTCAACATTCTGGTGAGAGCCCTGTCCTCAGAGCTGGCAGGATGTAACAAGCAGCTCCAAAGAGAGGAACATGGAGGGAGTTGTGCTTGCTTGGCCCATCAGCAGCACCTTGACAAAAACAGAGGTTCACACAGTCCTAATGAAAGCACCCAGGTAGGCAGATCCACCTACCCAGGACTGAAGAAATTACTCACCTGGCCAAAGAACTCTGGGTGGTTCTAGTCACTAGTGCAATTCTGATGAGTGTACAAATCCTATGCTCAGCCAGAAAGGTGCAGGGAGCACAAATGTACAGGAAAAAAAAGCATGGGCAGCTCACGGTTTGGAATTTCCATCCACTTAACCCTGATAGATGCTGGCCCCACAGCAGCTTTTCTGGGCCTGATTTTCTGCTGGCTTTCACCTGGCTACTGCTCTCTCTAGGTGTAAGAGCAGAAGCAGACCCCAGTGGTTTTTTTCCAGGAACACAGAAAGTCCATGTATTAACATGGAAACAGGATTACTACCAAGTAGCTCTCACAAACTTGGGAATGGTGCCCAGGAGGCTGAGATCTTGGAAAGACCTTAAGAACTTTCTTGGGGTACTTAACGTTATTTACTTTCCAGCATGAGAGCTGGAAAAAATGCCAAACAAACAAAGAGTTCCAACAACCCGACACCAATCTGGGAGCTGCTGAGCTACTGCAACTCCCTAAGCGATGGGAGGCACAGACAGTGGATTGTATGCTTTGTCAGGAGGGCCTCAGGAGCAGAAAGGCAACTCTGTTTGCAGGCAAGGCAAGGAATTGCACAGCATGCAGCTCTGAAAACACTGCACATTTTAACCCCTTGCTGAACATTTACGAAGCAGGAAAGTGTGGGTTTTAAGGGACATGAAGGATGCAGTGATGCAAAGCTAGTCTACTACATCAGTGTGGGTTCAGTTTTAAAGCATTTGCATTCTTAGATGGGATCTTCCCTTGTCCAAGCATAAGAAGGTTATTCTGTGCTGTTACACGTCCCAACACATTTGGTTTTGATAACTTGATATGATGCTTAACAGAAGGTATTTAATAGTCTGAAACTGTTAATTACAGTGATACCAGTAACCTTGCCCTCCTGAAGAGCTCACCTAAGCAGCTTCAAGCTCTTTGCTATGTATCAACCCCTGCTTTACTCCTGCAGTGACATTTATCACTAGTTTACACACAGCTTGTCTGGTTCAGATTGACAGAAGAGCATCAAAGAGTCACAGACAACCTCCTAATCCTCCTCCAGTCCTTCTCTCCTCATGCTCTAGCTCTCCTCTGCATCACCTTCCCTTGGGTTTCTCTCACAGATTTTCATCTTCTTCACACAGGAAAGTGCTCTAAGCCACAACAAGAAACCTCCAGGACCCTGGCACTAGTTTGGTAGAGCGCTAGGGAATAGTTCTTTTGAGCCTGGGACAGCAGCCAAATTCCAGCAACAGAGAGGCAAAGCAGATGTGCACTCTGTGAAGAAGACACCCTATCTCAACAATGCTGAGGAACATCACCAGTTCCCAGCCTCAGCTTCCCTTGTGAGCTGCACTGGCTGACTGCTTCCCCAGTGCTGGCTGGGCACTCCTTCACAAACCCATCTGCTTCAGGATGAGCTGGATACCAAGGGATGGTTAGGGTAGAAATTGTGAAGAGAGACCAGGTTTCAGCTGGAAATTGAGAGGTTGGAGATGACATCCTGGAGTCAAGGAGGAAACGAATGGTGGCAAAGAGAGAGGGGGAGGCTGCTGCCTGTGCTGTTTGTGGAGCAATGTGCTGAGAGATGGACTGCCACCTGGACAGACAGAAAGGCTAAAGGGAAGTGACTTTCATTTCTGCAGTGCAGCTTCTGGCTGCTCCCCATTATACCATGGCCATGGCCCTTCCCACCATATTCTTTCCAGTTACAGGACAAAGGACCTACCTGATGACAGAAGACTCCCGCTGCTTCCACTGATAATTTTGCCTTTACTCCCCATGTTGGCCAGCTTTGAGGTCTTGAGGGTTCCAGTTTCGGTCAGGTCAATTGCAATCTCACTCAGGCTTCTTGCAGCATGAATCTTGGACTGGAGGTGGACACAGGAGTTAGTAATGATCTAACGCCTCTTGAAAGCTCAAAGAAGAAAAAAGACCTTTTGCTGTGGCAGGAAACAGGCCTCCACAGCAAACCTGGATTATTTTACAAGAATAGAAGCAATCTGGCACAGTATTCACTGGTGTACTTCTTACATTCTTAAGTGGGTACAATTCTGGCATCGCTTCCTGTTGTTTGGGTTTTTCTCTGCTTTGCCATGCACATTTTTCTCTCTTAAACAAAGGATGTATGGAGTCACTGTTCTACCACATACAATAAGAAACCTTCAGAAATGGCATCATAATAACCTGCTGAAAAGCTCAAAGGCTAAAGACCATCTCTAGCATCTAAAAGAAGCCAGAAGGGGCCTTCACAAACCAGCAATAAGCTTTGGAACAAGACACAGTGAGGACACGGCTTAAATGGGCTGTCATGAGAAGCTGGAAGAAAATACTGACAGGAAAACACATTCAGGTTATTTTCCAGACTAACAAGCTGCATGCAGTGCCCCTACTGTGAGGGACCTCTTCAAAGCATTAACATTACTCCAGTAAGAAACAACAGCCAGCCCAGCTCAGTAACTGGTCACACTAGGGCATGGCCATTATTCACCACCAAAAATCAACAAGATTGTTGCAATTTGTAATTACAAGAAAGTAAATAATGCATAGTACGTAAACCTAGAGAATAGAATAGAATAGAATAGAATAGAATAGAATAGAATAGAATAGAATAGAATAGAATAGAATAGAATAGAATAGAATAGAATAGAATAGAATAGAATATTTCAGCTGGAATGGACCTCCAACAGTCATCTCAGCCCATTGCTCAAATCTTACAAGCCCTGTGCTTCTGAGCTTCAATTAACTTGTCCTTGCAGGGCCACTGACCTGAAATTTTGATTTCCCAGAACACAGAAAGCTGTTGGCACATTTTGCCAAGACTCTCCAACTGCAAGAAGAGTTTTACCCAAAAAGGGAGCAAAGCCCCAAGTTCAAGATCACCTAAACATTTACCTCTGCACCTTCTCAAGGCCAGAAGACGCTCAGCCCTGGCCATACAGCTCAGAGGATGGGCACATCATTACTGTGCTAACAAATCAAAGCTGACTGATGCCCACATACCAGGGTGTGATCTGTTCCCACTGGAAATAACATGAAACAGGACAACAAGGAACGCTTGTCATGATGGGATTCTCAGTGTTACTTCATATCCTCAGAAGAAGTAACCATTCCAATAAGAGGTAAGGCTGAATTGATGGCTGAGTGCTTACCACTGAGCTTCTGAGCTCTGTTACTGATGTGCTGTGGGGCTTTGGGTAAGACACTTAAGGTTAAGTTCTTAGTGATCCCCACCTCTGTTTGCATATCAGTGAAATAAAAAGGGAAGGAAAATGTCTCCCTGTAGCACACTGTATTTTTAAGACTAATTTAAGACTGCAAATGAAGACAGTACTGGGAAAGCCTTACACTGAAAACACCCTCAGAAGTATTATCATAATTTAATATTCTTGGGTATTTATAGGCTCCATCGTTACCATTCGTTGGTACCCAAATGCCTCACAAGCTTATTTCCATAACAACCCCAATAACAGGGCATGTGGTCTCACTTGTTCGAGTGCAGAGGCTGAACTACCCGACAAGATGTTAGAGCAGGTCAGTCAACCAACTGGCCCTCTTCAACTAATATTGAAACCAGTTAGACACTTCTCATTTCCAGCAGTTCCTCCCTAAAATCAGCCCCAAGAGAAGGACAGCACTTTTTAGCTTCTTGGATCAGATGTTTCTGGTCAGAAACAAGGCCTGTGAAACATATTCTTCAAATAGCTCTGTATGAAAGGAGGGCATCAGTGAATCAATGCTGCATTTGCTCCTCAGGGTCCCTCGTGGGGACGCTCAGGCAGCTCTCTGCCAGCACCCACATGGGCACACGATCTCACCTCTGCGGAGAGCCGCGAGCAGCCGCTCACACACACGGTCTGAGCATGAACCAGAAACGAAGAGGCGAGGGGGTTCTCTGTATGCAATTCCAAGGAGTTTAACGAAGCCAACACACTCGAAGGAAACAGGGACAAAGAATCAAGAATGAAAGCCGCACGTGGTTTTAACCCAAAGGGTCCCAGGGGCAGGCAGAGCATCAGAAGCCAATGGTCTGAGGGCTGGGGGGCAGAGGCAAGGGTCAGTGCCATAACAGGAGCCAATGGGAGAAGGGATGGGAGGGGGGAAAGAGCCAGTGATCAGTGGGATCTCGGTAAAGGGAGAACTTTCTAGCACAGTGGTTTAGGGAAACACCACTTTCAAAGGAACGTGGCGGGTGTAAAGTGGACTTTGCCACCACAGCAGCTCTGGAAGGATAGTTCCAGGTGAGGAGGAAAAGCACTGCTTTTATCTAATGAGATTTCCTTCTACTGAAGTCTTGATTAGCCTAAGCATGAACTGCTGTCTTGCTGCAATGCCAGACCTTTGGCGGTAACAAGCCTTGCAACTGCCTTTGTCCTGCTGATAAATCCCCTGCAGGTGTATATATGCTGTATATGTACATACATACATGTAGGGTTATGCGTACCTTGTATAACCCCAGAAACAGCAATACTGATCAAATCCAGTGTCTGCCTGACCCAACACACTGAGTCCTGGCAGTGCATGCCTCAGAAAGGCACAAACCCCAAGTTTTCACAGACAGATCCTCCTGCTCCATGAAGTTTTCCTGGTTTTGTACGATAGTTACAGCAAGAAGCCCTGCAGTTTATTTCCATTCGTTTTCAGAACACAAATTAGGGCACACTCTGGCTCTACCTGTCTGACTGGGCACCAGCCAAAGTGCTGAGTGAAGGCAATGTGGCTGCTGGGTGCTGTTGTGGTTCTGGCCAAGCCAGCACTGGCTGGAAGTGTGCCCTACATAGGGCCAACGAAAAGATGATATAAAATGAAAGCCTGGCATCCCTGAAGCCAGAAGAGAGGAAAAACAGACAGGATTAGCAGGGCAGAGTGAGCTTCCTCCACAGAGGGTACAATTCAAACCTGCAGAAGATACAGGAGAAGGTTTTAGATCTGATCACAGTTGTGCTAATGGTGCCCTGCACTGAACAGTGCGGATGAAACATCTCCTGGAAGGGATGGGGTTAACCTTCCTTGCTGCTCAGTCCCTGCTGCCTCTGCTGCCTACAGCAATGCCAGTCAGCGTCAGGTGGTCTCCTGCATTGGACAGGCTCTCAGCAGCAGCAGGAATCAGACCAACAGCTCATTTCACACACGCCACTGAGCAGCAGCCAGCGCGAGGCCTGAGCAGGCTGTGTGCTGCAGCACAGCACTGCAAAGCTGGGTTACACCCCATTAGCGCTCCCCCGAGCCCCGCAGTCCCTCCAGGCTCAGAAATTTTAAAGCACTTAGAGCAGACCTGCCAAGTCTCATTTAGATGGAGGAAGACTGGCTCATTCATGAGTTGTTTCAAAGCATGGGGCCAAACTGATACCCAGTGCTGTTCTGACAGGGTCAGAGGGGGAAGAAAAATCCATAAGTGAAATGAGGAAGAAGATGGACACTAGGGATGAATTTATCCCTCTTGCTGCAGTGATGGGGCTTTGCTGGAGGTGATTCTTTGAAACCCTTGGCCTATTTTCTACCAGTTCATTCAGCCAAAAAGCCTTGCACTTGGAGGAACGTGCTGTTGAAAATTCCCACAAAATGGGACTTCTCAAGGTTTCTAGGCCAAACGTTTGATTGACTCAGTGCAGTCACCAGAGCAAAGACATGCCTTGAAGTCCTGCTGCATCTGTCTCCCGAAAAAAAAGGGAAGCTGACAGGAGTTCTGCATGCCGACAAGCTCACTTGGGAAGCTGGGGATCTTTTCAGTCTCCATGTTACGCTTCAATTGCACGGAGAGAGAGACAGATCAGTGGGGAGTGAGACGCTGGGAACCTAGAGAGCTGGCAGGAGTTCAGCACGGAGTGAGGCTGCAATAACGTCTGGGACCTCACTTGCAAAAGGGTCAGAATCCAGGCAAAGTGGATTTTTTTTCTTTTTAAAATCAAATGAAGGGTTTTCTTTCCAGTGGAGCTGTTGGTCCAGATCCAACTGGTGCCCAGTTATGTGAGGAGCACAGAGTTCAAGCTTTCTTTATCATTATGTCACATCTCCCACCATCTAATCTACATCACTGGAGCAAACGTTCAGCTGCAGTGAGCTCCAGCAGGCTTTTTCCTCTAAGTTTGTTTTTATTTTTCTTTCTTTTGTCAAAATGATATGAAATGCCAAGTTTGGACATGAAAGGAAGGAATATCTAAGTTTTGCTTTGAAGTTGAGGATTCAATTGAAGTGGGGCCTGAGATTTAAGGGGCTGCAAACCCATGCGACCTGAAACTCAATAAATGTTTGTCTAGGCCCCTGAGAGCTGAACCAAAGACATTTCACATCATCCCACTCTGGGATATGATTTACTAGTTTTCCAAAGTGAAGCTCATATGAGCACAGTGTCCTTGAAGTGACCAGCAGGATGAACCGAACAGATCAATTAAAATTGATGGATCTATCAATATTGACAGTGTCAATACGTCAAAGATGAGGACAACAGACGAAAATACCAGTTCCCTTAAGAGAAAGGGACAAAAAATATTTGTACGCCTTAACTTCAAAGCCTCAGCATGACCACTGGGATTATTGTGACAAAGCATGCTGACATGGTTACAGACGTGACAGGTTGACAAACGAGGGCTGGTGGGTGGTGCTGCCTGTAGGAGTGTGAGAGAGGGGAGATCAGATTGAAACACAATCTGCCAACAACAAAAGGAGTCACCGAAGGGAAGTCCTGGGTGTTTCAGAGACCCAGTTTCTTACCAAAGAAATAGGAGGAGGAGGGAATCTCCTTTTGTTTGTTGGCTGCTTGTGACCTAAATACCTTGCAAATATCAGCAAATCCATCTGGCTAAAAGCAATGAAAAATAAACTTCTGTTTGCTTGGAATACATCTCTGAGTTGACAGAGAGGACTGTGCACTGCCCTGAAGGTCCTGAGCAGAGCAGGGGGACAGGAAGGCATCCCTTGGTATCAGCAAATATGCAATTTTGTCCATATTTACAGCTGGCACTTAGGCAGGGCTGGGAAGTTGGTTACATCCCTAAATTCAATACAGCTTACAGCAACTAAGGTGAAATTGCATTAGATGAAACATGGCCAAAGTGGGTGCAACCATGCCCAAGCCATCCAAAAGTCAACCCAATAAAGTCACAGAGCTCATGATGGGGAAAGCAATGTCAGAAGGGCTTAGAACAAGTGGGACTAACAGCATACTCATGGCCCTCCACTTAATTCCAGAAAGCCAACTTGATTCATTTGACTGGCAGAAAAAAATAATGCAATAAAGAAAAGCAGGAAAAAGTAATACTTTTCTGCCAGTTTAGTGGGCTGAACTGATTCATAAAGGGACCTGATAGGGCCAGGGCCTGGGCAAATAAGGGAGCAGCCCCGCCCTGAAAATGCACACAGTGCTTTCAAAAATAGCAAGATATTAAGATTGTTTCAGGTGTTTGGAGGATCATCACCTGCACATTCTGCCACTTTACCAGAGATGAGGGCCAATGCAGGTACCCACTCAATACAGGCTCTGTCTTCTCTGTGAAGCTTTATGCCAGTGTGCTCATATGGAGAGGGAAGTCTGCATGAGAAGTCTTTTCTCTGTATCAAAGTAATCTCAAAGTGATCAAAGTGATCTCCTGCTGCTCTGGGTATGCCTAAAATTACTGATAAAAGGAATTAAGAGGGAGAACACACACTCCTCTTGTTTCAAGGTGGTTTATTTTGTGTATTGTGTGGCCCTTTGTGCAGCAGCAGATTGTGATAGCTCCTTGTATGGCCAGGCTGTCAAGCCTCCTGCCCCCCTCCTAAAATAATATCCCTACCCCTCATTTCTAGGGAAATACAACAGTAAAAAGCAAAGGACAGCAAGAAGAATCCAGAAACAGTTGTAGATTGTGAAGCTACTTTGAACTCAGTTATTGGGAAGCTGCCCTAACTTTATGACGGAGTTCAAGATGTGGAAACCATCCAGACAGGGATGTGAGCGTATCTGCTTGCTAACTTTGGCTCCTTCAATTTGGCCACAGTTCAATACAACCTTTTCCTCAATCCTTACTCCCATAGGCATGAATTCAATATAAATTTTCTCAATTGGGTCAAGACTAGCTAGTATCTTGAGTCGCTCTGCCTTTTTTTGATCTTGAGTAGAAAGGGAGGACAGGAAAGAAGCCACCATCTGGACTTGACCTGGCTGGGACAGGGGGAGTGAGAAGGACTCACCCACCACAACGTGCACTTCCCATGCTCACCTTGCTTTGCTTCCTGTCCAGGTAGAACTGATGTTGACTAATGGCCATAGCCCAGATAGACTTTATTAGTGCTGGACAGGCGTACCACGTATGCACAGCGATGCCACTATGCCCAAAAGTCCTCCTGGTCACAGATGCCCTGGAGAGGAGAAAAAAATGAACTGGGGTTACACAAAGGTTTCACCAGATTGCTCTCTATGGCAGAACCTGTCACAGATCTCATAGTAAAAGCTGCTGTCTTTACTCTGTAAACCCTTGTGCTAACAGGAAAAGATGCTTAGAAACCAGCAATAAGTATCCAATCAAGCCATGGGATCATTTACTTTAAATATCTCCTCAGGATAGCAAGCTCTAGAGGACTAACAGTAAAGATCATCCAGTTTGTCCAGCTCAGACTGTATCCCTGGGTTTGGCTGAGCTGATGCTGACTTGCTGCATATCCCAGGGGAATCACCAAGGTCAAAGACTGCGTGAATCCTCTGTGTCTCATCACATGCAGAGACATCTGAGGCTAAGTCCTTACACTCTCCACTACCTCCGGCTTTGGATAGTGGCTCTCAAATATCAGGACCCAGGTAACAACTGAAGATCCACAGGATCAATGGCTACTTCATAAAATGTGAGAGAAACTCTTCAGGAACTTTGATTTCCTCACTTGTAAACAGATGTAGCAGGATTTGCCACATGGTATGGGGGCAGGGAGTTGTGAGGCTCAGAGGGGGCTGCCTAGTGCCCTGGAGAGAAGAATGGGACTCAGTGATTAGCTGAGTAGATTTAAAAACAGGAAAAATAAGAGCTAAATGTTTCCTCTCTGGGACTCCCAATTGTTCCCAAACATTAGCAAAAAAACACAGGTTAGGTTTCCCCATGCTTTCACAGCTGTACAAACCTGCTTGATTATTCCTCCCCATCCCTCAAAAGCAACCCCACCAGCAGTGCCCCTGACACCAGCACAGCACACATCCAGGCTCTCAGCATCCTGGTCTGTGGAACTCTTCCCACTGCAGGGGTGGAGCTCTGGCTGGAATAAACCACACCACTGACCGACAGAGCCCCAAATAAATGAGGGCCTCCTCTCCAGTCTGTTGAGTATTGTGGTGGAGTAGGATTATGAAATGATGTGACATGGGTACAGAGACTTGCTCAGAAACATGACACTTTTGGGGACATGGATGATGAAGAGGGACCAGTGCAAGAGACAGCCTGGGGAGCAGGGGTGCTGCAGAGGGGCTGCCACAGTGCACAGTCAGCAGGGACTCTGAGCCATGCAGGTGTGGAGGTGACACTGCAGGACAACCCAGGAGCTCTGTGGTGCTGTGCAAGGGAGACTCAACTCTCTCACCAGCACTCACAAGTTCTCAAGCCTGCTAAGGTTCCCCACCTGTATATGCACTGTCCACCTCTCTTCTGGTGCTTGTAGGCTACTGCCTTATCCAAAGTTGGAGGTGAATATGGAGGGGTGAACAGCTGAAGAAAGTTGTGACAGAGCCAAGAATGAAAGAAACCAAAACTCTGCAGCAAAATGAGAACTGCTGGCAACATTCAGTCTGGGAGAGGGCTGACAGCCATTGCGTCAGGGCCTTTTCAGTGCTTCAAAATGTGTTGAAGTCAAATTAAGGAGCTACAAATCAGAGTGAAATTTCTGAGAAAACAGCTGTGGCCAAGGCAAACAAGCACTGAAACAACTGGGATCTCATGTTTCAGTGTTACGCTGTGCTGACTCCTTTCCTTGTGAATGGTGCTAGAGACCTTGTCCCATTAGGAGTATTCTTGTGAGAAAAGTCTCCATGAATGCAACAGGACAGTGGCTGATGGTGCTGGGCTGCTTCATTCCTGTCACTGGACAGGGAATGAAGGCTGTGCTGGGAGGTGTCCTTGAAGTTGAGACTGGAGAGTAGATCCAACTCTGGATGCTTTGTATTGGTCTAGGGAGACAAACCACTGCAGCACACTGGCACATAAGGCTCTAAGGCAATAAGGCACTCAAGCATGGGCTGAAGCCTTAATCCTGGTGTCATCCTATTCAGTTCAAATGCAGTTACTCCTGAATTCTTAGAAACATACTCTGCAAACCATTCATCTTCTTACTGTAAAAGCAGTGATTTCTAATTTTTTTAAAATTTTTCGAACCTGTACATGTTTCCCATCAGAACAGCAGACTCCATCAGAACGTCTGCAGACATCTGCAGATTTGCTTTTCACAGCTGTGTCTGAAGACCTGAGAGAGATGGCCCATGGGTGTATTTCCATGACTTCCCTCCATGCACGCAACATGTGCTATGGAATTAACCCTGTTGATAGCCCCTAAAATGTATCATTTTCCTCCTTTATGGGGTAAGTAACTGCAATGAAAGGAGGTTAAATGGCTTGTTGGGGACAGGAAGCCATGGGCAGAGGCAGGGTTTAAAAACACATATTGTGCTGCCCAGCCCTGGCCACAACCACGGAGCTGCGCTTGCTCTCCTGACTGTGGCTTCGCTGACTCAGGCTCTGGTTTGGCTATGAGGAGAGGAATGTGGAGAGAGCACTGCGTTGGCTACTCCTCCGCCTCCACATGCTGAACAACTCCTCACAGGAGTCCATCCCACTTGGCTGGGAGACTACAACCCGAGCTGTCTTCCCACCACGCCACTGCAACGTGCTGTGCTGCATTACAGCCCGAGTACCAGTTCCACCTGGATGGTGGCACTCTGGATACAAAAACCAATCGAAATTATACAAAACCAAATCAAGCTAATTCCCTTGTGGCAAGAAAGTACCGGGCTGACAACCTGGGGCACAGCTTTGTCCACCTGGTGTTGAGTCAGAGAAACAATGCAATGGAATAAAAAACGGAAGCTCTTCTGTGTCACTAATTCCTATAATCTAAATACAAATTAAAGAGGTTGCTCTGTGTGGTCACATTTCTTGCACGACATCGAGCTGCAAATGTCACCATGATTTTAAGGTCCCAGAGCTATTTCCTTTATTTTTCTTGCAACTGCTCCTTCCAGGAAACAGCCAGAACTTAGGACATTTAGGGGCTCCTGGCTGCTGGTGGCTCAGAGCACACGCTTCTGATGCCTTGCCGGCTGCTGGAGCCTCGGTGGGGGAAGGAGTGCACTACCCCCAGACCTTGCTGCTGGAAGATCTCCCGATGTATTCTCAACTTTGGGAATTCGCTCTGCTAGATTTCATGCGACTGTTTACATGCTTAATATTAAGCACATGCTTTGAGGTTCTGCTGACCTGGAGCTGCACAATGACATGAGCTGCTTTACTTGGTGTTTGTTTTAACAAAACGCACCTATGCAGACAGGCACTGTTGTACCAATGTGACTGTGCTCATATCAGGGTAAATAAGGATAGAAACTGCATGCAAAATTCCCCTAAAAAAAGTACATCTACTAGTACACAGATAGGCATGGGAAACAGGTGAAACAGGATCACAGCTGGGTGATCAGCAAAACACACTGCTACCAGCAGCACATCAAATCAGTCTGGGCAGAGAGATGGTTTCCATCAGCGGTATCATACTTAACAGTGCAAGCGAAACATTGCTTTTAGTCAGAATAACTTTCAGAGCCGTGCACACGCTGTGTGCTGTAACCATCCAGTAACACAAACACACCATCAGTGCTGAACTCACTGATGGGATGCAGCACCGTCCCTTAAATTCTCACATTAGGATTCCAAAGTAAGAAAAAAAGACTCCTGTGCCAAAAAGACTGATGGGCTTTCATCCAGGCTGCCGGTAAAACTCTGGTTCTGTGCCATTCCTTTCAGTTGCACTACTGAATATTTATTTACAAAAAAGCATGTGAGTACAAAATCTGGCGCTCATCTCCGGGCTCTGAGTGAAACACGGGGACAAGGCAAACCCCCCCTTTCACACACGGGGGCTGCCGGCGCTGCAGCTGGGGCACCGGAGCTGCACAGTCCCGGGGGTCACAAGGTGCCAGAACAGAGGGAAGGGGAAAAAAACATACCGCTAGGAGCCGAGGGGAAACACATCCTCAAAAACGCACACCAGAAGCCGAAATGTCCCGCTGAAAGGAAGCAGCAGCCCCCGGCTTGGTACCCGCTGCCTCTCTCTTAGGTGTTCCCCAGCTACCAAGCCCCGCACAACGGCGGGGGCAGCGCGTCTCGGCAGGACCCGGCTCAGCCCGGCTCGGCACTGCACAGCCCGGCTCAGCCCGGCTCAGCCCGGTCCCTCTCGTAGCTCACCTGCGCGGATCGTGCACCTCCACCGAAAACTTCTTCTCGCGGAAATAGAGGTTCTCCAGCTGCCTCCATTGGAAGATCTGCGGGGAGAAGAAGGGGATGAGGCGGCTCGGCGCGCTGCCTCGCCCAGCCCTGCCCGCCGCTCCCTCCCGGCGCTGCGGCGGGAATGCCCCGCTGCGCTGCGCTCCGCCCCGGACCCGCGGGCAGCCCCGGGGGCGGGCGGCGTCCCTCGGCCCTCCTTCCCCGGCCCTCCTTCCCTCCCGCCCTCCCGGCCCCTGCTGCCCGCCAAGGGCTCGGTGCCGGGGGCAGGCGGGGAAGGGCGCCGGTTCCACTCTGCGCGGCCAAACGCCTTGAAACGCATGCAAACTCCGGGCAAACCGGGATTCGACTACATTTTCCTTGGAGGGCTGGGACCTGAGGTGGGTGCACCGGCCCCTGGCACAGCAGACTTTCCCCGGGGCGAAGGAGGTGAGACCCCCATGAGGGCGTCTCGCCCCGCTCCACCCAAGTGCGATACCCAGCTCTGCTTTTATCCCGCAATCCACGTAAAGCTGGCACAAGCATGAGCCGAGTGGAGTCAGTTTATCTGTCCCAGGTGCTGTCAGGCTCGTGGTGGCGATGCCCAAGGCTCCAGGTGCTCCCGGCAGTACAAAACACTGCAATGAGCAGGTCGTATCCAGGCCTCTGTTTCAGAGGTTGCCCTGCCGGAGCATCCCAGAGCGGCACTGGGGCAAAGCAAACACTACCACCAAGGGGGAAGCGGAGGCACGAAGCTTTTCATGGGAGCAAAGTGAGGCGTGCCCTCGCCCCTAAGTCAGCATGGGCCAGCCCTGGAGGGCTCTGCGTGCTCCTGGGATGCGCTCACACGGTCCCTGTGCCCACACCTCTGCCGTGAAATAGCGCCCATCTCCCAGGCAGGAGGGCGGACCGACCTCAGGAGCAGCGCGAAGGACGCGGTGACAGCGAAACAGTGCCAGCTCCGCAAGCCACCACACCGTCACCACGGCGGGCAGCTCTGCCACTGCCTCCTCCTTACAAATGAGTAAGCCGAAATCCAAACTTTGGCTTCCAGGCTTCTAATCCACAGGGAGGAGGCAGCCTCCACCCCCCTGGGCATCTCGGACTTCGGCTTCCCTGCACAGCCTCTGGCAAGCAGCAGAGGTGGGGAACGTAGCCTCGCTGCTGGAGAGCACAGCCAGCAGAGCTTTCCCTGATTTACGCTCCTTCTCCACTCCAAGTAGCTTCTGTGGAGTTCCTGTCCTACCCCCGAGGAAGGCGTTGGCTCCTGACACGCCGAGATAAGCCTCGGTTGCCAGTGTCAGTGCTCTGGAGATAAGTAAACAGGAGGCGTAATTTGATTTGCACTGATATAGCTGCTGGTGGAGCTGAAATCTGGAAAATAAAACAAACCTCCAGAGAGGACCCAAAATTTTCTCCTTGCTGGTATTTCAGGGGCAGCAGAATTGAGAATATTTGTTTGTTAAAGTTTCCAAGTAAGATTGGTTTTTTCCCTCTATTTTTTTTCCTTTCTGTAAGAGGGTGCTTGGAAGGAAGGGTGGGGAGTAAGAAGGGCACTGAGCTGCCCCATATTCTGGGGCTGTCCACATTGCAGGGGGTAGGGGAAGAAGGGGGCCAGGAGAGATGAGAAGTTTGAAAGGTTGAGTTACATTGTCCTTAGGGGGTTATTTTATTCCTCCACTGGAAATATTAATTGCTGCGTGAAAGTTGTAAACACCAAACGAAGCACAGAAACACCCACTATTTTACCCACTGAGGGAGGACAGACACGGGGTGAAAGGGTTAAGCTGGAAGCTGAAGGCTGACTCCTCTTTAAGTGCCTGGCTTCAAAGGCATGAAAAGGAAGTTTGGGGCCTAAACTCCCACAGACAACAACTGGGGTCAAGCTGAAAACATCCCTCTGTGCTTCCAGATGCCCGTCCACAAGGTGGGGAGGACAACGTGGCTGTGCTGCACGGCATGTGCAGAGGACGTGTTTGGGAGGCGCTCAGACATGTGGAACACATAAGAATCTAAAAAGCTAGCAGATCACACCCTTCAGAAAATATCCCTCTGTCCCCAGGTCCCCCGTTGTCATTTATGACTAAACTTCGGCGTGGCGCAGGAGGAATTTGAAACTTTTCTGAGCTGCTGGCAGCTGCTCTGTTTGGATGCTCTCCTGCCCATCCTCCCCCTCTGACTCTGCCGGACGGTCCCCTGTGCTCAGATCCTTTTCTATTTTACCCTCTCTGCTACCAAATCTCACAGTGCTGTTTGCTAACGGAAGCTCTGTTTCTCGTTTCTCTTCGATGATTAACTCCAACTGTCCAAACACACAGGGCTCTGGGGAAGCTGTTCAGATGCCCAAATGTAGGCATGGAGTGCCCTTTTCCATGCCCCAGGGTTCCCTGCCTGGCCCCTGGCTGCTGCCCTGGGTGGGAGGGAGCCTGACACAGGTCCGGTGCTGTATCTGCCAGCCCCACGCAGATGTCTTGGATCACCAGCAGTGCCTAAAACAGCATTAGACACCTACGTTTTGGGCACTGGAGCAGCTCTCTAGATTGCTGAATTTTTATATTTAGTTTTGTTATTTTCCTTGGCAGGACACAGAAGGAGGCAACTCCAGCCTCTTGGGAGGGAGGGGGTGAAAGTGACCCCAGAACCGGAGTTTGTATCTTTTATTCCGTAGCTCTGCTCTCCGGAATGTACACATGTGTTTTACCATTGCTGTAATTATGCTGCATTTGCTCCCCAAGTATTTTTCTACAGTCTCCCACTCCTTTTTCCCACGTTGATCTGAGAGGTCTCTCCCTTCCTATACAAAAGGAATCCAATCTGCAAAAATGTGAATACCCACAAGAAAGTATCTACTTTCCTGTTAGCCGATCCCAATCCCTCCAGAGAAACAAAGCTGAGGGTCCCCCTTCAGCCAGACCTCCTAATGTAAGCAAGCTGTTCCCTTCACCAGTTGCCCGCCTTATGCACAGTCTCAAATAGATGTTGTTAATGCAGTGACAGATGCACAAGGTGCCATTAGTGGATCTTCCTAAATGGAAGCATAATTTTTACCCATCAAGATCCTTTTACCATGCTGGTGCTTGCAACCTTCACTAGGGAATAGAGCCACAGCAGGGAGCTGGTCATAATTTCAACAGCGTCTTGTGGAAATGCAGTGACAACAGATGCGCGCTGGTTTTGGGGCTGGTTTGAGTCAAAGCATCCAGGTTCATGTCAGGTTTGCCTCTCCCTGCACTGAAGTTGGGTCTGGTTTTGGGTTATTTGGCTTATGATTGTCTTTGGTTAATTTGCTGGGTCGAATCCAATGTCTGCACTTGTGGGTGGGACAGTTTGTATAGGTTTTACTGGGATTGTGGCAGAGGTGCAGTGACCCTTTGACAAAGAGTACGTCAGCAGGGACTGGGCCAGCATCTCCCCAAACACGCTGGAAATGGGGCTTAGGAGAAAGTCAATCATTAACACAAGCTTAGAGCACAGTTCCCCTGCCCTTGAGTAGCTGCCTTCACTTGGTGCCCGCAGACAAGGGGACAATTAGCAGTGCTGCAGAGGGCCAAGTCTCTGTGATGTGGTGGTTTGCCCGCTGGGTTCTCTTCTGAGGTCAGCAGCTCATTTTGAATCATGCAGTACTGGGCAGCTTTCAGATGGGAACAATTTTTGGTAGTGGCCATCATTACAGGCTGCACATGAGATGATTTAATCTTCAACAGATACTTAAGGAAGTATCCCTGAGACTGGCTTTTGAGCACAGCTGCACACTCACACATGCATGTGAGAGGGGCTAGTAAAAGAGTAGAAAAGAATTACCCTTATTCCCTCCTCCTCTGAGGACCCTGTCCCCTCCGTGGTCTCTGTTTTATTGTGCCAATAAAACTGGAACTGACACTATCACTTGAATTTGAAAAACTGCTTATCAACCCTTGAACATTCAAGGGAATAACTGCTCCCTGTCAGACCACGTGCACTGTTTAAAATGTGTTGGGGTGGGTGGGGAGACCATGATGGGGAAACCAGTGCCAGAAATGGCTTCTACAAAGCTGGCAGCTTAGAAGAGGAGCCAGGAGAGAGATCCGAGTGCTGCATGGTGTGCTGCAGAGAATTCAGGTGCAAGCTACAGGAATTTTCTCATTGGAAACCCCTTCCAAGAGGCAGGCAAGCTTGCCAGGCACCAGATGTTTGTGACTAGTTACAAAGAGCGGCAGTCAAAGCCCTTCAGACGCAAGCTTCTTTTGTGAGCACACTTGTGGTTTGCTGGCTGGTCCTTAATTAAGCTGAGCCTGGAGGAGAGGAGGCCCAGGGATCTACATCTATTTCACATTTCACATTTCTACAGCCATGTGAGTCTGAAGGATTTTTTACCATTTTTATTGATCACGAGGCTGGTGCCATGGAGTTTGCACATGCCAGGAGGTAGGGCCAGTGTCAGAGTATTTGAAAAATGCTGGAAGTTCCTGGTAAAGAAGGGAATGTGTTTTGTGAATGAAATATGATTGTTTCTGGCTTGGTCACTTGTGGCCTGGGTGACCTGGACTTTGCAGAGGTGTGGGGACCTGAGTTAGTGCACTGGTCTGTGCTCTGTCCCTTTGTGCTCAGGGAGCCTTTCCTGAGTATTCAGTGGAAGTACCATGCCATATATTTGGGACCCCCTGGCAGTAATGAGGCTGTTGCTTGCTCCTGTGTTGCCCTTCAGCTCAGGCACAGGACAGAGGGGGTTGCTGAAGGCCAGCATTGGAGGTTGGTGCAGAGCGCTGTCTGGACTATGGTACCTAGAGAAACATGCCCAAATAGTACCTTTTGGAATAATTCCAAATGCTGAGGTTGGGGTACAGGGTCCCTGATACTGTTTTCTGCCTGCTGTGCCCCGAAGAGCCAGACTCAGCACTGAACTGGGGAATGTGCGCTATAGCTGGGCACACTGTGGGGACACAGTGTGAACCATTTTGCATTTGATTTCTTAAGAACCAAATATAAGTGCCCAGCAGTCTCATTTTCTTTCTCTTTTCTGTGTGCTGAATCACCTGAGATGGGGCACAGGCTGAATGCACACACTCTCCAGGGTTCCAGATATCATGTTTGGTGGCTGTTCAGAGTCAAACCATCTACAGAAATCTACAGAGGATCTACTTGCTGTTAGCTCTGCTTAGTGACCCAGAGGGGATTTACAAAGACGATGAAGACAGACTTTGCTCAGAGGTGCCCAGTGAAAGTATAAGAGGCAACAGACACAGGCTGCAGGATTGCAGCAAGGGAAATTATTAGAAGATACCTAAGTTAAAACCCCAAACCAATCAGTGCAGGTGGTCAAACACTAGGGCCATGAGTAACCTGATCAAACTCTGAAGGTGGCCTAACTTTTAGCAGGAGGTTGGACTAGAGACCTCCAGAAGCCTTTCTGACCCATATTTTTCTTTGATTCTAAATGTCTAATAAATGACCAACTGTAATTGCTGTCGGACTTGCTGACCTGTATGGCATCTCCCAGTCCTTCAAGTCTTGCCACTTTCTAGATGATTAATGCCTTGTTAAATCACACTATGCAGAAGGAACAATCATCCCTCCAAATGCATGGGCTACCACCCGGACTGGATGCTCTGAATGGCTTCTGGGAAAGGCAGAGAAATGTGGCACATTTCTAACAGCCCAAATGCAACCCCTTCCCTCGCCTACGCTATGGGCAAGAGCCAGCACTGGATGACATCCTGATACTAAAACTGGTATTAAACAATGGAACTAAAACAATGACAGTATTTTCACACAGCTTGCGTGAGTGCAGCTACAAACTCCCAAGTCTTTCGTCCTGAAGTTTAAAGACAAAACAAACATAACAAAAAGAATTCCTCCTTGGAAATGTAATTCCCTCCACTGAACAAACCAGCAAGCAAAATTCTAGGAGCTGAGTTATGCAGGAGGTCAGGGTGGAGGTTGTGAGCGGTCCCTTTTTGGCCTGAAACTCTATGGAAATCACAGCTCCAGCGAAGTCAATGGCAGTTTTGTCCCAGTGATTTCAGCGGGGCCATTGGTTTCCGGGCATGGATTTGTGTTCTGCCTCAAGCCAACCCTGCTCCCATCAATCATACCTCTGTCAAACTAGTTAGAGTGAAGGAGGAAGGATTTGGTCCAGGCAGAACAGCACCATCTTAGCTCAAACAAATGGACTCTTGTTTCAGGGGCAGATTTACCAAGAGATTTCCGTGGGCTGTCACCTGTGAATTAGTGACCCACTGCTGAGGGTGCCCCTGGGTCATGAGATGGGGATGCCACTGCATCGTAACTTAGTCCTCCATCCTGCCACACTTCCATTCATTCCTTTATTTTTATTAGTTTGGGGTATTTTTTTTCTCTCACTTCTCAAAACAAATAAAAAAGAAAAGATTTCCTGTGTGATTTGATGTGGGAAAAGCCCTACCAATGGTCTTCCCAGAGGCTTGCCGTCCTCCCTTCCCTCATGGAATGAGAGAATGGCTTGGCTAAGTGGGACTTTCAGTGGTCTGTCAGCAATCCCAGCTCACTATCTAATTATTTCTTCGCCTCAGGCTTCAGGCCTCTTTTTTTGCCAAACAGACAAACAATTTCTGGTCCAATTTGAGATCCCTTTTGCTGTGTGCTGTTCTTGTGGGACCACACCACCCCAGCAAACATTTCTGGCTTGACCAAACACAAATTGTGTCTAGGTCTCTATAATAACCACTCTGCATTCATTTCCATTTTGGAAACACAATTCCCTATTAAATTTCAAAGTGGCTTATTGGCTCAGAGAGACAGCAGAGCATCAGATCAGAGGGGGAAGAGCTGCTATTTGGACAAAGCATTATTTGTCTACATAATGCAACTTGATATTTGTGTCTGTAACTGTACACAGACTGGGAGATCAGACCTTGACTTTATATACAACCAAATCCACTTTTACTGCACATATATATATGGTAGCTGCTGTTAGATTTTGCATTGCTGTCACCATGCTGTGTCTAAATCAACAGGTCTACAACAAACCTTTTTTTTGTGATTGGTTTAAGTTAAACTTTCTCCCTTTTATTCTCTGCAAGCACATCAGAGTGACTGGATCTTTCTGCATTGATGAGCTCTCCTTTCTGGCACAATACACTATGTATTAGATAAAGGATGCCCAGTCTGTAGCCTGTGAATCAGCTGTGGCACTCTAGAAGGATTTATGCTGCCCACAAACCATTACTGCAACTCTCTCTCCTAAGAATTCTTATGTCTTCTCCAGTGGCTTGGCTAAAGTACCTCTGTTTTTGAACCAAAATACAGGAATCACAATCAAATCCCATGCTGCTGTGGCAATGCACAGGTAGTGTGACTGAAAATAGTCCTGTGATGCTGGGTGTCTGCACAGGGGGTGCCATGGCAGCAGCAATCCCACTCTCATGGTGGTGGCTGCAGTGCTCAACCTTCTGAGCCTCCTGGCCAGACCAATGACTAAAGGTGCCTCATGCCCACAGCCACTGAGTAATGGGACCCCTGCCTGGCTTCATCCAGGGATAGAAGTGCCCAGGCCTTCGGAGCAGCCCTGGTGAGCTAAGAGACAGAATCTGAGAAGGGTGGGGTGTGGAGATGCCTGCTACCACTTCAGAGCCAAGCACAAGTGCTCAAGGAGGTTTCAATCTCGCTCCACATCTCCACCCTAACTCCAGGGCTCTGAGGTCCAATTTGTTTCACTTCGTGCTGTCGGAGTGATTTGTCTTTGGATCTTGTTGAAGTTCCTGCTGTGTGCTGCAGAACCATTTAAGACTTGGCTGCTGCTTTTACAGAGAATTATTCTTTAAGACCTGAATACGACAAAGCACTTACAGAAGGGAGTTTTAGTTTGATGGGACTACTCCTATATTTAATGGTAGCCCATGGGCTTTACTTGGCTAGATCATGGGATGGGATGTCATGCTCTAGCCTTTCTGAATGTAAATTCTCACAGAAAACCCTGGGAACTTTATGTCTAATAGTATCACCACAGCACACTAAACCACCAAAATAGTGCTAGTTTCCTTATTAAACAGCCTTGGGCTATGTATTAATGTTTGCAAGCATTGTAGTTGATCAAACTACTTATTTACCTACATAATGGAAATTGAAGGTGACCATTGTATGATTTTAAAAAGTTGGTTTACCTAGACAATATACTTAACTGTCTGAAATCAGCCCTGTTTGGAAGAGACACTGAAGCAAATTTTTACCAGCTTTTATGAGAAGGAAAAAGTGGTGATGATGACTTTATACCTGTTAGTTCACTCTGGTTCAACTATGACAAATTCCACGCAGCTGAACTCTTTCCAACTTGTTCTGAGCTGTGAAGCTCTTGTCTCGCTCCACAAAGTTATTGTGTAGGTTAATGGCTTTTTCTTTCTCTGGTTGCAGTGATTTATGCAGCCTGTATCCATATCCATCTCCTACAGCTTTTGCTGTAGGATACTGATTGTGGGTCAGATGGTGAATGGGATTGGGAACTGATCGAGGTTAAGAGTGACTACTTTTTATGGCTCGGTTGTGCTGAGCCAGTCTGATTCCTTCTCTGGAGCAGTTTCCTTCCCAACCGCACAATTATACCAGGATGGCTGAGGAAGGGGCCCAGGGGAGGAAGTGAGCAGTGGTGGCAGGATTTCAGTGGGGGAGGAGGGTGCTGAAGGCCACTTCAGCTGATACTGCTGCCAAAAGAAATGTTCACTGAATCACAGCCCAGTGGCATGTCCAGCCAAATCCTGTGGAAGTTCTCAGTGTCAGGGACACAATTCTGCTTTCCAGCCTAGTGTGCTTTGATGTCATTTATTCAGCTCCCAGTGTGTTTGGCAGCTCTTTGGCACAGTGGTAAGGCATGGAATAGTGGGTGCTGAAAGGGGAAGTGCCTGGTGCTGGATGGTAGAAACCCCAAACTGAGGACAAGCAGCAGTAAAAAAAGGTGCTAGTGACAACATGGTCTCCTGTCTAATGGGGATGGAATAAGACATTTCAGCAGGGGGAGGTTTTAAACTGTGTCTGCTCTTCAGCAGTCACAGGTCTGGGTCTTACATTTTGATAAGGAAGGAAATTGGGTGAGCAATCTCTCTCTATGAGAAGAAACAGTGTGGTAAGGAACTTCACTTTATATATGTACTCCCTCTTCAGTGCTCCACATTTCCAAATACTAAACCAAGACTGAATTACTGCACTATAAAATGAGTTGAACCCGCTGTGACCTGAAGACTGGTTCAGTTTACAGCCAAGTCCATAACCCAAGAAGCATGAAGGATCAGCAACGGGAAGAGAAATAAAAGTGCAGAGCAGAAGGAGTCAGCAGGTAGTCCTTAACAGCCTGCTAATCACAGTGAATAATTTATTACAGCAATGCCACTGACACTCCACGAGCTTTTAAACCAGTATTTCCTGGAAATGGTTTCCGCTCCTTTTTTATCATTTGTAAATTTGAAACCTTTTATCCCTGTCTGCAATGCAAAGGCATTTGAGGATCCCAATGAAACGCAAGTCCAATATATTTTCTGACCTCACTTGATTCTGGATGCTCTAGAGAAAGTCCAGGCTGTTCTGAATACACCCCGTGACTCAGCAGCATGCCAGAGAGAGGAGCGAGACACATCCTCCATACCTCTGACAACAGAAACCAACTTGGTGTCAGACCAAACACCCTCCTTGAACATAAGGATTTATAACCCCTCCCAAAATCCTCTTTGAAAATAACCAACTCAGTGTTAAAGTCCTGGATGGAGGGTCACACTTTTAGTGCTATCTTCAATCCTTCTGAACTCTTGGCCTCTATTGTATCATGTGGCAAGGAGCTGTGCAAGTGAATTGGGCACTCTGTAACTGAACTGAATTTCATGTTTCTCTTGACTTTTTTACTGTCCCAGTGTCAGTCAAACTGACAGCTGACAATTTTTCAGCTTCCTCTTTCCCATTATTCACTAGTTTCTGTACATTTCACATCAATCCTTACCTTATGTTTTTTTAAGTTACTGGTCTGTCATTCCTTCACCACAGGAAGCACAAGTTTAACCACTCCATCAATGCAATTACTGACTTGATAATGCTTCATTATGCCCTAAAGCAGAGAGGATCTATTTGTTCTGCAGTAAAGCAGCTCTTAATTAGGCTATTGCTCCTCCTGTGTAAATATCTCATTTTGCCTCTGGAATTGGGAAAGTTCACTCTATCTCTTGTTGTTTGGAAAAGGCCAAGTGGCACCAGACAGCAATCTTTCACTTTCTGGACACAATTAATGTGCTGATTACTTTGCTCATGCTTTTGACAAGCAGGTGATTTTTCTCTGATCAGGCACTTAAAACCACTGACTTTACTTGTGCTCTGCACTGCTTGGTAGGATGGGTCCAACTTGCTTCTTGTTTTTGCGTGTTTAAATGGGAAGTCAACCTGTTATCTTTGCTCTGGATTCACAATGACACTACAAACTACAAATTAAATTCTTTGCCATAAGGAATCACAGACTGTTGAGGAGACTTTATGGCAAGGGACAGAGCATTTTCACAGCATGCTTCATTTAATCTCAGAGAAAGGGTAACACTGAGAAGAAATGGCAGAAACTGCTGTCACAAGGAAATTTTTTGTCAAGTTATATTCATGGCTGAATTTTGTGATGTCTCACATTTTATCTTATTTCTAAAAGCTTTTTTTTCCCTTTGGGTTCTCTTCAGTAACCAGATAATGTGAACAGCGATAATGTTTATGAGTCCGAGAAAAAAGGCTAACTTTAGGTTTCATTGCCACTAGCTTTCTATAGAAGAAAATGAGATAACACTATACAGACTTACTTCTTACAAAGAAACTAAACATTACCAGACTCTCCTTTAAGGTAATTTTATTTTTTGTGATAATTTAAACATTTTCTCTGTCTTTTTATCTGCCATATGGAAGTCCTTTGGCTGACTTTGTTAATCATTCACTCTTCAGCTTGGAGTTAATTGTTTACTAACTGTTAAGCTGTGTGCACTAGGAAAATGCCTTTGGGCTCTTAAATCAGTGGGAATATCTCACTAGAACAACAGAGATATGCCTAGTGCTACTACTTGGGTGTGCAGATCTCACAGCTCCAGGCTACGCTGTGGCTCTTCGTGCACTGGTCTCTGGGGATGGAGTGGAGTCACACCCCTGTGTGCTGGTTAAAATGGACACACACCACTCACACACAAATGCTCACATAGGGTGGCTGCAGTGCCTTGGTTTTCTTTCCAGTTGCTCTGCAACTCAAGCAAAAAGCCCTCTAATGACCCTTCTCTGAAAACGATGGGTTTGGTCTTTTCTCTTCACAAGAAAGCATTTGTAGAAGTTAAGTTTAACACAGAGGGAAATGGATTCTGTCCACCCTGTAAGCCTTGAGATGCTTCTACACAAATGACACTGTTTCTGCAAGCCCAACTTCCAGAATGCTTCAACATATTGTTGGCAGGACAGCAGCCATCTTTCTACACTTGACACTCTCTTCTTCTCGTTCAGCTGGAGTGCTGGATTATGTGAAGTATACAAAAACTTTTGCAATTATTTAATAGCCAAGATTAAACAGCTAGCAGATTATAACTCATATGGACCAGATTTGTGCTAGAACAGGCAACATTCAGAAGGAAGCTTTTGGCAGGGCTTGCTGAATCTGTGAGCTAGCCCTCAACAGACAGAAGAGAAAGGATGAACCTCAAAGTGATGGCTTTGGTTAGATTTAGGGCTTCCACAGAATTCAAGCACAGGCAGGAAGGTACATAAAAATAGAAGCACAGAGACACCTTGGTCTCTGCAGTCTAGATACAACTGCATTCCAGTTTAATAGTCCTGCATTCCCACCCGAACCACCCAGGCCAGATACCCATCCCAGCTGCATCCCCAGTAATGCTGGAGGACTTGATGCCTGAGTGAGAATAGTGTAAGCAGGAGGAGGTTCTGACCCTGCATCAGCCTCAATTCCCCTCTCCAGTCTCATGTAACTTGCTGACAAACCTGGTTAGTTTTCCAGAGACACATGCCTGATTTACTCCAGCAATTTAATACAACCATGGTTTTGAGTGACTGCTAATGGGATCGCCTGAGATAGGTTCAGCTGCTTAGTGTGGGCTACAGTTTTACTCGCAAACACAAGAAACATGGAAATCTATCTAGGATGACATATAGGAAAACATTACAATCTCCCTCATAAGACAAGCAAGGTTTTTATATGCACTTTATATTAATGTCTTGATTTCAGCTGGTTTCTTGCTACAATTTTCTGCTTGTGTTTTTCCAGGGAGACTTATTTTTCCATTGTAAGTTTTCAATTTGTTTCTGGCATCAGCAGTGTGCAGGAACAAAATATTAAAGATCAGAAAAGCCATAATCTCCTTCCCCCTCCCCCGCCAATTTTACCTTGCAGAAAGTTCAGTAAGGTTTACCCCTCCCGTTTGCACAGCAAAGACTTGAACCAGCCCATGCTGGTGCAGTGAAATGAATCAGATACTGTGGCAGGCTGCTCCCAGACACCAGGGTTATCGAGTGCAATTTTACAATCTAATTAGCAAGGATTAAACACTGCACCTCGCTGAGGCAGTTGATCTGCTCTCGCCAGAGGGGTTTTACCACCTGTGTAGGGTAAGAAGTCTTTTTACTTGCTCCACAGAAGGTAAAATCACTCCATGGAGAAATAACAAGTCCTCAGCCGCTCAGTCCAAGTCCCATCCCTGATTTAGGCTGTTCATTTTGGAATGGCTCTGCCAACAGATGGGGTTTGCAAGCATCATGTAGCAGAGAAATGCTCATCTAGGCTGTCTTCTCACTGCTGTGGTCTCTGGATTGTGGCAATGGACAGATTCTAGCCCGGAAATTCCTGCTCTCCCTTCCATCTAACCTTCCCTCACAGATATATGACCACTTCTGCCACAATTCTCAGTGGTTTATACATAAGGAAGCACCATTGTTTTGGGTCTGCTGGATTTTATACACGATTTGCTGAGACCAAAAAAAACCTAATTCACAATAAAGAGAAAACCAGCACCCTATTTTTTTAGGGTTACACTTGCAGAAAAAGGATCAGAGGTGCCTAAAGCCCCAGATTTTATTAAGTTCCAAGACCAATGCTACAGACTAGATTCCTCTCAACAGCTGAGAAGGCTTGACTCTTTTGGTGGAAATGTGTCTCCTCCCATGCAGTCAGAGCACCTGATCTCTCTTCTCCTTCCTTTTGATGCTCTCCACCAACCCTCTCATCTGAAGAGGGCTGACAGTAATTGCTATAGCTTGTGAAAGGCTGAGTCCTGTCATGGCAGGGCAATCATTTCTTCCAAAGAAATATTTGTACTCCTGACTTCTGAAGGCATCTTTTAAGTACATGTCTTCCCTGGGGGGTTGGCACTACTGGAGATATGTGGGTGCAAACACCTAGCCTAGGCATGTTTTAAACGATCATGTGTGAGGATGGCTTGCCCTGCAGGTAATGATTGATCCCAAACAGATATGTCTTTTAGTCTTTGTGAAGACCTCCTTACTCTCCTTGTCCTTTTCTTCAATGAATAAGGGTCCCATTAACAGCCTTCAGTGAATAAAAGCCTAATTGATGCACCTATTGTCTCTTGCTGCCTCCTTAGCAGTTCAGTTTTCTACCAGAACTTTGATTCTAGTTTATTTTAATAGAAGATGCTCTCTGTGAGCATCAGGCAGTGTTCAACTTGAATGTGACCAGAGGAGGTGAAAGAAGAATTGGCACAGAGACAATGCAAAGAGAAATACAGTCCATTAATTCACTGTGGAAGCTTTTCCATTCACAAAAGAGCTGTCTAGTTGCTCCCAATCATCCAGTTCTGCAGCCTGCAAGCATGCCTGAAGCCTTGCCTCCCCATGTCTCCACAGGTTTGCAGTGCAGCAAGCACTGTTGCTAACAAGCTGTACATTCCCACCTGCAGGGCATGTGCTCAGGGATGAGGTTTTCATATTACATGGCATCCTAGGTGGGAAAATCAGAACACACGGGTCCCTCTCACAGGCTGAGCTCAAGAATCAAAACTTTCCATGCTTTTTTTTTAGGCATATGTTGAAAGTCATCTTTGCCTGCTACCTTGACATTAACTCTTCAGTTAATAAAATCATTGCTTATCAAATGTAATGCTGGTCCCAAGAAAATAATGCAATTTTCTTTTTGTAATAAAAGGAAGCAGCTTTCCTGTCTCTTCACCCCTTTCTCTCTCAGCTCATTTATGGCTTGACAAAGTATCAAGGGTTGGCTGAGCACCCCCAATGCACCATAGCCAGTGGATGGAAGGCCTCCAGCACCTGAGAGGCTCAGTCCTTCAGTTCCCATCAATGTCTTACGAACAACACAAAAAAGAAACGTAAATTGCAAGATTAAGTGATGCTTATTTCCTTGAAACCCCACAACTTTTAATGAATTATGAGCTACTTTTTCCCGTTAATTCTTTGCAGACATTCAGACGATTTTGGAAGAAAACAAACATCCTTCAAAAATCACATGAATCAATGCCAGCATTTGGTGTACATCACACCCTTGACTCCAGCTATGACACGTGTGGCAAGCCCAGACCTTGGTAGAAAAGTGAACACTTACCTTTCTTGGTTTCACTTTGTCATGGTAGTCATATTGAAAAATCCCCTTGTAGCTAAGTCCTAACCACCATGGAATTCCCTGTTTGTCCTGAAAGAGAAAACAGAGGGAGTCATATAGAATAGGATGGGGAAATGCTGGAGATTTCCTGTGTTGTTGTTCAAGGTGAAGATTTGTTTTTAAGTAATATCTTTGAATGGGTGTTGTTAAATTTCCCCCTGCCGAGTTCCCGCAAGTCACAAAGCTCCACAGTGTTTAGAAGAGACCTGTTTCACTTTTGGCCACGACATATAAAACAATTTAAAATACATCACATGTGATCAAGTTACTCAAAATGCTGTCAGGGGAGGTGAGGAGGTTTGACATGGGTCCCTTGTGCAGTGGTGCATCCTCTTTCTCTCCCATGTAAATTATTCAGTCTGAACACTCAAAGATGGGAGGAAGGAAAGCAAATCACCCAGCTGACTTGAATTATGTGGAAGGATTTTAGCATTAGTCTTGAAAATGCAGCAGTAATGGGATCTGAGAGCTACCAAGTGATAAGGTCTGACAGGCTCAGACCCAACTGCTTTGTGTCTGAGTGTGCAATAAAATGGCCTTATGGATTAATGGCTGATATCTGATCCCAGTCTCTGCAATTTACTGAGCTGAAGTCCTCAATGAAATTACATCTGTTCTGTTAATGTGATAGAGAATGGCAAGGTAAAGCACAGCAAAACCAAAACCCTCACATCAGGAAGAAGCAAACTCTATTATGTGCAACATTTGCTGCCTCATTGCTGCTCACTGCTGCTTATTGACCATGGGGAGCTTGCTGGAATAGCTCTCAAGTGTTTGCAGGATTGAACATCTAGCCCAATCCACTAGATTTTTCTTGATCTAGAGCAGTCCAAGAGATCTGGATGCAAAAAGTGCTGGAGAGATCCTGTCCTCTGAGAAAAAATGAGGCTAATGCTTTTTTCACAACAATAATAACCTTATTATTACATCCTATTAGCAGGAATAGACTAGAAACACATCTCCTGAGACTGGTACAGTCAGATATTTGTGTTTATATGGTACCCCACGTGTGCAAGATATTACAGATGTATGAAAAACCATATGATCTGTGCACAGAGATAATGATGAAACACATCAAAACTTCAGGGGTGATAAATGACGGAATATGCTCTGGGGAATGTGGATCTAGCTTTCTTTATATGTTTATTGATTTCTCTACTTCAAAAAAATAACAAACCTAAGCAGCTGGTCAGGCAGGGAAGTAATAATAATAATTTGAGGCTGGAAATTTTGGTGATAAATCATTAGACAAAAGAAATGAGGGATTTCACGAATACCTGCATGAAGTCCACATAGAAGTGGAGAGCTGTTTGGGGATGAGAATGTGTTATCTCTCTCTAGAGTACAGGACAATGTGCTGGCATTAAAAAGATGTACAATCTCTGTATCCATCTACATATCTCATGTGAGTGGAGCTGCAGTATGTAGGTCACGGCTGGCCCTAGATAGGTGTTCATGGATCTGCCATCTGGGAAAGGTCTGACCTCCTGGAGCTACAAAAAAGAGTGTCTGCCAGAGATGTGTCTGGCTTGTGCCTTTGGTGGTGGTTCACTGGCATTGACATGCTGCTGACTGTGAGCTGAACACAGCACAATAGGACTGCAAGAGTTTTATCTCCAAGAACAGGATTTTCCTCTTTGGAGCTGTATTTACTAAACATGCACACACATTTGAAATAAGTTTATCCTACCGCAGGAAGTGAAACGAGACTTTAGTAGCAGTGTATTGTATTCTGAGAGCAGGATGGCTGTTTGTACCTCTCTCCCTCCCTCTCCAGAAAGAGTTTAATTCAGTGAAGGACCCTTCTTGTGGCACGTACCTTTACTGCGTAATAATGCACTCCATATGTTGGGAGGGATTCTACAATGCTCATGTAACTGCAAAACAACACAGAAGAGAATAACACGTCTGAGAAGCTGAGAGGACGATCTGAAAAAACCTTTGATAAAGAAATGATTATGCCAAGAAATACTTAAAAATGAAGCATTGCAGGAGATGGGAAGCATAGTAACATATTGTATTTACAGTCCTGTATAAATATTTCCTACTAAAACAAAGGTCACAAAGAAATCACTCTTATTTTACTTACTTTACAATTGCTTGACCTCTTGTCTGACCATTTAGTTTCTTGTAATGTTCAATGACTCGATCCTCACTGGAAAGGAAAAAAATTGGATGTTTTATATAATGGCATTATCATGACTAAGAATCTTATCAAAAACTGAAGAGACACTTCTGTTAACACAGCTACTGCCTGACAGAATCAAAAGATGCCAAGCAAAACCATTAGATGAGGGGATTTGGTGCAGACCAGGGTAAACAAAGGGGGAGTCACAGACTGAGAATAAAAATGGTTTTCTAAGAGTTGGGTTTCTGGTAGAACCCTTTTTCCTCACAAACATGGTACCTACTTGTACAGACTTTTCCCTCTCTGCATTCCTTTCCTTATCTACAAATGGTGCCCACAATATTACACTGTGGGCAAACAGATTCGTGTTGGAGCTGCTAAAGATCTGCTCTGCCCTAACTGGAGTAACTTCTCTTCAAGCCCATTGCATCCTCTGAAAGATGGGCAAAACTGTCAGAAATTGGTGGCCAGTCACAGCCCCAAGACTGACAGATTCCTCCTCACTGCAATTGCATAACTGCAGGTGCACTAGTGGAACTACTCTGGAGCAACCTTTCTCAGTAGGAAGCTGAATTCCTAGTGTACACAGAGGAATAATAACAGCAGGTTAAACAGTGACAGGGGATATTGCCATGGCACTCAAAATTGAGTTTCTTTACTCTTGAAGTACTCATGTGCCTTTGTTTGCTTTTGGGTTATACTAATTTGCATTCCCCCAGGCAACTCCTGGCTATACACTGGGAATTGGCATGAGCTGGGGTCCATTCCCAACAGCTCTTTGGAGACTAAGATCATTTCATGTCTTAGAAAGACATGAACCATGTCATCATGGTTTCCAAGGTGAAATGAAGGCTATTGCACACCAGTGGGCCTCTGTGTCAGAGGACAATTCTGAGTGTGTGCCAACAAGCAGTAGAGATGGAGCATCCAAGAGAAATCAGCATGACCCAAATGACAGATTGAGAGACACCTGTAAGTTCACTTTTAAAGAATTTCATTCATTATTCTCCAGTGAATGGGCAGCAGAAGTATCTGATGCATACAATCAGCTGTTCTAGCAAGGTCGCAGCACAGCAAAGTATAAGCCAAGGATCCAGTCTAATGCACACAGGACCTGCTCTGTTACACTGGCATGACAGAACACTTAAGTCCTCAGGTTTAAAACCAATTTCTTGCTCTTTATTTCGTAATACCAAGGACAGGGAATATGTTGAGTCCCCTGGAGATACTGTACAGAACTCACCAGACAAGAGGAAGGAAATTTAAACTACCTTTATGCCACCTTAGTGCCCTCCCCAGCTGGCCCTGCATAAGCTTCCAGCAGTGCTGCGTGTCCATCCCATGCCATCACACTGCATGTGGTTTAGGGCAATGTGAACTGGCATTCCTCCCTCCCTGCATTTCCTGGATCCAGCACGACCCCCTAACGGGGCCTTTCAGTTGTCCACCATGTGGTAATCCTTCCCCAGGCAGAACTGAAGCCATTTGTATTGCTAGGCAGTGTGAAGGAGCACAGCAGTGTGGGATGATGTGATAGATGACCTCACCACGACTGCTCAGAGATGCCCACAGGGGCTTTTGTGGAGGACTGCAAAGCCTTTCACTAGCCCGGCTTAACATGACTGCATCTTCTCATTGCACCCCTGTGCCAGAGAGGACAGAACCTCTTTTTAGAAAGAGAGGCAGAATCTCTGGAGCCAAACCATCTTTTAGAAAGAAAAGGCACAGAGAAGCTGAGGATTGTGCAGCCCTAATAATGAAGAGAGAAAGGAGGAGAATCAGAAACAGCAGTGTAGGCAGCACAGAGCAATTCAGAGACAGTCTGTCGGATTGTCAGCAGGGCCAGCTCTTCCCTCACAAGCCTGTTGTTTATCTGAGAGTAACTGCTTTCCTTACTCACTCATCAAGCGGCTTCTCCCATTCATCCTACAAAAACAAAAGAGCCCTTTTTGAGGCAAGGTAAAGTGATGTCCACACAAAGCAGGCCACAGCAGGAACAGGATGCTGACTGAGCCAGTGACACATTACATGGGTAAAGGAATGGTCCAGCTCTCCCATCAAATCCCTCAGAATCATTTTAATGCTTAGAAAATGATTTGTAAGCTCTAAATTCTACAGCTTTGAAACCATATTCAGCACACTGATCCAAGCAAGTACCACAGATGTTATGGGTGTGCACATGAAGGCAGAGCCTGGGTCTCCTGCCGTGATTATCATAAACAGGATTACTTTTGGAGCAATAACTGAATTACATGAGTGTTCAGTATTGGAAGAACTCCAAAAAACATCATTCTTAATAAAAAAGATAGACAGAGAGGGCTTACAGCCCTTTGAAATTACCTCTTAAAACCATGATTACATGTGGATGCAATTCCGCTGTCTCAGACAGGAACAAACCAGGAGTGACTTCTCAGAACATAATGGAGTTTCTCCAGTGGAAAACACTGCTAGCTTTATTTTCCACTTTGTGCAGTCTATTGCACAAATCAAGCTCTCATATTGCTGCCATTCAAGGAAAGGATAGATGTACCTGGACATGCTGATTATTTAAAGTGATTCTGGATGTGCTCTGCTTTCCTATAAATGATTATTATAAAATAATTGATATGTTCCTAGACCATACTCCTTAGGCAGGAAGCCAACTGATGGCCCATTTCCTTCAAAAAGACAGATCAGATGTCAGCAAGTCTTCCTGAACAGCAGGACAAATAGTTGTGTTTTTAACCCATGCTAGAAATGTGGGATAGTCCAGGCTTTACCCAGTTCTTTTAAACAAATGCAGGCAATTCTATACCTCCATTACTCTGTTAGGATACTGATAATCTTCCTTTGTAAAATGTTTTGTGGTATACAGATGTTAAGTGCCAGGTAAGTATCATCTTTGTTTCTTCTTTCCTTTGGACAAAAATTACAAAGCTTGAATTATCAATCAAGCCATATTTAAGAGGGGGAACTGTGGCCTTTCACCTTTCTGCAGCACTGGGCTTATCACTGGGGAAAGAAACGTACTCCAGAGCATGACTCTTTCAATCCAATTTTGGATGGATTCCTTGGGAGGAGGTTACTGCTGCTTCTCTTCGTTGACAGCAAAGGGAGCGGAGGGCACCTAGCTCAGATAGCGACATCCACACTGGAGAAACGTTCACAGTCAGAACAATCTGTGTGACAGTCCCTCCTCTAACAATTCTTTGAACTTCCTTTTCCTTCCCACTGCCCTATGCAAGAAGGACCATCCAGCAGAGAGGTTGCTTTCTGCCTTCAGCTCTGGGTTGGAGGGTTAAGCCCAGCACGTGCCAGGGAAAACAAGCAAAATCATTCACAGGTCAGAAGGAGAATTAGCAGAGTCTATAAACATGCTCCCCTGTCATTTCAGCTGTTCATCTCAAGGCAGCTGCCATGCTGCTATTGACAGGTGGGAGAGTGCTGGGACACTGCTGGGACCACCAGCTGACATCTCCCCTCTCCCTGCTTTGCTTTGTTGCTGTGTTGGTGACACAGAAACTCATTCACAATGCAGGGCTGGCAGAGGATGCTTTACTAATGTGGAGACAGAGACACAGAGGCTGCTGAAGCACTGCTGTCTGTTTGCCAGCTCATAAAACATTTCCCCAAAAGCTGCAGAAGTTAATACATGGATGACATCCTGAGGCAGACAACTCTGATAAAGATCTTTAGAACTAACAAGAAATCCCTCCTGTCCCAGCAGCTTATAGAACTGGACAGCAGACAATATGCAAGCAAATTCAGACCTTGAATTCCTCGTCATCAGATCCAGATTTTCAAATTTAGTTGTTCCCTCCCTCTCTTCCCAGCACACCAAGCTGTTTTAATTAATTGCTGTTCTTTAGTGTTGTTCTGTTTGTAATCTGATTTGTCCATTTTGATTATATTCTTGAACTAATAAGGTCTTTATTTGCATGCGTTGCCATACAGTCATACACTGTCCCTCTGAAGCCACTAGCACCTCTTAGGCTGAGGGACCAAGAGCTGGACCAGGGCCTCAGGACTGTGTTGAACCAGATAAAATCACTAAATAGTGATTTTCAGCTGATATTTTCAGAGGTAGGTTTTCTGGCAACACTAATGCTTTGGGTTGCTAAAAACAAGCTCGCATTCAAAGACTGTGGGAACCTGGGAGAAGTCTCTCTTCCCTGTGGTCTGTTGAAAATTCCATTATAGCATCTACTTTTGTGTTGTTGCATCTCCTCCTGGCCTTATTACTGACAACCCACTACTGGGCTGGCTTGTTGGGAAGGATCTGAAATGAGATAAAATGCAATGGCAAGTGTCTGGGAAGGAGCACTGTGAGTTAACACATTTCTAAACGTTCTCTCCAGTCTCTGTGATTAGTTTCATGTCTGTTTCCATGCATGGCCAAGAGAAATCAAAACTCAGGGCCCCAACTCCTGGACTGTGTGGGAGGACCAGAAGCTCAGCTTTCATTTAAAAGGAAAAGAAACACAAACAAACGCAACAAAAAGCCCCTTCTTTCTTCACCAGTAATCAGAGATGCCAAAAGATGCTTGAGAACAAGACGTGCAACTGACTACTCTGAACCTGGACAAAGCTGCAGGAGAATACAGGGAAGGGAAAGACCTACACCACGGGTATGGAACCAGGGGACTCCATGAGGGTGGAATCAGAGACACAAACTGTACCGATCTAAGAATCCAGGAGTCATCCCACAAGTCTTACTACATTTGGTAGGCACAACAGCTGATGCTTTTTCATGGTGTGTGATGGAAATGTTGTATTATTTCATGCAGATCTATTACAGCATCTTGCCAAAGGTATCACCATATTTACTTGATTATTCATTTTATTATCTCTTAGTCCATTTCAGCTGATAAAAATGTAGTACAAAGTTCTTCGGTTTGTCTGTTTTAAACTAACAAGAGCCATTACCTATCCCACCTTTAATGTTTTCAAAGTTTCTTTCCAGGGTTGGAGATTCACTTGACTGCTTGCACTAATGCTGAAGAACTGCAGAATAAAACTGATTCCTCACAGAAAAGGACTGGATGAAATCTGCATCCAGTACACAATCTGCATGAGATGCAAAGTGAACACAGTTTTAAAAATCTGTTCCATTAGATCACTGATGTTTGATCTGTACTTTTTGTCTGATTCAGCAACAGCTGCTTCCTGAGAGCATTACGTGTTTCAGAGCGTGTTTAGAAAAAAAGCCATCATTAAAAAGTAATGAACTATTAGTGTTAAAGAGGTCTCTGAGACCTGGTTACTGACATGAAATCACAAGGGAGTCACAGGACGGTAGCCTCTGATTTTATTACCCCATTGGCAACACCATCTTCCCACCCTGTAACCTGTTCTCAGTCACATGAGAGCCCCCACAAAATTAAGTACAGCTGCAAGTGCTGTACCTTGTGTATAAATGCAAATACTCATATTCTGAGCACGAGGATTTTACATGGCTCTTCTTGCTATGTGGCACTTTATTAAGACCTTAGGCCATGTTGCTGCTGAAGGGTCAGATTTGCCTTCCCTGTCAATGCCTACTTGTTCCCACCTCTCCTCTTGTGATGGCTTTCAGCTTGAGCTCCCAGTCTGTCAATCCGCCAGGCCACCTGGAAATGTACTGCTTTTGAGTGTGTGGAGTAGTTTCTGGGAAAAGAGATGCTTCTAAGAGGAAGGCCATTCTTCTTCAATGAAATGCCAGCCTACATTTATCACTTTTCATGAAGATTTGATTTGGTTCTTAGAAACACCAAGAGACTGTGATGATCTACAGTTTTTGTGTCAGTGATCCTAATTTCTGCTGGGGACTCCGAATCTCTCCTTGTATTATCAGAAAGTGATTAGGAGACCTCATGATGAGCTTGCCTATGACTTGACATTAGGTAGTTAATTTCACTGTTGTAGCCATGCTATGAGAAGTGGCTGACCTTTTTGGCAAAGAACTGAGATCATAACCTACAAACTGATTTGTTTCCTCCTGCCATCCTCAGATTACCAAAATGCAGAAATTAAAAGACTAGCAGATGAAGAAGTTCAATCCAACCCCCAGGCTTACAGCCTAATGCTTTAAAGGCAAACATGAAAGAGCAACAAGCATAAAACGAAGTGAAGGTATGTCCCCTTTCATGAATAGGCTTTCCCCACATTCTTTTCTATTTGCACAGATAAAAGGGATATGCAGGGTGGCAAAAAGAATCTATGTGTGTGGCATATAAAATCTAAGTGTGACTGTGCTCCCACCCTGGGTTTACTTTTCAGTGCAATAAAGACAGCAAACAAGCACCCACCTCCAAACATCACTGAGTTCATACAAAAGGAGATGAGTTCAGCTGTGCCATACAGAGAGGACTTGCAAGATGAAACTGAATGACTCAACACAGGCAGTGCAAAAGATTGACATTTCCAACTGGGAAAACTCTTTCACAGATGGAAAATGCTGGGAAAGTAAATGGCACAGTAGGCATTTTGATTTCATCAGGACATTTGCACACTTACAGTGGATTTTTGGCCAGGCATTTGGCAGATGGGGAAACTGAGGCCCAGGCTGGTAGCTCTACTTGTGTTAACTCATGCAATGAGTCAGTGGCAGACCTAGAGCCAGAAGACAGGGATCTCTGCATCCCATTTCCACACTCAGAGCACATTGCCAGAGCCAGGTCCTGCACAAGACACTGCAGAGGGTGATACATTACCAGTAAGCAAGGGAAGGATGCTCCTTCAGCGCTGGTGTTGGAAGGGCTGGCAGCTTCTTTAATTCATTCCTTACAACTTCATTGCTGAAAGAGAGTTCAAAAGGAGGATCAGGCTACAAGAAAACAACCACAATATTTGATATTACTTGACCTAGCTGGCAGGCTGCTACGGCTCTACATCTGTTCCTTCTTAACAAAAGGCACTGGGGTTTCCTTTTTCTCCTCTCTTTATTTGTTTTATGGCAGCCCAGTTAACATTTCCCTCTATTATCAAAATTGGAGAGAAACTCTCCCAGATGGTTATGCTGAAGCACTTCCTACCAGTGACTGGACACAAAAGCCACCATGTCACATGTCACTGAGCAGGGTGCCATGGACATTTTCATATACAGGAAAAAAAACCAAGGGGAAGAGAAGAGAAAGTGATGCTTTCAGCTGCAATTATACTCCTTTATTTAATGCTTTACAACTGCTGCAAAAAGTAATGATTTGCTTTCTTAGCATCACAGGTTATTCTTAACCTTTTGCCCAGTGACCTGTCCTTTGCATAACATCTTCACTGAGAAGACTCCAGTTTGAATTTGTGTCCTGCTACACAAAACCCTCCCACAGAACCACCTCACTAACATCCTTCTCCCTGCAACCTCCAGTGGCCACAACGGCCAGCTGGAGCAGCATCACTGCACAGCAGAGAGCAGGGAGAGCTCATGAAATGGGAGGCAGATTCTCACAGATGAAATGAAACCGTGGGATTTTCTCCTACAAACCCCAAATGCCTCCCTTCCCACTTTTAAACACACAAGAAGTTGTGTGCACAGAAAAAAAGAAAGCCTCAAAGGCTTGGGAAGGAAGGCAGTGCTGCTATTAATTTTTAAAATTGTAGAAATACACAGCCAAGAGGGCCAGACAGGACACAGAGGAGTGCCAAAGAATTAATGTTTATTGGCTTACTTCTTGCCAGCAAGTTTTTCTGCCTTCTTAAACCCTTCCCTTTATCCTACCCAAAAATGTGGCTGTGCTGGAGCTGCACAAAGAGATACCTCTTCCAGAGCTCCAGATTTCCCAGCCCACTGGCTTCTCCAGTGGGGCTGGAAGACAGGCAGATAGGTAGTCTTGACCTCTCTTGCTGTAGACCAGAGATCCTAGCATCTGCTATAGACTTGAGGAGCTCTTGGACATCCCAGATCAGCCTGGGTTTCATTCTTGTCTCTGGGACAGTCTGTATGGTGGCTTGTAGAGAGGTCATACTGCTTCAGTTGTAAAAATCTTCCCACAGCATTTCTCCATTTGCACATCCCAGGAGCAGGCTCTGCCTGAGACCTAGGTGGGTTTGTCTTAATTGGAGTCTGCAGGTTAATTGCTAGGTTGGGCCATAGGGTAAACCACTGACATAAATTCCAGCAGCAGGCATTTTGGACATGTCTACAGACATCTATTATTTATTATTATGGTAATCCCTTGACAATCAATTAAGTAGTTTTAAAACAGGACCAAACTTCTAGTCAGGACAAATCTATCAGAGATGGCCAAGTCTCAATTAGGCTCAAATTTTGCAGAGTGAAGATGTGCTGAACAGCACACAAGAACTGAGGCAACTGCTGCCATGCCAAGCATAGGGAAAACCACTCTGTAACACCTCCTGTGCCAAGCCAAAAGGCTTTTGACAAACAGTATTTGAACACCCACTCCTGCCCAAATCCCATGGTCATTCATTCGGCCATCAGAGAGCTCTTCTTTTCTAAGTGCAAATGCTCAAAAACTATTCAGATTTATTCTTCCACGGCAGGTAAATATCTGCACAAGTCTGAACACGAAGTTGCTCTGCTCAGTGTTATCTGCTGATCTGGATGCTCTGTTCTGTGACTGACAGAACACAAGTTGTTGCCTAGAAAACAAGTTGTTGCTTTTTAGAGTTTACTGGGTCTACCCAGAGCTTTCTCCTCCACAGCATGTTCATACTCAGCTCTCACTGAGGTTTTTGGCATTTTGAAGAAACTGGGAAAAAAGAATAGAACTTGGGACAATCGGAGCACAAGCAGCAGTAACTGCCCTCAAATGAAGATTTTTTGAAGCTGGCTGCTCATAGAAGGAAATTGAGAGATTTCCAAAACCTTTCTGGGAAAGCACAGAGTGAGTTCCAAACAGGGACTTTCTGAGCCCAGAAATCTATCAAATAGGGCAAGATTAGTGGTGACTAACGATCCTTGAGAGTCTGGGAAAAACTCTGAGTCAGTAGTGGCTCCCATAAAAGAAAGGGCTAACACCAGTCAGCTCTGTTTTTTCTGTCAGTGAGGCGCAAAGTTTGCCTGTGCTGTGATAAGGTCTTTTAAGAATCAGAGAAAAAGACATTCTTAGTGATGTTAGGCAGGATTAATATTTCTGCTCAGCACCTAGGAAATACCATAAGGGTAGTGCCTCACAGCCTTAAAGTACCAAATTTATGTCAGGTAATAATTTCCGGGAACAAAAAAAGTATCTCATTCTGTGGTCCATATATTCACTACGCCTTCTGGCAAGGCTCATCTCAAGACAAATTAATTTAGGCTCCCAAAAATAAGTCAAATCAAAAATGGAACATAATAATGACTCAGGTTGCATTTGAACTAGTGGCCTTGAGGTCACTTTCCACTTGGCTCTTTATAACGCCGAACCCCTCAATTTTTAAACTGTTTCCAGCAGACTCACAAGTGGTTTTTGTACTTACTGCCTTTCATGCTCTTTCGAGTGAAATATCTTGGTGTGTTTATTTTATTACTGTATTTAGAAAGTGTTTGTTTAATTTGGTCACTTGTGCTGCATTTATTTTATATTCAGAAGTGTCCAGCCTCCAGGGCTGATATACACAGAAGGGTGCTTAGGATACAGATTTATTAATATGCAGGGGAAAGGCTCCGAACGCACTTTCTCTGTGTCCCCTAGACCACTTTATTCCCTTTTTTCCTATGGTGGAAATGATAATATTTAAAGGACTGAATAACAATATGTAAACTGAACTGGAAAAGCCATCTGCATGGGTTCCTGAAAGCTGGTTAGAAAGCCAGAAGCAAGATTGACTAACAATGGACCTAGAAAACAGAACTCCTTTTTCTTGGGTTTGTTCTGGTACTTCCTGTTTAATGAGTCTTGCCCAAATAAATTAATTACCACCTCTCAGTATTTTATCTACACATGGGAGCAAAAAGTCCTGCCTAGCCACTTCATAAACATTTTGTGAAAAACAATTTTTTGCAAACTAGTTGCAATAATTTTGAGCAAAATTACATATGCAGTTGTCTCAGGAAATCCATACATTTTCCAGCATGTATAATAACAATGATCAGTAACAAAACAAAACTGCAGGTTAAAGTTACCAACTCTTCTCAGCATGGTAATTAATTCTGTAGAACGCAAGAGGAAATGCAGAGTCTGAGATTCTCAGATTAGATGGTACTTTTCGAAATACAGTGTTTAGGATCTTCACCATTAGACTGCAAGAATACAGCTTGGGTTTTGTAACCCTTTAATACATTCTAATTGGTTAAATGTCACTTGGTTACACAGAAAGAAAAGTAAGCCTGAAACTATGTTAGATTACCATCTGCCCAAAGCTGAAATTATTGTGAAATTCTGTCTAGCAGGAAACTGGCCGTTAGCTTTCCTCCCTTGTTATCCTTCTATGTATTGCTGGGAGATACTTGGAGTTCACTCGAAATGTCTCATATTGTTTAACTGGAAGAAATCTAGCAATAAGGAACTAGCTGCAGCAGTTCAGGATTTACTCAGAGCTTTTTCTTTCCCGTCCACAAACTGACGGACAAATGATCAGTACGTGTTATTTCTTGCTGCTTTAGCATACAAGCTGTTTAAGGCTGAAAAAACGGATTATGAACATTTAAAAACAAAGCTGGTGTGAGTTTCCCAGAGATTTTGGGACTGTACTCTAAACATGGCAGGATTAAGTTAGGGGGAAAAGAAAATCTCAATTATTTTTAACAATATGCTGTATTTCCTCCCTAGCCAGGGCAGCTCCTTGGTAATTCCTTTATGTAGGTCTAAAGAGAGGCACACCTGTAGGATTTGTGTCCATCTAAGGAATTGAAATTTCTCCTATCCATGCTCTGCCAACCAAGCATGACTTAGCTCCCAACTAGAAACAAGATTACCTTGAGCTAATGACCTTTAGATCTGTCTGCAGGGTACTAGTTCAGGAAATTTATACGTGTGATTCTGTGCCTTTGAAGTCAAAATGTTTGCAGCTAATATTGAAAAGCACAGATTCAATCTTAAGTGTCTGGTTCAACCTGAAAATCAGCTGAACAGAGATACCTGATTGTCCAAAATGCAAGTGTATGTCCCAGACTAAAAGTAAACCTATTTAAGTCTTGTCAGCTGAAGCATTTGGGCATTCTCTTCAGTAACCTGAAAATGCTCTTCTTTAGTGCAGAGGACTAGGAACTTCTTAAAAAGGGAAGCTTTTTATTTTAAACCTCATTCTGCCTGAATCTTTATCAACTAAGAGGTCGATGAGGCCACTCACAGCAAAGTATGAAGAAGTATTAAGAAATACTTAGTTCATCTAAACAGGTTCATGAACTCAGGGTTTCTGATGAGATTGTTTTTAAAATGAAACACACATTAGAAATGGAAAAGGTCTGTAAAGAATTGCTTACTATAGCTGCTAAACTGACCTATCAGGGCTATTGGGGCATTTTACTACAAGACAGGTGAGGGTGACTCAGACTGTGTTCCCCAGGCTTAGGAAAACCTGGGAATCACTGTGATGCCCAAGGTGACAAGAATCAGTGATAACAGACTCCTACATGATAATGCCCTACCAAAGGATCGTGTTTGAAATGACACATGAGCTGCTTTTGGGGAAAGGAAAAAGGAGTACTCTGAGCACAGTGATTATTCTGAGGTATGGGATAATTTCCTCAAAAGCAGCAGTGCTGTCACTGAGGATGTATCAGTTCACAGAGATAGAAAGCTGACTGTTAGTTTGTAAGATTGATTCTGTTTTTTGAGTTCCCACAAGGCCCAAATAGCAAACTTCCAACTGCATTCAGGAGTCCTGCACCAGCTGCAGATCCTCCACCTGGCTGCAGTGGGCTTTGCAGGCAATCACACCCTGGCCACCACAGGCAGGAGCCAACAAGCAGCTGGAACTGTGACGGTTTGGCTTTGACTATCCCAGCACCTGAGGTGATCGGCAGTGACTCATAGGAAGGCTCCCATGGGGAACAATTCTCCCATCACTACAAATGAGCCAGTGCTTATGCACTTCTCTGGATCGGGGCCAGAGAGAAACTCTCACAGGCTATAAATCTGATGGTGGCAGTAGACAGGACAGGTGTGGGAAAGCTGCAGTCCGCGTTCCAAGCATGTAACCCTTTAGAATTAAATTATTTCTTCAAAAACAAAGGAGTTCAAGAGTTCAGCCTTCACACAACATACGCTGCCGTGCACAACATATAATCTTTAAATCTCAGCAGCAAGACAATCACAACTGCAAAGCTTCTCTGTTTCAAAGAGCAGCCACTTCTACTTTAAACAGTATTTCAACATCAACTAACTTCAGACACTGAAGCTAACTTTATCCCTAAGAGAAGTCAGAACATTTGCCTTCATCTGTAGTTCCTCTGGCTGGCCCAAGGCTTGATTTGCCTGACAGATTTTACACTACTGATATGATAATCACAAATCTCAGCAGGCAAAAATCTTGACCACAACAACTTCATGTTGACTTCAGTAGCACCTGGATCTCACCCAGCACATAAACCTGTGTCAGTGCACATTAGATGGGAACTTCTGGACAGACATCCCTGGAGATGCCAAGTCTTCTAGACCATGGGGGATCAGGGTGGCATTCTTCTACCTTCCTCCAAGAACAGGCTTCAAACTCCCCTAGTGTGGCAGATTGCTTCATCACCAAAGTCCCTTTAGAGATTAAGATCCCTGGCAGTGCCCTTAAGTAGTTATTACGACACCCCTTCTCTGCTTGACTTGGATGTAAGGAATCCCCCTTCCACTTCAAACCACTGTGATCCACTGGTCAAAGAACTCAGAGCTGTTTTAATGGGCCTGGTGATGACAGCCACACTGACATGGTGGGAGCAGTTAACACCATGGCTTGAGGTATCTTCTGTGCACTCAGAGAATATTCCTCATTTCTCTGTGGCCTAGAGAAACACACTGTGATAAACTCAACCATCCCTTTTACAAGGGACATCACACAACTTTTAGCAGGTGGATACTTTCCACCAGCTGTTTCCATTTCTCGTCTGGAAACGGATACTTGAAGATAAAATGCTTTCAGTCCTATTACTCTGCGCTATCTGATTCCTTTCTGTTCTATGTTTCAGTCTGAACGTGCACTTTCTGAGTGTCTTTTCACCATATCCAAGACATTCTGGGACACAAATACTGCTCTTCTTAGCAAAACCACTGGTTTACCACAGGTTGGAATGGCAAAACTTTGCTTGGCACAACTCTTCTGGACTGAGCACTTGGCAGTGCATTGAAAACCTGACTGAAAAGTCAGAGACACATGCACTCCAGTACCCCCTAAATAAAAAGTGCTGATAGCCCAGTTATTCCAAATCAGACAGAACTGAAAAATGAAGCAAGACTGGGTTTATGTTTCTGTGGTCAGATCCACAGGCCAGGATTTTGCAAATTTATTAAGGTTTTGAGAAATGATAAGGCAGACCTTAAACTTCCTTTTAGCAAGGGCTACCTTGTGTCATCTCAGATTCCACAATGGGCAGGATATATCTACAATGCAGTTCCTTTTCAGTGATTTGTCTCAATTTTAGCTGGCTAGAAGTTCCAGTTCACCAGAAAGTGGAACCTGCATGTTCTTCACACCCTCCTATCATTACAGTCATCTCTCAGTGTATTCCAATGCTGACAAAATTAAGACAACTCTTTAGGCTCACCTGACAATTCAATCCCACTGCCCACTTCTTTTCTTCTCTGAAACTAACTTTAATGGATATTGTGGTCCTTCAGCTGAACTCGCATTCAGGTCAGCAAAAGTAATATATGGAGTATATGAAATTTTTAGCACAGTCAGTTCTCCTGAGCTTCTCATTAGGAACTTTCATGTTTCTCACATGAGACATCAAACAACATCTGACCTTTGGTTACTACTAATGTGTAAATCACAGACGCTGTCGACTTCAAGAAAATTTTTTGGCATTTCATTAACAGTCTTCCGAAACACCAAGTACAGTCACCTCTTTCAATTTCTTACAGCAAGTCTGAAGATTTGGCTCAAGGGATAGCGGAAGTTCAACGAAACCAATTATTGAATTTGATTTTGAGAGCTGTCCAAATTCAAACTGAAATATCAATTAGTGATGGAATTTTAATGTTGCTTCTGGCAGGATCTGTGATATAACAGTGATTTTAGAGTCATTTCCTTAGCAATTTCCTTCTGAAGATTAGTTTATTTCCTGAACTTCATGACCGCGTAATGAGATTTGTCAACAACAAAATCACAAACAATGTTGTTTGCAAAGCGTGCTCTGGTCAAAGGTTGTGTTTGGTGAAGAAATGATGTCAGGAAACACCATGTCTGTGTTAGCCATGCACACATAGTTGCATTGTTAACACAGGCAATCCTGTTACTACACAGCTACAACTGAGTTGCATGTCTCACATGGGAATTTTGCCAGATTTATTCTCACAGCGCACAATGGCAAAAAATTTTTAAGTTCACCTACCTTGAAAAATCTCCCTTTGCCTCCTGTAAAACAAGGCAGAAAAATTAAAAATATATAATTAGAAAAAAAAGAAAGAGAAGAAAAGGCTGTTCAAGATTTTCCATTTGCAAAATTCATTTAGCAGCAATTTCCTGTTGTAATTGATTCCTCATGTATTTTTTGGAACTGGTATCTAATGTCAAGTGCCATGATACAGTGAGTTGGGCAGATTAACAAACAAAAGATCTAATACAGAGCCAGATGATTCCTCATTCTGCTGTGGATACCTAAGATGCTGCAGAAAATAACGCCAGTAAACAAGAAATTTTGGGTCAATGTGGATGCTACATTACTAGAAGGTCTCTGAAGGCTCAGTGGCTTTGCAGACTCTGAGAATGCAACTCACCTGACTTTTTTACAAGTATTCTGGACATTTTCTAGTACCTAGATTTTCAAAAAGCTTGCTCACTGTCAGCTTTCAAGGGGATGCAAGACACAGGTTTCTCTAACTCCTTGCTGGGTATCTGGGGTTGTCCTTGTACAACTAGATACAGCTATTTATTACCATCACAGCCTGATGCTAAAGGGTTGGATAATGTTCCACCACAGTAGTTAGATTAGTCTTATTGCATAGCTGGAGAACCCTCAAAATCTGGTGAGTGCCCTCTGCAACAGATTTAGCACACATTTTGCATTTTTCCATTTTCCATAGACAATATGCCTTTCATATGATTCATGCTAAAGCACCTCATTTGCCACCAGCTACACAGAAAGCACAGTGCAAGAATGTAATTTGTGCAATGAGGGAGTTTCCACTGCCAAAAGGACTGGGCTTTGTGTTCAGGTCTTTTGTCTTTACATCCATTAATCTACCCGCAAAACCTGCCAGCCCACGTCCAGTGGTGTTTCAGTCCTGAGGCTGGGGTAAAGTTCAGAGCTCTGGTGGTACTTTAATTTGTTCTGGTAATAAAACAATTTGAAATAGGGCTGCAGACTAAATCACTTGAGTTCTGACAGACCTTTACTATCTTTCCATTTCCCTCTGAGTGAACTGAAGGGCAGACAAGCATTTCCCTGGTTCATAGGAGGGAGTCCTTGAGCATGTAATGATTATGGTTCAACATAGAGAAAAGCCCAAAAGATATGCCCTGGCCTGCATAGGTGTGAGCATACTGAATTTAAAAAACAATTCTGTGGGGTATATTCTTCATAATTCAGTGCTTTGACCTAAATGTTGCAGTGAGAAGTAGAACTAAATGCAGTGTTATCCCTTTTGTTTTGCTTGGATCCTGTCACAAACTCAAGTTGTAGTAGTTTCTGGTTACAGACAGCAAAGGTGTGGCTTGTTATGACTTTAGTTACACATCAAACTACTACAGGAATAAGCGTAACATCCTGTGTTTGTGGTAAGAAACAATCCCAGCAACGAGAGTTACAGTGGCAGCTCTGGGTCTGGCTGTACAATTACTAAGCACCAAGTTATTCACTAGGATGAGCAGACAATAGATTCATAACCCCACTGCTGCTCCTCACAATGAGCCCGTTGTTTGATGTGTATTCCCCCAACAGCCAAAATGTGATTTCTATAATGTGCTCCTAATTGAGTCCTCCATCCTGACTCTCTCGCTCCATTTTTGTTACATAAAATGATTTTAATGAAGGTTCAAATCCCTACACATTAATTGCTTCTTTAACATGGCAAGTGCTCTAGAAGTGCAGTGCATTGTTATTTATGAGCACGGTCTGATGAGCTGGCTTGCCTGCTCACATGGCTCCTCATAGCTTCATGGCTGATGGGAAAAAAATTTAAACTAGACAGTAAGAGAGGGGAACAAGGATCATCAGATAATTATGTCTGGTCTGCTCCCACAGTCATGCTTCCAAAAAGAGAACTTTCACAAAATCCACCTCAGCTACCCTGAAAAGGTTCCTTTCTGGGAATCTGACATTTACCAAACGCTGCTTGGTCATTTGCCCTCTGACCCTTTTCCCTGTTCTTGAAGAGTAGAACTTGGAAAGACACCATTTTGTAAAGTCTTTAAACCATTCTGCCCCTGTTGGAGAATACAGACGTATGTAGAAGCATATGTAGCTCATCAGAGGACCAAGACCCATTGGGAAAACAAATGCAAGTAAAATCACTGGTGGAAAAACTCATTGCATATGGATTTCACCTAGGAATTTGCATTCATTACTTAGATTTTCTCTGGCTGTACATCATACCCCAGCGTCTTGGAATATCTGTGCTGGTGCAAACATAACACTTTTCTGCATGCAAAATGTTGAGCAGTAGTATCTGCTCCCTGAGTGGGGAGGTCTAGTTTGAGAGCCTTCTGTACCCATTTTGGCAGAAACAATGAAAACTGTGCAAAGACATCTTTTTCCTGCAACTGGGGGGAACCCCTCCACTTCCATAGAGCCATTGTGGATTTGGAAAATCAAAAGATTTAATCAGCATGAGGAAGCACCAAGTGAGACAAGGCGGGTGCTTACCTGCAAGATGTACGCAGCCAGTTCAAACACCACTTCACTGTCAACCTCAATGAGTTCCTTGAAAGGTGAAGAAAGCAAGAAAGAAAAAGACAGTTGAGCTACTGTAAGAAGGACATACATCTCCTCCTGACTCCTGCATGGTGAAGCATGCAGTGCCAGTTTTCTCCCTCGGCTAGGCTTCAAAGCATTCCCTGTGCTCCTGAAGACAAAAGGAGGGGAGAACCTGCCCACTCAGATATGGAAAAAGCCAAATATTTGGTGTAATGCATTAGTTAATGAAGCATAACTGGATGTAGCATGATGGGATTCCCGGGGGAGGAGTGAGGAGAAGGCAGGTGGGAGGGGAAGGATCAGGGTAAATTTTATTTTAGTGTGTGATTCAGTGAAAGGCAGTCTAGGACACAGATATTTTTTGCCCCAAGATGTGACCATGCTTCAAGGGAACACAGCCTTGTCCTTGGCTCACAGAAGCAAGGAAGGAGAATTTGTCTTTGACACACTGAGGTGGTATCAAACCCCCACTGGACTTCTCTGGCCCTTGCAAAAGGTAAACCCACATGAAAATGAAGCACATTTGCTCTTGCAGGATTTGAGCTTTGGTTTTGGCCTTTTCACCCCCAAGAGCACTGGGGCTGGGGGTGGTTTGAGAATGAATTGTGACAGCAAGTCTTTTGGTAGATCTTCCCTGCTCCACTTTATAGGATCCTGCCACTGATGAAAACAATTTTGGAGAGTTCTACTTGGACACCATGGTCACATGAAGGACACTGATGGTCCCAAAAAATCCTCTCAGAATTCTCCTGCTGTGACTGAGACAGCATTTACAGACCCAAGGGGTCCAGGCACTGCTCTATCTGAATGTACACAGTCCAAGCATAAAAGATGCTTGAGATGGGAGGCATGAGCATTACTCTGGAGGCCAAGTGTGCTATTCCTGGCTCTCTGGTCCCTGCTTTTGGGAAGCTAGTGGGCTTTTACTAAGATACTGCTTAGTTTTCTATTCTGCAACTAGAACTCCTACATTGTCTCCTATGGATATGGCACAGTAAACTGGGTCATTGTTCAGCTCATTCCTGTGGTGGTTTTTCTGTTGTATTTATTTAAGCTGCTGTTTTTAATATTTTACTTCATCTGGCAAGAAACGGGTGATCTAAATATAGACCACTGCTGTGATCCATGCTCCAGCCAAGTCATGGCCACACCTCATTTACAAGCCACAATTGCTGCATTGGCTTGTCTCTGGCAAATCAAAAACAAAGGGAACAAAACACAGGATAAGATCCAGGTGTCCTTGGCTTTCACTAGTGCCAGCTTTTTAAAATAAGTTCACCTCTTTCATAACAACTCCTTGGGGAGTGAAGAGCAGCTCTGCTAGGGGCGATAAACACGCCTTTCCCCTCTCAGCTGAACTGCCTGAGTCACGCAGGCACCTGCACTGACGATGAGCCTGTGCCAAGGGAAGCGGCTGGTGCAAGAGGCTGATTCAGCTGCAGGCAGGGCCGGGCTGGGGCTGTCAGGCACATCCCATAGCAAGGGGCAATGCAGAGTAGAACCAGAGCACCTGGTCTTCCTCCTGTCTGGAAGCACCAGGCATGGCACGGACAAACCAGCCCATGCAACCACGTGTCGATGCTATGGCAAGTCTACACTGGCAGGTGAAGCGTGCCAGAGCCCGTTCTCTGGCTCCAAGGGTACATGGGGTGCAGTACAGCTCATAACTAAACACTTGCCCTCCCTCCCCCAGTCCCAGATGGAGTTTCCACCACTGTGTTGCCTGCTAGGAACAGGTGCGAATCCTTGATCAGTGCCGAAGCAACGCCTGGGACAGAGCTAGTTTGCACAGGCCAAAACCCACACCAGAACGTGCAGGTAATTAAACAGCCTGTCTGATCAAGGGACAGTGCCTGATACCAAGCCCTGTCTGCTTTGGTAGTACAAATGTGGCTTGGCCTTTCTGTGCAACAATGTCTTCTTGTGGTCCTGTGCAAGGGTTTGGGTGTCTGGGTTCATGAATGTCTCACTACTCAACAGGATTGAGGGGTGGGGGTGGTGGGCACAGCCAGAGGAGCACAGCACCCAACACAGGGGAGCCAGCTGGCAACCCAGTGACCAGCTGCCCCAAACTAGACTGCAGTTTTATTCTTTCCCACCTTGAGCAGCCCTGTGCAAGGGGATGCTTGAGGGTGTGTGTCTGGACAATCAACAGGGGAAGGTCTGAGGTGCTAACACAGTGTTAGGAGCTACAACCATTTCATACACCTATGGTCTTTTCGGGCTGCAGGGGAGTCAGGGCTGGACATATCCAGGAGAAGTCCAACAAGGAGACTTTTGCTGAAACAAGGACGCTCTCAAGGTTTGGCAGCATGCGACATCACGTGCTAGCTTCAGGAATGACAGGCACTGGCTGTGCTTAGACACCGAGTTCCTCACAACTCTACATTAAGAGGAATCTGCCAGGCTGGGTGCTTGCCCTGAGTCTTAGCAGACACTTTGCACCCAACTTTCAAATTCAGGGCCTTTTTTAATGGCACAGCATAGCTTACTGTGGCTGGAAGTCAAATGGGGAAGGATCTGCATGGGAGATTGGGACTTCAGCAGGGCTATTTTTGGATAGAGACACAACTCGAATGTGCAAAGTAATGGTTTCAGGAGAGGTCAGACTAAAATAGACCAACCTAGGGACTTTGTTTTCTTTTGTTCCCCTCTTCTTATTATTAAGCTTTCTCCAGAAAAAGAACAACAGTGTAAGCTTTTCCTGGCAGTACTTCAAAAAGGAACTTTCCCCAGGAACCAAAACGTGATGCTCACTAAGTTTGTTGCTGGAGAGGGCTGACTAAGCACATCTAATTGCAGCCTTGCCGGAGAGCAAAGCACTGCACAGCTCAGCTCAGCAGCCCTGCCTCGTTCCTCGGCACTGAAAAAAGTAGGAATTTTCTGGCTTCTGCCCTACATTTTAGAAGATACAAAGTTAGTCCCTGCATTGTAGGACATACAGATGTCAAGTGAGGTTCCAGATTTGGTGTAATCTACTTGGCTTAGCAGGTCACAAACGTGCTGAGGGTTGTGGGATGGTGGAACAATTGCTCCCTGACTACATCTGTCTTTTCCTACCACTTCCTCTCTGGCAGATGGAGGTGAGTCACAGGAATGGCCTCTGCCAACATAGAGGGAGGTAGGAGGGATCCTCCCAGGGAATCCCAGCTGCTGACAAACCTCTCCCAGTCCCAGACGTCCAGACCACCTGGCTGAGTCTGCACATTGCCAATCTCCACCTCAGTGTGGTCTGGGGCTGGTTGATTTTCTGGATCTTGCCATGAACAGCTGGCTTGTGGCATGAGAGGGATCAGCTTCATGGCTCTGCTGTGGGCACTTCTCCAAGCTGAGGCTGTGCCAGGACGCTCTTATCTCTGGCACGGAGAGTACCTTGCAAGGGAATGCTCTGAGCTGCACTGCCAGGGACAGCAGCCTGGTCTTTCAGCCTGGAGTGTACCAGGGAGGGCAATTTCTCGTACAAAAACATTTCTCAGTGCATGGCTTGCTCCTGTACAAGGTGATCTTCGGTGCATATGCACAGGCACCTTTACCCCACTGACACATAAACCCATAGACTCCTCCTGTCCCACAAACCTGAGGTCACTTGGCTTGTTCAGCCCGGAGAAGAGGCTGAGGGGAGACCTCATGGTGATCTGCAACATCCCCAGGCGGGGCAGGCACTGAACTCTTCTCTGGTGAACAGTGACGTGCCGAGGGAATGACATGAAACTGACACAGGGGCGGTTTAGGTTGGATATCAGGAAAAGGTTCTTCACCCACAGGGTGGCTGGACACTGGAACAGGCTCCCCAGGGAAGCACTCACAGCACTGAGCCTGACAGAGTTCAAGATGCGTTTGGACAACACTCTCAGGCACATGGTGGAATCCTCGGGGTTTATGTGTACAGAGCCAAGAGCTGAACTCGACGATCCTTGCGGCTCCCTTCCAACTGAGGACATTCCATCTCTCCCTCTGCCACTCTCCCCCCTTCACCGCTCCCCGTCCCCGAAGATGGCGCCCGCGCCGCACTGCCGCCCTCTGCGGGCGGGAAACCCTCACGACAGCCACTCGGCCCAGAGCGCGCTTTTAACACAAAACCAGACTTTTCCTTCTAAATACAAGCCACTTTATAATTTTAGCAGCGTAGATTCCCTCCTGCCAGCCACAAGAGTTACCTCCAGGGTTGTTTTGCCTCAGAACCACTCTCTGACAGGAAAGCTGCTGCCAAGTGTGGGGGCAGCTGGAGACAGAGGAGTGCGGGAATGTGAGAGGAGGAGGAGGAGGAGGAGGAGAAGCTTGTATCTGGAAGTCCAGGTGTGACCAGTGTAAATTTTGGGGCCGGGAATGCAGATCCGGGTGTCTCAGCCCACTGCGATGCCACCCAGACATCCCAAAGTCCTCACCTTGTAGATGCAGGACTTGGCGTTCAAGAAAAACAGCTCGATGGTGGCATTGTCCTTCAGATAGGAGATGCTTTCAATGTAGAACCTGAAAGGGAAAGGAAAAGGGGTTAGACACAAGAGGGAACTAGGACAAAACATGGAAATGCACTTACTAAATTAAAAATGTGGTCAATGGAGTCATGATGAGTGGACTAAAAATGAACTTTCTTTGCTTATAGCAGACTGAGGTGGTGAAGGAGGCTCATGCACACGCCAGGACACGATCAGTCACCACTACCCCAGCCATACCAAAGGAACTGGATCATCAAGTGGGTGATTTAGGTTGTAAATAATCCTTTGTTTTGTTTTAAGACTTAAGACTTAAAATAAACCTTTATTTTATTTTGTTGTAAGCTTCACCTTTGATCGCCATCACATTTTCACCATGAGCATTTCTTCATCACTCCTTTACCCATCACAACCATTTCTGTGCTGTTAACCTGCATCTTGTAAAATATTCATCTACAGAAATGCACTTCTGGCTTCCTTCCGTGTGCCCTTCAGCTCTGCATAAAGCACATTTTACAAAGGGTTCTTTACATATTATATCTATGGTCTCACAGCAAGGCAGTAGTTGCTAACCTTGCACAGTTTACCAGTACCATGAATAACAATGCTAGGGATGACAGGAAATGATCATGATATAAGTTTTTTGAGCTGAAGTGACTTCTCAGAGCTTAGGAAAATCTCAAACCCTCAGTGTCAGAAAAACCCTGGTTTGCATTGGCTGATTGCCCCAAATATTTGCAATTATGTTGAAAGCCCATGATACGTATGAATTTATTCAGTACTCCATGTCCTGCCTACTCTGAAGGTCTGATGTTTTGGCGATGAACTCTGCGAGAGCTTTGCGAGAACTGCCTCCTGCCCTTAATTCTGCCCTGTAATCTTTTTTGTGAAAAAATGCTCAGGATACTGTCAGTGTTAATGACTGATAGTTCCATACAGGTAAGTTGTGTGTTCCTGTAGTAACACAGAAAGCCTGGATGATTAAGGTGAATTTTGCATTTACTTAATGTTTTAGGTCAGGAAAAGTACATAGATCTCTGTGCTGATGCTGTTTTGTAGCGACCTTTAAGTTGCAGTGCAGTGACAGCAATGTTCCTTACATAAATTCCAGTGCTATCGTACCTTGTCAGAGGCAATTAGAATAGGGAAGGTGCCAGGGAAATGGTGTCTGCATCCGGGACTTTTAAAAACCGAATTCCTTAGAAATCTGGGTTGACATGTGGGGTCCAGTTACAGAGAAACCCCACTCCCTGACCCTGCTGTCTGGGAGCAGACAGATACTCCTGAGGCTTCACACAAGCGCTGAAGGGATTGTCCACATCCAGCTATTTGCAGAGTCCAGGGCCTTAAATGTAACCTTCTTAGGGGCAAAGGTCAAAGCTTTGTAGTGCTCCTAAGTGTCTTCTGAAGGCTCTTCAAAATACTTTATTTCTTGACAGGCAAGAATTTTTTCCTTCTCCCTGCTTACTAGAGTGAGAGAAACATTTTGTTCATCGGCTGAAGGGCTCCTATCTCTTTTACCCTTCCTTCTATCCCTTCAAAAGAGAAATAAAAATAAAACCTGAATAAAATAAAATTTTAAAAAAACCCAAGAAAATACCAACAACCAATCAAACCCTCAAAACCCCAAAAACATTTGAATGTAGTGATGATGAAGCACAAAAATTAAACTTTTTCTTATTTTTTCTGGTTTTCACTGTTTCACCTCTTGTCCTTAAAATGGCTTTTTAAACAAAAATGTACTTGGCTTTAGAAATGCAAAAAATGATGCATTAAAAAAGGAACCTTTTTACTAGATCTGCTTTCTGAGTACAGCTGGCCTACCATCTGCTGAATTCATGGAGAATAATGATAATTTTACACATTCTGTGGTTCTTGAACAACCTTCTCTTCTTATCATTACTACCAATGCTCTCCAAGTTATGATGGTAGGTTTTCTTATTCCAAGGTCAGAAGAAAACAGGAACATTTTTTTCATTTTGAATCCCAGGGAAGGTTAGCCAAAAAGCTTTTTGTTTCACCAGATCAAACGAGACTGTTCTCATCATCACTAGAGGGCAATATTGCATTTCTTAAGGCTGCAGGGAGCTTTCCCAAGGCTTTCCGCATGGACATAGATCGTTTTCTGTATAAAATTAAGTCTCTGGGAGCACAGAGCTTGAACATGGTACTTCACCTCACAAAGAAAACCCAATTCTCAAGTGATCTCCAGAGGGGAGAGTGAGCTGGGGAGCTACTGGGTCTCACACAGGCGCCCAGACAAATGCAAAACATGCGCACCAGGAAATTGGTGCTACTTAAAAGAAAACAGACTTGCAAAGGGAACTCTTGTGGGATTTTCTGTGTGGCAAGCTCAGAAAACCCGACCTGGAGTAGACTACCCTGAATTCACAGTTGGTGCTGTAACAACAAAAAGGGGAGGGAAAGACACTTTGGTTTTGCACTGATGATGAATTTCTGTCAAATCTCCTGTTTCCATCTTTTACAAACACAGTGAAGGAAATCACACTTCACAATGACCAATGTCAATGACTAAGGAGGCAGACAGGAGCATCCAGGAGCATCCAGCTGCTAAGGCAGTGAACCAAGCACAAAAATCTGGGTTAAGTTCCCAACTCAGACACAGGTTTCCTTTGTGACTTTCAGAAAATCATTTAGCTGCTTGGGCTGTTGTGCCGTGCTTAGAAAATGCTCTTCCCTCTTCTGCCCCACTCTGTCTGTTTTGCATGTTAAGCTCAGGAGCCTTTCAAGGCGTGTTTCGAGATCATCAGTTTTGAGAGGCAGCTCTCAGATTTCTGTTGAGGACTCCTCAGAGAGCAGCATTCCTTCACGTGGTGTGAAGCTGATGCCTCCAGGATATAATGGATAGGCTGGACAGAGAAACAGGCAGTACAATGTGTCCAAGACCTCTGCTCCACTACCTGCATCTCTTGCAATACACTCAGCAAATAGTTTTGCCTCCAGCAGCTCCTACAAGAGGTTCCTTGATAGCCAGCAACTGTGCCTGTGAGAAATTAGCTGTCTACAGGAAGGGAGAACACCCCATGAGACTTGGTGAGCGTAAAAAACCAAAGGAATAATTTTGGAGAAAATTTAAAAGATCAGCCAATGTTAATCTATTTCTGCATTCCTCCTCCCTCCCCACCCTCAGTAACTTCTAATTCATCAAGTACATTTTCTAAGCATTAATTAAATAGACCAGTGAATATTATGCTGGATAATGAACACAAAGTGCCTATCTTGGCTGCTCCCTCTTAGCAGCAGGGAAAAAAATAATGAGTACTGCAGAAGGTGTCTTGGAAGACTTCAGAAGCTGCTGCATCTGAAACATTTAATGCTTTTTAGCTGTGAGGACATGTCTCATACTGATCAGATTGCTCTCTATTAAGCGTTGGTTAACTGACAACTTTCTCTGAGACAGCTCAAGCCCCCTCACGCTGTGATGAATGGTAATTCCCATCGTAACCAGCCAAGCACAGGCTCACAGTGGTGCTTGCAGGAGTGGAAACTCCTGATTGTTGGGTGAGGGGAAACTGGTACTACAACAATTCCTCCCTTGGAGTACATACAGGCCCACCCACCTCTGACTCAAGGCTAAGAGAAATGCCCAAATGGGTCTTGGACTCACCAGTTTGGTTAGTGGTTTGTCAAGAGGTGGAGAATTCCTTACTGCTGCTGCTGGTCTCATCTGTGATCCCAGGTGTGTGTGTGCAGATGGGCAAATTTAGCAGTGTTGGGAAGGTGTTTGAACACTAGTGCTCTGTCCTTGCAGTGGGAATAGAGGAACTCAGGACTGCCAAGCACCTGAGCTGGTGGGGTGCTTGTATGAACAGTGAGAGAAAAGAGCAGCACTCCTCATCTCCATACACCAAAAGAAACTGTTGAATACAAAATATTTAGCATTGCCTCTCATACTCAGCCCTAGACATATCCTGTCAGCTTGAACTTGGCCATCTATCACCTAGCAGGGACCAAGCTCTCAGCAGTTGAGTTGCTGACTGGGCAGATAGACTGTCATAGCATTTGAGAGCACAAGCTGATGTGTTCACTTCCAAGCAGAACCTGCCAAATGGTAAAAATATTTCACTGTGGTCTTCAACACAATGGTAGTTCAAAACATGACCACAGCAAATGGATGTCTTGTCTACTTCAGGTGTCTGTCTTTCCTGGGGCAGTGATTTCATCCTCCTTCTTGTGAAGTTTGAGTCTGGTGGGAGCCATCTAGCCCACAAGACTTCTATCTGCATCTTTCCCAGCTGGCTGACTCTGATCTGGTTGGGATGCAGGACAGAGCTGTCAGCAGAGTGCAGTGACCCTGTCTACCCCTTATTTCGTTATTACAAAGAAATGGGTAAAGGAGAACACCCCTTTTCTGCCTCATCCATTCTGGGGTCTGGCTCATTATCTCTCACCATGTCATTCAGAACCTCAGAGGATAATTTGAAAAATATGAGGCCATTTGCTAACTGGAAAAAGAAAAATTGCATGTGTCAGTATAATGGACTTAAATGCAGATGTTGTGATGTCCAGTGTCTCATGCTAAATGAGTATTCTGAGCAGCACATGCTGCACAGCTCCTTTTATGTTCCAGCCCCGTTTGCTAATAATCAGGGGCACACACTTTTATTTGCTGACACTTAAAAGCAGACAATGCTCATGCTAAATAGTTGGCCTGTTAAGTAATCAGTCAGGAATGAAAATCAGCTAAAAAGCTCAGTTTACCTCCCCTTCTGCATTCATTTTGCTTTGGATTCCATGTCCTGTGCCTGTGCTGTGCTTAGGCCCACCTCGTCCAGCACCTGGGATTGGTATGCAGGGGACAGGAGGCAGCAAGAGAGACCTGTGTCAACTTTTACCTCATTGCAGGGGAAGCCATAAAACTGGAGGTGAATTTGATTCCAGAAATACAGGGAATTGCAGCTAACAAAAAGCTGTGGATATTGTTTAACCTGAGCCTGCCCCCTCTATCTTTCTCACCAGCTGCACTATACTATGAAGTTGTCTGTATCTTTACCTACTGTCAATCCATTTTTCTCAGTGTTTCTAAGATGCTGGCCCACTGAATCCCTGGAAAACCATGTGCTTTGGGGGTATTTGCTCATTCCTACACCTCACCTTCTCCATGTACAGCACACTTAGGGATCTGCTTTGGAATATATAGAGACCAACTCTCTTCATCTCTTCCAAGCTCTGTATCCTGGGAGTCTTTGCAAACTATAAAGTGCTCCAGTACCAATGGTAGAGAAGAGAAGGAATCAATGTGGTAGAGCAGGTACATTCCTCCCTCATATTTGGTTACAGCAACCAGCAAAGGCACTGACCTGAGTATAGTGAGTCCTCTGCTCCCTCCCCGTGGGGGAACCCGGCCAGCCCAAGCTATAAAAGGAGCAACCCAGCTCAACATAGTCTATAAATTCCTCCACCACTGCAATGTCTCCTGGAGCTTAGCTTGGCTTGCAAGAGAAGTGCATCTTTGTACAAAAACATGTGTCAATTTTTGTACAAAAGCTGTTGCAGGTCCTCTTGGCTTGGAGTGATGTGATTATCTGTTCCAAATGTGATGTGACCATATCACAGCAGCACGCTGCCTTCCTCCTCTTTTCCATCAGTCACCAGGGGAATTTGCCCCTCAATCTCCTGAGCATCAGCAGGATGCCTCCTTTCCTGCTCTTTGGTCATTGCCAAGAGTCACATCTTGGCTATTAGAGGTAACTCACTGGGTGCACTGTATTGCATAACATCATCCCTCAGAGCATCTTTTATATAAGGATTTTGGACCATTTTAGGACTAGAAATCCCTCCAGCTGTTCCATGTGCTTTCAGCAGCACATGAAGGTATGATTTCTGTGTCAAAGCTGGCATGAGGATCAGTTATTCACTGACTCAGCCTTTGATCAATGCCACGATGATGGGACCCCTCATAGCAGACTTTCCTGTTGCTGCACTGATGACAGCACATCACACCCACTGGTGTAAGGTACGAACACACAAATGGCAGTGAAAACAGAAACAATGTCTGCATGACTTTGACCCAGTCAGAGAATCCGTGTGTAGGCACTGACACAGCTATTGCAGCTTGATCCAAATTAGGTACAAATCCTACACTGACAGCATCCATCATTTCTGCATGGTACCTATCATGCAGTCTAAATGCTTCCCAAAATTAGACAAGACAATGCTGCCAACATCAACACATTCAAAATGTGGCTCAAAACAACAAATTTTCAGAATGCCGCTTTTTCTGCCCCCTTGGGTGGCTGAATGGAATGGAAAAACAACTTAGCCCCTTCTCTCAACACAGCTCACTTATACAAATATATTCCTAGTTAAGCAGAAAACAGAAATGATGTTATGGGACTCAAGAGCCAGACTGCTATTAAGATGTGTGTGTAATGGATGGCTTAGCTCAGAGCTGTGTGCTAAGTAGCACAGCCCCATTAGTTCCCTTCCTCTAGCAAAGGTCGGTTTTCACACAAGTAAATCTTCTGACTGGACAGAAGTTTCTCCTATCTCTAAAGAGACTCTGAGGAGCACAGCCTCCCCACAGGCAATTTATTACACCTTCCCCCGGGTGAAGAGAGCAGGGGGCCACCCTGGGAAGGCTGCAATAAATTGTCTGCAGGGAGCCTTGTCTTCCAGCACAAACAAGGTCTGAGTGGCTGTATTTATACACTGCGGCTGGCTGGGAGGAGGGGGTTTGCAGGGCTGACGGCTTTTGGGATCTTCCCGCTTAGCATACACACAGCTGGTGCACACCAACCAGCAAAAAAACATGCTGTGCGAAGAGTTCTGGGCTATGGCACAGACTTCATAGACAGAGCAGCTCACAGGAGCCCCTGAAAGCAGCTTGGTTGGACTGGGTTGATTATGTGGGTTTAATATTCTGGTTTTTTGCGATTATTTCTACAGCATCCCACAGCAGTGCATGGAGACGTAGAGCTATAATGTGAGCAGGAGATGGCTCTTTGTCTCCCCTAATATGCAGCATGAATTCCCTGGTACAGGGAGTTTCTGGCTCAGTACTGGTACTGATAGTGGGTGAGGGGGACAGCGCAGCTGAAAGAAGCTCTGGCAAGAGACAGCTAGCCATGAGAATGTCGATGGAGCATCCCAAGGTGTTGAAACATCTCAGAGCGGTTCCCTGAGCTCTCCTGGGATGATCAAGCTCTTGACAAATTGGGGTCTGGAGCTGCCCTGCTTACAGTGCTGAGGGGTCTGCACCGGATCAAGGAAGAGCAGAGGAGCAGAGTGATTTGCGTATCTGTAATTTTGCCCCAGCAGCTTCTCCTGGGTGCTAACAGGTGTAATGAAGCTTGGGTGATGGAGAGCAAATTCTGCCACTTCTCTCCCTTTCCCCTGGCTGCAAATTTGATGTATTTGATAATCTGTTTGTGCATTTCCCCCAGTCCCTGTAAACCCCCGTCTCACACCACGGGGCAGAAAGAGGGCTGTGTCTGCTCCTTCTCCCTCCTCAGAGGGGAGAGACAGGAGCTGGTGATTTCCTCATTCCCTGCCTGGACCAAAGAATTGGAACACCATGCATCCTTCTCTGGTAGGGAAAGCTGTGAATGGAGAAACAGAGCCCATTATGTGTGAGACAAATAAATTGCTCAGGTTAATTTCATGTGGTTCTATTCAGTTCTTCCTGCCATGGCAGGCTGCTGTCATCACAACCCCTAATCTGATTTCTTGGAGAGAAGCAAAGCTGAGTGGATGTGAGTGGCATACACAGCCGTGGTGTGCTGGGATTGCCACGTGAGTCAGTTGGGGAAGTTGGGAGCAGGATGCTCTGAATCTGCACTTAAGTGTCTCTGGCTCATGTGTGAGGCAGCAATGCATCTCAGTAACAAGTTCTAGGGTCCATCTAGCCCTATGAAGAACCACTGTCTCTCTTCCTTCCCGGGTCAGCTGTTTTCAAACGGTCTCTGGCTTCTTTCACTGTTAGCATTAGTCCTTTTCTAATGGAATACAGGTTTAAAGATGGCTATAAAGAAGGGGTGAAGGACTAAAATAGCAGAAGGCCTCATTAACAGCTGAAATCTGGTCCAATTCCATTTAGGTAGCCAGGTGAAACCTTGTAGATAGGAAACGCTTCCTCAGCCCTCGCTGTGCCAACCTGCTTGAAATAATAATTTTAAATTTACAGATTGCCCTTGATGGGACAGAGAGATGCATCAGGTGGAAATGTCTACATCTGAGCAGGGGTCTGAGGTCAGACAAGAGACATAGGTATTTTAGTGTGCAACTTGTTAAATTCCAAAGCATTCATCTCAAATAAGTCAGATGAATTGTTCCTGAAAGGTGCCTATTTCTTTCCAGTGGTTATACAGGGAGACTGCACTAATTAGCCGTGACATAGAGCTGTCTGCCAGGTAAAGACCTCAGCTCTGGTGTGGTGAATCTCATCTCAGACTGCCCACCTGGCCCAGATCTGGACCACCACCGGTGCACACAGAGCTACTTTCCTTCAGGTTAAGGGGAGAAAAGACACCCATGAGCCTTGTACTCTGTGTTTCAGTGCTGGTCTTATTTAGGGCTACTTTGTTCTGTAGTAACTGTGGTAACCTGGCAAAATGTCTGGCCTCAATATTGAGAGTCCTGAGCCCCCACAGCTCCCATGCTGACTTCAGCCTAGGCAGTATGTATGAACACATGCCAGATGTTGCTGAACACAGGCATTCCTTTGTGGGAACACTGACAGCCCATAGATACAAACTCTGCCCCACAGTGTATTTGAGTATTGAGGATTTATTTCACATTTTGTTCCATGCCTTTCTGAAAGAAAAGCCTTTCCATGTGAGACATAGTCTGATTTAATGTGACGACTTCTGCAGGGAGTTGTCACTGTTTAGCTGGTGGAGTTACCCTGAGAACAAATATATTCATTCCTGGGAAAAGATCCACCAGTGGAGTGAATTTTATTTGCTAAGCTTGTTCATATAAATTAACAGCATGACAAACATACAGAAGATAAAGAGATCAGACCCATGCTGGTGGTTCTTTTGCTAAGGATTGCTAATCTCACATGGCCATTGTTTGAGGATGAGAACTTGCTGCAGAGCCTGGCCAACTTTGCTTTCCATGAACAAACAGTGTGTTTCTCTGGTTCTCTCTCACCTCAAAGCTTTATACAAAAGAAGTAACTTTGCCTTCTTTCTGTCTGTATGAGTCCAAGCAAAATGCTTCTTTCCCTGCCAAAAGGGTGTACCTGTATTTGAACCCCTGCAGTCTCTGTTTACCTCCTTTACCCAGGTCTCCACACTGTACTTAGGTTCCTGCACTTTACCCCAAAGTTTGTGGTGGGAGGTACATTTTCTCTGTTCTCTTCTGGCCTCAAAACACCTCTGTAAAATCAAATAATCAGGCAATCCCTCCTTTCTTCATCCCTATCCTTTGCTTCTTCTGGACTTCAGTGGTGACTCTCATCTGACTTATAAACCCTTTAAGTCAGGGAATTAGTTCCACCAACAACCAAGCAACGTGGGCTATAGAAAGCCATCCAGGGAAGCTAATTCTCAGATGAGAACTAATATCACTCCCATTCTGTTGCCAGACGTGCCTCCTCCCCTGCAAGACACATGACACTCCTTCTTACTTTCATGTGTGGCTTTAGAGCTATGTAAACAGATATTAGCAGAGTGTTATAAAATAAAATTGTACAATAGCCATGGGGCAGTTCACAGCTGCCCATGAATTCTGATTGCTTCCTAGATTCCTATGTTGTTCTCAGTGGAAAGCTTCCATTGAAGCACTAGATGACAACCTGAAGACAGGGAGGCTTCAGTAGCTGTGTAAATGTACAATGGGAGAAGCAATTTCTTACAAACCAATGCTAAAAACATCCTTCTAAAATCCTCCTCTTTTGACACAGTGCTGTGAAATTTTTGGTCTTTGATAACGGAAGAGAGTAAAGACACTGGAGATCAGTGTTCAACAGTGTCAAACCCCAAGGAAATGTGTGTCAAAAGACAAAGCTTCAACAGTGCTGCAGAGATTTAAAAAAAGGGAGGAGAATTTCACACTGCAAAGCTTGTGAAACTTCCTATTTTCGGCACGGTTCTTTCAAGACGCCTCTCTTAAGAAGGCAGGCTTCCCTTTAAATGTACTTTTAGAGCAGCCTAAAATCTGTGGCATCTTTGGTGGGCATGCTGCTCTTCAACATTGCTGCAGGAATGCCGAGGGTAAAAACCATTTGATGGTCACATTAAAGGTGAAAATGTTTTCACTGTAGCTTCTCTGCTTCACAAACTACCCTCTACTTTTCTTGCCTGAGGCTTCATCTCTTCAGTAGTTATGCAGTGTGATTGAATTGTACATTTACTTCAGCTAGAGGGAAAAACCCCACACAATTACTAAATCCTGATGCAATAAACAGAGTTCTGTGTCATGAGCATCTGGCACATCCAGTCACTTGTATTACTTGTATCTCCCCAGTTAGGAACCCCAGCATCAAACTAAGCTTTGTCAGCTGCAATGGCAGGGGTAATGCAAGAAGGAATCTGCAACCACAGGCAAGTCTTTCCCAGTGATACAGTAGGTGTCATGGGCACCCAGTCCCTTAAAAATTAACACATTTGTGATTAGGTATGGTGCAGCACTAATTATCTCTGCTTTCTGCCTGATGGCAGCAGGGGAGAGGGAGCATTCTGTTTATGGTATGTTTATGAATGGCTCTGCAAGCTGCTGCACACCCCCAGATTATGAAAATAAACCCCTGTCTATGGGTAGGTCTTTTTATGACCTTTCCTTCAGCCCTTGCTTTAGCTCCCAAGCCAGAACTGAAACCATTGGGTAACAGATATGTGAGGCTTTCCAACTTCTGCCATCTGGCTGGAGTCAGTGTCTTCAATTGCTTTCTGCTCAGATCAGATTTAGGGATGGACATGGGAACTCCTTATGTGCTGGGAAACTTTTTCAACTTCTGCCAGCATCTGACACCCACAGGGGAAATAAGCACTAGAAAAGGCATGGTAAGTTAATGCCCGTTCCTAACTCTTGAGGCATCTGGCTCCCAGTCCAATCCAAATCCTAATTCAATGTGACAATCCACTCACTACTGCCACCAATAGGAGTATAAGCCCAGAGTCAGTCTGGTTTTCACATATGCAGACACTGAATGCTGAGTTTTTCCCTATGGATTACGATTCCAGAACAGGAGGGGTCACTCATTCACTAACTGTTATATGGATCTGTATCCTAGGATGTCTCTTGGCTGGGATCCTGCTAGAATGACTGGTCTCCACTGTGCTGCCAACTTTCATAAAACAATACAGATGGCAATATTTATGCTTGTTGAGTGGTCTTCGAAATGAATATGAGAGTGGCTCAGTAGCACTGGCTTGCACACATTTTACAGTTCCACTCCTAAGCCCAGCACTTAGCTCTTGCTCACTCAGAGCTTTTCCTACTTTCCATGGAATCCCTGTCTCAGGACAGATTCCTCAATTTGGCCCCTGGACAAGATGTTTGGTAACTGACTCACCATGTTCTTAATGAGCATCAACAGCTCTAAGCACAGGTGGATCTGGATCTCACATGCTGGAGATGCTTATCTCAAGATCTACCCTTACAGTTTGAAGCACCCAAAATGTTGACTAAATTCTTCTCTTTGGAGATATCTGACTAATTCTGGACTCACAGGGCTTTGTGCAGTCTTGATTTGTCCTAAGATATATCCACCACTAAATATGGGGACATAACAGAACAAAGAATCTCTTCCCCTAAAAAGTCTGCCTTGTAGTGGAAGTTAAATGAATGACAATCTCTGTGCGGAGAAAAGAAAGCTTCACTCAGGGGAAGAAACTCAAAAGTAGGTCTTCACTTTTTGTGGGTACTATGGAATGAATGAGAGTGATGTCAGATGTAATATAACACTGGAGTAGAAAGCCTAACAGAAAAAGACACCGTTACGCTGCACTGGCTTGTTCTAGACATGAGCTATCCATTAAAAGTAAGTCAAAACCCTCAACTTAATTTTGTACATATGCCATTCCAGCCCCTGGCCTCTCTCTGGGCGTTTCAAAGCTGCAGGAGCAAATTTGTCTTCTCAGAAAATATCTCCCTTGGAGGCAAAGGCACTGTGTGCACGAGAGCACTGGCAGCTTCCAAACACTAACAGTTCCTTAATGTAAAAATCCCAGATGAAGTTTGAAGCTCCTGAACTGCCATAATCTTCATTAAAACTTTTATAGTCTGGTCCAGCCATGTAGAAACCAACTGGCTGCCACAGAATGTCATTATTTGCTATTTGTGGGTAATTCACTGTAGCATTGAGTTCAGAAGGTGAATATGACAGAGCTGTACAGGGATTAATCTGGTCCCTGACAGAATGCACACTGTGGGCACAATCCAAAGGAAACTCATGGCTCACCAGGGAGGAAGTGAGTATTTTCTCTGCAGATTGCTGGCTCAAGTGGGTTATCCTGGCAGAAAGGGGGCTTTGTTCTGCCACCCTACCCAGCTTGGACTTTCCAGCTCAAAGCCCACAAGTAGAAGTGTAAATACTTAACATCTGATCTTGCCCTCATACAACATTTCTCTGTGGACAACTGCAGGTGTCGGCATGGCTACTACTTGTTTACACTTGTGTGAGAAGAGTTTGCAAAGCCAAAGACCTCAAAAGAAACCTCTGTGGAAGTGTTTGTTTGCCCACAGGTGTTTCTGAGAAACTGACAGCCTCACTTCCTGGCCTCCAGGAAACAGGCTGTCCATAGCTGTATCCCATGGGAAGGGTTTACCATCAGGCACTTACCTGACACAGAAGTACAAAACAACTGGTCCTGACTTTTTGGGGAAGTCATGTTCCAGCACCCGGCGGTCCAGCTGAAGCCAGTTCAAGTGTCCCCTGGCAAGAGAAGAGACAGTTTTGAGCCTGGCACCAAAGAGGTTTCTCACTCCTCACAGCAATGAGGTCTGATGTGTTACAAAATGTGAACCAAAATGTGTGCTATTTGCCCTGGACTATTGCATGATATTTGAAAAACACACAATAAATGTTTGAGGAGCAGAGGCGATATCATCCTGGCAGTGTTTCAGTCTGGGAATCGAACTGCTAAAGTTCAATCTGTCAGGGTGAAAGCTGGCAGCACTGAGCAATCAGGACAGCCCAAAATGTTATAAGCTTCACCTTTTTATTACAGCCCCCTGGAGCAGTTGTATCATTAAAAGTCTGTCAAGATTTTCATTAGAAATCCTTATGGTTAAGAGTTTCCATGACGCCTACAGTATATCACTCAAGGCTAAACCTAACTCTACAGCCTCAGACAGTTTATTTACCACCCACATGCCTGCAATAGCCTCTCTATGTTTGCCCAGCCCTCGTTTTTCCTTCTTCAGAGAGCTCTTGAAAAACAGCTGCTCAGTGAAGCGTTCCAGCTCCAATCACCACATGCTGCTTTTCTTTTGCCTAGATGGTACCTGTCGTTGTTATTTTCTCCTATAATTTATCCATTCGTGCCTTGCTGCTGGAAGCTTTCCTGGGCAGGAGCTCTGTTCTTTGTCACGTTCCCCACATTGTAGAGCACTGTGTGTGCGTGAGAGGTACTTTATAAATATCATTATTTGTATTACAGGGGCATCTCGCTCCCCAGCTGAGATAAAGGCCCTGTCAAATTAGGCACTGTGGAAATACCTAGGGTGACATTCAGGCCCCACTGAAGCTGGCCAGAATTTTGCCATTGCCTTCAGTGATTGCTAGGATTGCATCCTCTGAGCTTTTGGCTGTTGATTTCACCCAGAGGGAGGGGCAGCCCTTGCCTTCCGTACTCTGCTGTCTAGACAAGCAAGGGGAGAGAGAATTGAAATGATCTGGGGGAGAATCTTGCAGCGAATAAAACAGGAAGTGGAGCTCAGATATCCTGAGCTTTATTCCAGTGCTTATTCACCAGCTCATTCTAATACTCAAGAATAATTCTTCATTCCACTGAAAATGAGAAAAAGGAAAAAAAAAAGAGCCTGCTTTAAAAAAACCCATTAAATAACTTGTAGAATTGCCACAAGCCTTAGTAATGTGTCCTGTGTACAGCAAACACACTCAGCTTTCACAAGGGTTTGAATGTGCATGAGCTTTGGGCAACTGAGAAGCCCCTTTGGAAAGTAAGCAATGACATCTCTGCAGCAATTTAACTGGATTTACAGCTCGCCCACTCCATCTTTCCTAGAAAAATAAATAAAAGGGAAAGTAGCACTTTCAGGAGGCTTTGAATTGCCTGGGTTCAGTGGGAATTTCTGTACATGGAGGTGCAGAAGAGGATGGGCAGCTCAGGGACCTTCCTGCCCAGGCAGCTCTGGGCTGCCCTGGAGACCTGATGGGACATTGTGTGTGCTCACCTGAGCACAGCAAGCTGCTTTGAACCAAGGGATTCAAAATTACTGGTGAGCTCCACTCATCACTCTCCCGGGTTTGGGATCAGAACATCTAGAAAGAAACTCTCCTCAAATTTTGTCATATAGAAGTCAGGCATTCAGTTTAAGCAGCCTTTGCATCTGTTTTGCAGAAGTACCGAGTCTCAACTAGGTACAAGCAATACACGTGGAGTCAGGGACTTCTCAGACTCATCCTGGACACCTTTTGGTGTACAAAAGCCTGTTTTATTCCCTGCTCTAGACACCCATGTTTTTCTCCAAGATATTTTAACTTTCAGATAGTTTTTTCTCTAGATAAAATTTTAAAATAATTTTTTTCTCTGTTTTTTTCACTTGAGGTAAAGGGCAGCCTATACTGCGTATTAGGGGCACAGACTTGCTGGCAGCTTGGCTGCTGGAAAGGGGTGATATAATGCAGATTTTTAAGCCAAACTGGTCACTTCCTATGTCTCCATTACAGTACAGGGGCTGAGGTCAAGTCTGCCCAGCCTTGGACAGTGCTGGGATCAGGGTGAGGATGGCCTTGTTAACTTGTCTGGATGTAGGGACTAACTGGTCTTGCTCTGGGCAGGATGCAGAGCTGGGCATGCAGCACAGTGGGGGTGCATTTCTGCTGCTGGCATGCTAGTGTAGGATCCCTGCATGATTTCCTGTTGTTCAGCACAGGTGTGTACTTTGACAAGGTTTGGTTTTTAAAGGCAGATGCTCCAGGCTGTCAGAAAATAATCCCCATTGAAAGATTCTCAGCTTGGGCACCAAAAAAATTAGAGAGATCTACATCTCCCGCTGCATCTCCCTTCTTGAAATCTAATTTTACATATTCTTTTTGTCATGAAGTGCTGTTATGTTTCTTTTAATAGGCCTCAGGAAGGCTGAAATTAGCTGTGAAGGCACAGTTACACATGGGATTGAAACTAGCTGTGCTCACCCATTCCTAGCCAAAGTACAACCTGAGCATTTACCACGTAGGCCGTGGTGCAAAATGCTGTCAGAGCAAGGAAAAGCCACACTAAACCTGACATCCTATGCAGAACCTGTCCAGTTTCATTTGTAACACCAGTGCAGCAGCCACCAGCAGCTGATGGTGTTACACACCAGTTCCCACCGAGGGCAAGTTTTTGACAATGGACTTACTGTCTACTTCTATGTTTATTCAACAGCAGTGTCTGGGTTTGCCTAACATGCACAAGGAAGGGTTGAGAAGCCATGGTGCACAGCACAAAAAATCACTTCAAGGTATTTCTTATTTTGAAAATACTTGCTCTTTTCATTTTCGTTGCATTTTAACAGGAGAAACTGGTTGGTATAATCATATATATACAAATGCATACCAGCTTCACATTTATGTTGCACACGTACATGGTTCTGAGTACTGGATAACACATTTAATTGCCACCGAGATTTTAGGTTGAAGAGTTTCATTAGTCTCATCTGCACGGAGCTTAAATCCAAAGCTCCTTCAGAGGAGGAAGGTCACTTAAATCCCTGCCAGCAGCTAACTGCTCACTGTACTCAATTACTACTTACAACCTTTCATCGCTGAGGGCTTCTGCACTGCAGATTGTCACCTAACTCCTTGTTTTCAAGCGTGCATGTGTGGCATGTAGGGCACAGCAGCAGTGAGCAGTCACTGGTATCTGCCTGTGGATGTGGACTATCAGGGAGCCCAACTCCGATGCCGTTGCACCACAAAACGCTTTGCTCTGGAATCTGTCTTCCTGTTGTCAGCAGAACTATTCATGGAGCACAATCCCATGTAAGACAGGGGAAAAGTATGGGCATATAACCCTAGGCATGTAGTAATCCTGACAGTTTTCATGGACCAATTTAGGCAGCATGCACTGGGATCCCATTCATACATGCCCATGTCTAGCTGGATTTCCTTCACGGTTCAATTTAGAGACACAAAGTAGCTTTTGTTTCATTATCACCATCGATTTGTTCATTCAGATATTTCTATCAGTGAATTCACAAATAATGGTGCAGTTTTGGGGGACCTACAGGGAGGTTGACTATTGGAAGCCAGATAATTTTCCTCTGTTGGTTGTACTCATGCTGGCAGTTAAACTGGTGTGTCAATAACAACCACATAATCACTTTTAGGAAAAGAAACTGGGTCCATTTAGGATACAGACTGAGTATAGATTTTGGTGCCCAGGGTCCATTTTGTCGATTGTGTGCAGTAGTTCTGTTTTCTTTTATAAGTAAAGAGTGGCATATCAATGAATACTTTGCCTCCAGGTGGTTCTGTTTATATAGTTTTACTGCTTAGTGCCCAGTTTTCTGAAAAGTGGATCCACATTGATTTGTGTTATAAAGGTATTTGGACCAATAAATCAACTCACACCCTTTCAGTGTCAGACTCATTTTGAATTGAATGGATATTGGGAAAGACCAGTTCACATAATAGGAACCATATAAGCTATTTATATTTCCATCAATTGCTACAGAAACAAAAAACCCTTTAAGCTCACAGATTTTCTCAATTACTTTTGAAGGGGCTGAGAAGCTCACGGAGCCACAAAAGTTTACCTATACAAATTTTGCAACACAGTGGACTTGGTGATAAAGGAACTGGTCTAGTGCCAGAGCAGGACATTACTCTGAGAGCTGCACCCTCCATTGGACCAGCTGTTCAACTCAGATGTGGGATAACTGCTCCCTCACTTTGGCTCTGCCACATGGCTGGACAGTGGAAATAGGCTTCCCCCCATTCCCAGGGATGAGAGGGTATTCCAGGGAAGGGGGGTACCCTGTGCTGTGGATGCAAAAGTTGGTAGCTCTCAGTGGAGCAGGTGACACAGATCTTAGGACAAGCAAGGGATGTAGAAACCCTGTCCATGGCCCAGAAGGGAGTCTGCAGTGATCTCGGCCACTTGGTGTCAGTGAATGCTGGAGGAGCTGATACCAAGGGAAAGGGTGGTTAGTGGAGATTCATAACCAGCTGAACTAAAACCCAAGCACCTTCCCCATCCCTTTTCACTTTTAATCAAGCAGGATATTGCTCTTCTGGCTTCCTGTGAAGCTTGGCCCCTTGTGCCGTACAGGGACACCCTTTTGACCTGTGCTCTCCTGCAGTTAATGGCTCACGCTATAAAACGTTCCTATGATCATTAAAATAGGAGGCGTTATTCTCCCCTCCATAATGGCCTGACAATCTAATTTTAGTCACGCTGAATGCAGTAATGACCCTATATTATCACAAGAAACTATTAAGTTGCCAACGCAAAGGTTGTTCCTATTGATTTTCTTCTAAGGTTGTCATGATAGACCGCAACTAATGAATGGAAATCCCCAGTCCAAATAATTTCTAAATAAATTACTCTCATAGAGCTTTTACTCTTAAATAGAAGCATTGATTTAATACTTTAGCAGCTTTTCTTCTTTCTAAACTTGCAATTTAGCCAACCTCAGACTACATTTATGAACCAGGCATGTTCTGTTTTAGATGGTTATGAGTCCCCTTCAAGTAAAGCACATGGAAACTCAGTGGAGAGTGAAGAGAAGGAAGTCCCTGAGGGCCTGTCACAGAATTAAAGGGTTTCTTTTTACATTCCTGGTCTGTATTAGCTAAAGGTCCGTGTTATGTGCCCTGCAAACACACATTATGAGACTATTTTTACTACTTTTTGAAGAAAGGGGATTTTTCAAACTTCCATTTCACATTGCAGGTTAAGATCTGTGGTATAGACAGCCCTGTTTATTTTCTGAAGTTGACTCGGGACATCTATTCCAAGATTCTGTCCAAGGTCCCCAAGTAGATTCTTTTGCTGTATTCAGTCCAATAAAAAGATTGATATTTGTGCCAACTCTATTCAAAGCATTTTACAACTGACGAGGAAATACTTTTTTCAAGGTTATTTTCACAGCACTGAAGAAGCCTCAGTGCAAATGATACAGTCACTGTGGGACAGCAGAAGGGCTGCAGACCAGCTTCAGACCAGCTAGAACTTACTGCTTGTTTCTGGGCTGCATTTCCTTGATTTAACGAGGGTGCCCCCAAATCTTTCATCTGGGCTGGCTGAGCATCTCCTGAAAAGCACCCTGCTCCATCTCTAGGTCTGAAGGTGACCAAGTGAGTAGATGCCATCACCTAACCCTTTGAATCCTGCCTGGACAGTGCACATCCATCTGTACCCACCATGTATCTCCAAGCTCTGCTTTGACAGCCTCTGTCAGCTTCTCACGCTTCCTCCCTTTGCTAAACCAGATCTTTGCTCACACAGTTAAACCTGTAAGTTCCAGGGGAGGCTGGGCTCTCTCTGATTGCTGACATCTCCTCATTAGCTTCCCTTGCACTCCCGGGGGAGTCCTGTGCCCACCCAGCTGAACTGAGAGTTGGGACTTGCTCAGCTGCTCTCTGGTTACAGTTTGAGATGTGCCTTGTTTCTCACCTGTGCTCTTGGGATTGTTAAAGGAATATATTCGTCTCCTAGTGTGCTTTGGCTTCCCTGCATGGCTTTCCTGTGCCTCTCAGACAGCACTCACTAACTTGCTCTCTCCAAGAATAAACACTGTGGCAGGAGCAATTTCCTCGTCCTGCTTTATGAAAGGCCAGTGCCTCCTACTGTTGCTCCTTGGAGGATTAGCCTCGTTAATTTGTGTTGGGTTGGAGATCTCCTACAGGGCTGAGCTACTCAAGTCAGTGAGCTGGGATGGATTCTGAGGTCTTGTCTGATTCAGGTCCTGCTTCTGCACGTGCCTGTTGCTGAGCATTCCTGCATCCTGGGAGCTGTGTCCTGAGATGGCCTCAGGCTGTCCTAGGCAGGTGCTTGCCAAAGGAATTGACTTTAGAGGGGTGATTGCTGCTGAGATGAATGTGGATATGTTTGTGCAATTATCCTGCAGCCTCTGATTACCCGATCCTGAATCATTATTCCAGCAGATAATTTACATTTCCCTGCCACTTCAGCAGGAGAGTGGAACTGGCTCGTTGACAGCAATACCGCTGACTCAGCTGTTCTGGGGACACAGCATTGGCTTGAAATTTGTTTTTTTAAAGTGATTTAGGTGTGGGAAGCCTCTTCCTGATTAATATACAAAGGAAAAACCTATTGCAAATGACGGTGAGTGTCCATACAAGACATAGTCCATATGCCAAGGATGGTGTACCTCCTGAGAGAAAACAGCTGGGAAAATGTAACAGGGCGGTGCAGTAGCACTGAGGGGTCACAGTCTGGGACTAATCATAGCCTTTGGCAGACCTTTAATGTTTCTCCAGTGCACATTTTATTCTTGTTGTTTAATCTGGGGGTAGATATGGCCCGTCTTGAGACAAAACCTCAAATTTTGTGGTAATTTGGTCCATGCCTCCCTAGACCTGCATTTAGGACTTGGCTGCACACAGTGTTGCCAAGAGTTGCCTCTTAGGTCTTTGATTTCTCACACTTACGTTTCATCTGTGAATGCAATTCCAAAGTATTCCTTCTCCTTCAGGTTGAAATGAGATGCCACCAAGTCAAGCAACTCCTTGGCCAAAAGCTTTGGCTGAAAAACAAAAATGAAAGAAAGTGATTAATGAGGAGAATTGGATAGAACTGCACTGTGCTTGAGGAGGAAAACACTATCCTTGAAACTACTCCACAGCTGTTGCTTTTATGTTCCCTCTGGTGTTCAAGCTAAATCTGCAAGGAACATTAGCTCCTTAAAATGAGCAGTAGATTCCCTCCTAGGTAAATACTAAAAACCTGGCAATTCTAACCTATTCAGCAGTTAATGTCTCTGCAGACAGATGATCTGCTGCCTGCCAGCATTCGGATCTACCAAGACCAGCTCACTCCCACCTCTCAGATAATTTTAGATGTTAAAGCTTTTTATCAAGGACCTTTGCAAACACAATTCAGACACCCACTCTCTCACTCACAGCATAGATATATGCTCATAATACTAAGAAAATACATAGTGCCAAAAGATAGGATATGACAGGACCAAATGAGAAGTAAATGACAGAACAAAATAGTTTCCCATTCAGTATTGCTTGTCAGTTATAGAGAGATAAGGATGTATCCTCAAATTTAGGCACTTGGAAGGAAAGAAAGGAAAGCAGCACACACTTTCAGAATACTCTTTGTAAGACAATAAAAGCCAAGCTCAGAGAAATGGAGCATGGTTCATTACTACCTTTTCTGCAAAACCTTATTTGTCTTTTAACTCTAATACGTTCTCTTGCCTGTATGAATTTTCATCTGCTCTGCTGTGCTCTAGTTTTTCCAACCACATTTCTGAGGACTTGGCAATAGCACAGCTCTTGTCCTGCTTGTCACTTGCAGGAAACAGGGGTACAAAGGATCCAGGTAACTGCAGCCTGTAATAGCCCTAGAGCTGCAATTGTTACAGCAGCACTGGCACAGCTGGGGTCAGAGATCCCAACAATATTCCCTGGAGACTGCATATAAGAATTTGGTCTACAAATCTCTGTGCTGCAAACCTCTGTGAAAATAAAACTGTCTGCCAAGCAGCTGAGTCAGTTACCCCAGACGTGAACCTGTTGTTAAATGGAGGTGAAATGATGATGCTGTGTGGAAAGTGGGTGGCAGGGATGTGAGAACCCTGCTGCCCTAATCAACTGCTCTGCCCTATAAACACAAACATAGCTATAGTAGAAAAAAACCCTGATTTGTACCTAACTCCTGAACAGATTCGTAAGACTCTCAGACTCTCTGAAAATATCCCTAAGCCCAGTACTATCACTATATCTGACATAGCTGGGACAAACTTACTTCTCTGTATATTTCCCTGGCATTCATATGAGCATTACAGCATCTTCTACCCACCCTATGGGGACATCCAATGCACAGGGGGTTTCTAGGTCTTGCCATGAAAGAAAGAAGCAAGAGCTGTGCCTAAATGCAGCCCTGGCTTGAAGCGGCCCCTGAATATGAGAGAAGTTGCTGTGTAGGAGGAACAGCCTGGCTGATAACAAATAGGTGGGATGCAAACAGCTTCATTTTAATTCCCAAGTCAGACTTCTCAGGCACAACTATTGGAGGCTCTGCTATGATGGCACTGGTGACTGCATTGACTTTCACTCCTGAGCAAGCTCCCAAATGGTGCTCAGAGATGAGTGGACCAGGCATGGGATCATGGTCAGGTCCCCTGTCTCCCTGAGTCCCATCAAAGACCCAAAAAAAGAGCACACCAGCTACACCAGTCCCTTTGGAGACTCCTCGGATACTCCTTTCCTGGTATTGTGCTGGGAGGCACATTTGCATCATCCCTGTCTCCTGTAAGATGAACCTCTCTTTGTCAGAGCATTTTAAGGGCAAGCTACAGTTTGACTTATGATATACACAAATATTGTGATGAAGAGGATGGCAAGACTGCCAGGTGAATTCAGAGATACGCAGGCTCAGTGCAGGTACTTACTGGGGGCTTTGGATGAGTTTTCAGCTTAGCAACTGACAAGCACAAACTTTTAAAGGAGAGAGAGGAAGAGGGGTTTGTTTCCTCCCATAAATGTGCAGTTTGAAGCCTTGCTTTTCCCCACCCTTGCCTAAGGGTCCCTGCTCCTTTCTCTCCTTGCAGGGCCAAATTCTCTCTGCACCAGAAAGGGACTTCTTCCCAGCCCAGGGCTACCACTAGAGGAGGGATGGGAATGCATGGCAGGACTGACTCCTCCATGGCCAAGGCCATGGTGGGGGCAGTTGGTGGAGGTGAAACCAGGCATCCTCATGCTGGAGAGTATTGCAGGCTGGGAGCCACGTGGCTGTCACTGCCTGGCACCCAGTGCTCTGTGTGACTCAGTTACTTGATAAACGAGCAATTGTGCTGCCAAGCAAGGGAATGAGCCATCATTCAGCCTGGCTGGGTGTCCCACCTGAGAGGGCAGGGGTGGGAAAGAGTGGTGAAACTTTATGCCTCAAACGCTGCAGAGTTTTCCCAAGCCTGGGTTAAGCACATGGAAGGTACAGGTTGAGCTTTTGCAAGAAAGCAGAACAGAGCAATAAACAGTTGATGTGTAACAGGCTGCCCGTGGACATGGGGAAGGTATGGGTCCCTCTGCTGCAGTCAGACAACACTCTCACAAGGAACACTGGACAAGGGAGAAAGTCCCTTCTGCTGTTCAGTCACATCATGAAGAAGTGATGCTCAACTTCTCTTGCCCCAGTCACTGCTGCATCCAGCCCCAGCTAACAAGTGAGGAGCAGCACCTGAACCCAGCTGCCTTCAGCCACCCTTCCCAGGATGGGTAAATGCAACATGCTGCTTCCTTATTTCTGCTGAGTGAGACCAGGCTGAAAAAGCCATGGAGAAGTGGTCAGCATGGTGTGACAGCTTTCCCATCTCTACTGCCCAGAAGCAGATGCTCCTCTCCCAGCACAGCTCCCCGAGGCTCAGCAGGGGCACGATTTCCAGCGCCCTTGCCGTGGGGCCTCCTCCAAAGCCTGTGGCAGCAGATAAGGCAGGATAACCCTTTGCCTTGCAAGATAAGGGAAAAGAACAATAGATGCAGACCCAGCATTGGAGCAGTGCCAGGTTAGTTACTGGGCCAGAGTCCCTGAAGAGGCTTATGGCAGTGAAGTTAAGCCCTGCTAGTCCTCTCCAAGATTACTTTCCTCTCTCTCCTTAAGCTCTGGAAGGTTATTGTCCTTTCCAGTGGGATGACTCAGGTATCCTCCCAACACAGCCGGGCAACCCGAGTGTTTGGAGGGGAGGGGAGGAAGGTGTCTTCTCCAGGTAGTAAAGACTCCTTGAGACAAACCTGCACACAGGGATAAGGCAGGAAAAGCCAGGCAGGCAGAAGCTGAGCTGCAGCCTGTCCTGCTGTCTCAGGAGACACCCATACTCTCGATGTTAGCAGTTAATCTTCTTGCCGTTCGCGATGGGAACGGCTGAGCAATGACCTCCTTTCATGCGAGCTGCGCAGACAAAGAGCTCATTAGCAATGCCTGTGGCAAGTTGTTTTAATTCATTATTAATTTCTGGACTTCATTTTCCAGAGGGAAAATTTTGCATTAATAAAACTTCCATCACAGACACATTGAAGGAGATGGGGACTGGTCTCTGAGAGCAGGAAAATCAATAGAAAGTGGGCCTGGGACCTTCTCAATTCAATACAATTGGATGGTCAGCAAGATGCACCTTGTGCATCCCACAGGAATAAATCAGGTAACAGGTGGCATTCAGAATAGAAACTGAACCACGTCCTCAATGATGCAGAGCTACAGAGCTGGACTGTGGTGCCCTGCAAACTGTCCAGGCAGGTGTGGAGACCCCTCTGCATCAGCTGCTCTTCATCCCCTTCCTATCCACACCTCCCTGGCATCCGTCATGTAACCTGTATCACAAAAGGCAGCCTGTGGGGCATGTCATAGCTGCAGCTGGCTGGCCTGAACCTGGGATGGGGAACACCAGAAGAAATCCTTTGGACCAGTGAGGGCTGAACATGCTTTGCTGGTGACATAGGTTGTCAGAGCAGCATTATTCAGCCAGGGAATCCCCTGCTGCTCCCTCCTGCTACAGGACCCTCTTTGCAGAAAGGCATGTAAAGAACAGTGCTCTGTAAATCAATTGCTATTGTGACTAGAGAAATCAGCAGGGACCTGGTTGTGGTCCCAGCACACTGGAGCTGTGGCCCTGGGGAAGAAGAGTCTGCTCCTGCTAAGTGCTTACCCCTATCAGGATGAAAGGCTGAGGGACCCACACTCCTGTGTATCCAAGTGTCCGGCGCAGAAATTGGCCATTTATTAGCCAAATCCTGTCTCTGAGGCTTCTCTGCATGGCAGTAACCTGAGTGCTTTCCTGTCTCTGGACCCCTACCTGTATTCCCTAGTTCCTATTTCAGACTGGAACAAGCTACATTTTGCAGCCTGGACTTCCTGGACATGCAAATGTGACATTTCCCACAAAACTTAATACCTCAGGATTCACCTGCCAGGTATGATGGCACAAAACATTGTCCAGGGGATTCCTGATATTCTGCAGAGCAGGCAACTTTGCTGAGAAGTCAAGTCTGACTTCAGAGCACTCTGAGGTTTCTGCCTTCCTTCTTGGAGAGGCAGGGGAGCAGAGATGGACTCATTAGGGGCTGCCTCCTTATTAGTAAAATGACCCAGACATCCTATTAGTAAAATGACCCAGACATCCTTCCCTGCTCCCTGGGCCATGCCGGAGAGGTTTGTCTGAAATGATAATGCTGTGCATCCACAAAGTGAGGAGCACAGTGAGCACATGGCTGGGGCTCTCTGCAACCCTGCAGGCTTGAAGCAGTGAACTCATTCCCTCCTTGCCCTCCAAAATAGCTGAAGTTTGTTCAAATAATGACTTAGAGGAAAGGGAGATCTTTATTAGTAGTGTCAGGAGGTGGCAGGGAAAGAGCTGAGCCTCAGTAGCAGCTCTGTGACTTGAACTTGCCATGAAGAAAGATTATGGAAAGGCACCAAAGGCAATACAAGAAGGCCCATATGGGATCACACTTGGCTGACACTCTCAGGGATGCCTCCCTGCCTTTCCCCATTGCTTAAAGAGCCCACTCCACACCACGCCCAAACTACAGGCACGGCCTGTGCTAGTGAAACCCTCAGCAAGAAAACTTCAATGCATGCAACGCCCAAGCTCTGTCTCTATCTCCTTGGCTCTATTTAAAGGAGCACTCAGCACTGGCAAATTAACCACAGGGGATGAGTCTCTCGTCCATGCACTCCATTTATCTCTGCACAGAGGCGCTCTACAGGTGTCTCTTCCCAATTAGACACGATGGCAACTTCCCTGAACAGCAACAGAGCACAGAGAACACTGAAGGCAAGTAGGGAGGGGTAGGACAAGCCTCAGAGCTCCTTGGAAAAGGGAGGCTGCATGAGGAATGATGATTCATGCTGATTCAGTGTCAAAATCCCAGAGTTTCAATGCTCCTTGATGTATTTATTGGTTGAGTTCATATTAGCATGAACTAATATGGGCTGCTGTACCCACTGGGGGAGCAGGCTGGGCTCTGCTCATGGGAGACCTCCCCAGTGCTGAAAAGAGGAAAAGGAGGAGGTGAGATACAGGTGATGGAGAGCAAGACTTTGCAGCACAAGGTAACATGCGGACCCCATTTTGGTGCCTCCTAACACCAGCCACAGTCACTGTCACACAGGTTTAGTGATAATACTGACATGTTATGGGCATGTGTTGGCCACAGGATGGGAGGAGGAGGAAGAGGGCTTCTGGGCAGAAGGAGTTCATAGCCTGGGAGAAGCTTGGCACCAAGCTGTAGGAAAGGGATGCCATCCAAAGGGACCAAAGCTCGAGAAGTGGGTCCATGGGAACATCATGAGGTTCAACATAGTAAAGTGCAAGGACCTATACTCAGGTCAGGGAAACCCCTGGTATCAATACAGGCTCGGGAATGAAGAGATTGAAAGCAGCTCTGTGGAGAACGACTTGGGGATACTGGTGGATGAAAAGCTGGGCACTCGCAGCTTAGAAAGCCGAATGTGTCCTGTGCAGCATCATAAGAAGTGTGGCCAGCAGGTCTAGGGAGGTGATTCTGCCCCTCTATTCTGCTCTGGTGAGATCCCACCTGGAGTTTTGCATCCAGCTTTGAAGTCCTTAGTACAGGAAAGACATTGACCTGTTGGAGCAGGTCCAGAGGAGGGTCACAAAGATGACCAGAGGGATGGAACACCTCTCTGTCTGACAGAGACAGAATGGACTGTTTCTGTCAGTCATTGTGGAAAATACAGCAGAAACACAAGCATTCCAGTATTAAATATTCAATATAATTAAAAGACAATGTTACTGGGATTTGAGCAGAGCGAGGAACTCTGGAATCATGTATTTCCCCAGTGGAAAGACGGACTGCCCACTTTTGGCAGAGAAGCATGTTTCTCTATGACAGCTTCCCATTAAGCTTAGAAATGAGTGAATTATAGAAAGAGATTATCTATCCACAGTCCAGCAGTGCCATGAATAAAAAACAGATGACATGGTATTAGCAGCTGCTGGTAGGTCCCTAGAAACTCAGGCACACACAAAGTATATTTCATTGTTTTATTAACTGTCAAACAAGCCCATCTATTCTCCCTCCCCCATATCATAGCTTTTCCCTAATTCTCCGTGGCAGGAGGTTTCTGGGTAATGTATAGTTTCAACATATGGACAGACGCGTGCTGCCCAAATCCATCCAGCACAGACACATGTTGAGCTGTGGGAACCAGGTACCTAACTCACACCCCAGCAATGCCTCACCTCATTATGCTAAAAACACTGCTACCATCCACTGTCTTCTTGCTGGGGGACTTACAGTGCGATATAGCACAAGAAATGGGACACTGCTAAGCCAAGCCTAAAGATTGATACAGCCAATGATAAAGACTGTCTGCAGGACTGGTGCTCAGCACTGATTTTGAGCTCTAACCCAGCTGTGGCCAGGCCCAGACTCCAGGACTCAAACCACTGGCATTTGGCTGTGAACAGGTTTGGTTTCTGCAGGATGGACTGTGAACTGTGTCTTGTTCAAACCAGCCTCTCAAGTCCTGTTGATTTGGTCAAATTTTGCTCAACAGTCAAAGGGTGAATGTTTGGAAAACATATTTTTGGTGGCTTGAGTTGCAGTGTAGGCTGGGGAATGCGTGCAGTGTGGCCAGTCCATCAGCAGGAGAGGTGAGGTGGAAAAGGAACGGTTTGCATGAATGCAGAGCAATTCTTCCCGTGGCTGTGCCCGGCACAGTCCTACAAGGCAGGGAACAGTGCTTCTTCTTCGGTCTGCTTGGTCTGCTCGAGCCTTGGGCGGTGTAATCAGGAGGAAATGAAAGTGCCAAACGGTGCTTCACGCACAATTCTTCCCCTCCACCGAGGAGAGCATTTGCTAATGAAGCAAACTCCGGGTCCTCCCCATGGATTAGATCATCTGCTAAAACCAGCCACAACCCTATCCTCCAACACCAGGGAGGTAAGGGCAGTAAAGAAGCCCATATAGGCCCTGTGTGTTACGATTCTTTTCCTCAGGGCATCGATACTCAGTGGCCAGCAGCCTTAACTGCTGAAAGCCAGGAAATGCTCCATGGTCACCTGTGTGCATTAGGCAGTCCATTGCCCCATGATAGCTATGGACTGTAACTCCTTCCCCTGCTTACTTGTGCATGGAACATGGAATTCTTTCATCCAGGGGCCACTGAACTGTCCCTCACTTGCAGTTTTTGTCAAACTCGGTCTGCCAACAGCTCTGTCATCCTCTTGTTTAACCCATTTAATGCATTTCCAAGAAAGAAAAATCTGAAGTCACTCTGTGTAATGTTGTGTAAGTACCCAATGATGGCCCTTTTGGCCATTGTGTCATCCGAATACAGGGTAAGAATATTGTGCAAAACTGCTCAGGCTGAAGGCGTGGGGCTTAAGGGGCTGCAATTCCCCTTATGGGATAGATCCTCTATTCCTCAACTCCATGTTATTATGGAATTATGGAGTGCACATAATCAAAGCAGGCTGGGATGTAGTTGGGTGAAAAATTATTCATTGAAATGCAAAATGCCTGGAGAGGGAGCGCCTTATTTTTTATCATGGAGCAGCTGAACTCCATCAGTGTTGGGGACCGGCAGCGGGAGCACTGCTCCTGCTGGCACAAGCACCATCTCCTTCCCAGAGTCAGTGGTTGGCTCTAAAAACCTCTTTTCTTCATTTACATAAGCAAATGAGAGAACTTGCCTCCAGCAGCTGCCTCAGGAATGTGGAGGGTGGTGACAGAGTGCCACTGACGTTTTTTCTTGGAAAGTCAACACTCGCGAGTTGTGGGAATTAAGATTTATTAGAGTCAGAGAGAAATAGACAAAAAAATTCCCAAGTTTTCTAAAAAAAAATCTGTTTGGTAAAAGGATTAGAAACACTCTACTGACAAGTTGACTGAGAAATATTCACAGATAGCTGCATTTCTGGGTTCCGCTGATACCTGACACTCCATATCTTAAGTCAGAAGGCATTGCTGATACTCTCTAATTCCCCTACATATTAGCAAATGGGAATCTGCTTAAATAATTTTGCAGTCACAGAAAGCAAAGAGCATGAGCTGGCCAAGTCTGCATGGCAAATTCATGTCAAAAGCAAAAAGAAGCAGTTGGTGGGATGAAAAAGGCACTTTTGGGTCTCTAGCATCCCTCCTCCCCTTCTTGCCTGACACAGAGGCAGCTGCACTCTTCCCCCATTCAGAAGGGCTCTGTGTCGATGCCCAGTGACCCCATTCCTCTCTGTTGCCATCTGTATCGTCCCACAACTCCAACAGAGTTTTCAGGTGACTGCACCCAAAGAGACCAGCCAGCTGCAACTGGTGCTGGGACAGGAAATCTGCTCCATGCTCAGATCTCTCTCTCATCCACAACAAAAGCCTCAGCACTTCCCTCTTCCCTCCCTTAGCCCTCTGCCCGCTCCATCCCTTCTCTGTCTCCACTGGGAACAGCTAATGTCCCTAAATACAGCTGGAAGAGCCTGGCTGATGAGCTGAGGATGGCCGAAGGAAAAGCCCAGGTTTAGGGCGGCCCTGGCTCTGATCACATATTTTTTGTCCATAGACCTGAAGTATAAGGAGGTTTGGTGGCTTAGAGCACTACATCCCAAATGAGAATCTCCCTCTCTGTCTCCTGCAGGGCTGAGGAGAGGGAAAGGATGCCGTGTCTGGCATTCAAACTGATGTCCTGGTCTGCCCTGACCACGTGGGGTGCCAGCAGGAGGAGCACACTGTAAAGTATTCCTTCCTGGGATCCCCCAAGAGTCTGCATCTCTGAGCTGTGCAGTCTGGAAGTGCAGGCTTGGTGCACATCCCCTTTATGGAGCATCTGTGCCAGGTCCCCACCTCCCATGTGCTGGAGTGCGGGTCTGTGCATGCACAAGCAGTCCTTGCTGCACAGGATTTCCAGAGGAATGTGGTCAAAATCCTCACATATCCCCCTGGGTTATCTTTCGGGGCAGTAAGAAAGATCATGGAGGGTAACCTCGTGTGAGGACTCAAGCCACCCTTGAGTCCTTTCCAACTGAACTGTGGCCAGGAGCATGAACTGAGTGAAAAGATCTGGCCAACCACAGAAGCAAACCCAGATTGGAAGGGAAAGCAGACATCTTTTTTGGAGGGATTTGATGGAAAGTGTGGAATTCCTTATGCTGACTGATGTAAAAATGGCTTTTGTAGCACTGCCAAAGTTACTGCCAACTCATCTAATCAACCATGATTGTATCTTTGAAGCAAGTTAAAAAGTTGCCCCAAGTCCATTTGCGCATGCAACTTTTATTATTCTTTATTTAAACTTTCTAGATTTGTTTTTGGATTATTGGAAGAAACAGATCCTTCCTCTGTTATCTGTCTTTGGGCTTCTCCCAAAACCTAACACAACATCAAATCTGGTTTGACCTATGCAAGACACTCCTGAAGACAAGCTTGGCTGGCTGCTCGCTTCGCTATGTGCTTACTCCAGCAAATTCTGTGTTTTCAGGAGGCTACTCTGAACTGCATGAGAAGTTTTATGGTATCATCAAGAAATGCATGCTGTGGGTTAATACAGTTTCAATGAAAATACATCCCAATTTTGACTGAGATTTTTTTTTTAACTTTCAAGGAATTTAGAGCAAACTTATGAGGCACTAATTCAGAAGGACTGGTGCAAAATAAAGGTACTCACTTATGTGGACCCAAAGAAGCAACTTTCAAGCAAATTCAGTTCCTTTAGAGCAGAAGAAAACCCATTCCCAGCTATGATGATCAGATTCACTACACCTTTAAATCATCCTCAACATCTTGAAGTTATTAGTGATCTATTTGGTAGCTTCCCATCTCCTCATGCATAAAGCATCTACGAGATTTGTGTGTTATAAATGAGAAAAATATGGATGATAGATCAGCAGAGCAGAAGGAAGATGCCCACACACAGGAGGACTTTCCCCTGGTTTAAGGCCATCAGTTTAATATAAGCAGTAGAATGAAGCATCTGTGCTTTAAAGCAAACCACAACTTTGAAGGTCACAATGGCTTCAGAATCTCCCACTCCACCTGACCTCCAGATCACTGGGACTGGGTGTATTTGGCACTCGGATCTCCACGGTTTAGCAGCACTGGCTATATCAGCACTAGTAACCTGAAGAAGGCCACAGCGTATCACACTCCCACAGCCTCAAAGAAGCATGGGTAACCAGGCAACTCTTTCTGCTTTCCCTCATCCTTCCAAAGAGTCAGAAAAGTCTCATTTTCCAACACAACGGCGTTAAACCTGTGGAAGATACCCCTGCAACAGAGATTGATTTCATTGCCATTATCCATAATCAATTTAAGCAAGCAATGATATTACTGAGACTAGACAAATCTCATGGTTTTATCACAGAACTGTGGGTCTCAGAGGATTTTTCACCTTCCTTTGCACATAACATGCAGCAGTGACGGATGCAGAGGCCAGATTAGATGGAGCTCTCCAGTTGGAGATTGGTGCTAAATTAATACAAACTGAAGCAGCTCAAGATGTGAATTGCACCTGCTGGGGAGTTAAGAGGTTTTGTGTACAGGGCTTTGGTTCAAACCCTTGTCTTAAAGCAAAGGGAAAAAGACACGGCTATGGCATTCTCTGGGTTGGAAGTGAGGTGGCCTACTTTAAGAAAGCACTTCCAAATTTATTCAGATAATCGGTATTGTAAATGCTCTGCTTAAAGTATTTTGGGTCTTCATGTGTACTTGCCTTTCAGTTTCTGGAGATGTGTATAATTTTGAAACAGGGTAGTCAACTGCTGCAAGAAAGTCAATTGTGTTTTAAATCATCTGACTGTATCACATGTGGCAAATCAAACTTTGAACATGAAGCGAGCTTCAGAGCCAGCTTTCTGGGCAGGAGTCCATTTCACACTCAGCTGACAATGGGGCTCGATAAGCGCTTGGCCAGTGTGAATAACCAGCTGCCTTCTATATATATTTCGATTTGGTAGCGTCTGTTGAAGTTTTATATCACTGAGAGATTGTTGGTCTTCTTTCAAAGCATTAAACCTACCTTGACAAGGTCAACAACAATTTCTACAGAGGTCAGCATTTTTATTTTGAAATATTTGATCATAATTCTATCAAACATTAAAGAAAGAGTTTGGCTAGGGCACATAATGAAATTGGACAGCTCACACAATCCATTTATCTTTTCAACTGTAAACCTCTGAAGCGCTCTAGTTCATCCAGTTTCAAATCAACTGTAGAAATGTCCATCTCCCTTCACGCAGCCTACAGAAATTGGTGCTTGGAAATGCCCTTGATCTGTTATTGCTGATGTGGAAAAGGAAAAATAATTTCCCAAGATATACTAGCTTAGTTGCATTCTTATGTTCTCTTTGCTTTTAAAAAATCTCTCCTGAAAAAGGATGTTTATTTCCATCCTCACTCATAGTCACTTCTTCATCGCTGAAAATACTTAATAAGCTAAGTGAATGCTTATTTTTGTAGCACATTTTCTAAACACATTAAAATAATTTATTAAAGAAGCCCTTTGCTAGCAAACCTAACGTTAATAAAAGTAAATAAAGTAAATAATAGTGCTAGGATGCATAAGATTAAATTGTCCTCTTCTATTTAACACACCAATTGTGAGTGCAGGGAAATGAATTAAACTTAACAAGAGCCACATCCTCATGTGCTGAGACTAGGGAAGGTAAATGCCTCTAGAAGCCTAGTGCTGCATGGGCTTTCGTGCATTCATGTTCTCTATCTGTAGTCATACTTAGGGATGCAGTCAAAAGAGCTGACTCCACCAACAGATTCTCCATACACACAGCAATGTTAGATTTCCCTCCCCTAAAGAACTTGGGAGCTGAAGCACATTGGTCTTCCTGGTGTTCTCATCAGTTTAATTATCCCTGTATATTGCACAGTTGCTATATTAAGAACATATCACAATGTTTTGAAGCTTCTTGCTTAACACACTCAAATGTAAAGCATGCTATGAAAATACTACCCACAAGACAGACAGTTCTTCCCCTGGGAAGGTCAGGAGAGAGAGGCTGAACTTCACTTGCCAGATGTTGGTTACATAGCTCAGTGCCTGATGGCAAAGCTCAGGTCTTATGGGGAGTCAAGTGGTCAGTGAAGGAGAGAAATGGGATAGCTAAGGAAGCTGCTTTAACCTTGAAGAAAAGTAGTAAACTTCAAGTACTTGAAGTAAAAGTGTGATGCATTGTGTAGGTCCAGCTCCCATGGCACAGGAAGTCAGTGCTACCCCACTTACTTCCTCACTGGTAGTCTGGCTTCTAATCTCCTGTGACTGAGTGTGATCCCCAAATTCAGCAGAGCGGTGGCTGGGACTGGCCCCTGACTCTGCTGGGCCATGGGGCAGGGTCTGATACACCTTGTCCTGTAAGACAGAGGGTCCCTCCACTCTGGGTGAGCACCCAAGAGGAGACTTAGCTTCTTGAGCCAGCACAAGGTGTGGGATATAACCAAGGATTAGGCTTGTGATAGAAGTGGGGTTATTTCAGAGGGAATGAGAAAAATCAACAACTTTTCATCTACAGAACCACAGAAACTCACCGTGCCTTCAGTGACTCTGCAGTTTTTCCCACTGAGTCTACACATTCAGAGCCTATATATGAAGTCAACCGTGTGTGTCCCTAAGAAGCAAAGGTTTCCATGTCCAGCATGCCTTGGGACAGCAAGGAAGCTGCCTGGATCCTCTGGTCTGGTCCCCTCTGTCAGTCACAGCAGTCACCACATCCAGCACTTGCTGATGTCAATATCAGAAGGACAGGGAGAGGACACCTCAAGGAGCAGACCAAGGTTCAGTGGGGAAACCATGGGCACAGGCAAGTCCTGCCTCCACTTCTAGATAAATCATCCTGGTGCACATCAGGACAGTCAGCAGCCTAAATGTGTCCTAGCAGTCCCCCCTCTCACAGCTCTGTTCTAATGCCTTGTAGGCAACTCTGAAGGTGAATGGGAAGGGGACAAGGATGCTGGGCTTTCCTGACTCCAGGGTCACCAGTGTCACACTGTGACCCCCATAAAAAAAAGAGGAGGCAATGGAGAGAAATGACAATTGGCTACAATTCAAAAGAAAAGAAAGCAAAATAATACTTGCTCACCATAGGAATTACTAGGAGGATAAGAAAGGCTTATTTCCCCTGATATTTGTAAAAAGAAGTGCTGGTAATAAACCAGTTCCATTACAAAGGAAGAGGGTGAAATGAATGACCGGATGAGATAGTGAGTGTCTTTTATTAAAAAAAACCCATCTTTTTTTCTGAAAAGAAAGAATAAAAAAGAAATAAGACAGAATGGTTAGGAGAGAATTCAGGCAGGATAGAAACTGTTAGTGATAAACAGCTACTAAGAAAATAAGTGGAAAATCTAAGAGCATACAAATGTGGGTGATGACCCACGTACTGGGGTAATAGCAGAATTAGCCAATGTATGTAATGAACCATGAAAGGAGAAGCTTGGAGACTATATGGAGAATTGAGGAAATTTTTCTAAGCAGGAGGGGTAGAAAGTAGATAAAGGCAGCCTGGCTTCCGAAAAGGAAGGATCCTTGGCCTGTGGATGGGAAAATGTCCAAGTGTGCCATGCATAGCACAGGGAGTTGCTGGGCACAGGCTGAGCTTCCTTGCCAGTGTCCAGAAAATCTCTTTCTGGGTCTTACCCAGAACACGTCCTCATTGCAGAGTGAGATCGAAATGCTGAGGCAACTGTATCTGTTCCTGCTTTCATTGAACCCAATGTGGAAGCTGGGCAGGGGCACATCCCACAGCAGCAGTGTGGGCAAGGCTGTCCCCAGGACATTTCACTGAGTGACAAAGTCTCATGAGCTGGGCCAGCCTGGAGATCAGTCATGCTGCTGGCAGATGCTGGAAGCACAAAGACCTCCCAAAAATGATGCTGGAGGTCTTGATGGCCTCTGGCAACTGAAGGCATCTCTGCTGACTGGCCAGCAGTCACACTGCCTGTGTGACAGATCTCATATCCTACCGGGTGGATGCGGACCCACCCCAAAACTTGCTCTATGGCAACGAGTAAATGACTTAATAATTTCTAATGCTGAAGGGCTGCAGTTTTGGAAAGATTAGCACTTCATACATAAGGATGATGAGAATAATTGCATTGAATGTGATTTCTGAAAAACTGAGGAAGGTGAATTTGGGCAGGGAAAAGGTTTTGCCATTCTCCGTGATAAAACAGGAGAGATGTTTCACTTGTAGTAGAGAGTGCTCCAGTGTCAAAATTCTCTCTTCCTTCACAGACCCTTCCACAACTGTGTGGTGTTTTTTACCCCTTGCATTGGGAGCACGCCATGGACTCAGTGTATGTCTGCCTCTGATCAACATTCAGAGCTTCATTGTTTAAACAGTGGGAGTTGAGTTTCTGTTGGTTTTCCTTTCCATATACCTTAAGTGGCTGTTGACTAAGTGAAAGCTTTGGAAACTGGGTAGCAGTCATCTGAATCTATCCTCACAATTTGTTTGGACATTGGTATTAACCAGGACCATTCAGCCAAAGGTTGATTTGGCATCAGGAGGAAAAAAAAGGACTCACCCCATCCTTTTATCCCGTGTCTGGGCAGCCCTGCAAAAGCACAGGATGGGCTGAGTGCAGCTCAGGAGATCCTTGCAGCACAGGAAACACCTGTATGGGCTGCTTGTCCCTGTGCCATCAGCTGCTGAGGGGGAGTAATACCCTCAACCATTAAATCACAACATAAATGTCCTTTTTCACCTAGGATATAGCCTCCTATTGAATGGACTTCAGGAGGAAAACCTTTATTTCTACATATTCCCCTGCCAAAACTATTCCTCTGTAAACAGAGCTTCCAGAGCAGCCCCTTGGTTACTTCAATGTCTCAACTTGAACTACATTATTGAGAACTATCAGAAAGACCCTGTAGAAAACCCTAGGTCCATTCCACTTGCCATAGGGATCAGGAAAACATTTGCCTGCCTGTCTGCTCTCCCAGGGAGCTCTGAAGATGGGTTTGCAGTTTGTCCAAGGAAAAAGATGCCGGTATCTCTTTGAAGAGAAAAGAAACTCAATGGCAAATATATTTCACCCTGCAGTGTCTGAATCCACAGAGGAGTTCTTGCTGGTAGGAAAAGTTATAAAAAAGAGAGAAGAAATCCCAGAAAAGGCAAAATTCTCAGACTTATTCTCAGACAGAAAGTGGTTATATGAGAGCAAAGAGGTATGCTATATCCTTATAGTGTAAACCACTGCTGCTCAGTGGAGATTCATCCATCAATACCAGAAGAGAAGCTGGCCTATGGCTCTTTGCTGGTTTGCCAGACTTTTATTAAATGCACAAGAATGCCAAGTCTGTAATGTCTAAAAGTGAATTTATTTAACAATGAACTCTTTGAAAAGGGAGTCCCAGATGTGTAATTAATAATGAATCAGTGATGTGAAATCTGATCCAAAGCCTACTGAATCTGATAGACAGACTGACTTCAAGGAGTTCTGGATAAGGCTCTCATTAGGCAAAAGGAAAAAAAAATTAAAAGCTGAGCCAGCTAGTTGGTTAAAAAAATATTATAGCGTGGATTCTGTGCTAAACAGAGACATACAATAATCAGCACTGCACATAAATCCCTTCTCTGCTGACAGGGAACTCACACATTTCTGAGTCTGAAGCTGAACTTGAAATCTAGGAGATAAAATAAAATAAAAAAAAGCTGTGAGAGACAGCCCCAAAAGGAAAACCTCCAGCAGTTTGAACCACAGCTCGTTTCCTCTTGGCATGGACAGGGAGATAACTGTCAGATATGTGTCATCTGGAGGCAGCAGATGCTGCTGCTCCCTGCGTGCCGAGGCCCTGCTTGCCCCCCTGCCCTGCCCCAGCCTGAGCACCCACCTCTGCTTGGCCTCCCCTGGCTCTGCCTCAGCTCCACGCCATGCCCAGCACGGGGATTATCAGCCTGGAATTCCTGCCAAGCCCAGCGGAGCGTGCTGTCCAAAGGGGGATGCAGCTTGTCTTCCATCAGTGCAACTTAATTCAATTTCTCAGGGCTGCAGACGGGTTGGGTGAGCCTGATCCCATCACCACCATCCCGGCACTGGCCAAATTGTGCACTGTGAGGTGGGGTTCTGGCAGCCTCTGCTTTTCATTTGCCTTTCAATATGACTGTGATGGGGAGGTGGAGATGTTTGTTGATGAACAATTTCGTCATTCCATATCTTTTAAGGGAGACATAAAGTGCACATATTAAGTCATCCCCTTGAGTCAAATATTTTTAAGTATAGTAACACAGCTCATTTTTAAGTAATCAAATAATAATTAAAAATAATTGTCTCCCAATTCTGCTGAAGAACCAATGCATCTACATTGAATTTGCTTCTTTAATAGCGAATTGTAACTCAATCTAAATGTAAATTCCTGGAGAATCTGCTATTTAATTCTCATTATTTCCACTTGCTTAATGCAATTAGAAACATCTGTCACTGATCAACTGTCCACACAGTGAAAACAAATAATAATTCATGCTCTCTGCCTCCATAGTGTTTTTCAGGGAATGGACTGCTTTAAAACCACTCACTAGAGCCCAAGAGCTAGAGCTGTGCAAAATACTTGTGACAAGCTCTGAATCATAGTAAGTATGCCTGATCATCAGTGTCTCTGTAGCTCAGTGACTTTTGCTGAATAATTTGACAAAATCCCAGATACATATAAAAGTCACCATCCTGCTTTCTAGAAATATTTGGCTCTGGGGTACCCATCCTCAGGAATATATGATGCCCTGCCAGGGACAGATCTCACCCCCTCATCCCAAGGCCTGGACCCAAAGCTATGGTGGAGCACGCAGATTCAGATTTGGTTGCTGAAGGAGCATCAGAAGGCCTGAGAAAGGGACATGGGTGCAGGGAGAAAAGACACTGGTATCACTGGGGCTTGAGGGTTATCCCAGCTGCTGTCTGTGCTCCCAGTTTATATGGCTGTGAGAAGAGTGGAGGAAAACAGCAGAGTGAGAAGCTGTCAGAAAGGGGCATCCAGTCCCCATGAGATGAACAAGGTCAGGGGCATGGATGGTGCTTCCTTCTCTTTAAAGCACATTAGTACATATAAACTCTCTGGTTGCACAAAAGACAATAAAAATCAAAAGAAAAGATAAAGTTTAGAAGAACTGAACATCATGAAATAGGTTTGTTCATCCCCTGCCCACTAGTGATAGGGATGAAAGACTAAAGGCACAGTCCAGGTGGAAAGGTATTCTAAACAGGCATCTACTGCTGAAATGTCCTCAAAAGACAGAACAAAATTAATACAAAAACTAGTCTTTCTGGTAATGAAGAAATTCCACAAGCCAGTGCGACAGCCAAACACTCTTTTTGCCTTTGAGCTGCCCAGCAGTGGGAGGCTCATCCTATGCAATGGTCTGGCTGCCACGCGGGGCTCATGCATGGATGTTGGCATAAAAACAACAAACAATAACCAATAAAACAGCAAACCAATACACATCAGAGGGACTGGGGAAACATGAGCAGCAGCCTTGCCCACATCACCACGTGGGTCAGAACATGGCTTGGCTGGTTTGGTTTATTTTATTCTTAAAAAGGGCAGATGCAATCTCTTTAGTTCATTCCTTTTCCAGTAGACAAGTGCAACTTAGATCTATTTCAAGATCCACTCTGACAAGCTGAAGTCTCTAACACTGTCTGGGCTGCCAAACCAGGAGGGCTGGGATGAGCTGGAAGTTGCTGGCCTGTTCACAATCTCGTCAGGTCGCATTTAGTCACTGCTGCACCTCCTGCTCCAACCCTGGATTTCTCTATCCTGCACTGCAACCACAGGGTTACACACCCAGCAGTGAGCCAGTGGTACCTCTGCAGCTTGGCAGTTTGATCCCAGTGGCCCGAAATGTATCTGGTGCCCATGCGAGGATGAGGGGATGCCTGTACTGCTTGGCCTGTGTTATTCCAGGGGATAAAGAGGATGGTGGCTCCTGAAGGCAGATGTGACAGGGACCAGGCTGCAGTGTAAGTCTGCTGCCTGCTTGCACAGGAGAGATTATTCTTGTTCTGCTCATAGGGATGCTGGGGACAGGCAGCACAGAGAAGGGGAGACTCCAAAATAGAGATAACTCATTAAACCAAAATCTGTACTATTAATCAATTTTCCCAAAGATGAAAACCTTCCAGAGCTGGCATGTTTTGCTGGCTCTACCTCCAAGCATCTGGTTTGACCTGCTACCAAGATAGCTTCAAAGTCGGAACAGAGACTGAAGCTTCCTCCCAAGGCAGATTTAGAATTGTGCTCCTTCCTCCCCAAATATGGGCAGTTTCCCAGCAAAGGTAATAACAGAAGAGTTTTCGTTCAAACATAATGGTAATGAGCCATGTCTGAATGCACAGAGATGGGAAAGTAAAAGATATCCTATCTGTATTAACAACCTCTCATCCAAAAGGATTTCTTCTTCGGGAGAGGTTGGGGCAGGAATGTAAGGGGAGAATGGGTACATCTTGTTGCTTATGATGAGTTCATGCAGGTTTTTTTTAAAGCATGACCCAATTATAAGCCAAGAGCCATCTCCTCTGTCCTGAAAATTAGAAAAGCTGATGGTTTTTCTGAGGATATCCAGTACTGTGGCCGACACAAGTGCCACAGGCAGCCTTTCTGTGCTTGCAGTGACTGCCTCACTCCTTCTCCAGGCACCCTACTCATGGCTGTGCTGCTGTCAGCAAGCTACTGCAGCCCTGGGGCAGGAGGGGAAATCAGGGAAATAATCCACCAAAGAGAGAGACAAATCCATTTCGACTTCACAGAGCCCAAAGCTTCCCCATGAGCAGGCACTTCCCCGAAATAAAGACAGAAAGGACCAACAAGCCACACAGTGGAAATATGGCAAGGGTTGGGGGTTGGAGATTTGCTCTATCACTTGAGGATGGCATTTTGCATCATTTCTAGAGAGAATGGGCCAAAAAAACCACTCCTGGACAAAAGCAGAGGGAATGGACCGGGACTGTAGAGGGAGAAGTCGGGTAAGCAGGGCTGGGGAACATTCAGGTCTCCCTCAGGAAGGGCAGCACGATCTCCTGGCATGCCTGTGCTGCACATTCCAAGCCTCCTGTCCCCGCTGTGTGATCACAGGCATTCCCTTTCCCTCCTGTGCCACAGGTGGGCTGAACTAGTCCCAGCAGCCTTTGCTGGTAGCACCACGGTGCCAGACTCAGCTCGTCTTTGCTTCGCTCAGTGCCATTGTCAGGTGTGATGCTCAAACCTCTGTCTGTTTAAGCACACATGGGCTGCTCTTAACTACCTGGCCTGAATCTGTGGCTGCAGGCAAACTGCTCCCACCTGACACCACACAGCCATGGCCAGCTGCTGCTTTGGGTTACCGGCAGCAGGGGGAAGGGAAAGGAAATAATTTCCCAGTGAGACAGTTAAGACCCTTTTTGATTATTATGCACAATGCCCCTGAGCCCAGCAGCCTCGTTTGTGGCCAAAGCTCTCACTGTGCTTTGCTGAAGGAATTGCCTTTTGGTTGAAAGTTGAGATCTTCTGTCTAAGTTGCCTCCACTGAGGCTGAAAAGGAAAGGGAATAGAAAACAATTTTCTATAAGCTGAGTAACGCAGCTTAGACAATCAAGCTGCTCTCCCATTCACTATCAACCTTATACTTGTGCTGCACAGCCTGATGGCAGCAATAAGGGGAAGTGTTCCATCCTGAAATGCTAGCTCCAATTGAAAATGCACCTTTTTTACCTTTGCTCAAAAGCAAATCTGCTATGCTGTCTCATTCATCATTTCTCCTGAGCTACACTCCTCTGGACTGTTCAATATCTCCTGGAATCATCTCCAGTACATCTGTTATTATTTTTCAAAATTGCTTGCTCAGACCATGCTATAAAAAATAATTTCTATTTCCACTACCTTCCAGGATGTAGCTTCTATCCTGTGCCACATTTAGCACTTTCTCATCTGCTTGGGTTTCTTGTCCAGGCAGGAGGATGTGAAAGGAGGAGCTGGAGCCAGAGCAGGACTGATGTGACCACACAAACCACCCACAGTGTGAACACCTATGAGAGAGCTGATTGCAGAGTCTTTTTGCAGCTGAGGAGAGAAAGGGGCACGACTCATTTCAGATAATCCCTTTTAGGATGAGCTCAGCTGTGCCCTACAAGTGCCCTCCTCCCTCCACTGCCTCTAAAAGCATGGCTCAGGCACAGACACCCACACTGTGCCTTAAGTTAGAAGAGATGAATCTCACCACTGCCTGCTGTTGAGCACATCAGACAAGCTAGGGCTGAAGGCAAGGGATGGGATGTGGCACCAGCACAAGGGCCACTCCACCAGGAAGGAGCAGCAGCAGAGAGCAGGAGGAGCTCTGTGCATTTCAGCCTCATTGTCCTGCTGCTAAATTTAACTTATTTCTACTGTTGAGCTTGTTGGTGCCTCATGGCTGAGGAGATCCCGCAGTTGTCCCTGGGTGGGGGAGGCAAGGCTGGGGGACACTGGCTTGTCCATGGCTGGAGCAGCATCTCATGGGATACAATGACATATTTCACAGCCACTGCTGGACACTGGCAGGTTGGTCCAGGCTGAACAAAAGCTCCACTGAAGCCACAGAGCAGCTGAGCCAGGAGAAACAATAGTGGATTTTTGAATTTCTCCCAAGTAACTGTGACTGAGATGTTTTCTCTGTAACGGACCCATTAGATGCTGGATGTGCCATTCCTGTATTTTGGTGTATGTGGTGGGAGGTCAGCAGGACAATTTAAATTGCTGATGCTCTGCAAAACTTCAGGAGTTACCTCACAGGAAAGGAAATAGCTTTCTCCCTTCACCAGATGTTTTAGTGGGATTTTCATCCGCTTCCCCAGTTAAGTTTGAGAAGTTCCAGGTGTGCTCAAAATTAAGGATATTTGACAAATTTTAGCAGAAGAATTGCAAAAAATTGCTGAATATCTTCGCCCCCATTTAGCCAGCTGTAAAGAACATCCAGCTCTCAGCATACACAGTATGAATAAACATGTGTCTTCGGCTTATCTCTCTCCTGACAGCTCATGGATAGCTCTCCAGCCTGTATTAGTTTAAAAGCAATTTATTCTGGAAGACTGATAATAGGGATATTGATTACGCAGGCCTTTGGAAATCACACCCTCATTTCACTCTGCAGAGGGCAATGATTGCCATTCCCAGTTCATTTTCTTATGAGGCTGTAAGCACTTTGCTGTGGGAGTCTTTTTCCTGAGACTCCTCATGTGGCACCTGGCACAGGTGCAGGGTTCAGGTTCAGTCTTGGGGCACATGGGGAAAACCAGCTCTAAGCATTGCTCAGAAGCCATCAGGCAGCTCAGAATGAGGGGAATGTGCAGCACTGCTGCACCAGGGAAGCATCTTCCCCTCCAAATAACTTCCTCAAGACACAAAAGTAGCTCTGCTCTCGGCAAGGTCAGTCCTGACCCAACACATTCTCAGGGAACACTTTGCTCCCAGCAGCGATTGCCCCCTGCCTCCACCTGTCCCAGCTTCTGCTCATGCTCCTCCCATGCCTATGCTGAGGAACAAATCTGGACGGGCTGAACTATCCCTGCTGGGTTTCATTAATTTCCAGTCTTGTCTTTCCCAGACACAGCTCTGCTTTCTCTAGAGCTGTTTGACCAGATTGACCTTCGGTGCATGGCAGATCCCCTTGGAGGCTCTCCGTGTTCCCTGTCCTGTTGGGCTCACTGCTGATCCCTGCCTGCAGCTGTGCACCCTACTTGACCTCTTCAAATCCTGCTCCCTGTGACCCTCACTGATGTGCATGACCTGCCAGCTTGCTCTGCACAGCCTGCCTTGTTGGAATGCTCTCTTCTGGCAGCTCCATCCCTGGAATGCCGTCTGTAGCACAGGGGCTGTGTCCATTCTCACCCACGGTGAGCTCTGGGGAGCCTGGAGCATCCAGCAGACCTGGGAGCTGCTGAGCTTGGACTAGCACCACTCTGTTGTTCTTAATGGAGCCAAGCCAGGGTGCACAGCAGAGGCTCTTCACCCCTAGTTTTTGAGCCTGGCTCAGGATTTCCCCCTGAGATGCTAATTCTGCCTCCTCTCCCAAATATTTTCAGTTTTGCCCTAATAATCAAGGGCAACCTTGAGATTATCTGCTTTGCCACCTTTACCCTGCCTGAGATCCCTCTGGCTCTTAAGCTGAATTGTTCACTCCCCAGCTCTGCACACCAAATTTCTTTATTTTCTGCCCCTGTGCTCTTCCATTTCCATTTTCAAGCAAACACTCTCCCCTCCAGGCTTGACTTCTGTGGACGTCTTGGTTCACTGGAGTCTAAGCTGAGAACTGAACCCCCAAGATACAGCCCTCCAGTCTGACACCATAAGCTCTGCAGGCCATGGATAGCAGTGATGGATGTTTTTTTGAGGGATTAGAGAGGCTTTGCAGAGCAGCTCAATACAGGCCTGCCTTGCAGGCTGGAAGGATGGATTTGGGAGCACACCTGGCTCTCCTGGTCCATTTTTCATTTACCCGTTTACCTTGTTTAAGACAACATCTAGGTATTGTGCACCAACTGTGTCTGCAGGAGGTGTGTGGACTGGGAATGCTCCCAGCACCACACTCCCAGCACCACGTTTACCTTGGAGAAACGCTAAATATATATATATATATTTTTTTTTTTTTTTGTGAAGAGGCAACTTTTCAGCAGAAAAGCTCTTAACTTACTGTTCACTGGTTGCTCAGTGAGAGCACAGACATGAATTGCCAGTCTGGGCTCCCACCTCCCTTTTAGCAGAGCATCTCATCCCCTCCATCTCTCCCCATCCCATGGTGACCAAGCCCAGCCATGGATCTGTTGTTTGTAGCTGTGCTCAAAATGATCAGAAGTTTCAAACAAGAACCTGGGAAACACAGGAAGGCCAGGATAAGTCTTTCCTGTCGAGAGAGTGGCTTCACACTCTTCATCTGCCGTGAGCCACAGGCTGTGAAGGGACAATTGTGTGCTTTGTCCCGGTGATATAAACCCCACTTCAGACAGTGCTTGGCAGGATCCTTCTGAGTTGATCCAAAGCTTTGGACCTCCATAATTTTTAACGCCAAAGATTAAAACATCTCCTTTGCAATTTTGCAAACACTTGCTGAGCTGGACTATAGTCTCACTCTTGGTATAGTAAATCGGGATTTACTTCCTAAAGAAACCAGAGTCCTAGCACTGCAATTTGGGAAAAGAAAGCCTCCTTTCTAGAAGGCCGATTTGAGCCCCCTTCAGCTCAAATTTATTTTAAATTATGATCCAAATCCAGTGTTTGCACATTTTCTCAGTGTGAGGGACTAGATCCTGCCAGATTCCTAGTAGAAAACTCCACTTAAGTTCAGCCTGGTCTCCAGTTATTTGTTTGCCCTACAGAAAACATGCTTTGTTTCTTTGGAGGAGCAACACACTAACCCACAACCTTGACTGCCACTCAGGGGACACAAATCAAGTCAGTTCTGAGCCCTTGTATGAAGCTGAAGGAACATTTTTCAGCTGCTTCACTGCAGGCATGGAGAGGCTGGGCGGGAAGGGGGGATGCAGGGATCCTTTTTCGGGCACTCCCCAAAGGCATCATCACCAGCCCATCCCAGATCTCCACAACCAGTAGGACATGCCCTATAGGCAACTCCAAGAATATATTCACATGCCCTGTAGGCAACTCCAAGAATATATTCACCTGATGCTCCTGCAAGGGTGGAGGGGAGGGCAGCGGGGGCAGCAGGGCAGTACTCACCCCTGTACTTGCTCCTGCCTCCTCGCTCCCAGCCCAGCACTGGCTGCTCCCTCCTTCCACAGGGACAGCTAAAAACGCCTTTGGAGCAGAGCCTGGTGCACTGCAGGGATGGGGGCTGCCTCTCCCACATGGCAAGGACAGCTACTGGCACCCAAACATCTCCATTTACGGTCAGGGCTGCTCGGCTGCATCTCTGCATCAGCCCCAGAGATGATGTTTCCAAAAGGATCCCCAGTTTTGGCAGTGGAGCAGGGCTGGACCCCATTCTTCTGCAATTATTGTTGTTTCCCCAGGGAGATTGAGGCTCTCCTGGGGCTTGTTTATCCCACACTGAGCATGGGATATATATTGCTGTGGCCCTCATGTAAAACCTGTATCCAAAGTCAGACAGCTTCTCCTGACATAGGCAGGTGCCAGCCTCAGCACCACCTAAAGGGGAGCCTTTGCAGTTTTCCCACCGTGCCAGCCCAGGTAACCACCCTGCTCATTGGCATACAGAAGGGAGGCAGCAACAAAACATGGGTAAAACCCCATGGATTGCAATTTCTCGATCACAAGCAGTGCTGAAAATACTGCAAAAATTATAACAGATTCTTGGGAGGAAAGCAGAATGTTTTATTTCTCCCTCCAGCTATAATTAGTGGAGCTAATGCTCTCAAAAGATGCCATTGCTTCCCCAGGACAGCGAGCCTCAGGCTGGTGCCAGTGAGGCCGATCCCAGAGTAGTGAGGGACACCAGTGTGCTCCAAACTGAGCATCTCCACTGGGACAGCCAGGCTGGTGACAGCCATCCGTGTGCCAGTGAGTCAGCAGCCCACAGGGCACTTTGCCAGCCCGGTGCTGGCTCACAGCTCCAGCGTCTCCCAGTCTGGCTCGGAGGCAGTTCCTGGGGATGAGCTGCTGAACCACGGCAAGCGCACTGGAAACAAATCCCGGGCTCCTGAAAGACTCCGGACTCACTCAAAGCAGAGTTGGTTTTGAGCAAGGCAAAGGACGTCCAGTGCATCCCATTAATTTTGGCTGTGCATGTGCACTGCTGACATGCTTCTGGATGCACTTACTTGCACGGCAGCTGGGAGATAGAAGTGCTGTAAGAAGAGCTACTCTAGACGTGTCAACATGCACATATAGGTGGGTTAATCACCAAAATACCTATGGGTTGTGCTGACCTCCCCATTTCTCCCTGGCTCTTCCAAATCAGGCTCAGTGCTTCCTGGGAAGAAGGTTAGCAACAAATTGCCCAGATATTTCCTACAATCAAATTGCAGAGCCTGCAGACCCCACAGACAGCTCTGCTACGAGCCTCGGATGAGCTCCATTTCTGCAATAGCTCCTCCAGAGAGAAAGAATTAGGAGGCTTAACACTTTTGGATGACAGTTGCTGGAGCTGCTGTCAGATAACAGGCACTGCCAGCCGGTGCAGGAGCCGGGATCAAGCCAGGCTGCCTGATTCAGCCATCCCAGAAAAAAAGCCATGTTTATAAAACCCACATGAAAAGGAATGAATTGCCAATTACGCAGGAAGTCTTTAAATAAAGCAATGCAAACCTTTCATGTGCAGCAGACAAATGATACACGGTCACTGGGAAGCAATATAACAGATAGGGAGGCTGCAAGTGGGGAATGGAGGAAATCTATTTCCCAGAAATAAGAAAAGGCTCTTGCTTGCTGAAAATGATTAGCTGCATGAAGCCAAACACTTTAAAAAAAAAGAACTGTGCTATAAACTAAACATGCATCAAGCAGAAAGAGGAAAAAAAACCCCAGATTTTAAGATCCAAGGAGCCACACTCTGCTTCTGCTCAGAAAGAAAAAACTGTCAAAAAAACCCATACTGTGTAAACTTGCCACACATCCTAGATCTTCAACAGGCATTTATCAAATGAAACACACACCAAAAGCAACTCTTCTGCCTAATCCCAAGTCAAACAGCCTTTGAGTTTCAGACCCTCAGGAAGAGATTTCCATATGATCCTCCTCTGTCTCCGTTTATGATTAGCCCTTCTAAATTTCAGCATTTATCTGACAAAACACATTGGGGAGGGTTTTCTTTTATCTGCAAAGCCTGTGTTTCTGCTTTTCCTTAGCTGCTGCTGCACCACTCTGCAGCTGCTCAACTTGGGAGGAAAATATTCAGTCAAGACCCTTTGATTCAGTAAAGCCAGGATCTCTTTCCAGATGATGGTAACCCCAAGCCCTTGATTTATGTGCCAACACTGAAGCAAGCCAACATTCACAGAAGGGGTTATAAATGCTGCCTCTGAGCCAAAATCTCACTTTTGGGGTACAGTAATGCAAATAAAACCTATGTGCCTGGTGGGTCCCACTGGCAATAGCTGTGTGGCCTGTCAGAGGGGCCCTTGCAGTTTTAGGAGGGAATTTGTGGTGTTGAAACATTTCACTCTGGCCTGGCAGAGCTGTCACACTGAGCCACTGGTGACTCCTGTGAGCAGAAGCAGCAATTCCACTCCCTGTCCTCCTGCAGCCCGGGGTATGGTCCTCATTACCCACCAATTGATATGTTTCAAATGACATTCATAAACCCCCAAGTCTGATCGTGGCTAATTCACAGACAAAAAGGGAGTACATTTGCTTAATACCCTCCTTTTTGCAAACACCCTGATTGTTCCCAGATGCATCTGGTTTTGCCCAGCAGCACTCGAGGCAGGAGAGGAAGTAATTTCAGCTCCCCAGAATCACTGACCAAAGCTCTTTCAAGATGCTCCAGGAGCCCTCCTGCATCCTTTTGAGGGAGCTGTACCCAGCTCTCTCCTTCAGTCAGACCCAGCATCTTCTGCTGTTTTTTTTCTACACCAAAAAGGAGTACCCCAAAGATGATCAGAGCGCTGGAGCATCTCTCCCATGAAGAAAAGAGGAGAGAGCTGAGGTTGTTCAGCCTGGAAAAGAGAAGGCTCCAGGGAGACCCCATTTCAGCCTTCCAGTACTTAAAGGAGTGTTATTAAAAAGAGGGAGAGATACTTTTTCCATGGGCAGATAGAGATGGGAAAAGGAAGAACTGTTTTAAACTAAAAAAAGGAGGGATTTAGATTAGCTAGGAAAAAATTCTTTGCTGTGTTCTAGTGAAAGGTGGCCCTGCCCATGGCACGGGGAGTGGAACTAGATGGTCTTTAAGATCCCTTCCAACCCAAACCTGTCTATAATTCTATGATTCTATGAAAATACAGCATCAGGACCCCTGACCCCTTCTCTGGGCACAGCACCTGATATCACACACACAAGAACTGAAAGGCAACGTAAAGCCAGATCCAGGTTAGGCTGCTATTTTGATCTCACCTGTGGCAGAGAAAGCAGTTCTACTGATCTCCAGTGATCTTTCCTAAACTTCCCATAGGAGTGGAAAAGCCTCCAAAAAGCGTTGAGGTTGGTGAAAAGAAGGAAGATTCACATGAGAATTTAAGAGACTGACTCCTGAGCAATTCAAGCCAATGGAGGTCTAGATCCTCCAAGAAAGCTATGGAGGAACCTCTTTCATGGCAAAACCCAGCAAACCAGCCCTCTGTTCCAGCCCGTGGCAAGACACTCACAGAAAAATACAGCTTTGAAGTGACAGCCAGAAGTTTGGGCTTAGATGAACATTTTATTTACAGCTTCTAATTCAATTTGGCTACAAGATAAGGTAACATTAATAAAAACAACGGTGCTCAGAACTTACAAAACAACTTTTATCTGAAATCTCATGATAAGATACAAACAATATGGGTCAGTTGTTGAGATTTCTTCTAGCAAAGTGCATGTTGCTCCCAGAGGGAGCCCAGTCCACTGAGGACCTGCTGGGACAAAGAACTGCTCATCTTGGCAACCTCAGCCCACTCCTGTCCCTGTGGAGCAGCTCGAGGATCACCCCAATGCTGGTGGCTTTGCCTGTAAAGCAGGCAAACTGAAGTGTTGTGCCCACGTCTGCAAAGAGTATTAATACTGGAGACATACTCAAGTCCAAAACATCCACTTTATCTTCATCTGCTCCACCTAAAAGTGATTTCACCCTGAGTAGAAGCTACCTAGCAGCATTGTCATTAAGCCAGAAAAGCATCTGAGATGCTGCAGTGGACATTCCTGTACATATGGGGCACGGGGGTACTCAGAGATCTGAGTACTGCATGCAACAAAGGTTAGTGCTTTTTCTGGGCATTAATTTTTCATCATCACCCACCTGGCTTTCCCCATTCACACATTACTTGAAAACAGCAAAACGATTTGTTGTACTAATAAAATTCAACCATGGGTCACTTGCAAACTAGTTAGTGTGATTTACAGAGCAATTTGCTTCCTATATTGATTAGAAGGAATTCCATTGAAGGTGTGATCAAACACTTAAAACAACATAACATCACGTGACACCATTTCTGCTCCCTCAAGAGGGGACACACCTCCCCAAACCAGACTCCTTGGCTGTCATCTTCCTGTGGTTTTTTAGTGTCATTGATTAAACCCCAAATAAGTAGGTTGGCCAGGGCAGCTCACATAGATTTCCTGCAGTATATTTTAGGCTGTGATTGTTAATATACTGAGCAGTGCTTTAGCAGAGCTATTCTCCAATAGTCCATTTTAATTTTTAATTGAACTAAGAAAAATTAGAAAAGGCATTTAGATGAAATAGGAAGCCAAGCCCTGTGCCCTTGTGATGAAGGTGACTAAACTTCCCCTCAGCCAGCTGCAAAGCATCAGAGAACCCGGTGCAGCCTATGCAGAGACCATTGGTATGGTGTTTTGTTTTAATTAGTCATCCTGATTTAGCTGCTCTCATTCCACCACTGGCCTGACTCATGGTTATCCAGGTGCTCTCTGGACACACCAAGTGTCATGGGGAGCTGAGGGATTTCACCTCCTAGATGACTATGTGCTTAAAAAACATTACCCATTAACAATTTTGCAATGGTATTTTTAAGCAACTTTCCAGAAAGCGAGGCTGAATGTGCTTCCGGCAATTCAAGCCGCCTTCAGCCATCCCCATTCAGGTTTGTTGGTGCTGGGTAGGATCCTGCCCCGCCTCCCATCTTATCAGCTGTAGCCAGGGCATTTGGGTGCTATGGGAAGTTTCATTTCCTGCTGCTTTGGCTGCCTGTGGCTGGCCTGAAGCCTTTGTAAAAGGAAAGACATTCTTCTAATTCTTGTTATTAACCCATTGGGGATTTCTGAGATGGGAGCCAAAATTGTCAGGAAAGTGTAGGATGCTATAGCTTTCACCAGCCCATCCTTACAAAGCCACCACCAGACTCTCATTGTTTCCAGTCTTCCTTTTTTTTTTTTTCAAAAGTAAAAAATAAGGTAGATGGCGCATGGACTTATTTTAATACATATTTGTGTTTGACACATGAACCTACAAGTAATGCCTGCCTGTGGCACCATCACAACGTCTTCTGCTGCCAACCACGTTCCCAATGCAGGTAGGAGAACGGGTACAGTCCCCTCTGGCGTGGAGCCCAGCACTGAACCCCAGCAATTTACAGTGGCAAGCAGAGAAGCCGGAGGTATTTTAAGCACATGCAATCAATTTCTCAAAGCTAAACAGTGCCTCAAAAAACATAGTTAAGGGATATAATAACAGTGTCAAAAATGACCAGAGGTGCTTTTCTATCACATTGGCAAGGACTGGGACAGTTTTGGCACAGAATACAGTAAAAATATGTCTTGAATTAGTCCTTCCCAGAGATATGCCTTTGCACATCCTTCCCAGGCAGCACTACTGAAGCTTCCCTGAGCTCTGCAGGCAATCACAGCGTGAAGCTGCTGAGAAAACCAGCTGAAAACCCTTTTCTCTCCCCACGCTGGTGAAAACCCGTGGCTGTAGCAAACTATCAAATGATGAAGCGTGCAGTTCCTACCTGAACAAGGAGCTCCAGCTTCCTGTCGTCAAGGAGGTGCACTTGGCATCTGCGACCCTCCGTCATCTGCAAGAGAGAAGAGCAACGTGTGTCAGGGTGCTTGGTGCTCCAGCTCAGCACGTGGCTGCTGGCCTCCCCCAGCACCAGTTGGAGGCTTTCATTTGATGCAGTCCTTTTGGTTTGTGTTTACTTATTTCTTTTTAAATTAATCCCCCTTCTTTTGGCACCAGGGCAAAGAAAAGGCTGGAAGGAGAAAAAGAAAAGCCACCCTGGTAGCTGTCATGGAGCAGCGTCTGGTGCCTGCTTGGACGCAGCTGCCAGGAAGAGGTTCCAGTGTGTACAATGGGGACAGGGGATGGTTTGCAGCACAGCTTCATACTGAAGCCTCCAGCTCTGCAGCTGGCTTAGCTGGCAGAGGAGACATCCAGGCAAGTTTCCCCAAGCCCCTGAAGAGCAGTGATCCAGCCATGCCACAGGTACTGAGGAGCCAGGCTGGTCCCCAGGCCATGCTGATGGTGCTCCCTGGAGTGGCCTCAGGTGTTTGTTCTGCCCTGAATCCTGAAGTGGGCTTGTCCTACTTGAAGTATCCTATTTAAGATGTACCACAGGAGCCACTTAAGACCACTGTACTCGTCCAAAGGTGCTTTCACACCAGCACAGTTTATTACAACAGTTAGCAAATGATATCAATAAAACTATTATGTATACAAGACTTATATGAGATTTCCAAGGTCCATGGATTCCAGATATTAAGAAATAAATGAGCTGTGGTCTGAGGGAACTCCTCTACAGTGCATCAAGCCCTTTCTTGCACAGAGCACAGTGAGTGAGGAGCAACTTCGCTTTGCAGAGTTACAGATCTCAGCTTAGTCCCACAAAGCCCTTCAGGCACAGGCACAATCCCACTATCTGCTAATGGGATATGGGCCGCCTTAAGCCTCTTTGGCTCTTGGAAATCTCTTTCTCAGCACGACTTTGGCAGCACACAGGCACCCCCCCCAGTGTGGGCTTGCCCTACAGCACTCACGCACACCTTGACCCATGTTGGCACAGACCCAGCACAGTCTCACAGCTCTGCTTAGACCCCCAGGGACCCACCCGCCCCCACAAAGGCACAGTCCTGTGCTTTGCATGGATCCTCAGCTCAATTTAATAATATTGCTTGCCATGGTGAGTCCTAAAGCATCACCAGAATGGAGCAGAGGGTCCACAGGATCTGGGCAGGGGGGGTCACAGACTGCTGGAGACATGAGTGCCACAGCATCCTGGGCATTACTGCCCTCGTCCATCACCTCTCCCCACCAGTGCCAGCTGAGCTGAGCCCCTGATGCAAAGCTGCCTTGCAGAGAGTGGGGAGAAGTGTGCTTGGGGGGTTAACTGAGGACAGCTCAGCTTTCTGCTTCAGCTCTGCAGGTTAAAAATCAGCTGCTCCTGTGGCTGATGGGGCTGGATGTGCTGGCATGTGGGAGGCAGTGCTCCACCATCAACTCTGCCCATTCAAGAATCCAGGCAATGTGTGGCCATTGCCATGGGATCTTCAACCTCAGCAGTCTCCAGCAACATCACCCTCATCCTGCTGTCTCTCAGCACAGGAGCCCATCAGCCTCTTCTGGGTGCTTCTGTCCTCCCTCTTGACATCTCCGTCCCACATCCATCTCTCCCTTTCCTGGGGTCAGATCGGATTGAGTCTTACCCTGCTCCCAGCCCCTTCCACAAAGCAAAAATTCAAATGTTCCAAAAACTCTACTGAACCTCAAGCTGGCCGTGCAAGATGCAGACTGTATTATGAGAAAACTTCAGTCAAAATGAGCTTTTCCCTTCAACTTACCCACAGTTTACAATTCTGGAAGGTACAATCCCATGCGATTCACGCAGGTTTTACCCCTTTTTGTTATTCACATCACCACGCCTCTGAGTATCCTGCATGCCAAATAATACCGCTTTCCTTCTCATCTTCCATCAACACAACTGGAGCCCTGGCACTGCAGCCAAGGGAAAGCCTTGTAAAACAAGGCTTCCCATAAATGTCAGCCAGTTACTGCCATGGCAATAAATTGTCTTACGAGAATTTCCTCCAGTAAGAAATGTTATGCAAAATATGGTTTCTCCTAAGGTGTATTACTCGGTGAGTGAGATTTTTCACTGTTAAACAGCTTTCAGCTCAGTTGTAAAGCTACACCAGAGGCTCACAGAAGGGCTTTGCAATGGTTTCTCCCATTTGGAACAAGAGTTGTGTGGGTCATGTTCATCCAGGCACAGAGAACTGCAAGCTTCCTTCACTGGGCTTCCCCAGCAGATAAAACTGAGTGCATGAGCTGTGCTTTGACATCTCCCTCATCCTCTTACTGTCACATATCCACTGCATCTCCAAGATGGGGAATGTGCACTGATATTCTAGCTTTAATATGACTTTACCCAAGGCAAGAGATAAAGCAATGAGTTTATCATGGTGATGGCAGGGATGGGAATACAGTCCAGCTTTCGTGTGTTATGCTCCGTTTGCTATAACAAAGTTGAAATCGGAATAAAAGAAGGTGAAACAGTGAAGAGGGAACATTTCCTGAGGTGTCTGACTTTGTGCTTTAGTGTTTCAGCAAAGCACTTGCTTTCTGTGTGGAGCTTCTTTAGCTCTCCACGCTTTTCCAGCCCAGAGTTTCATAACCTCTTAGTGCTTTCACTGCTAAAAGAAATCCCAAATGCAAACAGCTGGGAACATGAATAAATATCTGAATAAAGCAAAGCTCTGAAATGCAGCACATGATGGTTGACTAATTGAAAGGCATTTCATGAACATCCCTTGAAGCTCAGCAGGTCCACAGGTTGGAAGTGTTTCCTTCCCCCAGCCATGAGGCTTTTCATTTCCTTTAGAAATGAGCAGTGCTTTCCAAGAGAAAAGAAAAGAAGGTAGAGACAGGCTTCCTATTCGATATAAACTAAAATACGATGGTCCTGCCCTCCCTCCTTTCTGCTTTATTATTCCACCAGGTGGTTGAAGCCCACATTATGTGCTTTTTTGCATCGTTGGATCAATACAAACTCTGCTAGTTTGTCAGAGGAAGAAACAGGAACATTTCAAAGCACAGCGAGAAGGCTCTGATTTAGCACAGTCTGGGTAAAAGATGCTGCCTCTGACACTGTGCAAATTGGCTGCTCTGCACTATCTGCTGCACTGCCATGCATGGGGCTGTTGCTGGCTCCTGGGAAACGAGTCAGGGAATGCTTTCTGCTTCCCTGTGCAATCAGAGAAGGGAAATCAATGCCAAAGCCCTATGGATGGGAGCAGGAGGTCACCAAGATGAGCTGAGAGTACTAGAGTTTGGATGGAGGGAGACCACAGGACTGAATTAAGGTTCTCCTTTCCCAGGGCTCTTACCCAGAGAAGGATGGGGAGAGCTAAGCAAAGAGGAACTTGAACTAAGAGGCACAAAGGCATAGCTTTCCCTTCACCTTGAGAAGGCAAAATCCCAGGAAAGAGACAAGAAACAATGGTTAAGAAGACTTCCTGACAGAAGAGGACACTTGATGTGGCAGGGAAACAGGGGAGTTCAGTCCCAACCAAGTCCTGTTTTTCACAGTGAGCTCAGTGAGATTTCCTGTACCAACACAGTCCTCCACTTTCCTTCTGGAGGGCAAGATACCTCTGCCATAACTCCAGAAATTAAAAAGCCACGTTCAGCCTACCAGTTAAGATGCCCTTGATGCTCAAAGCAGAGAGAACACTCAGACATTTCAAGTGAGGTGAGAGTTCCTAGTTGAGTTCCACGGTTATTCCTGCTGCTCACTCAGCTGCAGCTCTGCCAGGATGCTGTATCCACACCAATCCCTCAGATTTCCGAGGCTTCTCAAGACATGTGTAGAGGTGGGACTGTTAGAGGTGGGACTGTTACACACTCCTGAGTGCTAACAGTTCATCCATATGGCAGCGAGCTGCACGCGCTGGGTGTGAATATGGGCCACGAGCATCTCATGGGCCAGACTTAACACGAGCTCAGATGGAAATTATGCACCAAAATGCAGAACACATTTTCTTCCCCCAAAACAGCTCAGTAAGTCACATCTTTTTCTGAAAATCTGCCACTTCTTTTAGTGCCTGCACATGCAGCATGACCCCCCAAGTTCTTGAAGAACTGAGCATGAGTGCTTTTAAAAAGCTCTGGCATTTATACACATGAGTGTGTAAAGACAAGGGATAATATATGGTCAATACCCAAACACAGATACTGCTTGTGAGGCACGTGAAGACCTGAAGCAATGTGTTTGTGGCTGAGGAGCTGGGTTAGTCTGCAGGAGGGCCGATTATACACAGGCCATGCATTCTTTCTCTGCTCCTTGGCTTCTGCACCTCGAGGACAGAAAAACTGATCCTGACCTTTGCAAAATATTTTGAGGTCCATCAGTGACAGCAAGTCCTGCCATATACATTTGTTTAATACAGAGATGCTACAGAAAGGAAATCTGTCTTGTGGTTACTCATGGGATCTTCTGAATCGCAGCTGTTTTTGTCAAGGAAAGGACGTTTTAGTTACCTTTATCACAAGACATTTAAATCTCCTTTGGAGGCTCCTACCCAAATATTTACACAATGAGTTTCCTAGGGAAGGCAGGCTGGCAGTTGTTTCGCTTTGTGCCATGAACTGCTCTGATGACTGCCCTCCTCCCTATTCATCTTCACTGTAACTCAAACATTGTCTCGGAGAATCCTATAAACTGTCTGTGACACAGCCCCAAAACCTTCACCACGCTCAGCTAATCCCTGTACAGCCGTCACTTTGTCACTAAATTATCACAACTGCCCACAGAACTGCTCCATCCAACACAAACAGCTAAGGTGATGGGAGGAAATGGCTCCAAAGAGAACCTTTCCCTTTCAAAATGAAAAATCCCTCCTGGTGAAAGCACCGTCACACTACATAACTCAAAGGCACCAAATGCAAATGCTATTTACAATGTCAGTTCTATAAATATCCATGGCACATTTCACTAGCTGGTGACTGCAGGAATAAAGAGGAATACAGTGTGTTCTTCCTTGAATCACATCAGAAATTATAATTGGAGGCAGAATCTTTCCTAAACCCTCACTGCCTGTATGGGAGGCAATTACTGTGCTGAATCCACAAAAATCTGTGTCACTCTGTCCACTGTTTGGACAGAGCTGCTGAAAGGCGATAGGGAGAGATGACAGCCCACTGATTGCAGTAAACTCTTAGATTAAACATCCTGCTCCCACTTGACCACTTCTTACCGCCTCCTCATCCTGGCAACTCCTAAGCTTGTCGAGAGAGGGAGGGAGGAACAGCAGTGTGTTTTTGATGTCTGCACAGCTCTGTGCATGTGGCAGCACTTCACTTTGCTCAACTGGGACCAGTCTGGCAAGCAGATGTCTGTCGCACTGACCAGCACTGCCTCTTCATGTGCCTGCATCCATCTGCCATCTCCTGTCCTACACTCACACTTCAGGATCCTGGAGGAATGGACTATCTTTCTTTTTATGCCATGTGTTTGCAGAGCATCCTCCCCGTTGCTGGTCTGCATCTGCACCCAGTAAACGTTACTGATGGTGGCTGGGATGAGAATGGCTCTGAGACAGTTCTTGGAATGTCTGAGTTGACCCTTGATGGGGACCTGGGAGAGGGGACATGGCCACAGATGACTTTGCGCTTGGTGAGGAGCAGCACTGGCTGAGCTCTGCCCTTGGGACTCACTTGTTTTTGCAGTCATAGAGTCACAGAATCATTAAGGTTGGAAAGACTTTCAAGAACACCAAACCCAGCCTTCAACCAAACACTGACTAAACCATATAGTGAAGTAACACACTTGTTTTTCAAACACTTCCGGGGATGGTGACTCTGCTTCCCTGGAAAGCCTGTTCCAATGCTTAAATCTGGCCCTTTAGGTGTGACTCAATGGGAAAAATACATAATGAAGAGAAGGAAGATAATTGTTGGTGCAAATCTGATTAATCTGTCCCAGCCATGGCTCTTGCCCACTGCCCTGCTCTGGTGAGCAGTGGTCATGCCATCCTCTGAGCATGATCTGGAGCACTGCTCATGCCATCCTCTGGTCCAAGTCCAAAGCCCTCAAACACACTCACTTCCCCTGCTCTTCCTATTCACTAAAATGGGCAATATCTGAGGCACCTGTGCCTCAGTGGCTTGAAGCTCTAAGGATGGGAGACAGTCAGGAAAAACTGTTGTTTTTCAATACAGTCCTCATTTCCACTACTTGTTTCCATGAGTCTTTCCTAGATAAATGGTGAATAGTTTGTGTTGTTATTATTTTTTTCAAGAGGGTGAAAAAAGATTTTATTTTGACCCAAGACTCTTGGCTTGTACACAGAGGTCTATGTAGCCTGTCCTGTCTGTCAAGGACAACAACACAGTACAAAACATGAGCTGAGCTTTCTGAAATAAGGCAGTATAGAATCACAGAATCACAGAATGACTTCGTTTGGAAGGCACCTTAAAGACCATCTAGTTCCAACCCCTGTGCTACAGGCAGGGATGCCACCCACTAGATCAGGTTGCTCAGAGCCGCATCCAACCTGGTCTGGAACACTTCCAGGGTATGAAGAAGTAGGAACCCATCAGAGAGCGCTTTTTCATTCAAATTTGTTCATGCTATTGTTTCTTATGGGAAAGGCTATTTGGTGCTCTGGAGCAGGACAGGTTAGCTGTAAGCCAGTAGTTGTTTTCCCTGGGAAGGGTATCCCAGCTGTATTCTCAGGCATTTGTCACCTTCTAGCAGTACTTTGGTAAGAGAACTATGATGTTGTATATTGAAATAAACAGGAACAACCTTTCAAGTATTCCATTTCAAGGGAACTTGGTGGCAGATGGAGCTTTGAAGCTGAGAAGAAAGGCCCAAGAAATATGCTGTAGATTTGGACGATGGTGATATGAAGAGAAGTAGCCAGTGGCTGATGCCTAACCAGACTTCACCTTCTAAAGCAGTGTGGGTTTCCTGGTTACAGAAGTGCTTTGAGGCTCTGTGAAACACAGGCACAGTCCATAGCTGGATTGACTGGCCAGAAAACAGAAGCTGACAATGATGCGGCACCTCCCACAGGTTTGACAGGACCAGAGGAATGTATCGCGTGCGAGGCCTCTGGCTTTCCCTGCACGCCTCTTTATCCCACTCCTTGAAAAATTAATGTCCTTTCCAATGGATTAGTGAACAGAGGCGAAATTGTCAAAGCCATGGTTACAGATACAGCTCTTAAAACCCTCTCCCATCCCGCAGGAAGGGAGCGATGCTTGATGTTACCCATCATGTGGGGGATCTGTGCAGGGATGTGTTTAAGAGGGGTTGCATCAAGTGATGCGACCAGTTCTGCAAACACTCGTTTGTCAGGAGAGAGGAGAACAGCTTCAGTAATTAGAAAGCAAGAGTCCTGCTCGAGAAAGGAGGTGTGGCGGTGTCGGCCCCGGTGTCACCCTGTCGGAAGCACCACTCGGATGGCGCGACCCAGCCATTGTGTGGATGCCGACAGGGAACGATGGGACAAAAATTAAGTCCAGCTACAGGCTGAGTGACCTGGTGACTTCCCTGTTTTGTCTTAGGAGCTGACAAAAGAATTCCTGGCCTGCCCAGGGGCTCCTCGCTTCCTCCACACAGCGCTTTCCAGCCTTGCTCAGGCTCCGGCATCACCCGGGGACATCTGCACAGGTTATTTTTCATTCTTCCCCTAAACAGCACTCAGCAAAAATGCTCTGATTCAGCAAAGCCCATAGCTGTGTCCATAAATCCCCTTTATTTCAGTGTGACATAAGCAAGTGTTTAAGTGGCTTACTGTATCAGGGCTGAAATGAAAAACCGTCTCCTACGGTCCTTAAGTCCATTTACAACATCAAGCAATAACTCTCAGGCGAACTCTAAAGCCGGGAATGCCGCGTCTTAACCTCAAAACACTTGGTGCTTGAGCTGTGTAGTTAGAATGAAATCTAATTCCAACACCGCGTTTTAAACCGAGCAGGGCATTACCCGGCAGATGCCGAAATTACCGCTCTGAGCGCGGCCGGCCTCCGAGGCCTGATTTCAGTTATATCCTGAGATAAGAAAGTCCTTTCCTGGACAGACCTGCTTCCTCGCTAGAATGGAGCCTGTGCTGGTTTAGGTCACGTATTGTTTTCTTTCTTGAAAATAATACAGATCTAAATCTTTTCAAATACAAAGGGAAGAAATTCTTGCACCCTCCCTGCCTTCTGATGTTGAGGCAGGAGGAGAAGGCATTCCCAATGAACACTTTTTACTGTGTTTGAGTCCTTTGCTCTTGTAGTTCTTTCGCTTCCCTTTCTTGGCAAGGAAATAAACCATTTGCCAGTTTAAAAATATACCAGCTTCCAAGATGGTCCCATTATTTACCAGGCAGGAGCAGAGAGTATAGGAGCTTTGATATGGTTGGTCAGATCATCCTCTGAGCTCTGGAGCTGAGGCTGACCACAGGGAGGTTACACAGTCTTCAGTATTATTTATTATTTTTAGTCTGAAGGATTCACTGATCACAGATGTCTTAAACCTTACAGATTTGAAACCCCTTCTGCACACAGCAGAAGTGTGTTTTGATAAACCTTGACTCAGCTGGTTAGTTGTGCAGGTGGTTCAACATGGACACCTGCTTTTGGGCAGGTTTTTTAGGTCAAAAACATGTCAGAGCTGTTAAAACTTTGCCTCAGACTGAGGTTCTTTAACTGCCTCCTCCACTTTCACTTGGGAGCCCCGTGTTGCTCTTACAGCCTTTCTGCATGTGCAGCAAGCTGGCTGCACCCAATGATGGCTAAGGGAATAAATAATAAATAAATAATCGTGCAAATGAGGCAGCCCAGCTGCTCCTCCTCCTGCCAGCTTGGGGCTCTTCCCTGCTGGCAGCATTGTCAGACAGATGAGTCTGGAATGAGTCAGGGGATGGGGCTTCCATCCTCTCCTGACACACTTTCCTGCACAGCCTCATAGACCTGGTAGATCAGCCCCTGCCTGGAGCCAAGAGCAAGTCCTGGTGAGAGAGGGAGAGCTGCAGTCCTGCTTGGAATTCCATCGCTTCTTACAGAGCAGATGACGAGCTGCTCACATCAAGGGCATCTTTGGGTCTGGTGGAACCACTTGACCCATAGGAAACTGTTACAGCCAAAGGATTGCATCCTATGGGAAGTGGAAGGGGAATGGCAAGGGCAGCCCACAGCCTCATCCCACCTTACAGACTTTGGGACTAGTCATCCAGACTATGCTCCTCCTCTCTATGCCAAAATAATGCCCAAAGACTGAAAAACTGCCACTATCACAAGAAAAAAATCATTGCAGAAAATAGTCCCCCTCATACCTATGTTATTAAGACAACAGGTAGACAATCTTCCTTGCTGCCAACTTCCAGCTAACACCCAAAATAACTTGCCCTGTACGTAAACTCCTCCTGATCTAACTCAGCCAAACTCTGTGAGCATCTTTATTTGGTGAGCTTTTCTTTTTTATTTCCCCCAGGGTGAACTTATTTTCTGGATAATAATCCCTTTAAGGCAAGTTCTGCAGTTTCATCCCATGTTTGCACATTGCTTACAAGAGCTGTGATCCATCATTTGGGTTGCCAGTCCCTAATGCAGCCCAAAGAAATAAGTATCAACAGCAGAGCTAAAATTGGAGGCCCAGAGGGAAAGAGGATAAAGGATCTCTGGTGCCTTTGCACAAGGACAAGTAGAGTGGTCCTGGGACAGGTGCTTCATCAACTTTTGAGCATAGCTGTGCTTCAAGAAAACCAAGATATGCCTTGGAAGTGTCTTGCTTCCCCTGGAAGAGCTCTGTATTTACCCTGTTTGCCATGCAAAAAGGACACAGCACAATCTACGGGAAAAGGATTGAAATTATCTATGAGGGAAATCCTTTACCAATGACAGACTTTTAAGCCTTTTATGAGTCACATAAACTTCTTTGCAGGGACTCCTGGTCACCTTCTGGTTCATTCCCTGCTATATTCTGCAGCAAGCACTGTTAGTCATCATAAGATAATGACCATGTGGCAATAAAGTACATAGCAATAGATTATTATTATTATTATTATTTTCCCCAAAGATGTTAGCATGACTGTTAATCTCTCCTACACCTGACTTTTTAAATTCCTTGTAAACACACATAAAATTTTAATTTTTTGTACAGTTTCACACTTGAAACGTGGCATACTTTCAGCAAAATGTTCCAGATATCACTTGTTTGTGCATACAGACAGGGTGTAATTATATGAGAGCATCCAAGTCTTCTGGGAACATTCACAGGAGGTTTCGTTAAGTTATAGAAGAAAACAGGATGATTTATTTGCTATTGAAACTAATGTGATTTGCTGGAGAAAAAAAATCAATGTGGGTTCATAGGAAGATGACCAAAGTGACCCAAGGCAGGGGTAGTGATAGTATGTGTGAAATATTTTTAAAGGACAAATTAAGATTTATGGCTTGAAGTGTCCTTTTAGTGCTCATTGAGTGTTTTGTACCTGCTGTATCATTAAGCATTGGGAGGTGTGAGTGGTGGTGGCCCTGATCAATGGAGCCAAGGCACTGGGCAGTGCATCACTCAGGTACTGTAACAGAGAGGGTCAATAGAGAGCGCTGAGCAGTGTTATATATAACACATAATAGAAAACACACTTACAAAAGTCATTCCAGATGTGGGGGAAAAAAAATAACCAGCAAAATGTTAATCTGTGCACAGAGCTGTTGGGTTTGGTTTTTTTTTCCCTTCTTGTTTTGAATAACACTCCAACAACTGATATGATTCCAGTGGGGAAATATGTCACCGGGTTGTTTCCAACCACTGCTAATCAGCAGGTTTGACACACATTTGATGTGGAGAGCCAGGGCTGTGGCTGTGCCCAGGCTGGGTGGCTGCCAGCAGCTCTGCCTGAGCAGCAGCAGCTGACAGGGTCAGTGCAGGGTGGGCATCATCCCCCAGCTGGGTTTCACAGGCAGGACGGGGTGAGATGCAGAGCACATTTGGATGACAAGCAGCTGACTCATCCTCAGAGATGCAGGTGTTTTCAGAAACCAGCCCTGCTTGCAGAAGTCTGGTTTGACCCTCGCTGCTCCCACTTCGTTCCTGAGCGCATCCAGTGCTGACTGGGGCAGAGCTGGGGCTGCAAGACTGGGACAGCTCCCATGGGCTCTGCCTGTGCACCCTGCATGAGGGGCAGGAAGGGGTCCAACCTGTCTTCTCTGGTCCTGACAGCTCCTGATGCTGAGCATTTGTGTGTCTGGTGAGGACCAGGGCTCAGACTAGCCCCATTCTGGGCTCAAGAAGGGAAAACAACTTTCAGGACACAGCCTATGCTTTTACCCCCCCATTCATTGCCTGATTAATGCCAGGATCTTGTATCACCTCTATTGAGAATTCTTCAGCTATTGGTGCAGCAAGACCAGGTCATCTCTGCATCAGAGCATCTCATGACATACTAAATACAAACAGTCTCTAACCTCTGCATAGGAGAGACCTGGAATAAACACCTCAATACAAACGTTTTTTACCATATGCCTCTGCTTTTTAAGTGCCAGGGAAGGATGTTCCTTTCTGGAACTAAACTCAGCAGCTCTTTAGTACTATGAAGAATCAATGCAGAAGAGTTAAGGATGGGAAGAGAAGAGGGAACAGCCTGATGCAACGTCTGCAAACTCAGTGGCTGAATCTGAAACCCCTGAGCCCATAGCTCCTAGGATTCAATGGATTCAATACCCATTTTGGAGCAGCCTTCTGCCATGTACACAATCAGCTGTGCCTGTGAGAGGGGACTGAGAAAGGGAGGACACAGCCCAGCATCGTTGGATTTGCAGATTTCCCTCAGAATTGCCATCAGCATCCCCAGAACATTTCAGAGGGCACATTCCATGGTGCAACACAAAGGCAAAGCAGACTCGGTGCTTCCCTGTAGTTCTCCCTGTCTTGGTGAAGAACAAATCTCTTTTCCCAGTTCCCACCACCTCCTGCAGCACAAGCCCAGGTGACACCTTCAATGACTGCATAACCACCCCAGCAGGGATGCAAAGCATCCCAGGGAACCCAGACCACTTCAGAAAGAACTTTTTTTCTTTTGGATTTTGCAGTTAAGAATTGCAGAAGATGGTGGAAGTCACCTTCCAAATTTATTTTCCAGCACGCTTCCACTCTGGGGGAGGATGTGTGTGTGCACAAAGGAAGCACTGTGTTTGATTACACATCTCCTAAATCATCCCTGTCCCCTTGCATACCCCATTTCACCAGGAAACGAGTGTGTGAGCACACACGTGGCAGCCACGTGTTGGGATGATGGGTGTCTTCACAAAACCCTGGGTGGGGGTAGCCAGGAGAGACGCTCCCCACGCACAGCAAGGACAAAAGCATGTTTAAATGTGGAAAGAACTCAATCCACATTCCCCTCTCCAGGACAGGTGCCACATTTCAGCTTCCGATTTTGTGCTGCCTTTCCAAGCCGCTCACTTGATGCAGCAGCTTTCCATCCCCTGCTTGTCCTGTATAAACCCAGGGTCAGCTTGTGGCTGCTCCACTATCTGCAAAGCACTTCCCTGTGTGAAATAATTCAGCTGGGAAGGATGGGATGCCAGCAGCTTTTACAGCGTGTGTGGTACAGCTGCAGCCACGTTCAATCCCACACGGCCGGGAAACCCAAACAAGGGTGGGTTTATTTTGATTGGGAGATCTGGGGACTTCTAAGAAGAAAAATAAATAAATAATCTAAACACTAGAGCCTGAGCCTAGTGGGTTGGCAAGCCCAACAGCCATTGTCAAAATGTTAGGCGTTACGTGTAGAAGTGTACATAAAAATGATATCTCTAGCCAAAACAGGAATATCAACCTCTTTTTGGTTTGCAGCTTTCTAGATTTTCATTAGACCTTTTTACAGTGAATTTAAGTAAAAAAAAAGTCAATTTACCCACCTTTTTCTCTGCCTCAATGACTCTTCCCAAAGATTACTACACTAAATCACACCTCATCCCACCAGTGCAGGCAGAGGGTGAAAGGAGCATTTAGCTACCCACTAGTGATCTTTTCTTGAGGGTGGGGAAGCAGCAACTGTTCCACACCACTTGAAAATGTCACAGAGAAGCTCAGGACAACAGCAGAAGTATTGTCTATCTGTTAGGAAAGGAGCAAAGGGGGTTGTAAGCAAGAACATTTTTGGAGGCCCTGGAAATCAGATGGTCTCAGCTCCTCTGGCCTCCTCTGCACTTCAAGGCTGGGCAAGGGCTGAAGTCCCACCTCACCCCACAGAGATGCACCCAGGGTGTCTGGCACCAGGCTTGGGGCCTCAGAGAATGTCACACAGCCATGAAGCAGAGATGCACTGGGAAGGGGAGGTACATCAGGATCTTCTACTTTTTTTGGCAGGCAGCCTACTAGAGCCAAACACAGGCAAGGAGTAAACCTTCAGGCTGACATCGAATTGTGAGTAGGTGGAGTGCAAAGGTGACTTGGAGCAGAGGAGACAGGATCAAAACTTGTATGCTCACGATTCATCAACATGAAAGTGCTCCCAGCAGCTCAGAACTGATCAAATATATCTGTCTGGGGTCCCTTCTCAGTGTCAGATCAGAGAGAAAAGCAATCAAAGGCATTTTTGGTCCTTGACAAGGTTCATCCCCAGAAAAGAAGATGGGGGCTCCAACTCATTGTGCAGCCTCACAAAATTGTGGCTTTCTAGGCACACGGCACACACTGAGATTTACAGGAGGGCTAGGGATTAAGTTGCTATAAATCTGGGAGCAGAAGAAGTGTCAGTGGATGTTGTTAGTTGCAGTGGTCCCTGAGGCTGTGCTGGGCAATGCACTGCTGGCTTAGGGAACCTGAGAGAGGCTGGGACAACTTGGGATGTGCAGCTGGAGGAGGCTTGTAAGCAATTCCATCGCAGCTTAACCTTGTCAGACCTTGATGCCTGCTGGGCTGCCATGCTCTGCTTGCACTGGGGCTGCAGGGCAATTCTCTCCTCCAGCTGCTGCAAGGAGCAAGCCAGCAAGGAAGACTGGAGATTGGCATTGCTGAGTGACCTTGGAAGCCAGATGTGCACCTCATCCAGCAATGGAACATGGGCACCCCGGGGAGCCACTGTTACCTGCTCCTATAGCTGACCCCATAGCACTGCATCCTCCCAGCTTCCCAAGAGATGGGACATTTGTGGGATGGCTCCCACCTAGATGGAGATTTTGGGTGCAGCTCAGAGAACAAGGAACCTTGATTTCCTCAATCCAGAGTGTTTTGAGTAAAAGACACCAAGTTTCCTGAGAGCTGAGCGTAAGCGTGGCCCTGTGCATGACAGCAGCGTTCGCTTGTCCCAGCGATCCAGCTCACAAGAAGTGGGTCATACAGTGACTTTGCACATCTTCAGGGGACACCACTAAGCCCTGACCCCAAATTTGGTTAATGCTGGATCAACAGACTCCTTAATACCTTCTCTGTGTATCATCCCTCTTGCAGTGCATGACCCTTCCTTCACAGTCCTAACAGATTGCAGCTTGAGACTTCAGTGACTCTCCAGCCCCTTTCCCATTCTCCCTAATACAATGTTTCCTCCCTCATCCATACATGCAGTTTTACTTTGCCTTTGCTGTCTGTTAAGCTGTACGCAAAACTGATCAAGCCTTCTGCTGTTATTCACACCGTAACAGTAGCAACAAAGGGGATATGTACCACTGTAATTACCTGTGATGTGTGGGACTAGACTCCAGGACTTGGGAAGTCTTCCCGAGTCTGATGTCCCTCTTAACAACACCCAGTGCACTAGCTGAAGCTCTTGACCTGGCTAAACAGTTTGACAGGAGCTCTCTCTGCACCAAGTGATGCTGCATTGCTCTATGGCCCTGAACAACCCAATGCTATGACCACAGGTATCATCAAATATCAAGTTTCATTTTTAATGCAATAACCAGTTCAGATATGCAACAACAGGACCACCAAAAATAATCTATCAGGAGACATGAGTAGCTTGCCCAAAAGGGTTGTGAGTGGCTCACGGGTGCATCTATGCTCAAATAACAGCAGAGATCCCATATTTTTAGCCTGGGTGTTAAAAACAAAAATTCACCTAAGAACACAACGTTTATTTGACACGTGCATAAATCCACATGCTATGCCCCACTGGTGCACTTCTCCCTTCTGTGGGAACTGATCACACAACATGATGGATGAGCAACACCAACTCCTTCAGCCTGTTTGGTCCTCTGAGGGACACAGCTGATGTTAGCAGCAGCACAAGGTGGTAATGAGCTGAAGACCCTTCAAAATATCCCCTCTTGTACCAAGAAGCAATAAATCCTTACCTCCTCATGGCTTCTGCCACAGCCCCCTTGCTCAGCAGCACAGCTGGGCTGCAGAAACCACCCCACGAGCAGCTCGCCCTCCTGCAGAACATGGCACATACCTGCCTGGCACTGATGCTTAAAACCACCTTCCAGATAGTAATGAAGAGAACAAGCTACCTGTAACCTGAGCCAGGGAGGTCGAGCCAAGCAGCTCTGAGCCACCAAGCCGAGCTGCTGCACCATCGCCCGGCCAGGGTCAGCATCGTGGTCCAAGGGAGTGTGCAGGCAGCAGCCCTCCTGCGGGCCCTCTGCCACCACCCCAAGGAGAAGGGGATCAGCCTGATGGGTTTAGCTCCATCGGGATTTCTCTGGTGCCTGGCAGGCAGCTCTAGGCAGGGAAGACGGCACAGACACCCACGCCGGTAACAGTGCCCTCCATGCATGGGTGGGGGACGCGCATCAGACCCCGGGGGCCAGTCTAGAGGGAACCGGGTCCGAGACACCCCGACATGCAGCTGGCGCTGGGCAGAGCCAGGATTCCACCTCTCCCGATAGGCACGGGGAAAGCCCGGCTCAGCCGAGCCCATGAAGTGCAGCGCGCCGGCACAGGCACCACACCCCCTTCGCCGGTGGAGAGGGCGAGCGGTGCCGGGGTTTTTGTTCAGGACAAGGTTTTAAAATCCCACACCAAACCAACAAGCTGGGAGTTCAGCTTTCCCCGCGACCTGACTTGCCTGGGAGAGATTCGCTAGATCGCTCCGCATCTGTGTGTGCTGTGTTGCTAAACCGCTGCCAGGGCTATTATTAGAAACAATTGTCTCTCCTGGAAATTTTATAGAGAGGTTTGAAGCAACTTTTCTCCTGCCCTCCCCAGCAGCCAGCGGGTAACAATGCGGCCAAGAACCCTCCTTACGCGGAGCCTGTCTGCAAGGCGTGCAGATGTACTCCCATACAGGCACAGTTTGGAAGCAGAGCTATACATTTGTCTTTTCTAGCCCTGAATCTGGAGCAACTTTTCTATTCCCGACTCAGGAGAAGGTGCACAGGGGAAAGGAAAAACAAGCCGGGGGCTTTCCCCTTAGCGAAGCCCCCGGCTCTGCATTAAACTTGCTGCAGCCATTTGGGAAGGGAAGGAGCAGTCCATCTTGGCAGTCAGTGGGGACAGGCAGCCAGATTGCTGGGGAAGGGGGGAAGGAATCACAGCACCGGCTTCTCTCCCCCCACACACACCGTCTCCTTCCCCCAGCCGCCGCGCTCGGCTCCGTTACTCGCCCACCGAATTCAAGGGTTTGGGGTTGGGTTTTTTATCTTTGGAAAGGACGGGGAAAGCAGCTGCTGCCCACATTTCTCTCCGTTTGAGGTAAATGGAGGGAGGGGGCGTGGAGCAGCCCGCACACTGCGGCTGGGCTTTCCCCGGGGGCCGGGGCTGGAAGGGGAGCCCCGGCCCGCCTCGCCGCCCCTCGGCAGACAAAGACCCCGTTACCTTCTCCCGCTGCCTCGGCGGCCCCGGCGGCCCCTCAGCTCCGAGCCCGGGGCGAGCGCATCCCCGCCGCACCGCGTCTCCAGGCCGCGGCTCTACCGCCGCGCATCCATCGCCCGCCTCTCCGCCGCGGGGTGCGCGGGATGCGCGGCCCTTCCCTCCGCTCGCCGCCGCTCCCTGCCGCTCCTAGGGCCGTCCCATCCTCCCTGCCGGGATGCCGGAACCCTCCTTTCCCCCTTCTTCTTCCCTTTCCCCGCCTGCCGGCCCCTGGCGCCCGGCTCCTGCGCGGCCGCTGCCGCGCTACGAGGCTGCGAGGCTGGAGCCGGGGAGGGAGGAGGAGGAGGAGGAGGAGGGGGAGGAAGGAGGAGGAAGGAGGGAGGAGGGCAGCGAGCAGCAGTTGGCGCTGGGTCATGTGAAACAGATGAACCCGGCTCGGGCCTGCCAACATCTGGGCTTCCCGTCGCCTCTGGGAGGAGGATGAAGGGATGAAGGATGGAAGGACGCAGGGAGGAAGGGTGCGGGGTGGCGGTGTTCATCCCCCCTGCCCACGCGTGCACACCTTGAGATGATAACGGAGAGGGGAGAGAGCAGCGGGGATGCTCCGAGCGGAGCCCCGGCTGGAGGAAGAGACGGGCAGCGCGGACCCCGGGCACCCACGGGGCTGGAGACAGAGCAGCTCTTGCTGGGCTGAAGCCCTGGGGAATAGGGCAGCCTCCCATCTGGTGATTTCTCCCCCTGCTCCTGGCTAGGTGAAGGGTGCAGCTTGTGATGGTGTAAAAGAGTGGGGATGCTGCCCAGCAATAGAGCATCTCTACATATTGCACTAGGGTAGCCCTCATGCAAGGGTGTCACAATTAAATTAGATCAGTCAAGAAAGACAATATGAGTGGGCCTCCAAGAAGTGCTAATTTATTGATTTAAACATGCACAGCATGCAGCACCCACACTGTGACGCCTGTAGTTAAAGCTCTGACTTGTTCCACTGCTTTGACTCCCCATCACTATTTTCTTTCTGGGACTGGGGTTATTCCCACCAGGTAAAAACCTGGTGAGGCAGCTCCTGTGCCATGCTCTGGAACACACTGGCTGGGAAGAGGTTTGCTTTGGGAGGGGATGTGTGGAGGTGAGCACTTCCCTTCATTTGTTTTCAGCTGGCATTCATACCACTATGAGGATGCTCATCTGGTGCTTACACGGGATACAGGAAATTTCCCTCCTTGTCCCACGGGAAGATGACAAAGTCATCCTCCTGACATGGTGGTGGTGGAGTGGAATGTCTCATTTTAACTGGGGGTGTTGCTGGGTTTCAGCTGCTGGTAGACAAAGTCAAGACCATGAGTCTTTAGGTACTCTCTGAACATAAAGGGGCCAGCGGGCTGCAGAGTCCTTCTGGATACACTAACCACATGCTAGAGCACGAGCACAGTTCCCTCTCCTGTTTTCAAGGGCACAGCCATAAACCCAGAGCTGTGTATGCAGCCCCAGGCAGGCTCACCCGTCTGTGTTGCTCCACCCAAGGGGGTGGCTTTGATTAAGGGGATAAATGTTGAGGCAGTTCTGACCTCTGGCTGCTGAGGGTTAAGACAAAGTAGCTAAGGTGGCCCAGCTCTGCTCTGGAGGTGATCCCAAGGTCAGGACACAGGGGCAAGAAGCAGCAAAAGTATCCATCCCTGCTGCAGGAAATGCAGGTGGCCATGGCTCCATTGCAAGCCTAAAGCTTGTGGTTTTATGGGTTCATCTAATCCGCATGTAGATCCAGCCACTGAAGTGACCCTGGGGGCAAACCACCAGAACACAAACTGCAAAACTTCCTGGGATTTTAAACCTACTAATAGAGAAAGGTACAACTTCAAGTTACGTCCCAAATGCTGTTCTGCTGTTTCCTTCATCAGAGGTCACAATGTGTCTCAAGCAGGTCCTGTCTGCAGCGCTGAAGAAGAACATGAAAGCCTGAACCCCAGCAGTGGTTCAGTCCTGGCCCTGATTAGAACTAGCAAGAAAAAATCACCTTCCCACACGGATTTTCACTAAAATAGGAGGTGAGGCTGCTTCAAAGGTGCACTCACCATACAGGTGCCTGCTTGTGCTTGTTGCTCTCTAGGAGTATGCCAAAGCCATGGACTCTGCCTTCGGGGTAGGATGATCCTTCAACTAGCAAAGCCTTAAGGCAGTTTCCCCGCCCATTGCTCTGTGGCACACGTTCCCCTCCAGGCAACTCTCCTGGCAGGATCCATGGCTGCAAATCCAGAGCAGACCCAGGATGTGATGCAGCTTTATTCACCCGGTGAAAAAAGAGCTTTCCTAGTAGGTTGAATAAGCAGCAGCAGAGATTGGAAACCCCTAACTGGAAAATAATTTGCTTCATGCATAGCAGCAAATACTGGAAAGCAAAGTTCACTCTGCCCAGAATTGTAATGTTCAGCTTCCAGGGCAGGTGTGGGGAGTTTCACCACACTTAGCTTGAAATTACCAGCTCCCTACAACAGACCAGTCTCTTCCTTTGGCACAAAACAGGCCTGGGTTTTGGAATAGTTTGGAGACAGCAAGCAAGCATTTTTACTCATGCCACCTGTTGCAGTAGGATGTGCCCAAAGAGCAGTTGGACCCTCACACCTGTGAAACCTAAAGCTGTGTCTTCTTTTGTAAGGAGATGACCTCTCCTACCCATCCAAGGCCCCATGAACAACACTTACCCAAAAGGAAGTGCTTAACATTTCCTGCAATGGTGGGAGACATTCCTGCTACATTTCCTTTATCCTCTAATCCATGAAGCAACATTTGTAATAAAAATACGTTCCTGGTCTGAGTGAAGTTGACATCCTCTAGGTACCTGATGGAGTTAATAAAGGTCTAAGAAATGGGAACTGTTTGTTATAATGTGGAAGGACAGTGGAGTATTGTCCTTGCCAAGAGCTGATTATGATTACTCAATCAGAAAGGGTGATTTTTCCCCAGAACTGGACAAGGATTTTGCCCCAGCTCTTCTCATTTATTCATTGCACCCTTCTTTCCTAGAGAAACTGGCCAGATCTGGGTTTCTTCCCTGGTAAAAAGTCATTCATCTCATGCACATTCCTCTCTAAATTTACCAGTTACAACTCAGCAGCAGCAGCAAAATCCTTTTTCTTCAAGGAAATTCCATAATCTCACAAGGTCTCTGGAGCTGGCACTACCCAAACAAAACACCCTGGTAACAAACATCCAGTCTGGAGGCAGCAAAACTGCTGTCATTGCAATGATTAGAATCTGGGAATGGCCATGCTTCTTCCAAGCTGCTTCCTATCATGTCCCAAAAACAGAACAGCAACCCATACATTTAACTTTGACATACACAAAATCCAGCTTCCAGCAACCAGATGCCTCTGTGCCAAAATAAAAACCATGCTGATTCCTTTGTCTTGGTTCCTGATAACAAAGCTAGGAGGAAACACCATGGCCTTGTGCTGGAGAATTACTGTTGACAATTCATTCCCACTCTCGTTAGCAAAGATTAAAGAACCAAAATACTTTACAGGGAACGTGGTGATAGGACTGTGGGTGCCATCAGAATGTGTGAGCTCTTACATGAACATTTCTAGTAGTTTCAGAAAAGCTTAATGAATACTGTCTATCCCAGCACTGCATTAATTAGCACTAACGGGCTGGAGGAGATGTCATGTCATGAAGTTATATTCACACTTACTCCATGATTTGCATCGGTAAGAGGTGCAGTGCTTTACAGAAGTCGATGTCATTTCCCCCATATGGTACATCTGAAACCCATGGAAGGTGAGGAAAATGCTTTCAAAGAACATTCAGGATTTGCTGAAGGTATCTAACTGCCTGCCTCCCTGTGGGAGGTGTTCAGTGGCCTAACTCTCATTGATTGCACAACTCTTAACTCATAATATTTGAGTGGCAGTAAAAGATTAAAAAGCCTCAAAACTTTAAAAGCAACTTGGGCCTAAGCAACTTGGGAGCTGAAATCCATTTCCAGAGATGATATAAGCTGTTAGGCACATGAATTCCACTGTAAATCAATGCAGCTGACTTATTGCAGCCATGACAAAGGTCAGTCAGACCTACAAAATGAAATGTCAGGTTAGCCTATGGGTTAATTCACGTGGTCCCTCTGAAATTCGTGGTATAAAAGGGTCTTACTGCTCACGAGCTCTGATGCAGAGCTGGAGGAGATGTGATGATGTTACCTTTTTTCACATGAAACAATCTGTATCCTCCACACACTGAATATGCCTCAATACTGGGAGGTAGAAATGTGACTGATGTAACCTGGTTGGACACCCAAGCCACCAGGCTGCCCTCACCCCCTTCCATGGACCAGGGCCAGCAAAAGAGAGATGCAGGGTTATGTGTACCACCACCAAGCCTGCCCCCATCGCTCCATTTCCCCCCGTAACAGGTTTTGATGAGTTATGACCTTGCGACGATTCATGCTGAGGACTTTGGAAACCAGGTGGAAACCACAGGGATCTCATTCAAAAAAGTAAAATGCAATTACTCAGGAGCAGAACCTGACTCATAACTGGGTCTGGACCTGTAAACCATGGGAGACAGGGCACATGCAACACCAACTGTCATGGCACAGCGCACTTCCGACTGGGAAGATCTCCAGGTCTACTGGGTGAACCACGAGATGTTTCTAGTTGAGCCTTTCACACAAACACTTCCCTTCTGAGACAAACTGTGGGTGTTATTCCCATGTCATGCTTTCATTAATTTCCAGGACAATCCCTTAAGTAATTGGGGCACAAAAGGCGGGGGGAAAGGGAGAAGCAGGACTTTAGCTTTGGACAAAATAAGCCTCCAGGGCGTCTGATTAATTTTCACACAGACTCTACTTAAAGGATCTCAGAGAGCTGAAGAGGGAAGGAAGCAGACCTCGACGTTCCCAAAGAGCTGGTGCAATAAATCCTCCCTTCATTAGGCAAGGAAAGTGCATGCTGGCAGGATTATTATGCAGGGAAGCAAAGCTCGGTCCTCACGAGGCAGCTGAAACGGATGGTGGGGACAAGCCAACTCCAGCTGGTTGGTGCTATGACCCTGGGCTGGCCAATCCTGCCTGCTGCCTCCAGCTCCAGCCCGGGGCTGGTGTGGAAAGGGACAGGAGTCACGTGTAAGTCGCTTGTGTCCCAGTTAGCTTCGGGTAATCCCGGCATCCAAGAGGCCAAACAAAGCGAACAGCTCAAGTGTGCATAAGGGACCAAAGAGGAGCTGGGTGTGCCACCAGCCCTCCTGGGGTCACCCACGACTCAGTGGAATGATGCTGGAGAAAGGGGCCATTCCTGCAGTTCCTTCCTCTTTGCACCCAGCTGGGTCTGGGACTGAGGGGAAGAAAGAAGGAAATCTTCCTGACGGAACATGCTGTGAGCCATGCCTGTCCTTGCAGGAGGAATAGGAGGGATGAGGGACTACCCTCTTTGATGGAGGTCAGGTCCTCCCAAATCCCTTCTCCCATGGGGAAGACGGAATGCATGGGACCATGCTTCCCTTTTCTTCAGAGCTGAGCAAAGCTCTGCCTCAGAAACTTCTTCCTATTCCCAGAATATTGCCTTTTTCACCTGAGATGGCCTGAAAGGAAACCAATGCAGGAAGGAGCAGACATGGCAAGGGCCCCTTCCATCCATAAAAAGTGATGGGTGTTAGTGGGAGATGGAGAGGCCTTTCCCAGGGGAGGGGCAGAAGCTCCAGAAGATGCTCATGGTGCTGGCAAAGGGCACTGTTTGCCTGGGGGAGACCTGGAGAGATCCTGTCAGACCACCAGCACGGCCACAGTGCAGGCAGAAGTAAAATGCAACTAACAAGAGAAACTCTTTCATGCAAAGGCAAGTGAACAACCTCATCCATGCAGGGGAACTGCTGACCAAATGTCAAGTGAGTGAATGGCAAGAACCTGAGAACAAGGCTGGAAAAAGGCAAAATTATTCTCCCCACACACCCTCCTCAGATGCTGCAGCTGACTGGTGCTGGTGAAAGTCAGCCAGAGGCCTTCTTTGATGCCAAAAGGCAGCACAGGTAATTGTGAAGTACATGAAATGAATCAGCTGAGAGAGCCAAGCCCAAAAACGTGCCTCCTGTTAGGCAAAACTCTACTTGTACTTCTTACACTGAGCTACATAATGAAGTACTTTCTTTTGCACAGAGGAATAAACCAAACTCATTCTCATTTTTTTTTGGTTTTTGTATTGAAATAGCCTTTGTACTTTGCATGATTTCAGATTTGAAGAATATTTTTGTAGTTTTACACTGCCTTCTACTGAGGATTGCAAAACTTACACCAGTTGGAAAAGCTTTCTATTTCACATTTTGCAGAAAATCCTGAGAACATTTCAAAATGGCATTGAAATAATTGTGAAAAGATTTTTCTAAATAAATGTAGCAAAAATAAAAATCCACTCAGACAGTGTTTCAATACATAACTGCAACCTTAAAAAAAGGGCTCAGGAGATACTAAAGTGACACGGTAAAATGACAATTCTAGCAATTGAAATAAAAAGTACTGTAAGCTTGCTTTCCAATTTCTTTTACTTTTTGGTTATACTTTTTTATTTCTTAAAATGTTTTTCTCTACTCCACTGCTTGCCCAGCAAACAAAATCAGGGAAAGCTCCTGTAGGTGTTAGTAGGGGGTAGCCTAATTTCAGATGCAGGTGTGGTTTTTCAGGTAACCTTTTCTTCTTATTGAAAGTTTTTCACTCTCTCTCTCAGGCAAGATCATTACCTAAGTTGAACAGATGGGAAAATGGAGTCATAGAGAGATCAATTTACCTGGGTAAGATCCTGTACCAAATTGGGCACAGAGAGAGAGAGAGAGACAGAGAGAGAGAGACAGACATAGGAATAAATCACAGGCCTTGTGACACCAAACCCTTTGTGCTGGCTCGAGACCCCTCTTCCTCCCCCAGCTAATGAATCGGTGATTAACAAAGGCTGCTCCATTTCTGACAGTTTAATCGGTGATTTCTACTTTGCACTTTGGTTCACTTTGGCTTTTTTTAATCTTTATGAGGAAATCCCCGCAAAGAGAGGAAGTGAACAGAAAATAAATCTTGGAGCAAGTTAGCCCTCATGTCATAAAAGTGCAGCGAACAGATCTTATATGTCAGAAAATATTTATCTGACCAATAATGCTTGCATTTAGACCCAGTCAATAACCAACACCCAAATTACATTTAATATAAAAACATTTTAAATGGGCTCATCTCTTCTAAATAAACATAGCACTAGTCATAATGGTGCTCTGCTAGAGCAAAGGCTCAGTGTTACTTGATTCATTGTTTAACTTGAGTCTGATTGCTGCCTATCTGATGTCTTTGGGAGCTTGGGTTTCTATTGCTCGTCTGAAAACTATTTCCTTTTCATTACTGAGGAATAAACTCCAGCTCTCCTGATACCCTGTCCAGGGTGGTCACCACCAGACTATTAAACCTCAGCTAAGGAGACAGAAGGGTTTGATGAGTTCACTTCACAAAGGCTGCTCGTTTCCTCTCCATACACAGTGGTAGCCTGGTTTCTGAGCACCCCGGGGTCTGCACGGTTTGCTCCAAACTGTGATGTCCCTGTGATGTCTAACTCTGTCTGCATGGGCCACAAAGCTCCAGAGCTGCTAAAGACCAGCCCTGAGAAGGGCAGGAGGGCCTGAAAGTGTCCCAGGGATGGGACTCAGCAGTCCTTGCTGGCTGCTGTTTGGGACAGGAGAGTCTTGGGTATTGAAGCCTCTTTGAGGACTCTTTATGTCTCTCATCTAATGACTGTAACAGGCCTTGCAGACACATGTGAAGCTGTAGGATAACTGGCATAGATATTTCTCTCCAAAAATAAGAAGCTGAAATTCGTATGTCCTGGGGAGGTCTCAAAGCACAGAGCCTCTGCATTAAAAAGGTGAACATCTTACCTAGCAGCTGTGGCTTCAAAGATGCTCCCCTCTCTCAACTTGTTATCCCCTGCTCCATTTTTACAGGAAAGGATATCTCAGCATGCTGACTCATTAAAAAAATCATCATTCTACATCTAATCCCCACTTTGAGAACATCTGTAACCTGGCTGACACTACCTCAGAGCTGGATTTTCAGACAAAATGTGGGATTTGCACCGTAGCACCTTTTCCCCATGACCACCCTGACTGCTGGGAGTGGGAAACAGGAGTTATTTTGTCTCTGAAGACTGATGAGCTCCACTGAACTTCTCAACTACCAAAAACCCAGTACTTGATGGCTACTATAATGGTAGTTCCCGCAGTTCTGTAGTGTTGTTGCAGTGTTTGGGCTAAGGAAAAGCAGGTGCCTGTTTTTCAGATGGAAAAAGTTGTGATTATGGTTGAATCTGGTCTCTCTCCCGTATTTCTCAGTGATATTTTGGCTTGTATTATCCCTCTGTCTTCACCTATAACCTGAGTTTGGTCATAACACACTTCTCTCTGTTCTAAGAAGAGTGTCAAGTGCAACTCATTAAACCCTGAGAGGTGAATATAGATTTTAGACAAAACCCATGAATCAACTATTGTTAGTGATACCTTTTGCAATGGCTCTTTGGGCTTGTTTCATTTTAAAAATGGCAAGAAATTTTATTCAGTTTAGCTATAGCGCATGTTCCACTGGTCAGAAAGAATACCTGGCAATTAAGCCATACAACAAACTCACTAATATTTGAGGTTTGGCTTTGCAGGAACACTGTGATGGTGACTGTTCTCTTTGTTGATAAGATTTTGAGTACATTGAAAACATTTTCATATTAAGTGTGTTGGAAAGGCTGTTATTAAAGCAATTGAACAGGCTTAAAGACTGTCATGGTTGGTGATATACCTATTTTCAGGCAAAACAAGAATTTCTGCAGCAATTCTCATGGAAAGCTGTATGGGAGTAGGAGAGGAAATAAAACCCAAATGCCCCACAGTCCCTGACATTTGCAATCACCTCTTAACTGCAACTAAATACAAATAAACTGCGCCTCCAAAACTGGGACAAGCACCTGCATTGGGAGCTGACTGCATTCATACATTATCCTTTGCATATTCAAGATGTAACTGGGGAAACCAATGATAAAAGGCTCTCTTCTTTTCTGCAAACTGCTTAGGAGCCACCACGATGGATGGTGACAGGGCTGAGCTGCTCTCTGTGGGCTGTGGCTTGGATGTCCTCATCTGATGGGCTCGTGGCTGGAGCAGGGTCACAAACCCAGTGGGTTTGGACCATGTCAGAGGGGCAGTGAAGCTATTTCCCCACCGTGGCTCAGGCTCCTCGTTTAGAGCAATGCTAATTTTCCTGTCCCCTGTCTCGCAGCCGGACACTTGTGCCCCTCCTCCTCATCCCAGAGACAGCTGCCTTGCTGCAGTGACAGTGACCTTACGATCTGAGAGTGCAAGGTTGCCAAATCTCATGACAGATGACATTTTTCTGAAAACCTGCTCTTCTGGGCTCAATCCAGAAGCTGAAGGAGAATAGAGCCCAACTCCATGCATTTTGTTAATTCCATTATTTTAAAGCAGTCTTAATATTTTTGACCCTTAGTAATTTTGAAAACGGAGTGTGCTCTGCTGGTTAGAGTCAAGGGAGTAGTCTGATATATTAGTATAAACTTTTCACTGTATGATGATGAATATTTGCATATGGAAGACTCTGTCCTAATTCATTTTATAATGACAGTAACCAGTTTTCATATCATTTTTCTGGTTATTATTTCATGAGGGGACTACTGTAATTGGAGGCTTCCAAAAGCTCAGCTGCCAGCTTCGTGTGAAGGGAGGACTGAAATAAATGGGAAATAAATGAGAGAAAGATGAACAAAGCCAATAGTTAAAGGGTCACAGCAGCAACTTTTTTGCAGGAGACAAAAACATTAATTAAATGTTCTTTCTCCATAACTTGCTTGGAAACACAGAGTGAAAAGCTGACCTGGGTGGTCTTGTTTCAGAGGAGTTAAAGGAAAGCTGTTTTCTTTATGCCAAGGGGCCTGGAGAAATAGGCACAAGTTTTTCCTGCCCCAAGTGGGATAAAAGAGTCACGTGTGGGAACAAGTGCTGGGAAGCAGAGAGGTGGGCAGAAAATGGGCAAAATGCTGCCTATAAAACTGATCCTGGAAATCAGCAGTGCTGGCACCAATCTAGAGGGCAGGCTGTTAGTGAGGGCTGGCAGTGGGATTTGTGTTGCTGATGACACAACACAGTGGCTGTGTCCCAGTGCCTGGGACAAGCCTTCTTCTGGGCAGGGCTGTGCAGCATCAACCCAAGTGACTGGAACTGGGAAAGCACAGCCATTAACTAAATGCTACCACCATTATAATTCTGCAAAATAATGGAGAATGGCAAAGTTCCCAATGCCTCCCAGTGCTCTCTACACAGGTCTCCCCCTATTTTGTAGTCACTGTTTTTCTCCTTTTCCCTTTTTATGTCTGTTATTACTGGAATTATTGCTGTGCAAACAGGGTGTCTGTCTATGTGAAACACTGAAGTTACAGTTTCCCTCCTAGATGGCAGTGTAAATAATTACATGGGCTACCCTATAATCTTTGGTCATGTTCCACAGCAAGGTAATTGATTCCCAAGTCACTAAAGCTAACTAACATGACTGTAAATCTAATGCTTGAGCAGTGTTTGCTATTAAAAAGTCAACATCTACAATAGTTACTACACTGCAATTACTGGAAAAACGCTGATTTGCTCTAGACTTGGAGCAGGGAATAATTGTAGCCTCTCTTGAGACCTAGAGTGTGATAATTGGTGGTGAATGGTGGGTTTTTCCAGTGGTGATCACGTAGGTTCTCTCTGTGGTTATTCCCAGAGCCCTTACAGCATCACTGTTCCTGCAGCTGCCAGCGCTGGGCTGGGTACCACCACCAGCATGTGGCCAAAATAAATAAACCCTGTGGGGAAGAGCACACGTACCCAGATTTTGGGCTGGTGCAGACCTACAATCAAGTCTGAGGATTGTGACAGAAATCTGCTGCCTTCTGCTGCCACTTCCTAAATGAGATGAGAAATCTCATGACCTCTGAATTCAGGCTTCTGGGCTACAGCCTGCCTAGAAATAAGAAGGTTTTTCAAGTCATGTCACTAGATTTTTAACTTTTAAGGATGATGCACTGGATCTGTGTGCAGTGTGCTCTAGCCTTTGATTCTTCAGAGTAACTGGGACAGTGTGCATCAGCCACTGCTCTTCTCTTCAACCCCATGAGAAAAGCTCTGGAGATCAGGATGTGGCTGGTCCTAGTGGCTTTCCATGCCACTATGTCCATGGGAGGGAGGACAATGTTACAAGGCTCCCTCAAGAAACAAGGATGTCAGTTCTTCAGGCTTCAGGTTGTTATTTCAGCTAAAATACAGCCAACACCCAGACCTGGAGAGTGGAGACCCCATAATAGGCCATTCTATTGCTGTCAGGGAAGGAAAGAACAACCCTTGAGAGGAGCTGATTTCAGTAGCAGCTTACTAAATATTGTATGTAGGGCTGTGCAAAATGTTTGGAGGGAAATCTGGAAGTCTTCCCTTTTCACGGCTTTCACTAGAAATTCTTTTTTTCTGCTGATTTCCCCTTGTGGAGAAACAAGCAAACCCAAGCAAATAAACAAGGCAATCCACAGGAAATACCCCATTTCCCTCTCATCCTTTTACTCCCTCAAAACAAAATCCTTAAACTGCTGGATGGCTGAGGACAGCTTGCTGCTTCTGACAAACAGAATTGAGAAGCTGCCACCTGCTTTGATGCTTCACCAGTTTTCTTCCAAACTAGTGAAGAAAACTGATTTCTGCCCTACGAAGTGACTAGAGACAAAATCACATTGATGATGGTGCAGAATTGCAAATGTCATTTTTATACACTCCCTGGCAGAAAAAGCAAATAATAATGGTGGTAGTAGTCACAGTAATAGCAATAGCTTAGAAAAAAATGATTCGTTTGACCCTAGAGTTGAATATAAATGAGTGCACAAGTTAAACACCAGCACCCTCCTCACCACTAGCACAGCATGGGCAGAGTTCTGTGCTGCTTTGGCTGGGGATGGAGAGGGACATGGACACAGGCTCTGTGTGGCAGGTCCCTGCAGGCTGTCTGCACTGGGGACACCTTCCCTCCTTGCTGCACTTGTGACAGCTTGCAAAAACTGGGACAACTGAAGCTAGAAGTGGGAAAGCAGTCTGGGGGAAAGGAAGAAGAGGGGAAAAAAACACCAAAAGAAAGCCAGATGTAAGAAATACTTTTTAAAATGAGTCAGCTTAGCAGTAGATGTGTTTATATTGCAGCTGAGCTTCATTGTACTTGTGTGGCTGTTCATACATCATTGTGCTAATGAGGTAATGAGTAACTAGTATACTACAGGATGCTTTATTTCCACTAAACAATCCAAACCCTCTAACAGTAAGGTTTGAAACCCAAAACCAAACATCTGGGATGCTTTGGGAATGGTGGTAAGAGAAGGAAAGTGAGCCCTGGGTTCAGCCCTGTCCCTTTGGGAGCTGTCTGGGATTTCACAAAGCACCTTTTCTTGGCTTTCCAGCACCCATGGACTGACACATGAGTTTGTGTTCACTCTGCTCCCACTGGGTGAGCACCAGAGGAGCAGGAAGAGGCCCCTGCTGGCCTTCATGCTGGGAAACAAAAGAAAAAAGTATCTGCATTTACCCCTTGTTATCCTGCAGATGTCTGGGCCCTCATGGAGCACCACTACCTGCCTTCTGACAGTGCTGCCCTGCCATGCTTACCAAAACTCCTCCCTAAACCAAGCCATTCACACAGACCCAACAAGGGTCCGGGTGCTTGTGCTGGGACTGAAATGTTAAATACCGTGCTCATTTATTTATGACTTCTTCAGCCTACAGTAACTGCAAGCAATAATTGGATTGTGCTCAGCAAAGCCAGATTGATTTGCTACTTAATAATAAAACCAGGTCCTCTGTTGATAATGGCATCCCTAGAAACGAGGAGGTAGGGTGAAAAATGCATTCAAAGCGCAATGCTAATGCTGAAAACTCACGTGGCTCTGGGTGCAGAGCAGGATCTCTGCCAGATGCAAATGTTGTACTGGCGACTGATAAAACATGCACTTTGTGGCCTCCTGTGCCTTCCATGGAATATTTACCAACTTTGGTAGGGCTGTTATTTAGTGTTTTCACAAAGGACAGCGGACATAGCATATTTTTCCATAGTTTTCTGAAGGTTGTGGCTAACCCCCAGTGCAATCTGCAGTGGCCTCTGGTTGCCTCCAAGGGAAAAGTGGCATTTAGACTGAACTACAGAGCAGCACCAGGGAGCTGGCCTGCCCAAACCCCTGTCTTCATCTGAAACAGGGCCTAAAGTTACATAAATATGACAAACCCAGCAGTGGCTGAGCAGCCCCCTGTGGATGGGTCTCCGTGCAGAGAGGGCTGTTTTTCCAGTGCTGCTCCTTGTGCCCCACTGGCAGCTTGGGAGATGGAATGGGAGCAGGTGGCTTGTGCCTCGCTGCTCCCTTCTTCAACCAAGTGCCCTGGCACTACTGGCAGCAGCTGAAGGACCATAGTTATTGCTGCAGCATCACTAAGGGGTGTTTGAGGGTGCCAGCCCACTCTGGAGGCATAAACATAACCCAGCTTTCTGTGGGCTTTGCCTTTTTTGAGCAGCCATGATGCTCTGACCCCTTCCTCAGCTTGTAGCCGTGGGAAGCACTGGGTACCCAAAGCCACCCAAGCCTTCCTGGGAAATGATACCCCCGAGGATGGCTGCAAAAAAATCACTGCAAGAAGTGCTTTTGCTGCTGCTTTGCATCCAGCATTGGCCAGGCAGGAGGAGCTGGCCCTGCATTTTGGGTGCTAGGTGGACACAGAAGATGCTTGTGAAAGTGCACATTTCTCCCTGTGCTACAGCATCCAGACCTTTTGCTGGACCTGACTGTAACCACAGGATCACAGACTCAATGAAGTTGGAAAAGGCCTCTGAGATCATCAAGTCCAACCTACGACCAAACACCACCTTGTCAACCAGACCACAACACTGAGTGCCACATCCAGGCTCTCCTTAAACACTTCCAAGGACAGTGACTCCACTGCCTCCCTGGGCAGTCTATTCCAATGTCTGACCACCCCTTCTGTGGAGAAATTCTTCCCAATGTCCAACCTGGACCTCCCCTAGCCCAGCTTAAGGCCGTTTCCTCTCCTCCTGTCACTTGTTGCTTGGGAGAAGAGTCCAACCTCCACCTGGCTGCAGTCTCCTTTCAGGTAGTTATAGAGAGGGATAAGATCACCCCTGAGCCTCCTTTTCTCCAGGATAAGAGATCTGAAATGTACTAAAATAAAAATACAACCCCCATTTAGGCAGTGACCCGTACTGAGCCTGCTGTTGTGCTCAGTATGGCAGATGCGAGGTGCTGTCAGCAGAGAGTCTGTCAAAATCAGTTTGCAACAGCATGAATTTAGAGAATGTTTTCATTTCTCTTTCTGTAGTCTCTAGTAATTGATGGCTTATTATTATAATATAATTATGATTTTTAATTATCGACAGCTTGATGAGCTAGAAGGGATTAAAGCAAGATTCTGCTGAACATGGTAGATTTTGATTGGGAGATCAGGCCTGAATGTCCACATATCTAAACATGCTGCCACATCTCATGTAAAGTGTTTGGTGCCTAATGCTGCCCTGGTGCAGTGCCAACAGACCTTGTGCCTAATGTCACATTTAGGCACACAGAGATCTTGGTTCAGCTCAGATGGAGACTCAGGGTTGGATTAACTTGAGGCAACTCATTCGGCGTGATGTGCAAGTAAATTCTGAATCCCAGGTGCTGAGAGACCAACCCCACTTTTCTGAAGTGTTTGAATTGGCTTTTTGGACTTGCATCTCCATTCCTGGCACAACAAGGAACATCCTAACTCAAAACCCACCTTTCCCCCGTTGAACATGCACACAGAATAAAACCAAAGGTTGCTGCAAGAAGGTTGGCAGTTTGCTTAAGAACTCTTCCCCATACACGTGTATACATTTATCTGCAAAATTGATGTATAGTTGTTGCTCTAGTGGTGGATGTACTTCAGTGAGAACTAGGGCTAGTGGGTGACTGTGCTGAAGGAATTTTGAAGGCAATCCTGAAGGTGCTGTGCATTATGTACCATCACCATTTAATAAGACTTTATGCATCCAGCATGGCTAGAGTTACCCAGCTGCAACAGACTGCGTTTGGGGTATTTGAAGCTGTGGGAGTGCTGTCCCACATCCCTACTTTGGTTATCCTCAGAACTGAAGGAACAAGGCAGAAACCCCTGAGAGAAAAACTCCAGATTATTCACTGAATGACAACATGTCACCAAATAAAAAAAGAAAGCCTGAAAAGCAGGTCATGCCTGTCATCCCCAGCACGAATCCCCTCTGATGCTGACAGCCCTCGTTCCAGGGTTTGCGCAGCCGCTTCCCTTTCCTTGCGGGATAATTAACAGCCAGGCTGGGCGACGTCTGACCAGGATCTCTGCCCCAGGGTCACCCACACTGGGTCACAGATGTCCTGCCTGTGCTGGAGGAGGAGCACCCAGCCCTGGGGAAGGGTCTCCAGATGATGCAGAGGTTTCCTGTCATGCACCAACTCTCCCCTGCTTTATTGGCCAGGGTGGAAAGAGATAGGGACATCAGGCAAAACCACTATCCCAGAGTTAATAAAACAGGTAAAGCCTTGTCTCTTGGTGTCCATGGCTATGAGTTATGTGCATTTAAACCAGCCCTACCACTCAATCTCTAATTTTGAGGGATTTAAAGCCAGGCCTAACTCATGACATGACTGTACATCCTAGAAGAGAAAGGTCTTTTGAGGTCAGTGGGACCTTCTTGAGAAGCTATCTTACATCACATTTCATCCTCACCCTTGGAAATGCATCACCCTTGCTCTGAATATCAGACTCGTGTTCTGCACAAAGCAGGTTCTTCCATGGGAAGTGAGCTGAACTGAATAAGTCTGATCTGCTTTTGTCACTGGCACCACTAACGAGCCCATTGGTGTGAGAATGGACACAGCCCTTTCCTGGTCAGCAGACACATTTAATGCTGTCTGCATGACCAGCCCCTGAGCAAAGGGACTACTTTGGTAAATTGGAAAGATGTAATGAAAGTAGTATTTTGGCAGAGAAAGTACTCATGACAAAATGCCCTGGAAATTTATGTTTTGCTAAAAGTCATATTTGGTTGTGAAAAAGCAGGAAAATTCACAACAATTTATTTTGACTTCCGCTACAAAAAAAGAAAAAAAAAAAAGCTTTAATTTGCAATTTTTTTTTAAAGCTTAAGAAAAACATGTAATATAAATACTGTCGCAGTCAATACATTTCAATTTTTCCAAACACTGGGTTGTGAATTTTAAAATCTGAAATGTCTTTTATCAGGCAGGGCCCTGGACTAAAACAAGGCAAAGAACCCTCAGAGAATGAAAAGTTAATTTCTTCCATAACCTCTTTCCATGGTCTAATCTCATGAGGGTCAGATGTGTTTTGGGAAGACAGTGCTGCCATAGCTGTGTTTTTCTATTCTCAATTACAAACCATCTTGGCCTCGGGGTGAGGCACAGCTTCCCCACACACCTCCACCACTGACTGTCCAGCATGGGGCAGCTGGGTGATAGAGACTCACAAAGGCTGAGCCAAGACCCGTTTTGTTCTGCAGATTTGAGTATTTTGAAATATCTCTTATTTTACACATGCTCCCCTGGTCTGGGCACATTATGCATTCTTATCATTTTATAAGAATATATAAGAATAATAAATTCTTATTATTTATATAGGAGAGAAACTTAAACTCTCAGCTCCAGGGCTTGATTTTTCAGCTCAGGTAGCAAACGCTGAGGATGATGGGTGCAGCACCAGGCACTGGCTGTGCTGATGGCTGTCACGACAGGGGTGCCAGCTGCATCATTACGGGACCCTCTGGCAGCACATCAGCAGCTGCAAGAGTGTACAGGATTAGTAATAAATCAAACACATCCTGTGGACGTTGTTGCAGGATATGATTAATTTCCACGTATGCCAATAGCGCAGTGAGCCAGCTCCTCAGTTACTATAAAGCTGCCTAATTCTGGACTCTGGGATTTGGCTTGGTGTTTGCTCACTTGAGACTCACAGCCAGTTTGCCCATATCAGCACGTATTATATTGGCTTCTCTGTTCAAGGTCAGATCCTGGTAAAATCTGCAATTTACAGCAAAGGAAGTTTGCCTTGAAGCAATGGACAGAGATTAATGAGAGTTGATTTGCATGCAGTTGCATTCTAGAAAAACATATATGATTAGTACATCCTGGGGAAAGGGAGCTTGCATGGGTCCAAGCAATGAATCCAAGAGCCAGAAGAGACCACAGTGGACAAAGCCACTGTACAAATGCACAGACAGAACTAAATGGCACTGGATTTCCAACACCTGTTGCCACATGCCAGGGAAAAACATTATGGAATAGAGACTCCTCCACTTCTGCTCCTCACCCTGCTGCCCAAAAGCCCATGTAACACTCTCTGCCTGTGAAAGTAGCCATCCTGACCCAGCTCTCTGTCAGCCTGGTATAAATCAGCAGTAAATTTGCTGTTATAATTCACATTTACTCCTGCATAAACATGGACGAAATTCAGCCTGTTAATATTTCTGCATTTATCATCCCTCCATCCTTTCTCCACACCGACTGCAGGCCTGCAAGGGGAATGAGGCTGGTGTAGCCTATTGCAGCTGAAACATCCCGGGTAGGGGGGAAGATCCTAATATCCATCTGCAGAATGGCTGAACGAAGTCAAGAGGGAAAGAGCCACTCCTGGAGATCTGTGGGGTGGAAAACCTATTGTTTGGGGTGCAACTCAATTCAGACTGTGTTTTCCTGGTGCTTGGGTTGTAATGACATGATTATGTCCCCGCTGAATTGTTGGCCTTTACAGTGTTTGGATTTCCTGGTGACTCCATTGTGAAGGGCCCCGTTCACTCAGGAGTGTTTACCCAGCTGCAGGAGCTTCTCCAGAGCTACCGTGCTCAGGAGATGGACACAGTGCCATGGATTGTGGGAAAGAAAAAAGCAATGAGCTCAAGAAGAATAGAGCTAAGAAGAAATCTTGCTGGAAATGCTGTATTTGCTACAGGATGGCCCTGAGCGTGAGAGGCCTCATTCCACGGGTGGCAGTGAGCAGGTGCTCTTGCTGGGATCAGTGCACTCAGGGGCTCTACATTACCTTTTCAGGAAAAAGTCACGTTGGGGGCCCCAACAAATGCGCTGTTTTTTTGCACTCCAGTGATTTAGTAGATTTTAGCAATGGAAAAAAAGGCAGCATTGGTGTTTGGGTTCCCATCCCAAACAGTCTTTAGTGAAAGTCAGGGAAGGGATGTCAGTTTAAGAAAATCATCTCAGCTTGCCTGGTGTGCAAGCAAGAGACTGCCCGTCAACTAGAAAAGCTTCTAGCTGAGGACCAGGAGAGGGCCTGAATACCTTCTCCCTGGGGAGCCTTTCCCTGGGTAAGAGGATGAAAAGGCTACCCTAACCTTAACCCTAACCCCAACACTAACCCTGACCCTAACTCTAACCTTACACACACCCCCATCCTGTCTGTTCACACAAAGCAGAGAGCACAGGCCCAGCCCCAGTGTAATTCACACAAACATTTAAGGCAGAATGTGTGCACTGCATGTGCGTGGGGCCTGGCAGGGAGGTGCACTGCTCTTGTGCTGCCTCCCACGAGCTGCAGGACAGCACCCCAGACACTGAGCTGCCTCTGCTCCCTCACCCACACATGGAGACTGAGCGGAGCCTTCTAGCCCTCCCTCCAGAATGTGTGTGAAGGGACCTTAATGAGGAGAAGGAATCAGATTCTTCCAAGCACGTCTGCTTGGATCATGGGTAAATCTGTGGGGTGGAATACGGGGAAATTCCACAGAACTGGATTCTAGTTCACTTTGCTGTATGCAATCCCACCGCTGCCAAAAGGTGACAAAATTCCCAAGTCGACGCTGGGCTTGTCTCAGATAGCTACAGAGTGAGAAACACCACCCCTGTACAGTAACTGCTTTCTCTAAAAAGAGAGCAAGGGAGAGGAGCAGCAATAATAATAAAAAAGGGCAAAGATACACTCAGCCTCTAAGGCTTATAAAAAGCAGCTTAGCCTTCAATAAGCAATTCTTTGAAAAGAAATTAATGGAAAAGGTTACAAGCCTGCTCTTGAGCAGAGCCTGTCACACTGCTCTTTCACATCGTTTCTACAAATGGAACAAGTTCGTGGCATTTCTTTTCATTTCAGATGCCCTGAAATGCTGCATTACTCACTGGACCTTGCATTTTTCCCTTCCCCGTTTGCACAATGCACTGAAGAATTCCTTGTGGGTGATTCAGTGGGAGATGCGTGCTTAGCCCAACCTGCACACCCCACACAGGCAACCAAACAGCACCCGCTGCTGCCTCTGCTGGGACACAAGGAGCCCGGGCTATCCAACTCCTGCTTTGAAAAAAGAAATCATGAAAAGGAGGAAAAAACCCAGCAGCTGCTGGAATGGTGCTGTCCCTCCACCCGGAGGAGATGGTCATGGACGTGGTGCAGTTGGGAAATCGGATTAAGGGTGGGATGGGGAAATGGATCCTGAACGTTGCAAATGTGGGGTTGCCCTTCTCATGCAGCCAGGCTCTGTCACTAGGTGGTACTGTGCATCACAGCTTCGTGCCTTCTAATTCCTCACTCCTCTGACCATTGCCTGGGCTAGATATCTTACTGGTAAATATTGTGTTTTGAGAGAGGGAACCTGTTGTTCAAGTCCTCTCGTTGCTCCTCATTTGACACACTTTTATGGCCGAATACAACTAAAGACTCTGATTCAGCAAATACTTGAGGCTGGTGCCTGACTTGAGTTTCTGCTGTCAAACAGCACGTGTTTAAGGCTGCCTCACAAAGCCATTTAGTGGTGGGTTATGACACCTTTCAGCTACAGATGCTCAGGCTCATGAAAGGGAAGTAAAACCCAAAGACACCAGGAATGGTTCTATGAAAACAGGGAAAGAAATAAGATATTTAATTTTTTTTTTTTTTTTGTAACGAAACCCCTTATCAGTCCTATCACTGCCTGGAAAAGGACAACGGAGAGATTTGTTGGATTTTCACTGCGCTCCTTTGGCTTCCTGGTAAAAATCCAAGTTCAAGGGATTTGAAAGAACTTGGAAAAGGGGGTATTTCTTCCTTGTGCAAAAAAGTCTGAGCAGCCCAGGGGCAGCAGGGCCACCTAACACACCTACCCTGGCCTCCACACCAGGTCCTGCTGTACATGCTTGTTAATCCAGCTCTGCCTCCTGTTTTATGCTCTCAGCCTGCACAGTGACTTTGCTCCTCTCAGCCCATGGTGTGGAAGCTGTCCCTTGCATTTTCAACATGAAGGCCCATGACTGGATTGACTGCATGAATTCGGTGCTGGATGATGGTGCTGTCTCTCATTAAGATAACTGTTTATTATGCACAGTGCAGTTTTTACAGCTTGCCTGAAGTCTCTTGTCAAGTGCCCTTTTATACACTCAGATTGTCCCAAAGCAAGTCTGAACAACGGAGGAGGAAACACAGACACACAGGCATCAAAGGTCTTGCAAGATCCCAAGATCCTACAGTGTCATTGGCAGTGTTGGATGCAGAGCCCAGAGTCCTTGTCTCAAGCCAGGACAATGGATCCAAAGCAAATTTCTCCTTTTAAATTGATACTGCCATTCATGTCTTTCCTTCAAAAATGAAGCAGCTTATTCAGCTCTTCCCAGCATTCAACTACCCCCCAAAAGCCTCTGCAGTCTGGAACAGTATCAGAACAACTGCTGGTTTGAGATGCAGCTTTGTCCCAGTCTGATTCCAGATTCCACATGGCTCTTACAGTACTAATTTAAAACTCCCTTTGTTTTTATAGCCATGAAAACTGTCAAATGACAGTGATTCTGCAGATTCCCCAAACTGCCAAAAGGCCCAGCAAAATCCTTTTAGAGTATTTTTTTCTGAGTGTGCTTCATTTGCATGAAGACTTTCTGGGTATTTTAAAATAAAAAGGGTGAGCATATTGATGGGATCAAAATGGGGTCAGTGATGACTAACAGAGGAGTCTTCTTCAAATAGCTGGTCCCGTGCTCCACAGCTGCTGCACTACAATGCTCAATCACTCAGCTGCTCTCATTCCTGGGGTGCACCATGGACTTGTGAAGCAGCACTTGGCATCCTGAGTGGCATTTGGGTTCTGCCTCAGAGGAGGTTAGAGGCAATGTCACCTGCAAGCACTTTCATTTGCTTATGAACAGGAGATAGGGTGCAACTCCTGGCAGGAATAGGCAGAGCAAAAAATACTGGAAAGCAAGAGGAGAAACAGCAGATGGAAGGGAAGCAGGTCTGCATGAAGCTGTAAGAGGGCATTACATGGTATTTCAGGGGCACTGCAGCACTCCAAGGCCCCAGACTTGTCATCACTTTTGGTTTGTCACCTTGCCCTGGTCTCATACCTGCTATTCAACCCGACTGCAGCAAAGCAAATAATGACTGACAATGAAAGGGGAACAGCACATCCCACAAAAAGATGCATGTGAGCAGAAAGACGTGGAGAAGACCTTTCCTTTGAAAAAACCTTTGGAGAAAATCCCAAGAGGCCATCCAAATGTACTCATCCCTAAAACACAACAAACTTGTGAGACACAGGAACAAACGCCCCACTGAGAAAACTTATGACTACTCTGTATTAATATCAATTAATCTCTGGAGACCTGCAAGGTGTCTGGAGCCCTGTTAGAGGAGATGGGGACTCTTGAACGAATTCCAGGATAATGAGATCCACTGAGATTTGGGTTAGCAGAATGAAAAGAGATGCGGTAAACCAGCGGTTATCAGCTTTGACAGAAATTAGCTCTGCCCACCCTTGAGTATTTCACAAACCATTTCAACACCATGCACGCTCTATTCCCTGCTGCACTTCCCAGGCCAGGTTTCATTTAGTTCCAACCCTTCCAAGTCTGATTCTAGAGGGCAGGGAAGCTCTAATGGCTATCATGTCTTTCCCATCCACAGCTAATGGTTAAGACATTATCGATGTGTATTAATAAATGAGAGACACTGGCCTAGGCTGAAGGTGAAGTGGGTGGAAGATGGTCCTGGGCAATCTTAGACCTCTGCAGGGCAAATGGATTCATCTCTCCTGGTCACCCCCAGCACTGTGACCTATTGACAGCACTGGTCTCCTGGTCACTCTTGACAGCACTGGTAGGAGAGACTTTATGTATGAACTTTCTGCTTTATGTACAAACTCTAAGATGAGATGAATCACAGAAATGAGTTTATGCTTGTTAAACCATCCATGGGAAAGTATGTGATTAGTTTTGCTTTTTTACATCCTCCCACTCGGGATGGCAGTGGACTACTCCTTGGAGCCAGGACCCAGCAAAGGGCCAAGGCCTAATCCCTTGTGGCTGGTTTTGTGTTCACAGGGGGATCACCCCCATGGCGGATCCCTGTGGCACGACTCCTTTGCAAAACCAAGGGCAGCACTTGAACCTGGGGCTTGCACATCAAGACCACCCACCCAACCACTTAGGTGTGAGCCAGTGCATGGACAGCACCTCCAGGCTGTGGTGACTCTGAAGCCTTTTGCTGAGGCTGGGTAATGAAGGCCATAGATGGGAGCGACTTTGGGCAGGATGTCCCTGCACAAAGGGCTCCTCACCCATGCCAGGACATCCAGGCACGATAACATGAAGGAAAACCTCGGGGTGCAGCCCCCTCCCAGGTTGCACAGACGATGGCTGTTTACACTGGCTCTTTCACAGGAATTCAGGATCTCAGCTCTGTGCTATATTTAGGCTGCAAAACTACTGATATTTTTTTGGTCGTTGACCTTTGACACACAAGTGTATTTTCTGAGAGGAAAAATTTCAGCTCTTGAATAAGTGGTGGGAAAATACAACCCCCAGAAATGTTAAATTTTCTAAAACTGGAGCCAGAAGTTAGGAGCTGACAAGGGGAGTTTACATTATAAATACTGTCTGTTGGCTGAGCCAAATGTTTAAGGCAGCCTGGTGTTGGAGACCCGGGGTCTGGGCTAGCAGGACTCAGCTGGCTCTTGACACTTGGGACATCCTGATTATTTACATTTCAGCTTTTACCATAAGAGGAAGGAGAGCTGTTAAGAGCTGATTATCGTGGGATGAAGAGGAAAGAAGTTGAAACTGGGACACAGCCCGTTACTGAAATGTGTTGTCTGCAAAGCAACAGCTTGTGTTTAGGAAAAAAGAAGTAAAAATGTCCCACTTCCAGATTCCTGGTCTGAGTGTGTTGCAGGACTGGGATCCGAGGGGAAAAGATTTCCATGAAAACGGCTTGAATGAAAGAATCCCTTTGTAGGAGGTTATGACTGATAAATGACAAGAATGTTTGTGATATGATATAATAGTGGCAATTAAAAGACATTTCAGATGACGAATGCCTGAGAATATGCAATGCAGTGAACTTCCCAGAACCTCTCTTTTCTGAGATGAACACTGGCTCTATTCTCACTTTAATTAGAAATTACCCAACTCCTGTGCTGCTTATTCCCCTTCCTCCTTCACTACCTCCTCATCCCAGTGGCTGCTCTGATATAATTTGTCTGGTACAAACTGTTCCTCATTTGCAGCCTGGTTTTGCAAAACCCCTGATTGATCACCTGAGGTTTTGCAAAGCCCAGCTCAGCCTTTAGCCCTGACGATACTCAAAGCTGTTGTCTCAGCTGTGGCTGTGCACATGAGGAACTGCATGACCCTAGGCTCCCGTGGCTCAGGGGTTCTAAAGAATATTAAAAAAAACATTTGAAAAAAGAAGAAAAAGCAGATGTCAACCCAAGTACAGCAACTTACAGTAACATAAAGATTCCCATCCCTCAATCAGGTCTCTCTTTGTCATCAGCTACCTCTTTACTGGCACAGAAGTGACTGCACAAATGTATTAAGCCCCAGAACACAGAGGGGTTGAGATCAGGCCTCATGGAAGTGGGGCAAAGCAGGTTTGCAATGACTGTAAACCCCACTTTTCTGCTCTCTTGGAGCTTTATGAGAGCCCTCAAGTCCCAGGGGTCAGCAGCTCCAGCAGCACAGTGACCAGTGAAGTTGGTGAGTAGCTGCACACGATGGGGCTTGCAAGTTATGCAATGCTACAGACAAGGGGAGACTCCTGCCAGGTGCTGGACAGACACTAATCCCCACTGGGGGGCAGATGGAAGTTCAGAGTGAGGAGGAATTTGACCTTGGATAACTTTTTGTAGTTGAGACTTAGCACTGGCTGCCATGCAGAGCTTTTCTCCAGGAGCAGGGGATAGGACTGGGCTGAAACTATGATTTGTCAGCTGTTTTGGAGTCTCAGTGGACTCACATGGTCAAAAACAAAAGTCTCCTGGACTGAAAGAAGAGGAAGAAAAGAGGCAGGGTTTAAAATCCTGTAACAATTTCGCTCCAGCTTGGGCTCATAAGCTTCCAGTTTAGGAAAACAATAATCCTCCTCTGCCATGAACTCACTTGAACACATGCAGTCATAGGAGATTTAAGAGAAGAGTCTTATAGATGAATCAAAAGGAGTGGACTCTAGAAATTTAAACTTTATATTTAAACTTAAGAAGTAATTAATGTGCAAATGTTGCCTGCAGCCACTTGCAGGTGTCAGAGGTGCACGGGGTTTTCCTCCTCAGTCCAGCCTGGGAGGAACAGAGGGAATGGACGAGATGCAAGCCATCCCTCAACTTCAGTGCCTTCTGGTACTTCCACTTGGATGGCCTTCAGAGCCTCTGTTCTGTTCTTTTCTGCTGTTACAAAAGAGTAGTCCTTCAAGTGCCTAATTTGGCCTGTTTTGTCCCCAAAACTCCCATTCCAAAGAGCTCCTGTTTTTCTCTAAACAATTGGATGCTGTTGGTTGGGTGTGAAGAGAGTTTCTGCAAGAGCACAGGTGATTGATGGCAGCATCTTGGATGCAGCTGCAAACAGAGACAGGGCAGGGTTGGCTCAATGGCACCAGTCAGCTCCACCTTTGCTCCAGGAGAGCTTCTGAAAGAAATGGCATCCATTGCACAAGGACTTCAGTGGGACCTCAAAGGCATGTTACAACAGTGAAGGAAAAAGCATTTTTACCCCATGATCATGTTCTGTTATGTAAGAGAAGAAACACATGGAAGCCTGATGGGACTGGACCTCTTCTGGGGCTACTCTGAGCCATATATTCAAGATGGATTTCTCTTTGAGGGAGAAGGGGCTGAACCAAACAAAAGTGCTCCAGGCAAAACTCCCTGCTGTTTACAATTACTTCAGAGGATTGAAGTGTTCACGAATGTCTCTCTGGGGAAGCAAAGCTCTTTACCAAAAGCAGCTTCCTGGGGGCCTGTCCCAGTACAGAGCGTGGTGTGTTAACTCCAGAAGCTGAAGCTTGGTGACTCAAATGGGACTGCTGGGCACTGTCCTGACAGTTGCTGACCTTCCTGCAGGCTTCCCGAATCTTCCACCCAGGCCTTGGATGACATATATGTAATCAGAACAACATAAATGAGCTTTAGGTCACAGGACTGTGGGTGTTTAGTACTTGAGCATGCAGTTGGGTTTTTCAGTCTCAGCTCTTTCTGGTCTCTGCACAAAGGGCTTGGCACCTCCAGAGAATGACTTGCACAAGACACCTATCTTGGAAGGAACCAGCACGGATGAATTGCCTAATTTTTGGTAACTAAAGGAACACAAGATGCATCCCATCTCATGATTCTAGACACTGAGCAGAAATAGCTAAGCCTAGGAAGAAGCAGTTCAGACCTGGCTTCTGCAAACCTGGGGGATCAAAAAGTATTTCCCTTGCCTTGCTGCAAGATGCATTCCTGTTATAAGTAGGGTGAACTGCTGGAGGTTGTCTCAGCTGAGACAGTTTGTATTTCTAGCAGCACTGGACAAGCTGCAGCCCATGGAAGATACGAGAATGTTGTGTTTGCTAATAATTAGTGAGGACAAGCCCCAGCCTGGTGCAGCTCCATGTTAGCTTTAACAGGAAGGTAGCACAGCAATTCTTGAGGTGATTTAATGGCCCAGGTTCAGCCATTGCCCAGCACACTTCCGGAGCTTCTCCCTGTCCTCCAGGAAAGCCCTGTGCCTCCTGTCCTGTCCCACAGCTGCCTCGGGACAGTGGAAGGGGAGATGAGACCCCACAAGCCATTGAGGAGAGTAGGTGTTTGTTCAGGAGGCAAAGGGATTATTGCCCCTCCACTGACATCAGTGCTCCAAGGGGCTATGGTGGGGCTGGTGGCAGTGGCACAGATCCTACCAGATTGTCCCAACCCTTCCCAGCCCCACAAAGGCAGGGGAAGTCTGTATCAAATACTGAAGGCGACTTTACAGTGTGCTATATAAATACCTGGGAGCAGGAACTTAGTGAGCACTTCTTGTGCTTTCTCCATAGACAACTCAAATGGAAATGGTTTGAGGTTTCCCCACAGGCTCTTTTTTCTTCTGTCTGTTGGATATGATTTCTGGCAAAAATGAATTTTTAGCATTTGCATTTTCTCTCCCCTCCTCTCATTGTCTAACTCTCTTTGCTTCTGTAATGACGATGGGCTGCGAAACTCTGCAAGCCAGAAGTTCCTGAGTTGCTTTTGGAAACATGTGAGGCTCATTAGCCCTTTCTGCAGCTCTGGGTGGATGATTATTTTTCCCTCTTTTATTTTTTTTTGGTGTGATTGTTATTAGTTGTTGTTGTTTTGGGCGTTTTTGTTGTTCGGTTTTGTTTTGGTTTTTTTTTTTCCAAGAGAAGCAGTTCAAATCTCATAAATGCTTAAATATGTAGCAATAAAGTTTGAGCAGTTTCCAGGGCAGCTCCAGAGACTGTAGACTAGATCAGCAAAGAGTGCTGGGGAAAAGAAACCATAGTTGCCTCCTCACAAAAGTGGGAATTAGGCAGACTGCAAGCCTAGGGCCTGAAGCCTCCTGAACCCCAGCTGCACCGGGGCATCACAATGCTCTGAGAACAGAGCAGTGGCCAGCAAAGAGCCCTTTGAGCCCAGCTCCATGGGGGCACCAGTGCCCACATCCACCATTGTCCTTAGGAGCAGAAAGTCAACAGCCCCACTGAAAACCCCTTTGCCCAGCACCAGAAGAGAAAGGATCTGGGTTTGCTGCCTTTAAGGGAGTCAGAAACAGCTCCAATTATAGCCTGAGACCTGAATAAGGTCCCGTGCTCTCTACTTTAGTTAGTTAGTTAACTAAAGTGAATTTTGTTGGCTCTTTTCCCCCGCTCACCCAACACTCCCACATGCATAATCCCCCATTTCCTCAGCCTTCATCGTGCTGGAGCTGACTAGATTAATGGGAAATGTTAATATGTCAGGCCTGGAAGGAAAGCAAAGAGCTGGTTGTGTTTGAATTCCACATTAATCTACTTGGTGATGAAGCTATAAATCAAAACCTGGAAATTTTGCCAATCTGAAATGATGTGTTTAACATTTCAGCCCTTTCCTTCCCCCCTCTTGCCCAACATTGCTTTGCACAGCCTTTTACAGCAGCAGGGCAGGCGTGCAAAATGCCGCTTTTGCTTCTGAATCTTTAATTGTGCTTGAACATAATAAGATGTCTGCAAGGCAAGTAGGGTGAAGAATGATGCTGAAACAAGAATGGAATTCCCAAACTGTTCCTTTTTGAGGAGGAAAGCCATGTTTCCTCATAGGGTTGTGGGGATGTGGGGATGTCTCAGAGTCCACCATGAAGTGGAAACAGTCTGTCCCTTTTTTGATGCACTACCCAGCAGGGTGCCAGCAAAACACCAGCTGAATGGGGGAGAAACCCCAAAGCCCTCCAGGTTAACTCCTCAGTGCCCATGGCAGCTGGGGGAAAAACAATTAGCACCCAGCAGCAGGAATGCTGTGGGAAACACACCTGAGGTGCATTCTCCTCAGGGAAAATGATAGGATCTGGAAAGTAGAATCACAGAATGGTTTGGGTTGGGAGGAAGCTCAAAGATCCTCTAGTTCCAACCCCCCTGCCATGGGCAGGGACACAGCCCACTGGACCAGGTTGCTCTGAGTCCCATCCAGCCTGGCCTTGAACACTTCCATGGATGGGGCACCACAACTTCTCTGGGCAATCTGTGCCAGTACCTCACTGCCCTAGTGAAGAATTAGTTCCTAATGTCCCACAATTTCTTCCTAATAGCCAAAATAAAACCTTGTGCTAAAATATAGAGTATTCCATGAATTTGCATGTCTGCCAGGGCAGCAAAAGCTCTTTCTACTTCCTCATTTTAGATCAACACCCAGCCCCTAAATTTTATAGCCCATCTCCTTCCTTAATCCCCTTGCCTGTAACTGGACATGTTGGGAGCAATGAGGTACTGCAGACAATGCTGCACTTGTGCCTATAACCTGAAATGAGTAATTTAATCTGATTCTGCCTTGGTTTCTAAAGCAGTAAAATTACTTAACTGTCTTCCAAGCACTTGGTGGATAAGAAGCAGTGTGAAAAAAGTACACAGCACTACTGTCTACAGAGAGGGAGGAATTAAATATCTGTGAGTGGTATCCTTGAGAGATGGCTCTGCATCCAGTGGTCTGTCTCCGACTTGGTAGCAGCAGTTGGTGGGATTTTAAACAGTCAAGACACATAAACACGTTTTTACTGTAAATGTAGGTCCTGCACTGCCTAATTTTCTTTGACATTGCACAGGCATAGCCAGGAAACTAAAACATTTGTTGATGGATTTGGAGATTAAATAAACAGTGAATTATCTTCAGGATGTTAAAATGCAGAACTGACTGCCTATCCCATAATAATAAGCCAGCCCTCCCCCAGTACTTCTTGAAATGTGAGTATTTCTGCAAAAGCAGGCAGTGTGTTAGTTCACAGGGCCATTTGTTTAGTAGGTCAGAGCAGTCAGACATCTGGGCATTGGTAAAAATACATCCGACAGCTCGGTGACATCTTGCACAACTGACTGTCTGAGAGCTTCGACTGGAAGTTTATTATTTGTTAATCTCCTTTTTCAAATGAATTCCGATCATGCAGTCAGAAAACCACATGGTGGATCACAAAAACCACAATTAAAATATAACAAGCATTAATTACAATTAAAATATAGCGACTGGTGAATATTAGCCCCACTGAAAACAGATCAAGGCAAGAGGTTTGTTTCAGGCTAGGCAGACAAATGTGTCCCTGGGAATCACAGCAGACTTGGGGGAGGATTTGTTTGCCAGGAAAGAAATGCAGCCTGAGACAGATGATGGTACCTTCAGGGTACCCAAAGCCTCCAGTTCTCAGTACTGCTTAGATGGCCTGAGCACCAAAGCATTGCTTACAGACAGTGAAAAATGGAGTCACTCAGCATCCCTGAGACAAATCCAGCCTGGAGACCAAGAATGAGGGAACAATTTTTTGATTTAACCTATTTTATAACAACTGCTGCTCAGAGTGCAGCTTGAGCAAGTCCAAGCTTCCAGTTGCTGTGTCAGATTGGATTTGAAGACTGAAGTGTTTCAGATCCCACTCTGACCACTGCAGCCAGCATCACCCCAAAATTGCTATTCCATCTACCTCTGCTAATGCATTGGTGCCGATTTTCTGAGAGCAAAGAAAGCAAAGTCTCTCTTATCATACATAATGGAATTACACTGATTATGTTGATGCCTGGAGCTTGTTTTGTTTCCAAGACCCCACTGCCTCTTGTATTGGCAGTAAATCTGGACTGTACCCTCCATACAGTATTATCTTAGATTTTATATATTTTGTAGATGGGAGAGTAGAAGGGAACTGGGAAGTTTTGGAATGTTTGTATGGTAGAGACAAAAGACTAGGGCAAAGATACGAAAAAACAAATCAAAGTCAGAGCCATACCTGAGCAACCATGATCTTGGCTGCTGGAGGAGCTGAGTTTTCCCCAGTGGTGTGTGCCCACAGTGTGGGTCCTGCTCAGCCAGAACCTGTCTGTGTGCTCTGCTCTGCTACCCCCAACTTGCTGTCAGCAAATGGCACCAGAGGCACAGATGCACTGACATGTGATTAACTCAAAGAAAAACACAAAACGTACTTTTTGGAGTATGAAAAACTTGGCTTAATTATACAAAATTGACTAATACTTCTTTTTAATGTTTCTTCTTAGGGTTTTTCTGGTTCTGGTACCAGGCAGAAGTCCTACACTGATCTGCTTTGTTCTCAAGGTGCAGTAGCAACAGGGTTTAATATATAGTAACAACAAAAACTATAATTGTTAAGAGCTTATTTTCTCGTCTAAATAATCAGCAGTGGAAGAAGTTTCTGTCTCTGGGAAGTGATTAAACTGTCAGGCTTTCTGTCCAAGCAATATTCTACTAAAATACCCTGCCAGCATTTAAATTGGAGGATGCTGGCTACTGGAGGAAATGCTTTTAGGATTAATATACATAAGTGTAGCGTTAGCTATCAGCTCATGCTGGCTGCTAATAACACTGCTGCTGCTGGAACTCCGCAGTGATGAGCTATGAGATGCCTTTCCCAACAAACCTCCACCCAGCAGCAATTCTCCTGGTACCTGACCCAGCATTTCAGATCCTCTCCAAAGAATTGCAAGCTCATGGACATTGACAAATAAAGTGACGTGGTTTTACTGAGCTTTTGCAGATGTTCACAGATTCTGTCTGAGAAACAAACAGCTATTCAACTCCATCCTGCCCTGTGAGGCTCTTTCAGGCTGCATTAATGCCATTTTGGGTGGGAAGGGAGGCACCTTTGCTGGTCCCAACTCACTGGGGACTCTGGCAAAGGGGAAAAACATGCCAGGATCATGATATAATGCCATGGGGGCTGGTTCAAGGCATGTGCATTTTGTAATGGAAAAAGTGCACTTGTGGATGTGCTCAGTGCTCACAGCAACCTAAATCTGCTGAAAGAACACCATTCCTGGGAGTCTTCACAGGCAGAGGCATCCTCTGATGCATGGTGCATGGGCTGGAGTACATTATCAGTAATCAGAATCTGGACACATCTGAAAACCAACTCCTTAGGTTTTGAGGATGACTTTACATAGGTAGAGGGTAAAAATGAGGTTCAGCACTGAGCCCTCTTGCTTCCTGCTCCCCTTTCCCAGGCCCATGTGAGCTGATTGGCTTCAGGTTCAGGTTCCTTAGACAAGCTGCAGAGAGAGGGTGAGGCAGCCCTACACCATAGGCAGCCTCTGCACAGACTGACCTGTGGGTTCACCCCAGCCAGGAGCCAGCACAGCCCAGGGAGGGCAGCGTGGTTCACTTGGAGCCATCACAGTGGTACCTCTCAGTGGGGTTTCAAAGTCAAGCCCTGGGTGATGGGTTTCTGTTACTGGCTGTGGGCGTCTTCTGGAACAAACAAATACTTAAAATAAAATGCTGCCCATGCCTGCTGAACTCCAAAGACCATAAAATCTATTCCTGTAATCTGCTGAAACCAGAGCATGATTTGAAGCCTGTTCAAAGTTTGCTGAAATTACTAAGAGCCCTGCTCTGGTCTCCCTCTAACCAACACACACAATTTCTACAGGCTTTTAATCTGTTGCCTTCGGTATGACTTGGCTTCACACATGGACACTTCCAAAGCACAGGAAAAGCAAAATACCAAGTAAATGGGAGTAGCAGAAAATGTCTTTTCCAAATGCAAATACCAATCAGTCACTCCAGTGTCCAGCATTAGACAAATCTGTGCAGATGATAAATATTGTAATGAGTCTGTCCCCACAGCAAAATGAATGTCGAGCCTCAGTTGTCTAAAGCTGATAAAAAAAGCAGTCAAGCTGGTTGGTTTACAGTGTCATTGCAACCTGGGCTCACCTATGGACTGGAATGAGTTGCTTCTCAAAGTGACATTCAGTTCTAGTTCCTTCTGTGATGTTCAGTTTATTTAACCCACTTTAATCAGTCTCAGAAACACACACAGTTTATTAGAGCTGTGTCACTATACCTCAAGCTGCAAGCAGTTAGTGTAACTCTACAGAGAAGCCAGTCATCCAAGCCCCAAAGCTCTCTATACCACATAAACCATACATCAAGCAAACCAGAAATTTTAGGCAATCAGATGCCTGGGACTTTGCAAGATGAAGCCGTCAAAAGGCATTGCACAAGTCATTTCGGGATAATTAGTGCTACTGCAGTTTAAAACCCTCTGCAAATGCCTATTTTCCACAGATTATGTGCCTTTAGGCATCCTTTCCTCTGGGCAGATTATAAATTATTCCTGTGCAGCTGTAGGGACAGCCTGAGGATGCAGAAAAGCTAAGGTTGTACGTATGAGTATAAAGCTCATAAAAAGGGGATATAGCAGATTGAACCTTAATTTGCCTTCTCTTTTTCCCCCCCTGATCTGTGGGAAGGAGAGCTTGGACCTGTGTTCCACCACAGAAGACCCCATCACCATCCTCCAAATGAAAATGTCTCTCCTGCCACCCCTCCCCTGCCCACAGTGTCCCACCGCTTGTGTAGGACCCAAAGTGGTTGGTAGGAGCAGAGCAGGACCCTGTGAGACTCCCGGGGGGTCTTCCCCCTGCAGCATTGGGGTTTGAGGGTTTGGCCTGGTGTTTTGTTACCCTACCTGATAAACGTCCCTGGAAATGCACCATGGCTTCAGCATGAGCTGCAGGACCCTCAGGTTTCCAAAGCGGCAAGTCCTCAGAGCCCGGGACGTCAGGCTCCACACCAGGCTGTCCCAGCTGTAGAGCAGATCCTCAAAGCCAAAGAGCACAGCAGCCATGCCAGCACCCTGGGTGAATCACCCCAGATTCCCTGCTCGGAGGCAACCAGCTAATCCCAAGGCGCCTTATGAACTGCAAGGTTAAAGAGTCACTGAAATTTCCATCAAAGAAGGAGAATGAAAAGCAAGGGAAAAAAAAAAAACAAACCACCAAACCAAAACGGACAACAAAAACCAGCAGCCAAAATAAACTGTTTGGGGATGTGTCTTTCTCCCTTTGCATACGCCCTTCAGGATGTGGTTTCTCCCTCTGTGTATCTTCTCAAAGTGGGTCCTGCTGCACCCAAGGATGAGCAAGGAAGAGGTAAAAATACCTCTCCTGACTTAGGAAGGCATTTGCACATCCCTTGCAAAGGACTTCTTGGTAACACTGCATCACTTCCCAGCTCTCCGCTGCAGACCCAAGAAGCAAACTCGGATCCAAAGTCATCACTTTGCATGCTCAGTCCTGGGACTCCATCCAGAGGGAAGAAAAAAGCCGCTCACTCTCTGTCTGCCAGCATTCCCAAGACATTCCACTACTGGGCTTAACTCTTTCAAACACTCCCGAAGAACATCTGAGAAGGCAGTTCTGCCACATGCAACATTTTACCCTTTCATTTCGTGTGTTAACTCACCATTGCACGGTCACACTCCAGTCTTTTTCCCACCCAGCTGTCTGCTCTGGAGCCTTTTTATGTTTTGGACTCGTAAAGGAACTTAATTTTTACAAGAGAGTTATGCAACAGTCTGCAAAGCACCTTATTTACCCAAGGGGTGATATTTTGGAAAGTTAAATGGATTAAACAATGGTCTTTTAATATCAGTCTGATTCAGTTGGTGTGGAGATATTTTTAACCCTTGGTGAGCTTGCATTCATAAGGGTGGGTCGCATTTGAACAAGGCCAGGAGAAAGTTCCAGAAGAGCTGGATGCCAAAACACCCTTTTTGGTCTATGGATACAAAGATTCACTCCTGGTATCCCTTCCTAAAATAAGTATTGAGAAGAGATCAGTTCCCTGCCTGTTTCCCTGCAGGAGCAGCTTGTCTGGGTGGAGACTTCAATGCTGTCAACATCTATGATGAGTTGAGCTGAGGGAACTGGTCCATTGAGGGTGAAAATACATCACAAAGATGAGGATTTTGAAGTTCAGTTAAATCACCACAAAATCATGGAGTTAAATTGAAAGACATTTTCCAAGTAAATCTAATGAGTGCTACTTCCTATTTAATCACCAGGTGGGGAAACTGAGGTTGGAAGTATTTTTATCAAAGGCACAGTGCAAGCCAGTGCCCTTGGAGACAGCTGCCTGTCAGTGATATTTTTCACTCATTTTACTCTCCCTTCAGAGGAATGTTTGCAAAAAGGCCACAGAATTTGGAGGGAGCAGACAGGAGTCAGCTGGAGAATGCCTACATGGAGGCACTTCCTAGGAGGCACTTTTTAGAGGGGCAGGCAGGACAGCTTGAGCTGAAACCATGAGGGACCTGCACGCACTGAACTCCTAAAACTGCTGGTTTAGCAGAGGTGAGAAGGCATCATTTCCAAAAAGCCTCAAATTCTTCCCTGATTCAGCTCCCTGGACAGGGAAGGAGCAGGAATATTAATATCTGCTTGATTCTCTGTAGGTCTGTCCCACCATGACCCCATCCATAATTTGTTCTTTGAGGACTGAAGGACACGAAGTGAGCTGTGCGTCACGATAACGGCACAAGGATGCTCGTCAGCTCATTGACAGGGCAGGTGGAAGGCCACGAAAACACAGCTGCAAAATTCATGTTCTCAGCCTAATTGCTTCTTCAGGACTTCGTTTTTAGAGTGGCTTCAAAAAATATGGTAATAAAATCGTAATAATGTTTCCTTTAAACTTGTTGGGAGCTATTCATTCTGCAAAGTGCAGTTTTCCTTTCTCCTCTCCCTGTCCCTGCCTGTTTTCTTGGTGTTGAGCCTTTGCTGGAGTCTCCCTATGCTCATTCTCTCTTGGTTATTTTCCTGCCTGTAAACTCAGTAACACACTGCTTCTGTTAACAGCATTGTAGACAAGGGACCAAGAACATCTCCATTATAAAGCCTCATTTGGAAGAAAGAAATTTTATATATATCTATATCTATCTAACTTGACTAGACAATATTTGCCCCAGGCTACAGCCTGATATATAAGATCTCTGCCTGGGAGCACAAGAGAGGAAAAGAAAGAAATGTGTTTGATAAAGGAAAACAGAGGGGGGGAAAGAAACCACAGCAAGTGATTGCTCTGGGATGTGACCTAACCCCTTTGGTATTCTGGAAAGAGGAGAGGAGGGGAAATGGAGGATATGCTGCAGTTTTAAAATTAGCTGCTCCATATGTGCATCAAGTCTTTCCTAACGGCTGAAAGGAGATTTTCGGCCCCTGTCCCAGCTCGGTAATTACTCAACAGATGAGGGCAGCTCTGAAGGAGCCTTTTCACTTGGCTGATGACATAATCAGACTTTCTGAAAACAGTTCTCCTATGTATTTATTTAACTGATAGACTGGAGCAGTCTCCTTAGGAGTCACTTGAGTCTGTAGAAGGCCCAGTGAACATTTCGGTGGATAGATTTACCTTCATGATTAGAGCAGATTGTCTGGTTTCCTGCTGAGGTTTTCCTGCTGACCAGACACAAAATATTTTTTGAGAGGGTGAAAGCTGCCGGAGTACAGATTGCACATCCCACCTTGCAGGACACAAGGGAATTGCAGCCATGGAGGTTTCTTGGGTGAAGATAGCCCATCCTCTCTAGAGTCAAGGGATACTCTACCAAAAGAGCTCTTTTCAAGCAAGACACCACAGAATGTGCTCTTTCTTATCCAAAATGGTCAGAAGAGGTTATTGCTACAGGGAATGGCAGAAGAGAGGAGAAAAAATTACTGCGAATAGTCAGCTTGGCTCTTCCACTGGTGTACCCTTTGAGTAATTTCTGTAAAATCATATTATAATTTTATAAAACATGCTCAACTTCCCCTTCACTAAGGTCAATTAGGACAAAAAAAGCCCTTTGCGCTCTACATAGATCTACAGACATTTGCAGGTCTTTTCCTCTCTAATTATGCGCTGATTATTTCCCGCTGTTTCTGAGAAAATGTCAGCCAAAACATTTACTATGAAACCTCCCACGTTTTACTGACAGTCCAAAGGCTGTTACTAGGGTATAAAAATAGCTCCTTACTTCCCTTGCAAAAAAGCAAAAAACCAACCCCTCTTGAGCTGCTGTGTTGTCTCATGGGACTGTCACTGGGACTTGAAGGCGGGGGGTGGATTTCCCATCCCAAGCCCTGCAGGCATCTCCTCCTCTCTGCAGACCCTGCAAATCCCTGCTGTGCACTGGTGTAGGTGGGTGCTGCCTGCACCAGGAGCTTGAGAGACAGGTCCATGTTCACCTTTGTATATTCTGGCTTTGGAAAGAGCAGTTCAGCATCTCTCTCCAACACGCTCTAGAGTAAAGCTCTACCCACCACTTTTGGATGGGTGTGGATGTGTTTGGTTGAAAGGAGGACATGCTGGGTGGGAGGCAGTTTCCTTTGGTTTGCTGTAGACATACCAGAAACATCCTGTTTCTGCTCCACACATGGCCCCAGTGGTCCCTGCAGCTCCAGCCCAATGTGGTCTTTTAGGTTCTATTTCAAATTCATGGCCCTTTTTGATCTTTATTTCACTACAATGTAAATAGGATTAATGTTGTCAGAGCTTTGTGCCCAGAGTTCCCTTTCATGACATAGCTTCATGCTTTCTTATGTTGGACATGCTTTCTTGAGATATTAAACTAGTTGCAATTTTCTCCTTGTGCCTTAATGGTGCATCATTTTCATGTGTGATGCAATGGGAACAGTTAAGGGATGTCCCACTGCCAAGATATCAAACACATGGATGAGGATCCACCCTTCTCCCTTCACATGTGCCCAGGCAGAGCCAGGGCACTCGGTGGGGACTTACAGCAGTGACCTCCCTCCTGTAGCTGCACTGAACCACAGAGTTCCATGATTTCCAAATGGTCCTTGTGCACCAGATCCCCTTGAGAACCTGAGCCTCTGAGTGCCCTATTTCTGCCCAAGTCAAGGTGCTGTCATTCCCCATGCTGACTCATCTGGGCTTCTCTGTCTTTCCCTGCTGCCACCCAAGGAGGGATCATGGAGGGTTTCTGTCTGTTCAGTAGGAGCTTCCCAGAGTATAAGGACTGCATAGTATTAGTTCCATTTCTTGTATTTTTGTGCTTTGTCTATGTAGTGAAAGCTTTGAGGGAAGGATTTAGAAGGAACTGGGAATGGCAACTGAGTTGAAGAAGCAGATCCTGAGACCTTGAGGGCTATTATACAGCATGTATGCTCTAGGCAAAGGAAACTCTACCAAATCTAAGAGGAGTGATAATAAAGTGTAGATGTCCACAGTGGGTCTGCTGAGAGCTTTGGTCAGCTGAGAGTTGGCTCTGCATTAATTTTGGATTGCTAAAAGATTGTGACCTCAGTTTGGCTGAGCCACAACATCTGGACAATGATCGTGCCTGAACCTTTACAGACTTGTAGAGGAGGCACCAACACCCCTAGCTCGCCTCTCTGGAACTGTTAGACACTAAGTTTTTCTTGGAAATATTGGCCCAAAGATGTGCTGTCCCATGCAAACATAATGCCTGTGCCTGCATTGCTTCAGTTACCTCCTAACTCTCACCTTCCACATGCTTCCAAAACCACAGATATGAACAGCTTCCCCCTGGCCCTCTTGGTCTGCCACCACTGACAGCCCTAAAATTTTCCTGCAGAGAAAATTCAAGAAACGGAAGACTTCCCTGCTGGTTGCATTTTAGGACGAAGATTATGAGTCAGAAATCCTGGCCAATTTCCTCAAGATGTTCTCACGAGTCCATATGGCCTAAAATGTTCCATAATGAAATGAACTGCTGCTTCACAGTAATAACAGAAAGAAAATTTACTATTCCAGTCATCCACCTTGATCATAACATTTCTAAAGCTCTTTGAAAATGTAAAGTGCTCTGGTAGTGCTAAATGTTATCATTATGCCAACAGCAGCTCCTTCTGCGTAAGGCTGTTCATGTCCTCACTCCAGAGAGATTTTTATTGACTGGCAGACGAGAGTACGTCATCTCCTCAAATCATACACATTTCATTTTCTAAAGTAAGTTGCGTTAGCGATTTAACAAGGTTTAAAAACTAGGTGAATCCTATAAAGCTGGGCTTGTACTTGTCCCTAATATTCCACCAGCCAAAGTGATTTTCACTTCTACTATGCAGAAATGTGAAAGAGATTGCACAGAGCTTTGCTATTCAATCCTCTTTCTCCATGAACGCTGTGGTGAATGAGTCTGCAGGCAGGGATGTAGGTCAGGACAATGTATTAAGGAAATAGTGCAGAACAGCCGCAGAAAGTGAATGGTGAGATCTTAAATACGATTATTCACTTTGGAAACCCAAGCTTATGATTAACTCTGATCCCGCTGGGCACTGTAACGTCCTGTGACTGGGCTCTCCAATCAAAGCTGCATGTGCTTGCACATGCCCATCACCAGAAGGTTCATCTTCACCCTGCTCTCCGCTATTATGTGCATAAATGCTCTGGAGAATTATTTTTGGCCAGAAGAAAACAGAAAAAAATCACAGCCTGCTTGTGAGGCATGTATGAACAGGAAACAGCCTAGAGCTCACCTAGCAGCTGAGCTGTTTTCCTTCCATGTTATTCACCAATGTCTAAAATAGCCTCTGACAAGGTTCAGGGGTGAAACAACATGAACCTGAGACAAACCTGTGTCTGTGCCCATCAGGTGGGCACTGAATCTCAGACTGCAGATTGAACACGCCTGACTGCTCACAGAAGAAGTCACACACTTGTGCAGTTACACCCTTCTTGTTTCAAGATTTTGCTTATTCCTTTGGTGACTGGAGCAAGTGTTTGCATTTGGGGGCCAGAATTAGATGATCTCTAAGGTCCCTTCCGACCCAAACCTTTCTATGATTCTTTATGAGAGGTTCCCCTGTTATGTATGTGTTCATATAATTTTGAATTATATATTTACCTTGTGCTTCCCACCCTTTATGAGGTGATGGTCAAGCTATCCCAATGGCCTTGGCTGAGGGCTGTGGTTTGGAGGACACACTTTTTCATGTTGCAGGTGTACCTTAACTGGAAGTATTTGCCTGGGAGAGGGGACAAATCTGGTGGCTCATGAACAGGCAGTCTGCAGTTCTGCTCTATGGCATGGAGGATAATTTAATGAAGGGCAGCCTTGCTGTCCATGCAAAACAAGCCTATACACACAGCACAAATGGCCCATTGCAGCAGAACATTTTCTTACAACTTATCCTGCAGATATATTTAAGTATCTGCCTGATTCAGACCCAGTGGTAACACTCACTGCTTTCAATAACTGATACAAAGTCCTTTCTGTTCACAAACAAGGGTGAGCATTTCATTAAAAAGAAAGAGGTCAAAGGGAACATTTTAGAAAATCAGTTGTCCAGATTTCTCATGTTTGATCTTGCTTATGGGTTGGAAAGTCTGTTCCTGCCTAAAATAAAGAATGTATACTTAATTTATTCCAAAGCTCCTTATAAAAAATCATTACTAGTAAATAATGATATTGCAGATTAGGATCTAATTGTCACTGGACAGAGAGGAAGATAAGCAGGTCAAATATAACCTTCAGAGTGAAAATGAGGAGGGATCTGGTCCTATTCCAGAAAAGTCATCGTTTTCTTGAACAATATTAAAAGAGTCACATAGATTCATGGGTCTCCATTTCCTCAATAGATTAATTCACTGACATTTGTCAAGTGACATGAAATCTCAGGGAAACTGTTTCACATTAAAAAGTGAATAAGTGTTCTAGAAAGCCAACTGGTCACGTTCCATGGGAGTTACGCAACATAAAGCAGAAATACTTAAGATATCTTGGGTAGATAATGTACCCTCTATGTTGAAAGCTCCTACACTGATTATCAAAATGAGCATAACTATGGGTAAATAAATGTTCCCTGAGGTGAAGATTGGATATGTACATGTGCTCCCTGTGGGAATAGTGCTGTACACATCCAGGCAGTGCTAAATCTGTGTAGGGAGGCTGCCATGGAGGAAGAAGATGTCCCAGACCGAGCCACACTGGGCTGCTAAAACCACACAACCCTGTGTGTGCACACACTTGCACACTCACTCATGGCATCTGCACTGGGGCTGGATCACATGGGGCTCCTGGGCTGTTTCTGTTACCACAGCACAATTAATCTGCAGATGGGAAACGCAGGAGTCAACAGAGGGGGATTTCTGTATGGCAACAGATCTTCATGCTGAGAACATCTCCCCAGCTGGGACCAGTTAGACCTTCTCAGTAGAGCATAAGAGTTGACCTCTACCCTGTTTGCTCCTGAAACGCAGACCCCTGTGGCTCCTGCTAATGGAAAATCTCCATTTGTTGGAGGACAGCGCTGGATCCATGCCATCTGCAGTGATAATGCATGCACAGTTGACAGAAGAGGATAACTTGCACTTCTGTTCTGGTTGGTTTAAAACCCTGAGCAAACATCAGCTTCTATTGCCTCATGATGCACTGGGAGATTTGTACTATTGAGCTGCTACCAGGGCTGTGATGAGCAGGGACAAGAGGGCTGAAGTGCCCGTGTGGGACAGCCAGTCTGAGGCTGGCAGTCCTGACTTTCCTTTTCTCTGGTTGCTTTCTACAGCTGCGATCCCACCAGCATTTCCAGATGGGGGACTGAGCTTCAGCAGGTATAAATAGTAGCCCAGACTCCTGCAGAGGTGGAGAGAAGTTAATCAAACCCTCTCATGATCTGTCTTTTGCCATGGGGGATCCTAACTCACTGTCTGGCTTGTTTGCTCATACTTCCTGAAAAGAGGATAAAATAGATCGAAAGCTGCCGGATCGAAGAAGCAAGTCAGTCACTTCATTGTCTCTATGGACAGAGCAGACTGAAGCTGTTAAGAACTTAAAACAAAGAGGATTTACGCTCTTGATTTAGAAATTTATGACTCATTCCCATTTTGGCTGTTAGAAGCGGCTGTCATTTCCCCTGCCCCCAAAACATCCATGCCATAAAAAATAAAGCCCATAAGCTCTTTGCTGTTCTTATCTTGATGCACAAAGAATTCAAATGTTCACTGTTGCTATCTGGAGCTTTACTTCCTGTTATTAAGAAGGACATCCTAGTATTTAACAACATGAGATTTTTATTTTTTTCCCCTTCTTCAAGCCAGGCAGAAAGTCTAATGATTCTGGGGTTTGTTTCCTGCTTGTAATTAAGTAGGTCACAGCTGCAAAGCAAGAGAACAAGAAAATATTCAGATCACACAAAGCCAAAAGCTATTAAATCATTTGCAGCTGAAGGATATAGCAGATTTTCTTTTTAAAAAGAAGTCTCGAGTCTAAGGAAAACAAATATAGGAACTTTTAGGAGAATGATGAACTTGGAAGTTCTGCCCAAGCACCACAGTAGCTCAGAAAAAAAGGAGTGATCAAAACCCAGCTAATGTTGTTCACAAGTTGAATAGCCCTACGTGGTTGAAATAAATTCACTGCTTCATTGCTTAAAGCCATATATTCTACCCATGCAATCCACTTTGAACCACATGCAATATTTCCCTCATTTCTTCTGGGCAGTTTCCACCAGGCCCTCCGTGTCAGCCTGGAATGCCACACCATGTCCTCTCCTGTAGGTCCCACACACCCTCCCCAACTCCAGATGCAGCTCAGACACAGCATGATCCCTACCCAGACACGAAGATCCCCGGGGGGGCTGAAGGTCTTTTGATCTGCACTCATGATTTGTGTGGTTGTGTTGCCCTGATTTGGCTCCCACTCCACCTCTGTCTAGGACAGAGAGCTGCCCTTGGTCCCTGCACAACTGCCTGCACCCCACAGACAGTACCAGCAGTGCATGGTCCATTGCCCTTGATAAGCCATGCACACGTGGGTTGAGGAACCACCTCTGAAGGGCTCTGACAGTGGTGGTTCAGCCTTATCATGGACAGGCATCAATTGACAGAGCCATGTCACAACCTTGCAAAGCCAGGGAAAACTTCCTTCATAGGCCGAGGTGCTAGTGAGAACCAGGCACTTAAAGACAAAGTTGGTCCTAATTCACCTCATTTGGTTTATTTCAGGATTCAGGAGGAGCATAAATGGCTGCACATTTCTGTTGAGGTGCTTTTGCCTAGACCTCAGTATAAACATTCCTCCAAACCATTGCTCTGCCAAGAAGAGGGGACAGAGAGCAACAACCACCCTCACCTTCCCCAGGTACAGTACCTGGGACTATTCTGCTCCATCGTGGAAAGGAGATGAAAAAGCATACTCAGCTATGAGAACACCCTTATTAAGTGTCTGCCTTGGTCTAACGAGCAATGGAGATGTGTCCCAAATGCATCATTGCTGTAACAATGGGGCTCTTATTCTGTGCAGTGAGAGAAATGGTCTTTGGGAAGATTTATGCCTGAAGCCCACCAAAATCAACACTGAACGCAGCAGTCAGACAAGAATCACTGCCTTGGCAGGGAACACCCACTATGAATCTGTTTGATTTCAAAATAGTGTGTTTGGTTTTGTCAGAGAGTGATTAAGATATGGGTAGAATAGCTAGAATGAAAGCTTATTTCTGCTTCTATAAAAATGTGATCAAGAGAGACATAAATCTCTGCCATTATAAATTGGTGATGACCTAATGTTTATTCAAGCTCTGATTGGGAAACTTGTCATGGGAAAGAAAAGCCCATGTAGATGGTATTCTGGGCTCTGTCCCTGAGTGACCAGACGTGGTCAGTTCATTCCAGGATAAGAGAATGCGGACCTTTTTATGTTTGTATTTCTTGGCTTTGCAAGCTAGGAACTGGGAGGGAGAGTTGGTCAGTGCCTCCCCAGTGGGCAATCGTTATGAAACAGAAACAACAGGAGGTTTCTCAAAGGCTGATGCCCAGGGAATTCAAGGTCAGGCCTGCAGTCTCTCCTTGCAAAGCACTGACCTCAAGGGAGAGGGTCTGAGTGCAAGACTGAGGTGATAGATATCCTGGGCTGCACAAGATGCCTGATCCATCTTCACATGATTCAGGGTGTCTGGGTTTGTGTGTTTCCATCTGCAATGTCTCTAAAAGGAAGTGATTTCAAAAATGTGTTGCTCCCTTCCCTCTAAAATGGGGTTATTTTGCCCTGAGTCCCTTACACAGAGGAGTCCTGGGGAAAAAAGTGCTGATTTCAGAGAAAACACTAGTGCTGGGTGCCGTAAGGGATGTTCAGAGACCCCAGGGTGTCTCTTGACCTTTGCAGGAAAACATTTCTGCTGCCTACACCCTTGTTCTAGATCTTTCAGCAATTTCCCTCCCAGTCTAGGGAGGATAACAGCATTCATGGATTAGTATGAAACAAAGCTCACGAATGAAAACCTTTCAAAATACTTCTGCGACCGAGAGCCTGGCCAGCACCACAAAGTCTGCTGTGACTGATTGTCAGGAAAAGGAGGCTAGGTCATCCACTGGCATCAGCCTGATTATCTTTCCCCTGACACCATTCTCCAGAAGCTGGAGGTTGGCCCCAAGGCCACTTTAACTGCTCTCCAGTGACTGATTGGATACATTGGAATGCACTACCATAACTGTGCTTTTAAAAAAAATCAACGTCCTCTGGTTTTATGACTCTTCTTGGCCAGGTTCCCACTGGCTATAACTGAAGCAAACCCTTTTTCTCCTGCAGGAAACTGCCACTATTGGTGCATTTGAAAGTTTACGGGAGGATACACAATGGCTGCATTACAACAAAGTCCAGGATGGAAAAAGGAAGCTTTCCAACATTTCAAAGTGGAAATTATGAAAATTAGAAAGCCTCCTCCCAGTCTCTGGTGTGGTTTGCAGGCATGAGTTGGGTGGAGAGATGCTGGAGAGGGAGGAAGGGGATGTGGATCTGCACTTCCAGCTAATGGGAGCCCTGAGGTTTGATCCTGCATCAAACACTCCCAGATTTGCAGGGTGTTGGCAGTTCACCTTGGCTTTTACCCTGAAAGCATCTTGGCTGCCAAGTGGGAGCAACGGCACTGGCTGGGTCTTGCAGAGGTCTGCAGAGGATCAATGTCTGTGGAGACTTGTAATATGTAAAGTCCAATACATTATAAGGAATAATTTTAAGTTGTGGTGTAGGATTGCCAAACTCCCCTCTTGGAATAGCCTGTTTATCATATTGGCCTTGACAGATTTTCTTGGATGGTGTTTTCAAATATTGGGAACTCCAGGCTCTGCCCTCAGGCAACAGTAACAGCTTTGAAGTCAGCTCCAAGGAAAGGAGAGACTGTGAAACACTGGCAATTCAGTTTTCTTGCTTTTTTGTGCAAATCTGGACCTTTAATGAGGGTAAACTACCTGTAGGGTTTTAACCTTGATCATCCTCCTCCCCTGTCTGCAGGTGCATTAAGAGAAGACTGAAAGATAGAAAGTTACTTGTTGCCAAACCCATTCACCTTCCTAAGATTCTCCAAAGCATCATGGATAATATTACAATCCATGCAGAACAAGCCTTGTGGTAAGAGATGAACTGTGCCTATGGAATCTATAGTAAATGGGTTAATAAAAGCAAGATGCTGGAGAGCTTTTTTGGATTACTGTGGAGGATGGAATGGACACTGGCATTCTCCACTCTGAATAGTGACAATTTCTCATGGATCACATTGATCAGGGGAGCTCACTGACCTGTGCTCTTCCCCTGAGCTTCCGACAGTGCTCTTACCCAGGCAAACCTCAGCATCTTTTTCACATAGAGTAAATATATGGGCATGTAGGCAGAGAAACTGACATGAGACACACATCTCTTTGAATGTCAAATTAAACCTATCCTGCAGAGAAGGACAGGCATTTGGAGAGGGTGCAAGCATGGGATCCAGTCCCTTTCATACCTCCCCAGCTGCCCTGTTCTCAGGTGAGGTATCTGGCCTTTTATCAAGCCACTGGTGCAGACTCAGTGATCTGCTTCTGGTGCCCACAGCCTGAAAGCATCTAAATATGGGACACTATTCCAGAATATGGTCATGGATCTGTCCTTCAGAGCAGGTTCAGACATTGCCTCAGGCTTTCTGAAGACAGATGTCTCCAAAAGAAACAGTGAGCACTACGAGCCCCCCCAAAAAACTCAAAGACAGAATATGTTAAAAGTGAACAACTGTTTCTGTAGACACAGCCTCAAGGACGCAGAGAGCTGGCTGGAGCACAGGGCTCTGCTGCTTGGCACCTGCCCTGCATCTGCTCCAGTCATACATGTAGAGTCACAGAATTATTATGACTGGAAAAGACCTCTAAGATCATCAAGCTTAAATGTTAACCCAGAACCACCGTGTTTGCCATGAAACCATGTCCCCAAGTACCAAATCCACAAGCCTTTTGAACACTTCCATTGATTGTGATTCTACCACTTCCCTGAGCAGACTGTTTCTATGCCTGACCAACCTTTTGGGGAAAAAATTTGTCCTAGTATCCTGTCTAAACCTACCCTGGTTCAACTTGGTGGACAAGGTCTGTGAAGATATTGGGATGAGTTGTCACCAGAAGACACACATTACTCTATTTTCTTTGACTAATGAAGAGTCCTAAAACAGTAATAAAAATTATTATGGTTTCATGATTAACTTGTAAATGCAGGCTGGCTGAAGGTACAGTTGGAAAGAAGCCAACATGAGGAACACACACTAGTAAAGACACCAACCCCTAACTTTAATCTCTCTTAGTTGAATTTTTCCAAAACACATCTCATCCCATCACTCCTCTGTTGGGAGCTGGCAGGGTGGAAACTCCCTGTGGCAGGAACTTTTGAGTAAGGCTGATTTGATTCGCTCTTGCAGGGATTTCTATTCTCAACTAAAATGGTGAAACTGTAAAATGGTACTTGTTCTGCACATAGATGCCCAAAGGCTAGATGCTTAGTGCACCAACATTAATTGCAGGTTATCAGTCCTTAGCTATTTTACACAGAGTTTACCTAATCTGTGTTGATGCAAAACTTGGAGAGAAAATAGATACCCGTGGTCCCACCCCATCAAGATTGGTGGCTTTTATAGAGGGAGTACTGGAAACTAAAATGATTTTCAACCTCAATTAAGAAGCTTGCTCACTTATTTTAAAGCATGCACAACCCTAATTGCACCTTCTAAATATATTCCAGAAATACAGCTGGATTGTAGAGAGTGTGCGGGTGACTAAATGGCGTCATTTGCAGTCCATTATCTTTCTAGAAGCTTTTCATGTGCAATCTCTGGGAAGTGGAGACTAATTGTACTCCTTGCTTATGCAATTGGGAGAGTGTGAAACTTTGGTCGGAGAAAAAAATTAAAGTGTAAGAGTCATTCATATTCATTTTTGTGTGGAATGAAAAATCACCATTTCTTTGAAGCCATTAGAATGACTGAGACAATGAGGATAGTATATACTTCACCAGGAAATAGGCAAAGCTCAGACAGGAAGTTTGGCCAGCAGTTTGGAAATGTGTTTGAAATCTCAATCCAACTTTCTGAAATTGAGTCAGCAAAATAGGAACTGTGTGACTCACTACCTACACAACAGATTCCCTTTTGGGCAGAACAGCCTTTTCCATGATTTCCATCAGGCTGGCTGGGGAGGCCCTGGTGCTTGTGAGCATCACTGAAGTCACTTCTGGTGTTTAACAGGCTTGTGTTGGTGTCTGGTCTGCACCAAAGAAGGTTTTAGAGTGAAGATGGAAAAGATCTATGAAGGGTAAATTTGCTGCTCATCCACTGTTTGGTTTTGATTTTTTTTTTCCAAACACTGACATTATCCTGGCTTAAATGGATGAAAAGATTGATCAAGAAATTAAGAACTAGAAAAAGGCACGTGCCATACCTTGCACTTGATGTCTGAAGATGCTGTTAGTTCAGGAAATTGTTGAAGCAACATTCAAGCAATCCCTTGTACAGATCAGGAACTGATAAAGTCTGAAGACTTTCTATGTCTGGACTTTAAAACACAGCTGAAGGCATGTCTAAGCCCTTCCAGGGATAAGTCCTGGCTAGAAGATGAGTTAGGACTAGGACTTTAGGTTGGGACAGGTTGGAAGGTGTTTCAAACACCCAAACTGCCACTTTGCATTATCTATCCCTGCCTGACCTTGCAAGAAACACAGTCTCTGAACTGAAAAGCCCTTCCAGGAACCTCCACTTTTGGGTGGTAAGTTCTTGCCTTCTGGTTTATGGAGGGAAATTAAACCTGGTACTAAACCACCACAAATTCTGAGTTTGGGGCTGCTGCTGGGAGTGTGATCATGGTACCAGCTACCTGAAAAAGCCCTTTGAGCAGGCTTATCAGCCAAAAGGATCCATGAACCAGAGGAGCCTTCTCACACCCCTGAAGTTTTGTAACTGGATTCACATGATTCCCCCCTTCCCTTCACCCAAATCCAAAACATTTGGCTCATTTCTGTCTCCCAGCCTCTGTCCCTGGGCTTGCCCTTGCTTTGCTCCTTGGCCTTTCTGTCCCAGTGTTTGGCCAAAGTGAAGGCAACAAATGCCAATTTGTAATGAAAAAAGCTTTTCATTTTCTCATCAAAATAAGAATCTGAAGTGCTGGAAATTTCAAAGCAGAACCTCTGCTCGTGAGGTCTCCAGGCCTTGAGAGCGCTCGATAATTCAATTAAGCTCCAACCATTTGAAAGCCAATTTGAGCAGTATCCTGGTTCCAAATTCTTCAGAGTTCACCAGTCACTATCCATTAGCCTCTGCCATGCTCTTACCTCTTGCACTGTTAACCTGCATGCATTTGGGGGGGATGAAGTCTGGCACAGCTCCTGATCCGTTTCACAGAGAAGTCTATTTTGATTTGTTACACCTTTTAGAAGTGTCACTAAATATTATAACTTCCAGACACCTGAGAGGTGCACTAAGCATTTATCTGTCTAGGTAGAGCTCAAATTAAACCAATTCCTCCAAAATACTTGTGAACAGGTCAGAAGAGATAAAGCTCAGATGAAGCAGATAAAATTGATGTTTCGGCAGTCACAAGTGATTATATCAGAGCATTACACAGGTGACAGCTTTGCTACTTAAGATTAGCCTTTTATTAATTTTTTTTTAAATTTGGTACAATTATTTGGCTATAGGGACGGTGAATAATTTTTTGTCACCTTGAGACTTGTGTAACTTCCAGAAAACACCTAAGACAACAGGAGTTCCTTCCTTCAAGGTCTTTCTTCTGTCTTTGGCAACTTCTGCACTCAAATATCTACTCTTTGTTATCTATGATATCTGAGTAACTCTGCTGTCACCTCTGCAGTCTATCAGATTAGTAGTGATGCTGTCAAGGTAAGAGACCCGTCCAAAAACTGTCAGTGAAGGTGCTAAGCAAAGGGCTGCAGGACCTGCATGCCAGTGTAAGAGATTTCAAGGAAATAGTGTGAACTGGAAAGATCAACTTCCCTTGGAGCACTTGCTCAGTCATGGTGTCAGAGCGAGTGCTCACAGCATCACTCACAGAGTTTGCACGAAGGGCTCCAAGGGCCAGGGTCACTCCTCCGTGAATGCTGCAAGGTCTGTCTGTTCCACCCCGCTGGACCCTGCAGCCCTCAGTGAGAGAGGTTTCCCACCACTCTGCTCTTGAATCCATGCTGGAAAAATTATTAGTAACAAGCTGAATGCTGAATTATGCTTTGTCTACTAGAGAAAGAAAGTCAGTAGCTCAGAATAATAAAAGTGCTGGTAGGTTTGTACAGCAGCAAGACATATTGGAACTCTTTTGCTGGGTTTGCTTGGAGGCAATCTCCTCTCTTGCCAAAAGCAAAGGTCGCCATAAGCTGCAGAGTAGCGTGGGAAAACCTGCTTCAGACTTGGCCTGCAGAGCAGAAAGACTGACTTTTTTTCAGCCCTGGGTTCTCTCTTCTCAAGAGAAATTTATTTATAGGAGGAGTGATGTTTCCTGCTGCATTCTTAACGTGCTTGCAGCTTGGGATAAGAACATGGGAGCTTTGTCTTCTGCCATCTGTTTTCTATGGCAATAAATATCCATTTACGGATTTGTCTCTGCCTGGTGTGTTTTAAAGTCATGATACGAGTGAGTGTTCATGGATATCCATTCAGAGAGGAAGTGTCATAGGTAAATAGCAGTCCCAGCTCCGTGCTAGTATAGATTTACATTTGTGTAATGGACAGTGGAGCTGTGGCATGTGGCTTTGGCTGCATTTTTTAATCTTATCTTCTTTGGAAGCACAAGAAATAAAAAAGCAATCTGGACTAAATTCCTGCTGAGCTGCAAGCATCCACTGACACAACTGGGCACGAGGCCTTTAATTTACCATAGCTGAGAACTGGGACCTAAAGCTGAGGCACAAACTGCAAAACCCAATTTAAAATGGCTTTTCCAGCCAGACCTCTCCCAGCTTGATTAGTTTCTTACAGCACTTCATTTCGCCTGGAGATGGCATTCCTTTTTACACTGCCTCTGTAGTGCCAGGCTTTGAGCCTCAAAGGCAGAAGAGAGGGCAGACTTGGTCCTTTTTAATACAAGAAAGCTGCATGCTTTCTGTGGGCTTTCTAACTCAAAAAAACAATGCCTTGTGTTTGTGGTGAGAAACATTCCTGTGGCTGGAAAATAGCCAGTGAGGTCTTGAGAGAAGGAATAAATTGTGCTCTTCCTTACCAGTGCCTTGAAGCAGCAGAAAGAGATCTGTGGATGGTGCTAGGCATTTGTTAGACATTAGCAGGACTCTATTCATCTTCCTCTCGCACACATCCGCAGCACATGGATATAACATAGCTGGGAGGCATAAACCGTCTCACATCAATAATGCAAAGGGAGAAGGGACTGCATGTTTAACATGCTGGGGGTGGAAGACCCAGAGAAGGAAGATCTGGTGGGGAGGGCTCTGTGTTGGGAAATGCTGTGTTAGGGACAGGATTCACGTCTCCTGGGGCTTTTTTGGGGGGGTCCTCTTCTGACCAAGGTGTATGTGCTGGTTAAAGTAGAGCTGGCTGCAGTTTAAGGAGTTGTTAAATCAGTCAAACATGAGTTCAGAGGACCTCCTTTGCAACCTCCACACAGTATTTTTGCTGCCTTTGCAGTGATCCCAAATGTCACCCCAAGTGCTGGTCAGGATGGAAACATCTCATAGACATTGGCATTGAATTAGATGAACCCAACCCATGCCTCAGTCCTGACACCAGCTCCTGGTGTTCCCTGTGGCACAAAGCACAAAGCTTAATTCTGCCTCAGCTGACATGTCTGGTGGTCTCTGTGTCATACCTACTAATATTTAGCACTGCCCTTTTTCCCTTGGGCTTGTAAAAGCCTTTGTAAAGCCCTATTTTCTGCTGGGTGTGTGCCGTGCATTGCACAGACCTCTCACATCTCAGTCTTTGCATGTGAAACCTGCTCACTCAGGACTGTATTTCAGCCTATTTCACTGCTGCAGTGGGATTTTGTGGACTCTGAGCTTAGAAACAGATTTCGTGTAGTTTCAGGACCCTAAGTGCAGGGGATTTGCCCTGCCAGCTCTAGCTGGTGGGGGGCTCCTGGCAGAGAGAACACAATTCATCCTCCAGCCAGGCTGACCACAGCCTCGTGGGTCAGATGGCTGATGGGGCACTTCTGTGACGAGGCAGAGAGAAAAACGGCAAGGACAAAGAACAAAAAGGAAGTGGTTGCAAAAGCCATCCCATCAAATTCTCTGGCAACCCTTATAGCAAGGCTCCAGCATCTGCCTGAGAAGCCTAAACTACCCCAACCTTAGGTCAAGAAGTGGGAAGGAGAGAAATAAACTGTGGATGTGAGTGAAAATAAAACAACACAACCACCCTGACAGTGTCACTTGGGCTGTGTGTGGAGCTGTTAGGTCTGTACACACTGTAAAGACCCCTGCAGTGCTGGCCATCCTTATGTAGCTGTTCTTGCCTCCTATATAAGTACCAACATTCTCCAACACCTCCTTCTGAAGGCACTTCTGTGCTCTGCCTTGCTCCCCACCATGGGGTTACCTCCTGGAAACACCCTGTGAGAGTGCTGCTGGTTTTCACACCTCTCCATCACATGGAGTAATGCACAGAGGGGCAGCTGTTGCTCAGGCAGGTCAGTATGGATAACGTTTCCAAAGGATGTGTGCATGCACAGAGGAGAGCGAGCTTACATTTTCTGCACTGTTGTATGTCTCTCAAATAGTGACAGGAAAAGGGCGGGGGTTGGTTTTAAATAAAAAGAGAAGAGATTTAAATTAGATGTTAGGAAAGGACCTTTTGCTGTGAGGGTGGTGAGCCCCTGGCACAGGTTGCCCAGGGAAGCTGTGGATGCCTCATCCCTGGGAGTGTTCAGGGCCAGGTTGCATGGGGTCCTGAGAAACCTGATGTAGTGTGTGGCATCCTGCCCATGGTGGGGGGAGTCAGAATGAGGCGATCTTTAAGGGCCCTTCCAACCCAAACATTCTACAGTTTTATGATTTGTCTCTAGACTACTCAGCCTCAGGCACAGCCTGCATAAAACCATGAGCCTCTCCAGACGCGGAGGGACCCCCTGTGGCCATCAGCAGCAGAGGACAGTGGCCCTGCAGCAGCTGAGAGCTCAGTCTGGATGAAAAACCATCTGTCACCTTGCAGGAAGCCACCTTGGAAGGGGACACCACACTCTGCCTCCCCACACTCTCAACAGCAGCTGCAAACCACCAGATTCCAGCCCTGGTCCAGCGGCAGCGGTGCCAGGCAAGGAACAGGGGCTAAACAAAACCTGACCCAAGGCAGGTTAAGGCATCAGGGCTGTCCGCCCTGGGCCCCTCTCAGAACCAACATCTTGAACCACAAAGCCCAAATTTACCGGGAGGGACATTTCTGAATGCTCTCCAAAACAACAAGCCACAATCAAACAATAGCAGACCAAAGCTGTGTGAATAATTGATTATCTTTGGTTTGCTTGACGGACTGGAAAGGCAAAGGAAGTATTTTTCAGGTTGACACAAAGTTATTCTGCTTTCTCTTCTGCCAAATGGAGGAGAAAGAAAAACAAACAACAAAAAGGCTTTGTGTTTAACCAAAACATTTTTGAACAGCTTTTGATTTTTGAGATTTTTCTCGTATTCCTTAAAAAAAGAAGGAATTTTTCTAAATTAAATTAAACTCTTTTTGAAAGAAAAATGCAGAAAAAATTGGTTTGAAATGTACAAAAGCAGATTTTTTTTTTTTTTTTTTCGAGTGCAACAGACTTGAAGTAAACTCACAGGTGGCTTCCTCTTCAGCCAGACTGCTTTTTGGCAAAACAGATGCCTCAAGCAAAGTTTTTCCTTCTTCCTGAGTGAAAAGACCAACTCTGATCCACTCTGGGCTTCTGGAGCTTCTACACTTGCCACCAGTGAGTGCAGCACCCCTTGCCCACCCGTAGGGCACTCAACCCAAACCCCTGAGGGCAGGATTGAGCAGAGGGTGCCTGGTCCCTTGAGCCAACCACTGTATCGGGGGATATCAGCAGTGACAAGCTGGGAGATGAGTGTTTGTGCAAGGTGTCCCTGTGCCCTGGAGGGCTGTGTTGCCCCTGCCAGCTCTGTCAGAGGCAGCACACCAGGCAAAGGCAGCCTGAAAGCACCTGGGGTGTGCCAGATGTGTGCTCAGTGTGCGCTCTGTGGGTGTCCAGCACGCTCTGAGCTGAGCCCCCTGTCCCAGCCACTGCTTCTTTGCCAGCCCATCAATCTTCCAAGTGCCCCTGGTTCCCTGGGCACTGCTGCTAGGGTGATGTGCTTCCAAGTAAGTAATGACACTATTGCAGTTTCCCCAGGACCCCCTGCTATTCCCGCTGCAGCAGGAAAGCAGCAGCATTGCCTTGGCTGTCCAGGGCTATCCTGTGGTGTCACTTCAGCTGACACTGATTAGAGAGACTGTGCACTGCAGAGCTCTCATTGCCACCAGTGCTCGCTGCACATCTCAGCTGGGACAGACACCAGTGGGCATCTCCATCTGTGCTCACTTACACAGAGCCCTTCCACACCACCCTGAGCTTTCCTCCAGTGTTCATTATTTGACATTTATTACTACTACTACTACTACTATTATTATTATTATTATTATTATTATTATTATTATTATTATTATTATTATCTTGAGGCTGCCATCTGCCATCACGCTGTCTCAGTGAGTACTGATTATTTGAAACTATTTTTTCCCCAGAAATTATTTCCCCCAACTATTGCCACAGAGTCTTTAGTTACATTTGTTGTATGTTATCTTACAGTTCCTTCTGGCACCAATTTCCACTCTAAGTTACCACACAGCCACTGACAAATATTAATTCCCATTCATCAGCACACAGGTCCCACCAACAGTAATTCCTACCATGGCACACAGCACTGGCAATTTCTTCACACCATGACATAATCCCTATTAGTTCTGACTGCTAACAGGACAGATAACTGCTATCAAATGATAGCCTCCTCATCCTCTGGGCATGCATTCAGGACAAAGAAATCATGGCTTACCCTTTCCACACTGCGTCTCCTCAGTGATCCATATGGTATTTTGAATAAAAGTCTTCGGGTCCTACCCGGAGTCACAGCTGTCTGTACTACCATAGTGCAGAGCTAACTCGTGTGTGTGAGTGTGTGTGAGAGAGAGAGAGTTCACAGCGCACACAGGCTTCCCCTGAAATAACTTACAGTCTCATCTAGATTTCCCAACTATCGAATAGCTGAGTGGGTTTTCACATCAGACCATATGAGTCAAGATGTGGCTTGTTTGAAAGAAGGAGGGGGGAAATGGGGAAAAAATAAATAAAAAAAGGAAGCCCCAAGTCTTGTAACCTTAACAACATGCTTCAAGCAGCGTATCTTTAGCTTCCTTCTGTTTCTTGGTGTAGTTTGCTCAGCAGGATAGCTGTGCCATAGAGGTGGAAGAATTAAGCTTCTGGGGAGAATGTTCTGAAAACGTCAAGCCCGCTTCTTGTTGCTACAGATGGTAACCAGGTCAGTTGTCTAATCAAAGCTCTATCTGAGTTATTATACGTTTTGCCATGTGACTGCAGACCCCTCTGGTTTGCTGTACAGTAGATCACATGTTCACCTTAAAAAGAATATCTGGTGTATCACCATCTGGTGCAGAGATTAATGTTAATTCCTGGGTTGAGATATTCCTCTCTCCTAGATGTTGGAAAGCACAGAGCCAGAGCAGAGGGGAGCCCCTCTGGGTTGCTCAGCTGAACTGAGCACTCACAGATCCAGGGTCTGTGTGGCACAGAGCAGCACATGCAGCAGGACAGAGAACAGGCAGGACCACTCACACTCACGTCCCTACACATCCACATCAGCGAGAGCCTGATGGGTGATGCCTGCAGCTTCTGTGTGTTACTCACTTACACAAATGGTTACGTTACAGTCTGTAACTGTGAAGTGTTACTTCACAAAGTCACTCTCAATGGCTACTTCTTTTTTTTTCTCCTATAAAACCGCTTTAGAGAGAGGGTGGTGTTTTCTTTCTCTGTAAGAAAAGTTTGAAAATTTATTTACACTCTAAATTGTACACACATGCTTTGGAGAGGGGAAAAATACTTCCCCTTCCCACAGTCTTTCTATAACACCAAGAGCTGTCCTAAAGCAGCCAGGTATAATCCTGTGCCTTTAAAAGAAAGTGTTTTAGATGTTGTGTTCATTTCCATACTCTGCTAGAGGTATTGGTCCACATGCCATTTAGAGTTAATGTGTGCAAAGTGGGAGCTTCTCAACCCAGCAATTCCTTAGTGGTACTCTGAATTTGCCCAGTAAAATGGAAAAGATGTTGGCCCGTGTTCTTTTCCTTGAAGCAGTCTAGCTGGGAGAGCAAAAATCTGCTGAGTTGGAGAGCCAATCCCTTCCTCCATGTATTGTTCTCATTTTAATGCAAAACTAAAAATACTTTGTTTTGATCCAAGTCCAAAAGCTGGGATGAAGGTGTTAGGGACATGACATTAAAGCAAACATTTCAAATAAAAAAGAGAAACTCCGTATCTGCTCAGCATATGCACATGCATTAAAACCAAAGGAAAAAAAAAACCTGCAGCTTGATGTGGGAAACTCTAAACATTGAAACAATTGGCCTTTGTTCATAATTAGTTCCATGTGTCTCTTGCCAAAGAAAGAGACAGGAAAAGATGGAAATATCTTAAGCATGACTGACTTATACAGGTTCTTTATGTGGAATAGGTGTACAGTTAGGGTCTTTGCTTCTTGCAGGTTTTTTATGACTGTTCATGCCCCCCTCCCCGCTATCTCACAGCCTGCCTACCTCTTTTTTTTCAAGCATGAAGTGGTTGGCATTTCCCACGGGGAACCTTTGCCTGCATCAGCAGAGCCCCTGGGGAACAACTGCTGGGGAAAGAGGGCAAAGGTGGTAGCAATCAGCCTTGCTGGGAGCTTTTCCTGAATAAAAGCTGAGTCACGCCTGAGTCAGGACCTCGGGGATGAATGTTTCATACAAGAGCAGAGTAGCAAAGATGTCCCTGCTCGCCCGATCCGAAGCCCTGGGTGGGGCTCCTGCCCACACCAGCCCCCTACCCCGGGAGCTCTCATATTCCTGCAAGCATGTTCTCCTTCCTGCAGGTCCAGCTCATGGAAAAAACAGCTCTGTAGATAGAAATTTATCCACTAGAGGGGACAAAGAGCCATCACACACATGGAGATGTGTCTGTAAGCCATCAGGCCCCAGGACCGGGCACAGACAGTCCAGTGGTACCAGCATGAAACACCACACACTGATTATCTCCATAGGGGAAAGGGGAGCATTCATTCAGTCATTTGCACAAACCACGGGTTTTTTTTTGGCCTGGATTTTTAGGTCTTGCCAATGAAATGCAAATCTCTGTATTGCTCAAGGCAGCTGAATAATAATAAAAATATTCTTTACAGGAAACCTCTTGCACATGTGAAAAGTAGAAGAAACCCATCAATTCACATGTTACTGGAACCAGTTCCAATAACATCCCTGTATATCCCACTGGGCCTGACTCCTTGCTCCCTCACTGTGCTGCACCCCAGGCACAAATCTACAGGTACCCTCCTTGTAAATCTGGAGATCTGGACCACTCTGACACCGTCTTCTGTCTCATTCCTCATTTCCCAGGTGGTATGAACCTGGAGACAGGAGGCCAAACCTTAATCACCAGGACTGTGGAAACCACCCAGGAGGATGAGATGTCGGCTTTATATTTTTTGTTCAAAGCATATTGGTAGGCAGCTGTATAGGGCAGTCTACTAGAATTCATTTGATAGGTTGCCTATGTAAAACATGCTCCCATGAGGGTTTTTCTAGTTGTTCCCAGAGGGTGATTGGGTGTTTGTGGCAGTCATAAACACATCCAAGGGTACTTCAGCCTATAAAATTCTGATTTTGCCTCTGGAGAGCCCCCTTTTCCATTTAGGTGTCTGCAGATGCAGATTAAGATCACCAGGCTCATCACTGAGGCTTCACTTAACTGCGTGGTCCGCAGAGACAATCTCCAACTGAACAGCACAGTAGGAAATAAACCCCCAAATATTCTAAGGGAACATCCTGGCCTTGTCCCCACAGACCCTCAGAAGGGACACACTTCTGTATTTACTAACTGCTGAAAGGCAAAGCTCTTTAAAGCAGTGGATGCTTTTCAGTACTAATTGCAGGCTGCCAGGAACAGTGGTTTGTGGTAACAATGCATCAGAGGAAAGTATATCCAATGGATTGCTGTTTGGACTAGGTTTCTCTTTTGGTCTTTAATGAAAAGGAGCGAAGAATCATTTACTGCTGCAAAGCGTGTCTTATATTTGCAACACAGGAGTCAAGTTTCAAGTCAGGGTACTCCCAGCAGAGTTCAGTGAATGGAAACCAGTGACAGCAGTGGCACAGACTGAAATGCAGTGAGTGGTATCTATCAGATCTGTCAATAAGACATTGTACTGTAAAATTAAAAAGTCGCTTGGTACAGAAAAACCCACTTAGGTTTGGTATTCTATGAAGACACAAGTATGGCAACAGGATGAGGGGAAAATAAGGAAAATTTGCAGCTCCTGGCAGTATTTTCCACCCTGGATGATATCTATGGTCTGTCAGTAGCAAAGCCAAATTTTTCCCTGGAGTGCTGATAGGGAAACCACTTCTATTTGAGTTCTTTAGCAGCTCCTATTAATCTTTGTGGGATTTCTTACTTCCCACTGCAAGCAATCCTCCCTAGCTATTTTGTTGGAAAGATGAGGAGAACAGAGCTTCCACAGAGCTCTGGGGCTGCAAACCCTACAGTGACTTAGCTTATATTTTATTGCACTCACAATCAGAGTGCAAAGGAAATTGCCTTGTTGGGAGTGAAAGATGTGCAGAGGTTGTCATTGCAAATCCAGCTTGCCTTTGATTTTAAAAAAGCTAAACAATTTTCCAGTCTTACCTGGTGTTTTACAGAAAAATGTTATGATCAGTCTAGCCTGGGGAGGGATGTGGGAAAACACACCGGGTGCAGCTCCAGTCCCATATGAGTCCTTTCCATCAGAGCTGGCAATAACCCAGCAGCTTGCAGGGGTGAGAGAGAGAGGCTGCTTGTGGTCCCCAGCCACAGAAGGCCTGGGGGCTTCGCCTGCATGTGGCAGGGCTGTGTCACATCAGGGGCCACATGCACCATCCTGTCCCTGTTTCTCCTGGGCAAGCAGTGCCTTTGCTGAGTGCAGCTACCCAGGCTGAAAATGAAGGTCAGCCCCACACTTGAAGAGAGATCTGTGCTTTGTTTCACTCTGTTTCAGTGCTCTGGTTTGTGCAGTGATCAACTTGACATTGGACCGCACATGCAGGATGTTCATCACTTGTACCAACAAAGACCATGGGGTGTAGCAATGAGAAATTTGGGCTCCTGTCACAAATTTACATCGTGCTGTGGCACAGTTGGTTAGCCATCTACAGTTCACAGATATGTTAGCAGGTCTGACTAGCATAAGCCTAATCAGAAGCCCAGAACCAAGCCCTTCTGGACTCACAGAAGCTCATATCTGATGCACATTGCTGGAGGTTGACACAGAATGTCATGTCAGGTGTTCCTAAATGGCCTCATTCATAAATATCCACACGGCTGCTCATCAGTGGCTTTGTGCACCTCAGCCCTGGGTGTTCATGGGGAATGGCTGCCAGAGCAGAGCGTGAAGCCCAGGATGTCACCTGCTGAGCCTGCACCTAGCCAAGCACTCAGACCTATCAGCTGCTGTGTGCACCAAACCAGCAAGTTCTTGGCACAGCCCCTACTGAAAATCATGGCACAGACACCCCAGGAAATATCTTCAGGAAAGAGGACAGAGCAACCTGCACTCTTCCTCTTGCCCTCCTGGCACCAGTCAGGCTCTCCCAGAGCAGCGTCCATCCCACCTCCAGTTCTCCTCTGCATCCTCTGACCTCTCTGTGGTCCTTGCTGGGGATAGTGGTTCCAGTCTCTGAGCATCCAGGCAGATGGGCTCCTGGGAAACCCTGTCCAGAAGAACAGCAGCAGATAGCAAGCAGGGCCTCTGCTAGATGGAAGGACATTTCCCTTGGGTTTTAGTGTGCTGGCAGGTCAGCTCTTTTCCCACATAACTCAGAGAGACAGTAATTAATTAGGGAGGGAACTCGCCTGACCCCACTGCCCTGGAGACACACCCCTGTAAACACCACGGAGGGATCGAAGGGGCCACCTCTGACTTCCAGGGCTAATATAAACAAAGGAGGAGATATTTGGCAACAATAGCACATTCCCACATGGTGGCTGTGCAGCAGAGGCGGGGTGTGATGCACACAATAGCAGGCATGTTCTTAGCTGAAGTATGACTACACAGTATTTCTACTGGGGGTCTGGTCTAAAGCCTTTGCAAATCCTGGTGACTGCAAGGAATGTGTGAATATTTGGTGTATCTCAGTATCAAATCTTAAAATGTGAGCAGGCAATTCCTGGGGAATGCCTAGCACTGCTGATTTGCTTCAGTTCCTGAAGAAATAGGGGTTTGCTCAGCACAGCATGGAAGGTACTCAGCCTTGAGCTCGATTTAAGCCTTAAACAGGATATGTGACATATGGACTATGTCAAACACTGTGAAGATGAATGCTTCTTTGTTCTGTGCAATTTTTTCTCTTTTAAAACTTCATCCTTGTTACACTGCTTTGATTAATCTTAATATATTGTGGGAAAGCATATGTGTCTGTGTGAGGGAAGGAGAGAGAGTTATGTTGCCCCAAGAGAAAGCCACATGAATAGCAGAGAGACCAACATGTCCCTAAAGAAAGAGGGGAAGCAGAAGACCCCTGAGAGATGCTACCAGGGTTTTTTTTTATGCTTTGCCAGACTTGGTAAACAGCTTCTCAGGCAAATTATGTTTTGTAGCTGAGGTCTCGCAGGCATGGAATTATGATGACTTTTCTCCAAGTGAGGAGAAAACTCTGCACAAAGCTGAAAGAGGAACCGCTAACATTGGCAAAATACAAACCCAGCTTGGTTGTGTTTTGTGTGTATTTTCTGGACAGATGAAAAAATGTGAAACGTTTGACTCTCTGGATCTTCAGTCTTGGACTCCTGGAGTCTCTCCCTGTAATTCCTATCTACGCATGCAACACCCTAACCCTGTTGTAGGAGACATCTGAAGTGGCATTTACCTCTCCTAACTTTGGTCCCTTTGTGTGAGCTTGTCACCTGGACTCCTTTTGTCACAGCTGGAAGGAAATGGGCACTTGCAAGATTTGAGGCACCAGCCCTGCTTCAGCTGCCTGCTCTGGAGGGGGCTGAATGGTACCTGAAAGTGTCAATGTCTCCCCAGCTATTACAAAACAAACATGACAACTGGCCTCACTTGGTGTGCCTTGCCAGCTCTCAGAGGTTCTCCTGAGTCCCTTGGTAGCTGTATTTAATTACCTTGTGTTTGCTAACATCCCTTTTGGTATTCACACTCCCAGCTCTTCGTTCACACTGTCTTGTGTCTGTGTGTTGTTCAGCATGGTTGACCAAGCCTAGACTGCTCCACAGAGCTCTTGTGTTCCACAAAGACTCTCTGAGGGTCATCAGCATGGCCTGACTCTCATGGGAGTGAGATGGGAGCTCTCTGCAGCTGATGGCACTGTGTGGAGGGCTGCAGCACAGCACTATGGCTTTTCTTCTGCTCCAGGACTGTCCATGGCAGCCTGGCAACTCAGATTCCTAGGCCAGGCTCAAAAAATGACTCAACAAATTCATAAAACAACATCTACTGTAGTTGTAGGCTGCTAAATTTGAAGGTACTACTTCTAGGTCTTGAAACTCTTGAGTGCAAAGAACTGGTGGTTGGAAGGTGACTGTGGGGATTGTGGTTATGCATTTACTCCCTTTTGGAGCTGTCTGCAGGGACCTGATGCTATTTGCTGGTCAAGACACGATGCTGGAATACATAATTCACTGGGAAGACCTGGTATGATTATTTTTCATTTCTCAGTTTCAGAAGTGTCTAAACAAAACCTGAGGCAAACTACCTAATTAGATCTCTTTAATAGCACAATCCTGCTAAGCAACCTCAGCTTTTATTGCAGGTCAAGGGGCCTGATTCTGCTTCTCTCCTCTACACTGGCATAACTCATGCTGACTCCAGTGGTGGAGGGTGAAGCTTTAAATCTCTTGCAAACTGGATGCTGAGGAAAAGCTGGGGGATGCTGTTGTTACCAGAGAGAAACTCATTAGGAGCTGCTTCTAAGAACCAATATCTCAGATAAATAAACACACAGAAATAGCCATTATATTGCAGGGGGTGAGGTTAGCACCCACACTCCTGCATTATGTATGATTTGTGACTGCTCCAGGTACAAACTTGCTTCTTGCTCTTCGATTAGCAAGCCCTGGCAGCCTGGAAAAGCCACAGAATTTATTGCTGCTGTAGAGGTTAATGGATCACTTTACATGTTGATAATGTCTTATTATTGCAATGGTTATTAAGAAAAATGTAACACAGACACCAGAGTCAATTGCAACTGCAAGAATGTTTGTTTGATTATGGCAGGGAGGGACTGCTGTATGCATGGCTCACGGTGCAAATGGTGGTTGAAGAAAGTTCATCAAAACCATCTTCCTGCACCCCTTCTGTCTCCAGATTGTCCTCACTCCCAGCTATGAAGATGGCTACTGTTTGCTAGTGTTGATGGCATTAGAAAATAGGAAGGTTAATGGTGTAATTGCCCAAAGGATGGACAAATTTCACTGCTATCTGTGCCAGAGCATGCTAGGACTAGATCCAAAGTCACACTTCATCCTTGGCATCAGAGATCTGTGAGACACTGTTGGTTGGATTATTCTGTGATTTCGTGGAGTCTTATACTCTGGAGGGAACAAATCACCAAACTGGGCTTCTGGAAGTTGTATTTCTACTCCTTTCTAAGTGGGACGATGGAGGAGGGTGCTGTTTAAATGGTTCCATGTCCCTCTGTCTCAGCTTCTCTATCTGTAACATGAAAAATTGTCAGTGCTGATTTTATTGTTGTTTCATTATTATTAATAAAAAGCCAGGTCAGCTAAATGCCCCTCTCTTCCCAGCTTAGTTTTAAGAGCTGGAATATGTGGGTATTGGTAGCCACCACTCCAAATCCTTACTGGGACATGATGGCCTTGTCCACCTCAGTGCCATCCCCACTGCCAAAGTCCACCAGGGAACTCTGTCTCCTGTGGTGCCATGGCCAAGGGACCTGATTCTCATTTCAGACTCTTCAGTCTTAGTGTTTGAGTCCCTCTCTTTCAAATATCCAGCTTTAGATCTGTCTGGATACAGGAGTTTGACTCAGATCTTGATTCCAGTTCATCCCAGGTTATTTCCTCTGTCTGAGTTTCATGGCCTTGATATTTTGGTGTTAGCTCTGACAGGACCTGACAATGGGGAGGGAGAGGAGCAGCTGTTTCTCTGGTTGGTGGAGGAGGCTGGAGCATGGCAAATCTGGATTACTACATCCACCTAGGGCCTCCACAGCCCCTCTCCATGCCAGAAAGCCCTCATAATTTCATCAGATACTCTCATATACATGCATGTATATGATATGCATGCAGATAGATATATTTAAAAATATATTTGAAACATTTTTACATACACATATAAAGACATATATGCATATACACATATTTTCTGTGGAGCATGGTGGGAGGAAGCCTGAGGAGCCAGCTGTGGAAATAGATGTTTACAGGAATGTAGAAGGAGCTAGGGAGTGTACTGTGGATTTAACAGGATGTGTTTGGATGGGGTCTAAGACCTCGGGAACCACTAGGGATAAATTGCCTGTTGTCTTCCAGGTGGTATCTGGAATGGGCTGGGCGCACAGGGTTCATGGTTTAAAGACTTCACCTGAAGGGGCATTGTTCCTCTCCTGGGACATCCACTACAGCTCCATCAGGCCTATCCTCAGAGTTCAGTCTCCTTTTTGAGGCCAGAGGATGTTTGACTACTTCAGGCTCACTTTCTTAACAGGATTAATATCCCTTACCCTGTTTGCTTGAAAGTCTATGTTTTTAGCAGGTCTAAAGTCACATCAATAATGCAAGGAAAAGCATTCCTCAGTGGAGTAGGCTCCACAACCCTTCTCGGTTCCAACCCCTTCCAGACATCCCATGCAAAGAGCCCCATGCATGCTGGGCATGATATATCCTGGAGGCTCACTCAACCTGTGCCTGAGGCAAGGCTTGGAAGGCAGCAAGGTTGATCCTGAGGTTTCCCTCAAAGGTCTCCTTTCACAGACTGCACAAGAATAATTAGTGTGTCCAGAGGCAAGGAGGGTTTAGCTCAGGGATGCCTTTTGCAAGCTGTGAAACAAGGATTCAGAGCCCGCATTTCATACCCAGACTTTCTCTTCCCTGCAGCACACCCGAGGGACCTGCTGAGCTTGTCCCTGCACCACCCCCCTGCTTTGGTCCCTGTCTCCCTGTCCAGCTTGTCCAGACAGCCAAGTCCCAGTTCATCAAGAGGCTTGGTAGCAGCCCGCCAGTGATGACAGCTAATTATGAAATGTCATGTCGGAGGCTTCCCTTTTATCTCATCTCATACAGCCCAGCAAAGCTCTCCAGTGCCCTTTGGAAACAGGGGAAAGGAAGTGTCAGTGCAGCACCAGCTGCTTCTCTGATAGCGGGATGACAACGCGGGGAGAACACCATGTCCTGGAAGGAAGTGGCAGCTCGTGCCATGTAGATGCAAATCTCTGGTCTCCGCAAAATGAAAGAATAGTTTAAAAAGTGTTCTCATGTAATACTAGCTTTCCAGAGGAAGTGTTTAACATATCTGCTGGCAAGGCTTGCCATCATCCCTGCAAAACTGCTGAATTCACTCCAGGTGATTTCCTGCAGGAGAATTTAGCTAAAAACCTTGTCCAGAGAAAAACTGGCCCAACCCTATAGTTTTTCTTCAGTCTGCATTACTGCAGAAGCCAAATTACATTAAGGTGTGTTAGTCTGAGCTGAGCTACGTCTCAGTTTTTGTTAGAAACTGGTGGCTGCTTCTCATTTGTTGTCTGCTATAACCTTTTCCACTGTGACAAAATGGGCTTGATGGCTTAGTACAAGCTATTAAAGGGAGCTTTGTCAGGGTCCACTGATCCGGGAATCGGTTACTGTCCCTAAGGTCCAAGAAACATTAAAACTAAGTTTCTTCCTTCAGAAAAAGAAAAGATAACTCAAGGCTCCATAGAACACAATTTCCCAATTTTGTAAGTAATCACCTGGTTTGGAGCAGTGGAGGGCACCGAAGAATTGGAAGAGGAGCATTACGGTGACAGATGGCTTCGCTCTTTCAGCAATAAACCTGACACAGATGAAGATGCATGGCATGGAGCAGACTTCAAGATCATTCCCAGGAGGGTCCTGTTACCTGGCAGTCTGCCCACAGCACATCCAGCCCCACCAGTCTGGCCCCATGCTCCCCACCAAAATACCCATCTTGCTGCAGCAAAACACTTGGTAGTGGATCAATGACCTTGGACAAATCTGGCTGCTAGAATGCTCTGTAACAGCCAGAGCATTCGCCCTTCCTTCATATTGAGTTTTGTATTTACTTTTCTGTATCCAGTACACCCAGAGGTTATTTTTAGCATTGCTAAATGAATAGGTGGTTTAAGACCAAACACAGTGGCAAGGCAAGGTGATGTATGAGTAAAGCCTGAAAACTGTGCCTGAGAGTGGTGATTCTGCGTTTGGCATTTGATCTAGGTTACCCAAAATTCTTCCTGCCTTGATTCTTAGGTAGGTTTCAGAAGAACCCAGCTAGCTGAAAACACGGTTGCTTATAAGGGAAAACCTTTTTCCTTGATTTGCATAGAGGCTAGATTAGATTCCCAGCCCTGAAGCCTGGACATGCTGCCTTGGGGTTGTACAGCCCCAGGCTCTGCAGAGCACACAGCTGTGACACTGCTGCAGTGTCCCCTGCACAATGCTGCTCACACACCCCAGCTCCTGCAGACCCAGCTGTGCTCAGCAGTGGCACAGCATGGCACTGCACAGACATGTCCCTGCATCACAATTTCAGCTGTGACCGCACTGTCCCAGCTGGGGATGTTTCACTGGGTTTCTGGAATTACAAATTTGAGAGACCAGTTCAAAACATAACCTGAGAAGAGCTCCACTGGTTTCACAAACTGAGGTCGCCTGCACCTCTGGAGAATTTGACCCACATTTTATTTGGCCAACTGTTACCCCTCATTGCAAGAAAACACCAAATACCAAACCTAAAAACTCATGAGGAGAGACATTTGGCTGGAATCAAGGCATGGACATTAAAATAGACAATGGGACATGAAGAGCCAAGAAGATGGGATTCCCTACTTCCCTGTCTTACTGGGCTGTGTGGTTCCCAGCAAGACAGGAGGCTTTTCATGCCCTTCAAACACAATCAGACAAGTGTAAGATTGTTCAGCCTCAGTCAGCTCTGTCTTTCTAGATGTTGTCAGTCTCTGAGATACTTCTTGGAGCTACCCTGTGACAAAATGCTTTAAGCACCTACTGTTCAATGACACCTGTCCCAGGAGGGTCTCAGTGTCCCAGGAGGGTCTCACTACCCCAGGTGTCAAACACCCAAGTCAGTGAAGCGATGCTGAGCTACAAATAGACCAAGAGGAATTGTGGTGCCAAGTTTATCCTACAACATTTGCAAATACTCCAAAAAAAGCACTGGCCCCTTCCCACACAGAATAACTTTCACAGAGTGCTGTGGTCATGAGAGGCAGATGTTACATCTTTGCTTGTCATGGGGATTTAAATCCTTAGGGATTTTCTCTGGGATTCATGGTACTGAGAGCTGGGAAAAGGACTTGAACCCAGAGCAGCAAACAATCATTAGGTTGATTCAGATATTATAGCCCAAAGAGATTTTCAGTATTTCATGCCCTGTGTAGAGGCTTTCACAGGGCAGCCTCCAATAATGTCCATCTACCCCTGTGGCAGCAGCCTGGGAAAGGGGTAAAGGCACTTTCCAAAGTACTGAGGGGAGATGCCAGCACAGAGAATCTTGAATCAATTTCACAGCACAGATGGACACCTCAATAACTGGACCACAGGCTAGAAATCTGGCAAGATCTCCTGTTTTTCACTTCTGTGGTTGATGCCTAAGATTCCTCATCACTAGACCCTGAAATTTGAAATATTCCATTTAAGAGATGCCAAAAATATCTTCTGAAAATTCGGAAGGTCACTTGCCATCTTATTTCTTATAGCTTGAATTCAGAGAGTACAGATCACATTGGCATGACTTTTTTTCAAAAAGAGAAATGAACTGGCAATCCCTCACTACTGTTTTCAATCCCCTCCCCCCAAAAAAACCTTCCAAAACATGACCATCTCTGACCTTTAGGCAAAACCCATCAAACTCTGTTGGAAAAGGCACGAATGTGTTTGTAAACACTTCGATATTTTTAAGAAACTTTAAAATGAGATGATGCAGACAGATTCTTATCTCAGATGTGTAGAAGAAAATCATACATTGCTTCAGTGAGCTTTGATGATCCCAAGGAAGCAATCCCAGATTAACACTGGTTTTAGTATTTGATTGATCCAGGAGTAATAAACTGGATTCTCTTGAAAACACAACTATTTTGCTTGTTCCTCCATCTCTTGCAAAATAACACAAGAGTCAAAACTCTAATCTAATAGCAGTCAAAATCCTGAAGTCAAGGACACTTGATGTCAATGCACAATTGAAATCTCTGTCAATGCAATAGTTTTACAGAGATATTCCTCAAACTGACCAAATCTGTCCTCCTTTTCACATCAAATTTGTAGATGATACACAAAACCATTGCAAAATCTATCCTGACTTGGATCTCACACTGTTACAGTTTTATATGTTATGGCTTGAAGGAGATGTCTAAACCACAAAATATTGGTAGAGCTGGATTTCACAGAGTTTATCAGGAAATGTAAAGGAATTAAGTCAATGCAACACTTTGGATATGCCATAAAATCTGTATACTGCTTTCTGGACTATTGGCATCTCACTTTAAAAAGGAAATTGTGGCTTACTTACAAACACATCCATTAGTAGGTGCTCCAGCGTCACTTCAATATCCTCTAATTTAGCTGCTAAAGTCATTGTGGAGTCAGAGGAAAGCTGTCAGAAGTCACAATCCAAGGCGTCTGTGGCCAAATCTAATTCTCAAACTGTCACAAACGAGTTTCTCACAGATAAGGAAAATCCAAGAAATCAAAACTTAACATCAGAGTCCAGATGATGCCTGGACTCGGTGCCAGCTGTCAGTCCTGCTTGCAGGACTGAGGGTTATTCCATGTGTGCAAGATGGGAGCAGAAGCTGCAATGTGTGTGCTGCCTTCCTTTCAGAGCTCCCCAGCCAGAAGCATGGAGTTATATCTGGGAAACCACAACAGAGGGAGGGAGAGACACACACAGAGGGAGAGAGAGGGGAGGAATGGAATAAACTGCCTTTGACTATGACTGATATTTATAGGACTGCTTGTTTTTGACTCCAGTCCATTTCTCTGTTCATTTCTGACCTTTCACAAATGGCCCAGCACACTGGAGCGTATTGTACAACAGGGGCAGCGGGTCCCACAGAAGTTGGCTGTGACCAGTGCTGGGCCAATTCACACAAGCACTCCATCAATAGCTCTTTGTCACAGCATACCAGGCTCTGCACTGCAGCAAGTGACAGAGGAGAGCACAGACATGTAAAAAACAAGGAAACAAAAGTTGTTTGGACACTAATTTTTTCCTAAGAGTATTAATAGATCCCCTTACCCACTCCCCAAGGCACTGGCGTGCAGTGGTGACTGCTGAGGTTATGTATGGAGGGGAATAACCCCAAATAATACTATAGGTTTGACCCTGCAAACACCGCTTCTGACACATACTGCCACCACTCAACCCCTTCAGCTCTGCAGCATCCCTGTCTCCATAGCACTTCTCAGGACTAGACCATTCCTTTTACAGTATTTATGGAAAGTTTAAAACATGATCCCAAGTGCTTGCTGTTCCTCCACACATCTGCTCCCACTTAACTCAATAGAGAAAAGGTTTCTGCTTGCTCAGCACTTTGTAGCTCTCACAGCTCTGCGTGGAGTGGGAAGGTACTGATGGACATGACCCAACCAAAGCAAAACCCAGTGGAGGTTCCCTTCAAGGATTTTTCATAATGTTAACTGGAACCAACTAGAGAGGAAACTGAGGCACAAAAAGGAGAAATACTGAAAGTCTCTTGATATGCCCAGGGCCGGTGCCAAAGTCTTCTGCATCCTAGGCAGTGCCAGGTTCATCAAACTGCCTTTCATGATGTTCACGTTGCTCAGCCAAATTATTTTTTATGCATTTGACATGTACCCACATAGTTTGAAATCTGAGAGTGAAACCTTGCATGTGATGTATTCCAGATACTGAGAAAAAAAATCCACAAGGCTGCTCTAAAGGCTTCAGAAACTGAAGACCGGTATTATTTATAAAGGTGTGAGATGGATAGAGTTGATGGAGCTTAGAGAGACCTCTAGTCATAAATTCCAACTAAATGTTCTCGGAGTTATAACTGAAATCACATTGTCAGACATGTACCATCAGCATTGGAACAGGAGCTGCCTCTGATGGCCGAGTTTTACTAGACAACAACATGATGGACCATTTTGGACATGTTATGATGGATGGCTTCAACAGCAAAGGAGGACATGTCATTCATTTTCCAGCTGGACCAACTCTCATTCACACATGGCCCTACATCAGATAATAGGTTGGCTGCTCCAGAAATAAACCCAGCACGGGAAGCTTGTCTACTGCAAAAAAGCCTGTTAATCATTCACATGTTGCCCTTTCATTAAAGCTTTGATAAAGTGTCTGTCTTCACCAGTGTGAGTGGAGGGGTGTTTTAATGAGTGTGGATCAAAGCAAAGAGGAACACATTTGGAGGGAAGGCAGTGGAAACCCAGGGAACCAGAATGCAGTAAGGCAACGAGTGAGCTGGGGTGCATGGCCACAGGGCTCACTGCAGACAGGATTTCACGTGCTCTGCTCTCTAGGAAGTGTTTGCAGAAGAAGACCTGGCTGCTGGTAAGGTCTTTGTCCTCTCCAGCATGAGTGGAAATTCAGAGATTCCAGGAATCTATGGTTTCTACACAACCAGGCTGGGTGCAAGGACACATGACTGGCCTTCTGCAGGTCCCTGGCCCACAGAAAGCAGTGTTTGGGCTGTGTCAGATGAGCCAGCAGTGGTCCAGAGGGACTGAATCATGCATTTGTCCACCTCTAACTGACCCAACTACTATCCAACCAGTCTGACCACAACAAGAACTTTACTGGAATCAAACATGTGATCGCTTCTGTCCTCCCCACCCCATTTATTACACAAAGGCTAAGTGTTAAATACTGAAATATGAAATTAAAGATTCTTTTCTGTAGGCTCCCTCTGTGCAATAGCACAGGGCAAGCATGTCACTTGTGCCCCTTGACTGTCCCTGCAGCTGCATTGTGTTGGTCACAGAGATAAACAACAGGAGACATCTTCCAGGGTCAGAACACAGTGTCCATGTGACAGACTGACTCCAACACAGACTCATTTTTGTCTTCACAAAGATGAATTTCAAGATTATTTCAAAACCGATGGAGAAAAGAGTGTCAGGCACAAGAAAATGGCTTAGGGGGACATATAATGCCTTCCCTGATGCCCACTCAAGAAACACCTGGCACTAAAAACACCACGTGCTCCACTGGTGATGGCAAGGAGGATGAATGGATTCCTGGGTTCTCACCCAGGCTCAGCTTTACATGGTCTGGTATTCCATTATTACAACAATATAGATTGATATAGCAGCTCTTAGGCTCTTGCAGTTGCAATATTCAGCTTAACAATTCTCCTGCTGATCGATATTAACTGTCTGTAGAGATGGTCAGAAGCTTGGGTAAAAATGCTCTTGCTGGGAAAAGTTGCTTTGGTGAAAGTCCTGTGCAATTTTCCTGACACCCAGACTGCAGGGCATTTTGTACTCAAAGGTATGTCTCGTTCCTTTTTTCCTTCAAATTGCTATAAAATTTCAGATTCAAAGCTAAGCACAATTGGGAAAAAACCTAAAATACAGAAAACGTGCAGAAAAGAAAAAAGAATCATGTTGTTCCAGTGATAACCAAAGCAGTTGGTGTGGCTGTGGTAAAATTATATTAATGGCGGAAACAAAAGGGCACCAAAGTGCAGAAAGTTGTTTCACTTGACCCCCTTGGAAGAGCAAACCGCAGAAATCAGAGTCACAAAATCAGATCTAAGCAGAAGAACTTCTTCAAACACATAAAAGCTCTGAATCTACCCCATTGGATCTCCTCTAGCTCTCACTTCAATGTTGCTTACCCGAAGTGACCTTTTTTATGGAGATAGCCTCTCAAATGCAGTAAACAAGAAACAGAACTTCTCTGAGCTCCCCAGGGGTTATTCCCCAAACCTCTGTGCATGTGCATTACAGGAGCACACAGAAATGAGATCGCATGTGACAATGAGAAGCTCTAACCTGGTTGATTCTTTAATGCAGTAGGTCCAAACAGTTTCTTTATTAAATCATTATTTCCATCTTTTCTAATTTCTGAGAATGTATTACTTGGCCTTTGCAAGCATGAGACCTCTTCTATTTAAAGCAGAGCATCCATCTGACAACACACCAAAGTATTTGTGCAGAACAGGATGTTCTTCTACACCCACATTTTCTCCTCACTTCCTTCCTAGTTTTCTTCAACCATTTGGGAATAAGATACCAGAAAAGAGCTCAAAAGGGGAGATTATTGTAGCATTTTTGCCAAAATGAGATTTCAGCAAAACGTGCTGTTTTTCAAAAGCCAGAATGTTATCTGAGGACACACTGGGTCCCAGAATTGTTTTCTTAGGGGAGTTACAGGGCTGAAGGTGGTTGGTGATGGTAGGAAAAAGTTGCCCTGCAAGCACTGGCTTACAAAGACAGGGGTGTTACAACAGAACAAAAAGTTTACCAAGTAAGGCTGAAAGTTGACAAGAAAGGGTTAATGAGCTGATCTGAGTTTAATTAGTCCCAGGAAGTCATGTTTGGGCCAGCCCAATTTGCAAAGATGGGAGCTGAGGAGTCCAGGGAGAACAGGAAGGCTATTTGTTCACGAGGCAAAAAACATTCCTGGGTCATGGAGCCTGCTAGGAAAGGCATCCTGGCTTCCTCCACTGCTCTAGCCAAGGGACCAAGGTTTCAGCCATGAACATGTGTGACAAATATGGGTGAAAGTCCATTTTGGGCAGTGCCTTTGCCATCCCACAAGTGTGGGATGGGCTCCAGTTCTGCTGTGGCAAGTCAGGCTGTCTTTCTATGCATCCAGCAGACAACTTTTATGAACTTTTTTGCTAGGAATAATCAAAGTGAGGATTTAAACGTTAATCCTTTTGATCTACTCCACAAGTTTTTCTACCCTTTCTCCTCTTGAGATCAACAAAGCATGAGTTCTCTTTGGGGAAGGTGAAGAGGGACATCCCATCCTCTTGGTAAACTTGGATGCCAGAGAACCATCAGCTTCCAAAACCTTCCTTCCATCTCCAGTTTTTCTTCCCACACAAAAACCTGGATGCAGGAACTGATCAACCTGACACATCCAGGTTGGATTGTGGTAATTCACTGAATCTGGAGCTGAGTGTGAAGCCTATCAGGTTCCAGCTGGCCCAGGGAGCAGCCATCTGCCCTCACCTTGGTTCATGGTGCTGTACGTCAGCCCCATCCTGCAGTAGCTTTCAATGTCATCTGAAGGCCTTGGAGGTAATTATCCAATGAATTAATTAAACTAGTGCTGCATGAAAGCCTGGACATCAGCCTATGGCTCCACCTAAAATCTCTGGTCCAGGATGAAATGCAACAGCCTCATCTGATGAAGGCATCCAGCTGTGCTATATCTCCAGACATGCAAACCTTGAATCCAAGGCAATGAGCAAGGAGATGATTTTGAGTTTTCTCCAGGGCTCTGGGTGAGGACACTCACTGCTCTACTTATTAACAGGCAGTCTGTGAAAGAGGGACAGCAGTGAGGGAGCACAGTTTGCAGGTGACACTGTGGTATTCAGGCTAGTGAGAGCAAGGGCCTGCCGAAAGATATGATGAGACTAAGTAAATGAGCAATAAAACAGCTAATTAAATTTAATGTTGCCAAATGTGAAGTAATGTTCATGGCAGGAAAAATGTTCTGAACTTCACATATAAGATTATGGGCCCTGGGCTCACTCAGGAGTAAGATACTTGGGTTATAATAATTCTATGAAACATCAGTTCATTGCTCGGTAGTGGTGGAATAAGCAAATAAAATATTAACATTTACCAAGGGGCAAATAAAAGAGACTATTAATATGCCACTGAGTCAAACCAGGGTTCACTTACATCTTGAATGTGTATACATCTTTTGATGTATAATACATCTTTTGATCCCTTTATCCCCAGAAAAGAGATAAAGATGAAGGGAAGGATTCAAGGAAAGGCAATAAAAATGATTAAATGTAAGAAAAATGACTTCTATAAAGAAATGACTGAATAAGAAGATTGGACTCTTTGGTCCAGGGGGAAAAATATGGAGAAAGAGACCTACAGAATGATGGTAAGTAACATGGAGAGGGCAAAACATTCCTTGCCTTCAAGAGCATCTCCCCATCCTAAACTGTGTGGGACAATCCTGCAGGTACACAGTGCACTGCCAGGCAGGGCTACAACACATCTGGGGCTGCTCCATGGGCCAGCTGAGGTCCCATGTGTCCGTCAGTCCTCTCACTGCTAATGGGACAGAGGAGCCACTGCTTCCCTCTGAAGGGTTTGCCAGGCTGGGGCTGGCCCGTGCTGCCAGATGAAGAATGAGCGTGGGAGTCCCATTCCTGACCTCTTGCCCGCAGTGGGATTGACATAGCTCCATAACGGAGACAAAAATGCTGCTTCCACACGACAACAAGATAAACGTTTTTATAAGGAAGTCTCCGTATGGGAGATGCCAGCAGCTCTGAGGTATTGCAGGGATGAAAAGCAATGACCAGAGTCCTGCTGCCCTGGCAGGTTTAGCACCAAGGCTTGTCCCAACCTTTTACAGCCTTTAACAGGGACATTCCTGTTTGCTTTATGAAGTGAGCTTAGAGTCAGCAAAATGGAGTCCAGATCATCCTGCCTCTGAGGAGTCCTGGGTGCTGCAGAGCACTCAGCTTTCAAGTTAAAAAAATGTGGCTATAATTTATATTTTATTGTCACTATATCCAACCAACATCTCATCTTCTTCCTGGGCATAGCTGCTGCTGGCTGACTTTTTTCACTGTCCCCATTGCATTGCTTCTCATGGGTGGTCTCTCTCTCCTTGATGGCCTCCCACAGCTCTTTGGAGCTAAGACATTGTTGTATATTCATGATTTAACTGAGTGTCCTAAAAGCCACCCTTTAGCTAAAGGCATCTGTCTCCTGTCCCTCTCACATGCGCTTTCACTTAAAGGCCACTCTGGGCAAGGGAAGGGAAACCTCAAGTTTTCTTTCTTCCAGACTTCCCTCAGGGCCAAACCAGCCACCCAAGGATGAAGGAGCCGTTTTGGCACAAATAAGCTGAGTGGGTGTTGTTTAGATGGGTTTTGTCTCTTTCAAGTGGAGAGAGAAGGCTTTGGTTGAAGAGAACATGGAGAACACAGAGGAATCAGAGTCTCCTAGTTTGGCAGTGCATGCCCAAATCTGCCTTGCATGGCAGCAACCTACATCACAATCCACCTGCCCAAGTCACAGCAAGAGAAATGCACATTTTAAATGCTCTTGATAAACCCTCCCCTTTCCTAATCCCACTCCCCACAATTCAATGTCCCACCGACTTCTTCCCTTGCTTTCCTGAAGCACCATCCATTTGTCTCTGGGGTCTCCCATGTCTCAAGGTGACCTGCTGGGCAGAGCTGCTGCAGTGGCACCACTTCCCTGGGAGATGGCTGAGCCATGCACACTCTCGGAGATGTCCAGATGCCATTGAGCCACATGAGCCCATTATTTAGCTCTCTGTGAGGGATCCCACTTCAGCTTCCCTCCTTGATGTAGCAAATCAGCTGCATTATTAAAATGATTAAAAATAGACTGAGCTTGCCTGAGACTGCATCTATAATGGATCAATTGCTTTTTATACATTTTTTGGCTCCCTACAGTGCTGCTTTGTCATGTTGCTTTCACTTGGTGGGTGAGATCTTGAAATAATAGGCACATTCAGGAGATATAAATATAGCTGTTTATTGCCTTAAAATGGGTCTGCAAATAAATCACAGTCTCAGCTTCAGGTATTTGGAAATTAAATCTTCCTCTCTGTCCCTTCCCTTTTGGACCTGAGTCAAACACTGGACTTTGCAGCTTGGAAGCTGCTTTATCTTACTTTTTCTTAAGATATAGGCACTAGTTCTGCTGCACAAAATTCAAATCCTCATTTGCTGTTGATTTAAGAAGCCCTTGATGCTAGTCTGGATTTGGTTCCAGTAAGAAATAATGTGGAGTTACCATTGAAAGGCTGCAGCACAGCGAAATAAAAATAAATGCACTGCATTGTGTAGCTTAACGGGGTGCTAATTTCTTGGGAGCGCATAAAAAGGAGGCACAGAGCACAGCTGTTTGCTGGCGTTGGGTTGGGAAAGTGCAGGGGAAATTTGGAGCTCTGTCACAGGGACAGGCTGAACTTTGTTCCCATGTCTCACAGAACTGCACAAAGTCTCCTCTGTAGAATTGCCAGTTAATTAAAAATGATATTTACGGTACCCTGGAGATGCATGCTCATAATTCTGCTTTTAACATTGCTACAAAGTCTGGCACAGCAAGCGGGCTGGGGCCCTGGCAATGCAAACAGCAGCTCCCATCATCGTGCTACCCCTGTGGCTGGAGTCCACACGGAGGGGCTTTGGACTGCCACGGCCACTTCCATCACACTGTGTTTGCTGATGGGTTTTATCACCCACATCTGCTGCAGTGAACGTGGGACACCCGTCCACCTCACGCTGAGATTCCCAGGTATGCTGGAAGCAGAAGTGAATTTACCTGCCTGTGGCAGGTACGATGCTCTCAGCTCACAAGTGCCACTCACAGAGAGATACACAGAAGCACAGAGGAACCCAATGCATCTCAAAGTACCAAAATAACAACCTGTGCTCAAACCTCTGGACTCCACATCCCCTTGCCTCCTTCCTCCTCCATCCAGCACTGCTCACAGAAATTATCCTCGAGCACTTCCAGGGTATCTTCCTGGCACTCTTTGTACAGCCGAGCATTTAGAAACACTTGCTGTGTTTCCTGCTATGTGACGCTTGGGCTTCTGGACAGCAGAGCTCAATGTCTCAAGGAGAGGCAATGTCCTGGAACTCTAAACATGCACATGATAAAATAATGCTGTAGACCCAATGGAGGACAGAGGGAATAGGGAGATCTTCAGTGATTTTAACCACCCTGTAAAGGCAACTACTCTGCAGAGAGTCAGAGAGAGAAAGAGGTTTCTCTAGAGGTGGATTGGAGCAGAAACCTGTGCCTCTGCTGACCACAAAAGGGAATTAGGGAGGATGTTTTTCCAACCTACTCCCAACTGACCACTCTCAGCAGTCCCTGGGGCCTCTTCTTGTTCTTCTAGCCTGAATTTGAAGAGACTTAATGTAGTGAAGCAACCTCTCATTTCACCTGAACAGAGGATGTCCTAAAGGACTTCATCCCCCAGGGAAGAAGTCCCCAACTCTCCATGTCATGCTATCCCCCTCCCTTCTCCATCTTCAAAAATTTCATCTTTGGAAAGCTCCTACAGAAGTCCATAATTAAATTTGATCCCACCATCCCAGCCCCCCACATCCCCTGGCACCCACCTCCACCCTGGTGCCAGCAGCTCACCTTTGGCAGGGGAGTGCAGACCCTGAGCTCGGCCGGCACCCGCGGTGGGGCTCTGCAGAGCCGCGGGAGCTTGTGCCTCATCCTTGCGTATTTTTTCATATCCTTTTTTCTGGTGAAGATAAATCTCCTCTTACGGTGTGTATCCAGTTGCTAGCAGCATGTACAGATAGCTGTTAATTTGTCCTAAAGGCCAGACACTGCGAGTGCTCTGCAGTGAGTTGTTACAAGCTTGCTAAGAACAAGTTTCTGTAGTTGAATATTTAGCTGTTATTATATGCATAAAGGTTCTATCCTGATACCACCGGAAACAATAATAAAAATCTCATTAACATTTTATTTCCAAGCCCATCCCTCTACTCCTTTTTACACACACAGTCAGTTCAAAAACGATGGCATCTGCTGATGGAAAAAAAAGATGATGAAAGCTAGAGAAACTCCTTGACACGCTCCTTTTGGCTTTATGCATTTCACTTTGAATTAGGATGCCAAACCAGGAGAATGACATTGCAGACTTCTGAGGAATTAAAAAAACATGAATCAAACCTCAGCATGATTTTATTTGCTAAAAAAAAGTCCTCCAACTCTGGAACCCAAAAAATAAAATACTCTTTTGGCTGTTTCTCATGGCCTCCTAGATTTTTTACACTTCATTGTACTTTAATGCTCCTCCCCAGGACAATGAAGGCTAAAAAATCTTCTTTATGGCTAAGTCTGTTGAGGCCAGATAATCTCTTGGTTGAAGGAGTCAAGGCTTTAGGAAGGGTCCAGGGAGTGTGAGAATCTCAGAGGGACACCATTCTCCATGACCTGACATCCAGTTCCCCTCCAAGTTCATTTCACGCTCCATGATTTCTCTGCAGTGGGGGATATCTTGGTTTACATGGGCCTCACCTGGCCAAGAGCCAGAGGACATCTTCTTCCCATCATCACAAAACCACCAACATTCAGCTGCAAGTAAGGCTGGAAACCATGGCAAAAATCACCAATGCACTGCCAATGCTCCCACACAACCAAAAGATTTCCCCGATGGTTCCAGGGATCAGACTGGAAGACACCCCAGGTAAAGGTGAAACACCCGACAATACGACTGGGGGAAATGACTATCCAATCCCAAATCTGCAGTGTGCCTCACCTCTGAAGGTGCTGTCAGCTCACACAAATCAGGCACTGGGGAGAGTGCAGCACCTGGATCAGTGCCACTGCTTTCTTACATCCTCTCCCTACCCCAGCATGACCCCAAAGCAGACTGACCTCCAGGGCCAAGTGACCCACCAAAGAGAAACGGAGCTCTCCGTCCCTGTCCCAGAAATGAAAACCTGTCTTAGTATGACATAAAAATAGCTTGAAGAGGCCACAGTCTCATCCAACATGGCACATTGCCTCAGCCATGGAACAGAGACGACAAACCTGTCAGTGATTACACTCCATTACATTCTTGCAAGATTTCCTGTGCTGCCTGCAGAGTAGATGTCTTTGCTCTGGTTTTAAAAGGATTTTAGGTAAAACAGCCAACAGCTCTGACAGCAGCAGCCTCGTGCTCCGGGATCTGACCCATTCCTAGTTCTTAAAGGTGTAGGGGATGGAGAAATCACTACTTTTCTGCATCATAAGGGTGTTTATCAGGAACATACCTGTTAAAAGTATATGGTACCTGCTCCCTGCATTCCTTAGCAGGAACCGTACTGCCAAAAAAGCTCTAGTACATACAATTCTGGGACCCAGACCCTGTGGATCAGTGGGTGCCTGGCTGGGGATGTGGTGTTGGGAGAGCAGAGATGAACCCAGAGACACCAAAACAGTCCTAGGAAACCAAGGGGAAGCCAATGGCTGCATGCCTGGATGTACTTGCAGTAGTAACACAAGTCAACTCCCACCTCTGAAGAGCATCTGTGAAGCAGGAGTGTCTGAAAACACCCCACAGGCAGTGCTGGAAAGCAAGAGTTGCAGAGAATTCATTGCTTATGGTATGGGAGCTCACAATGCTTAATAAACTTGCTTCCTGTGAATGAAAAAGACAAAAAGGCCCTGTCTGCCACTTCTTCCTCCTGGTTCCCTATTTCTAACAGCCTTTTGGAGCTCAGCAGGTTGCAGGCCACATGTTTCTCAGTGGTTTTCTGCCTGCCTTTCCCCTGTTTCTCCCGTGAAGCAGCACTCAGCCGTCCCCGAAGGCTCCTGCCGAGGCTTTCCGCCCCAAATTCCTGTACCCAGAGCTGGGCTGCTCACTTTGCCTCTTTCTCTCTCAAAGTCAGCCAGTGCCTGAGAAAAGCCCGTGCTTTCCTCAGTGAGTTCAAGAGGGGACAAACAGAAAATGCTTCCAGGGATGCTGGAGATAAAGCTAATGGTCGCTGCGGGGAGTGACAGGTTTGCTCTTGTGGGATGCTCTGACAGATTCCATCAGGAGGCACTTAGCCATAAAACCCCGAGATCTCTGCAAGGGAACCCCTGTCCTTCCTCTGTGTTTATGCTGCTCTGAATTGCCTAGTTAATGCAAGAGCAAAAAAAGAGGGAAGGTAATGGGCCTCTTTAGAGGGGTTTTAGGCACTTAGTGGGAAGCAGGAAGCCAGGGCCTGTATAATTAAATTGCTAATCTCTCACCAGGTCTGGCAGGCTACATACTCTTATTAAAAACAGGTTTAAGCCCCACAGCAATTTTTGTTTCAACTCTGGGTACAAGCCAGCATCCTTAATTCCTTCAGCCCCAAAATGCTTCTAACCCTGCCCTTCATTAGTTCACTGTGCTCTAGCAAAGCCCAGACACCAGACAGCTTCAAGATGACACTCTTCCTCCTTGAAAAAAATATTATTAATAAGGTGAAGGTGGTTATGTTCTGTGCTGAGGCACAGTCCCTCCTGAGGCTCCTCTCTCAGCAATGTTCATTCACATTCTTTGTTTCTTTCCTTTTTCCATATCTAAGAAGTCACATCAGGGACCCCATCAACCCCAGCAGTGCATTCCCCGGGTGTGAGGTGTCACACAAACACCCACAGAAGGGTTTTCTGGCTGTCTCTATACCTTTGCACACTTTATATACCATAAAATAATTACAGAGTCCCAAATGTCATTCTCGCCTAGTCCAAAGAAATGGAGAAGGTCTGGGTGGCACTGGGACAATGTTGGAGCTGAAATATCTTCCTCACTGATACATTCCTCCTCCTTCAGCAACCACATCTAACAAACAGACAGACAGCTCTGGCAGACTAATCTTGTATTGCTGAGGAAAACAGGCAGGTGCAGAGGTATCAGATGGGATGTTTGGTTCATTCATCACCTCAAGGAAAGCCACCAAAACAGAGAGGAAATATCCCCATTCTTTTCATCATCCTTGCCATATACGTCAGTGTTTATAATTCCTTATGTCGTTTTCCCACCTGCCTGGAGGTCAGGAGGGAGAGGGTGTCCTGAGGAGCACTGGCACACTGCTCACAGCCACTCCCCAGCTCAGCTCCCTGGAGAGCAGCTTGGCTCTGAGCCTGTGCTTCATTAAAGCAAGGGGCAGCGGCATGAGGGGAAGGGGGCACAGATCCAGGAGGGAAGAGCAGCCTGGAAATCAGCTGCTCATCCCTGTCCATGGGGGATGTCCCCAACAGTTACATGGGGCCATGTGTCCACTGACACTGGTGGGTATGGCAGGGGAAAGTGCTCTGATCAAAGGGCTTGGAGAGGGGAAGATTGGCGGCGTGGGGTGGTGAGAGACCTCTAAAGATTAAAAAGCACACAGCACAGGGATGTCACATGCACAAAAAAAGCAAGAGGAAAACACTCAAAGAAGCAGCCTAATGGCTGGGACCACATCCCTAGGGATCCCTGCTGCTCTGGGATTGTGTGGCAAAAGCCTTCCACACCACTTGTGCAATCAGCTGAAGTGTGTGAAAATACCACTTAACATCTGTGGAGGATGGTTGTGGTCACAGTAAAACTGCTTCCCCTTTCTGGAAGGTGCATGAGACCCTCCAAGGACAGGATTTGTGCTGGGTTTCATCAGCACATCTACTGAACTGACCCTGGACCTGGATGGTGGAAAGATCAAGGAGCATTTAACCCCAAGGGAAGAAGATCTGTTTGTTCTTTGAGACAATTTTCTGATGTTTGCAGATATTAAAATGTATGTTCCACTTCATTTCAAAATGATGTCTTGGTGTGCTCCAACTCAAGCACATGCAAATTTTATTTTATCCACTGCAGCAGTCACCTGTCACTGGTTAAACCATCATCAAATGTTTCAGCTTTTCCCTCAAGAAAGGAGATGCACTGCAAGAGTAGAAGTTATCACAGTTTAATAGATTACGAGTCATCAGCTTGAAGATATTTATGCGCTTCCAGCACATTATAATATAAAGCACATTAATTTAAACTAAGAACAATAAGTAGCTAATCTGTGGTAATTCAGTCACTTGCAAGCATCTCTGCATATCCTTGGTTTATGTAATTGCTCTCACTGGGTTGAGGGAATGCGGAGACATTCACACACAAGGAGCATTTCCCTTTGTAGACCACCTAGAAAAATATTTTATGATGTTTTTAAACACATCTATTGAACAAAAAGAAGGTTCATAGTTTTAGGATGACTGGCCAGTTTTGACAAACTTGTGGTGGGATGGTTTCTATGAGCAGCACAGGATTTTTTTCACAAAACAGGTGAGAAATCCATGCTCAGCAAATGGAGGTGGACAGCAGCAGAAATCTTGAGTATAGTTCTCCCACTTCCCTAGGACAGTCTGCCACTTGCTTCTCATCTACTGTAATTCATCGCTTTTTCTTTTTCTGCCTCCATTTTCCATGTGTTTTCTCCCCAGTTTGTAAGTTTTTGGTTTTCCTTCAAGTGTGAATAATGAAATGGGATGGGGAAAGGCAGCATGCAGGGCTGCTGAAGAAAGCTTTTCTCAACCAGTTGTAAAAATCCACCTTCTGAGAAGAACACCTGAGAACAGTGGAACGAGGAACACACCCAGACTGTTGATGTGGTTGCCAACCCTTAGTTATTTTGACTCTGTCATTTACATTTGGACTGCTCATGATAAATGCTGAGAATCTGCATTTCCTTAGGGCCTCTCTGGGAGCTGGGACTAAGCACATCATGGACTGGGGTCAGAATGCATTGCAGTAGCTTCTGCTCCACACAACTTCTAAGAAAAAAACCCAAGATCTGTGGCTTCTCCTAAAAGTTTTGTAGGCTTTTTGGGATCTGTGGATCCCAGAGAAGCAGCATCTGTGTGTCTAGAAATGTGTGTCCTAAAGACAGTATATCTGAACAGGCTTATTATTACTCTTGCCTCACCCATTTCCTCCCCAGAGCCAGCTGAGTACAGCTCTGCCCATCCCATTCCCTGTGCAGGGCTGGCACTGGGCACAGTGCAATGCCTGCTGTGTGCCATATCAAAGGCATCTGTACTTCAGAGCTGGGCAAGGGGAACGTATCCTCACTGACTGATGTAGCAGCCCACACTAAGCTTTAATCACAGGCTCCCTATACAGGTAGGAAGCAATTTCTTATGGAGTGGGATTCAATGGATAAGGAGTGTTCAGGCTGGGAAAGATGACAGAGGGGAGATATGATCAAAGTGTACAAAATCATGAAGGGGGAAAAGATGGTGAATGGAGAAGGATTATTTATTTTTTTAAAGTTATTTTATATGATTACACCAGGACTAAGAACTATGCACTGACACGATGAGGCTGCAGATTTAGAACAGGAGAAATCTCTTATTTGAATAGCTTATGGTGAAAGTAGGGAAAGTATCACACAGAAAATTCCACAAAGGGTTGTTAAACCTGGTGAAGTCAGGAAGTGGCTAAACTGATGGCTCCTGAGCAGTGGGAGGATATGCTGTGGAAACATCTCTCCAGCCTTACCTTGCCTTACACTTCTCCCAAGTGTTTGTGGCTGGCTGTTGTTGGTTTTGGGGCAGATGGACCTTGGTTTGACCAAGCAGAGCTGTGATGTTATGTTACAGGTCATGTTATCTCACAAGAAGAGTCCCAGGTGTGATTCAGCACAAGATTGTGCTGCAGCTTTGCCTTCCCTCCCTCCCACAGCCTGCCTGGACTGCAGAGCAGAACAGAGAAATCAGAGTCTGTTTAAACACGTGAATAAAAAAACTGAAGTTGCTTAGTTTAAATGTCCCCTTTTCTGGGTATGATTTGCAAAAAATGTAATAGCAAGTGAAGTGTCTAAACTCCACTGCTTTTAAGAGGGTTTAGGTGTGCCTAATCTGCTTAGATGTTTTTAATAATCTCTCCAGGCACCATCATGAAATCTCTGTGAAAATCAGGTCTAGATTGATTTCTTCCCTTTTATCTTCTGACGTTCAGGCAATACTTGAAAAATGCCTTGTGAACCATAGAGAGAAGCTATAGTTTCTCCACAATTTGCAATCATTATTAATGAGGCTTTTCAAGAGTTAGATTGTCTGGAAAAGACATATTTTGCCTGTTTGCAGGAATTATTTCAGCAAGCTTTCTTCCCACAGGTTACAGACAGTGAACACATTTGGTGCAGCAAGACCCTCTGGTGCTGCCTCCATCCATCTCTGACCTTTCAGGCTGTTTCTTATGCCTCTTACCTGCCCTACCTTGCACAAGCAAGCTGAGAAAAGAGAAGCTCTCCAGCTTGGCTGGGCGGATTGCATGTAACCACACCATGCTCCAAACAGAACCACAGTGCTGGAGACATAAATCAGGTCTGTAACATGAGGCCACTGGAGGAGAACTCTTGTTTTATGTACTCGACCTGCATGCAGGGTTCATTTCAACATGACCCTGGTGTAACTCGCTTTATCAGCTGTAAGGACAAGCTCACCAGCTGCACATTATGTTCACACTCCAAAGCCATTGGAAAAAGCAAGCAAAACCCCAGAGCAGGTCTGTGGGAACAGACTAAAAAAGTCCCTTCTAAATAATTTGCCCTCCCTGCTATAAAACAGAAAGGATTCATCTGGGATGGATAGAAAATCAAACAATTTATTTCAAAGTAAAGAAATAAAATCAAGCTAAAGTCTAAGACGAAGAGTTTTCTTCATGGTTTAAATTTTTCACATTGAAATGCTAAAATGGAGCTTCTCTGGTTTGTCAAAAAAAATGGGGTTCCCCTTTTTATAGCAGAAAACATTAGCTGAATTCAGCTTGAGCCTGTGAATAGTTTCAGTCTGCCTGAAGCAGCATTTATTAGCAAATAAACTATTCATCTGAAAAATGTTATCTAGTTCTACCCCAAATGTTCTTCCCATTGCTTAAAAATACCCTATTTATAGACAAAACTATTGTTGAGCATAGATTTAAGCTGTTGTGTTCATTGTCTGGCACGGTATCTCCTTGGGAAAGCAAACCAATTAAGCTATTCCATTTTGCAGCTTCAGTGCCTGCTTGTGCAGTTACTATGCTGTGTGAGGGACCACAGTCTTATAGTATTTGACAGATATGACTGCACTTCTTGTAAGCAAATACCCTGTTCTCAGTAGCTTTGAGGTATAAAATGGTCACAAAACAGCTTAGGAAGGCAAGAACAGCCGAGATCAATGGAGCATCCTGTATGCAGGTCTCTGCCAACCCCCTGTACCAAAAGCTCCCCCCAAAAACCCTGCCAGGCAGTAAAATAAAAGCATTGTTCCTAACGCCTGTTAGTAAGAGGTAGCTTCTGGGCTGAAGCATGGGGAACTATGTCCCTTTCAAAATTGTCATTATACAGCCAAAAAAAAAGGGAAAAAAAAAGAGAAATTGAGGGAAGAAAGAAAAGCATTAATAGGAGCAGATTAAACAGGGACACTTTTCATTATTTTGAGGATCTTTTAGAAGTCCAGTTGCTTGCTTTGGCGTTTGAAGTATTTCCTCTCTTTGTGGAATAGGTACAGCACAGATAAAATGAATCACACCTGCCTTGCCAAGGTGTCTCAGCCTTCTGTTGCAGGAGGCAAGAAACCTGTGCACTGTGTCCTTTGGACTGAGGCTGGTGGAAGCAGGGCTAGGGGTGCACTTTTCACTGTGACGATGACTGAGCACTGGCACAGGTTGCCCAGAGAAGTTGTGGAGTCTCCATCCTTGGAGATATTCAAAACCCACCTGGACATGGCAACCTGCTGTAGGTGACCCTGCTTTGAGCAGGTGGTTGGATGAGATTGTTATGCATGAACCCTTTTAAGACTTTCGCATCACCTTTCATCAAGTATCAAAGCTGCTATATTTTTATGAAATATTATTCTAACTAAAATATAAAATTAACAAACTCTTTTATTTTAGATAGTTAAGAAAATGTTTTAAGAGTGTTTAAGTAGTTTTAAGAGCTGTAGTTTAGTGTTATTTGTCTTAAACCTTATAAGCATAAGCATAAGATCCTAAGTTTTTGCAGCCGGTTTCTCTGAGAGCATGTTTCCAGATAAAATCAATTCCCCGCGGCAGACAATGGGCTGTCAGCAACCCTAGAAACTCACGAGCCATTGGCTAAGAACTGCTTGGAGGAGTGCCTAACCAATCACCGTGGGACAAGTAAGCAGAACTGGGAGTGAAGAGGGGCGGAGACTCCCCTTTATCCCAAGCCAAAATTTCCAGCTCTTCCTCTTTTTCGTCTGGACAAGCCACGGAGAGCCTCGGCCGGAGAAGACATCAGGCCACAGGACAACTCTTTCTGCCTTTTTTCCAGGCAGCTCCGCGCCGAGAAAAGGCTATGCTTGGGTTTGTAATAGTGTAACTGGCTGAAAAAAGTTTCTCTGCTCGAAGGGAACTCGGACTTTAATTTTTATCTAGATTTTCGGGGTTTTTTAGGTTCCAGTTTTTTTTTAATTGTTAAATAAATCGGTTTTATTTGATTTAACATCCGAAACTATCCTATTTTTATAACAAGATCTCCAAAGGTCTCTTCCAGCCTCAAATGATTCTGTGATGTGAGCACGTGTTCTGGCTCATTCTGGCAGCGTGCTCTGTGACCCTGCTACCTCCAGGACAGTTCCTGGGCAGTGTGTGCAGGTCCTGTAACAAATTCCTGCTCACAGACCTGCATTTAACCTCACAGGGCTGACACCTTTCCTTTCACAGCCAACAGGCTCAATCAATCTATTTATTTTATGTTTATTCTGCCAAGCAGACAAAGATTCACTGGCCAGCTTCACTGAGTCAGTGCTTTCCCTAGCTAGGCAGATGGGCCAGGTTCACCCAGGTTCACAGCTGCCTCATGCCCCTGGGTGACCAAAATTGGCCTTCTTACCTGCATCTGTTGGCTGCTACTAACTCAGGTAGGACAAAGCCTGGTGACCTGCATCCAGCTTTGGGACTCACAGCATGAAAAGGATGTGGATGTGTTAGAGTGGGTCCGGAGGAGAGCAACAAAGAGGGTTTTGGCACCTCTCCTACAAGGAAGGGCTGAGAGAGTTGGGGCTGTTCAGCTTGGAGAAGGCCTCAGGAAGACCTTGTTGTGGTTTCTCAATACCAAGAAGGGGTCTCTAAGAAAGATGGGGACAAACCTTTTAGCAGGGCCTGTTGAGATAGGACAGGGGGTGATGGTTTTAAATTAAAAGAGGGTTGATTAAGATTAGACATAACAAAGAAGTTTTTTGCCATGAGGGGGGTTAAAAACTGGCATAGGTTTCCCAGAGTGGTGGTGGATGCCTCATCCCTGGAAACATTCACAGTCTGGTTGGACAGGGCTCTGAACAATCTGGTCCAGTGGAAAATGTAGGGACATTTTCATTGCAGGGGGTTAACCTAGATGAGGTTTACAGGTCCCTTCCAACTCAAACCATTCTATGAACTAAACAAAAGAAACTTCTCATTTTTTTACCGGACTTCTACATGTCATGGCCATTTTCCAGCCATCAGCTCAGGGATCAGGTTGAAATGTCAGGTACAAGAGCACAGCTTTGTAAATATTACATTTGCATATAAATTATTGGCTAGTTGTGGTGGGGAAAGGGCTGCTGGACAGTCTGAATCCCTGGCTCCCAAGAGCTGGCCCAACCCTGCCTGTATGGGGTCTTGGGGGAGATACCACTATTTATAACCTGCAAATTATTTATGGAGCTCACCTTTTGTCATCTCTCTGAGATCCACAACGTGCCTCCTGTGGCTCTGAAGCCATGTGAGGTTTGTAGGGATGGAGAAACACACACAGACGTGGTGGGGCCACAGCCAGACCTAGGAGCGTGAGGTGGCACTGGCTGCTACTTGCAAAAGCCATTTCCCTCCAAACTGGCAATTTAACAACACCATGGCCTTGTGTTTGTCAGGTGCAGGAGCAATACACAGAATGGTCTTTGAAGTGCCTCAGCAGCTGCAACAGCTCCCTGCTAAATTAAAGAAAAATGCTTAAAGCGCCTGTGTGCTGCTCAAGTGCACACACAGCAATGAATTTCACAGAGCTCAAACTCCCCCCACTGATTCCATGTGTTCATTGAAAAGCCTTGGGAGGCACAAGCCCCACTATACAGTGGCAGCACAAAGAAACTCTTCTTCGGGAGCAGAGAGTTTTCTTTACTGTGCAAAGGAAACAAAGCTGATAAATCACTCATTTGAAGGCCTTTCCCTACTGAGACAAGGGATAACTTGGCAGCAGTTTGCTGAATGCTCAACCCTCAGGTAGAGTGAATTCAAGTGTTCCACACACTTAGAGTAGCACAAGACAGTCAGAGAGAGCCACCTCCTCCCATGCCCAGGCGGCACTCATTTGTGCCTCGTGTCAGCACATGGTTGTGTTTGTATCCTTAGAGAATTCCCACTTTATTTTCCCCCTCATGATAGGAATAGCAGGAAGGCTAATTAGACTCTCTGAACTGTTGCTGATACTCGTCATTCCTTCCCTATAATGTGAGAGGCATTATTTCACATTTTAACACAGGAGCTTTGGTCCCCTATATAAACCAGCCCTACCCCTTTGCCTGTGTGCTCAAGCATTTCATGCAGAAAGTGCAATTAATTTCCTTGCAATAACACCCAAACAGTGTGATCAGAGTTCTCTGCTAACCCACAGCACAAAAAGATCCCTCAGTCCCTGTGAGAGATGTGCAATCCAGCCCGGCACTGCTGCACAAGAATTTAGGGAAACAGCACGACCTAGTGTTCCCTCTGCTTCTCACTGCCTCTTGAAGACTGATGGCTCCTGGTGATATCTTTGCAAACACTACACCTACCAAGCTTCCATTAACACAGGGTTTCCTTCTGTAACCCCAGCTTCTTTCCTTCTCCCCACTGAGGTTTTTCCTCTCTCCAGAGGTTTGTCCCCCCACTTTGGCACACCTTGCACCTTTGTCCGAAGAGGAAGGATCTGACACAATCCTGTGAAGCAAGAAGCTGTTCAAAAGCAGCATGGGCTTGGGAAAGAGGCTGCTTCACAGCCACATTGCAAAGGATTTTGATAGATTTCCCTTTCCCTCTCTGAGCACTTATCAGGTTTCCATGAACACCACCAAATGCAGGAAGTGCAGGGAATGTTGGCACTCTGTGTCCTCTCTGCATCTTGGTTGTGCAGGCCATGCACCTTGATATTACTAGCTCTGACCTGAAACATAGCACAAGGCATGCAGCTGCACTGCACATAAAATGGATCCATTAAAAGCTTCTCAAGGAAGCCAGCTTAGCTTGACATCTCTTCTACTAAAGCTTATCAGCTGCTGCACTGCCGAGTGTTTATACATGTCTGTAATGGCAGGGCTGCCCACACACCCATGTGCTACCAGCACGACCCATAAAGAAAGGCTCCACCACAGGTACCCTAACGAGAACACTCAAGACAGTCTGGATCTGCTCTGCTCTGCCACCTCCAACACAGCCAGGGAAATTTCGGGTAGCTTAGTCGGCAGCTTCTGATTACTGTGTTTCAGACAGGCCTTATGAAAGACATCTGCTTTTGACCAGTCCTGTTATTCATCCACTCTCAAAGATCTGTCCTTCTAAGACACATCTCCACAGTGTAAAAACACTACCCCTCTATCCATTGGAGGCTTAGGACTGTGTGCTGTGAAAGAAAGGCACTGGAATTGCAAAGCAGCCCTAGTCTGTGCAGTGCTGCCCTAAGGAACAGGTGTTTTCCTGACCTCAGGGTTGATCACCTTATTTCCTGGAGGCTGAGGATGCCTGAGAGGCTTTTGTTGTAGCCAATGTAATTGTAAATGCTAGTGCTATTCAGGTAGATGCAACAGGAGAGGATACTCCTTCCACATGCTCCTCAATAAAGAACTTGATCAGGTGTACCATCAACCAAAGTCAAACCTGCACAAAATCACATACACAGGGAGCTATAAAAGACCATTTGTGACTTTCTCTGTGGGCAAATTGCAACTTTGTGTGTGGACACTGGCAGACATGAACAGGAAAGGCAGATTGGCTTGCAGACGGTCATGGCTGTGGCCAGATGACCCCTGTGTTTGATATCTGCTGAGTGAGCAATCAGTGATGAAGCTGATCTTGGGCAGGGCTTCCACATGCACCATGCAGGACCAGAGGTTTGGCAAAGGTCATCCCTGCTGCATCTGGTGTTCCACAGCGTGGTGTGGGAGCCATGTGTGGTGCAGCCAGGTTATCCACCCTCAGGCCTCCAGCTGCGATCCTCCAGAGAGGGGTGTCAACCCATCTTCGCCTTGGCATCTTTCTTCTCTGTTGTATAAACACAAAAGCAAACAACCAAACCTCAAAACAAGACTCAGCTTGCCCAGCCTTGAATGCAGGCTGGAAGCAGCGCTGCCCTGAGAGCTCCAGTGGCGCAGAGCCCTGCATGTCGACAGAGATCTGAGTCAGCCACAAAACTGGATGAACGGATGGCCTGGCAGCAGATAAAAAGGACGACTCCTTATCTATTGCCCACACCATCTGGGAACCTCACTCCTTGCCTTCCCAACCCTAATTATTTTTGCTGCTTGATCTCGAGAGGTGTTTCTGGCACGACCCATAACTGAGTGAGCCTGCTGTTCCTCGCTCTCTCACTAGCAGCTGGCTTTTCAACCACTTCATTACCATCTTCACCTGTGAATCAGATAATGGCTCATGTGATCCTGGAGCATTAGTCCCGCTTGTGTTGTCGCAAGCTTTTGGACATTCCAATTTTCAGGGGATTATATGCAAAGCAGAAAAACATCAGCCATGCCTTTCATGCTTTCCCCAAGTCTCTCTTTTCCCTGGGGACAACTCTTTTATCTCAGGGAGCCTTGCAGAGAAATCAGCAATTCAATTGCGCTATTTTTTTGGTCTATAATTCCAGATACTTATTCCTGTTTGATCACGTCATGCAGCAACTCACAGGAAAAGAATGAAATTGCTCCTGGTTGCAGATGCCAGTTGCTTGCTAAAGCAGACTGCACTCCTTTGTATACTCTGACCTTATTTTGTGCAGTCTTCCAACCTGTCAGTCTTGAGGTCTGTTTCTGTGAAACAGAGACTTTAACTTGCTTTAGATGTGAGTTCATCAGCTCTGGGCTGGCTTAGCTTTAAGCTCATTTTGAGATCCCGTTGATGAACTTCAGTGGAAGGAAAGGGTAAGTCTGGGACGTAACTCAAACCCGACTTCAAGCACCTGTCTGGCAGGAGAGGTTCTTGGGAACAGACCTTTCCTTACTCTGCCAGTGCAGGAGTGGGACTGCAGGACTCTGTCGTGTTGCAGAGCAGATTAGCTGATCGTAATGACCTCTCCTGAACAGATAATCTATAGTTAATCAAAACAGTGTGTTAGACACCTACAAGCCAGTTCAAACTTGCCCCTGGCCCAAACTGCTAACAAGCATGGATCTCAGCCATCTATCTTATAACCACATCCTTCTGGGATGGACGCCTGCAAATATTGTCACCCTGTGTCCACTGCATCCCAGACACTGCTGAGGTGAGGAAGCGGCTTCCAACCCTCCTGTGTGAGTCTGGCTGTGCAGAGTAAAAGCTGAGATGTGGATGAATGAGCTCATAGGGTACTGCCTAGTGTGGAGCCCTCCAAGCCTGCAGAGCAGAGGCAGAAGGGAGCACCCCTCTGGGCTAGGACCTTGTGACCTCCCCTCAGCCACCTGAGGGAAACCAGCCAAGCATAGACCTCACCAAAAACCTGTGCTGAATCAGGGTCTTGATGGCAAAAAGCAGAACAAGTTTGTTAATTACTGAACTTGTAAATCTTTAACTGAACTGAAAATTGTAAGGCAAGTAATTTATTTTATGCACAGATTGTATCTATTTTAATAAGATCCAAAAATAGAGCTTTAACATGGTGGCTTTAAGCTCTGACGTTGCACAGGGTCTTTTAATGTCAAATTTTCCAGGGTGTTTAATGAAGCTGTTTTTTCCTAGAGCTAAAGCATTATTTTCTGTGTTGCAGTGCATGACGGGACCCACGGGCTCTGAATCCCACCTGACTGGCCAGCCAGGGGCTTGGGTTGCTCTCCATGGACCCTCTGGTTCAGGCTCTAATCCTGCCTTGCTAGGGAAAGGGATTGTCTCAGGGTGCAGAGGTACCTTCAGGGCCTGAGGCAATTCCAGCTCTGTCATGAGTTCTTATTCTGTGTGAGACATCCCTGTCTCAATTCCCTGTCCAAACTATGAGACAGTAAAACACAGGGCTATCAGGCACCTTGGAGATCTCCTCTGAGACTCTGATGTGCCACTTGGCTGAACCAGTGAAGCCCTGTCAGTCTGCAGGAGTTTTCCCAGTATTTACTGGTGTAGGACACCTAATGTTGCCACCTTGCATTTCATACAAGTGGTGTATGTAAAGTAAGGGACAAAACTCACTGCTGCCAACAGCCCCTGCAGAAGATGAAGATGAGCAGTTGGGAGATTGGTTCTGCTTCTCTTGGGGGAGGATCCCAGCAGGTTTGATCTCCAGGAGCTGAAGTGACCCCTCTGTTATGAAAGCCATGGTCACTGGCAAAGGGGCTGTCAGGGATGCTGGGAGAACACAGGCTGCTCCGTCTGTGGATTCCCTGGTGGGCACTCCCCACACAGCTTCGTTAATATAATCAAGGCCAGGACTTATTTAGTGCTCATCCAGTCACAGCCATTGCAAGGGGACTGATTACAGGCTACTCTCCTGGGGCACTTTTTCAGTCTGGGACTTGCTGGAGGAGTAATAAATAGCATGGCAGCTGCACCAAGGAGGTATTCCTATGTGACAGAGAAGCTAAAGCCCATGTCAAGGCTTTGCTAATTGCTCAAATTATTGCTGCTGTTAACAGGGCAGCAAATTATGTCAGAGAGCCTTTTAGTAGTCACACTACTCCACCTACAAATGATACACACTCTTGAATTAAGGCTGACAAACAGTAATAAAAAGGAGTTGAATTAATAAAATCTGAACGCTGAGAATAAACATCAAATTTAAAGCAAACAACAGCTGAAATATTGACTTTGGCAAAATAAAGTGATACTGAGAGGAAGAGGAAAATGTTATGGAGAGAAGATTAAAAGCACAATTATGGCTCAGGGCAAGTTTTACCAAGCACTTTGGAAACACTGCTCAGACATGTCTGTGTGCAGCCAAGTTTTGGTCTGCACTGATGCAGCTGCAAATGCCCTCTCCTGTCAGAGGCCATTGGAACTAGAGAAATGATCCCAAGAGCCAAGACCTCAAGGCTTCAGTGCTGAAAGCATCCTTTCTTCTGATGCTACTGGAATATTAAATATCACCACTCCACCTGCTTCTCCTCTTTGGGTGAAATTCTTCCACAGTGTGATGTCAGTGGGTACAGAAGATTAGGGATGTGCACTCTGAGCAATACAGACATTCTCCTCTGGAGAAGCAGGATGGTCCCCTGCTGCTGATAATGGTTATTATCAGGTAACTGAAACTGAGAGATAGGGACAACGTTGCCTGAGGTAACTGAGGAGATCAAAGGTGTTAATAGGAATTGGATCTGTAAAACCTGAGCTCTTCTTTCTCATGAGAAAGCCCCCATTCCCTCTGAATCCAAACAAGGATTTATTAAACCAGTGTACCCACCACACACACAAAGGACCTGGCTAATCTCTCATTTGCAGCAGTAGAAGGTAGGACTAAGTTACCCAAACCACTGACTTTCACTGTTTTGGGTCCAATCCAGGTGGAGACCCAGCTCTACATTTGCAGCTCCCTGCCCCTTAAAGCTGGAAGGTCTAAGTCTTCCTGTCTCATCCCAGGAAGTCTGACCTGAGAGATGAGCCTTCTCCTTCGACTTCCCATCGTTATAGCTGCCATAAGGAATTCCATTCACCAGAGGCTGGTTTTTTTAATAACACTGTGCCCTATTTTCTTGCTTACACTATCAGAGACTGTCAGTATACCAGATACCAATGCTATCTTCTTCCCCCTACACATAGAAATGTGTAGATGTCACACTACTTTGAGCAAACTGATAAAACACCTTGGATTCCAGGGGCTGGGGAACGTCTGCTGGTTTAATCATAAACCTAATTTTTTGAAGTATTTTTAAGAGAGCTTTTCTTTGTGGATTTTTTTTGTTTGCTTGTTTGTGGTTTGGTTTGTTGGGGGTTTTTTTGAGAAGGATTGGTTGCAGGGACTTTTGGTTTTGATTTACTAAAAATCTAGACTTGCCCTACCTAAAATCTGGCTTAGTGCCACGGTCTTTATGCTCCCCTCCTCCACTGAATGATGTCATCCCACCAAACAAGTGGCAATTAATACATTCTCAAGAGTATTTACGAGTAAATAGCTGTGGTTGACCACAGTGGGATGAGGAGTTTGGAGGCGTCCTTGGTGTGTGCAGTAGGTTTTCTTGCTGGGGGATGGACACTGCTGCGCCAGTGCTGTGTAAGAGCTCACCTTTAATCATCCCTCCTCTGTTTTCTAAGTCCTCTACTGAATGGGGATTTTTGGTCTCTCTGGAGGGCATTAGAGTCTGTAATCTCATTAGCAGTAGCAGGCTGTGTTTCCATCTTCCTATGTGACAACCTAAAATCTTTTAGGAAACAGCTGCTTGTAAGGACAGCACCCATGAATGCAAGGAAAATCATGATGCTATCCATTTCTTGGCATGTTTTCATCTCTCGTCTTGTTTTCCATGGACTCCTTTTTAACTGGCATGCTAAAATGCACCCCATGTCTCTGTGCTTCCTAAACCAGTGCAATCAAAGGCTGACACAATCCCTGCAGCAGAGACCGGTGGCTTTGCAATAATTAACAGCAGAGTCTTGCCGAGCATGCAACAGTGCAGTGCTTGCAGTAACCTCCCTTTAATGTATTTAATCTTCTTAGTGAGGTGTAGGTTACATCACCTCAAACCAACCTTGAAAGCTCCTGATCAGCGACATCAATACCACGAGCCTTGCAGGCGATTTGGTGCCCTGGCCTCGCCAAGCTCTGTAGTAGCAAATTAACACAGCACAGCTGGTGCTTTCAAAAGCTTCATATTCAGAGTAACTGATACAGATTTGGAATCCCTGATGGGTTATGAGCAGAAGATGACTGTTCATGCCCAGGGTAGGAGAGCCTGATATTATCAACATCAGTGTTATTACTGAAAGTTCATTTTTGCCTCTGATTTTAAACAAATCCAAGCACTGGTATTGCTTGCTTGTAGTAATTTTAAGAGGTTTAATAGCAATGAGATTGAAAGATTGCTGAGATTTCCTGGGACAACAGCTTGTGTGTTCATGACAAGTATCCATAAGGAATAGCTGGGTTTAATATCTTTATTTCATTATATCAACTTCATTTTAAGTGGGCGTGAGGAACAAAAGGGAGCAAAGTCCTGGAAAGTCAATGAGGCTGCATGGATCTTGCACAGCCAACCCCCAGGGATAGCCAAGATGCATTTGGGATCTCTTATCACCCATTTAAGTAAGGTTGATTTTATGTGACTGAAAATGGCATTGCGTTGTTCATCTGTACAACGCTTCAATGTCCTGCAGGAAAGGAAGGCTACAAAAAGGTGAGAAAATCTCTGCATAGTGTTGCTCAACGTGTAAATCTGTCCAAGCAGCAAATACTTCATTTAAAACCACACTTTGGAAAGGATTTTCAGTTCCAAACAATTACGAAGGGCTATAACAAAACCGGAGAGAATTGGGTCCTGCAAGGCTATTTCTGTTTGTAAGAGAGATTGATATGAAACATACAGCCTTGGGCTTTGGGGCCCTTCTGTCTCACTCAGGCACTGCATCACTGAAATGTGAAAACATTAGTCATAAGCAGGTCATCCAGATCTCCTAAAATAAGAGTATAAGTTCCCCCAACAGCCAACAGAAAGAGGGAGAGACCACCACAGGTAGCACTCTTCGTCTAAATTAACCCATCTCCTGATTTAACCACCTACTACCTATTAGGGCTGTGAGGTTGGGAGACTGGCATTCTAGGGCTTCTTGGGGCAGTGTTGCAGCTGATTCCATTCCATGAGGAATGCTACTCATGGTAGCTCAGATCTCCTTCTTGTCCTCTGCTCCAGTGAGGTCTGTGTAGACATAGTCCTAGCTCACTGCAAAAGTTTCTCTAGATTTTTCACCCCAATGCTAAAATTTGAAATGGTGTTCAAGCCTTGTGTTTGCACCAGGGGCACCCTGTGGTTCTCCCTGAGTCTGCCAGGAAGCTGGGTCCTTATACTCTTCATGCACAGGGAGGTTGGTTCATTTGTTCCATTTTGCAGCCTGGGATGAGAGCTTGAGAGAAAAAAAACCCTCAAATTCTCTTCCGAGCACAGAATCACAGAATGGTTTGGATTGGAAGAGATCTTAAAGATAATTTAATTCCAAACCCCCTGCCATGGACAGAGACCTTTCACTAGAAGGCTTTCTAGGGTAGAAATATGTGAATTTAAATTTGGGGGTTCTTGCATTTTTTCAGGAAACAAAACTTGAGAGACTTCTGGACCTTCTCACAGGAGCCTGGAGAAGGAGGTGTCCCTGTGCCAGCACTGAAAGTCCTGCCTGGGACAGGGGTTTGAGGACAGTGTCTTACTCAGTGACCAGTCACCCTGACACACTCCTTCCCACTGCTGGCCTGGGAAGTCTCCTGTGCAGACTGTTGTTGAAACAAACCTATTTTGACAAATTTTTGACACTCTCTCATTTCTGACAGTGCTTCCCATAGTGCTAGACTCAGTGCTTCCCAGTGCTTCCCTGGCTAGACTCAGCCTGCTTTGACAATATCCACAGGGAACCTGCAGGGAAAAGCCTCCTGGCAGCAATTAGCACCTTCTAGTCCAACTCTGTGAGTGGCTGCATTACTCTCAGATATCTCCGATATCTCTGCACAGCACTGCAGCCCCCAGACTGTGTGTGGGGCACGACATTGCCACCAGACATCCTGCCACCAAGAAGAGGAAAGAGGCAAACCAGGTGCCCAGCATCAAATCAAACACTTACACCCAGTACCCACATGAAGAATTCCCACCTGAATGAAATGGCAGGTTCTGAGCATCTAAGTGCAGCAGGAAAACTGAACTACACTGAGTGTACTGCTGAGTGTCCTAAGGGTGGACAGGGAGGTTTTCCAGGGTACTGGGCAAGAACTGACCCTTTGAGGTTGTTTCGGGGTTACAGAAATGCTGGATCCCCAAAGGAAATGATCTGACAAGCCGACCTGGCAGAGGGAGAAGCTCGGAGGCAAGAGGCAAATTTCTGTATCACTGCAGAGCAGCTGGTGAAGGGAGGAGTTTTCCAGCTTGGACAGTCTCCTGACAGTGGCAGCCTTCACAGAGGCTGAAGAGACATTAATTGTAAATAAATCACGATGCCTTTTACAGAGGTGCTACTTCTGAGGAGCAGTCTGTTGTTTTGGGGTGCAATGCTGAGTAAGCAGCTGGTCACTGAGGCGTTTACCAAGTTCTTCAAAAATGGGGTTTCTCCCTCAATTCCCTCAGCTTACTGCCATCTAGTGAAACTTGCTGGGAAGGCGATTAACCCTCTCCCTCCCTCCCCCTGCCCCCCAAAACCCGTTAAATGGAGGAGGATATCCTTTCAGGCAGCAGTTGTTCCAGGGAGCAGGCGAGGGACAGACAGATAGGAAGACCCTTTGCACCTGATGATCACGTTTCTGAAAGGTTTACTGACTCCACAGAGGAGATTTTAGATCAAAGAGAGGTTTACCCTGCTGCCCTGCATGACTTTTGCTCTTGTGACAATCCCTGTGGATCCCCCTGAAATAGGCAAAACTATGGACCCTTTCCCTTAGCTGGAGAGGAGAGCCTCATGTGGGGCTGCAGTGGTGAAGGGGAGCTGCCAAAGTAGTTTGTTTACTTAAAACAGGCTAGGAAAAAGGGACTGGGCTCTCTTTTCCTGTTTTTAATCTCTAAAATACATTTATGGATGCCAGTGCCATCAGAAGATGTGGATCTGGACGAGGGCTGTGGGCAGGTAGAAGCACAAGACGTGTGCTAACAGCCAGACCTGAAACAGGGAATGGCAGTCTGGGAACAAGAGTCCAGGGAAGGGAGCAGGGAAAAGTCTCCTGGCTTTACTGGGAGAACCTCAGCTTCTCAAATAGAGAATGAGATGTTTTTCCATGCAGAACTCCGACTCAGAAAGCTTTTACTATAAAGAGGAGCTTAGTAAGCTGCATTAAAACATAGCCAACTGGTTTCTTTCTGATATATAAAAAACTATTTCCCATGTCAAATAAAAAATAGTTAATTGTTAAAGAAGCATGGCCTTTCTAACCAGCACTAGCACTGAATTAAACACATCCTGAAAATTAAGCTACAAGTGGCCAATTCTCCTCTCTCTGTGTGCTTTGTGAAGAGCACTGGAGCACCTCAGATCCCATCCTGTGTCTCAGCAAGGAACAAACCAGGAAATAATCTGAAAAATATGCAGACAGTAACAATGTTCCACAAAGATGGATCAGTTTTGTGTCCTGCATGTTGTGCAATTGTCCTGACTGCAGCTGTTATGTGATATATTGTCCCAAAGCAGTGGGACAGAGGAACTTCACAAAGATGGAGAAGCCAAACAGGAACAACCTAGCCCTTAAATATCAAGACAGAGCTGAAGGTACTGAGGACCTTTCAGGGGATGTTTACAGGAGATCATGTCAGACCTGATTAGGAGTCAGGTAAAAGCTGTGTAGAAGGGGTCGGGGAGGGGATGTGGCCTTCACTCAGCTCTCGGTTTGGAAGAAATGCCCAAGTCTGAAAGTCTTAATATTGAAGGTTGGGAGGACAAAATTTTCACTCAGTCAGGTCAAAAGGAGTGATGGTTGAGATGTGGGGGTTGAAAGACTTACTGTAGATGTCTTACTAATTGAAGAATGTTGGACTGGAGGTCTCTCAAAATTTATTTGTTAATTTTGGGTTTTTTTCTTGGTACATGAATAGAGAGATTAATGTGATGAGTGTGTGACAATCAAGTACTTCCAAGGCCAAGTTTTTATGAGGCAGGAAGGATAATATTTTTCTACATCTAACACCTATCAGAGCCATCATCAAATGGTTGGAGGGTTTTGCAAGCTCACTCTACATTAACACACACACAAGGACCAGCCACAACCCAATGCCTGCACCAGGACCGAGACCTGGCTCAGTCTTCAAGCAACCTGATCTAGTGGAAGGTATCCCTGACCATGGCAGAGGGTTTGGAATTAGAGGAGGTTTAAGTTCACTTCCAACCCAAACCAATCCCATTCTAGGATGCTGTGATGCTCCTGTTATACCCTGTTCTCACCGGGGTGTATTTGCACGTTGCAGAATTGCTCAGGGTCGAGCATTTACTGCAGTGTCAGCTACCACCAGAGACTCTGGGAAAAGCAAATTAATTCTTCAGCCTTGGAGCTTTGTTTTAGTAGCAGTCCAAACATTTACAGTCCCATTTTGTGTGAAGACTAACTCAGTGTGTGCATACCAAACACTATTCATGCACATGTAGTGAAGTCTCCAGCACCAGGTCTTTAACTACACCAGGCTTTTTTCCACTGGTTGAAAATATTCTGCCTAAAAGCACCAAAGGGAGCTGCTGCAGCCAGTGCTTCATCAAGATCAATATACAGGGAAGTATAATATGATTATTGGTGGATTAAATTGGAGGCAGTAGGAATATCATGATGTGTTTGAGATGTGGGACGTTTCATCATGAGGAAGAGAGAAGGAAAAAACCTGGTGTAGTAAAATTTCTTTTGAGACAGGAAGAATGTCTGCATTACTGGGCTACCTTGAGGATATTTTTCATAGATTATTAAGGCTACAACTTGGCAATTTTCATTATTTATCCCAACCTGAAAAGACCAGGCCATAGAATTCACCTCATCATTCCTGCTTTCAAAGACTATTTCCATTTTTACATTAATTCAGTGGCACAACTACAGATTTTCCTATTCCCACAAAACCATTTTGAAGTCTTCTTTTAGGAAATATTTTCTAGAACCTTTCCAAGACATTTTGTATTTCAGAAGCACTCAATGTATGACCTTTTTGTAAAACTCTATCCTGGAAGTAAAATAACAACAGTTATTGATTAAATATCTCTGAAAAATACCAAACTATTTGAAGTTTTGATACAGTTGAATTAGTAGATTTAACTCCAGAAAAGGGAAAAAATACCCAAACCCCATAATAAAAAGTTTTTTTCATTTCATTTTAAATTGTGGTAAATAATTGGAAAATGTTTCCAATCAAATTAACCATTTTTGAACTGGAAGCTGATATCAGACTGCAATTTACAACCCATATGCGTGCCTGACATGGCCCTTGAAGCCAAGTATTATTTCAGGTTTTCTTTACAAACAATATTTATTTTTTGTCTCACTGCTTCCTCTGCCAGATATTTTAATAACTTCATGGTGTTCTGCTACATGAAATATATTATAATATTTGGAATCACCATCTTTATATAAATTGAAGGCCATTACATTTTCCAATATGCCAAAAGTTTTTCAAAATGTTCCCTTTTAAGTCCAGGCCAGAATGTTTTCTTTGACCTGACCAGGCTTTTATGTGACATACTTTGAGAGTTGATGTCACCAGTGGACTTAATGGTGCCTAAGAGCAAAATATTTTTTCAGAAATACATTTATTAACAAATAGTGGCTGATTTCACTTCTTTCCCTCTTGCATTCTCACCTCCGGATTTCTTGACAGGTATTTTTGTGTTGGTGTTAAGCTCTAAAAGCAACATACATAATGAGTTCACAGGTTTTGTATTATTTGGAGTTATTCTGGAAGTTTTTTTATTTTTGTAATTCTCTGAAGAAATTTCTGCGCCTTGTCTCAACCTCTTTTTGGCAAGCCACAGCATTTTTGACAGAAGGAGCTGACCCCACTGACCCTTGCAGGTCTGCTGGGGGCTTGGGGTAGAGGAGAAAGACAGTATTTCATAGATCATGATGAGCCAAATGGCTTCATCAGGGCCATAGTCATCTTCCATCATTTGCTTTTGGAAGCACTGCTGTGGGGTGCAAAACCTGACATCTTGTATTGTGGCTCCTCTCCATCACTGTCTGCTGCTCTCCCTCCCCTGGGAACAGCTCCGTGTCTCTGCTAACCTTGGAAAAGCTGACTCAGCACAACTTGTCCACGTTCATTTCACTGAGAATCAGGCAACACCAAACACAGATAATAGCCCGTTTATGTTGGCTCGTGTTTTCCCACCTTGTAAACATCCTCTGAATTTATATTCCCATCATTCCTGCTATAATACTATTCCCTAAGCCATAAAAAGAATAATTCTAAGCTTCTTGACAGCTAATATTTCTGTTGAACGATATTAATGCATTGTAAATCTGACCTCAATACTGATGCTTCACAGCCTGATCCTACTCAGTGCTGAGTTCCCTCTGTGCCTTTTGATGTGCCCTGATGTTGGTGGAAGGTAAAGGTGTTCAGCAATCTGTACAATTGTACTCCAAAGCAGGAGTACAGGCACAAAACAGAACTAAGGTTCTCACTGTCACTCTAATGTAAAGGTGAGACATATGTTTGCAGGAGCTAAATCTGCTGGGAAGGATTCCTGTAAGAAATGGCATCCCCTTGGGATAGATATTCAGTGAGGAAATAAAAAGCTTTACATCTTCGTGCTGCTGTGGGCAAAAACAGCGGTTGTGTGTGAGGTCTGTGTAGTGTGTGATTCTAACTAGACAGCAATGCTTCACATGCCCAGCACGTTTGTTTGAGCAAAGTTTAGCTTTGCGTTTCTTTAGCTGTCCAATTAATTTTTATGTTAATCATTGCATCTGCAAGAGCAATATTTTCAATAACTTTGTGCCACTCACACTACGTGAAAGCCATGAAGACACTTGGAATCACAGTCTGCTTAAAGAGCAACAGGCATCTATTAAAAACCCAACAACCATGAGCTATAAGCACACACGCACCTCCACACAGGCTGCATCACATCCATTCCTTCCAGATATGAAAGAGCCATCATGCACCTGAAACTATAATTTACACAAAAAACCCCATCCCAGTCCAGATTCACCTCAGTGCTCCTTGGATCAGAAAGGACAAAAAATTTTCAGCAATAAAACCAGAGAGCTCTCTTGGCTGAGCTGATTTACAGAATTAGGCCCTGATTCTTGCTTCATTCATTTCCGTGTAAAGATGTTTCTAAGTGCTTCTTGTGTTGTGTACTGGTCTGTAGTCCATGATCCTGGAAGAACCAAAATGAAGACATGCCCGGATGATTTCCCCTTCCTCCTAGAGGACCTTAACACAATCAGAGCTGTTTGAATTAGCTTTTTTTTTCTGGTTACTGCAGCTCTGACTGACAAAATCCTTGAGATAATGAGAAGTTCAGCCGAACAGTATTTCCAGCTGTGTTGTACTCTGGGAAGTCTGGCTCTGCTCTGCACACTGCAAAGCTTGCCCACAAGGCTGGGGAGGCAGGGGTCAGCCTTCCCCATCAGCTGTTGGGTGCACCCCCAAATCCTGCAGGGGGGAAGCTGATAATGAAGATTAAAGCTTGCATTTTCTGCAATCAACTCCTGGGTTGTTTGCCTCGCCATCTCACATTTGAAGTTAACACCCAAATTCGGTCCCTGGGCAATTATTAGAAGCTGAAAGCTGAAGCCAAAGATTGACATATTTGGGTACTTCGGCGGAATTAATGGATTAACTCTCAGTCAAAACCACTTTAGCATTCTCCCTTCATAGTCTGCAAAGTTAAATTACTCTGGGCAGTGCGATAGAGCTACTGGCTTTAACAAAACCCCCAGAAACTCAGCTATAATTTTCTTAAGCCGCCAACATGGAGTGGTAATATTTTTGCTCTCATAGCATTTCATGGTGGCATCTCTGTAAACCATGCAAGGAGTTGAGGAACACAATGTGTGTGTCAGGAGCTGCCACCAGCACAACTCACCACTGCCTTCAGGGAGGAAAGGTTCAGAGGAGGGGAGGGCTGGGAGAACAGATCCAACAGCAGGGAATGACAGGCAGACAGCATCAGACTGGGAAGACAGCACTCATTTCTGACTGGGAGGGATGCTGGCTGTGGGAATGGATCTTCCAGGGTCATATCATGGGTTTGCCAGCATTTGAGGCTGAACTATTTTAGTTTTACTTTTAACAGATATTGCTGCAGCTTCTCCTAGAGAAAAGAGCATGATGTAAGGATGGAGATGCTTATTCCTGAGCTGCACAGGGACTTAGATGAAAGTCTTCACTGGCCTCAATCTGACCTTGGTGAGCAAGAAACACGTTGGAGAAACACACTCTCCTCTTTCCCCATTAACCCCAAGCACAGAAATGCCTACTGCCCGCTGCTGGCAAACAAAGGGCCACGGCTTGATATTCAAAACAGACCTTTCAGCCTTAAAGATCCATGACTCCATGGGGGAAAGGAGAAGCAAAGGGAAGGGCTGGCTGAAACATCTGTTCTTGCACCTGTGACAACTTCATGTGGCTTCACACCAACAGTGGCACTCAGGCATGGCATCCTGGGCATTACCACATGCAGGTGACCAAAAGCATGTCCAAACAAGGGGAATGAGGTTTAGTCTCTCTTGTTTTGCCACAGACACCCCCTCATGCACAGAAATTAAAGTTCATATTTGCAGCCTATGGGTATCTTAGGCCAGAAACTTATCATCAGCATAGGCAACGATTTGACTGGCAAATGCTTGCACACACGTGGTGGAAAAAATGATGCCCACTGTCAGAATGAATTTCCGAGCATCTGACTTATGCAAAAGACTTTCTTTTAATGTCTCTCAAGCACTGTGGAATACATTTGTGCCAATGCCTGCCCGTGGTCTGCTGAGTCTGGAGACTTCTGCTTGGACTTTTTTTCTTTTCCCTTGAATGCCCTGGATCACAGCAACTACATTTGTCTGCAGCACTATCTGCTGTCACTGCTTACTCACTGAGACCTTCAGCTGGGATGTAGAGTTCACGTCATTATTATGGTAGGTAAAACTTTAAGTGCTGCAATGTCAACTGCTGTAAATCACTGTAAGTTAAGTGCTTGGTTAAACATGTCCAGGTCTCCTCTAGCTTGTTCCTCTAGGAATTGTGCAAGACTTTGCTGTCCTGAAATAACACGGAGCAGCTGGGTATCTACCTCATATCTTGAGCTATATGTGTCCTATGCTAGACAATGTGATCCTCAGACCTCTCCCTCTCCCAGGGCCAGGAAGAGGTGTCCCATTTATTCCTTGCATTATAGGAACAAGGATGTCAGTGCTGACTAGTCTTGTACATCCTGGATATGAAAATTAGCTGGGTTTTGTTAACACCAAGATAACTCCATTATAGTGCCTGATTTGCATGTGTGCTAAAGCACTTTTGCATCATTTTCCCAGCTAGAAACAGTCATAGGTGCAATGCTGATACCCAGAACTCAGGTCTTGAAGGTTTTTGTTGTAAAAGAAGCCTATGGAAGTATCCCTGTCCACACTATGCCACAGTAAAGCCAGCAGACAAACACAGAGACTTTTGGCTTGGTAGTTATATCTGGAAATGCATCTCATGGAAGGAAAGAGACAGAATGAGGAAGCTGAGGAGCAGGGAGAGGAGATATGGCTGAAAAGTCTTCATTGGACACACTGTGGAGAGAGACACTGTGTCCTGCACTTAACTGAAAAGCTCATTTCAAGTTTTCCAGGCACCATGTTAGAAAATTAAGCTGTCAGATCTGCTTACGGGCAACATGCTAACCTATGAAACACATTTTCTCTGTTCACTGGCACAGTGCATTTTAGAAAATCCTTCTGTTATTCCCTTGACATTACTGTCATTCCTAGAATAAAAGCCCTCTTCTCTTGTATGAGGTGTGGAGATTTGAGTCTCAAGGTGCTTTCAGTTGATAGGTTGTGATAGTGTTGTAGGTTTGAAAGATGCCAAGGACCTACATCAGAGTTTCATGCCAGATCTCAGTCTCAAGTTGAGCAGAAATATGTTAAAAAAGGGGCACTTGTGACATTCAGCCCAACTTCTGCTCACCTGCCTAGTGTGCCTGTCTCTCCACTGAGCATACAAGAAGCCTGGGGCAGATGGGACTTCTCAGGTAGGTGTTTCAGATAGCAACAGCTGTGATCAATCCAGAACTCAGCTTTATGATGCTCTTTGTGTGCTGAGCACAGAGATTTATCCACCTCTCCACATCCCGTGGCCTGGCTGTAGACACAGTAGGGCAGAAACCACTGTCATGGGCTCTGTCTCTCCCTCAGCTATAGAGGAGCCAGCTCTGTATTTGTATGAGGGAGGAAAAGGTCTAACTTTTGCCAGTGTACCACACCAAAACACGTTTAACTCAGTCTATTGTTCTGCAGGTATGATTTTCTTTCATTTCAACAACTTGCACTAGAAATCTGTCTCTTTTATCATTCCAAAGAAATTAGAATTACTGGGCCAATGTCCTCCTTCTTACAAGCAAGTTAATGAAATTAGACATCCCAAGTGGTAATGAGCAAAGGGTTGGCAATGAAGAACATAAAAGACATTTTGGCTGAAAGGATTTTGATGCCAAAGGGAGTAACTCAAGGAGCAGATTGGATTGCAGGGAGATATACTGAAGGATTTGTTATCAGATTACTCTTTCTGCGAAATTATTCCAAGATCTAACAAATGCTTGTGAATGTGTTGAATATCTAAGAGCTTTGAAGAAGTTTAGCATGAATAATTCTACTAGTCACTTGCTTTTTGCTACTCTCCTTCAAAAGGGGAAAATAAGATCATTGTGGCAAATCAGAGATGTCAGCATTTTTAGGGAGTGTCTTTCAGTGGTGTAAAATAGCTGAGTCTTCTCTGGCTGCAGTGGGATCTGTGATGGGAGTGAGGCAGCTTGGAAACAACTGACCTGCAGAAGTTTGTTAGCATAAATTCTTTTGTGAATAATTGGGCAAAAGTAATGAACTACTGCAGGGAAGAGCAGGCCATGGCTCCCTGGCTATGGCCAGCATCCACCTGGCAGAAGGCTGAATGGAGACCTCTCTGTGAGGTCTGGCACCAGGAGCAGGTAGGAAGTGCTGGACAGCACTCAGATCTGGTCAGTGGCCTCCCTGCCCTCACTCCACACACTCAGCTCAAAAAGAGACCCAGTTATGGGGTGGTGCTTTCTCTGCTAATGGACAAAGCTGTGAAAAAGGGTCCATCTGCTTTGTTCTTTCAAGATAAATGCTTATCCTTACAGAAAATTTCAAAGCAATGGCACTGAGGACCACTGAGAATTTTGGACTCCTTTTATTCCTGGTGTGGCTTTTTAACTGTCCAAGTGTTGTCACCAGCACCAGGAAACATGAACTCAAAGAGGGAAGGAGGGGGCCTGCTGGACCTTTTTGCTGTTAAGATGTGATTCCTGCCAGGAGAATGGTTTGAGATTGACTTAGGAACAACCAGTGGACTTGGAAAAAACATAGTTTTCACACAAAACTTGTAGAGCATTATTACTTTAAAAGGCTGTGAGCTTGGTTTTCTAGGTTTTCTTAGTAGGAAAATAATTTTGAAAGGAAATAATGTTTTTGTTCAATATATTTATGCCTTGTCCTTCTTTGGCTCAAATGCCACATCTGCTGAAATGTAGCTTGCAGAGAAGTGCGTAATGAACTGGGGGGACTGCAAGCTAATTTTAATGCCTGTAGGCATGTGGCTACCCTTGCACTCTAGGCTTTTATTCTTATCTGTCATCCTTTGCAGAGGTCTCTCTCTGCTGAGAAGTATGTACAGTCTATTGGTGATATGTGAGCAGCTACTAAAAAGGAAAAAAACTATACCAAAAATTCATTTTGGGGACCAAGCATTAGATTTTAGCCACTGCTGACTCAGCCAGAGGATGGCTTTGCTTACAGCTCCTACTGTCCATGTACACGATCCAAGGCTTCCTGCATTTCTGCATCTCTAAATATTCCCAGTATGTGAGTGAATGGTGGCTGGGAGAAGGGTCCATCCTTGGGATTGCCTCACAAAGACCTTTGTTTCCACAAAGCATGGTGTGCACCTGGAATAGCCCAGCCAAATGGGATATTCTGAGTGGGAAATTGGTTAAAATTCATGACGTTCTACACCACGAGAACATCCTGTAGGATACCCTGGTTCTGCACTCAGTTGTTGGTGTAATTATAATCACTACGTGGAACACACAGAGGGGTTATTAAATAGCTGTACTCTCTAAGTATGTACTAATTATATAAAGAAGAGTACAAGGACAGCACAGAATGTCTCCTAATAAGAGTAGCCTACATCTGTGGCATCCATCTAAATTAAAAATCTTCTCAAAATAATAACCTTAAGTAACTATGCATTTCAGAGGCAGCTGCAAAAGAGTTAGAACTAACTCAATCAAGTAAATTATGTGTAAATGGCTCCATTTTTATTAGCGGTCTCCAATGTATAAATATTTCAGTAGTACAGCAGCCACAACAAATGGATTACTACATTATCTGTTATAATCTCTTTCCTTTCTGTCAAAACAATTCCCTGACCTTAAAGACTAGCTTATAAACTAAAAAATCAAGCAAACAACAAAAGCAGCAAGAGAAAACCAAAGAGGGGAAAAAAAAAATCCCTGCTTAAAATTCCATCTCTTGGTTGGTTTTGCTGAAGATGAAAGATGCACTCTGCACTGAGATATTTGAAACTGCTGTGGAGGAAAAAGCAAAAGGCCATTTTTACCAGGCACTCTTTGGTAAAAGCACTCCAGACAATTATGATGCCTGTAAATGCAATCTACTCCAAACACTGCTTGGATAAAAAATACACAGGAAAGAGAAATCCCCCAGCAGCTTCTCATCTCTTTCTCTCTCAAATGTAGGCTGCCATGCCTCTTAACAGGAAAAAAAGGATCAGCCAGTACAAAAGAAATTCTCATTGATTCAACAGCAAGGATGGGACTTCAGCTGCTTGGACACAGCTGCCACGTGAGGTCATCTGCAGGAATGGGGAACTGTAAGGCCCAAGGCCCAGGAGGTGACTCTGTGCCACAATGGAGGGGCTTGGATCTACTCTGAAGAGACATATGCTGCAATGAGAGGCAGAATGTAATTGAAGTGAATGAATGCATGATGGGCCTAAAATTTTTTAATTGAGATGAGAGAAGAAGAAAGATGTCTGCCAAAATCGGCAATGAAATTTAGCTTAATTTCAATAAACAGTTTGCTGAGTCAGAGGCTGGTCCCATAGCACAATATTGTGGAAGAGACTGCCTTCAGTAGATAAAGGCTTTCAAGACAAGACAAACCACTCTGAAGCACTGAGAAGGACCTATACTCAGCCATAGTAAAGGGACAGTATTTCTTCTCATATCTTATTCCTGAAAGGCCAACCTTAACTCCAGAAAACCCAGGTGTGTCTCCCACCATGCAGGGGATGCATAGGCACAGCCATAGTTTTTGACATGTAGTTATTCAGTGGTTCCAAGAGAAACTCCTTTTGGATGTCCCAGAGAGGGGTCTGTGATGTAGAAAAGCGCCACAGTTCAGCTCCCTGGGCACACATGTGCTTGTAATGGAAGATGACATAATCATCCCTGAATAAATAAGTGTCTTATGGCTCATTCTGCACCTAATGAGGGGATTTCAGGATCTCTGCCTGGAAGAACATTTTTGCATACACTGAAGTACATCCATTGTTGTTCCCTCCACATCTGCCACTGCCAGCTAAGGTCAAGGGCTTGAAGTTGTAAGTGAAAGCAGCCTGGGAAAAGACAGGGCAGGAAGTAGGCTCCAGTCCTTGGTAGACCTGATATGCTGCATTTGCAAGGGCTTTGGTCTTGTTTATTTTCATAACTCGTCCCTCCCTTGGAGCTGCCCATAAGCCAACACAACAAAAATGTGCCAAGAGTAAAGCAAGGCAGAAGCTACTGTTTAGTTCAGTAAGAAAGAGGGGACAGCAGAAGAAAGAGTACTGGTCATGTTTCATAGAAAGGGTGTGGAAGGATGAAGAATAAATAAAACCAAAGACACAGAAAATCTCCTATTGGGAATGGAGCCATTTTTGCCATATTCCAGTTGAGCATCTAGGACTATATATCTTGCAGTTGTACTTCAGAATCCCCAGAGCTGTGCTGAACATCATCAGATGAAATAATGAGCAGGTCCTGGGAGAAGACCTCTCCTGCTCTTGAATGATTCCTTTCTCTCCAAGAAAATGTAGTGAGAAGGCCTCACTAGGGATGATGGAGAGCAGGCATATCCAAGGACATCTCTGGACATGCTCCTGGGAGATGAGCAGGGAAACTGAGCCTTTCTCCCTCCTTTCTCAGGAGAGAACAGTGTAAGACAAGAAGGAAGATTCTTTCACCTCTGTAATATTTCTATTTAAATAATCCCTGCTTAATTTTTTTGATATGAAGGTTGGAGAAAATTACTTATATATCAAATGTCAGGGTGTAAACTGTTTTCTTCACTGTCTCTTGGCTAGCTGCAAGGGATCACATGTTAGGGACCACCCAGGACCTCTAGTAGCTCTTACGAGCTAGGATTTTTGACAACATGGAGCCAAACACCAAAAAATATTAGGAACACTTAGGTGGGATGTGTGATGTGCAAATATTGATCTGAAACTATTGGTTTGATGCAGTTTCTGCTCATAATTTCTGTTCTGACTTTTCCCAATCTCCCCACACACAGAGCAACAGATTCTCAGTACCCAAAGCAGCAACACCTTCTCCTCAAAACACCCTCTTTCAGAGGTCTTAGTCACAATAGCATTTATTCTGAAGCTTGATCTATAAATAACATTATATAGAGATGAGGGCATATCCTCCAAAGCTGGGGGTAAATGACTGGGAGTGAATCAGCAAGAGCCTGGAGAGGGGGCCTTGAGTGCTGATCTCCACCTGTAAGATACAGATAATAACTCTTCCTGTATGGTACATCATAGGGTTGTTGTGATGCTTAATTAAAGCATTTAGAAAGTCTTTCAGCAACATCAGTCTATAAATGTTAAACGAGGCTGTTACTCTTCTTCTCCCGTGGTTACCGTAAATTGTTTTATTGATCTAGTCCATTACACACTCAGGAAAAGAATTGTTTATTGCAGTGAGAACTTCGAGGAGAAATATTTCTTTTCTCTTCACTGTGTTCAGAACTTGCTTCCACAGATGTTTTTAATCATCAAACATGTTGACTGAAGTCTACAAAAAGCTGCAGGAAAATACTGGGTAATGTTCCCCACTAACTAAAAGCCTCTTTTCTGATCTTTCCACAACTCACATGTTCAGTTTATTGACATCTACTGGGACTTGCATATAAAAGAACTTCAGCAGGAAAAATATCTCTCCTCTTCAATTATGGCTGGATGAAAAACTAGTTGATATCAAATGGAGGCTTTCCACTGTTCCACAATGGTTTAAATCACATTATTAATGTACTGCAAGCTGATGGTACATAAAAATCTCAAATGATTTCTCTGAGAGTTTGCATGCGAAGAGACTGCAAAATTTCTCCTCAGCATTTAAATGCTTTTAGAAAAATTGAATTGGTGTCAGTGTAGAGAAATGATTAATAGCAAAAGATAATTTATCTACAAGCGCTGTTAAATTTTCTTTCTCATTATATGAACATGTAGTCATGCTAAAAATCCAAAACATATTGTAGTAGCTCCATGCAAAAGCAGCATTTTTAGGATGTCGAAGTATTCTGGCAGTCCAATTATTACTCATAGAATCCCAAAAAATCCTATGTACTTACATTATATTTTTAATTAGTTCACAAGTTAGACAACAGTTGATAACATAATACTTAACATTTCAGAGAAAGCTCAGCAATAAGCAGGTGCTTTGTTACTGTGTTCCCTTCTTTTTCAATTACAGGGAGAATAATGTTTTTACAAGGAATCAACCAAAGGTTAATTTGCAATTAGAATTTTATTATGGGAAGAGGCTCTGTTTCTGAGTTTTATGACTCACAAGTCCATCATGGACACACAGAAAGGAAAGGGAGGTCAAAAAATACTCCACAGAGATGTTCAGATGCTTGTCGGTTGGACAGCAGCTCCCAGCTCAAATTATGTTGTATTAATGAGGAGAGTGAAATGAAAATTTACCTACATAGAGATTAGGAGAAAAAGTGGACAGGAATTTTCCGTTCTTTGTAGGAGTGGGAAACTGGGAGATCAGGGGAGTTGCCAAAAGTTGCAGCCGAAATAGCAAGAGAACTCCTATCCCTTGGCTCCTAGCTTGGTGTCTCATTATAAGGTAAATTCTGATTTTATGTTCTTTCTTCTCTGGTGTCACATGAATCACTGCGGTCTGGGTGGGGGCTTGAATTCACAGGATGGCATTAAATCTACGGAAATAGCCCATGGCCCCTTGCTGTGATGTACTGCAGGGAAGGAGGAGTGGATGAGAACCTATATTCAGATATCTGCTGGAGGCCAGCTCTTGCCTGCCCACGCCTGTAGTAGCCACACTGTTGCCTGAGTGGCATCTGAATTGCTCTGCACATTTTTTGAGTACTGAAACTATACTCAGGTAGCTCCAGTGAAATAACACAGCAATAATGACTAATGCACAGTCAGTCCCAAAAACGAGATGTGTACAGGGGAAAGAGAGAGATTCTCCTTAGAAAGGAAAAGTCTAAAATAAAATAAGGTGTAGTAAAGCTCCAGGAACTGTTTGCAGTGGGGTTCTGTGGTCTACAGTGCCCTTGGCTGACTTCATCCACCCTTCCCTGATCGTCATAATAGGAGGACACCTTGCCCACTGCCAGGACACCAACGAGAGGCGACCTCTAACCCTGCTTAGAAAGGAAAATAATGCTTGATCCTCCTGGCAGACAGGACACACCTCCTTCTGCTGCTAAAGTCATACCTGGAGATTGGCCTAATGGGTGAGTTTAATGTGCAGGATGCTGCTATGGCTAATGAGTGTGAGGCTCTTGTCTTTTCTCCAGGAACAGGAATCTGTGAGCGAAACAGCAGAGCAGGTCTATTTGAGACTTCAGGCATGGTCTTGTCCTGCTGCTCAGGGCCAGAACAAGGATTGAGACTAATCAGCCACCAATTTCCTTATCCTAAAATAATAACTGAATCAATCTATAAGACTTCCTTGCTATTCAGCTACATTTTTTGAACTGAGATTTATTTATAAAGGAAAGGCATACATTTACCTTCAGTGTAGCACAGGCAAATTTGGACACTGATTTTATATTTTACTCTAACTAGTTCTTGAAATGGATCAACAAGAATGATTTGCAGATTTTAGCAAAGTCAGTGCCAGGTTTGGCCACACAGTGGCAAGCAAAGCAGTTAAGCAGGATGAGGATATACAATCTCAGCAATGAGAAGGTTCTGCCATGAAAAAGGAGCGTGCAAGTGCACCAGATACCTTGGCTCAATTGCTTATGAATATTTCTACATACCCTAAGTCATCGATAGTCACCATAAATCAGAAAAAAGTAGTACATGAAAAATAAAAATTCAAGTTTGTATATGTTAGCTGACTTTTAAGCTTGCAATAATGCTTTGGGTTTTACTCTTAAGCTGCTTGTAGCAATCACAAAGCTAAATTGTGCAATAATATCAGATTAATTCTAAAACTATTCTAAAATTGTTGGAGTTGACACCTGCAGTCTGATAAACTGGCATTTTCCAAGTCCTAAGCAGAAGGTGGGGGGAAAAAAATGGAAAAAACAGTCTGCATGCAGCTTGGAGCTTACATCCATCTACATCTTCCTTGCAACGCTGTTCACCTGGACAAGAAAACAGGAGGCTTCAGGGTGACCTAATTGTGGTCTTCCAGTGTGTAAAGGGAGCCTTCAAGAAAGGTGAGGAGAGGCTTTTTACAAGAGCCTGGAGTGACAGGACAGGGGGAATGGATTCATACTGGAAGAGGACAAGTTTAGATTGGATATTAGAAAGAAGTTCCTTACTGTGAGGATGGTGAGGCACTGGAACAGGCATCCTAGAGAAGCTGTGGTCAACCCAACCCTGGAAGTATACAAGACCAATTTGGATGGAGCTCTGAGCAACCTGGTCTAGTGAAAGGTGTCCCTGCCCATGGCACAAAGGTTGGAATGAGATGGTTTTTAATGTCCCTTCCAACCATTCCACATTCTATGAAGAGCACCCAAGCAAAGTAAGATGTTTTATTGTCCACACATGCTTATCATTCTCCCTCCCGAATCCCAGCCATGGGTTTTTCCTAAACATTTAAAGAAGGTAGGAAAATGACTTCTGCTTGGATGTGTACTTCAGGATCTGAGTAGGTATGATCAGCCCTGTTGAATGGCAAACTACCTGGTACCTTGTGCATGTTGGAAACTTGCATGCACTTGTGAGGTAACACACCATGGTGTAGTAGGGCTAAGCTACGGCACCATCCAGTGCTCCCAAAAATGTACTCCTTCCCAGAAGATGATCCCAGAAGAGGAACCATGACAGTCTCAGCTAAGTGGGGCACTTCTCTTCAGCTGCTCTAAGTCAAAATCATTTCCAGACACTCCCTTTTTACCTAGCTTGTGCTCTCAATTGGTGGGTTTCAAACTTCATGAGAAGATTTGAAGAAGTAGCCCTGGAGGAGCCCAAAGCAAATCATGGAGTGGCCCAAATGCCAGGGCCTCCTCAGCAGGAGGCAGGATCATCCCTTGCCATGATTGATGGCCCTGGTGCTGGGGCCAGGCAGTGTGTGCTCCGGAGGGGTCATCACCACCCAACACCTTAAATCAACCTGTCTTCCCTCACATTTAAAACTTCCCTTGATTAATGATGCTGAAAACCTGATAAATGAGAATCAGCTAAGTTGTGCATACAGATATCTGGGCAGATTAAATAATTAATCATCCTGTAATTAATAAAGACAGATACTGGCTTTTTCTGAACTTTCCCTCCTCCTCTTCTCACACAGACTTTCAAAAGGTTTTTGACAAAAATAACTACAGACACCAGCCACTAATCCCACTTTCTGGGGGAGGGGGCCCCGCTGCTTTATTAATGTGGCAAAATCTGTGCATACATTTGAGCAGTAATGAGATCTCCAGGGCAAAGTGTGACATCTGCTCCAGAACTTCTAAAATACAGGTTAATTTACACCAAGCAAACCTCTTTGAAGCCAGGCAGTTTGATTTTCACTTGTAGACTTAATGTAGTAGCGTCTGACAAGCATCCAGCCCTCAAAGGCCTTGCCATTACTTAGCTCCCGGTAAACGAGCCTATCAAAGCTCTTTATAAATAATACAACCAAATAATCTCTTGGCAGAGGAACAGCTGAGTCCTTGCGCACCATCATGCAAGTGGTCACTTGCCCCAGAGATGGCTACACCTGCAGGGATGGACCAAATGCCCACAATGTCACCATTATTTCCACTATGAAAATCAAGAAACTCAGGACCCTGAGGAAAAGATAGGACAAATAGATCTAATAGAAAAGGTAAAACTGAAGCTAGAGTTTATTTTTTTCAAAGGAGACCAAACTATTTATCTCCCTTAATTTTCTGATCAAATATTGCATTTGTTTTTTCTTCTGTTGTTTGGGGTTTTTTGTTTCGTCGGTTTCTTTTTTGTTTGTTTGTTAGGTTTGGTTTGGTGTGGATTTTTTAAGAGAGAAGGAAAATAGCCAAGGTATTACAACAAAATTATCAATGTAGTTTATCTTTTTAAAATACATCTAGAAGGCAGGGACCATTTGTGGTGTGTGGTGGTGAGAACTGTACAGAAATTCTTCCAAGTGATGGTCCCATCATCCCTTTGCACCTTCTTGTCAGAACACGCTCATTTGGGACCCTGCATTTCAGGTCCTCGTGGAACTAGAAATAGTCCTTAGGAGAAACACAGTGGAGGTCAAACAGGAATCTAGAAGGTGTCTAGCATGAGTTCAGACACCAGTGCCCAACAAAACCTTTCACTTTTGTTAAACCAATTTATCTAAAGTAGTTTATCCCTGGGAAGGTTAAGCGAGAACTCAATTACAACCTATTAGCATTTGCATGAGGAGATTTTGCACAGGACTCAGTTCTTCAAGATGAAGCAAAGTTCATAACGAGCTCTAAGGGACAACAGTTGAGGCAGAGCAAATTCAGACTGCAATTAAGGATATCACCTTTTTCCTTCTTTCATTTTGTTGGTTATTTTTGATGTTGTTAAGAAGAACCTACTAGGGGAATATAGTGGAATATTGACCAGCTGCAGATTTCCAAGCAGTTCAAAAAATATATGCCACTGGCTTTTAAAAAGTTATGGACTTGATACTAAAATCACTGGATAATTTTCTGATGCAGAAGGCTACTAATGTTTTCTGGCCCTTAAAATCCATGAACTCACAAGTTTGAATGAGATAAAGCAATTGAAAAACAAAGACTATTAGGACAGAGAATGAGTCAGGTGCAGATGTGTCTTAGACAAATCAATTTATTTTCCCTTGTCTGAAAGGCCCTTCTGACAAATTATTTAATGAGATTATCCTAAATCTTTTTCACAGAAGTCAGCCTCAAATCTGATTTCAGAGATTACCTGCTGCAATAATCCAGACATAATTCCTAAAATGCACTCAGGAATGCTGGGTCCAGTATTGGACACATCCAGGCTACAGAAGAGCTGCAAATACCCCGAGAGGCTCTGCTCACTGGGAGACTCTGGGAAAAGGCACTGTCTGTTTTGCACACTTGCCAAACACAAACCAAAATATATTAAAAAAAAAAAAAAGAGAGAAGGGAGCAAAATTAATGGAGCTTTATGGACACTATCAGGAATGCAGCAGGAAGTAATCAAGTACAAGATCACGTTGCTTGTGTGACTGTTGCCATGACATTCAAAAAGCACTTGGTGTTATCATAGACTATGAATATTCTGTTGGCTGATTGATAGTCTGTGGCTTTTTTTCCTTGTAAGCAAATGCAATGACAATATTAAGCAATTACTGATAATGTCACCCAGCTGCTTTCCTGCTGCCTGGGTGACAGGAATTCTGAACTGCAGGAAAAACAAATTTATTAAAGGATGGAGCGTCACCCTCTGTTCACTGGTGTTGCATTTGACCAGGCACAGCACAGCAGAAGGTTTCATTTACAGCAAATGAAAGAAACACATCCTCAGTAAACTTTACTAGGGGAAGTACCATGGGGCTTATTTAGCTCTGATTAGATCAATGAGACTCTCTAAACACAGCAATTAAAAATACAATTGGTAGCAATGTAGCCTGCTATAAGTGTCTGCACGCCTGAGAAGTTTATACAGGAATAAACTTGTTAAAGTACATTTCCTGATTAGTAAATAATCAATATGCAAGGTACTTGGTAGCTTCACATGGAGCAATGGGGAGGGCCAAATTTTCCTCAGCTAAGTGTTTCACCAGCCTGCTGCCAAGAGCTACTGCACTGGGCTTAATTTATGGGTTATTTACCAAATTGTGCCCATCTTTTCCCTTAATTATCCAGCAAGGACTATATGTCCCTGCATGCAATGTCTGACCATGAGCCAAGCAGAAATTTGGGCTCAGATCAAAGAATAAATGTTGTCTCCTGCTGTTGCTGGGTGTGATGGAGTCACTGGAAGCATAATGGGAAGGTCTGCAATGAAGCTGGATGTGAGATTTGGGATTGTAGTCTTTGGCTACAAACTTGACCTGGATCCGATGACCAGCACTAAAATATCAGCACCTTATGAAACTACTTACAACACCAAGCACTTGGCAGATATCTCCACTATTTCATGCTTGAAACAGAGGGAGTTTTAGCTGCACTTCTGTGTCTAGGTTTTATTACTTGTCCTGGAAAAGAGAAATCCAGTTCATGTTTCAGAGATGCAGAGAGGCCATCTCCTCCCACCACTTGTGCTGCTCCCTCCTTGTATGCATGAGGCTCTCAGGGTAAGAAGCTCTGGTCCAAAGTGCACAGTGTCTCAGTTTAATGGCTTGCAGGGGAGGTTAAAGGCTGGCTCCTTGCTTGCTGTGAATCTTATTGCTACGCGTAAAGTCAAAGCAAATATCTTTACACATGATAAAGATTCAACCCTAAATTCATAGGGGTTATAGTCTCTCTAAACCCTATAAAATGTAACAGAGATGAATACCCGCTCATGGGCTTTTAAAGCATTTTATGTCAGGGCTTTTATTTTATTTTACATTAATTTTTATAGGAGGGTTAAAGTAAACCTGTAGCAATAATAGCATTTTCTCTTAAATTTTACAACACTTTGCCAATAAAAATTGGCATTTTGGTATGTGCAGAGAGAAAAATATCAGAGGCTGACAAATTAGAAAAATTGTGAGAGGTTTCACAACAAGAACAGGCAGTAGCTTACCAGCTGGGTAAATCTTCATGACATGTAAAAGATAATTTTGAAAATAGTGTTTTGAATCCCAAACTGCACACGAATCAACAGCAAAACGCTACATTGTAATAATAATAATAATAATAATAATAATAATAATAGTAATAATAATAATAATAATATATTTAAAGGCAGATCTCATTTGAGAGATGAATTCAGGATGAAGATGAATGGAGATTCAGGATGTAGGACACGTGGAGATTGTGTCCACATTTGCACACCACCTTCTAATAAAGTATGGGACAATTTCTGGAAGAGAACGATGGGAATGATTGTGGTTTGGAAAACATGACCAGTCCAGAAAGGTTAAGTGATGTAGGTTTCTGTAGTCCAGAAAAGAGAAGCCTGAGGGCCTGTGAAACAGATTGTCACGGAAAGGTAGAAGATAGGGCAGGGATTAATTACAAGAGAAGGACAATCTGGCCTCCTCTGCAGGGAGAAATGAAGGGCTTAGGAAAAGCTCTTTAAGGGTAAGACTAGAAGAGCACTGGGAGAGGAGCCTGGTTACCTGGGAGTCAAACCTCTTTGAAATGTTGAGAACAGTTTGGACATACTCGTACTGTGAACAGTGCAAATGTGCCTGTTTTGTGTCCAAGCTTGAGAGCCTTCCAGGCCTAATTTTTAATAAATTTTGCTATATACTGAGAGAGTTTGGCATATGCTGTCTCCTGAGAAGTTTACAAACAGCCAGAGCTTCATAATATTCTTTTGAAAGGTGTGTGGGTGGGCAGGTATTACAACTCCAGTGTAGAAAACTGGGGGAGAGAAAAACATAGGTTTAAGCAATTTCCCTAAGGCCAGGGAAGTAACAAGCATGTCAGACAAGGTTCAGCTACAAGCATTTCTGCATCCAGCAATCCTCAGAAGGTCACACCCACCCTTTCCATCTCAGAGCATCTACCTTTTGGGGCTCCCTTTTCATCTGGCTCTATTTTCCTGCAGTTGCCTGGCAGCTTCCTTGTTTTTTTCCTCCTGAGCATTTTGCTAGTCACCGCATCAATAATTGCACAGTTTGAGTTTGTAGCTGCCTTATGACAAGTGAATACAGCTCCTAACCAGCCTCCAAACCCTTCCACCAAAGTTCTGCTGAGCTGCATAAAGCATAGGAGTGACCCAAGATTTTGTCCCAGTGGGAAAAAGGCTGCCATCAATGACACCACCAAACCTCCAGTAACAAGAGCTGGGTGGGACGGGAGGAGAGTTTGCTTTCTTGCCTGGAAGATGGTCAGCACATGGCAGGAGTGCATCTATCAGAGCTCATTGCTTGCCCAACCTATTCCCCTAAACAAATCCCCGGAAAAAAACCTCCTAGCCAGCTCAGAATGCCAGTTTCAGAGGGGAATAAGCAATCTTTAGGACTTGATCAGCTTTCATGTGGCTTCGGGATAAGGTGAGAGGTGGTGTTCTGTGAGTTCTTGACGAAGGAGGTTGCTTGCTCCAAGCACACCACAAACTCATTTAAAGATGAGAGCTCTGCCTGCCAAAGCAACAAACACAACAGTGGCATCACTTCAGATTGACAGCCATTGCTTTTTTTCTTTTTGCCCTTCATTGTTTTTCAATTCAGTTAGAAGGCATCCACGGCCTTGAGGGACTAGGAGCAATCACATTTAGAATAGTACAGATGTAATTCAATGCTTCTCACTTTTTCCTCACTGAGACTTGCTCATTCACCAAAATATCCTTCCACTTTCTTCTGCCTTTCTACATAAGGTATGGAATGCACTCACACTGTGCCAGATATTAATTAATCTCTCATAATCAGCTGGCTGGAGGGCCCCATTATTACCACGGGTTCTTTTAGAGTCAAGCCAGAAAATCCTTATGTCTTGTGCTGGAGGATTGATACCAAATCATGGCTGACTCCTCCATGGAGTTACCTCTTATATTTTCATCAGGAGCAGCACAGGCCTTCCCAGGCAGCCCCAGCCCCAGCAGTCACAGCTAATTTGTACATATGCTGCCACTGGATGGGTGCCATGCAATTAAGAGGATGCCCTCGAGGCATTAACATTGCTCGTCTCGCAGTGAGGGCGGTGGGAGAAGGCAGCAGAAGTTTATGGGCTGTTATCCACGGGAGTGTGTTATTTCAACAGCATTTGTACAAATCTGTGAGGACGATTCAGAGCTGGGCAGGGAGCCAACACAAAGAGGTTTCTGGGGCCACAGTGGAAAACTCTTGAAGTCCCTGTTTGCTGGAAGAAGGTGATGATGAGGCAGCATGGGTAACTGATGGTGCTGGACTGGAAAATGCTGATTTCACTTCTGACCTGTTGTCTCTGAGATCTGGACAACAGGGGTTACCCACACTCTTTAGGGTGTTTGTAACCCCTGGTCCCAGTAAAAGGCCCATCAGATAGTTCCCTATGAAGCCCTGACAACAAAAAGGGTATCAAGGTCTTCATCCCTCCTGAGAAGGAACCGAGACCCTGAACAGAAGGACGCCAGCGTCCTTCAGGGCCTCGGTATCAAACGAAAGGACCTAAAAGTTCCAAAGGACCAGAGCCAAGATCTTGCCATGACAAGTCCTTTCCACCAGAGAACTTCTGGGGTGCAGGGGCCCTGTGGGTGAGTTTCTTTGGGCTATCACAGAGTTCCTGGCCCTTGGAAATCCATGGGCTGAGTGCCCTGGGATACTATTGCAGCCTTGACTTAGACTGGGAGAAAGCCTGAGGCTGACATGCTTTGACCAAGACATCTTGGAAGCAAGCAAACTGGAAAAGGTTTGACAGGAAAATTTTAAGCCAGATTTCCACCCCGTGTTGCTCTTAGAGACTCAGTGAGTCCCATTACTGTCTGGCAGAAGGATCTTGGCTTCATGATCCATCCCAAGCTGTGCCCAGACAGTCCTTCTCTAGGACCACCTGGGAATGGTGAAAGCCTTTGCCTTTGCAAGTCTGGGCAGAACTGTGTCTATCCTCTTTATCAACATATTATAGGGAGGAAAACACTTGGTGTCCCTCCTCCCTGCCTCACTCCTGTATTTAAAAAGCCACAAAATATATAGAATAAATGAATTAAAAATAGTGCACTTTCAGCTGCACTGATTTGGGGAGAATTACACTCTCTCCCACCATTAGTGCATTTATCCCCCAGTGCTAAAATGTGTATACTGAGGCTTCAGTGCTGCTGGCTAATCTAGGAGTGTTGCCATCATCATGAAACTAAGAAAATCAATTCAAATCAAAACCCCACAAACAAATGATGACCTCATTCAATTCAGAAAAAAACCCAATCCCAACCTCTGACAGCTATGGTAGGATGCCAGAGAAGCCAAGAAGCCATGCAAGATGCACAGCATTGATTACTGTGCAATAATGATTTCCCTTCAGCCCGCAGACCCCACCGTATCCTTCATTCCACATTCCAGAGCACGTCTCCGAGCATCATCGGGGCTGGGAAGTAACACACACCAGACCTCGCTGGGGGTTGCAGGTTAAGTATTGCACTTAGATTTTATGGAGCAGAAGAGTAGATAAATTCTGTCAAATTAATGTAAATGCTCAGCAATAATTTTTGCTTCTAGGAGTCTTTAACCATTTCTTTCGGTTTTTGGTAGTATTTCTATATTTCTCATTTTGTGAATCGGCATGAATCTCTCCTCACTTCTGAGATTCAGCTTGGTTTGGTTTTGGTTTTATTTGTTGAATTTACTAGTTATTTGCTGGAAAATAAAGTTTTAAATCATCCCTAATTCTTGGTCGTTATTCTGCGCTTTCTGGAGCATCACACAGACAAAGGAGTGGCCACTGTATTCCTGGCTGAAGACAATCTGGCACAGTTCCTTCAAGGAATGTTCCTTCAAGGGTGGTGGTATAACACAAGTTTGCATCACTGACTCTCTGCCCTGCATTTCATTCCCTTTGGGTTTGGTCTTTTCTCTGTTGACATTAATTCTTTTACAACATACGTGATAGGCAATGTAGCTTTATTTCATCTCCCTGTTTGTACTGTGGGTGATATCTCCCAGGGAAGATTAATGATTTAAGCTGATTTAATGGTGTAAATGCTTTCCATAGGGAAAAAAAAATTAAAATAAAAAAGAAAGGAAAAAGAAACCCTTTCTCTTTTTATGCCCAGATTGAAAAATGTTATCTTCTCTTGAGTTTTGGGGGTTTTTTCTTCATTGTTATTTGTTGTTTTCCAGCATTTGAGGGCCTCCCAAACAAATTTACTGTCTTTCTGTGCATCTGTGATGTTCCCATATTAATGTGAGTCATTCCCACCAATAAGCCTGGGACTGAGCTGAGTGTATGAGAAATTACAGTTTATCTCTACTGAGTTTGAGGAGTTTTACCAGGAGAGACTTTGACCCTATGTTATGTAGTCTCATTTACCTTATTGTTCTGCCACCTTTCCCTTTTCTTCTTGCTCTATCCTGGAGAAAAGCCAGCTCACTTATCAAAAGAGGTTTGTTATTTCTGTGGGAGAGGTTTGAAATATTTGGCTGATGTTTCCCCTTGCACTTGCTGAGGCACCAGAACACTGTTGTCACCTGTTTAAAAGGATGTTTAAAAAAACCTCAAACCCAGACATATGTGACAAAACTGTGGTCTAAGCCAAAAAAAAGAAAAAAAGTACTTAGAACTTATAAAGAGCTAGTTGGAGGTTAAAGAAATGCCAAAAATATTTTTTGTTAAATTCTTTCTTCTCAATCTACCTGACATTCTACTTTAATAATAATGTACTGTTTACTAACTAGAAAATTTACACTCAACAAGAATGCAAAGATCATCAGTAAATGCACAAGAGTCACTTAAAATAGGGTAACTAAAGGCATATGTAGACACATATTTCTAAAAATGAGTTGCAACATATTGTAAAAGTCACACCCATTTTATAAAGCTTTCTTTACTGCCCTGTCAGACGGGGGAAAGTAATCAGATTCAGCTTTCATGTGGACAAAGACATTTATTCCAGGCAGAGATGGCCCACAGAGAGATGCAAATGGGAGGACACGAGTTCCCTCCCCACCCTCAGCACATGGTTTTCCCCAGTGCCGTGTTTTCATTTGTGCATTCAGAAGCTGCCTGGCATTTCAGTCAGTTCAGCCCTGCTCACACCTCCTCCCACAGCTGTCTGTTTTGTCAGCCTGGGTTACTCCAAAAAGGTGCAGGGAGAAATGATTAACTGCAGTCAATTTAACTGTAATTCTTAGAGGGAATGAATAACATTAGCTTAAATAAAATATAGCCAGGCGACAGCAGTCATATGCTTGCTGATGTTATACACTGCACTGGGTGGATATCAGGGTGAAAAGTTAGAAAATGCCAGGCATGAGTGGATGTTTCATGATGCAATTTTTAATTGCATGATCAGATGCTCCCTTCACCCTAACCTCTGCACCCATATTTTCCTTCTTCCTTGTGTGGGGTGGAGCTGCCTTAAGGATGAATCAGGGAAGGTGTCTGCTTTCTAAAGGGCTCCTTGGCATTTGTGGCAGACAGAAGGTGCACGAGGAATGAAGCTGGGGAGTGCTGCAGAAGGTGAAGAAGTCTTTGGGTGAAGATTTTTGGTGATGAGTGATTCATATATCCCAAACTTTTACTAATCATCCCTGACATCTAAGATTTATTTTTGGGTTTCTGAGAGTCACCCCTGGCACATGACTTAAAGAAAGCCTGAGCTCTACCAGAAGAAAATGGAGAGGGACTCAATGAACACAGAAAGTGCTGTATGATGTTGAGGATGCAGAAAAGTCAGAAATGGCCCAAACCTGAAAGAAATATTTAACGATTCCTTCATGGCTCAATTCTACATAAATTAAACAGAGGCAAATCAGAATATGATTACAGGCTTTGATGAACTTTGATACTGTTGTAATTAATGTTTCAGAAAAAATAGACAAGAAAATTAATAATTCTGTTCTCAGGGCAGTATTCAGTAAATAAGATGTAGGGTTGTTTGGTAGGAGATGAGGAGAATACAAAATGAAATAGCTGCTCATTATCTGAGCGCTGTCCATCTTATGCAGGAGACAAGAAGAAACCTGTGGAAAAAACCTTTTGTGGGACTGCATTGTTAGATGAGACAGGGCTGCAGGGCTGTCCCTTGCTCCAGTATTTCCCAACTTTGCATCTTGATGGTGTTCCCTCTTTAAAAAGCAGCTTTACATGTGTGCATTTTACCACCCACATCCAACTGGGACATGGGGTCAGGGCTGAAGGGGGTTTCCATGCCATGGGCACATGTTCTCCACCTCATCTCTGCCCCTCTACCCCTGACTCCAGAACTTATCTGGAGTTTAGTCCTGGTTGCCTCTTCTCAAACTCCTTTCTTCAGCCCTAATCCTCTGTCCACATCCTCCCTTCCTCCTAGACTGTTTATTCCAGCTCGGATTGTGTTTCCCCTCCTCTTGTGCCTTATTTTCCATGCTGCTGCAAGTGTCAGCAGGGATCCTGGGGGTGCAACTCAGGCTTCCTGTCCCACACATGGGGAGTCACCCATCTAATCAAGGACAGATCTTGTATTAAAGCTCAGATGAGCTGGTTCCAGCCTAGATGTTTCTCAGACATCCCTACCAGGGTGCCATCAGTACCAGCAGAAGTGTTGCCCAAATACCAGTGAGGGTGTGAGCACTGAGGCACTGGTGCCACAGAGAGGTATCCAATGTTATGAAGACACATTTAATCTCTCATCTTACCTGATCTCTCTCTAAAGACCACAATGCATTAGGGGTGGGATTGTGCCAACCCTAATGAGGCTAAATATTGCTTTATTTGTGCCACGTAATTCTTTGGCCTGATCATGGAATATTTGCTGAAAAGATTATTCTTATAAGTAATTAGTCTTTCTGGAAAAGAATATCAGTGGCAGCAGATAATACTCTAACTCCCTCTATCCAAACCAATTTAATCTCTTCTAAATGAAATCCATTTTTCTAAAGAAAAATGACTTCCACAGTATTATTCGGAACCCGGCCATGGAGAGATTCAACTTTAGATGCAGCAGTAATGATTTCACCTAACTTTGTATTTCAACTCCTAAGCTACTAGAAGTAATTGAGCGTGTAATTAAGGAAGGGTTTTCTTACCAATATGATCATGCCTATAATTAAAATCTCACACAAATGTGTATGTGGAAGAATAGAGCAGGGCAGAGCAGGGAAGAGACCAAAGTGTCTGACAGGTTTACTTCAAAGGACCTGAGCTCCTGCAGCTCTGAGCCAGAGGGAGGGGATGAAGGGAAGACAGGACTGGCTGATAACTGACTTGATATATTGTTTTTGACCTCCTCTCTTCAAAGCCCCGAGTGGTTTGAGTGCTGTCTACCCTGGAGATGGCTTCTACCTTTAATGTTCCTTCAGTACAGCCAAGCTTTGCAAGCGTCCGTGCTACCAAGAGCAGAAGAGTGATGATATCTGCCTGTTTTCAGAGGGACTGGAATGGGTTTAGCTGCTGCTTTGGGCTGTGCCTCATCAGAGCTGTGGCCCAGGTGACCCCATGTCATGTCATGAGAGCCACCACTTTCCTCTGGTGTTTGTTGCATAGGAGAGCCATGAACCAGATTTTGTAAAAAAAAAAAAAAGGAGTGGTGCATTTTTACTGCTGATATTTATAATGCATTTACTACTAAATCAGCCTTAAATAGCTGTTCAGCCTGTCATGTGGGACCCAAGTCAATGGCTCTGTGTCAGGACAGCTGCATTTGGGGAGATTCTTCTGTTCTGAACATGGGGAGATGTTGGGTGCTGGGAAGCAACAGCACAGCACCTCCACAACAGCTGAGCTCCTGCACAAAAGGAACAAGGGCATTTCTTAAAAAAAAAAAAACCCAAAGAAATCACTGAAATGGGGACTTTGAGCTTGAGGAGAAGAAGGGATTGACTCCCCTAGCTGGTCTGCCATGTGTTGTGATACTCTGTGACTGTATAGGGGAGGGGGGAATCCCTCCCTCAGAGGATAACCAAGCCAAGCATCAAGACACTGAGGAAAACAGGTGTGGATGAATGTTGTATGAAAGAAGCCACCCTGAGCAGGCAAACTGTTTGATATCCTCTGTGGTCCGGGAAACAGGACTTTGTATGTTTATTGACACTGTAATATGTTTATAAATCCCATCAAAAAGACACCTGCATCTGTCCTCTAGTCTCTGAACTGGAACAACCTGAAGGGCCTGGGATTTTCATCTTGCTGGCTGAATCCCAAATGGGGTCAGAGTTTTGGTCTCATAGATTTGGTGGGGTTTATGTTGCAATGTAGATAAAAGAGGCACGCAGGGAAAATTAAGGTACATTAGGTGTGTGTTCTCAGGAAGAAAACCCACAAGCCCAGCTGCACACATCTTTTATTTAAATCCAGTAAAATACTATAAGAAAGAGCTGACCATTACTGAAGTCTGTGCTGGTGTGCTGAGAGCTATACTGGTTTGCACTGGTTATGGATCAGATATTTTTTACATGAAATAGGCATTGTGCAAGTGCTTTATTGCATTCCATATAGTCCCAAACATTAAACACATGCAGTCCCTACCAACAACTGCCTTCAGAATGACCTAATATACCAGGCAGATGCACAGGAGAGCTGTTTTCCTCCATAGATAACTACCAGGCTGGCATTTTGGGGCAACCATCATTTTTTGCTCCATAATCATCTCACTGATAACTTTCTCATTTTTTCAGCTTTCCCATATTTGCAGCAGTTAAGACTTTGTGACCTTCCCCAGGGAATGCAACCTGTGATTCACAGCTAAAGAGTGGGTGTCTCTGTCTGAGCCCTGCTTTTGAAAAGGGTGGCCAATTGCCTTGCCAACAGCCGCCATTAAGTAAAATACTTAATGAAATGACTGGGAAGATGAGTGCTCACCAGTGTATTTTCTCTGCACTTCCTAAAGCCTGTGACCCACACACTGAGCTAGCAAGCTTTATGCTCTTAGTGCTGTCATCATCAATTTTCTTCCCTCCGGTCCATGCCTTGCCATACTGCATTTTAAACATTACTATTAATTTTTATGTTGTTGTTGTTGCCATGATTGCTATTATTAATTTCATTTTGGTACCTCTGTGGTCTTTACATAGCCCCCCCGTCTTAGGTCCCATGGAAGCCAAGAGAAGGTCCTTGGGCACTTTCAGGCAACATCAGCCACATGAAGGCTTAGGGAATGTAAGACCTTCCTGGGCACCTCTGCTGCAGCCTGGGTTTGCACAGGCTGAGCAAGACATGGAGAGTTGAGGCCAGGGTGCAGGATGGCTTGAGCTGGGACATGGTGTCTGGGCACTGGGAGGTGAGCAGGGCACATGGGAGCAGTTCCTATTTCCATCCCCTGAAAGGACCCAGTGGTATTTGACACACACTGTGAGAGCTTTGGTCACCAAGGTGTGCTGTGATCATTCCAGGCTCCAACACAACAGTGTGCCAAGCCTAACTGCACCGCCCAGTGATGTGGTCCTGATGCTGAGCTGGTGATGGCAGAGGGGGGATCAAACTGTCTGTGAAAGGCAAAGCAATCCCAGCATTGTAACTATCCTGGTTCATCCCAGGGGCTGTGTGATAGTCATGGGAGAACTCAGCAAGAGCTGAACCCACTCAGCCTGGTGTGCAGCCAAGGGTAGGTCCTAGGACAGTGTAGCCTGGACTCAGTTGTGCTCCTGAGGATGCTGAGAATGGACAGCACCCCCCAGGCTCTGGATCATGGGTGAGATACCAGAACCGGAACCACAACCCTTCCTCCTTAAAAACAGAAGTAAAATGCCCCCATTTGCTCCCAACCTTCAGTAGGGAGTATCTGGGGACAGGGATTGTGTTCTCATGATCCTGCACTAAGCATTCAAGCCCCTGTGCTGGATTCTGGTCTCCCAGTGCTCTGCAATGCAATTCCCGTTAACAGCGCAGATTCCGGCTCCTGCCCAGGGTACATAAAGTTTCCTTTCCCTGCACAGTAAATAACCCACCCCTGCTGCAACTGGGCACGAGTGCAGGGCCCAGTCAGGCATGGAGCCCACTGCTCTGCTACAAAGCACAGCCGGGGAGGAAAAATAACCTTTCAGTTTTCTGTTCAGTGATATATGGTCTTTAAAGCTGAATGGGTTTAGGAAATGTTACAAAACAGAAATGGCTCCGCTTTTCCAGAGGCATAATGTTATGGTACAGCTGTTCCAAAGCCAAACTCTGCTCTGAGTTATGCCCCTACATCCTCTCTCCCAGGTATTTATAAAATTATGATCAACAGTAGGAGACATAGGACTTCATTATTTCTTGAACTGCCTTTCTTTTTAACCATCTACAAGCTCAGAGAATTACATATGGCCTCATTAACCTCTGTGTCAAACTGATAACAAGGCAGGGAAGGAGGCACCCCTTCAGCTGCTCGACAGCCTGTACAGGGCCCTGTGGAAGGGCTGCTGAGGGAACACCAGCACTTCCCAGTCCATGCTACAAAATTCGTGTGTCTGTGTCAGCTCGTGGGTGGTTGCACAGGAATCTCAAATGTTGTGTTTGTGTTTGCGTGCTCTCTGCCCATGTGAAGTTACTCCGTCTGGGAGATCAGAAACCCCAGAAATAAATGGCTTTGGAAATCTCACTCTGTAAGTGTCATTAGCACTGGTGCGTGTCTATCTTGATGGGATACTCAAAATGGGAGTGAAAAACACGGTTGTATCAAAACTGGGATCTGAGACTCCATAGGAAGAGCATGAATACTTTTGGAGGGACAGGGGCAACTTTTGTCTTTTGGTCTTTTGGTATTCTTAAAAACACCAGAACTGGTCTCACAACACAGGCAATTATTCTGCCTCTTGGCTTCTACAAGAGTGCTGTAAAGTGATTTTAATATGCATAGCTGTCCAGACAGTGCAGGATCCTAGCCTGAACTTCTGCAGGACAGCTTATGAGATTAAAGGTTAGAATCTGTTCAAATGTTTTGCTGCATGCAGCTGCACAAAAAACCTGCTTATATAAACTTTATTTTCATTGCCATCCAAGAAAGGTGAAAGACTACAGCAGTCCATAGATGTAACCCACACTCCAGACTTCACTTTCCCAGGGATAATTTCCCCTCCTGATTTCCTCCCCTGATGAGCTCAAAGGCCAGCTGTCACAGCCTTTGCTACTTAGGATTCCCAGCATAGAGGATACTTCCCAAAGTTTCTCTGCTTCGAGCCACTGTGCACTTTAAGTAAGGCACAAGGACAACTTAACCATTCTTTGTGAAAAATGCAGTGGTCAAAAACTATGTGGCTTTGAAAGCAGAGACAACAGGGTTTAACAAACTAACAGTAACACCATGGGAGTTTGCTAATCCCCAAAATCTACAATAAACAGATAAAGTTAATAAGATTCAACAAACGAGAACAGCCCCGTTAATGCTTAAAGAGAGCTATCTAAATACTACACACATTATTTACTGAGTTCCCTTGCTGAATTCGCTGTACACAGGAACACTCAAAATTCATTATCTTTGGATGCAAAGCTTAGTAAATTCGACAGTAATTAATCTCCATTTACCCTCCGCGTGTGTTTCTGAGCAGACGAAAAGTTCATTGAAAAAGTTCTTTCAGCTGCTCTGAAAGAGAAGCAGTGCTTTGATAAACAAAAAAGTGCCAAACACAAGCTTCTGAAAGGAAAATAGAGCAGTAGCCAGTTCTGCGTGGTTTGAGCCAGGTGCTCATTGCAAATTCAGTAGCATGCACTGGCAAGTGTCAGCAGCAGAGAAACTGAAATTACTGAAATTCTTATGCCAGTGTAATTTGCTGAAGGCTATGCACTGAGGGTTAAGGCAAATTGTGCATGTGTTGAGGATTATAAAACAAATTAAAATGGAGGCTAACAAAAGGAGTGCAATATTTATGCATTTCTTCATTCTTTTCACTTCGCGGTACTCAATCAACTTCACAGTCTCTTAAGGTGGCATGGGGACATTGCCATTGTGTACATTCATTTGCTCTGAAAAAGGGGACGCAGACATCCTAGGCTACAGAATTTAACTGGTTCTGGTAATATTTATAAATATCTCCATTAATCCACCAAATATTTACAACCCACCATTACTTCCAATCAAGTGAAATTTAGCCATCAACACAAAAATTGCAGTAACTTTCCTGTTCAGTGCGTTCTACTGATCTGCTTCAATTTTGATACACCAGCCCATTTTACCATGTAACCCTTCCCTTTCCCTTGAATTCCTGCATTCATGCACCCTGGTTATACAAAAGCAGAAATGTTTTAATCCCCCACAGCTTGCTGCAGTGGAGTCCATTACAGGGTGCAATGTGCTTAGTGTTTAATACCCAGTTTACCAAATATTTTAAAGAGTTCCTAAGTTACTAAATACCCACTGTATGATCACCCAGCACGGCCCAGCAACCAAATGGGTTATTACCTTGTGGAATGAGAAACAAGTCCTCTATGAAATATGCTCTTGGCTGTACATTCCCAGCCCTCTGCTGGCAAGCCCTGCCATGGAGCTTGTTGGAGAAGTGAGGACATCATGTCCATGGCTCTGTCCAGTGCCTCAGATCCAGCCCTCCTGCACAATAAACGGGAATTTTTTCGTCTAGATGTGCCCACCTGTCCCTCTGTCAGCTCTGACATGAAATGACAACCTCTGTGAACAATAGGGACCAAAGAGCTGACAGGAATCTTATTCTCAGTTGCTACCACGAGATTCATCCAAGCCCACCTGTAGGGATTTAGACCTCATTTTAATTCCAGGGACCCTTGCATTTGGCTGTGAGAGGCAGATGTAGGCCGTTCTCACCCAGTGGTGACAGACTGTGAAAAGCACCTGCAGAGTCAGCTCTTGCTCCTACTTACCCATGGAAACAAAGAAAATTGTTTGATTTTATTTTTCTGTCTAGATTTGAGCAGGCTAAATAGAGCTGTTTGGGACTCTACAGATAAAACAGAGTCTTTATTTGCATTTCACTGTAGCAGGGAGATGTTTTCACACAGGTTCAAGTCTTGGAGCTCCCAGATGCTCCAGGCTCTTCCCAGGCAGCTCTGACAGAAATGACCAAAAGCCCACTGTCCTTCATGTCACTGTATAAACCAAAGGACAAAAACCTTCTAACTAGCCTCCAACACTGCAGCCTTAGTGTAAAACAAGTGACAACAGATGGGATCAGACAGACGGTGGAATAGAGGGGGAAAAACGAGGCAGTATTAGGGTGTGACAGGCAGGGGTGTAGTCATCACATATTAAGGTTGTATTTGGAGAGTTAATAGATTTTACACTTGATTTTTTAGCAGGGAGCAGGGAGCCACTGCCAGCCATAATGCATCTTGGAAATTATATTAGTTTTCAAATCTACTCAAGTGATCTATGCATTGTTATTTCTCTGAAAGGTAAAGATGTAAGGGCCAAATTCTGACCTTTATTTCACTGAGTTTATTTGAATATCTCCATCAGCTGCCATGGAGCTACTCCAGATTAACAGCAACGTAACACCAACGTCAGGATCTGGATCTTCCAGAGAATCCCGTCCATCTTACATCATTGCAATAGGTGATCTAAAATCACATTGCTTTGGCTTGAGAGCTTTTCCCATACACAAAGGAGCTCAGAATCTCTCCCCTTCTCTAATATTAAGGCAGATTTTGATCCAAAGGATCATGTCTATATTCCCAAGTATATTCTTCTATAGGATCAATAAATAACCTGACAGTGGCAATTGAGATTACACTTTATGGATGGCATTATTAGGATTTACTTTCCAGCTACAAAGCGGGTCAGATGAACACACAGAATACCCAATCCTGGACCACTTCCTTTACTCTACTCTGTCATTTTTACAGCTTCACACATGCTGCAGGTGCTGATACTACACACGTCTGACTGTAATCCACACATCAGCCTGAGAACACACCAGTCCTGGGAGAGACTGCCTCCAGCAGTCGTTTCAAGCCTGGTTAGAGGAACAGAATGGAAACATCAGCTAAAGCGATGAAAGTTACGTTTCCTAATAATGGAAATGAGATGGAAATGTCGGGCAGCTGCTAAGGGTTTCCTCTATTATCTGATTTTAAAAAAATAATACTGAGAAATGCCTTACAAAGCCTAATATTAATGTATGTATTCCTCAGTAATGAATGATATGAATGGCTGGGTCTATAATGCCTTATAAATCTTACATTCTAAAAACTGCCCATAGCATTGTTCTTGGTAATGGAGAGCTATATGAAGTTGGCAGGTCCTTTTTTAAATTATCAACTTACTGTGCAAGACAAAAAAACCTGAATTAAAGTGGAAAAAAAAATTACTCCCCTGGAGAATTGCAGTGCAGACATTTGCTGGCAAATTCTTTTTATTTAAATCACTTTTCTTGGTTTTAATATTGAAAAGACTTTCAATCATTGAAGAGCCTTTAATTTAGGATAGTGGATGGCAGGGATGTAATTGAGGAGACCAGACTAGCTTATCTGCTTCAGCATAGGGGCTGGACCAGACAATTTCTCAGAATTTTTTCAAGTCTGGCATTTATAGAAAGCAACTCTGGTCTGACTGCCCCTTCAAAACTATTTGCATCTAAGACATATGAAGATACCCTGCTCCCAGCAAGAATTGCCATTGAATTCCAATTCTTCCAGTCTTGAGATACAATACAACAGGGATGGATTGAATGTGGTGATGGACTGGAATCAGAAGGGTTTACTCAAGGCAGTTACCACATGGGATGGAGGCAGTGACTAAATGAAATACAATCAGGATTCAGTCTATCCCCCAAGACCACAAAGAAATTATGTCACAGGAAGAAATTTTATAAACTAAACCATCACTGTTTTTTCTTTGGCTTTTTCCCGCTGGAATGCAAGTTTCTTTAATAATGAGGATTAATGTCAAACCTTTAAAAAGAGTTGGGAGTGTGAGAAGGCAGCAGACAAGTGCAGCAATTCCTTAGCTCTGCACACTCACTCTCTTTTACAGCTTTCCCGTCTGGGTCCACAACAAGAGGTCTCACCCTGGCAGGGTGTTTGGGCACAAAATCACCCACTTTGCTCGTCCATGCCTCCCTTGCTGCTGAAAACAGCAGGCTGGGGTAGCCCCGGGTCCCCGTCCGTCCCTGTGCCGCAGGTACGCTTCCCCCGACCGGCTCCCCGGGGAGCACGCACAGACACACAGACACAATGAGAGCCTCCAACTGGAAATTCAAACAAAAATATGGCTGTCTGCTCCAAAAGGCAAACTCATTAACAGAGGTCATCTCTGTCGAGGAAGAGTGATGCGTTACTCCCCTCTTGGAGGCAACTGCTGTCGCTCCTCTGCCGAGTTACATCCACGACCATAGTTTTGAAAAAGAAGAAGGAAAAAAAAGAGAGGGAAAAGAGACAAAAGCCCGGCAAGCCCCCTATTCACAGAGCTAGCCCCGCTACTCCCCTTCCCCTCCTCGGGTAAATTCAGCTTCGAAAGACATTAACATCTTCCCCTACCTTCGTTCTCATCGGAGACAGAAGCCCTTCCATTTTGGTCCGATCCTCATGCCAATCCTCGTCCCCCAACTTAGTATCTCGTGCCTGCCTCAAGCATCCCACACGAACAGGAGCATGTCAGGGACCGGCAGCGACACCCTCCACGGGAGCTCAGCCAGCCGCCAACCTGCCAACTCGCGATCCTCAGCCGCGTGGAGCCCCGTTCCTGGAGAGACCTTCCTCCCTCTGCCTGCTCTCTCGCTCTCTGTGCATAATCTGCCCGCAGCTATGTTTGTACCATCGCTGCTGACAAACGATCCCTGCCTTACGTAATGCATTCAGCACAGGACGGGCGATCCCAGCCCCGCCGCGGGGCTCCGGGCAGCAGCAGCAGCAGCAGCAGCAGCGCTGGCGAGGAAGGTGCGCGGCTCTGCCCTGCCCATTGTGCCCAGCCTGCGGGGATGAGGCTGCTCCGCGCTCCGCGGCAGCCAGGAGCGCACCGACAAAACTTCGTCACGCTGGGAGATCGTGGATTCCCCGCGACTGACTCAAAAGGGTGTAATTCTCATTCCCAGCCTCAGCCCAGGAGGTTTTCCCTGCTCGGGGGACGCCAACAGTTGGAGCATTTTCTGCTGGGCGCGTTTACTGTCAGCGAGTGACCAAACCCACGCTGAAAGGGAGTTCCTGACAATTGTCAGCCGGGAATTCAGGGAGAGAAAGAAAGAAAGAAAGAAAAGCACGCTAAACAAAAGGAATATACTCTGGCAAAGTTGGTCAGCAAAAGGTACTCCCTGAATGAATTTCTATTAGCATTTTAATTCAGATCAGAACATGTCTTTGTGGAAAATTCCCTTATTGCTCCTGCTTTATGCATTTTGTTTTCCATCATGAAGTAATGCTAGGACTGATTCTCTTTCAGAAAAAAATCCAACTAAAAATGACCTACAAACACACCAGTGTTCAGTCACAGGACCAGACTAGACCAGTCCAAAGTAAAACCCTTTTGAAATGCCATCAAATGAGCACAGCTGCCCATCACTGCGCCGAAGGTCAGCTCCCCCCAGGGCCACCCCACTTCCTATCACAGACACAAAAAGAAAACCTCTTCCTCAGCCCAGGGGATAACCTTCCACATACCAGTACCCAACTGCTGTCCAAAAGCAAAATTAAAAACCCTGTTACACCACCAGAACTTGCTCTTCAGTGTTAGAAAAACCACTGTCACGCTGGTTGGAGCATATTACAGGTGGAAATTTCTAATGCCCTTTGACATCAACTCTTAGGCCCCAAAGCTACATGCTCAGGGAGAGTCACTGTCTGATTCAGGCACTGAGCTGGATCTGGTTAAACTCCTGAAAATACCACGTTCTCTGGATGATGATGGGGATTCACCTCATTTAGCTTTCACCATCTAAAACTCTGCCTTCTGGTCCAAGCCAGCCACTGAGGTTCCTGCAAAACCAAAAAGAGAGACCAGCTCCTTCTCAAAGTGATTGGCTGCTCAGACCAGGGACCCTCTCTGACCCCAGGTATCCTTCAAGCTCAGCTCAGTCTCCTGGAGGATACACTGAGAGGGAGAACGTGCAAAGGAAAATGTTCATGGTGGTGTCATTGTTGCTTCATGGCATCCCAGGGTGCAAAGTCTGGGATGAACCCAGAGACAGACAAAACTCCTGCTCTTCAAGGCCCAGCAGAATTGCTCCCAGACAGTGACACATATGGGGGTGTTCGACCCCACACATCCCTTTTCCTCTCTATCTCTTCCAGTCCTTTTGACCATGTAGATATTGTAGTTTTAGGCCATTTTCCTTATTAATCTTTATGGGGTGAAAACAGGGAGGGGAGGTACCCCCTACAGTGATTAATATTAATTTCAAAGATAATTAACTGTTCTCAGCCAAATTCAGGTTGTTATCAAATGTGAACAAATCTGATCATATTATATCGAAAGCAGAGACAAGTTTTCCAGAGCTAAAGGGACTCTAGAATGCTGGCAGGCTCATCCATTTCTTGCTGGTTGTATATAAATGTGTTTTCCTATTGGTATTTACAAGACCTTAGTAAGACTTTGAGTAAATGGCAGCAGGAATTCCAGGCTCCAGTAAGACAAGGCTGTTGTGATTTTTCTGCTGTACAGCATTGTGCCAGACTCTGATGAGAGGTTTACAAGTCTGTGCATCTTGTCCAAATCATCAGGGGAATTTGACTGTCCAAAGCCTCAAGAGGAGTGTAAAGAGGTGCTTTTGGGTATTTTGGAGATGTCAGGCCAGGTAGTCAAGATTTAATGCAATATGATAATGTTGATGATGCAGCCATGGCAGTGCATGAACGCCCAGTTCTCTTAAAGCTCAGCTCTGGTTTGAACTAGGCTAAACCACAGTGCCTCATGAGCTTCCCTTATGTTATCTCTGTTTACAAGCGAAAAAAAGGCACTTCTTCTAAAGTCCAAAAGAGTAATTCAGTCTGGGACCAGAAAAGCAAGCTGGGGCCTTTCTGGTTCAGCAGCACTCAAAGCCTCTCTGATCTGAATGGATTGGGAATTGTGCTGATACTGCATGAGTCAGAGCAGAGCCCAGCTCAGCAGGATGAGCAGGAATGGGAAAGAGTATGGTGCTGTTTGAGCAGCACCCGTGGCTGTGAGCCAGCAGTGAGTCTCCCTATCTGCAGAGTGCAGGCTGCGACCCCCAGCTGCATCCCGAGGATGCTTGGGGTCCCTGGCTCAGTTATCAGCTCCTGCATGGCATTGCCTTGAGCCACAGCTGAAGCAGGGTGTGTGACAGGAAGGTCTGTTCACACCCACCTTCACCAGGGGGACCAGGGGACCCAAGGGATTCTGCCTGTGAGTAGTTTTGTCTTGGCTCCTTGGAAAGCCTGGCAATTTCCAGTAAGAGCTGGAACATCAGTGGATGGATGGGTGTTGTGCACCACATCATCTTCCTCTCAAACTCTAGGCACCAGGTCAGACTAGAGCTGTGCTAGGATCTAGGCAGATGCCCTTCTTTAGCCTGGACAGCCACCAACCTGCCCTCCTTGTGCTACAGGAACAGGATGAACACTCTTGGTGTGTTCCAGACTGTTTGCTACCCATCCTTCACATTCAGAGCAGTAATTTTACAACTGTGGGAGCCAGAGAAGTTTATCTTCACTTTAAAATGAGAGCTTTAGTTGCTGTAGCCAGAGGAGCAGTGCCCCAGCAGTGAGTGCCGTGGTCTGACACCTCGTTCCTCTGCATAGCTCACAGTAATGCTCAAATTACTGCAGACTCGTTCCACAGCCTCTGCTCCTGCTATTTCAGATCAAAGGCACTGCAAAAGCAAAAGGAGCATGTGAACACTTGCATCCTCATTCTTTTTCTGGAGAAGGGAGCAGCATTTGACTCAGATCCTGGGCAGCTACACCCAGCGTATCTCAGGTTCTCCATCTGCAGAAGGAGGGACCAATTTGTCTGGTTTGCACAGGTGTTGTAGAGGTTCGTCCTGTCCTGGATTCAAACCACCATATCCTAAAAGTTAGGAATATAATCACTCTTGGCTCCTTAGCTAATCATGGGAGTAAGAAACCTTGCAACCCCCTCATATATTGTCATAATTTAAATGTCTTCTGGACTCTAGACAGCAGACCAAGGCAGATGTCTACCTGGAACCTGGTATGTCCTACCTGGATTCAGCCTTGGAGTCCAATCCCTTTCTAGGCTCTGCTGACTACATTGACAGACCTCCATGGACCAGAAGGAGAGCAGAGATGTCTCTTGATATTTAGCCATGTAGGTGTAAATGGCTGAATTTAGCTGCCTGACTCTGGAGCTGAGCCTTGCCCTGTGTGCCCAGTAGTAGGAAAAATGGCCCAAAAAATCCTTATGTTCACTGTCAGACTACTGACTGAGGGTCCTTGAGGCAGCTGAACTCAATGGTATGTATTTGAGCCCTCAGTTTTCCTCTTGTTCACCGTCTGTGGGTGCATCCAAGATGGGATAAAATTCTGTAAGCTGATCACTTCCTGACCTTCAGGGTGGGGATGCCAGCGCAGTGCCAAGTTGTGCTGCCTGTACCAGCCCTGAAAAACGGAGGAAATTTGGATTTGGACCAAATCTCCACGGGTCTGTGATGAAAAAAGCTGCCATCTCCTCCTGCCTTCCGCCCCCAGACCTGCCCGTGACAGGGACAAAGGATGCTGTGGCAGCGCAGCCTGCCCTGCCTGTGTGCCCCTGGCCGACCTCGCCACTGGTCATTTCATTCATCTAACAAAAGGTAGCATCGCGGTGTTGCCATGGGAACGCCCCGCCAGCTGAATGGCTACAGCATCCTGAAAGGGAGGGGAAAACATCCCAGTCACACACCAGGGCTGTGCTGAAACGTATCTTATATTTAGAACAGGCGGTGCGGGGAATACTAATGAATATTTAACACTCGGAGTGCCTTTCATGCTTGGGTTTTTTTTTTATTTTTGTTGCATACTTCCCATAAGCACAACATTTGCTTCCAAATGGTATGAATATTATTGCTACTGTGCTTCTCTCATCACTGCTTCTCCAGGTTTCCCTTGCTTTTCATGAAAGGAAACTTTTCATGGGTTACCTAAAAAAGGGTAAGACTTGCTTGTGCTCTGCAAGAAACAGTCCCTTTTAGAGCTTTCTTCCCCCCCCCCCACCATTATAAGTATCTGCTTTCAACAATTAATTCTCTGTGCTACAGAAAATAAATGAATTAATCAATCTAACTTTCTTTCATTCATTCAGGGAAATCACACACCTGAAAATGTCCTGAAATTCCTTTCTTCTTTCCTTTTTCCCAAAATGTTGAGCAGTGGAAAAAAGGGGTCTAACCACCCAAAAGCCCAAACTATGAATAATTTTATGTGCCTTATTATATGATACATTTTTAAAAAAGGCAAAGGTGCTGGGCATGATGGTGAGTCCCACCTGCTACTGCCCAGGCTGTGCAGGCAGATTCGGCACCTCCTGGTGATGAGCAAGCTGATTTTTTTTGAGGATGGCAAAGGGAAGCAAGGACAGCACTGGCTGGGGTGGGATGGGGAAGAGGTGCCCACCCATGTGGGTGCTGCTCCCAGCACTGCCAGCCTGGGGACTCCCATCTCCAGGAGGTGCCAGGAGGATGCAGCCTGGCACAGACTGTGGGTTGTGCCGGTGGCTGGGTGCATACTCTCTGGGATAGCCCTTCCTCCTCAGTCTCCCCTTTAATTATAGATGATGTAATAAACAAGGTTAAAAAATGTGATGGATCAGATCTCACTCTGAAGGAATCTCCTGGCATATATAGAGCTTTGTTCTCAGAAAGGCCAGATCCTCAGCAATGATTTTAAGAGTGAGATGTGCTCTTTTTACTAGACAGTGGCAAGGCTCTGGGCTCTTTTATGAGCTTAGCAGCCCTGCAAAATCTGCTGGGATCCCAAAAGCTTATCTGTGTGCTTCCTGCTTGGTACCACGCCAAGGAGCCAAGGATAGAGGCACAATTCAGCTGGCAGCTTTGTCGGTGATGCGAGGGGAGCAACAGTGTGGTACTGGGTGTGTTGCTTTGGCAGCACTGAGAAACTGGATCTGTGTTTATTTGTTGCTGGTTGTAGGGCGTATTTTCAAAATGGAGAAAGGTTTTCCTCTCCAAGATTGCCAGTGCAGTCCTTTGAGATCTGCTCTGTGTGTTCAGAGGGAGAGGGACTTGCCTCTGAGGAGGTTAAGAGGGGACACACCCCTGCTCTTTGCAAGCTGTTCCACTGACGCAGCATTTGCATGAGTAAGTGCTTTCAAAATCATTTGCCACTTACCCTTATACGGCACCAATTCCAGTAAGGGCTAGAAACACCAGTTATTTTACTGGAGTTCTTCTTTAAGGCTCTAATGACCTGCTTTTTTCCAGAACAGTTAGGCTTTTTCCACAAAAGCAAAAGCAGTATGATGAAAATAAAGTCTCGAGGTATTAATAAGGCTGATTTAGCTGCCTTCCAGATTTGGAAGGCAGACATAAAAAAGTCATATCTGAGGACCATAGGTCATTGTACAAGTCTGAGAAAGACTCTGGCTTACAGCAAAGCCAGTTCAGCATCCTGCCCTGCTTGGCAGGACCATCAGGGTCTGGCCATCCTCCTCCAATAACTGGAAGGCATTTATCTCTACAGCACATCAATGATCTCAGCCATTGTTATCATGATTCCTGTTAAGCCAGTGTGGCAGTTTAGGAAGGAAAATCTGCCTCTCTACCACACAAATAAACCATCCCAGCAGAGATGGGGACTGCTATGTTTGAAGAAGCAAATTCTCAGGATCAAGCTCTGCCTTGGTGGCTTGGGCAAGGCTCCTGCCTAGCTTCTTTTATCTTGCCTACATCCTGGCTCACTGGGAAGATCTATAGATGAAAAATGGGAGTTGAAGAGATAGGGCTCACAGATTCAAATTGAGATTTGCTGTGCAAAATCTCTGCCCCAGCAGAGAAAATGGCCTCTGGCTGTCCTGGCTCCCAACAGGTACCACCACGAGGCTGAGTGTCCTTCTCAGTCTTCTGACAAAATGTGTGCTAGAAACATGAAGGGACTTCTTTCCCTAAATAGCAACTAAGCTATATTTTCCTTTTGCTGCTAGGTATATTTGCTGTTGTGGATGTTAACAGTCAAAACACACACAAAGCCTTTCACTAGAGCATTAGGTCTATGTATGCAGTTTCAACAGTCAGATGATTTATTCATCCACTTCAGGAACTGTTCAAACAGGGCGCAATGTGGAAAGCAACAAACACTGAGTGTTTATGTTTGGTTTGAGAGAAGAAATCAACAGAACAGGATAACAGAAGCTGGTTTTACAATGTAAAGGACTCCAATCCCATCCCTGTCAATATCTCTGTCAAATTAAACACTGTTTCCCAAAGCTACAACTCTGCTAAAGCACAGCTATCATGCTCTCAGTTAGAAACCTGATGATAGCCGCCTCATGTCTCTAAAAACACAACCTCCCATGCAAGGTGACTCCCAGAAACTCTGCAAACACTCATAAATGCACTTGATGCTCTCTGGACACATCTCTGTGTGTGCTGGAAGAGGAGACCAGCTCTCACAGGGCAGACAAGGCATTAAGTGAGAAATAGCCATTTCTCTGAAGTGTAATGTCATTACAATTGTGCAAATCCTGGACCGTGGTATTTCCATCTGGGGAAGAGAAGAAAGGGAGGGAATGAGCAGAAGGGCTTGGGAGAAAGCAGAAATTAAAGACAAGGTAAGAAAGGGGTTGACAAAGTACAAAATAATAATAATAATAATAATAATAATAATAATAATAATCTGGGTTTACCCAAAAGGAGTCCTATAAAATAGTATTTCATGCAGAGATCCTTTAATCTTTAAAAGCTGGGTTAGTTTTCATGGAAATCAAAACCCCAACTGAAAAGAGCCACCAGAGACCATCTCTTCTCCAAAGTGTATGTGCAGTTTTGATCCTTCTGAGGGTGAAGGATGGGGGAGAATTTTGCAGGTCTCAGAAACTATATCTGCGTGTAGAACACTCTGTAGGCAGGAGGATGCCCCGGATGACAGACTCTGAGGTAGATCCTGCACTCCCCTGATTTCATGGAGTGCTTCACAGGATGTAATCAGATACCAGGTCACAAGACCAAAGGAAATGTGATACCTTTTTCTTCATGATGATCCTACATTTTTTCATTTTAAGTATATTTATATTAGTTTATTCATCCCTGATGAATCCCACTCTCTAGAACCAGACAACTGTTTGTAAACTCAGAGTCATCACTATCACTTAGATTATCACTTCTGGGGTAGGAAACAGACATCCCTTCCCTTTCATCTCAGCTGGGGCTCCCGTCACTCCCCCAAATAAAAGCTGGTGTTGTTAGCATGTTGCCTTATGTTGTAGTGGATATTTCTAGCTATGCCCATGGCTGCTTTGGCAGCTGCCTGCGAGCCCCTCCTTTGGTCATTGTCCTCTTTGTGCTCCAGGCCCCCCTGGTGATGCCCTTTGGCCACTATCTATCGTTACTGTGTGTCACAGCTGCGACTGGTTCTGACCAAGGTTTCACTGACACTGGGAAGAAGGCAAGAGCCAAAGCAAATCAGAGGTCCATTCAGCTCATTCAGACTCTTGGTCCTCTCAAACCCTTTCATGAAACTCCCAGATTCAGTTCCTTGGGGCAGGAGCTCTAAGTGCCTGCAGAGGTGTTATCCCCTTTTGGGTGTCCCTTTCACTGCATGAACCACAGTCATATAGATATTCTTTTAAGAGTATTTCTGATACTAGGTCTCCCTGCTGTCTCATTTTGCCATCTTTACTGGGCTAATGGGACATTTATGCATCTCCCAGAATGTCAATAAAGATGTAAAATAAAGATGCCGGCACAGCATCCCCAGCAAGGCACAGTAGAGCTCCTACATATAATGAATATATATCATCAGCCTGTTTTCAGCCTAAACAACAATCCCCACTTGCATAAAAGCCTCGTTTGAATTAATATCTGATGCTGGATTTCATGGCACTATTGGATGCTGTAAAAATTCAGGGACCCCAGACTTTCTTTATCTGGAAGCAACAAGAAAACTCACCAAGACAGGTCAGAGGTGGGATTCATCTCAGCCACTTCAAATTTCTACAGTGCGATACAGCTCCAGCTTAGCTGGTCCATTATCATTTCTTTATAGTAAGTGGAATGAACTGGCATTTCTAAGGCTCTGTTCCCTTGACCTGTGCCAGGACCTGTGCCCTTACTGCCTCACAAAAATGCATTTTTCTGTGTTTCCTGTGCCACAATTCTGACAGAAATAAGGATGACTGCATCTCATTAAGGTTTCTACTCATTATCCTAACACCCTGATTGCCCCTCTGAAACACTTTGCATGCAATAAGAAAAGCAATCACTGTGATGATGGAGCTGAGCTTCTTAAAATAATGGTAGGTGTTCTACAATGTGTGACAAAAGCCTGAAATCTGCCCAAAACCTTTTTTTGGGATATTTGCAAAGGTCATTAACTTTGCAAAGTTCAATAAATTAAACAAGTAATTGCCATTCACTAAAGTCTTAGCATAACCTGGATATAATGACTGCTAGGCACTTAACTTTCCTCCAAATTTCCTGTAAAGTGTTTCCTCACCTGCTTTTTGTCTGCTACTGCATTTGTGATGACATGACAACTTCTTAGTTCTCCTTCCCTCTTTACCTTACTTTGCTTATTAAAAACAATTTAAAAGGCACCATCCTTGTGCAAACACACAGCGAAAGGTCTGGGGAAGGAGCCCATTTAGTCAAGGAAAGAAATCCTTGGCATGGGGCTTGTCTGCTCTTGATCCAAAGGTGGCTGATGCTTGTCTTCTATGAATCCTTACAGGAGTTATGCAGGTGTAATCCAAGGCATGTGACAGGTGAAAGTCACCCACAGCTTCCAGAGGGATGAAGTTCAGCCTTACGAGTGGAGGATGGAGCTTTGATCACCCCAAAGAGCTGCAGCCAGGGCTGTTACCAACATTGATCTTCAAAGCATCAGCGCGATCGATGTGGCCGGTGCTGCTGTGTGGTTATTGACGCTGGGATAGCTAAAAATAAACCCAACCACATGATGGGGGCTGTGGCATTTGCCCATGAGCAGTGGCCTGACTTGTACCTCAGGGCTCACACATGCGGGACAAGAGCAGCTCCAACAGAGCCACAAATCCTTGCTGAAGGTTTTGGACAAGGGAGAGGGGCACTGGGTGCAGCGTGGTGGCTCATTGCCATGTGGAGCATGACTTGTTGTGTGTGTCCATGGGAAGAGGGAACCCACCTTGGGGGCGCAAAGGAGGGACCCAGGTCTGCTCTGTTCTCTGCCTTGTAATCCCTTGAGAGTTTAGGGTAAGTTACGTCTCCAACCCCTACGCACTCGGGTTTACCACTATGAAAGTGGAGATAATCTATACCTCAGAGGAACATTGCATGGATAAGTCAATTAACCGTGAAATCACAGATGGAAGATGCAAAAGAAATGCAAAGGATTAGTTCTGCAGATCAACCCTGCCAGGCACAAATACATTTTTAGATCCCTTTTTTTTCCCCATGACTAAAAAACACCAGCAAGCTGCTCCTTATAGTCCTGCTTAACCTGTTAATGGGGCAGCCCCACCAGTACCAGCTACATCTGTGGCTGGCTGTGGAAAGGGGGGAGTGAGGCCATCTGTCCTCAACACCCCTACCTGGGCAGCCCAGGTGGAGCCCACTGCTTGGCCCTTGGCCCTGGCAAATGCTGCATGCCCATGGGAACAGCAGCCTCTCCTTGCCTGTGTCATAGGCATAGATCTAAAACAGTCAGAGTCTGTTTGGTGGCCAGAGCTGACTACTACTGAGTTGCTATAGTTTCACCTCAAGGCACCTTTTAATTCCTGCAGGACTTCACACAGATTTGGAAATCTATTAAAGAATGCTTTTCTAATTTTAATGCACTTTAGAAACATCCTTAACACCTCGTACTTTGAAAAAAAGTACAGAATATATATATTTTTTCCCTAAATGAGTGTCCTATAGATAATTAAGTGGTCTTCACTTTAAAAGGTCACTTAAAAACATCATTGGATTTATTGCCCATTGATGATAACCATCTGGGAGGTAAAACTGTCTCACCAAAGGAAAACTCATCCTGTAGCACTGCAGCCTCTAAGCACCAGTGTCAGGCATGCAGACTAGCGTTTCAGGGGATTTATCTAGCAGTAACAAGTGAAGGGGCTCCTGTCCTTCCTTATCCTACACAAACCCAAATCCATTGCCCAGTCCCCAAAGTCTGTGTGCCCATTCATCTGGGAGATGTTGGATTAGAGGAATAACCCCAGGTAAAAGAAAAAAATCATGCAAGGAAAAAAAAGAAAAAGTGAAGTATTGAGGTTTATATTATCTGCCCTGTGAAGAGCAGTAAGTTACAGCAGAAAGAGCAAACAGCCATGAGAAGGGGCAGACTTTGATCTGCTGCTGGAGAAAGTCCAGCGCAGGACTCCTGTTTCTGTTTGAAGTGTCATTTTCCAGATCATTGGTGAGAAGTAACTTACTGTATTTCATTCTTTGCTTGGTTGTGTTTTTTTTTAAAATCAGTTTTTCTTTTGTAGGCAAAGTCCTTAGGCACACTTGGGCTAGCAAAATAATGCTTTTGCTGGTAATCTATTTTGCTAAAAAACTTCAGTAAACTACATTACACAAAGGCCTCTTTTGCCCTGGGCTGCCCAACCCAGGAGGGTTGGGCTGTAGATCAAACCTTTACCAATAAGCCTTTAAGAATGCAGAATAGGCTATTGTGTAGATCAGCTGCTTTCTTGAGTTTCACATAGAAAAGAAAAATGTTTTACAGTCCTTATTGTAGCCTCAGGTATCTAAAGTTTCAGTATCACTTAATCTAAAATACAGGGGTCAGATATTGCATTGGCTAGGTGTTGAAAAAGCCCCCAGTGGTTGTGTGCTGAGCACGTATTTCATAAATACAGTTGCAGTAAGAAAATAGGAAAATACTTCAAAGTGAACAGCGTACAGACTGGCTTTGCACCTACTTGCCTGTTTTAGTTTGTTGGCCACATTTCCAGCTGATGTGAATAGCCTCCTCTAATCCAAATGACATTAATTTAGACATGATGGTGGACTTTCCGGAGCAAATGTACATTCTATCTCTATTTCCTTGTCTCACACATTTTATTAAAACAACAGGAGTGTGATCGTGGTCCAGAGAAGAGAATGTCTTCTTTTTTTCTGGTGCTATGTTTCTCAGAGCTCTGCCTGGGATCTGCTGGATTTAGAGCAGTGGGACAAAGGTTTTCTGGCCCTCAGGTTAGCCCTCCTGTAGCCAGGCTGGCCAAGCTGGATGTGTGGTGACTTCTCCCTCGCTCTGGTTTAAGTGCAGCCTGTTCTGTTAAGCCATTGGCAACAGGGCAGCCCAGAAAACTCTGCAAAAGGGAACTTGCTTTGCATGCTGTAACTATTGGTAGGAAATGCAAATGTGGACACCTTTGCAAATCTAATCCTCCATCCTCTCTCTTGAACACATTGCTTCCTGCTTCCTGGCAAAGCCCTCTTCCCTTTGCTCTCGTCCCCAGGGCTTCCCAGCAGAAAAATGTCTGGGCAAAGGCTGTGTATGGACACCACTTTATCATATCTGAAGATTTAGCATGATTGGCCCTTTCTGGACAAGCCTTCACAGGGGGTTGGGTTGTGAAACACTTCCTTGCACTGAGAGGTGCAAACTAGAGCAGAAGTGACAACACACCACATGCTGAAATCTTTCAGAGGGATCTGTGTCTCCCATTGCAGTTGCTCTGCCTCCAGGATAGCTGCAAGGCTGACACTAATTTTCAGACATTTCCAGCTTGGTTTTCTAAGACTTGCTTACAGCATTGAACACTGTTCAGTTTCAGAGCAAAGGGTCTTTTACTGGAGCATCCCATCCTCCCAAGGATTTTGCTCTCTCTCTTTCTCCTGTTGTGTTGTTACTTTAGTCATGCCAATAGGTGTTCTCTAAAATCGTGGCCCCCTCATGTCATGAGGAGGGTTTCTTTACACAAAAAGGGCTTATCAGGACAGGGAAAAAAGTGGCTGATCAACAGTCCAGTGTCTCAAAAGATGTTTGCCAGAAGCCAAATGATCAGATACATACATTAATCCTAATTGTTTATCACTGTCATTTGGAAAACACCTATGGCCTAGCTCTGCATATTTCAGCTCTTTTCTGTTCTCTTGTCTCTTGTGGATAAATAAGGATTGGCTGCAATTATGTGTTAGAGTAAACTGAAAAAGAAAAGCCCATACTTCCAAAGAAATACATCATTAATGTGTGATCATGGCAGAACTTTCATTATTTAAAAGCAACACCTTTTTGCCCATAATTTTTGATGATCACATTCAAAAAAAAGTAAAAATTAAAACCTGTATATTTCCCTACGTACGGGTATTGTTGAGACTGTCACACCTAATAAGAGCATGAGAAGACAGATGAAAAGCACTGTGCTCATTTCTGAGCAGCTGGGAAAGGCACTGAGAAAAGCACAGCAACTGAGATTAAGAGAGAGCCTTCACTGCACAAGATAACCCAGCTGCTTGGAAAATCAAATCTATTGAACATACAGATTTCATGCAACAAAACAATGCCTTGCTGATAAAGGAAAATAACAATGCTCACACAGAGTTCTACAGTCTTCGATTCAGTTTGGAGATAAATGGGCAGTCCTATATTTTTCCTCTTTAGAAAAAGTCAGAGCTAGCTTTCCAATTGTGGCTATTCATTGCCTCTTTTTGCCAACTCTGAAAAATCAACTCAGAGGTTTTCATTTGATAATAACATACCCCACAATTTACTGGAAAGGGCACTTGCACGGGTGGGTCTCGTTTCTCACACTGGCTTTAAGAACCTACTCCTTCTCCTTCTCCTTCTCCTTCTCCTTCTCCTTCTCCTTCTCCTTCTCCTTCTCCTTCTCCTTCTCCTTCTCCTTCTCCTTCTCCTTCTCCTTCTCCTTCTCCTTCTCCTTCTCCTCAGTCTTGCTATGCTGAAGAGACATCAGTGCCTTTGGGAAATGTTTTGACATCTCTAGAAGAAAAGTGTTATACTACTACCCTATCATTTCTGTACTCATAGCTGATTCATGCTAAGTCAGGAATAGTAGAGTCTACAAAGCTGATCAGAAATTGTTTTTCCCTCTGATGTACGCTGTGTACATCATAAGATTCCACATTTTCCTCTGAAAATTACTATCTAGGCCCAAATGTTTTAGCTTTTTGAGAAAACTGGGTATTTTCTCATGGGAAGCGATACTTGTTCATAATCTTTAAATCTCTAACTGAAATCTGCTTTGCCATTGCAAAATGGTTTTATGTGATCAATTTTGATCAGCTGTGGAACAGCAAGCTGCTCTGTTGGGATTTTAAATTTTCATTGCTATCCAAATGTAACATTGTACCTACTGTGAGGTTTTGGTCCAGGTAGAAAGTGTTGATTGTTCCCACCTATTCTCCTTTTTTCATTTTTTGCGCTGTGAAAACTAAACACAAAAACACTTTTCCAACACCAAGACCCATCCTTCCTTCCCAGACTCCAGAAATACGTCAAACACTGGAAAGTACATAATAAAACCCAGCTCCTTCTTTCCTTCAAGGCACCATATTTTCAGTAACCTTCTAATAACCTCTGAATGTGTACGATATTAATTGAGAAAAGCAATACTTCTGGAGTTTTCATTGGATATAAAAGAAATATAATAGTCTTAATTCCTCTAAATGAAACCTTTTATTTAGGCATGAAAAGATGGTTAATATGTTCCCTCTGATAGACTTTTGTTATGTGTTTGGCATTGTAATAACTGACTAGTCACTCCTGCTCTGTTTTTTTTGTTCTGGCCAGTTTTTTAATCAATGGCACAATACTTTACCTTTCACCAAATGCCTCTGGTTTCCTTGAGAGCCTTTGCAATAAAATTCATCAAAGCCTTTGCAAAGTCCACAGAAATCATTGTTGACCAGTTTTCTTTCAAGTCAATTATTGTATTGGTGCTGAAGACTTCAGACAGGCTGGGGGAAGGAGATCATATTCCCCAAAATAGGTTGTTTAAATTACAAGTAAGTAGAGACCCCTGCAAAAAGCTACCAAAGATTCCACAGCTGGAGTTCCTCCCTGCTCTGCTTAGACCAGCAATAATATATATTACAACTTGTAGCCTTGAAATTACCCTCTTGGGATGAATTCCTAGCACCACAAGCCCTTTCTTGAGAGGGTATAATTAACAGTGTTTTGATTCTCCCTCCCTTCTTCCAGGCAAATCTGGACTCCAGCCCTTACATCTTTGCCTTGGTATCCTCCAGCCCTTGTGAAAACTATGTGAGTTTTGGCCTTAATAACAAGCCATGTAAAATCTACATAATTGACCCCTTTTCTGAAAATATTTCAAAGCTTTCTCTTTAATCTTTGAATATGCATGTGCGGAAGGGATGCCCTCATTTCAGAAGACCCCTGTTGCACAGAGTCTTCTTGCTGCCATACAGAAAAAACAACCAGGGAGTTGTAAGAAATGGGGGTTTTGCCTCCCAGATGCCCTACTTTTCCTTTCTGTGTGATTTTATGCAAAGGAGCTCAATCTCTTTACTTCTGTGTTAGCCATCTGTGGCATTATTGCACATAGTATAATCCACACATGCATGGGATATCAGGGTCCTGGGGTCCAGTGTTGGGGTCCATGGGTCCATGGTGATCTTTGGGGCTTGCACGAATGGTCAGAAGTAATTTTGCAGCAGCGCCCAGGACAGAAACCTCTCTATGGCTGCCTGCCTGGACAGAGAGGTATTCCAAGCAAGTCTCAAAGGTGAGAGCTGGATCCTTAACCCAAAGGTCTGGAATCCGCTCATCAAAAAATGGGAAGTGTTAAGGCACTTCTGCCTTAGCTCAAGCAATAATGGTAAAATGATAATTTTTCATTGTGTCTGGTTTGACTGATTTCAGTGCTACCAGCTCCTGAGTTGTGAGCCCAATTCGAAGTCCACTGAGTCCATGGCATATCTCCATTTATCCTGAGGGGACCTGAGGGTGTGGATCTGACACAGCAGGGGAGATGGTGTTTGCTTTTGAGTTTGGGTTTGGTTTTATTTTTAATTACTTACAAGCATTATGGCCTCATTGTGAGCTTTTTTTCTGCATCTAAACTTGCTTTTTCCCTTTAATATTTCAGTATCATTCAGATGGCCACCTCTTCTGAACTATGATTTGTTCACAACTTTTTTACTCTGCTCTGTTCATTATTCTCCTTCCTCTATCAAGCCATCTACAACTTTTTTTATTTTTCATTCCATTGCAAAGCCTGTAGTTCTTACCTACCAACAGGACTGAGAAAAAGGATGATGGAAACAGACCTTGATTTCATATCTATGACTAAAACCTGCCTTACCCAGGTCCAGAGAGGGACTTACAGTTTTCCATCCTTGGGATTCAGTCAGTCCTTCCACTTGTTAAGAGAGAGATCCTCCAAGTCAATATTACTCACATGTTTATTCAAAATCAATACTGCTTATTACAGCTTCTGCAATTGTGTCACACTATTGCTGTCACCTACTTAGCTCACAACCTTCCCAGCAGACTCCCAGCTTGCTGTGAAGTTGCAAGATTGAAGAAAAGAGAAATCAGACAAAGAGACCTGTTGACATGGGATGCCACATAGGACAGATTGCTAAGAATTCCTTCATCTGCTTCTCATGCCTTACACTCAGACATACATGACCAGATGAGAGACAGTCATGACCTTTGAAATCTGTGTTGCTCTCAGTTTCTGCTTTCTCTCCTGAAAAACAGAAGGCCACAAAGATGATCAGAGAGCTGAAGCACCTTTCCTGTGAAGACAGGCTGAGCAAGGGTGTTGTTCAGCCTGGAGAAGTCTCCAGGGAGACCTGAAGAGCACCTTCCAGTACCCGAAAGGGCTACAAGAGAGCTGGAGAAGGACTTTGGACAAGGGCATGTGGTGATAGGACAAGGATTAATGGCTTTAAACAGAAAGAGGGTAGATTTAGATTGGATATTAGGAAAAAATTCTTTACAGTGAGGGTGGTGAGACATTGAAACAGGCTGAGCAGAGAAGTTGTGGATGCTCCATCCCTGGAAGTGTTCAAGGCCAGTTTGAGTGGGACTTTGAGCAACCTGGCATAGTAGAAGGTGTCCCTGCCCATGGCAGAGTGGTTGGACCAAGATGATCTTTAAGGTCCCTTCCAACCCAAACTATCCTTTGATTTTATGATTCTAAGTGATAACTCACAGCTAGTTCAGGTCTCAGCAAGGATCAGCCCGTGCTCAGGCAAAATCATCATCTAAACAGCGTGCAGTGTTTTTATACCTCACTGCTGCCCCTGCTGAAGCAGATGGCAAGCTCTCATTGACTTTAATGAGGCCATAAAAAGCCCACAGTGTGCATGCAGTAGGGAACAGCTCCTCTTTCAGCCCATGCACCTCCAGTGTCGCTCTTTCTTTTGTTTGCTCCACAAATTAAGGAAGCCTCCACTGACCCCTGTGGAATCTCCAGCCTCCTCTGCTGAGAGCTGGAGAAGGATGGAGGCCAAATTTACAGCAACAGCAGTGTCTTTTCTTGCATCTCTGCTATTCCTTTAAACTCCTCTTACCCAGCCCCAGAAAAGAGGCACTCAAGCGCCACATTCACAGGTGACACAAATCAGTCAGGAGAGCCAATTCCAGAGCCAGAGGGGCTATGGGGGGATCTCAGAGCACTGAATTATATAGCAGTAAAATGGCAGATGGCATTCAGTGTCTATTAGTGCAAAGAGAGTTGTGGGGGAGAAAATAAACCTACCTGTATGTACACAATGCTGCTTTTAAAATGCTGATAGCAGTAATGAGAGAGATGCTGGAGACACAGGGTAGTTTTCTGAAAACATTGGGTCATACTGAGTGGTGGTGAGAAAGACAAAATGAATGTTAGGAAATCTAAGGGAAAGGGCTGAGAATAAAATACAGAGTTCATTATTCCACTGTAGAAATTTCTGTGCACCCTTATTTTGAAGACTGTGTTGTTCTGATGACTTTGTCTTGAAAAAATAGAGAAAAGAAACAGAGATGATCAAAGGTTTGGCAGGACTTCCACAAAATGGAGGAAGTAAAATAGAGAACTTTTGGGCTTGGAAGAGTGATGAAGAGAAGCAAAAATCAACAACAGTGCAACGAAGAGAAATAGAAGAATAGTAATGGTTTGTATCTCATAATATAGGGCCTACTGGGCACGCAGCAATATCACAGAGCACTAGTTTAAAATGAACTTAACACAGTTCTTTTCTTGTGCTATTATATTCCATCTTTAAATGGAAACCTATTGCAAAAAGATACAGTGGAGCCCATAGTGTAAAAGAAAATCTATTTCAAAAGGAAATAGATAAAATAAATAATTTTAGAGTGGTTAAGTCCTTCCACAACTGTTAAACACAAGAGTCCACTTGCAACTTTTAGCTTAGGAAGAAAATTTATTCACTGCTGGATAATCTACACCTTTATTCCTCCCTGTAAACACCCATAGTGACCCCTGGGCTCTATGGCACAGTTGTGGGGTGCCTCATACACCTGCAGGTGTTACAGACCCTGTCCTGTGAGGGCAGCACAACTGCACAGCACAATTGTCTGTGATGGCAAAATAAAGTCTGGCACAGAAAGGCAGCCCTTGTGTCACAAACAGAGCTGCTGCTCTCCCCTCTATAAGCTGAGCTCTTGGCTTGTGGGTGGCCCATGAAATTAATGTTTTTTGTGGTTGTTTCCAGTGAAGACCCCTGCCCCTTGTGACTGCAAAAGGCAGAAACCAATACATTTATTTGCAACCTTTCGGACTTTGAGACTCATTTTTCCATTGATTACCTTAAAAAACAGGGGCTATTTATACACATTACGGTCTATAACTGTCAGCCCTGTGACAAATCACCCACCCAGTGCCTTGTCAATGATGTGGAAAATAGTGGCCATATAAACAGATCAAATGAAGTGGAAGTTAGTGAGTACAATGGTGTCAGGCCATAGCCTTTGACCTTTAAAGGCCAGAGGTCAAATCTGTCTGCACTGAGGGGTTAAAACAACTTGGGGAGTTCACCCTGGTGCCCAGGGAGGGATGGACCAGCATCTTTCCTAGGGATGGGTGCAGAGTTGGTAGAGGTAAAGCCTGGGGTGCATGTGAAGTTTTGCACCATTGCTGGAGAAGCCCTAATTAAAGAGGACTCCAGTGGTGTCACCAGAGCACCTGACCAGGAGCAAGGTCAGGACTACTGGGAAATGTGAATCTCTGGGAGAAGTCACACAGGACTAATCAGAGGTTTGTAGTGAAAAGATGCTCCTGTCTGAGATGTGTTTCAGTCAGGGGATAGTGGGTAGCAGCACTCAGAACAGCAGTGAGGAGAGCCTCATTTGCTGTTCTTTTTGCAGCAGTTTGAGTTTATGCAGCTCCTGTGGTGCACAGCACAATGAGCAGCCTTAGGCCAAGTCACTTCACTACTACTTCACCTGTGTTTTCCTATGGAATGAAACACCCTTGTATATTGGGGGACAAATAGGTTATTTTCAGACTAACAAAACCAACGGTTTTTCCATCCCACCCAGGGGGCCATCCCTCTTATTTATTTTTATTGACCCACTCTGCTTTTCCCATTTGAGTTACAATTTGACAATTGCCATTAACTGCACCTTTAACAGTTTCTCCTCGCTGCTGTCAACATATGGAAGTTAAATAGCGGGACAAGAAATTCATTAAAATCCATTGCATTTTTAAATCCTGGCAGGCTTTCATCTGTACAAGCCTACCAGGCCTCGATCATAACATTTTCACCTCTTGCAATTGATAAAAATGTATTTACTTGCATGCTGTGCAGTGCTTGCCGTACAAGAGGTGGGAAGGTGGGAAAGGCAACACAGCCCTCTTCCACCCGTGCTGCTGCCTGCACAGACCCTGCTGCTGCTTCCCTGGGACAGCACCGAGCCTTGGCTGCATTCTGCACTGGATGAAGCATCAGGGGTGCAAAGCATCTCTGTATTCCCCAATTCTCAACCACCCAAGGGAGCTCAGAAAACCCTGCACTGTTGGAGCAGCTAAAGCATAAAAAATGTCATTTTTGGATTCCAGCCTCCGAGGGGGTAAAGCCCTTGTCCTTCTGCTTGACAGCAGACCACCTGTTCTGCTGCACACAGTGAATAATCAGCCGCACGCGATGCGCTCTCGCTGTCGGGGATTAATTCCCTGCAGTCACGTGGGCTCGGGCTCAGCAGCCAGGTACAGCTGCTGCCTCACCTGAGCTGTCATCGCTGCTCATCAGGTAGGAAGTTCACAGCCTCTGATGGTGGCCCAGGGGCACTCAGCAGACTGTTTCTGCAGTGATGGTGGAGCTGATCTTTGCTGCCAGCACAGAGTGGCATTTAGGCCATCTGGCCCTACAGATGCAGTGGGGCAGAAAGGAGCCCCTCACAGCACCCCGGGGCTGCACAGTTCATAAGGGGGAGGGACCTGCCTTTACATGGGACCCTAACCAACCTTCCAGACCCTCACCTCTGCCCCACAACTGCATGGGACAGAGAGGCAGGTCCACAAACTTTCTCTTCCCCTGACTCCATCCAAAAAAAGGGAACTGTCATCACCAAGCTCTGAAAAACCCCAAACCCTAATATGCTCTGAAAAGACTTCAAACATCCAAGATAGCTTTCCCAAGTCCAGCCTGAAGGTGTGAGCTAGGCTTACTCTGAGTTAAAATAGTCATTAAGGGAAGGATTTTTCTCATCGGGGCTCAGACATGTCAAAATCAGATGTCTAATTTTAAGTTAGTCACCTCACACTGTTTTCTTCTAGCCACACGTGTCCAGAGGCCACTTACCTGATTTTAGATGCCAATTTTGGGGTGACATGAACCACCTGTTGGAGATACCTACTACTTTTCATCAACTATAGGGAGACAGGAGGATGAATACCCCAGAATTAAATGTCTAATTTTAAAGTGTTCTGAATTAGGTCAGGAAGATCACCTCCTGCCTTTATTGGCAGGGATGAACTGCTTGGGCCAGTGCTCAAGGCACATGAGCGCAACCAAAGTGGGTGGTATCTGGATGAAGGGAAGGACAAGAGTGCCCTGAGTGAGGTGAAGGAGAATCAAACCTAAATAAATCGTTGTGATGGATTCAGACTATATAATCAAATATATTATATATGATATATAATCAAATGGGGTGCACCAGTCCAAGGTTCTTTCCAATGAATGCAACCACAAGATGACAGAGCACCAAGAGTAGATAATGAAGCAGAAGAGAAGCCACTAGGGATAATCTAAGTGCAGGGTCATGGTCTTTTATGTCGTTCCACCTCTTTTTACCAGCTTTGCACCCATGTTGCCATGTTTGGGCTTTGTAAACAAATGATTTTATCTATTTGCAGGTTAGCAAACAGTGTTAAAGGCATTTTGGGAAAAATGGGTGAAAATAAAGGAATTAATTACTTTGAGGCAGCATAACGATATTCAAGGTTAGGATTAAGATTAGCCTTGTCTTTAGTGTACTGTGTCTTGTTTATAAAATAGATATATATTTCAACCTCAGCACCTTGGTGACTAGCAGTGGCAGGTGTGGGAAGAGCAGTGTCTCCCAGTGATCGCCATCAGCCTGGAAATCTGTCCAGAGAGTGGGAAGAGAGTAGGGAACAAGCCTTAGCACCCTCTGTCTCCAAAAGGGCTTGGCCGCAGCCGTGGAGCAAGTGGCCGTATCATGAGCCAGAGTGAAGTGGGGCTCACAGGACTACATTAATCTACTCTTTCCCAATCAATTGCTTCAGTGAGATTATCACAAACATGATGGATTGGAGCACTTAATCCAGTTAGACGGGAGCTCAGGCGGATGGGTAAATAAGGGGAGCCAGGAGTCGTGTGGCCTCTGCTGACCCGGAGCAGCAGCTGGTCAAGCCCTCAACGCCCTTCTTGACCTGCTTCTTGGGGCTGACAGTGCTAACAAAACACATGCAAGCCACACAAGAGATGTGCAATTGCAGGCAAAGTATTTGCCATCAGAAGGGAAGAGGGTGGAAATGGCAGTGGTGGCTATTGCCTCCTTACCTTGTGCACCCTTAAGAACAAACAAAAGGTTTCTCATCCACAAAAACAATAACAAAGACAAAGAAAGAGAAAGCTTGACAACCCATTTAGCTATTCCTTCACAAATCACAGTGTTTTCAATAGTGGGGAAAATGGCATATAAGGCTGGAAATGGCATCCCTGGATTTTGGAGGGGGATGCAGCACAGCTGAGCTATGTTTAATGAGGGTGCTCTGGCAGCACTAGATCTGCACAGCAGCCAGTCTCTTGTGAACAAAATGCAGCCATTCCTGCCTTGTGTTATTTGGTATTAACCAGCACAGTCGCTTAAAATTTAACACCTGAATTAGAAAGATTTTGATCACTAATGCAGTGCCAAACTCAGCATGAGCCATCAGACAAGCATCTTCATTTTGTGCACGCAAATCCTGCAGCTGGAAAAGGCAGCATTTGGGTTGGTTTTTTAAAAAGCTGAAATAATTCTACTCCTTACCCTTGATAACACCAACAAAAAGTCTGCTACATTTTCCTTCATTTTCTAAGAAAGAAAAAAAAAGGATACTCACAGTGAGATAAAAGCATGAGTGTGTTAACATAATATATGTGATTCATTATTGGCTGATCAATGATTAGATGTGGTACTCAACTCTAACCTCTTGCAAAGTTTTATTAGATGGGAGAATTAGTGCCTGGACTGGCAAACAGGGGAGGGTTGAGATCTACAATCCTGTATATTTATACTGAGTAAGCAGACATCAAAGGATTCTCACGCAGGTTGTGAGCAAGGATTTTGTTTTGGGAGGATGAGAACAAATCTTCCTTCAAGAGCTCAAAAATGCAGAGAAAAAATATGCATTTCGCTGACACTGAACATTGAACTGCTGCAGTCAGAAAATGCAACCAGAGCCAAAAAAGGGGAAGAAATAGCAGCAATGAGTGGCAGAAGTCCATTCTCCTTAAATAATCACCACATACATGGATATGTAAATACACAAATACACATTGAAATATATTTAGCTTACAGATGTTTTCAAAACTTTTAAAATAAATAACAGGTTTTTATAGTCTGGCAAAGCCTGTGTTTTGAGGTAATTAAGGCTGATTGCTTTCAGAGCAGCCTGTTAATAGGTTTTCCTTATTTATCAAGGGTCATTTAACATTTGCAGTGCACAAAACATTCCCCCAAATCATCAAGCCACTTTCCATGAGCAAGCCTGATTTAATACATGACATGATGGGTGTCACATTGGACCTCTCTGTGGCTCATAGTGCTCTATTTACCCAGCAGTTTCCATCCCAGACACAGAAGCAGCACCTCATTACTGGTTCCTTGAGCTGCCTTTCCCTTACAGCTGCCCACATGGGGATTTTTCCCTTCTGAGGTCTTCAAAACTTGCTCAAGGCTGTTGTCTTACTTCTGTATAGAGATATCATAATTGCAGGATCTTTGGGTAATATGAACAAAAAAACCAGTCACTTCCAGGGGCATGAAACAAAACTTGGGATCTCCCTGGGGACCCCTCTCTCTAAATTTTGCCTCCAAGCCATCCCAGAGGAGCAATGCCACCCCTCCAGGATCTGAAGAAGAAGTCAGAAACCAACCACTGGGTCCCTGCTGATCACATGTAAGGTCCATGGACCTCTCAGACTATCCTCGGAGATTTTCAAGAGCAAATTGCTGACCACTGGCAGAGCAGAGGTTGATCTGAACATGAAGAGTTGCTAAGTGTCGTGGTCTCCAGGGAAGTGAGGGGCAGAGCTGTGATCAGATCCACTGGAGTGACGTGATCAGAGGGGGCTGCTGTGTGCAGCTCCCCAAGAGCAGCCAGCCTGGAGGAAATAGGAAGCAGCTGTTTTGTGCAATTATTTCTTCACAATGTATGTATTGTAGGAGAGGGCAGGAAGATGTGTGTTTCTGTGAAGAACCTCTCTTGTGAATAGGTAATCAGCAGTAATTAAAAATGCTAGACAGCTTCTTGGGGAGGAAATCCAAATCATACAGTGACAGAAATGTGAGCAAGACAATTTGCTTCCTCTCCCACAACCACAGCTTGTCTCTGACAATCTGGCAGTACTGGCTGAAAAGTCATGCATAACCTTCAGTGGGTTTTGTCTGAAAACCACACAGAATTCTGTCTGTTTTCTGGAATCAACTCTCATCTTTCGTACCTTAATTTACCAGATCTGCTCTGCTCTATATTTCGATTGCATTTGTCAAGTGGAGATCAAAAGTGTCAGAGAAACATTCGGAAAAAAACACAGATAATGCCTGACTCTCAAGGAGGGCAGTAGATGAGTAGGAGATACAGAAGAATGAGACTAAACTAAACTAATTTCATACTATTTGAGAACTGCCAGCTTCCATTGTTGTACTGCAAACCTTACAGCATTTGATTTTTTTTCCAAAGCCCCAGAGAATATAAGGCACTTTTATAGATGTAAATGCCTTGCTGTTGCAAAGAAAACAATGAAAATAAGCAAGAATATAAACTCCAAACAAATAGAATGTGGCAAAAAAACAGACCTACCACCCCTCCCCCCCAACTTATTTCCTGCCTACAACATTCTTCCCTTATGATGTGTGTGTGGAATAGACAGCTTGAAATATATGATAGCCCAATTAAAATGGTAGCTTGGCTTTCTGTGGAAACATGGCATTTATGGAAAACTTAACTTTTTCAGCATTTTTGCATACATGTTTAAGAAAGTTTGAGAATATTTATTTAGTTTGGTTAAAATGCCAGAGTCTGAAAGTCAAACCAAATGATGAAAGATACTCAACTTTACAGTACGAAACCAACTGATGAAAGATACTCAGCTCTACAGTATGCAAAAACTAACCCAAAGAAACATAATCATGTTTTATTTAAAAGCACACACACGCACACACTCAGATGAATAATATGAGATGAGTGAAAATCACTTACTCTTGCTACAACACACTGAACTCAAGGACTTGGTGACGCAGTTGCCAATCCCTCGTTCTCGAAGACCATCTGCTCTTGAATCTCATCTCAAATGCTTGCAGACACATTTTTAGCACTTTTGAACATGTACGTTTACTGGTGCTTCCCTTACACACCTCTTGGAAACCCACAGTCTCAGAATGGCTGTATTTCTCTCTTAAAGGACAGGTAGAAATATAAGTGTCATTAAGTTTCAGCATTAAAATCCCCCTGAGTTAAAGGGGTCAAGCTGCCACTTCCATGATCCTGCCTCTCCCTTAGAAGTGGGGACATGTGAGATCAAATCTCATCCAGACGGTTTTCTTCATAAGGAGGCAGACATGGCATCTTTTAAAGAAAGATAATTCTTAGAGGACTGATGAGGTCACTAACGAAATACTGACACAGTGCATTAACGAGGGCCAGTCTGCTCTGACCTCTGCCTGTGGCACTGAATATTGTGGGACTGCTTTCAATATTGACTATTCTTCAGGGAGCCAGAGGTCACGAGCTACATGCTTCATACGGTGTGTGAGTGGTTTGTGGATGACTGATGCCTGCTGATCTTTGGGGCTGCATGGATCACTTGCAGTGAGAGGCACCACGTGATAAAAAAAATAACTGTGGGTGCACTCAGGATTGCTATGGGGCAAAAGGTTATTAAACCTAGCTGAGCTCATAGTGAGGTGATCCAGAGGCATTCACGAGATCTGTTAAGGCAACTGAGGTTGCAGGGTAGGGTCTAACATCATAAGAGGCATCTTAAAATTGCTCAGATTACATCTGTGAGAATTCATCCACCTTTGCCTTAGTGAAGCACCCATGCAATAATCAGCCTTCTCCTTTTATTTCAGGAAAATCACTGCATAATTCGGATCTGGAAAATCACTCCCAAACCCTGAATGTTTATTTCATATGACTCTTAGTTTGTCCCAGTGCTGCATCTTGAAGGGTTCATCTTGCAAATCCTGTCCTTAACAATCTTTAATGTCCATAACTTTAAGACTCATACTCCTATAAAAGCCTGACAAAACTACATTCTTTTACAGTATGATCAGGGGAAGCAAATATTTGCAAAGTAGATTACAGCAAACCTCTTTCCACCAGCCAGTAAATTTGACTTAGGAAAGTAAAAAGTCTAAGAAATCTCTGAAATCACACCTCTTGAAGGACCATAATGGTTACAGAAAACTGTATGGTGGTGCTAAGACCTGTACAACATCTGGAGTGGATGTAGAAAGATGTTCATCCATACCCACATCAGCTGAAATGTCACAGCAGCCTGAAGGTGTTTCCAACAAACCAAGTCACCCACAGCGACCTTGGCCTTTATCAGTTCATGTCTTACACTCCTTGTCTGACTACATGGCCAAAGTGACAGCCAGAGCAGAGGATGGAGCTCACAGGCTTTATCAATTAGGACAACTGACCAATATGGTTTCTCCTACATTTGTTTTGACTTCCTGTTCATTTCTACCCCATACTGGGCTTTTTTCTGAGTCCCTGAGTGACCTTATTCTCAGTGAGGGACAAGCCCTGTTGATTAGTGATGCTCTGCTCTATCAACTCTCATCTGTGAAGCCATGAACCACCCAGCTCGTGACAGAGCCAGAGGAGGAGACTGCAGCCTCCTTAACCAGCCTGAGGACCAGCAGCACAGGTATTGCCAAATTAAAGGAGCACAACCCTTGCAGATCTGCCAGAAAGCACAAGCATGGAGCCAGTCCTCTCTGCCCAGACCAACCACTGCACTGTGCCAACAAGGAGTGTGTGTAAAGTCATGTGTTATTTCACATGGGGAATGCTCTTTTGGAGTGAGTCTTCTTGCTTGTCTCAGCTGATGTGGGGTTCACCTCACAAAGTGGTCTTGAAGTGCGTGGCCTGGATTCCTTCCAGGTAAACCCCAACTGAAATATGATGCAGTAGCAATGCAGGAACACACCTAGTGTGCTCCAAGCATTGATGGACCAGTTTATGGGAGGTGGTTAAAGCTTGCCTGGAGTAAATGCCTAGTGCATAAGAGAGGTCCTTGGCACCAACTGCTTCACTTTTCAGAGCTGCTGCTGTCAGGTCACACTGCTTTCTAAGGAAACACGGCTAAAGGCCTCAAACACTGTGACTCTGCCCTAAAACTCAATTATTGTATGATGGGTGACATTAGGAAATAGCCTAATTTGAAGACAATTTTCCCCTTGTACAGAGAAGAGGATCCCCCCTCTTTCAACTCAAAACACAGATGCAATAATATAAGTAAAGCCTCTGCATTAACTCAGCCTAAGTGGCACATGAGAGATTCTGATGAGCTTAGCAAGACAAGGACCTCTGAGTCATATGTTGGCAAATGCCAAACCATTTGTTACTGCATCTTCTCTGCTCTTCTTTACCTCACTGGAAGTGGTGAACAATTGTCCCCATTTTTTTGCTTTGTACAGCATTTGAAGTTGTCAAGGGTTTTCCAAAGGTTTCAGAGGTCATGTTAGACAATCAGGTCTGGCTGAAGTGCTCTTGAGTGATGAACATGATAGAAAATGCTAATTTCAGTAACTGAAGAAGGATGGGCTGCTGAATAAGGTTTGGGCTAAAATATGTGATGGACCAAAATTCATTATGGAGCTGAGAGCTCTCCTGTCCCCCAACACAGCTGCAACAGCTCCATAGAGTCTGTTAGGGAACAGGGTAGGATAAACAGAGCATGGACTATATACAGCTTATATCAGGTATTTTCTTTGGTGAAATATCCAGCAGGATGGAATTCCTTGTATTTTAAACATATCATCTGTGCCCTTCAACTTTGTACCTCATCTTTTTTAAAACCAGAAAGCATGGAATTAAAGTTCCCAACCTTTGTTCTTGAGGAATAAGCTCTCAAATGTGAAGTTCCAAAATGCAGATGAAAAATATAAAATTAAAAAAATCCAAACACAAGAAAACACAACTTTTCTGCTAGTATGGGTTTTAAGCCAATACCATTAGGGAAGGAAGATTACTCATGATTTTGAGTGTATGGATCTGTCACTCCATTATAACACAGAATTTAAATGAGCCTTTTCTCACATGATGCTTCATATGTCTGTGAGTTGAAGTGCAGTTAACATACATGTGGTGTTAGACTCTGTATGGCACTTAGGAAAAGCATAACTTGAACTCAGTTGAGACCTGTAGAAAAATAAGAAAGGGGAAATTCAGGAGGAAGAATTCAATTTCACTTTGTGGTTCAGACCTGACCTGAGGTGTCAAATAGGCTGTGTAACAGAATCCCAAACAATTCAACAGACTCTCTATAGACAGAACAGGTCCACAGTGGAGAGAGATTGAAATATTAATTCCATCTGCCTGTAAGAGGAGGCAAATGTCATCAAGTTAGGAAACACAGAGAAGGAGTCATTATTGAGGACTCAGCTGTACACAGTCTAACCTATGCACATCAGGACAAGAAACACAGACAGATATGTATCAAGATCTTTCCTTCTCTCTGAGTAAGAGCATGTTTTATAAACAAATGCACAGCACCTTGCATATACGGTTTAATTTAGATCCCGTTAGTTCTCTTATCACAAACCCCTGCTTTCTTGTGGCTTTTAATGACGTCTTTTGTAAACTGCTTGGATGGCCTCTGCCAGGCTGAGCAGCTGCAGCAGGTTGGCTGACTCCCCGCCCCCAAGGATTGGGAAACAGAAGATGTGCCTTTGTGGGGAGAGCATAATCCACCTGGGATTTTAGAGTGCCTCCTAGCAGCGCATCAGAGAATCACAGAATGGTTTGGATCAGAGGCACCTTTAAAAATAATTTGGTTCCAACCCCCCTGCCATGGCCAGGGAACCTTACCCTATCCCAGGTTGCTCAAAGCCCTGTCCAAGCTGGCATGAGCACTTCCAGGGATGAGGCATCCACAGCTTCTCCAGGCAACCTGTGCCAGGGCCTCACCACTCTCACAGTAATAAACTTCTTGCTAATATCTAATCTAAACCTAAACCTGCCCTCTCTCAGTTTGAAGCCATCCTATCCTATTTTGGTTTAAAACCATTACGCCTTGTGCAGTCCCTCCATGCCCTTGCCAAAATCCCCTCTCCAGCTCCCCTGTAGACCCCCTTCAGGTACTGGGAGGTGCTCCAAGGTGACACCTTCTGTTCTCCAGGCATCCTCAGCCCAGATCTGGACATCTGTAATTCCAGGATGGTGTACCCATGTCCAAACCAGAGCTCAAGCCGGGGACCCCAAAGAGCAAACTACCCAGAGAAAAATCAAACATCAAATACAGGGGCAGGAGGCTGAGCCAGCTCCACTGCAAGCCCACCACAGGCATCTAAACACAGCAGCCTCCACCTCCCTCTGGAGACGTCCAAAGGCACCTTCCTCTCTTTGTCAGCCAGTGGCACAGGGATTCTCAGCCCCACCTCCCAGGACTGGGTTGCTAGGCACTTAAATTATAGATACAAATTGGGACCTTAAATTAGGCAGGCTCAATCCCACACCTGGTACTTATATATTATGAAACAGTCTTTCATTATCCGATCATGTATTTTCTTTTTATTCTCCCTGAAGGATTGTTGCTTCATTTGGGATGCAGGATGGTCAATTGCTGACAATGTATCGTGCTGAGTAACTTAGAAGGGTGATGCCCACAGACTTACTGAGTCTGGGAAATGTGCAAAAAACATGGCAGAAAGGTAAAGGAAGAAAAAGAAGTGGGCTTAGGCTTAACACAAGTGCAGGCAGTTTAACAGAGAGCTGAACAAGGGCTCCTGTCTTATACAAACTCAAAACTGGGATTTCTTTCTCATGCCATACCAGGGTGGAAAGACAAGTCCCTGAGAAGTGCTGCTGCCTGGTAATTCAAACACTCCTTCATTCCCCTGAATGTAGCAGTCACTATTTCAGTATAAGCTTGGACTTTAACTTTGCCGGTAATGCTGAAAAATTTCCAAGCAAAAAAATCAGCTCCCAATGCAAAAGTTATTAATCTGAAAATATTACCAATGTCTATTTCAGCCATTTACATATTCCCTCAGCCCCCTTCCAAATGTGGAAATTTCTCTACATGGTCTTTTTCCCACAAAACCCCCAACTTTCTCTAAACATCATTTTTCTGATGATGACACACAATCTCACTGATGTTAAATTTTCCTGGTCAGGTATTGTTGGACACCCTGGGAGAGATTTAGGCTCTGCCCCCTCCTCTGCCACTGCTTGGCGCTAGGCACCTCACTTAATCTGCAGCTCTCACCTTTCTCCAGGCTAAAATCAAGAGCAAATCCTGGAATTAGGTCTGGCATAATACTGAGTACTGAAGTCTGTCTCGGTAGTGCTTCAACGATATACTGTGTTGTGTAATGCTTTGAAAAATCAAGTTCTAGGTGTTTCCAATAATGTAGCTAAATTGAGTGGACATTTTTGACCTTAAAATCTCTTGTACTGCAGCTCCTCATCTGTAAAATGGTGGTAAAAGCATCTTTTCTTCTCATAGACGTGTTTATAAAACTGACATTTGTGAAGGTCCCTGATAATATATAGTAGGGAGAACATTAAAAGCACCCGTGAGGCAATTTATAATTCTGCCTTCAAAGCAGTATTTCAATAGTACTCAGTAATAGTGTGCAGCACTTTATACATGGTTTTTTTGGTTGCAATTCATATTTGATTTTTCGGTGTCAGTCAAACAAGAAAGTATAAAAGTTTTTCTTAGTGACATCTTTCTATATTCAAATGAGAACCAAACTAGCAAGGAAATTACATAATTCTAATTATGCTTTGTGCATACAAATCAACTGTGAAATAATTTGAAACTCTTGTGTGTTTGGGATCCTTATCAATGAGGCAGAATAATTACCAACAAACCTCCATTAAGCCTCACTTTAAAATGAAATGGTTATTAAATATGAACTCAATTCTGCACTTCAAAGTCAAAATGACTCCCCAGTGGACTGGGCAGAAATCAAGGCTTGTATGCATCAATGTGCATATCGCAAAAAAAAATTCAATTATAATTATTTTGTGTATAAAATAGGAATTCCCCCCTTTACCTTTTATCGGGGCAAGAGATTGCTGTGACCTAGAAACAAAGTTAAACTTGATCAAATGCAACATGGCAGTCAAATAGCCAGTCTAAATGCAATGTCAATAAACATAAAACAAGCATTGATACAATTCTCAATAATGCAGATTCTCAATAAGCATGGAATATTTTATTCTCCCAAGCAGCAAACCATGTATAGATCAAGCAATAAAAGACATCAGTTTGTCTCTTCGATCTGGTCCAGTGAACACCAATAATAGATCTTGCAAGACAGGCTGAGAAAAGTCTATTGCTGAACATCAGCAACGAAATGTTAAATTAAAAGTTCCTATAAACAGACTTGGAAGGTAAATAATGTCCTCTTGCACATCTCTGTTCAACAAAGAATCTCACCACCCTTTTCAAAGAAGGCAAATAACCTGCTCCTGATCTTATACTCGATGAAATGAGTACTTGGGGGTGAAGCCACTTGCCCCAGCTTGGTCAGGGAGCTCCCTCACTGCTGTCCACCTCTGTTTGCATGTGTTGTCCAAAATCCACCTTCTGGGCTGCCCCACCGTGCCCCCACGTACCGACACAAGTGCCCATCAGTGCTGGGAGGCACTGCAAAACCTTCTCCCATGGACTCCCTGTGGACACCTGCAGCCAGACAACAGGCAGAAATTTTAATGGTGTTTTAATCTGATTCCTTCCGAAGGTCTTACAATTAGTCACCCATTTCACAGGTGAGCAACAGAACCCCAAAGAGCAGTGCAGATGAGGTGATACACAGGGGTAGATCTTGTTCCTGCCTTCGGGAAGGAGCAGTCCCTGTGGTTTCTCCAGGTAGGTTGTCCCCACACTCTCAGCAGCAGCAGCAAGGCTGGGCTCTGCAGAAGGCTTTGCTGCCCTGGGAAGGCAAAGCTGCAGGTGCAGGACACACGTTCTTTCTGCAGGGACATCAGCGGGAGGACCTGGGTGTGCTCCTGGCTCAGACAGCCGGGCATCCCTCTGGGAAAGCGCTGCCACAGCTCCCTCTGCGGGCCCTGCCCTCTGATGGTTAAAAGCATCCTCCCTTCTCAGCCTGCACGTCCAGAAGCAGAGAGGCTGAGCAGGGGTGGAGAGAATGCTGGATGTGAGGGTTCAGAGGCAGATACATGCATGCAGACCCCTGTGATGTCCCTGGAATAACAAGTTTGAAGGATTATAACATTTGGTCCTGGGAGTTTCTGGATTTATCACTTGATGAGGAATAGGCAGCTCACTTTCAGGATGGAATCCATTTATAGCAAGCAGAGAAAGGTGACTTGGAAAAATGTTTAACCCTTCCACTTAACTTACTAAGCAAATAATTATTCAGTGTCTTTCTCCCCACTGGAGCAGTTTGATCCCTCCTGGCCTGCTTCGGAGGCAGCTGCCACATCTTGGCCCTGGAAGACTTGGGACAAATCCAGTCCTTGTTCCAAACTCAAACCATGTTGTACATGCAGAAATCAGTATTTCACAGCACACGTGGGGGCTCCCCAGCAAACCCAAGTCATTGTATCACCTTACTGTGCCCTTCTCTGTGCCACAACCATCTCCTGCTCTCACTTGCAATGACGAGTTTCAGCTGAGCCCCTCTATGGCAGGTGGATGTCTGCTCCAGTTCCCATGAGGGAAAGTCTCCCCAAAACCACCTTGGGGAGTTTTCAGAGGCCAAGCAGCACGGATGGCTGCAAACAGAGCTTCTCTCCAGAACTGTCTGGAAGTTAAAAGGAAGATTACAACACCAGAACTTTTTTTTATGAGATTATTGCTCAGGTCTGATAATAAAAACGTGCCTGATTTCCCACAGCAGAGTTGTTCTCACACAGAACATCATGCTCGTGCTTCCTATGGAAAAGAACATAACTACTGTAAAGGTGGAAAATGGAAGCAGTTATAAATGGATATTTGAAATCAAATACAGGTGCATGTTAACACTTCCTTGTAGACAAACTCCACCTCATATTCCCCATACCTCCCTGCATGTCCATTTGAAGGGATGGGAGAAAGACAGGACACATTGTCAAGCTAAAGCCACCAGAGCCAGGATGTCACCTTTCTGCTGCCATGTGTTGTGTGCCTCACAGGAATCCAGGGTGGTCCCGTTCTCTTTAGATCAAACTATCCCCCAGTGGTGTGGTGAGAAACTTGCTGTGCAGACACACTCCACAGCCTCCCCCAGCACTGACAGCTCTGCCACTGCCCATGGCCCTGCTCCTGTGACACATGCCAGCTCCCCAGCCAGCCCAGCAGACAAAGAGGGATTCGGTGGAGACAGCCTCAAACAGCCTCATGCCCCAGGCACCCTCACCCCACGCGGGGACGCCGGGTCTGCCGAGGACACGGATGCTGGCTCAGCCTCCCCGGCTGCACACGCGCTGGCCTGGCACAGGGCTCCCTCCAAAGCCCAGCCCACAGGTGCTCGTGAAACCTCTCACAGTTAAGCTTTAAAGACTTTCACTTCAGAGGTGTCTTAACACTCCTAATGCGAAGGAGGTCTCGCTGCTCTGGCACTTGCAACACTTCCATTTCAAGCCCTTAATTTCATTACTGAACCTAGCCCAAGGGTCTTCTCGTCTGTATTCTCTGCCTTGCAAGGATTGATCTGAGATCTACCTTCCTATCTTCTAGTAAATGTAATTGAGGTTTGAAACAACCAGGTTTAGCCTATTTAGAAGCATTAATGTTCTGTGAGGATGGAAGCTCCATTGCTTTAACATCCTGAGGCTGAAATTCCCTTGTAGCTGTTTATTGACCTATAAAGATGTGACATAAATGCATCCTTGACATGAAGAAAATGGTGATGCAGGTATGACATTTCTCCCCCAGGCAGCTACTGCAGCTTCAATTATCTTATCTGCAGGAAAAGTGGCTACAGGAACCTAATCACTGCTTCATTTACTTATAGCCAGCCACAACCAGACCACTCAGCAACTGTGCCTGGCACCCTGTCCCTGAACACTCCCCTACCAAGACAGGCTGGAAGTGATTATCAGATGTGCTAACAACCTTTGCACCACTAAGAAGGGAATAATCAGGCTGCATCATCATTTCTGATAAGCTGGTATAATTTTCTAACCAAGGAACTCTGCTACAAAATAAAATATTTGGGGGAAAAAACCCACACCCCCACCAACACCAAAACCACTGGCCCTAAAATAATGTTTCTTTTGGACCTGAATTAACTTGCAATCTAATACACCATACAAGCCCTGACATGAATGCAGAGATTATATTGATCAGCCGAATTGAAAAGGGTAATAGAAACAGGGGAATTAACATTTGGGCAGTAGTTAAAGCAAAGAGCTGTAGGAGAAAGCAGAGACATAGAGACACAATCCCTCCCCCTTACATATCCCTCTTCTAATTACATTTAGCTAATCCATTCAATTAACATTGATGAATTTTATGATGAAAAGCATAATGAATCCATTAAACACAAAACAAGTATTGGCATAAATCCTTTTCACCCCAGGAAGTGAATTATATCAGAAGAGCCACAGTAATTTACTAATAAAGTGATCTAATGATGAAAAGGAGCCATTCATTTTGTGGCCAGTTAAGATCCAGGCTGGCAGGGGCTGGATCCTCCGGATCAGAGGGTGATGCTGAGGGACTTGCTCCACTCTCAAGCTGCAGCAACTGGAAGCAGAATTGGGCCAACCTCACACGTCACTCGCTGCTACCTAATAATAATAATTGTTACACCAGCACTGTCAGGATTTTTCATCTCCCTGCTCCTGCTAGACTCTTCTATAAAAAGCCAATTTGTTAAGCAGTTAGTCACTGCTTTATAATTCATAGACTCTCACAAAAGTTTTAATGAGAAACCACAAAAGCAGTAAGAGGGAAGTAGGGTCTGAGACGACTATTCATAAGGCAGAAAATATCCTGCTAGAACAGTCTCATCTCGTGACGTGTGCGTTACATTTCTATCATGTGCACGCTAAATTTATATGTCATGCATTCCCTTAACAAGACTATTCATACAACTATGATAAATAGGGCCATAATCTGTGGCGATTTCCATCCCTCTGTATGCCAGCAGAAGTCTCTTAGCAACCGTTGTTAGGGGCAACGCCAGCATCCAGCATCTTTTCATGGAATTCAGCGGCAACCGAGCTTCCACCGGCTTACGATGGAGGCTCCAGCTATACCTCAGAGAAAACAGAGCCTCCCTTCCCCCTTCTACAAATCCATGCTACTGAGAGACACTCACTGCTCAGAGCATGAGGCTCAGCAATTATTAGAAATTATCAATTTAGCAGAATCCAAGTGGCTGTTCTGGACATGTATCTCTTCTCCTTTCACACTACAGGGCTATTATCCTGTTCTTCAAGATCACAATAGCCTTGTCCTCTCCCCAGCCTGCTTAAAATTCACGACAATGTCTTTAAATGAGGCTAGGGAACCTCTGTAATATGCTACAAAGAAATCCCTTTACTAGTCCCCTGTCGAGATGTGTCACAGATGCACTTCCAGAGCCATGTGCCATGTGTCTGCCTGTAAAGTACAGCCATGATCTTAATGCTCCTTTAATATTTTATTCCGACTGTAGCCTAATGCCATCTAATTGCTGAGCATCCCCCGCAAGAGGAGCTGCTACAGTTCATCTGTTTTTCCAGGATGCCATTTTTATTTTCAGTGGGAACACAGACAGTCCTTCTGAACCAAGACTCTCCAGGTCATGCCAGAATGCTGAAGGGTCTTCTGGATTAAAAGAGAAAAAACCCCAAACAAATGGGTGAAGTCCAACCAAGAAAGTGATGAGGGTTTTATGCCAATCAAGCCAAAGTGTGTTTTGAGCACCGCCAGCTTTAATGATGACATCTGTGATATGGGCTGAGAAGGGCATTGGGCTGCCTCTTCCCTGGGGATTATATGAATATTTCATCTCAAATCAATTACTGAGTTGCTATTCCCACTGCTCCCCTTAAGGCTGTCAGCCAACTCACTTTAAACCTCCTATTCTGAGGCAATTGACATCTCAGCCTTAAAGCAAATCCAAAAACCACACACACAAAGCCCTCTCTGGTCTGAAATTTGGCATCAGAAGGGCTTACCCTGAAATGACATCATAATGTTTTGATGAATGGAAAACTTTTCTTCTTTCAAAAAATTCCCAGCAGTTTTCACACATACCTTTTCCCTCATTTGCATTTAAATTACTTCATTAGGTGCTGTGCCATTTGCCTTGTGTTTTATTTGTCTTCCAGGAATAATTTCTTCCCTTTCTCTTTCAAACTTGCAAATTTGGCAAGTTTCACCCGAACCCCATGTTGGAGAAATATTTAGATTCAAGCCAAAACAGCCAGGACTGTCAAAGTTGTGGGCAACACTCTCTTCATTGTAAGCAGTTGCACAGCTGTCAGATCAGTACAAGAGATGAAATATTATTTGCCATAATACTTAAGCACCACTGGTTGATTTATGTGTCTTATGTCACACTTAGATTTGAATTTCCTTGTTTATCCTACACCTGAATCATTGCCTTGTTGCTCCCTCCCATGAGAACTGGCCAGGAATTTCAAGCTTATATTTGCCAGACAAGGAATTATTCTGCTCTGTTTGGAATTAGCATCACTTGCTCAGCCTCGTTTGATTAAATATCCTTCTGTATCTCTCAGTGTTCCGTCCTGATCAGATCCTTAGGATACAGCAGTGGGTCTAAAATCCCCTCTTCACAGCTTTCAGAGACTTTTCAGAAACTTCTCAACTAGTTTTAGAGCCTTGTAACACAGATACTATGGACTAACCCTGAGCCAGTTCCTTGACCCTTTCTCGTATTCAGTGAAACAAATGAGAGCCACCACTCACCCTTGGGATGAGTTGGATTTAAAGGGAGATGATGGGGCCTTCTGACATTCAGGTGTCAAAATTTAGACAAAACTCTCTACCTTTACTGCTAAGAGGAAAAATAAGACTGAAGTAGAAGACAAAAAAAAAATTCTCTGCTGTATTGTCACTTTCTACAAGCAATTACATGTCAGACACAGCCATCTGGAAAATGGGCAAGTCCTTCTTTTCTTACAGTGCTTTGCTTTGCTTAAGAATCCCAGCTCTCTTGGGATATCTCTGTACATCCCATCCCTGGACAGATTTCCCTGGAAAGGATTTCCATACAATGCTCTCACAGCCCCTTGGGCTGAGCTCAGCCCCTGTCAGTAACGCAGGCCCCTGTGCAAAGGAGGGAAAGGAATTACCCAAGAAAAAACATATTGCTTCAGCAGGACACTAAAAAACATCAAAGTGTGAGGTGATGGGAGCAACAGAAACGGTGCATTAACGCCTTTTCTCCTGAATACCATGAGCAAGTGAAAGGAGCAGGGAAAGGAATGGTCTTCACTCCAGAAGCATCCCACACCTGGTTATTCATAGGGTAATCACAGATTTGTTCAGCCTTAATTCAGCAAGGCAATTCAAGTCCTACGGAAAGAATGCAGTGGAAAGAAGGAAAAAAAATCAAGACAGGAGATAGGAAGGAAAAGGAAAAATTAAAAAGTACGTGTAAGAAAGACTATAGTTCAGAAAAAATATCTCTTATTAACACAAAGACAGGATGAAAGACAGATATAATAAATGGCAGGGGAGCTCAGCACAGGAAGAGGCATTTAACCAGCTTTGCAGTGTGATGCCCTGTCTCAGCTAGATGAGGCTGCTTCATCCCAGCATACAGGTCACAGAACCTTGTCTCTGGATGTCAACAGGATCCTCAGGGTTTTTTAATTTCATTTACTTTTAATTGCTCTTGGCAATTAAGCACACCTACAGATAGAATTAAACTTTAAGGGTGGTTTTTCATGTTTCATAAGTCTGAGAAGACAGTAATTAATTGAGCAAATATTAGACTTACAAGTCGGTGCTAACTGTTGCGACCTCTTTGTTATCTTTAATATGGATGTTCATTTTATAAGGCCACACACACTTCACAGATGTATTTGAATTCTTGCATTGGACATAAAAAAGCAGCCTTCAGGAAAATCCTGGCTGTAGGTTTGCATTAGCTGTAGAACAGATACAATTTCTTTTGCAACTGGAACTAATGCAATCTGCAAGAAAATCAATGCAGGTTCACAGGGAAATAACCAGACACTTAGCAGAGCGTAGTGCAGTCTAACAGAGACATGGTCTGCTAACACTGAAACATGCTCAGTAGTCATGCTTTTGATCTTGCTTCCTTCATATTACAGCCAAGCCTTCCAGACTACCAGGAGTGCATCACACAGCTTCCAAACATATCAATCTTGCACTCACTTTCACTGTCTGCTCTGGTATTTGCATTATGAAGACTGATCTAATTATTCAGGGCTGGTTCCAGAAGTGAGTGCTCTCCATGCTTGCTTGGATTATCAATGTGAAAAACACAGTGGCAGGACTAGAGACTAATTATTTTTAAATGTTTGGGGTTTTTTCTCTTTTACAAAGGTGCTGGCTCTATTTATTCCATGCCTCTGATCAAACATGCATTAAAGCATCTTTTCATATCTGCAAATGAGAACTTCATTTAGGCATGGTGTTTGTATGAGAGTCCTAGTGCTTCTTTTTACGATCATTTCTAATGCAGTATTGGGTTATTTGTTTTTTTTGTTTGGGGGTTTTGTTTTTGTTTTTTTGTTCTTTTTTTTTTTTTTTTTAAAGGCTCTAAAGCAATCACACTTTGTGATGTCAAATCTGCATGGAAGGAAGAAAAAAGTAACAGGTCCTAAATAATCAGGACAATGCTAGAAGAAATTCATGTCCCAGAAGAGCATAAAAAAAAAGTGAAAACAAATGGTAAAGGAATGACACCATTTATTGGAATACATCTTTGCAGAGATAAACATAGTACTGGAAAGATGTAAAAATGGTGCAATACACAGAGAGGAAGATTGACTGTACTCAGGAAAAAAGAGTATATCTGACACGAAGGGATTCCTTTCGCATATGGGGCCATGTGACTGTTGGTGTGAAAAGCCCAGAAACAGAAAATGCATCACTGTTCTTTCAAAATGCTTATATTTGTGCTAACCTGTAAAACACAGCATGTGAAAATCTGCTGCTTTATTTTGTGAATGAAGAAGCAACAGCAAACCTTTGGTATAAATGGATACTTGCAAGCCAGGAATAATTTTTGCCTTGGACCACCACAGACACGGACATTATTATGGGTGTGTCCCCCTCTCGGCTGGAAACCCCTTTCCAGCTTGCTAATAATTTTCTTGGGATTTATAATTCAGGCTGAAATTTCCATTCTGGATGATTATTCCTTTCTCCTCCTAAATTCAGGCAACAGCTAGAGTTGTTTATCATAGTAAGATGGTTGGGCAGTGAGAGGGGTGTAGTGAAGGCGTTTTTCAACACTTGCAGCAATCTGCAGAACTCTACAAACCTCAGGCCATGCAGCAACGACTTGAAAGTTGTCAAGCATCATCTGTGCACCATAATCACACAGCAGAGCTTTGCTCTCCCACGGAGATCTGCCCACTCAGTTAAACCGTGAACGTTTGCAAAAAATATAACATTTGTCCAGCACAGGCTTCCCCTGGGGTCACTGCTGGCTTTGGGCACGGCCCTGCTCTGGTTTGGGGTCCTCCAGGGGCTGCAGGAGGATTTGTGCTCTGGCACCTGGAGCAGCTCCTGCCCCTCCTTCTGGTCTGGCCTGGGTGTCTGCAGGGCTGTTCCTTTCACATATTCTCACTCCCCACTCCAGCTGCAGTTACTTTTTCCCCTTCTTAACCATGTTATCCCAGAGCAGCTGTCTCTGTGGCTGATGGGCTCAGCCCTGGCCAGCATTGGATCCATCTAGGAGCTGGCTGACTTTGACTCTGCTGGACATAGGGAAAGCTTCCAGCAGCTTCTCACAGAAGCCACCCTTGTAGCTCCCTGCTACCAAAACCTTGCCACACAAACCCAGCACAGAAGCAAAGACCCCCAGGGCAGCATGACAGCGGGACACAACCATGCAGGCTGGTTGCTGCAGTTGCACAAGGAAGCTCAAAGCATTTCCTAATTTCCAAGTGAGTGAGTGCTGCTTAATATTATTCATTCCTTTTTTTTTTTTTTTCCTAATTGCTTTATTAAAAGTCAAAGAGCAAGGGAGTTTCTTGAGGCAACAGGAAAATCTCGCAGAGAAATCTCCCAGGATTTGCTGCAGGAAGCTGTATTTAATACTGTGATTGCTGATGTGTGATAACAGGGGTCAAGAGCAGGGCAAGAATCAGCACATATGGGTCCTGAAGAAGAGGATTTGCTGCCATGTGCCAATGCTGCATCTTTGGTGTCTGGGACAGCTGGCAGCAGCAGACTCAAGCAGGCATTTGGTGGTGTGGATGCACCACAATATCCACTAAACAGAAAGCTCCTTGGCTTGGTGAGACAAAGTCACATTAACAAGGGCTGTTCAAAAGGGATCCTGTGTTAGGCCCTCAAGAGTCTCATCCTTGTAGCACTAAGTGATGGGTCTGTTTGGATTTCTCAGAAACACAAGGCATGGGAAGTCTCTTTAACTGTGCAGTGCAAGTGGAGAAGCACTTGGCAAGGTTTGTAAAAAACAGGAGTGGAGAAAACACAGAAATCCAACTCCCCTTATCTCTTGAGGTCTCACAACCGAGGTGCAGAGAGGAGGAGCCCTTATCCTGTAAGAGCAGAAGGTGACAGGCTGATCGATTCCTCGCAGTAGCTACAGAACTGCAGTGAAGATGAAGCTGACATTGAACACTGTAATAGCAAACACTATTGAAAAAAACCCAACAAGGTGTTTTTTTCCTCCAGGTGGAACTACAGTTGAATAAGCAGTCTGTAAAGTGAAATAAGACAAGAACTGAGGTCTGTCAGACCTCACCAGGGCAGCTTGCTCCAGGATATATGCATTATGGACACTGCATAGCAGGTTCACTGGCAGCTCAGCATCCCCTCAGGCTTGATACATATATAAGTAAGTGGTCAGCATGCAGACACCTTCTGTCATCTATCTGATTTTGGGCACCAACCATGATCAATAGTGATGTATTGAGGGCATGTGGATTTTCCTGGGATTGCAGAAGTGTCAGATTTGAATCCCAAACAGTATAAATTTACTCTCACAGAATTACCTGAGAAAACTTTAAACTAGGGACAGATGGAAGATGTTATCAGCAAGGCCAGTTGCATAAATATCTACCAGGTCTATAACTGGGAGGGATTTATGTCTCCCATGAGATCCCAGAGTTTCATTATTATCAGTACAAAACCAGTCAGCACCAGCCAGTCAAGCTTTGAACTTGACCTGTATTACACCTTTCACAGCAGAGCAGCCATAACCTTCAACCAGCAACACCTGGGTTTGTAGGAAAAGGAAAAATAACTGATTTTACTTATTACCTATGGGGTAGGTAAGGTGCACTAAAGCAGATAAAAAAACTCAAGCCCATGATACAAGCAGATACAGGAGCAGGCAGATACAGATGTCCTTCAGTGGCCACAATATTTTGAGTAAACCCATTTGCACAGCTAACACTGCAGCCTGAAGATGGTGGCAGCTGCTGATTTGGGTTCTGGTCACCAAAGTGGAAGCCTTCATCCCCAAGGAAAGAAACAAAACCTGTTCTCTGTGACACACAGCCACAGTCTCCTTGCCAACAGCACAGACAGGCAGCAAGGCTATGCTGAAGGGTCTCATCCTGTTGGTCACTGCCTCGTTGCTTGGTGAGAGCCTGGATGGGGATGCAGGCAGCTCCTGCCATCAGAGGAGCTCCCAACAAACAGCCACATCTGTCTCCCTGGCTGAGGCTGTAAATTCTGTCAAGAAATACTGATGACCTTTAGCAAATGTGTCTTCTCTGTATCCATAAAGTCAGTCACAGCAAACCTCTGTTGGGTTGTGGGATCATGTTGGTCTCCAGCTATTACAGTAATAAACATGATTAATTGCAGCTATAAAAAGCAATTTCATTCTGGCTGCTAACCTCATGAAAGAAAAAAAATTAAATAAACCAAAGAATGAACTGCAATATGACATTTTTACATCCATATTGGTTTATCTTCTGGCTTTGGACTGTGATTCTGATGGCTTGTGATGGGAATGACATTTGCTTTCGCATGGTCAGTATTTGCCATCACTGCTCGGCAGGACAGATGTGCCACAGGTACTTTCCTTTACAAGGAGGAGGGAACTGCAACATCTCTCCAAGACTGTTTTAGCCATTAGCAAATATTTGTGACTTACCGATTTTGTTATGTACCAGAGCAACAGGAGTCCTTTGCCAAAGCATGTAAAAACCAACCTTGCAACCTCAGGTGACAAGCAACCTCTGCTGAATGAGTAGAGTTCCAAGAGGAGGGCTGAAATTAATCCTGAATTCATCTAAAACAGAGGCCCTATAGAGGAGTCTGTTGCTGAGGCTCAGAGTGTGTAATGTCATGAATATACATCTGGTAGGAACTGCTTGGAGAACACAGCCCTGGTAAAGTCCAATTGCCAGAAAACTTCAACTAAACTGAACATCAAACATGTTATTTGCTATTTTCTTTTCTTTGTAGCCTTTAATCCTCATAAGAATGTGATTTATCTCTTTGATCATCTTGAAGAATTCACTTAACGTAAATGATTTTACTCAAGAGTTTTTTGATATAGCAGAAAACACTGTGACAATATCCAATGGCTGAAAGCTGAGGTTTGCAATATAAATTGAGATGCATATTTTTAACAAGGATAATTAGCTACTGGAACAATTTGTCCAAGGATAAAGTGGCTTCTGCAATACCTATGGCCTTTAAACAACATTAGATTTTTCTGAAGGATTTGACACTTCAATGTCCAGTATTCAGAGTGAAGATATAATCTTGAAGCTAATGTATATGGGTTATGCTGGAGAAATTTCCCATAACCAGTGAGTCTTCTCACTGAAAACAGAATCTTCCCCATGCTCTTCATAGTTTTTATAGCTCCATTTACCAAATCCTGTACGGCATTCTCTTAACTTTCCAAACAAAGCTGTATTTATCATGTCTTAAATTAAAGGGAAACTTCAATGGATACTTCATACAAATATTCACAGCTGCATAAATCAACTCAAAGAGAAGATTGGGTGTTTATCAGCAAGAAAACATAAGCTGTAGGAGCATGCTTTGTCCCTTTATTTCTTTGTGCTTCTCTTGTAAAACATTAAGGATGTCCAAGGATGTGAAGTAATTAGGCAGATAGTTTATTACAGCCAAATAAATGCCACATACTCCTTTCTCTCTGGACAGCTTGTAACTCACCATTTATTTCCCCACTACAACAGGTTTATCTGCAAAAGCTGCATTGCCCTGATATGGAAGTTGTAAAAATATTTAAATATCAGAATTTATTCTGATTCTTTGAGTCAGGGGAGTTGAAGCCAGCATCCTGCCTCCGCAGCCTGGAGCTGGGGTCTGCACTCAGCCCTGCACACAGCCCCAGCTCCAATGAGAGGGGTCCCACAGTCTTGCCCCATCCCACACCGACCCCTTTTCTCTCTCATCCTTCTCTTGACAGTCCTGAAGGGTTTTCAAAGCCTTCAAGAATGTCACCTCTTTTCACCCAAAGAGCTCAAAGTCTATGGAAATAATTAATCATCCTTGGGGAAACTTTTTTTTTTTTAGCAATAATTTGGCCCCATAGAAAAGACCTTTAAAAATAAAACACCCTAAACCAAAACAAAACCCCAAATAAAATGAAGAACTGTTTCAAGGGGTCTTTCAAGTTACTGTAGTCCAAAATGTGTTTTTTTATGTAGATCTTTCTATTTCATCCCCCCAAGTGCTTAGAAATTCAAAACCAATGTGCCAAGGCAGGTTGCTCTTTTCATGCTTTCTTGTATCCCTGTTTTCAGGCTGTGCTGCCATTTGACTTTCTTCAGCCTTTACCTATGCTTGTCAGCTTGTGAGCATTAAAAATTCAACTCTAAGCACAGAATGACCTGTTCTTCACAGTCTATGACAACTAATGCATTACATCCCTACAGTAAAACAGCTTTATTTTAACAGCTGTATTGTGGTCTTGTCTTTTTATCTCAGTCTCCTCAGGGTAATTGAGAAGTGGAGTCAATTAAGACACAGGGCTAAGATAGATGTTGATTTTGGACCTCATTTATATCAGAGTGACCTCACACTTCAATTATGTATCTGTGTTATCGCAGTATTTAGGAGCAGCTGGCATGGAGCAGCTGCCATGCTGCTACAACACCAGGAAGACTCCTTTTTTGTGTGTTTCCTCACTTAAAGGATTTAGAGCCTGAGACAGACAGACAGACAGACAGAGTGGAGGAAGCAAGAGACAGATAAGCCATTTTCCAGCAGTGAGCTGCCAAAATTGCCAGCTGTCCTGTGTCAGCCCACAGCACAAGTCCCACTTCACCTGGCTGAGTCCGTGCATCCCATCTCCATCAGGCACAGCCACTTCCTCCAAAACAGTTTGATGAACTGCCATGATTTTTTGCCAGTGGAATGAGAGCTTTGGAAATGTCAGACCCGTAGGCTGTTGTTTCTCATTAGGAAAAACAGGGACAAAACTTTCTGAGCCTCCAATGTGCCTGTGTGCCTGAGGTGTCCCTCCTGCAGCCGGGCGATGTGAGGGCTGCTCTCCACCTCCTGCCGTGGGCTGTGCCAGTGCCATCACCTCTCTGCTGCCAGGAGCAAGGGCTGTAGAGAACCACCTGAGCATCAGGGAGCCAAGGCAGTGCAGGGAAGGACAGATGGGACAGAGCTCTTGGGATCTCCATTGCTCTTCAGGCAGCAGGGAGGATGAGTGAGGCAGGGAGGATGATGAAGTAAAGCAGGGAGGATGAGGCCAGGCTCATCCTTAGCCTCAACCACCCAGGCTGAGCTGGAAGGAGCAGCCAAGCTCTGGTCTTTCCAAACCCAGACACGAACAAGTCTCTGTAGGAAGTGCATTTGTTTCTCTTGTTTGGTGGGGGATGGTGAGCACAGAGAAAGTGTATACAATAGTGTATACATTAATATTTCTCCCCCACTCTCCAGGCAGCTGAAGTGGAATACACTAAGAATTGCTGCATTACAGTCTCTGTAAAGTGTCAGTCACTGCTTGTGAAAGGTCACTGTCACTGAAGCAGTTGGCTGGATCCCCTGTGTGGTTGGGCTGTTCTGCATGGAGAGAAGTTCCAGCCACAAAGACAGAATTTCACTTTCCAAGGCCTTTCCAATGCAGAATTGCTCATCATTTTCCTTGTCAATACCTACCTTTGCAATTTACTCCACACAGAATCACCATCAGCCTCATTTCCTTTGCTTTTACATCCATACAACTGGGAAAACAACTTCCATACAAAAGATAACTGTGTAAAGACAGAACAGAAAGGCTACTAAAGGCAGGAGCAGGCTTTGAATAGGCTCCACCTTAGAAACCTTTCTGGCTGTATTGTTGGAATATTGCTGCATTTATTTTTTTCAAATATTTCTTTTTTCTGTCCAATTTATTCCACCTGAATTCTGATCAGATTGTGCTTGCTCTAATGCAAACTAATAAGGAAGATTTCAGTCCCTGTAGCAGAACAATTTGGCAGTAGGGGACAGGGCAGGTTTCTCTGACAGATGCAAATATTTACACCAGATAGTAAACATGTCACAGGGTCGTGCAGCAGAGCAGCTGCCATACCAGCATAAAGCCACATAATGTTCTCTTTGGCTCCAGGTTCACATAATTGATTGAATCAGCAGATAATCAGTTACACTAAACACCCACTAAATCTTTTCTTTGTCAGCGAAGATGCAGCTTCTTATGGAGAGGGGCATTTGAAGGATGAGACAAAGCTATTTCCCAGAGTCATGTGTAAACACAAATGTCGTTATTTAAAATGTGCACTGCACACGTTTAAATGAGCCCCTGTGGCCTATGGCACCAGCCAGGGTACTCAGAGCTCGATTTTCTCCACAAATTTCATTGAAGAGAAGACAATTTTGTAGCACAAGGTTGGAAAAGGATGTTCCCAGCTGAGACACCTGATCCAAGCTGGCTGCCCGGGCTCCCTGTCCTCTTAATGGAAACGGGAGTGTTTAGGTCATGAACCATCTCGTCCTATTTTAGCTAAATTGGGATGAGATGAGTCAGGTCCTCGAAACATCTGTTTCTCTCCTCTGGTAATACAAGGTGTTGAGACAAATAGCACACATGCAAGCACATATACTGTAGAGACTACACAGGGTCAGATGTTTCCCCTGCTCAGCATCCAAATGAGTCTCCCTAGGCACTGGTAACAAAAACCTACCAAGCTGCCAGCTTTGTTCAAAACACTGAGCTTTTGTAGAAATCTGTCTTCCTTCTTAACTCATTTTCCAAGTCTTCCAAGTCTCATTCCACCTGGTTGTCCAAGTTTCTGCTTTTATCTATCCCTCATTTCTGCTAAAAAATATCACCCCCATACTAAACCCCTGAATATATTCGGTAAGACTTCATCCTGGCTTACATATCCCAAGAACTCATTCCTGCCATGTTGTCCATAGCAACACTTGTTGATTTGTTCAGGGGAAAAAAAAATATTTTTCACTGTTGTTTCTCTTTCCTGACAGCTTCCAAGCAGCAGACAAATTGTGATCCTGTGGTATGAAATTCCTAGGGCACAAAACAGTGTTTAAGAGACACCTGGAAGGCTTTCAAGGACCCTACAATGCACAGATAACATATGTTAACAACCAGCCCCTGTAATGCTGATGTATCCAGGCTGGTTTAGAGAAGGTTGCACAGACACCTGGCTTGAGCAGTTTTGCTCTGACAGTTTTTGGGAGATGCTTCTTCAGAAGAAGGCATTGAGTCAAATGGCACCTTTGGGGCACTGCCAGAAAAAGACACCACCTTTCTTCCAGCTCTGGAGCTCGCTTAAATGCTGGGATTTATTTTACTTCCTGAAATAGCTCTGCCCAAATTGTAAAAATGGAGCACAGAAAATTCCTTTAAAATGAACAGACTCCTGAAAGGGAAGGATTGGTGACAGGACTGTGGGATTCTTGCGGGCTGGAGAAGTGTGCTGAGTTTGAACTTCAAATGCTGAACAAGGAGACCACATCCGTGCACAGCCATGCACTTGCACCTAGAAGCTTTTCTGTATATTCACACATACACCCCAGTCCTCACTCCTCTTCAGTATTTGTCTCCTTCTGTTGAAAAGAAATATTCCTCTGAAAGCCAATATCTGTGTGAGCTCAGATGGAAGGAGAAGGGGATGAAAGACTCATACTTTGCAAGTTCACAGATAACAGGAGGCCTGTATCTCTGACCCCATAACTGTTTGCCTTACCTGCAAAATCCTCTACAGTAAGAAAAATACACTCTGAGATCAGCTGAGGGCACTTCAGTCATAGAGAAGCAAATCTGTTTGGAGTTTTGAGGACAGCTTTGCGGGATGCTGCTCCTCTTTAACATACAACAGCTTCCCCATTTTTGATGAAAGTTTCCTCCTTGGAGAGCTAAGGGATAAAAAGCAATCCAAACTGTAGAGTCCTTGTGGTGCTTCAGTGGGAGAGAGTGGCAGCTGATGCTGGCCCATGTTTTCCTTTTGCTGCCTAATCATTTGAGTGTTTCCAGCAGGAGCAATAATATAAAAGGACACCATACTTAAAAAAAGACAAACCCCAGAATACAAACTTAAATAAGTCACAAGCAAAGGAGCTTATTACAAATTCATAGAGGGGTAAATGAAAGGCAGCAGAAAAAAATCTGCCTTTATACAATAGCTTCACATCTCTCTCAGGTGTAAAACCCCAGTGACTTAAATGGAATTGCATCAGGGATAGATTTGGTCCCATATATTTGCCTTAAAGAGTTTATCTGCCCCAAAGAAATAGGTTGTTCTTGGGGAAGTGCTAACAGCTCTGATGTGCACAATTGGGGAGGGTTGGTACCTTGCTGTGTGAATTAACCAAAAACGTGATGTATTAAAGGTGCAGGAGAGAACTCCGGACGAGACAGGTTTGCAGAGGGATGCTCCATTTTACAGGAGCAGTTTGCATTCAACACCAGTTGAGAGCTACTCACGTTACCTGTCTCGCTGTTCCTCCCACACCTGGAGATGAAATGAGGACACCTAAAATTGAACAGTCTGTAAAACTGAGTCTGGCACTCAAGTGATTCCAACTTCTGCTCCGGGTCTGCTCCTGGTGGGAGTTTGAGACTCCACTGGCACCACAGATCTGGTGAGAGCATCAAGTAAGAACAGACTTCCAGTCTTTTTCCAGAGCAATTTAACTCCTCACCCACTTTCTCTGTGTTGTTGCCCATCTTTCACATGCTCAGATTTTTCTGCTGATAAGTTATTTCACTTATCAAAGTTCCCCTTATTTGGTTTGGTTTTTCCCTTTTGGACTGTCCAAGACACAGAAGAAATCTTGGCTTTCAGTTTCACTACTTGATGTTTAAAGATTTGCTGTGAGTTTTAGTTGTAGCTGTCCAAGGCATTTCAGGGGACATGGTAAAGGCAAACGTGTTATGTGTATTTTGTAGCACACAGATGCTACAGCTGGGATTTGTGTGTACAGAATCCATGCAGAGGAGTGAGCAACTGTTTCTTCAACAGGCTTGCAAAATAAACTCAAAAATGTCAATTCATACTAACAAATGCTGAGAAAAAGGAAACAACTGATGCAAATGAGACAAAGACCATACAGGCATCCAGTGGCAGAAACAGGATGCAAGCCCCATTCCTGCATCCTCTGCACAAGATCATCCCTTTTCCAGCACAATCCTCAAATAAAGCATCACTGATTTTGTAGCTCTGTCTGAAATTGCAAGTCTAGTGACAAACCACAGAACTGCAAACAACATACAGCCAAAAGCAATCTTCAGGTGAATCTAAGTCTGAAGTTCATCAGATCATATCAGATAACAGAAAGAAAAAGCTATTTCTTGCTGGGGGGAAAAGATATTTTAGACTGAGTGCTTTGGCAAAGTAGAAACCTACTGTACAGCAGAAGGAGGATTTGGGTACTGAGTTTAGTCTCTGAATGAGTAAAATTGCCTTCCAGGAGAATCAAATCTGGGGTGTCTTTCTCCACTTCACCTTCTAAGACTCCTCTGACTCCATTGCACTGCTTGGAAAGAGGGTAAGTCATTACTCAGCTCATAATGAAAAGCACTGGTGAGAGAGGGAAAAAAACTTGAAACCTACACTTATTTCCCTACTACTTTAAGGAGCGAAAGAGTTCTGTAAAGTGATGCATCTAAATCTGTTTGAAGAGTGGAATCAACAACAACAGAATGAGAGGTGAGAGGAGAGATGACACCCAGGCAAAACAAAAAATGGTTTGCACAGTGATTACCTGGTGAAAACACAGCAAGTTGAATTAAATTGTTGCTGCACCTCTAAAGAATACCTTTGTCTCCATAAAAACATTGAACTACTTTAATGGTATTGATTTCAGCAGAAGTGTACAAGCCCACTGATGTGGAGACACTTATGTTGCGTTAAGAGGCTTTATTTCAAAAGCAGGAATCTGAAAAGGAGAGTAAGTAACTTTCCTGTATAGATATATTTGGTCTGGAGATTATATTGGTATCAAGATCTAGGTTAAGCTTCTCTTATCCCAAAAGAAAAGAGAGAGAGAGGAAAAAAAAAGCAGCCAACTGAAAGTAGTTAAAGCACTACCCAAAAAGTTAAGCTACTAGAGAATTAGGACTAAATACAGACTTTAAATTTAAAAAAAAAAATCTTGCCTTGTCAATTCTACAAGCATGAAGATAAAGATTTCAAACTATGATAATTCAAGAGGGAATCTATTTTCCATCCAGGTGTCCCAGTGGGAATCTCACAACTCCTGACCAAAGTCTCTGCTGATGCAGCAGCCACACTGACTGCTGGTTGCCTACATTTACACCTGGGAACAGGACCCTTCTGCTTAGAAGAGACTGTAAAGATTGATTTCAAGAAGGAGAGTATTCCTTGCTTTGCAGAGGAACAGACTGAGCATCCCCCACTGTAATTCAGTGTTTTCCTTTGGCTTTGTCCTGTATCTCTCACTCACACAAGGGGTTTGTCCCATCAGCTGATGAAGACTTTTGGCAAAAGCCAAATCTGTCTGTAAGAGAATAACAGCTGGGCCAGGTTCCAGCACATTTACAGAAGGAGGTTAGTGCTTAACAAGTAAGAGCATATCACTGAGACTTGGGAAAAATAAAATAAATAATACATCTCTGAACCAAAATCTTATTTTCATCCGAAGAACCACTAAGCTCTTTCATAAGGCTCTCTAGGATTATACAAGAATGATTCAGAATACATCGCAGGGACTCTTCCTTGCAAATAAATAAGCCAGATGAACATGCTGTGCCACACTCCAGTTCATAAAGAGAACCAGAGGGCAGACTGTAAACAGAAGGAAATTGCAAGAAGGCCAATAAAATGCAATTGTGATCTCATGCCATCAGCTGGACTAGGCAAGAGGGATAAATAAAGTCACAGACTTCTCCCATATTTATGGTTCCTTATTGTCGTGGAGCTCTCCTCGAACAAAAACGGCTCTGGAAGGGAGGTGGCCGTGCTCCTTTAGAATGGCAGTGTTTAAGAAAGGAGAACCATATGGTTTTGAGTTGGCTCAATTGTGGCAGCCAGGAAACTAATCCACAGATTTATTGGAGCTGGCGTACGTAACAGAGTGGCAGTGCTCCTTTCATTTGCTGCCAAGAAACCCTCTGTGGTGCAGAGCTTTACCTTGAGCAGCAACTGCTTACTGGGCATATGGGCCTTATTTCTGCAAATGGGAGTGGAAGAGAGTCAATTTGCAAATCAAATTGGAATTCTCTTCCCCCTGCTGCTCCAATTTACTATGCAGGCTTTATTCATAGTTAAAGGAGCCTGCATTTCTGCCTCTTTTTTTTTTTTCTCTTGAACTTGTTCTATTGATTCAGGACATTCAAATGGGAGGAATATGATGAGGAGAGAAGAGATCATTTAAACCATTGTCACTGACCAGATAGAAGTTATTGCACTAAGTGTTTTACCTAATAACACACTTGCTGGAAGACCTCAAGCTATTATCATTAGAGTTCCTGACATCCTGATTTTTCTTGAAAAGGTCATATGGAAATGGACAACAGCAGATCAGAGTCAGTAATCTGTCTAAAGTATACATAATCTTCTTGTTAAATAGTTTTTTTTATTTTGGCTGTGAAGCACAATAAAAAAATTCCAAGTATACTTTGGGCACATTCATAGAAGGGTTTTTAGAGTTCCCATGGGCTTACTCGGAAAAAGGTATCAAAAGCTTGACTTCTGAAGAGAGACAAGGTGGCAGGGGGTGATTGATAGATGAACTGCCAACCCTTACAAGTGCAAATGGAAATATGATCAGGGTTTGGAATCAGCCCCGTTCACCTGGGGAACAGGCAGGGCTGCATCTGAGGTCTGCAGCAAGGCAGGGAGAATTTCGGGGAGAGACAGATGTTACAGCAATGTTAAATGTTTCAAAGATTTCCTATAAACTAGAGCTACGGACATAAAGAAATTTATATAATTTCTGCAGGAGGCTATACCTGAAAACCATGTTATCTCTTTTTTCAGTAGATAGAGTGCTGTTCTCTTTGCTTCAGCAAAAGTAGAGAATAACAAAGGAAACTGGGAATTGTTAAGATCAGCCATCGATCATCCCACAAACCCATTGTGTTCAGTGTGCTGGGTACCAGACACATCAGAGAAAGGCAGGAATGCTCATTCATGGGCAATTCTATAATACACCTCTGCCAACCTTATCTTTGTGCCCAATTTCCAAGGAGATATGTCTAGAAACATCAGTGAATCCAGTAACAGCAATGACCTATGAGTAGAACAGCTCCCTCAGCCCCTGATGATAAGCAGCAGAAGTCTGCAACGAATTAGTGAAATAAATCATTATGATTTTAAAGGTTAACTTTTGCCATCTTTCTCTGCAAAATGATTCCTCTGTGAAATTAAACATTGCTCTCAACACAAAAATATTATTGAAGAAGTTAAATCGTCTTCTGAAGATTAGGTTAAATCTGGAGATGGCACTCAAATCAATAAAGTATGAGTTCAAAGCTGTCAACAAAGACAGTCCAACCTACAGGGACTCCTATAGGTCACGCAAGCCTGCTGTGACCTTATTTCAATACATCTCTTATAAAATGGGTCAACAGCACTTCTCTTCAGCAAGTGACTCAGATATCCACAGTTCCCTCCTTTCATTACTTGCTACAGGTAAAAACCCATAAATATATAATCTGATCTGAACTCAGAGGAATAAAAAATTGATCATATTTATATATCATCATATCTATACAGTATCTATATCAACAAACATGAAGAGGGGTTTGAGTGTAGAGGAGCTCAGTGTTCAAGCAGGGGTGCTTTGATTTTTGTCTGCCAAAGCTGTATCACTCAGCAGATGTAACAATACAGAGCTAACTGCCAAGAAATACCCTGGGTTTCAGTCTCTTCCTTGTGAAGAACCAACTTTGGGCTGACACCTCAGCAGAAGTCAGTTCCCATTTGTGTGACAGGGAGTGGAAAGCAGAGAGAAGAATTTTCATGCCTGAAGAGTCTCATTACTTTGTTGAATTGCCCATAGGTAAAACTGTGTATATTTTTCGTTCTGCCTACTGAAGAGGCAATAAAGCACATATATGCATGTACAGCAATGAAAAATTAATTACATGCAAATAATTCCCTATTTTACTGCCCTAACATATTGCTTTGGTACAGTTGGCAGTAAAAATTCCTCACTTTGAAATAAGCATCTACACATACACAAATATATTAGTCTATATATTTGCACCATTGAACTAAAGTGCCATAAAGGAAGGATTCCATCATCCAGCTCACGAAATTAATTTCTCTTTGACCACATAACTGATTTTATTTCAAGAGGTATTTTTTGAAAGCAAGTATCAATAAGAGTCATAAACCATGTGTGCCTGAATTTGTCTGCAATTTCTAGTATGAACATTAAAAACACTGAATGATAAAAAAAAAAAAATCAGATAGCTGTCAAAGTAACTGTGCTCATTGTGCAGAAAAAGGGAAGCAGAAAATGGTCAGTTTTATCTGTGCCACATCACCGAAAAGCAGCACAAGAATGAACCCTGGCTCACAGTAGCCCTAATACCATGAAAGGTGGAGGACAAAACCAGTCTTTTAACCACAATAAAAGGGGCCTCTATTCACTGGTGAGAGAAGATGCAAACACTGCCATGTGTCCTTTGAAATTGCTTATAGGATGATGTGGACAGACAAGAAACCATCACATTCCCAAGTGTCAGTTCATAAACCTTCCCACTCTGAGCTAATCAAATAAATATTTAGGAATTCAAAACCTGTTTCTACCCAAAATAAGATCATCATCTAATGAAAGGAAGAAATTGCCTTGCACATGCTCCTGGTGAGGGTCTGATTCACTCTGCAGTAGAACAGTCTCTAAAAGAGCCTGTCCTACCCCTTCCTAGCCTACACCTGGGCTGAAGGAGCAGTCCCCTTCCTTTTATATGGCACAATCAAGGGATGACCTTTCACTGCCCCTGCCTGGTCACTGAATCCAGGGCCGGGATTTGGGCTTGATGATCCTCGCAGGTCCTTTCCAACTCAGGATATTCCATGGTTCTATGACTCTAACAGGATTCTTGGTGCCCACACCACTCCTGTGTGTGATTCCACTCTGTCTACTGAGATGTCCATCAGGCATGGGAATATTGAGTTAGTGGGAATGCCCTGCCCCAGTACCTGAAAATGAGGATCTGGGGGTTATACATGGGCAGTGTCACCACAGGTCTCCATCAGGACTGGACATCAGTGAGATGAAGAGGAGGGTGAGGCCTGTGTGCTCAGCTCCAGCGCTGTCTCCTGCATTGGTAATCACTGATCTGCAAAACCCCAGGGACTTCACATTTAAGCAGGCATGGCATTATTTCAGCATACACAGCTATAAATTGCTTCTGCTATTATTTTACAAACAGCTAAGCAAGAAATCTTTAGTGTCAGAGACACAAAATATGTTATTTTAATTTCAATCTTTTGTACTCCTGAAAGATGTCAGGTACTGCTCTTTCAAATGCTATAGTAAGCAGTTCGGTTTGCAGCAAGAAGAGACAATTTTGATATTTCACATACGTTTTTTTTTACAAAGGGGCTCACGTTTCAATCTTTTAAAATTAAAGATGCTTGCAAAAAAATCAAATCAAAATAAAGCAAGAAAAAATAAACACAAGGAAACCAAACAAAACCTTAAGCTTCCAAAAGCTTTCTCTCCACTGCTTACTCCATGTTTAAAATGAAACAGCTTCGTTCTGTCCACAGGACCTGCATTTCACTCTGTCAGTATAAAAAACTGCTTCCTCACAGTACCCTCCAAAGATGCCTTCCACTGCTGGCTGTAATCCATAATCAAAATGAATGACAGATCACACAGCAGGAATTTTGTTTGCAAATCTCTGAAATCAGTGAATGTATCTTAACACCTCTCATCTGTATCACTTTGTCCCCAGACCTATTTGCTTGTTACAAACAGGCCTGAACACCCTGATTTAACAGATTGCTGAGCTCTCCTGTTCACTTCCCTGTTCATTAATCTTCATAAAATGATCTGGCAATGAAAATTGCTGGAGTTCTCCCCGCACTACCTGCTGCACTCTGGGCTCCAATGAATAAATGGGGAGTATCTAATACGTGGAGAGGGTTTAACTCTGTATTCTTTCATGCACTGGAATGTCTCCAGCCTCTGTCCCCGTGGAATGCAAAGCTCTGTATGGACTGATTTGCTATGCAGGGCACACTCAGCAGGACCAGCTGAAGGCACGTTGTGGAGGAGTTAAAACAATAAGGTAAGCTACAGGTAGCACAGAGCTGTGTGGCATAAATCAACCCCTGCCACAGGGTGAAATTCTGCTTTTTCTAGGAAATAGTTGTATTAAACACATTTCCAAAGGGATTCTCAAAACCTATTAATTTTAGGCCAATGAAAAGAGTATTTCATGCAGGCTTTTGCTGCAGCAAAGGCATCTGCAGACTGCAAAGCTTGATTTGAGCAAGCTTTCAAGGTTGTTCACCATTACAACACATTCAACATGCATTGCAGAGTTTCACCCATAGCTTCCATAGGAAGCCCAGAAGGAATCAGATCACCTGACTTCAGGTCCCATATGTCAGAGGGGCAAGAACTGCCACTGCAAGGCCCAGAAGGATGCTCTTGAAAGGGAACCACAGTACCAGAGTAAGCTCTCAGCAGGCTGCCAAAGTTTGCCATGTCACCTTGTAACCTTTGCTCATCATAGGACAGGATGTTTAAGGTGGGACAACCCCAAAAATCACACCCAGTGCCAGAGAGTGTTGTTCAGATATTTCCTGAACTCTGTCAGGCTTGGTGCTGTGACCACTGCCCTGGGGTACCCAGCCACCCTCTGGGTGAAGAACCTTATCCGAAAATCCAGATTAAACCTCTCGTGACAAAACTTCCTGCTGTTCCCTCAGGTCCTGCACTGATCATCATGGGGAAGAGATCAGTGCCTGGCCCTCTCCTTCAATTCATGAGCCTGAAATACTCAGATGAGGCTGGTAAAATGTGGCAACCCTAGAGATGTAGGGAATGTTCCAATAACAGATTATTGCTAAAACCGGCATGTCTTTTGTCCTAGTTTACAGAGTGCAGTCTTACAGGCTAAGTCAGATACAGATTTTTTTTCACAGGAAATATTGCTCTGGGACATAAATTCTATTGACTCTCCATATTGACAGGAGGTAACAAGAGACTTGAAAAAGCACTGACTAGCAGCTCCTAGCTCAAGAGAAATTACGTATCGAACTGTATTGGACATGTCCTAGATGGTAGGGAGACAAAGACAACTTGCATGCTATCCATCAGACCACTCACACATGGAAATGGCTGTTATTTATCTTCCCTCTTAACTAGAAATACAACTTCAAATTAATTTCGCCCCAAAAAAGTGCATTAAATGGCTGACTCCTGCTCCAAAGCTCTGTGTTTGTCTGTAAAGGGAAGCCAGAGAGGCTTGTTCAGGCAGAGACAACTAGGAATGGACGGAATAGAAAGGCTGAGACTTCTCCAAGACCTTCTAAACACAACAGCTCTGGTGCAGCATCAGTGACATGAATGAGAAGAGCAAAAGAGAACAGAAGGAAAAGAACAAATGCAATCAAAACTGCCCCTTTCTTGAACACAGAAGAAAAACAAGGTTTGGTTTTCACAGCTTTTCTGTGAACTGCTTTGATATGAAATTGCTGATCAATAATAACATCACTGGAAACAGGATCTTTCCCACTGATGTTCATTGTGGAAGATGATATAAAGTCATTCAGTTTGCTTTTGTCAACATAGATCTTACATCTGATGAAATCCAGACACCTCATGGTTTTAACTTTTCACGGTAAACAAAGCCAGGATTCTCCTTCTTGTTCAGGGCACATCTTAGGCCCATTGATACAGGGACATTTTGCATTTCAAAGCCTTCTGCATTTTTTTTGTTGCCTTTTAAATAGATCACAAGAAACAAATAATTATCATATTCCTGACTAGTATTATTCCCTCCCAACACTTCCTCCCTCTAAAGCCCACATTTATTCTGCACCTTCTTCAGGGTACACCTCGCCTATTTGAACAAATTTAATTAGCAAATGTCAATAAGTATAGATGTGCTCACTGCAATAATGCATAATCATTGTGATTTCCTTGGAGCATTTTTGTGCTTGGTATGAGAAGAATAAAAAGTTCTATTCTCTTAAATGTGAAGTTTTGGGGAATGAATGCATTAAAAATGGATAAATTACAGGATACATGAAAATATTCTTTCTAGGAAAACAGTTTAATGAAATTTGTCTACTTCAGTGTTGATATTCCTTTATTGCCAAGATCTTTTGTAATTTTACACTTGAATTAGCAGAGGATTTAATTTCCATGGTGTGCTGAGGCCAGACCAACAACAAGCATTTTTGGAGGGACCTGCATGTGGGAGAAGTAGTTACTGTGTTTTCTCCCCCCATTCTATGAAGCAATAGAAATTCATCATGCAGAACAAAACAACGGAGATGACAGAAGAAAAGGACTTGCAAAAGAAGAAAGCAAAAGCAGAGACACACAAAGCTCTGAGCAGAAGAGAGATAAAACAAGGTATTTTGCAGCTCAAGGGTAGATTGGAGGGGACTCTACTTGGGGCTCAAACTATGAGATGCACATGCAAAAAGCTCTTGTGCCACCAGAGAGGATCCATTGGGCCAAAACATGGCCAATGAAGGAAGGAGTCAATGAAACGCATGAAGGGTTTCTCCCTCTAGATCCAGACTCTCCTGTGCCTGTCTGCTAAGCAGAAAAGAGGGGTGGCTGTGGAGTCCTGGAAGCAATGGCAAGCACAGTGCATCAATCTTTGCATGAACTCTTGTAGCACATTCTGGAAGAATTTTTTTGCAACCCAGATTAGCAGAGAGCAGCACAACTGGATCTCAACTCCACCTTTTATGAATAGATGCTGACGGAGGGTTTCTACCCCCTCAGAAATGAATGTTCCAACATGTCGAGTAATGCACTACATTGGAGTATTTAAAATTCTTTCTTTTCACCCCCTCAGCACCCAGTAGAGCCTTGGAGCAGAGGGAGAGGGTTAATAGGCTGCCTATTAACCCTGGTTAACAGACTGGTCTGTCTCTGGCCATGGCTAAAGTAAGCAGACCCCAGATGGGTGAATTGGGCATTTGTGATGTAATAAAAACACCAGCAAGTGCCTTGTCGCCAAAGCAGGGCTTGGGCATTCCATGTCCTGAGTCTGGGGGAGGAAAAAAAGCAAAGGCTGAGGATATGAATGAGGGCTGTGTTTCAACAAAAGCTCTTTGATATCAAATATCACAGACCAGGGGAAATAAAAAAATTTTTAGAAGAGAGAAAAGGAAATATCAGGGAGGGCAGAAGAGAGCAGAGGAAAAGGTGAAGTGAATTTTACAGCTGAAAAGCATCTTAAAGGGACTTCCCTGATCTGCCATTTATTAGACAGCACGAGGCAGGGCAATAGAACTTGCTTCTGCTGTTTTAACCTACCCCCAGTGCCCAGGGAATGCACCTCACCTCAAAGGTTGCTGGCAAATGCCAAATTCCCCTTTGAGAGAGGCCACTGGGTTTCAGGAGAATATCAGCAGCATGGAGCCAGTTCAGACCCTCTCAGAGGGGACCTAATTCTCCTCCCATGGGATCTGATGCACTGTCTCTTGGACTATGGCCTGCTTATTTCATCCTTGCTGCTTTATAACAAGTGTTGCAGGAGCAGCACAGCCCTTCATTGAGTTGATGAACCTTAGAGACATTTTGTCCATTGCACAGATCAAAAAACATTTTCTCCAGTAAAAAAGAGATTGATTTGGCACTAAAACTGCAGCACCTGACCCTTCAAACAACAGCCTGAAACTGTATCCCATCTATGCCATCATCCCTGTCCTGGCTTGATTGCAGTTTAGATGGTCAGAAGTGCTGCAGGTTGTCCTGTGATTTAAGGAAGTTTTCAGATGAAAAAATAGAAAAAGCCCAAATTTCTTCTCTTCACTTAATGGTATGGACAGGAGATCAAAATATGGGCACTTTACATTCATAAAGAAATAAAAACAAAATCAGGACTCTCCCAAGAAATGTTCCTATTAATACTGTTAATCTCTCGCATAGGTCACAGCCAAGTCTGGACTGTGTATTTATTTATTTTTCATGTTTATTACTAGCATCCCAGGCAACCTTGTTCACTTTCAGTATTGAAAAACAGGTAACTAGAGGAGAAACGCTTACTAAATGAAAGCACAGCATTTGAGAGGTCGGCAGAAAACTTTGCTATTTGCAAAAGAGAAAGTTGTGTTTTCATGTATTTTCTGAACCAAAATTACTCATTATTCTAGTTGAATATTGATAACTTTGGTATTTCCTGCAATCCTGCAATCAATTTTTTTTCTCCTCAACTAAAATCCAAGATTTTTTGCTGTAGTTGACAGAGGACTCTCTTTCTTGGTGAGAAATCAGCTCTTAGTTCCATAGCTAACAAGGTCAGAAGTCTTGTCAGGTGCATATCAAGAGAGTTGCATAAGATGTAAAGTAGTTATTCTGCAGTATGGTAGCTGAGGACATGAATTAAATTCTTGAAGGGGAAAAAATTACACTTTGAAATTGCAGCAATGATATACTCAAGCCATCTATAAATTAAGACATCTTCTCGCAACTCACAAATAGAGCAAATCTTTTAACAAGTGTTAAAAATTAATAAGGAGAGGAGAGAAGGAGATCAAAGCTAAGGTAGATGCTTCAGAAAACTGTCAAAGCATCGAAGGAAGAAATCTTTCAGCTTTAGTTCATAAGAAGAGACCAGAAAAGCATTTCCCCTTTGGTGGAATGAAATGGCTTTAAAGCAAATAGAAGAGAATCTGAAATGAAATGTGTATAAGGAAAGTAGTCTTTTAATTCTCCTTCTGGGGAAAACTTGCTTGACCTGAAATCAAAAGTTGTAAACTGATGATTCACTTCCTCACCCAAACTTATAGAATCATAGAATGGTTTGGGTTGGAAGGGGTGATAAAGACCAAGTATTTCCAAGCCCTCTGCCATGGTCAGGGACACCTTCCACTAGACCTGGTTGTTTAAAGTTCCATCCCACCTGGCCTTGAACTTTCAGGGACAGGGGATATGCAACTGCTCTGGGAAACCTCTTCCAGTGTTTCGCCACTGTCAAAAAATTCTTCCTAATACCTAATCTAAACCTGTCTTCTTTCAGCTTAAAGCCAATCCCCTTTGTCCTATCACTGCATACTTTATAAACAGCCCAGCTCTCCTGTACATCCCCTTTAGATGCTGGGAGGTGATTTAAGTTCTCCCCAGAGCCTTTTTCTCTAGGCTGAAAAGCCCCAACAGTCTGAGTCTTTCCTCATAATATAATATTTAAACCAAGATGCACCCACTTCCATGCAGAACATGCACTTACAGCTGCAGAATTATCCCACCAGGATCATATGATTTTGGAAAGAAGCTGTTCTACCTGCAGGCTCCACCTTCCAGGGGCCTCAAAGCAGATTTTCACCATGTTTATTGCAAAGTAATCTTTGTGCCACAGACTGGTCATGAGTTTGTCGTTACTCATGACATTGTTGGGTGATGTGTGCCATGAGCCATCCACTAACATCCCATCCCCGCTGCTGGAAAAAGTTCCCTTCTTGGCACTTTTAAAGAAATTGATCCTCAGAGAGTGGCTCAGCTCAGAAATTCTTGGAGACAAGGACTGACTGTGGCCATGAAGTACTTTGAATGGTCTTCAGAAGCACAGTGAGGAAGAGGGAGGTATCCTTCACACCTTCAAAGTTAATGTCCAACAACCCTCAGAAACACAAGGATGTGCAAAAAAACCTTGACATTGTAGCTCCATATCATGTAACACCAAACACAGAGAGACATCTTGGTGACAACTGTGGAGACTTCAGAGACTGTATCTTGCTCAGACAGGGATTAATGCAGAGCTCAACCACACTCACAGTCCCACAGAAGTCCAGATGTTTGGTGTCAGTCTAAGGTTCGATAAAAGTGTCTAAGGTGCCAGTCTAAGGCAGCCATGTGGGCTCACACTGTAGCTGGAGAGAATCAGATCTCCCCAGTGGGAAGTTTGTCCCATTTTTAGACGCATGTCTAAAATAGTGACTCAGTCTCCCTCTATTGCTCTCCCCTCCCATAGGCAGAGTCCTGCACCAAACTGAAGTCACAATTTTAACTACAGAGAGCCTGGCACTGTAAGAGAGGAATCTCACCCCACACAAATTGCTTGCCCAAGGTCACATAAGCAGCTCATTGGAAAGATCCAAAATTTGAGTTTAGCTCAGGCACTTCTTCGTCACTGTTCCCTGGCAACAAGATAGGACACAGAGCTTGCATTTAGCCCTGCAGCCTGTGCATGCACGGCTAGCAGAGACCCACGCAGCTTGTGACAAGCCTTGCAGTACACAGACAAGCCAGAGAAAGATAAGGTCAGGTCACAGAACATATCTATAATTGCTTCAAGGGGAAAAAAAAGTAAAAAAGGAAAAAAAGTTGGTTCATCCAAATCTTTCACAGCTGTCAGTACAGCAACTAGATTTTATTTTAGGTCCATCCTGTCAACAAGTATCGTTTTGATTTCTGTGAGCAGAATGAAGATAATTAAGCTTCCAAAAAGCCAGTATTTGGTAAAAATAGCCATGGCTTTACTTAGCAGCGTACAGTATTTTAAAAGAAATTCTTCAGCTTCCATCTTCCAGCCAAAGGGCACTTTTAAAAATTTTTTTCTACCAGTGTTATCAACTTTTGTCTATTTTGAGATCACTAGAGAAAAGCAAAGGACAGGGAGCTAAGGGTTGTCCGACATCTTTCAAGATGTACTGAGAAAGTAAGAGTTACTGTCTATCTCCATGCAAGCACCAGAATATACTGCACTGCCCATGTCTCTCAGACAGTTTGACACAGCCTAGTTCCACTGAACTACTTCTGATTTACACCAGCAGTAAAAAGGGAGGGGGAGAGGGAAGTCAGACATCGTAAATCTTTTCACTGAATGACATTTTGAAGGGCTCGTACATCACTTTGAAACTAAGGTCTAGAATCACAATACAGATGACCTGAAGAATGGCTTATATGCCCCAAAGCCTCCTCTCCTTCCCTCAGATATCATTTGCTTTAGTAGAAGACATTAACTCTTCCTACAAAGCTGGTATCAATGGACTCACAAAGGCATTTAGAAGCCAAAGTGCCACTGACTGCAAGGCTAACACCTCCAGGATATTTACTTAATACAACCAACTAATGTCAAAGGGACAATATTTCCATGAGTTATACAGCGATTTAACAGCCTGTTTTTCTTTGAGCTACAAGGGAATAAAGTTTCTAAATCATTTGTGAAAGCACCAGCCTTTTTAGTTCATTATTTATACTGCATAAAAGAAGCAAGTTGGCAGTCCATGATCTGGCCCTGCAAAGACACAGCTGTGAGCATGAAGAGTGATGTTCATTGTCACCCACCCAGCGGCTCTGCCAGGGTCCCTGAGCAAGGGACAAGATGAAGCTGTGTTTTACTCAATGCAGTATATCCCCATTTCCTAGTGTGCTGGAGGCAGAGTAATGAAACAGGTGTGATTCCAGCCTTTCCTTTTCATACAACATCAGATTCTTTTCATACAATATCAGGTTTTTCATACAATATCAGATTCTCTGCCCATTTACCACACACACTTTCCCTGAAGCTGACAGCTCATACTAAGCAGAAAGTGAAGGTAACACCTCAGCAAAGTGGATTCTCCAGATCACCATTTCCCAGACTGACACTTGTGTGAGTCTCACTGGGCTGCAGTAAGGATGTTGAACATCCCACTCAGCATCACACTCAGCAGCACTGCTGGACCTCAGGTTTGAATATGCTTTGGGGCAGAATTCAAAGCCTTCTTTGGGCTGAGTCTTTGGCATCCAGACAGGTCATATGGATACCATTATGGAAAAACAGAAATAAGCAGAACCTCTTTCAACAGAACACAATACAGAGCAGTGCAGTAATAATGTCCCATTTTAATGAGTTAATGGTGGAGAAAGAGCTTCCAGTCCAGTAATCTCATCAATCACAGGATCTATGTCACCTAAGATTACAATCCTCAGCATAGGGCTGAGCATCTAAGCAAATTGTCTGAGGCTCCCATCATGGCCTTTGAAGTCTAATCAACAGAGATTAGGCTGCAACTCATCTAGTCACACTCTGGCTGCACTGATGAGAGTCTGTATTTGAATAGCTCTATTTCTGTTATAAAGGGATCTGAGGCTCACTTAGATTTATTATATTTCAGACAATTCCCAACCAAGTGTTCCAAACAGCTAAAGATTGGTTTATTACTGTGTAAAGAAGAGATTTAGACTTATCCAACTTGAATGGCCCAGTATACTATTGAGGTGAGGAAAATGTTAAGTCCTAAATCACAGTAGACCTCAACTACACAAGCACAAATTGTTTAAACTCCAGGAAAATCCACCAGCTCATGAACACCACACCATGACCACCACACAGCAGGGCAATAAATTCCCACACAAGCACTGAAGCTTGTGGGGTTGAAACGAGGCTGGAAGTATCCATTATCCCTGACTCAGACAGGAGGCTGACACACTATACCTGACCAGATGCTGTATGCAAACTCAGGGGTTTTTTCTAGTGATGGTGATAAAACTACTGATCTGCTGGTGACAACTTCATTGGTTCTTTAAATTGCATTAGCCATTAGCCATTACCCTACTGAAATATAAAAGCTAATAGTTACAGCTCCAACACAACACACCATTATACGGTAATTCGGAGACTGAAAGCATAACTAATTATAGACTGAATTTTGCAGCAGATACAGTGGCTTGAGACAATATTTCAAGGCAGGTGTGGGCAGTTACAAAATGCTTCCAGAAATCTGAACAAAGACTTTTGCAGAGAATTATAAAACTAAGTCTTTGAAGAGCAGAAGTAGCATGTTAGCTGAGTCCTGTCCTCAAACCATATTACTACCTTGTCACTTACTTAGCAATAGATTAAAGTGCTTTGTCCTGGAATCCTATTAGTGGCTCACACCAACACGACACGAATTCTGTGTCTTGGAGGTGCAGTGGTGCAGCTCTGTCCTACTTGTAGCATGGGCAGAGGTGACACAAAAAAACGGTGTAAAAGCTACATTGAAGTTACCAGCACGATTATTAAAGCATGTGACAATTGCTGCCGTTTTCCTGCCATGTATTTTCTGGTTACTAATAGCCTCTGTTTTCAAAGCTAATAAACACACACATATGAAAGTGCTAACAATGCCAGGAAAGAAGACAGTGAGGGTACCTGGTACATGGTCACCAAGGCTGGGTTGTATCTTTGGACACAAGCTCCATCCATCCTCCCCAGAGATAGGCTAGCATTCAGCTGCCCTGCTCTAGCTGGGGACTGACTTAGAAACATCACTTTATCTCCTGCTTTTTCTCTTAGGTGTAAATTGCATCCTTTTCCCCTACATTCTATAATTTTCCATCCCACTCACTCCGATATAGAGTAGAATGAGAAAACACTGGAAAAGCTGTCTTTATTCCCTTAGTCTAACCTGTGGCACACCCCCCTATGTCGTTGCACAGAACGAGGATACAATCTTGTCCTGAGTTATTTCAAGGATTGAGAGATGTGCATCAATACTGATCTGTCAGAATGGTTCTGGTACCTTGCCAGGGCCCCAAGGATGCAGACTTAAGCCTCAGCCCAGACTGCAAGACAAGACTGGCATAGAAATGCACCTACAGAACCACCAGTGCCTGGGCAAATGTGAATTAGAGCCAGCTAACCCACGCCTCAGAAGATGTCCTCAAAGCCTGTGGGGTTGTGGTTAAGAGCAAGTCTGCGGTTTCTCTACTCCCCTTTTACCAGACAGTAACCCTCTGAACACAGCCCATGTGCCCACACACAGAGGTGTAGGTCCCTTTGAGCTGCCCTTTAGAACTTTACAGCTGCTACTCCAGAGATGCAGAGGTGTCCTTCTGATCCTGGGTCCTGATCCTGGGTGGATCCTGTCACATCCACCTGACAAAAGTGAATGGATGCCTTGGATATCCTGAGGCATTTCAAGTGGATCTGGATGCCTGTGACCAGGTTGCTGCCTCTCACTCACTGCACATTAATCATACCATCAGTGGGGTTCAGTTCTGCCTGTGGAAGTTGCCTTCTGCCTGGAGCATCTCTCAGCTCCACTGTCTAAATCCCCACTGACGGTGGAAACATAAAGCTGTTCTGCATATACAGGTATCCTAATGGAGTGTCTGAACCTATCAGCTGCCTTTTAGAAGACGTGGGTCCCAGCCTCAGAGACTCAAAGGGATCTCTGACAATTGATCTTTCAGTTTTCTTCAGATTTTAGTATTCTGCAGAAGTAGATTTATTTTGAGGTTGGCCTAACATGCAGTAATTTTTCCTCCAGTTGTCTACTCTTTAAATAACATTAAATCTAATGCAAACCAGAGGTGTGTCCAGGTGGTCTGAGAAGTTTTTGTGGTTCAAATCAATCCATACATTGCAGCTGCTGCACAGCAAGTGCATCTGCAGTAAGCTGGCAGCTCACCTGAGCATGCACATCAAGAGTCATGGGCACATCCACCTACAAATCCAAACCAGGCCTTTCTTCCAAGGATGCCTCAGGAGGAACAGAACAGTGAAGTATCTCAGCAGGTCAATTCCTCCAAAACAGGGTAAACTTTTTCTTCTACTAAAGAAAAACAGCACCTTTCCTATGACAAAATGTAGCATTTGCTGACTGTCACTAGAATATGTATCTCACTGAGATTGCCCATGAATCTCAACTCCTTTGAGAGTTTCCGTAGGAAAACCCTGCTTAAAATCACTGAAGAAATGTTATTCTGCATTCCTTGTTTGCACTGCTGGTATTATTTCTCTGATTTATATTTGTCAAGATAGATTTTTAAAAAAAGCCCCCAAGAACCATGTCAATCCTGATGGTGTTTTCTATCTGCAGACACCCAGATTATTATTTAATTTAAGCCAGAAAATAGTTTATACAGTACTTTTCTCAATATCATTGTGTAAGAGTCAAAGCAGACAATCTTTTGTACCTTGGCTGTCTGCCATGACAACTTTCCTGATCCAGTTTCCATTTATTAATATTTATTGTTGCAGTTTTTTAGCCTTTTCACAGCAAAATATAGTGTTACAAAGAGATTGAAAGTGTCATAAGAGACAAAGGCAACATTATGAAGAGCAAAACGTCTCTAAATTTCCAAGCAAAATTCTGTATTGTACATAGCATAAAACTGATGCAGTTGCATTTCTCAGGTAATAGCTTCAGTACTTAAAGTCCCAAGTGTCATCATTTTATTTCAGCTGTAGAATATTTTTTGTAGAGGTTCTAAAGGAGAATATCTGAGGGTAAACCTTTCCTCTGTTTGTCTGATAATATAAATTTCAAATAGGCTGGACCTAGCTGAATCATCAAGATCTGCTGATCAGCCTTGTTGAGCTTTTTCTCCACTTTTAAAAATTCACGTTCTTTATCTCAATGAAATTTCTTCTCTTCCTTATTATCCACTGAGCCATCATCTTTGTATGCATGTACCCACACACCTGACTAGCCAGGTTCCTTGTAAACCAGACACATGATGAGGTCTGAGGACACATTTTGGACAGATGACATCTTTATGACAAGTAAACACTGGAGCTACCAGTCAGACACTCGATTGCCTAAATTATTCACAAGGACAAACTGCATTTCTGTACTGATGCTGAGCCTCGTACTCCAGGAAGAAATGTTAGAACTGAGACAGTGCTACAACTGCAGTTTGTGTTTCTGTAGGATCATACCTCCACAAAAACTTGTCAGGAAGAGATCAGGAATTGAATCCAGAAATTGCCAAGGATGGATCTGTCTCTTTTAGCTTTAACTACATTCCCTTTATGGTGAATTAAAGGGAAGTGGATACTTCAAAGCCACAATCTGTCCAGTTTCAGTTACTTTCTCCAAAACAGTTCAGTGCCCTAGACATAGCAATTTTCCTTTTATGGCTTTCACTGGAAAGCAGATGATCAGAGCAGATGAATTCAACCCTGTGAACAACTTGCCTAGACAGAGTCAAGTGATGTTTCATTGTCTGAAAAAGCAATTCAAGGGGAAAAAAAAATGTTTTTTTTTCCCTTTGTAACAAGTTCTGAGAACCTTTTTCTATGTCAGGGGCCTGGCATTTTGTCTTTCATAAGGTGTCTGGTTTTCTGGTTGCAAGGATGGGTAGCAAAGGTAATTCACATCATAATTTTAGAGGTGGACAACCTGCTCCAGGAATGAGTCTTCTAGGAGGTGGGCAGTGGCCGTGCTGACCTTGTAACATGAATAAATAATAAAGATCTGCGACAACTGTTCAGTGAAATTCAGGACAGGAGTTCATGACTAAATGTGCATGTTTATTGTTTGCTCTAAGTTATAATTCTGTTTAAAAATTAGAGTCTGTCTCATTAGCTGGTAAATCACATTTCATTTCCACCTAATTTATGAGTCCTGAGGTGTTTGGACAGGGCTTAACGTGACCAAAAATTGCTGTATGCAACATCCTTTCATTTGCTTTTGGTGTGGTACATGAAATAGTCTCTTTATTTTAGAAAGCTTTTTCTTCATGAATCAACATCATTAGCAATCAAAGAAACAGCTATGAGCATTAAATGCAAATGTTTGAACTTCTATAATTTGCATATCATTAATAAGCAGGCTGGCAGAGTATGGTCATAAAGTTGACTTTGAAAGTTCCCACTGCTGTTATAGACTGAGTCATGGTAGCAACAGTGAGAGCCTCAATTCCAACTAATTAATGGTTTTAGGGAGCCAGGAGCCCCATCTCCCATGGCAAGCATCAGCCTGGGGCTCGCTCATCATGGAATGTACCTCTGCTCACACAAGCTGTCCTGGGTAAGGAGGCAGAGTTTGAATCCAGCCCAGCAAGACTGGATTCCCTTTTTTGGCTTTGTGTTCATCTTTGTGCATGGGTCAGCTACCTTTGTTTCTCCTCTCTCTCACTATTGAATTAGTGGTCTGCCAAAGCACCTGGCACACTGGAGGTGGCAAAGTGGTCCTGCAAAAAAGGACTTTGAGCCCTTTTACAAAACCATGAATATTCTGAGAAGTGAAGGAGACTGCCCAAGGGCATACAGAAAATACATGCCAGTACTTGAAAACAGGTCCTCAAAATTCAAGTCTAGTACCTAGAAGCTTAAAAAACGAGGAGTAACATTGGGGAGCTGTCATTGAGTTATTGGTAGATTGCCTTGGGGAAGCCAAAGTAAAATACCTCATAGAAAGCAGAGACAGAGGGAAAAAAAAAAACATTAGATCAAATAAAGCTGGTTACCTTGGCCAGTCAGGTTATGTCTAAACTTCATGATCTGGATGGTTATTTTCATCCTCTCAGTGAGCTGCAATAATCAGCAGTGTGATAAGAACCAAACTGACAGCTGGGAAAAATAACTCCGATCTCCTTGATTAAAAATAATCATTAATGCAGTGGTGAAAGGCTTCAGCAGGTAGGAAGGGCTGATGACTCAGGGGGCACCAGGGGAAGGCCAAGGGAGAGAAATGCAGAGCAGCCTGTCCCTCCTCTCCCAGCGGGTGCAGCGGGGACACGGCTGTGGCTCGCAGGCAGGCACAATAACTCTGCCAAATATTGCAATCTATAGCTCACTGACCCCAAATGATTACTGCACTCCTCTCATGCATTCAGTAATTTTCTGTCCTGATTCAGCAGGATTCTAGTGGGCAACCTGAAAGAAGCTAAACTCTTTAGCCCTGATGGAAAAAATGAACAAAAAGGTGTAATCACAGCCCCCCGCTTCCCCTCCATATTTCTTAATGTAGTGTTGGAGAATTTGTTTTAAAACCTCCTTCAGATCTAGCCACAGGAGTATCCATATCACTGGTGCATTGTGAAATGGCCTCATCATTAAGAGAGGCAGTTTGATATCCAAACAAACCTGCAGACTTGTGCCCCAGCTCAGAAAGGTGCTGAGGGACAGGTTGAGCCCCTGAGACCACTCTGGTGCTCCCACAATTTGCAGAAGCCCTAAAATCTCTGCAGTGGTCGAGCAATTATTATGACACTAAAACAAAGAAAATGAACCCACAAAAAGACCAGGAGTCACAGGAATCTCCACAGGCAAATTTTGCTATTTAAAAAGCCATTGCCTCTTGTTCTATAACTACAGGTCCTTGTAAAAAGTTCCTCTCCAGGTCTCTTGTAGGCTCCAAAATATATTATCTGATTTTATTTGATTTTATTTATTTCAATCAATAAATTGTTCTTAACCCATGGGTTTTCTCACTTTTACCCTACCAGTTCTCTCCCCAGTCCCACTGGGAAGAAGTGAGTGAGTGGCTGTGTGGGGTTGAGTTGTCAGCTGGTGTTAGACCATGACAGTCCTCTAGGCTTGCTGGTCTTCCTGTCTGTTCCAGCATGATCCCACAGGTACTATTCAGCTGGCAGGCTACAACCACCACCATCCTCAAGCCAGCCCCTCAGCTTAGCCCAAGGCCAGAAAGCGACAGTGAACAGATTTTTAATTGTTCAAATATTCACTGCATGAAGCAAAGTTTTACATAAATATTTCATACAGGCAATTTTCAAGTACGTCGCTACTCTCCACTGAATCTGCTCTGTCTAGGAGGTGTCACCTATGCTGGCCACTAGAAATTATGCAAATAACACTGGTCTCTTCCCAACACAAGGTTGACGGTTTATTTGCAGTTTAATATTATCTCCTGTTTTTACTGCAGGCAGCAGCATTCTCTGTTGTTGAGACTGCAAACCAGATAAGTTTAAATTCTGTTCAGCTACACAAACACATGCATGTGTTCCTCCAGTCGCCAGCAAAAAAAGTGAAACAGACTCAACTTCTATAAGCATCAAACATAGCCTGCATACTCGAGGTACATAAAAACGTTTGGCACAGTTCAAAAATTTATGGCAACCCTTCTAGTGCAAGATGCATCACAGCAAAATCTTGATTTGACTAAGTGTTTGATATTCTCATGCAGCCATTACTGCTAACAGGATTCATAAGTCACATTCCTTTAGCATATGCAACTTTAAAGGGGACCATTTGCTTGATATTTAAATCTTCCTATAAATTTCCCCACAGGAAAACCTGCAATGGAGCAGTCATCCTAACCAGCCAAGGGAGACAAATGTCCAATTTACAGTGATCTAAAAGATTTGGACTCGAGGATGAAAAGGAAATGCTAATTATTTTACCATGTTTGCAAAGTTTCTGTTAGAATAAAGTTCCTGCCTCTAACAAGAGCTCAGGTGCCCCAATAGTGCAAACCCAGCAGCAGGAGGGTAACACAGAGGTGCATAATTGTGGGTGAGGGAATAAGGTTTAGGTGACCCTGGCTGATTATTGGGATGTGAAAGGAAGAAAGCAGTGAATTCCTAGCAGGAGGAGCAAATCCACCTACCACTGCCAGTGATGCCTCATCCTGTGCTAAAAACTTAGATATACCTCCAAAACGTGATATTTCTGGGTTTTTCAGGTAATTGCATGGATAGTGCAATAAGGAATTATAAGACCACTTTAACTGTTGGATTTGAAGCAGCTGAGGTTACTGTTCTTCAGCTGACACCCAGGAGTTAAATTTTATCTGCTGCAAAGCAAAGCAAAATCAATTCACACAGAATGTCGAAGAAGAGCATTGAGAGCAGAAGGGGAGCATCCACATGGCCAGAGACTGCATCTCAGCTGGGATGCAGGTAACACCTAACTGGCCTGATCCCTTGGACGACAAAGATCATCCCACTGAATCCCATTCCAATTCCCTGCAAGCTTAATTTTCAGCTACAGTTATCTTGACTTCTGTCCTGTGAAGGATTTTCTCCCCCACAACTAGAAGGGATTATTTTTAAGAAAGACAGAGACCTGCTAGGACAAGTGAGCCATCGATTTCTGCTTCTCACCAAAGCCCTTCAAACTCCTAAGTGAAAACTCTGATGGGAAACCTTCCCCAAAACTGGGGAACAGAATATTAATGTGTAGAAGCAAAAATAAAATTTGTTTCAGCCATGGCCTGTGTCTTGAGACATGTTGCATTAGGTTTTAGATGAGGATATTGACAAAATCCAACTTAACCCAAAGAGAGATTTAAAGATCTAATAGTATCTCTCTTGTACTCACCAATTTAGAACTCAGTATAGCTTGTACTTGCTGCTTACCAGCAGGACACCTTCAGATAATTTGATTCTGGCAATAACACAACCCTTTTTCTAATCACTGCAGACTCCCCCACCAGATGTTGTGTTCTGGAAGCCCTCGCTGTGGTTCCTCTCACTGTGGTGCCTTTGTACACGCTGCAGCTCATATCTGCCACGCGCAGCTCCACACGACAAAAATTAAGACACTTCATGTGAAGCTTTGAATGCTTCTCTGAGGGGAAGCTGCCTTCCCATTTAGACTGACAGGACCAGAATTGAATCGATCAAAGCTGTAGCAGAAGAGGTTTTGAGGAGAGAAAACTTGTTTGTTCCCACAAGGAGGCCCTCCCAGCCCACTGCCTGGGGGAACAAGGCACTAATCCCCTAGGGTTGCTCACACATTTTTGGAAGTCCAATGGGAATCACTGGCTGCAATTGGTTAGCACAGAAAATAAACTCAGCAGTGCTGCAGAGGGCCAAAACAACTTTAAAGGCTTCTGATGAATGTGTGTGTTGTCACCTGCAAGTGATGTCTTCAGAGGAGTGAGGTGTCACCAGAGCTGCTGATGGGCAGCTGCTGTTTGGAAGGCTGGTAGGTGCCATTAACCTGCCAAACATCCCCACACACATTGTTTTCCATGGAGAAACTCCATGTTTTCCATGGAGACTTTGCCCCCAAAAATGGAAATCACCATCATTGGCTCTCCTAGGCCTGCAGGGGTGTGAGCTCCCAGGAGGGCCCCATATCAAGGTCTCCCAGAGCACATCCCCCAGGACCACAGGGAAATGAAGGATACACAAGGTAAACCTTTCTGCTTTCCCTAAGTCTCCTGGTTTGGAAAGCACCCAGCTGGGTGACAGGAGTCCTGTGTTCTACACTCCTGCTCCAAGGATGAGCTCCCCACTTTTCCTAACACCTGTCCTATACAAACACAAACATGCTGCAGAAGCTGCAACCAGCATCCCCGTGAATTCCCACTCCCAAACGGGTACTGCAGCTCTCCTTTCCGCTGCTAAAGTCTCTTAGTCCTTCATGCTACTGAAAAGAAAGCAGTTCCATATCTTCAAGTCCTTTTTAGGAATGGCAAACCTGGTAAGTAACCAGTGAAGGTAATTTTGACCTTTTGATTTGAATAAAAGCTTAAATTCGTCTTTGGAATTTCATTTCAAAGCATGTGAATTAAACTGTGATAGAATACTCATTTTGTGTTAACAGGAACTGAGCTCTTCATCCAGCCAGTGACTAATATGCAAAACCAATTTCTCTGTGGCTGATTTATTTATATGTAGCACAATGCAATTAAGAGAATAAGCCACACTTCAGACAAGTGGGTAGCAGCAAGACAGGGGTATTGCTGAGTTAGCACAGGGAGGTGCTCAACCTTCTGCTCACAAGATCTGGGATCCCAGTTTCATGCTGCCTCCATATCTGAGTAAGTTTCACCCTGTTTAATCACAGTCCAGTCCACTCTGCATACCCTTTTCTATCATAATGTCTCCTAATTTTTTGTCTGCTCAACCCAAGCACTGCACTACATCTGCTGTGAGACTGCAACCTCCCCTTCAGGGGTGACCTTCTCAGTACATATAAGCCAGTCCTGAAGATGAATCTTTATGCAATAAACTTATCCAAAAGCTTGCTACATGAATGAGAGAAAGATACAGGAAATAAAATTTTAAAATAAAATCAAATAAAATCTTCAAAAACACATGAGCAACAGTCTGAAATGTCTTCCCTTCACATCTTGTCATCTCTCCCTGTTGAAGAGCCCAATTAGACCTCAACAAGAAGAAACGTGGGTAAAATTACCCATACATTGGGCTGTAGCTGGACTTCTGTTTGTGTTTATCCCAGAGCACCCATCAAGGCTGTGATTAAATGGCTTGTGGAGAAAAGAAGTTCCTCTCCCTCCTGCAAATGTTCAACAGCATTAACATAGTCAGATTCTCCTGCATTGTCTCTCTGGTTCTCTTTAACTTGGTGGATTCCAGCAGACAGCAACAGAGATGTGAAAGAAAACTTGAACAGAACCAGACTGATCTGTAGTGCACTGCACCTCATCTGCCTGGATTTGACTCCATCTCCCCTCCCCAAACAATTATCTGCATCCCCTGTGCTTCCTTTCTGCTGCACCCTCAGCCCTTCACGTGGTCCTTGGCTTAGACTGCCTCAGGAGTGACACGCTGTAGCCACCAGCATGATGTCCCCTACCTACACTGCTGCCTTAGAGACACTGAGACATGAGAGCAAGTGTTCAGCCTTGGGAAAACACAGGGATTCAGCCTTGGGAAAACACAGGGATTCAGCTTTGGGAAAACACGGCGGATTCTTTCAGCCAACGCCTCATGAAAAGGGAACAAGTTGCAGCACAATGGGCCTTGGTTTCTCTGGGTGCCCAGAGAGCTGACTTTTCCTGGGAGCCAGGCACGGGCTTAAGAAACGATCATTCAAAATGTCACTTGCAGCAGAGCCAGATTCGGGTTCTATATCACCAATTTTTCTTTCCTTTGAAGCAAATGCAAAGCCCTGGACAATCATTGCTGCTTCACAGTGAGTTTAACTAATGTGCTTAAAAGCCACTGCTGTCAAGAAGAGGGGCAGCAATATGAAGTAGAGGCACTAACCTCCTGCCACTGAGGGGACTGGTCACATTTTGCTTTTATTTCAGCGTGAGCAGATTCAGGTCTAGGGTATTCTCAGAAGAACTTTAGGAATCAGTCATAGGGCAAAATTAACACCTGCTGATTGATCAAGATTTTAGTGATTGAATTTTGAACTGGAAAGACAGTGCATTAAAAAAAAAAAGTAGCATATCTCTGTTTTCCCATCTGCTCAGAATTCACTGCTGTGGTTTCTATATCTGTTTTTTATTAAATTGTCTTTGCCCTAGAGAAGATAGTTCTTTTGATGCTACAGTTGACCTTTTGGTTTTACTCTACATAAAATTTTTCCCCTGAAGAAGGTTTCTATCTTTGCAAAAAAGGAGTGGAAAATAAAAGAACTCTTCTTTTTTTTTTTATCCTAGCTACAACCTGCATTGCAATCAGTGCACAAAGGTAACCAGATTTTGCATCAGCATTTTATGTTTTCCCAACAAGCTCTCCTATATTAAACAATGATCCTATGGGAATAAGCCACTCCTTTTGAAAACTTGGTTTTTTACTTACTCACTAGATTTCTGTAAGATTTTAGCCTAGCTATCTGCAAATTATCTTTTAATGAATCCATCTCCTGAGTATTGAGGATGGTAGTGATACTTCTGCTAGGAACATGAGAGGAGGAAAATTCTCACATGGGTATTCAGGATCATACTGTATAAACAATTACAGCATTCAATGTCTGCAGAAAATCAAGAGGCAAATCAGCAGTGAATATCAATTATACATCTGCTGCATCACAGAGGCAGATGGCACTTTAATTGTACATCCGAAACATTATGGACAATTTTCCCCAACCCAGCCTCATTGAAATAGTGGCTTTAGCACCTAAAAATATCAGGAGAGGGTAGCTGTGCAATGACTCATCTAAGAATTCATTTCAGTTTGAAGATAAATATCCCACCAGTAAACCAATAACAATCTTCAAGATGCATAGCTCATATGCAGCAAACGTGCTGTCTTGATCTAGGTAAAAACTTTTATTGATGAAAAGCAATGAGGTGACTGAACAGCTCACACCACTCAGCTCAGAGTGTGAAATTGTCAAAGAGTTTGAAGATCAATGAGACAAATTCTTTTGATTGCATCTGTAGAAATTGGAAATGTCATGGAGATAAGTAGAATAATATGGATTTACACTCTATTCCCAGCGTGATCCTAAGAGAAGAAAGCTCAAATCCTTCTCCCTCAGACAGGAGTGGTTTTGTGCAATGAGAGAAGTTTTATGGAACTTAAACAGATTCAACTACAGCTACTGACCATGGAAAATCAATTGACACCAGCCTGCATATGAAAGAATGACACTGACTACCCAGAGACTGTTGTGCTTATGCACAAATACCCAATGTGTCGTGAATGCTTATTTAATTAAAGATTATTAAAAATTAAAACTAGCTCTCATAAGAGATTACTATATTATTCAATTTGCAAAAGCTTTGGCAATTAAGCCACTCCTACTTTATTATACATGGACAATGATGCTGATTTCAAATAAGATTTGTTCCTTACTCCCATCATGTACAAAACTGCTGGGTTTTTCAATTTCTCCGTGGGGTCATACAGTCCAAAAATATTCAGTAACTCTGCAATCAGCTCACATTTCATCATGCAAGTGGATAGCACTTATTTCCTCCTCTTGCCCCCAAATATATTCATGGTTAGCCACAGCAGACACATTTTATTTGCAATGTGAGCGCAGATGCATTTTCCTGGAGGAAATGTAGAAAGTTAATGTTGTAACCTGTATTTGGAAGGGGTAATCCCTAAACAGAGACAAACCAAACAGGAACATGCAAAATAGGATCCATGTCCAAGAAACCAGGCACCTCTGGACTTTGCAGCTAAGGTTTAATTCCTACTGGTGAACCAAAGCTCTCACAGAAACTTCACATGGATGATTCTTTATTTAGATCTTCAAATTTAAGTGGGACATCCAAAAATCAGAAACTCCCTAAATGGACCTAAGCCCTGCCTGACCAAGGAGGTCTAGTAGCACAGCTTTGATGGGAGAATAGCTCAAAACATTCCCACAATACAAAAACGTTTGTGTTGGAACCAATACAAGCAGCATGGTTAGTTTATTATTTCTTGCAAGACAGTGAATTATATTAGATCCAGAGGAAGAGAGTTAAGAGAGGCATTCCATCAGCAGGGGACTCAGAACAAGTAAGCCTTTGCTTATATAAGGATGGTGACAAAACAAGTTTCTGTATGGATCAAGAGGGCAAAATAGGCCTCTTAATATAGATTATTTAACTCCTGACTCCAACCCAAAATTTTGAAGGGGAAGAAAAAAACCAAATACTGCTAGGAACATCAGCAGATTACAAAACTTCCCCACCCTTTTTCTTGTGCCATCACTGTATCGTGTTCAGTCTGTAATTTTATCTATTTGGAGCTGAAGTGCTTCCTCACAACATCATTAGAGCCAACAGTCTCATAATATTGATTCAAGGACTTTGGTCTCTGCAAAATACTCACCCTATTTTAAACACATGATTAGAGAAAATAGCATTCAACATAAAACTGCTTTTAAGGTAGTAAATAAGTGCTATTATTACTAATATCTTGTTAAAGGAAAGTACTAAAAATGTTTCTCATTATTTTTTTTGTTCCGTTAGCACTTTCTCTCAAACAAACAAACAAACAAAAAAAAAAAAAAAAAAAAGAATTCTCAACTACACCAAGGGAGGAAATAAATTAGTCCTCACAACTGTTGTTTTTTAATTTTAGTTTTCAGTAGCAATATCATTCTGGTGGGTACTCTGGGGACTCTGACCTACAGAGCAGTTTGAGGGACAGCACAAACACAAACCTCCCTATGGCTCCTTCTTGATTTGAGAGTTGGAAGCCCCTCCAGAGATGACAGGATAACCAAAAGAAAGGCTGTTTTATGTGACAAGGCTGATTTTGGTCCATCACCAAAACCTTGGAAACCCAAACCAAAGCAGGGATATCAGGGCACAAACACCACTGGTTCCACATGGTGCAACAACTGCCCCATTTACCCCACAGGCAACCACCCAGAGTCTGTGCCTTGCTGCTAAAGAAGCCAACACAAGGGATCTGTTGGGTTTTCACTAGGTTGCTGTACATCCCCCTGGGACTGACAGCACAAACCTGTGTCAATCCTTTGGGAAGGCAAACATTTCCACGTGAAGCTAAATGAACAACCTCTCAAACACTCCAATTAACTGATTTCTGTTTCTACAAAAGTGGGCAAACTCACACCCCCTGAAAGTGAATGTAAATGCAGAATAATTGGGAACAGCCTTTGCACCCAGTAACCTGAAATGAGACTAGAACAGGGAAAATGGGTTCTTGAAAAGATCATGCCAACTCTTTTCTATTACAATAGCTTATGTAGCAGCAGTAATAATGACCTTCACTAGACATTTCCTTGAGTACTAATGACCTGGGGTTAATGGCCCGAGGCGTAGTTTTATGCAGTCAACTATTGCAGGCAGCAATTAATTACCAGGAAATACAATGTGCTCTGACCACTACGGCTCAATTAGCCTCATATTATTAAAAAATGAAAAATTTGTCAATCTTATTTACTGTGAAGGTGTCCTGGATTTTATTTTGGTATATTAGACTAAAAACCCCTTGAACCTATATTAAGCCAAACATATGTTCTACAACACTCCTCCATTAAACTCGTGCAAATTACAGGGAGCCAAAGCCGAGTGTCTTGCAATACGAGGATTATCACAGCCTGCCCACAGACAGAAAAATATTGTGGAGCAAGGCTCTGTGTGAATTCTGTCTCTGTGTTAGAAAAGCCTCACTAAGAATAGTTTTCATCTCTCTGGTGGTTATAAATGGATTGAGAGAAGGGAGAACAGTGAGGGACACATTGCAGAGAACATCCCTTCACTGGCAAGAGGAGGGCAGTGTGTGCTGGAGTAAGGACAGGAAGGGGAGGGGCTATCTAGCTTTTAGCAAATTTTCTGGTGCCCCAATATCCCTGCAACAGATTTACAAACACATTGGGGTAGATTGTTTTTGCACCCAGGTTTGTGCTCTCCCAGTTTGTGTTCATTCACTACATTTTATTGTTTCAGCAAGGCTTTTGCATCGTGCCCTGAAAACCAAGCACTGTGGGCTCAAGTGTCATTGTTCCTGGTCAGTTGTTTGCATTTCAGCACTACCACTAGGTTTTGGGGACCTGGAAAGCTAAGGCTGGGCACTAGAGCTAGCACCAGGAGATGCTGGCTTTGATTTGGGAATTACCAGCTTCAATCCCATGAAGGATGCAAAAAGCTGATCACATTGTGCCTGTAGATCCATTCCTCTAAACAGGTTTCTGGCATTTACTGTGGCTTTTGTTTCCATGAAATACAGACACTCTGTGGGTGTCTTCATGCCTGGGAGGCTTCTCAAGGAACAACTGGTACCACAGTGTCTTCCAGCAAGGCTTGGTCTCAGGTGGACAAGTGCATGCTAACAGGGCTCTGAGCAGGGCTCCCTAGTATGATAAGGCCCTTCCAAAAAGCAAGCAGGAACTTTAATCACATGCTTTGAGAGCTGCAGTTTCAGGCCAGAATTCATTTAAATAAGAAAATTCATATCTCTTGAAATAAATGACGAGTTCATCTTAGTTTGATGCTCAGTGCCATTAAAAACTCTTTGTGAAATGGCTGATTTCAGTGCACTTCTGCACATTTCTGTGCTTGCTGATAGTTAAAAGCAGAAAGAATTAAGATGTGGGGGCAAAATGTACGTGTCTGTCAGGAAGAACAGAGAGGGAGGTGTTTACCCAAGGTCTGCCAGTGATGGCAAAGGCGGAAACACACATTCCCTGGCAGCCGTTGTGGTGGCTTCGGAGAGCTGGGAGCAGCGTGCTGGCTGGTGAGAGCACAAACCTCCATCCACTCTCTCTGACTGTCCTCCCATCCAGCTTTTGGTAGGGAGCCAGCCACCAACTGTGGTGGCTTTTGTTTTCAGCAAGACACATGACACAAAGCAGCCATGGCTGGTGCTGGCAGGACCGGCCATCTGAGCACAACAGCTTTAGGTGCCACATCACAAAAATCTGCATTTTCATGGGATGTACTGAGGAAAGATCCACACGGGACTTTCGTACATCTCCAAGCCCTGATGTGCTAACCACATCAGCTTGTCAGCAGGCTGGATCTCTGCCACGCTGAGAAATTATGAGTACAGTAATTACAGAAGTATGACATTCGTAACCAGAAGGCAAAGAACAGGAGAAATTGCCCAATGTTACAAGTCCTTCCCATATATTAATAGCTATTCATAACCTCGCATCTTTATTAGGGCAATTATCGTTTTTTTTAACATTTTATTTTAGTTTAGGGATTTCAGTCAAATTTTCCAATGCATTTTATTTTTGAAAAGCCAAAGCGCTATGATTCTTTTATATACTGTCAAAAGAAGTTGACATATTTAGAGATCTTTTCAATTTGTTAGTATGTTACTTTTCGTCCAATTGTAGAAATGCTCCAATTAATAATAATGATCCTTTACTCAAGTGCCCACTAACTCTCTTCTACAAATAGCAATGCTCTATAGAATTGGAAAAAAATAAAATCAATGGCCACATCTCTGATGAGATAATTTTATCAGTTATTCAGAATGAGCAGCTAGAATACAAAGTGAAAGCCATGTACATAATAAAAAAAAGAGATAATAAACCAGTAATCCCTCTTACTCCTTTTAAAAGGCATAATAATAAATGTGAGAATTCAGATGTGCAAACATTATGGTCTACTTTTTCAACAGCGTACTCAAGCAGAGGGACAAGGAAAAGAAAATTGATGGCATGCACTAGAGCAGAATCGAAGGATAACAATTTTATAGTTGTGCAGCTCAGATGGGTAAAAGGTGACATCCACCACAGGGAAGCCAAGAGTAATCCCAGGGAGTGTTTAATCTCATTTAGCTGAATTAAATCACTGTGTTTGAAGTCCTACTGCAAGTTTACAAAGGCAAATAGTAAAGTTCAGCAATAATTCGGTGCTACAGGGGAAATTATCAACAAGAAATGGCTAAATTCCCAGTCCACGGTAGCATGCAGCCACACAGCACCAAGCAGGAATTTGCTACTCTCATCCCATCCTCTAAAAGAGCAACCAGCACAGCTCAGCTATTGCTGCTCGTGAAGCCCATTAGCAAATTACTGCCTGGCTGGAGCGAGGACGGAGCCAGGGAGGAAGGGAGATTCCTGCCAGCACAGATCCTCCCCAGCGACCTCCGGGTGCCGTGGTACATTATCATCTCCTGCCCAGGGCTTTGGGAAGGCTGCGGGTGGAGCCCACACACCTGCACGGTGGAAATATCTGCGAAAGCAGCATGGAGAGGGCTGCATAATCACCTCCCCTTGCTGTGCAAGTGTCCCCACAGACCTCATTTTGGGCATGAAGCTGAAGATGGCCAGATGTCAGCGGCACAGCGGGATCCCAGGGGAAGGAGTTATTCATTCCCAAGCAATGCTGCTCACACCCGGAGTGGTGTGTATCGGTCACGCACTGCTGACACGTCACCCTGCCTCAGCATCAGCTGAGAGCTGCATTAACCTCCTCACCACGCCACGGAAAGCAATGAGTGGGTTTTGTTTTCATGGAAAGAACGTGCCAAACATTGACCTTCCAGGGCAGCGTGTTCTGTAGATAAGGTTGCGGCGAGGAGGTTTGAATGTCGAGGGCTTTTGCACACTGTCAACGCAGAAATAATTTAAGCCTGAGATGAGAGAGGCAGAAAATGACCTCATCCTTCCACTGTAACCTTGCTGCTCCCAAAGGTTTTAATATGATCCTCCAAGCTGAGCTGTGCTGCTGCAATCTGTCTAGAGGTTTGAGGGGGACAGAACACAGCTTTTGGGGGGGAGGGAGCAGTCCTAGGTCTAAATGGGGCTTGGAAGCTCTATATCATTTTAGTTACCAAATTTGTCTTCACAAGGGCAGACTTCAGACATAAAACATAGCAGTAAAACACATGAAATAATTTATGGAATATCTGGAATGTTGTCAAGTCCAACAGCTCAGAAGCCAACCAAGCAGGGCATGGCCCTCATAGGGTTTAGTAAGGATACAGTTAAATCTTGGAGTGTGTTTTAAAAGCAATTCTGTAGAGTTCAGTGTTACACTTCAGAAAAATTATCAGATCAAGGAGATTCACACTGTTTTGAGGACCCCCATGTAGTTTCGCTTGAGGGATGGAAGGATGATTCAGGAAAACTCTCTTAAAAAGGAGGACTGGAATCACATCAGAAATCTGGGATTTTCAGCGGACAATGACACTCAGATGCCAGTTAATTCTGATGCAGTTTAGAAACAGTTTTCACATCTTTCTGTTGCAGGTGTCTGCCTCCCAGTAGAACAAGGAAACACCAAGGTCAGAAGCCTCGATACTGTGCTGGCCACCCAATTTCTCACTCTTCACCCTGGGCATTGTGAACACCACAGACTGAGTTAATGCTCCAAATTCCCCACCGGCCTTTTTTCTCCTTGAACTATAGAAATAACCAGGTCCCATGTAATGAAGGAACCTCACATACACCTCTATTGCAACCTCAGCTTGGATGCAACTCAGACTCAAAATAAGGAATTTCACCATGTGAAAGCATCATGTGAAGACCCCTGAAGTTACTGATCCTCCTCCAAACACAAGCAGTTGCCATTAATTTACAAGTGTATTTATTTTCTAATGTTATATTATTATTTCTTCAAGGAAAGTATTTGTATATACAGATCAGAAAGAGTAAAGCTGGATTACAAATAGGGAAAAACTTCATTTTGATGGAGAGGGTGAGAGCAGCTAACTGAAGTTAGAAGCTGAAGCTTTACTGCAAATGGAGAACTGTGTTTCTCTTCTCTAGTATTCTAACATCATTTTAGATTAACTGGTAAACACCAAGCTGTATACCTTGCTCATTGGAACCTCTGTTGTCACTTAACACAGATTAATTAGTGTTAGTGTTATGACCTAGAGTACTTTGAAGGTCAAGTCCCTAAGATGTATTTTCGTGAGATGCAGTAATGCTGCCTCAGGAGACACCAGGTATCATAACTTATTGTGCTGTTAAACTGTGTGCAATCAATATGGCTACAGCTTTAAAATTTTACAATATACTAATAAGATAGACATAAAAACCTATTGGTATCACTCCCATCAGTATTAATGATCTTTACACAGCAGGTGTTATCAGTCCTAACATATTTGCTATTTCGTGCTTAGATGCTCCCCTCTCTTGATTCACAGAAGCTGAGGAAGCTCTGTTTTAATGCTTTGATAATGCTACAGCCAGAGTCACTTTGGGCACAGTTCAGCCCAATTTCCTTCATACTGAACCAGGCAACATCCCTCATCTTCTGTGATTTCTGAAGCAAGGTAGAGGCAGGAGTCCTGCAGACCAGGCACAATTCAGAGTAATTTGTAATACAAGATATTTACCAGAATGGACAAGTTATATTTGCAGGTTGCAGTCTTTGTATGAAAACAATATGTTTAATCTAGAAAAATACATGTTTCAGATTGAAAATCTCCTTCATTGAGCCTTTTTCCCTGGTCTGGGAGGAAAAAAAAAAGAATAAGAAATAATCACTATAAACAGGGGAAAACACACATCTGAGTATTAAACTGGCTAGAAAACATCATAAAAATAAAAAACAATTAAATTTAGATTGATTAATTATATAGTCAATATTTTTTTCACTAAAGAGAAGTGGGATCTGTCCAACTGAGGCTGCAGGTGTAATGAGATAATGGCTGCACAAGAGATGTGCAACTCCCTGCTGTCTGGGAGCTGCTCTGGGCCACGCCAGCACCATGCCCTGGGTAGCATTTACTGGCCCCAGGGAAGTCATCATGGGCTGTCATCACGGCTGGCACCCTGAGGGGCCTCCTGGTCCCATGAGCACCTCTCTGCTGGGGCACACATGTCCTAGGGATGGGCCCTCTATAGGAAAGAAAGCCCACACCCCAGAGATGTCCATCTTTCTTCATCGACCAGAAGGGCTTTTGGGAGGAGCAAAGTCCTGATTTGGATCACTCACTCAGCGCATCAAATTCCAGGAAGGGCAATTAATGTCTCTGTACCTTGGTTTCTTTATTTGCAGGACAAAGTGCTCTGAGGTACCCCATTGAGGAGGAGATATTTTCAGACTATGATGCAGCACTGCCAAATGCTGCTGCTGATTATGTCTCATGAAAAGTGGATGGTTGGATGCACATTCTGCATCCTATTGCAGAGGAAATGCAGTACTGAAATTCTCCTCACTGCTAAAAGAAAACTCTCTCACTGGAGAATGCTCATTGAAGTATTAAAACTTGCTTCTGTGGACTTCCCAAAGACATCTAATCTTTAAATCTCTGGAGGGTGGCAGTTTTAGAAGAGATGCCATCATAGCTGCTAATTGTGGGATGAATTATGCAAGAATTTATTATTGATTCAAAGGGAGCCTGCTCAAGCGTGCAATCAAAGCCAGGGCAGAGCAGAGGGGAAAGGATGAGGTTTCTATAGTTAACTACTGATTCACAACCCAAGGAAAACACAAGGCAAAAAAGAAGCAGTTTGCAAAGTGGAGCCTTTTCCACAGCAAATCACCTTTTCCACACCCATAACCAACCTCTAGTACCAGACCATGCCAGAGCAGTACATGAATCCACTCTCTGCCCACCATCTCCACCCCTACCACCCCCCAGCCATCCACAGGGTCAAAGGCAGGAACCCGTTTGGCTGGGGACCCCCAACTCAGCCTGTCCCCATGAGTCTGTGCCCAAGGTGAAGAGACCCAAGGAGTCCTGGTTACAGGCCAGGGCTGCAGAAACACCCGACACGCCTAAAAATAACAACCGGGACAAGGCCATGTAGCCACAGAAAGCCACATTTTAGAGGAGAAAATTTGCTGACAGCTTGGCACAGCACTGAAGTTTGACAAGGTCTGTTCAAGGAGTACAGAGATTGAGGAAAGAGAGGTTTAACTACAGAATTCAGAGGGTACTGAAACTAAAAGCATATAGAGCTCAAACAATGACACAGGGGTTACAGACACTCATCAATTTATTTTTGAAAGAGAAATTAGAAAGAGGTTGTTTAAAAAGCCAGGAAGGCCAGAGGTAAGCAAGAGGAAATAAAATGAGCTTGCACAGCAAGTCAGCCAGTGACAAATATAAAACAAACCATGCAGAGGCTTAATAGCATGTTTAGCATTTTGAGTAATGGACATAAAATTTGCTTTCCTCAACTTGACCTTTGTTAACAACCTTAGGCACTGCAGGGCTCTTATCCTGCAGCATTCCCTTTACTAAACTCATCATGTCTCTGAGTGCTAGGGACCATTTCCTAATGCAATCAGAAGAGAGATCAGTAATAATGACAATAATTATATAAATATGTATATAATGCCTGCATATCTATGCATTCTCACGCACATGTGCACACACACATGCTACTTGTAACAACTCTCCATCGGAAATGTTACAGTGACATTTAGGTAGAAAAACATCCAGCAGAGATCTAAAACACTAAAACCATCTACGATGCTGCTGCACAGAGAATGGCAACAGAAGTACCAGAGGGGAAAAAAAATAAAATCAATAAAGCTAAGCAACTCTCTAATACCCCACCAAAAGGGTTTATTTTAATTGCAGCAGGACACTGACATGTTTCTAGAGTCAGCCACGTGCTCTGCTAAATAATCTTCTTTAAATTATTATAAATACGCAGAACTTTCAGAAGTAGGTCAGTGGCTCAACATGTTATAGCAAATAGCTCGGATAAATACCAGTCATTAGCCTGTGGTCTGCAGTCAGTAGGAGATCTGACACACTCCGCAGCAAGTCGAATGGCGATTCCCTGCATTAGAGGACCATTCCCCAAGTGATACCACAGCTGAGTCTGGTCACAGCTGAAAATATGCCTCTCAACCAGCAGAGAAATCAGGCTCTCCCTCTCATCTTTTAAGTTGTCTCACGATCAGCAAGGGCAAAAGCAGGAGAAAGCAGGAGGACGTGAGAATTCAAGGCACAGATTTAATGAGCAAAACAAAATCTGCTGCTCGGGATAAACCCCGAACACAAAGTGCCAGCTCTGCTGGAAAGGTGACTTCAAAATCCTGCCTTGAGCATTGGTCCAGATGTGCTGAAACCCATCGTGGGAGGAATGCCTCTGCAAGCCCCAGATGAGCCCTTTGCAAAGTTCCCTGGGACCTGTAAAAGCCAAGCACTGGCTCACACAAAATCCTCCTGTGGATTTGGAGCCCTGAATCCATGCGGTGCATCTCCCCTCGCCCACCCCCCCTTCCCAAATGGATTTCAGCAAGCACTTACCATCAGGAGGCTCAGAGCAGATTCGGGAGCACGCTGCACAGCCATCTCCTCTCTTCCTACATACAAATCCTCCCCACGACTTGGTCAGCCCTCGGCCCTCCGTCACAGCAAAGCATCTACAGAGCCCACAGCTAACTGCAGGGAGAGAAACCCCAAATCAGGGTCGGAGAGCATTTGCAAGAGGAGGAGAGGATGGATGAGGGGGTGGGGAGGAGAGGAGGGAAGGAAATAACCTTCACAGCCAGGGAAAGAAGCTTAAGCTAGGCCAAATTTTACACTAGAGAGAAGAGGAAAATGAAACAGAGAGCCGGCTGGAGAAACAAGATATCAGGAACTGCAGGATATTTAAAGCTCAGACGCACGCCACCACAGAAAGCAGCAGCAGCACAGGACATGTATCAAACACCTACATGACAGGTTAGGTCCAAGCCATCCTCCCCCTGCCCCAGCTCGTGGACTGTAATTAATTGCTCTCAATTGCCATGGTCCTTCCTCCACCTAAATAAATCCTAGGTAGCACAGAAGTGCCGTGCCCCTGACTCTGCATCTTCCTCCCTGCCCTGGTGATGCTAGCGCAGAAACAACGTCAAATATCGCCACGTACCGCTTCCCACAGGGTCAAACCTCTTCTCTCTTCTCGCAAAGCCCTGCTTCGCCTGCTCAGGAGAGCAGACGCCTGCATAACACAGACATGAGCAATGAGAGCAGCCAGAGCCAGGAAGCACCCGATGCTCACTTGAGAGCAACAATTACCTTTATCATATTCGAGCGAGAGCTGGGTTACTCACTGACCCTTTTCACCTTGCCCCCCCCCACAAAGAAAGTCTCTTCCTCCTCCTCCTCCTCCCCTCCAAATGGACTCAGCTCCCCATGGAGCTAACACACTTCCCAGGAACATGTAATTACACAGGCTGTTGTGTTAGCGCTCTGATCACGCTGCCTGTACCGCATGGAGACGGCAGCCAGGCAGCCCCCCCTTCCCTCCCTTCCCTCCCTTCCCGAGGAGAGACGTGCTGCAATCCCCCGCCGAGCTCCCGCGGCTCCGGGGGCCGCAGACGGCCAATTGTGAAAATGTGGCCGCTTAAGAAGCGGAGACAAATTAGCCCTGAAAATAAGCCCCTTGTTTAAATGTTAGGTGTAAATGGAAGATGGCTCTTGAAAGCCTTTAAAAATAAACAGAGCATCATGGTAGGAAGGCCGGTCCTCTAATGCAGGTGTGCCCTGACAGACCTGTCAGACCCCTGTTTTGTGGGGCTCAGAAGCCTCCTGGATTTCAGTGTGTCAACACTCATATCACCCCTCTGAAGAAGCAGAATTTTGGCTTCCTTTCCTAAAATGTTAGGCTCCATCTAATGACAATGTCTGTTCATCTTCCAACTCCCACGTGCACATTCCCCTCCCTCCCTCCCCCCATGATTTTGGAACCCAATTAAAAGTTTCAGACAAATTCAACCAGAGTTGAATTCTCTGACACATGTCATTTCTGCAACTTTTATAGAAATTGGCACCAGGATAGAAAAGAGAATCAAATTACTGTCTCCATGAAGGCAGCAGAAATCCTTCCTTGTGTTCTGGAAGTTACATCTGGCAGGTCAGCTCTGACATGTACAGCTCCGGAGTACTTGTTTGCCCAAAATCTCTTGATCACTTTTCACTATGTTTTAGCAAAGGGAACACAGTGACATGGGGGATTGCAGACATTGCCCTGGGAAGGTCATCCAGGACATCTGTGGCATAGCCATACCTCCCCTTCCTATGGGGCATGTGACAGATAGGGAAACTTGGTTTGTTTCATTTAAATCCATAGGTCAGTGAAATCCACTCCTGTCCTCACTGCATTACCAAGCCTGGGTGGTGATGGCAAGGGCTTCCCTCTCCCTGCACGTTTTCCACCAAGAGATGAGGGAGGGGGAAGCCACTCCTACACAGAGGGGTCACCTCTCAAGGGGTAGCACAGACTCACTCATGGACACACAGGAAGGCATTTTCTGGGGTCCTTCCTCCTTGGTTTTGGGTCAAAGACATCAACACTCAGGGAAAGTCCCTCATCCTACACCTGGAGGTGGCATTCACTGATTTCTTTCTGAGACCTGAGCTCTTTCCCTGCAGTGAAGGAAGCTCCTATGATCACACTTGCCAGCAGCCATACTCATCTCCACTCCTTGTGTGTATGTCATCTCCACTGAGAGACAACAGAGGCCCAGCTTCCTTAAACCCATAAAGGTACCCAAGTATCAGAGAGCTCTGGCCTTCAGCCAGTTGCTTCAACCCACCAAAGAGCTGAGACAGTTTCAAGGTGTTTTCTAATCCCAAAGCCCATTGCAGCTGTCTGCAGCGGGTCACCCTTTCCTCACAACCATCAGAAACTATGAACTGTCACACAATGTGATCTGCTCCCGTCCCTTCCAAGAGATCTGTCTTTATCCCTGAAGACAAACAGGTTGTTGGCTATTGCAAGGAAAGGAGAGGGGAAAATATGCATAATAAAAGATTAAGGTAAGTTTTATAATATGTCTCAAGGCATCAGATTATAAAATATGTAACTAAATCTATTTCAACAGCACCATGACAAATATCCCAAGGCTATTACATTTCCCCCTACACTAACCCAATCTGAAGTTCTGTAAGGAGGGGACTGCAGAAATCACATGTTCAGTAGCTCTTGAGTTTGACAAGCAAGGTTTCTCCTTTGCCAAGAGATTTTAAGGAAACAGCCTATTCCTGCATTTTTGGACTCAGCTAAAATGAAGAATCTGGAAGTATGGATGGTTCTTCCATCTCTAGCTCCTGAATTCACTCCTCAGTTGAGCAAGGTAAAAATCCGTCAAACACCAGGAGCTAGTTATGATTTGTGGTGTCCTTGAGAAATTTCTAGGTTTTTCCTGAGCTCTGCAAGTCTCAGAGTAATGATCATCTGTAGGGAGCCATCTGTGTACAAGTATATGATCTATGGCTTCAGGGTATATTTGCAAACTTACCTATGGCTTAGCCATTTTCTACTATTTACGTGAATAAATTTTGTAGCACAAGAGGGAAAACATAGATCATTATTCACTGCAGGTTGTCAAGAGACAAGAAGAAAATTTTTTATAGGAACTTGTTGGATAGACAGTTAAAACTACAGACTTGTGGTTTTGTTTCAAGGCCTAAAACTATTACGTTAAGGCCACACCTCGAGTGCTGTGCTCAGTTCTGGGTCCCTCAGTTCAGGAAGGACATTGGGGTGCTGGAGGGGGCCCAGAGAAGGGCAGGGGAGCTGGGGAAGGGGCTGGAGCATGAGTCCCATGAGGAGCAGCTGAGGGAGCTGGGATTGTTCATCCTGGAGAAAATGAGGCTCAGGGTGACCTTCTCACTCTCTACACCTCCCTGACAGGAGGGTGCAGCCAGGTGGGGGTCGGGCTCTGCTCCCGGGAAACCAGCGACAGGAGGAGAGGACACGGCCTCCAGCTGCACCAGGGGAGGTTTAGGTTGGACTTTGGAAGGAATTTCTTCACAGAAGGGGTGATTAGACATTGGAATGGGCTGCGCAGGGAGGTGGTGGAGTCACCATCCCTGTGGGTGTTAAAGGAAAGCCTGGATGTGGCACTCTGTGCCGTGGCCTGGTTGACATGGTGGTGTTTGGTCATAGGTTGGACTCAATGATCTCAGAGGCCTTTTCCAACCTCATCAATTTTGTGTTTCTCTGCTCTGTGATTCTGAGAGCTTAGCAAAAGAACTGATTAGATGTCTTTTTTCCCCCCCCCCCCTGCATTTTAAGATAAGTAGCTGCTACAATTGGTCAACAAAGTAACTGCTTACAATCACTCAAAGAAAAAATATTACCGCAAACCCTGGGTTAATAGGAAAATTGATACCAGTAAGAAGACACAAAGCACTTGCAGACTGGTTTATATATAGACAGATCCTCCAATTCCAGTGTTATCACTGGTAGAACTTTGACAGGGATAATAAGCAGATATTCAATATTGTGGTGGGTCACCTTTATTAGAGCTGGTGGTTGCTGGGGATGTAATTTGAGGTTCTGGTAATGCAATGTGGCAGGAAAACCCTCTGCTAGAAGCACATTATGCTGCCTGTTCATGGATATCCAGAAACTGATGGGCACCTGCTGTCCTCAACAGGATGCTGAGAAGAAGGTGTTACTAAAGGTATGAATAAAGGCAAGACGGAATTCAGAGTTAATTGCAAGACTTGAGTACATCTGGTACAGAGCTTATATTTGTTATTATTTCCTGGGGTTTTTTCTTCAATGAGCGAATAGGAGCTCTAGTTTTCAGCGAGAGTAAATTTCTCATGTATTGCTACCATACATGTTTAACCACTGAGAGTCAAAGTTGTCCCTCCATTCAGCTGTGACATTTGTGAGAGAGCAAAATCCCGTTACGAATTTTGATTTGCCTCCTTGCATCACGGATGCATTTGAGTGAAACGTTGTCTACTTATATGACAAGTGCCAGGAGGCCCCTGGTTTCAGCAAAGGCATATACAGAAAAAATTATTTTATCAAGAGGAGTTTAAGTCCATACCTCATTTTATAAGGAGTTAATAAAGCAAGTCCTGCTACTCTTTCGACATGAAAATAGTACACTAAGGTTGATGATACTACCATAAGCAATGACATGACCAGAGTCACACCCATTTACAAGACAATTACAAATCCAAGAAATCAATGGAGAGCTCAACAAGCACTGGAACTTGAGATATATCAAAGTTCATGTCATGCTTGTAAATAGTTAACCTTAAATTTAATGAACTATGAGTTTTCAGTGATGTGAAAAGAATATATGGTGTGAGAGTATGAAAAGCTCTCTGGTTTATTCAATTTCCTTTACCCATTCATGTGTTCCTTATGCATCTTAACTGTTTACTGGAATTTCAATGATTATTTTCAAGTATGTGTTAGTCACAGAAATCAAATTTGCATGATGAATGGCCATGGCAGAAGTGCTTCTGCTTTAATCCACAAAGGAGGAGCCACTTCATACAATGAACTGCAAGAAAGTAACAAAGCTGGGAAGTCCAAGATGCTTAAGCAAGCTACAGAGAATTACAAAAAAAAATACTCATATAATTCAAACAGACAAATGTGAGGACCTACATTTTGCTTGTAGCATATCCCCAAAGAAGATAAAAGCCTGATGCCAACAACTAAATTATTCATTGTGAATTATTCACTCAGCTTTAAAGAAGATCTGGAAGGAACTTACTGAATTTGCTTTTCTCCTTACCTTCCTGTGCTCCCTTCCATCAACCCAGTTGCTCTCAAAGTCACTTGTCATGCCCCACAAACAGATCCCAGCAGGGCTGGGACTGTCCCTTCTGAAAACTCTCTTAGAAGCTTTTGATAATTAAAAATGCAGTGATAAGGATGACTCTCCAAGCTGCCAGAGAAATACCATGTAGGAAAGGAAATGGCATTCCTGGAGCCAGCAGACTGCCAAATGAAGCACTACGTGTAGATATCTGAGGGGGAAGGTCTCTGGTCAGCCTCTTCCTTCATTGCCACGCTCTCTTTGGGGTGAATTTTGTGAAGGGTTCCCTACCAAGTGTTTGAGAAAATATTTTCTTTTTCTCCTCAGTGAAGAGGTATTACAGAAAACATTGCTAGAAATCTGTCCAGGTTAGATGGACACCTAGAGTATGACACAGGCTAGGAGAAGGATTGATTTTAAACTCATCTCTAATTTGTTGATTGGCACATTTCCCTTGCCTTGATTTTTTTGGCAACTGTTCACTAAGAAATAGTGCTGCTCATGAGTGATATAAACCAGAGGCTCTGGCTCCATCCAAGTGCTGAAAGCTTCCCTGATTGAACCTCTGAATCATTTGTCTGTAGAGCTGTGCAAGCAACCCACAGGCTGCTCATTGCTAAGCAGTCTCCCTCTCCAGATGACTTAGGACTGAACACTAATTAGCTTTGACAGACACTGCTATGGAATAAGAGGTGTCCTAGAAATATCATCTATTGTATGGACAAGAGTGAGATTTCACAAACCTTTCCTGATATACCATCATTTCTAGAGGCAGACATATTTCTTGGACTCTCTGAAGACACCTCTTCGTGATGGTGACAATCACTGGAGTACAAAAATCCTTGCAAAAAATTGCACACCTCTCCAACAAGTGTGAGAGTGAGACCTGGCAAAACAAGAATACCAGACCAGAGTCCCCTTGCAGAAGCTGCCTGGGCTGGGAAGAGAACTGAGGCATCTCATGTCCTCCATGCCAACCATGACGCAATGCCCAGCCTTTCAAGAAAATGCCCACTTTCAAGAAACCTCAGAAGGGCAGAAAAAGCTCTTGTAGGTACATGTGAGAAATGGAATGTCCAGAGAGGTAAGCCAGTAGCAAGGATTCTGGTTTACAGCTGCAGACCATGCTCACATACAAGAAATGTGAGTGGGAAGTGGGGTGGCTTCCCACCAGCAGCAGTAATTGGACTCTGAGCAGACCTACTGCCCTTGCACAGGGCCATCTGTCACACTGCTACTGCCTCTCTCAATTCTTAGATGAGGTTGGCCTGCTTTCTTCTTCCTCTCAACACGAGAAAACCTCCTGTCTTCCAGGTCCCCCTTCAGCCTGTGCAAGATTTCAGAATCCTGGTAGCTTGCACCTGATATTTGGGAGGCCAAGCATCTCCTGATGAGCTCTGGCCAGTAGCACCTCCTGCATTTCCCATCCATCAGCACCACTCTTCTGTTCTGAGCTCAGCAGGGAGTGGGCAGCCTTGGACATGGGCTACTTCTGTCCTAAACAGGGCAGGTTCAACCAGATGTGGCATCTCCCATCACCCATGAGCAGCTGGTCCAGCCCACAGCTGAGAGAATTTTGTCTTCCCCAGTACCTACCCACCCAGTTATCACACTCCACACCAAGCAAGCCAGCAGAGGAGTCCAGTTCCCAGCACAACTCAAAACTCCCTCTACTTCATGAAATAGCCTGTAGCATTTAAACCTTTAGCAAGGAAACATATAGATTAAAGAAAAACCTAATATTAAATATTCCAAAAGCTGACCTCCTATGTTCTTCCAGCGTATATTCTATTTAATTTATCATGTGAGATCGTAACACTAATGGTGCACTGGGACGTTCCTAATTTAAAAACCCCTGAAGGTTAATAACTAGAAAAATAAACATGTCGTAACTCAAAGTATGACTTAATAGCAGCACAGTAATTAACATTCAATAACCATCCTACTCAATTTGAAGGGCCTGGGTTTCATATTATGATTGTTTAATATTAATTTGACATTTACAAGATTATGGCCTCAGCAGACTCAGATATCATGAGTCCAGCTGAACACAGAGTCCCAATAGAGGATGTGGAGTCTGCAAATGTGCACCATTGCTGCAGTTGTATTTGTTTGCTGGAAATGCATTACTCCTCAGTGCTGTTGCATGATCTGTTGGACTCTGCTTGTGCTACTTGAGCTAATCTGCACCTGTGCATGTGAATTCAGTGAAATTAAGCAGCACTTTTCAACCAATTCAGGTTTTTTTCTTTTTATTATAGTATTCATTTAAAAGACCCTGGGGGGAGTGATCTCTCATCAACAAGGCTAGTTCTTCTTCTACAGTCAACCTCTGTGTAGCTGTGCTAAAAAACTTTTCAGGTTTTGTTTTGCTTTGCATTTTTAACTTCCCATCTGCATTTATTGATAACTGGTACTGAATCTTTGTGCTCACAATGTATTTCAATGAAGTAGCTCTAACTCCTAATGATTTATCTCTAGATTTGAGATCTCTCATTTGAGATAACCAAATTTCTTCTGAGCATTTTTTTTTTGCCCTCTGTGAATTCTCCAGCAGCCTGCTGAGGAAGACTCTCTCTTTCCATTAGAAACCCTTTGTTACCCACATCAGTTAGGATTTATCTTCCCTGAACAGCACTGACCAAGACCGTATACATTATTTCAGATGAGACCTGACACCTTTGCTACATGATGCCTTATATTTTTACAGATCATGCAATTTCCTTTTTCTCTGGGAAAGACTGGAGCATTGAAATCCTTTTCTTCTCAGTGCATCTCATTATGCACCCACTCAGGTCTTAAATATGTTTTCAGGCTAATATACTGTACCTGTCTTTATGGCCACCCAAGTCCCATTGCAAGAATCATGACACAAAGAGGGATAAGTGCTTCTGTACGGGACTACATGTAAGTGGCTGGGGATTATGGAGGCTCTGGGAACTCCAATCTTTGCCCCATGCACCATCCTTGGGTCTGAAAGGTGTGGTCGACCTTTTGAAACTTTAGTGAAAACCTCAGCACATCAAGTGAACCAGTTTTCAGTGCCTTGAAAGTGAGGGTTTGAAGGCTGTACACTTTGAACTCAGGCCCTGTGGGTCCTTCTAGGGCAGCGCTGTTAAGTGTTGCCTCTATCCTCAGAGACAGTTTGTGATGCAACAGGGAGATGCATGTCCATTTCTTTAGGCCCTCGTATATCCTCCTGTGAAACCCCTTTCTTCTCCTCACTGAGCCTCTGCCTTTCAGCCTCAGAACAGCCTCTGCACAGTGTGGACTACATTCAGGTTTTGTTCGGCTGGATGTTAAGTGACTTCTGCTACACAATGCTTTAGGGCAGACAGTCAGACAAGTTAAACCCAGTAATATGTACCTGAATGAGAGTGTCACTGAGAGCTGTCGATTCTCAGCTTCTGTCCTCAGACCAGGAGCCACCTAACCCAATAAAAACAATTTATGAGTGACGACATCCAGCCAAAGACAACCCATTAGAGCTTCCTCACCAGTCAGTGGACTAACACATGCAGGTCCAGAGGGTAGGTTACACACCCCATTAATCTTCAAATGGGATAAGTACTCTCTGGAGAGTTTTGACTCTCTCCATTGGCTACTGCAGAATCCTAAATGACTATTTTAGCATTGTCTGCAAATCTCAGCTTGAGCATTAGCATCGGGAGCTGCCCTCAATTGCCAGCGTTGCTGGCTGTACATGCTGTGAGATCAGGAAGCACCACTGCAGTGCTGTGTGCGCCTTTGAGCGTGCATGCAAACCACAGGCCCAGGTCCTGGAGGCTGCTGACTACTCAGGATGCTTCCATTTGTTTATTATTTCCTTCAGCCACCACTTGAGACAAACCCAGGAGACAAAAGTGATTATTCAGAAGGTTCCCTTACAAAAACAAGAAAACCATACAAAGAGTGGCAAGGATGGGATATGCAAAGAGGTTTGTCATCGCCCTTGGGCTGAAGAATAAAAATAGCACAGGCTAAAAATATAGCATCTACTCTTGATCTGTCAAAACTATTTGTTTGTACCGCAGTTGCATCTTGGATTTCCATCAGAGATGTAGCTGACCCTGCAGTGTCAGACATTCTGCACATACCTTACTAGACCTGGGATGATCCTTCACTTCAGAGCAAAGGGTGGGCTCAGGGAAGAGGAAAGTGATGGATACTTTCACAACTTGTTCACCTGGCTTCCAGCACAGCACTGTAACCTCCCAAGCTACCACAGCTATTCCGGCACTGACTGCTGTGGCATGACCTAAGTAAGATGCATTGCTCACACTGAGGAGCTGACAATCCACAACGAGGTGGAAGAAACAGTGGTTTAAGATGGGAAAAAATTACACTCACAGCAGTAAGATGCAAAGGCTTTTTGCATGTGGAATATTTACAGCCGTCAGTGTGTTGGTGCTTGCCAGAGCGAGCTATCGGAGCGCTAAGAGTTTATCACTCAGTTGCTGTTCCATAATGTAGTCAGGGTAACTGTCATATTTAACAGAAGTAAATTTTGAAATATAAAGGAAAATTAGTTCTATTCATTTCTGAATTACTCTTACAAGTAACTAATTTATAGGACCAGTAATAAAAACAGAACTGTGTTCACAAGGTAACATCTACTGTTCCAGAGGAGTACAGCCATTAATAAACAGAAGTGAGTGCAGAATTTTAAGTAGCCTTCCTTAGTCCAGAAATATGTTCTGTGAAAAACTCACATAAGGGAGTGAGCAATTCAGCTCAGCCCATTAATTGCCTTAAATATCATGGCTGGTAATCTGCAAATTAGATTATAAAACTTCACTGCATATAAACAAATGCCAAGATGGATTGCCTCTGCTTTCTTGGCAATTAGTTTGCAGAATAGTTACTGTATTTTATGTTTAACAGTATTAAAGAGCCAACAGTGATTTCGCAGTAAAGCAACTTCATAATGAATATTGGTTTTATGAATCCAAAGTCCAGTCTTTTATGGCTGCCCATCTAACTTAATTTTGAAAGACATTTTTATTCTCCACTTGATCTAATCAGGCTCTCCCTATAACAGCTCTGGGCACCCAGGAACTTGGTCTCCAGGCCCATATAGGGACATTGCATGTCCAGTTTTCCACAGATGTGGTTTTTTTCTATTTTCTTGTTTTTTCCCCTTGCCAGGAACCCAAATTGGTGGGATATTGAGAAGGTGCCACATCAGCCAGAGATTTTTGGATGTCTGGTGTCTCTGAGAAATGATGTAGACAGATAAGGCTCTGTCTGGGATACTCTACACCTAGAAATTGGGTGGCCATAAAGCACATTATGCTCAGTAGCTTTCATATTATGGGGAAAGGAAGAGCTAAAAGTATTTGAATGTGGTTCTAGACCATAGCAATTAACAGGTAGGTCCACAGAGTGACCACCCCTTCAGATCTGTGGGTATGAACAGCGACACAGCTCCATGTACAGACCCATTTCTCGCCACTTCTCATTTGTTGGTTTCAAGTGTGGTACCAGACCTGAAGGAAGAAACTAATTTCTTTTTTAGGAGACCAAGTTTAAGCCATTGGAGAAACTGTTATTTGTGTCAGACTGCAGCTGCCCTTCTGGACTGGACTTCCCAGCCCTCCTCAGCTTATTGTAAGAGAAACACTGACTTTTCCCCATCCCTGTGTTGGGCTTTGCAATTAAAGCAGATTATCAAGTTCCTCGTCCTCACTATCTCTCAGCCACGGGCCAGAGAGGTGACAGCTCTTAGGTGTGAGCATAGCACTGTGGTGACCCCCGAGAGCTCAGCATCTCAAATCACATTAGCACAAGGGACAACAAGATGTGTTTAAGCTCTCCCAAGACCCTGAGACTGCCTAATGAAGGGCCAGCACTCTCCACAGAGCTGAGCAGTGAGGAGATGGAAAGCTCCATCTCCTTCTCCTCGGAGATTTTGGCATCCAACCAACCTGAAGTGATAAGATGAGTCTGCAATCCAAAAGGGCCTGCTGGGCTCAGGCCAGGCTCTTCCAGAAACCCAAAAAGTGGAGGAAGGTGAAGATGAGAAATACACAAAAGACAGCTGCCTCAGTCAAGCATCAAGGGGCTGGAACACTCCCAAACAGTGTGGGACACCATGGACTGATGCCCACACTGGAGCAAGGGAGTGAGTGCAAATTCTTGTGACCCTGTGTTAGCCCAGCTGACTGTCTGCTGAGCCACTCACAGACACCTCACTCTGCCCTGCAGAGCACGTGTGCATCACCTCCCAGGTGGAATTCCAGGGGACTCTCCTGGATTTCAAGATGCGCAGAATACCAAGTTTATCTCCAGTCTTCATCACTCCAGAGAAGTAGCTCAAACCAAATATTTTGTCTCTGAGGTACCACAGAGGCTTTTCTTTAGAAGACATCTTCTTGTACATTATTAGTGTGTTCTGGGTGGTATCTCCCACTGAGTTTCAATAAACATTTAACAGCAACAACAGGGTGGAGAAGTGAGAGCTGCCCTGCACCCTCCTAAAGCAAAAACTTGAGAGATGCTGATGGCACACTTGGCTCCACATGCACATATAAACCTTAAGCTTTATAGTGCCATTCTGCTGCATTTTTGTTTCCTTAATTTTCCAGAGTCAAATGTGGTGTTAATGCACTTTCTTTCCCCCCCATCAGACACAGCTGTTTAAGTCCTGGCTGCTTTGAACCAGCAGTTTAAACATGCAATTGCACTTACACAGGCAGCTGAAAAAACATACTTCACTCCTTCCAAAGCAAATACATGTGAAACAATATTTTACTCTGCATTTTCAGCTACACTGGGTGTCTAAATTAGTCTGCTGAGCTCAATACATTTTCCTACTGAAATTAGGGAGGATTTAGATCAGATTCTCACTGAGAAAATAAATTCCAGCTCTTCTAGGTACACACAGAGAGCTGGTAGCTCAGAGATGTGCATTTTACTTGGAGTGCCTTCCCTTGGATAAAGCAAATGCCTGTTAATTTCCACAAGATGTTGCCACTCAGTGAAGTACATGCTTGAGCTGAAGGCAATGTTACCTGCGTGACATTGCACAGTCCCAGCGCTACAACATCTAAGTGCTCAGATATGCAAAGGCCGTGCTGAGATGGAATATTCAGACCATGAATTTTGCACCATTATCACAACTTGACAGCTCTCATGTCCCCGGTGTCCTCAGCAGAATGTGGAGTGGCACAGGTAGGAGTGTGGAAGAGCAGAGCAGCGCCTTTAGAGTGGTCGTTAACAAAACACAGAGTCAAAGCTTGAAAAAAAATAGTTCTAGTTTGTGTCTGTGTCACCAGGGAATGACACTCCATTTGCATGACTAATACATGGGATTTTTAGAAGAGAACAGGAATACTTATCGTGGCATTTCCTTGAGATCCTAATGAACAGTACTTAACACAGTCTCTACAAGGATCTCTGCTGTGGCTCAGGACTCCCAGCTGGACTCCATGATCAGAAATACTCGTGCTCACCTTCTCAGTGAGGATCAACACCACTGCTCTTGTGTTCAACCTGTCCCTGAGGGCCCCACTCCTCTCCTGGTCCACACAATGCATGAGACCATCAGGCTAAATCCCGAGTCATGGTGAACATCCTGATCCACCAACCCCCCCTCGAACAGAGCAGGTCTCCAGCCCTTCACGGCAGATGCATCCTGATTACCCTGCTTGGGTTTAGTGACAGGGTCACTCTCTTGACCAGTATGGCTTGTTAATCTGGGCAGACAGTGCACAAGTGATGGATGGCTACATTTGCTCTTCTCCTGTTTGAATTCCTTATGTCTGCATGCAGGAGCCACCACAGAGACAAGGTGTTGTGGCAGTCCTGTTCAGGTGTAACAGACAGATTTTCACAACCTGTTTGAAACTCAAAAAAAATAAACAACCAAAACCCACACACCAATTTCAGTTGGCTCAACTACATTTTCCTTGGCCAGTGGGTTTCACCTGCCTGTGACAAAGTGGCTGTCCTTAGGAAGGAAGAGCCAAGGCCACCATCTGGAAATCAGGAATCGAGCAGCTGAAAGTCATCCATGAAGCCTGTATCTCTTCTCTCCTGGCCAGGGAAATGCTAATATTCTAAAACCCATTCAGATTCTTCCTTCAGGGTATTAGATTTTCCACACAAACACAAAGTTGGGAACTTATATCTAAACAAAGATCTAAACAAAGCTGTTCTCCAAGGCCCACAAGATGATAGACACTTCAGTGATATCTCTGATAATGACTCTTCCTTCTTTCCCAGAAACCACCCCAATTACCTCTCTCCACCCTCCCTTATTCCTTCATTAAAAATCTTCAAAGGATCTTCTTGTGCATCAGTCTCACCTGGGACACACCTTAACAAACACAGGTGCAGCCCTGTCCAAACACCACCAAGGCACCAGAGTTTAACAAGAGACAGGTAAAGTCAGTGAAGAGAGTCAGGAATTTCCCTGCTTTGCATCAGCAAACAAATGGCACCAAAAAGGGATATTGTTTCAAGCTAAGTGCAAGTGAATTCCCACTCTACTCTGATGGGGTAAATAAAGATGTATGTGTTTTGTTTGGGAAAAAAAATATTGTTGAATTTTATTTGAAAAAAATTTAATTAATATGAAAATATTACTTTTGTCTTATGTTGACCTAAAATGCTCTTTCTACTTCTAAATTTAATCAAATAGAAAATCATAAAAGTCAATTATGTGCTAAGCCTTGTGAGTGACACAGACAGAAACAGGTGTTTGAACTTCAGCATCACAGTTTGCCTTTCCTTCCTCCCTTTCTTCAGAGACAAAGAGCACTGACTGTCTTCATTAAAATACAGTTAAATATACCAATTCTGCTAATGCAAATCTTTCCAAGTGTATTGTGTAATTTGAGGAGGTCTGCTCAGAAGTATGTGACCTTTTACAGTGCTGGATCTAAGCAAAATGAAAACAGTTTTTTTACAGTCATTCAGAACAGCTCCTGGTGAATTAGATAATGACAATTTCCTTTAAAACGTCAGATTAACTTACAATCAATTTAGGGCTCCCAGCTTTCTTTGTGACTCAAGTGTTCATAGGAAAGTTCTTATCCAGACATCATATTTAATGCTATGTTTACTGCAAATGGCATAAATAAAAGCCTGTATAGCTCAGATTAGGCAGTGATGTTTGTTAAACAACAATGTGATGTATTTGTTTTATGTTCTGGGAACACATCTAGGAAGCAATTTGTAGCCTCGATATTACCAATGGCTGAGTGATTGCTGCATCAGGGTAAGTGCTGTGTGCCTTTTCACAAATAATGAGCCAGAATGTCTTTATTGCTTTGCTAATTAATACAAAGTTTAGTTAAGGGCTTTAACTTAGCATAAGATGTCATGTTTTTCTTTAGCACAAGAGTGCCTGAGCTTCCCTTATTGAGTTGTAAAGAGAGGAATATAATTTCTACTGCATTTCAAGGGTACTCTGTGGAAATCAATATATTGGGTAAAATTTTCTGTTTTGTTTTTCAGAGATGGTAAAATGCTAAAAGGGAAACAGGGGGGTCATGTCACTGTTATTGCTACTAGAGCCATTTAATAAGACCAACCAAAAAACCCCACAAGAACAAAAGAAAGACAAAAAATCAGAAAGAAGAAGAAGAAAAAAATCAGATAGAAATAGATAAAAGAAAATTTCACAACACTTTTTCAAAAGAATGAAAAAAGACATCGAAAGAACAAAGGGTGAAAGGAGATCTTAGCCAAAAAGCAACGATAGATTTTGACCATTGTTTTGTCGAGAAACTCCCTTTGAATTCAGCTGCACCAGTAAGTCACTCTGAGCCCAGCTGAGTCCAGTCAGTGTGGTTTGAAGGAGTTATGACAACCTATGTGCATGCCAGAGAAGTAATAATAGCAACACAAAGAAAAATAAAATGAACTCTAGGAGATCAATAAAATGTAACCCTTTGACCCTGCAGATGATCACTATCCATTTTTTAGTTGGGTGGTAAAATCAGTACAGTATAAGGTTTTAATCTGGCCATTACTGCTATCTTATATCTGTGAACTTGAGCATTAATTTGCCCACAGATCTATTTTTAAAGGTAGATATACTGCCTTTAGAGAAGAAACCAAATTCCCAATTGGTATTAAAACTGGCTTTGGTAAGATTAACATTTGTATTCAAACTGTTACAGTTCTTAAATCTTATCTCAGGCAGAGAGGGCTCTGTCTTTTCTGCTATAGAAAAAAAAAAAGAAAAGGCAAGATAACAAGCAATGGAGCAGATGGAGTAAATTTTCAGAGTTGTGTGTGGGAGTCAAGCATTCAGATCCCATTAACTAACGTTGGAGTTGGAGGATCAGACTCCTACTCACCAGGCTTCAAAAACAACAGGTTCACATTTCTCCAGTTTCACTTGTTTCTTACATGCCCCTGATGCCATCCTGGCTCCTCTCTACCAGGCTGACATTTACTCAACAGCACAGGGCCAAATGTGCCTTTCCACTCGGGGCAGGGCTCCTCAGCCAGCACACAGAAATGGAAATATGTGAAGAAGAGATCTGAGTTTACATATAGACCACATGTGCTTATGGATGTGGTATGAAAAAGGACCAATAATGTGCAGTGGCTTCATCCCACAACCAAAACAGCCATAGAGCACCAGTATTTTGGTAAAGAGGCTCCTAAAATTCATACTTTACTGCTTTAGGACACATGAAGGGTGAAAAGCAGGTAGATACACTCGTTAGAGGTGCTCAGTGCAGTTCCAAGGTCTCTTTCATAATGTCTGGCTGTACACACCAACCTTGCAACCCCTCAGCCATGAGAAATGCACTGTTCAGGTTGATGCAAAGGCCCATGTGAGTAAATACATCTCACCCCACCCTCCTGCACAAGGGGAGCTAATGGACACAGCTTGTTCGATTTGCATCCATCTCCTACATGCTGGAGATGTGCTACAGCCCCATGCATTCAGCTGGGATGGGCACATGCTGTCCACAGTTTGTCTCCTCCCCTGGGTCATCTCCACAGTGTTCTATTTTGTGACTAAACATTCTCTTCTGCAAAATCAGCTTCTCTGTCCCTGATAGCTGTGGGAAACAACCATCTTCAGCTCCACTATGTTTTATCACGGTAGCTTTATTTTTAACTGACTTTAATCACCCAATTATTAAGAGTGACACAGCACTTACACCCTATCATTGCAATCTAATTAATTTCTGATCCCATAAATCATTCTTGTACATCCAGGATGTGGTATCTATGGACTGAATCTCTTATTTGCTCCACAGGGACACTCAGCAGCATCAGTTATGCACAAAATGCAGTAGAGAAGGAGAACAAAGCAGTTCCTGAAGAGGACACAGAGGGACTGTCTTCCTTCCCTCCTGCAAAGCTCAAAACATCTGCAGATGGGCAGCAAAGGCTCAACTCTCTGATTGCTACTGAGGGCACCCCAAAACACTGCACCTCCCACAGAGATCTGGGGAAAGCAGGAAGATACCTGGGATTGCTGCTTATTGCTGTTTATTGCTGTTTATTGGTATTTATTGCTATTTATTTCCCCATTTCTCTGCATGTAGAGGATTCAGCAAAGCTGACCAGACTCAGATTTTGGTGACCTGCAGCACAGGGTTGTGACACATCTCACAGTCAGGTGTGTGCCTGGTGCTGATCCTCTTCAGTCTGCACTGGGAAGGGACCTGGGGTCACACCTTTAGCAAGGCACACTTCCAACAGGTTCCTCAGAAATAATGTCATTGCAGGACTTCTAAGATGCTTCTCAAAGATTTCTAAGATTTTGCTCAAAATCCTGCTACCAGCAGGACTGTAAACATACCAACCTGCACATGATTCTGGGAATTCTGTTGTAGGAGACATTGTGAGGACACTCTGGGTCCAGTCTCCTTCCCTATCTCAAAGGCTCTTCTGGACAACTCTGGTTATCAGAAGACATTTCTTCCTCTTCCTGACCACAGAAGGGCTGTGTACAAGGGATGTCTTGCCACTTCACATGCAACCAGAAACCTCCTTTAACTTTTATTCAGGTAAAGTGAAAAGAAATATATTTATTTACACACCTAAAAAATAAACCAACAAACCCAATTGTAATTATCAATTCTCATGACAGACATATCTTGAAGAAATGAAAGAACATATTTGAACAGTCTGGTGATAGGGAGGTTAATTCTGCCTGGTCTCTCTGTCTCTCTCCCACAGCATCCCAACTGCACAAACCATCCTGACACATCCTTTGTTAGGGGTCCAGTCTCAGCCTCATCCTTCAGAGAACCTGTTCCTGGTAGATGACACTAGATTTTATAGATAATTTCCTTTTATAGAACTCTCAAGAGTATCTGGCCAGATTTACTCCTTCCTGTTGAAAGATACTTATTTCTAATGTCCTCAGAAGGAAAAGACTGATGTGTCTTTAATAACAACAATTGCTCCATTTGTTTGGAGATGCCAGCACAGCCTTGCTAGTGCAGATGTCACATCCTTGACAGTCCTGGACTCAGGGAAGGAAAATTTCCCCTTCCTCCTCTCTGTATGAAGTGTGTCTATGTTCTGAACCTTATTATTGTATTCATCTGCACAATAACAAATAGAGTATCAACATTTAAATGCAGTGAGAAAGGTGACTGACTACAGATACCCTTTTAGGGCTGTGGGAGTGGTCAACAATCCCTGCATCGAAACACGGGAAGTGGAAATGAGGAGGGTGTTTTGACTCAGCCTGGCAAGGCAAGCAGATGTTGTGGGGTTCAACAGAAGCTGTATTTTCCACATGAGAAATTACTCCAGAAGGACATGGGCTGTGATCTTATTCCTGGGGGAAGGGGATCACCTGAAGTTGCAAACAGAGCACAAACAGCAGGCAGGAGAGCAAGGCTGAAATACTGCTCTGTGCAAGCGCATCCTCACGGCCTCAGCCTGAAACTTTACTGATGTGGGTGCAAGAACATCCGTCAGCCACTGCACCACTGCAATGCAACTCAGGGCCTCCTGTGCCAGCCCATGGTGGCTGTGCTGCTGCAAACTTGCTCACTCCAGTCACATCCAATGAAATATGATGGTCTCAGTGAAATTTATTTTGCTTCCCTTGACTGGCTGATCAGTGCTCCTAGCAAATCTGACAGCTTCAACCATCATCAATTACTGCTTTCACTATGCAGTGACTCTTGCTGTGCCACACTCTTTATTACAGAGACCTTTGAAATCTACTGTATTTAAAATTGGTAGAACTAAACCAGGAAAGTTCAAAGTAATTCCCCTTTTCAAATCAGTCTCCTACTAAAAATATTGCACTTCAATAATAGGAACCCAACAAGAGTCTCACCTAATGTGGGAATTCTTCTTCACAAAGCCGTCAGGCTGCCTGTTGCAGAGCTGTTCTGGGGAATGCAAGGCCATTATCCACGTCATTTTGTTCTTTATAGCTCTGGGTTCACTGCTGAGCAGAGCGAGGCCACTGGAGCAAGTTCATGGCCTGCAGAAACACCCCAGCCTGGTGGTGTTCATGGAGAATTATTCCCCTGTTCCCTGGGTCCCTCCACAGCAGGTCCTGAAGCTGCTCGCCACAAGGGCAGAGGTTTTGTGAGGTGACTCAGTATGAACAGGCTGCCAGGCAGGATATCAGTGGGAACGGAGGGATACAGCTCCATCCTGCATTCCAGAAGGAAGGGCTGGCAGTGTTCCATCTCCCCACCACGCAGAAATACCCACCAGGTAGGGTCACTTTCCCAGGAAGGAGAACAAAGCCTTTGCCATGAGCATTGCATTGAGGTAAGAGATAATAGAAAGGCTGATTTCACCCAGGACATGCCTGAGAGACTTGGCCATTTCCCACTTCTCCACACCTCCATTCCAGGAACAACCACTGCAGATAACTGTGATGGCAAGGCCAGTAAAGGTGCCAAGGTTGAGGCAAACCAGAAGATAGAAAATCCACCCTGAGAGGATTCTGTGCTCTCAGGCAGCAGCATGGTAGGATTATCTGCCATCACATTTGCTATGTGGGAAGGAAAAGAGCTTCACTCTTGGGAAATAAACATTTCCTCGCTTCAAACAAACAAACAAAAATCAATGAAAACAATAAATTGGAATATATATGGAGATCAGCATTCTCAGCTGTCAGGCTGAGCTCAATTAGGCTTCAGAAGACCTGAGCTCCATTTCTGGCAGAGCCACTGGTCTCTGAGTGAGAGAGGAGCAGTTTGTTTCCCTGCTCTGTGCCTCAATTTCTCATCCTGTGAAATGGGGCCAGTGAAACAGATTTCTTATAAGATCTACTGGTGAAAAATCTGACATAAAAACTGGGACTCATTATTTTTCCCCACCCAAACACAAGCTGTGATGCTTTTTCCAAATATCCTTAGCAATAAAGAAAATACCATCTTGTTCCATGAGTGTTGGTATGTATAAAACCATTTCATAACAGCTTTTCTTCAGTGATCCAAAGCATTGGGGTCTTTTTGAGGGATGTGGTTTTCCCTCTTATTAATTCCCTGTTCAAGAATTCTTCACAGCAGCATTAAGTGTTATGTTTCCCCATATGCAATAAGGAGCTATTTCAGTTAGAGGGACCTTTCATTTCTTAGGAGGAGGAGCAAAATAAAAGCCAGCAAGGAGTCTCCACCAGGCAGGACAATGTGTGTCACAGCTCTCAGCAGCTGAACAAAACTGGCAGCTGCCTCCACCTCACTGGCTGCCTCCCAGCAAAAGAAGGGCAGCCCAAAATACCCCTCATGCAGGGCAAAAAAATGAGGAGAGGGACACAAAAAATTATTTCACAGGGTCTCATTCAGCTCATGAAAGATGAAGGTGAGGAAACTAAGGGTTGCAGCACTCCTCATGGAAGTGTCTTTTACTGGCATTATCCACAGCTCACACCTAAATCCATACCTGCACCTTCAGGGAAACTGACTACTATCATTAAGGGTGGTGTTAAGTTTTGCACAATCTTCCAAACATTGCAAACTCAGTAATTAGGCAAACTCAAATTTTGGGATGCTCAGGGACCCAAACCTGTCTTTAGTTCACTTAAAGCTCCATTTTCTGCCACAGGAGCTTACAAGAAAAACACCCAGATGCCTTTTCTGCCTGCTGCATGCAGAGCAGAAATCCCTGCATGACTCCCAGGGCTTCAGCTTGTCCATAGGTCTTCATATAAACTAATCACAGTGCAATATTATTCCACTCGTCAACAGATCGGGAGGAATTGACAGAACCTGGTTTAACTATTTAACTCTGCCAGGGGTAATAAATTCTCTTATGCATTAAATTAAAAATGACACTTGAAAATAAGTACATTATGGACCAAATACGGCACACAAATGGGGGGCAAAGATTTAAACTGCTGCCTGGTGGAGAATTGACAGTGAAGCAATGAGCATCTCATTATCCAGACTTACTCCAAGCACATCCACCAAGAAGGCCTTCTGCATATAGATAGTTTGCTGTGGGCAAATGCCTGCTATCAGCCTGGACAAACACAACTGCTTATTTTCCATTGTAACAATGTTTGAGCTAAAAAACCTGCCAGGGGCCCCTGATGGTGGGCAAACTCTGGAAAGGGCTGTCCCTGCTCAACTTCAGCCCCATCATTCTTGCCTTGCAGCCCATTGTCTGCTGGCAAAACTCTCCTTCCCTTCTGCTACCATCTGACAGCCAGGGGGAAACACTGACCTGATAAGACACATTTATTTAGTAGGATAGGATAGGAGAAGCAACAACATTATTAAAGACTATTTTTCCTTGTAAGTGAAGTGATTCCTTCCAGAGAGAAGGAAATTTCTTTACAAGCTTTGGGTTTAATAGCCTTGAGTTATGCCACCTTCTTCCACTGTCTGGGGTGTCTCTTCCTCTTCCAGCAGTGTCCCACATGCAATTTCACACACAGATACACACCTCTATTCTCTCCTGGTGCTGGAGCATGTTCCCAATCCATTGTCACACCTTTGGGGTGGGTTTTGTGCCTCTCAATTGAAAAAATGTGAGTTGGTCCCCTTGATAATCAATGGGGAGTTACAGGAATTCAACAGGAAGAATTCACCCAGTCTTTCTGAATGAAATTAATTAGCCAGCCAATAAGTATGTCTCACAAGCTGACTCACTCCAGATTTTTCCAGGTTGCCAAACAGTGGTAGGAAGGAAGACTGCAACAGAAAAAAGTGCTGACAGCCAAGCCAGCTGGCTCAGGGTTAGTCATCACTTTTGCAGACATCTCAAGTTAGGCCACAGGAATCCCCCACATAAGTTATGATTTTAAGTGAGAAGACACCTCAAAAGGGAAATGTTGGGTGAAGAACATGTGAAGTGCTCAGGGCCATTAGCATGAGCTGAAAAGTGGGAGGTAAAAGGAGATGGGATGTGGTGAAGACTGAAGTTTGCCAAACGCTGAGAGCCATGGGCTGGAGTTCCCAACTCCAAGGACCAGCTTGCACAGGGAGGTTGGCAGCTGTGACAGCTGGCAGAGCTGTTTATGTACCTTCCATGGCAGGAAATAGATGTGCTGAATTGCCTGGGCACTGCGGGCAGAGCAGACCCCTGCAGGCAGTTGTGTGAGAGAGGATCCAAACAGCCCCAGCTAAAAGCTGGCTCTGTGCTGTGCCCATCTGCTCCAGGAGGAGAAGCAAATGAACAGCAACAAGTCATTCTTGCAATTGCTGCTGGTTTAGAACCTTCCCATAACAGCTTCAAATCGTGCATGTCCTTTGAGAAACAGTCACAATTGCTAAAAGGCTGCAAACTGATTACACAAATTCTATTGAAAATCTACCCTCTGGGAGAGGATATTGAAAATTTTTACTGAAAATGTGTTCTCTGTTAAGAGGTGGAGATTCATAGAATAAAATCGTTATTAACTGGACAGTCTTTCAGTTCAATGAGGAATATAAAAGGAATTATCTTAATGAAAGTGATCCTAATTAAAGCACCCATTACACCGAGGCTGCAGGGAGATATTGGGACATTTCCTTTCACCAAATGCCACTGAAAGTAGGAGAAACATATATGAATGTTTTTGGGGTCAGACCCTACAGATTATGCCAGGTGTGTGAAGATACCCATTTCTAGAAGAAATAAAGACATTTATTCACAGCTACTGAAGGATAAGATTTAAAAAAAAAAAAAAAAAAAAAGGGTGTTTAATCAGGGTCCACAGTCTGGGTTTGGAAGTGTCCCTCCTCAGGCTTCCTGTAAAAAAAAACAAAACATGATAGAACATGGGAAAGAGGAAAAGCAAAAAATCAAAAGTTCTGATCCACACTTAAATGTCAAACCAAGCAAGCCCTGCTTGAGGTTTGTTTTCATCTCATTCCCCAAGTCCTACTACCAGGGCAGTGAATGTTTAAGAGAAAGCATTGAATGGTTCTACTCATTTTGCCAAAGCACTCTGAAAAACTGAGTCCTCTCACTCTAAAAACCAAGGGGGACACTCCACTTCCCCTCTCACAGTTGTATCATCATTTCATTTTTGCTAAACTGGTTCCCACTCTTCTGGCAGAGCATCCTTGGTATCTGGCTCCTACAGGCTGCCACAGCTTCATCCCGTGGGTTGAGCCAGAGGGACCCACTGGAAGCTTGGTGGGACATGGCTGTGCAAGAACTCCCTGAGAGGGACCCTCACCTTCTATGGCTAAAGGGAGAAATCAAAATAATCAAAATCAATCTCTTCTCAGCAGCCCCTGTGCGTTGTATCTCAGCTCACTGATGCCATGCCAGGCTCCCTCCAACAATGCCTCAGGTGCAAACAAAATTCTCAGAAATCCTTTCCTGGATTACTCAGAGACATTCATATTCATTAGGAGTTATCAGCACGCAAGCAAGGCTCACATTAATTAAATATCTTCAGCATTGGGGAATTGAGGAGTTTGGTCTTGTTTTGTTTAAGTTTGCTTATTTATTAAAAGTATTAACTTATTCTGACCTAACTTTCTCTGAAATTTTTCCTGGTTACAGAAGTACAGGCTTATAAGCACCATAGTTGAAAATGCATCCACAAAGATGCAGAAAGAGTAAAAGAAATGATGTAAACAAAAAGTCTGACCTCCATTTTTTAAAGCTTCTCTTGAGGCATCAAATGAGAAAAACACAGGGGAAATTCTTCCCCCTTGACTCTTTCCCAATAAATCTTTGTACCAAGAATGCTAATTAACTTTGCATCTAAATGAATCGCTTCCACTACCAAAATAATTTATATAAATATAAATGGATATTCCCATTCCTTTGGAAATCTGTTCACAATGTTAACTCTGTGATGGATACACTGGACCCCCTTACCCAAAGCAGCAGAAGTTCAACAGTCTCCAAATGAGGTAAAGGCCTCAGCATTTGCAGTTATATGTTGTGATTTTTGGGGTGTTGGGCACAGGGTCAGGAGCTGGACATGATGGTTGTAGTGGATCCTTTCCAATCAGCAAGTTTTGTGATTCTATGAGTCACATTCAGGTCAAAAACTCCTCCAGGAAACCCACAAAGGGGCAAAGTGACACAGTGAGCATCGATGCACATGAGCTTGGAACACTGATCATGCATTTGACACATGAATAGCAGTGATTTTTCCAAGACTCATTTGTCAGGGCACAAAGAAAGTTGTGGATACAAGGAGTCTCATAGCCTTCCCAGATTATGCAATTTGACTACAAGTCAACCATTTTATCCCGTAAATATGAGACTCTGAGAGAGCCTTCTTTGAGATTTCCCTGCCTGGCAGTGGGGCTGTGTGGTGGTGATCTCCTCTTGAGCTGGGACACCCTTCAAAGTTGTTCCTTGTGGCAGGGACATGTCTTTGGATAAGTCCAGTTCAAGCTCTTTCTCAGTTATAACTCAACTGCACGCTGGTGACTCTTGAGCTGGGATGACTCTCAAGGTTTGAGATTCTTTACTTGAGACTGAGAGATCCTTCCTTTCCCGAGGTGAAGAGACCCCTTATTTCCAGCAGACCCTCAGAAAGCTGCTGATAGCATGCGAAATCAGTGATAATAAAATCTATGTAGTTGATTCTTTTAGACATAAACCATTGTCCAAGTCTGAGACTGAGATTGGACCTAAGCTCCATTGGGAGTTTAGGAAATGATGGGGGGCCACTATGAACCTTGTGGCTCGACAGGCAGGTCTAACTTACCCTTTTGTACCTCTGGTCTCTATATAAATCATTCTAAATTGATTCTAACTCAATTTTCCTTTGTATATTTTATCCATGTAGTAAGTAATAGTGTGAACCTTGCCATAGAACTTTGTTAAGTCACACTTCGATAAATTTATATAAAAAACATTTTGCCAATATGTTTGGTGTTGATTCTCTGAGCGACCCTGAATCACTCATTCGTGACAAACACACCTGGCAGTTAACAGCACTGCTGTCAGGGCAGTGAATCTCCTTACAGATCTGCTGTAAAAAAGTGAATTCCCCTTCTTTAAAACCATAATTTTCACGAAGTTTCATTGCCTGTTGGTTTTTTTTTTTTTTTAAGCATTGTTCTTCTTTGTGGCTTTACACAATACCATTACCTAGATGGCCTGCAGGGTCCCATTTCAATAATAATCCTGCAGTGGCTGCACCTTGGCATTGATTTATGCTTGCATTTTTATAAGAAAGAAAACCTTTCTATCTCAACAGTTTCCTTGCTTACTGAAGGGCAGAAAATACAGCTAAATTATTTCAAAAAGCATGAAGCAATTTGTAACAGGTGGTATTTTACTGATATGAAACAACTGCTCTAATGGGGAATAAATTGCTAAAATATTAACCATTGTGCAACCTTCCATCACAAAGGAACCACTGCAGAAATCTTTTCCGCAGAAAAAGGCTCAAGCCTCCCTCATCAATGAGGTCACACCTCTGTCATTATAATCCCTCACCCCATGCAGCCTGAGCTCCTGGGAGGGCTGAGGATTTCAGACAAGGGCTGAGACTTAAAGGTGACAAAATGATACAGAAAAAGACTCCTCATGCTGAGGAGGAGACTTCCATAGCAGATGAAGGGAGATGAGTAGGAAAGAATAAACAGGTCTCAGTCCCAAAAGGAATAGCAGAAGATTTGGACCATGGAAAATCACTGCTTTTTCCCTACTCTTTTTTCACTCATACCTATTTCTGCTGCTCCTATACTAACATCACATGACACTTTACTCTAAGCCACGAGAGTTACAGATGTTTTATACATATATTCATAATGAGGTGGAATTTTTATTAAACTTGTCTGTGGAAGCTATTGTGGAGCCTGAATTTTATTTACTACAATATAATAAATTCCCGAAGCAGTGGTGACACCATGGTAACAATATTGCTAATGTAATTATTCCTGCCTCTAAAATAGAGTCAAGTCTTTGTCACATGTAGAACTGCTATACAATAATTGAATACAGTTAGGTTTCCTTTCTTCTAAGCAGGAGGTGAGGAACTGAAAATACACTTCTCCATGGTAATTTGGATCAGTAATTATTTGCAGAAATCAATGGGAGGAATTACCCATTCACACCCATATTCTTCTGTTTGGTTGTTTTCCCTGAAATAACTAACACTGAATGGAGAGGTTTTGAATGAGGCATCCTAGCAGTTCAGGAGTGGCATGGCTTGTTCAGGTGTGTGCACACACTTTGGGAACTGTAGCTTCTGTGAATACAAATTTTCACAGCACCAATCAAACAAAACCTTTTTTAAAGTTTACATTTTAACACTGCGTGGCAAATTTCTAGACTATAACAAGACAGAAGGACAATCTTATTCATATACTGCAATGAAGGGTAATTCCTTAGCTACACTGCCAAGATCAACCTTCACATGGAAATAATTAATAAAATTTTATATAAAATTCTTATCAGTACTGGGAGAAATGCGCAGATGAGGAAGATCCATGAAATGTCACAAAAAATAAGATTATCTCTAAAATAACAAATACCAACACAATATTTAGAAGTAAGTGGTGATTTTTTTCCTGGCCTCATTATATCAGTTGAACACATATCTCTGCTCCTGTGATATAAAAGAGGCATGAAAAAATGGGCGCATGAGCCCCTCAAGAAATATGATCTTTAGAAGCATGCATTTGCATATGCAGCTACTAAATAAAGGCTGGAGCTGCTGTGCTGGGATATACATTGATGTGGCTCACTTGAAACTGATTAAACTCCACTACAATCTGCACCAGAAGATACACCTCTCTCATGCATATTGCTAATGAGAAGAGAGAAGTCTTTCTAAAATTACCCGTGCTAAAATTCAGTTTCCTCATTTAGTTTCTCCTGCACAGAAAGAAGTTATTTGATGGAGTGGAATGGAAAATCTTATGGAAAAGGGGCTGCCTGTGGATTTCATAATGTTCTGTGCGCATTCACTGAACTTAGACTTTGGCCTTGGAAATAGTAGGAAAACAAGAATATTTTAAGGACTGTGATTAGAGGGAAAAGCTGTATTGCATGTGGCAGTATCTTAGTCCCTTGAGTGTGGCAAAAGAATTGTGTGCCTTTTAGAAGGTGTATTCAGTGATCACCTTTGTCCACATCCTTCTTAAAAACTACTGAGCATTTGGCAAACCCATGGAAAAATGGTCTGGAAACACCTGAAGGGAGGCAATAAAGGGACCTCTATCAAAGGAGACTATTTTTTCCAAATGCCCATTGCAGTCAACAGCATTACTTGCAAGCTTAATATTAAACATGTGCTAAAGTGCTTTGCTGGACAGAGGCCAGATTGCCCAATGCTTTACAAAACTGAGATTTAACCAAAGCTTCACTGGGGTCTGGCTGTCCTTCAGCATGGTCCTCTTGGCCTTATCTCACAGTGGGTCTCTAGGAACCAAATGCAGACCTGCTTCTCATTTATGTTGGTTCAGAAATGACCCAAACTCTTTGCTGTTGTGATCATGGATCCTCTAGAAATTCGTACAACAAATAGATGTAAGTAATGCGTTTGTTAAGACAGTGTTAATTTGGAGCTACTTCAGCTTCTAATTCAGTTGTGAGACATTGCAGAGGCTGCACAGCAGATGCAGTTGTGGGGCACTGCAGCTCCCTCTGCAATGTGTTCGTTGGGTTGGGATCCTATTTCAAAAGGAGGAGGCAATTGGAGCCAAAAGCTCCCTGTAGGCAGACAATGCAAATGGTGAGCACTGAAGTTCTTCCAGGCCTGCCAGCAGAAATCTCCATCTTTGAATCCAGATTAGCAGTGTTTCTTGAGCCTAGCAGGTCTCTATTTCTCACAATAAATGAACACATCCCCATTTTCACTTTTTGAAACACATCATGTAATGTCCATCATCCTGTCTTTCACTTCATGGCCAGCCTGGGCTGTAGGAAGCTTCCAGTAAATGTCTTTCATGAAATGACCCCAAAGACAGGGTCAAAGCAATGTCTGCTCCATCCTCCTGCAGAGTCAGCAAAGGATGCCAGTCCCTGGGGCAGAGAGCAGCACTCAAGGCCAACAGGGAGAAATAAACACTCAGCAGCAGAACATTGGCCTGGGGCTGACAAGCCTGGGGTGCTCCTGAGTTTTGTTTCATGTGAAACATGCAAAAGGTGCTGAGCACTGACAATCATCCCAGGACTTTCCTTTTTCAGACAGATATGCTAATTGCCAAGATGAGTTTTTGTTAACACTCTTCAATCCTTTGTTTTTTCAGTGCCCAAGCGAATAGAGGCACTGGAATACTTTCATTCAGATCACAGCTGATGAACTGCAGCAAGGCTGCAGTAGAGGTGATATTAAGCATGATTTCCTGTACCCAGCCCGAAGATAAAATTTCAGGAGTTCAAGTGCAGGTGAAGGGAAATGAGTCCCTTACACAACACTTCATACTGAGAAAAAAGAAGGGTTAAATAAAAGCTTGTTTTCAGCTGAAATTAAAAACAAGTTATTGTTTCTTACCTTAAAACCCTGTCCTTTTATTTCCAACCCTATTGCTGGGGTGATTAGACAAGGGCTGTCTGATGACAAAGATAAGGATAGATGTGATGACTGGTCTATAGGGTCATACATACTTTATTGTCAGGCTGGGTGCTGTGTGAAGTCAATAAACCTCATAGCTATTGATCATGCTGGAAAAGGAAATTAATGCAGACACGTCCTGCTTTTGCAATATCATAGGTATGTCTGCACATCATCACCTGACAGCCTCGAGCTGTTTGTTCTTGTCTGAGTTGGATGGGAGGCAGCCATCCAAAATCTCAATAAATAATAAAAATCAGTGATTACCTTTGCGAAATTTCAGAGTCATAATCAAAATGTTGAGAGAGCCAGCTGGGAAGTGACTTAAAGGATCTTTTTTGTTCAATATGGCATATTAATTGGAGTTGGAATAAGCACAGTTAGAAGGGCTTCAGCCCTAGCTGTCCATCTGAGCTCTGCTTCAAAATATCTCCAGAGCACCCTAAGTTCATTAATTCATATTCATTCTGGTCATAATTATAAATCATAGCAGTATCCCACTCCTACCAAGTCTCACACAGATCAGTGGTTTTATTCACAAGCAGATTTATAGATATCAAAGTCAGCTGGGGGCATAAAGTTTGCGAGTCTCTTCCTTTACTTTCCTCAGGGTTCTTTTATTAAAAATATTACAGCTATTATAATAAAGTTCCCTGCTGTTTTCACACTTTGGTGCACTCTTCCAGTAATCCATCACCAGCTATGTCAGGGAAAAACCCAGAAAATTTAATCAGGTTGAACTAGTTTGTTTTTCAAAGGAAGAAATCTTCCCTGGACTACAGTGCAGTATGAATTTTCTAGCCCTAGCAGACAGACAGAATGATATTTGAGTCACAGTGAGAAATGGAGTTGTATGGTTGGATGAAAGCAGTAAAAACAATCAAGTACCTTGCTGAGCATGTGGGGCTGCTACTCTGCTGGCTCCAACTCTCCAGGAATTACTGTCAGTTTTGCTGCCTCAAATGAAGGAAGACACTTTGGAAAACCACTGAGCAGAAAAGTCTCAACTCTGCATAGAGTTCTGAACTTCTTTGGTAGGTAATTTAGGCCAAAAAAAATTATTCTTCCAATCTTTTGCTCTACTAGCTTGCAGTTTCTGGCTGGTATCACACAATCTGCACAGAATCAGCATATACACACCCAGGCCAAACCGAAAACATCCCATGGTTGTACCCGTGCTTGGTGTTTCTCTTGATGATGCTTACAGCAGTGGAGATGGGATTAGTAAAGCCAGCAGTGACAAAGGACACAGTTACTGCTCTTTGCAATCTCCCTGCTGCCACAAGGCAGGAATCATGATCCCTTTTATCTGCTTTCACAGCCCTGACAAGTGTCAGGCCTGCAGTGGTTCTCTGCAGATGGGTACTTGTCCCACAGCCTGTCCTGCCCTTGGGTGACCAGGCATTTGTCAGAGATAGGAAATGCAAGCCATCAGGATCTGCCTTTCTTGGAGCAGGGAACCTGCTTCCCAGTGCTGCCTGTGGCTTCATGAAGTGCTGCAGACAGGGGAGTTGGGCAGGAGTCATCATGTGCCAATAATTCTCATTTACAGCCTTTGTAGCAAGCTTTAATCTTTTCTAAACAGCTCTCTATGGCTCCAAAGGGACACATCTGAATAGCCCTAATAGGTTGTCATCATTTCACTAATGGGGGTTTATTGCCTGACTTATGGACAGACCTAATTCCACTTCTCATCACTGCCCTCCAGAAAGTGGAGGGCTGCTTCATCTTTCCCCCTGGCCATGTCCATCTGCCAAGATGCATCATTATGCTCACCTTAGGAAGGACTTCAGATGGGGAACTCAATTCCCTTCCACAGTTTAACTGAGCAGAGGACTTCGACCTTCAAAGCTTTTAGTGGAGATGGGTGGGAGGAGAATTAAAATCTGTCCATGACCAGATCCATGCAGTATTTATATTATTTGCTTCAGTACCACTCCAGAACCAACTGAAAGCCATCTGCAATGTGATGTCCAGCCTCTCATTAGGAGCAGACATGCAGTGCCAGGAGGCACAATGAGAGGATAAAGCTCTTTTTAAAAGCATGCTGGGTGGCTGCTGTAGGGAGACTCCACAGACAGAGAGTGGACTGGGCTCTTGAGCAAGTCTCCCTTGAAAATGGGCTCCCTGTTCCCTGTAGGTCACCAACAGCTGGAAATCTTTCACTGGCATCACAGCTAGGAATTGTTGTGTCTGTGGCTATTTGCTATTTTTAAAGAGCCTTCCATAGAAAGAGATGCCAACACTTTCTGGCATTAGGGAACAGAAATATTTTCAAGCTCCAGCTGCCAAAACCTCCCCTCAGGGCTCCAGGAGAGCACATCTGCTGCCAGATGACTTAGGGCTGTGGCTATTACTGGACCAGTGAAGACACCCCCTTGCCTCAGATCTCTTCCTTGCTACCTCTCCAACTACTGCAAAAGAGGTTTTATCCCATTTCTGTGTAGATGCTTTGAGGAAGGTGTTGGAAGGTTGAGGATCAGGGTTCTGGTTTCTATTGGTAAAGATATAGATGAGACAGGATGCTCTGCCTGGAATGGGTTAAAAAAACTCAAAAAATGCCCTAGTTTGTAAGGCTGTCAGTGCTGAACTGAGGAGGCAGCATGCTGCTTTGGTGTTGAATTATGCCAAGACCAGTGTGACTCATCAATCTCAAAGTTAAACTTCCTGATAGTGAGGCAAAGATGTGGCAGATATAGTAAACTTTCCTTATCTAAAAATGCTGAGCTGACACAGCTGGCCTGGAGACATGTGACTGGCAGTCAAACACTTTAGACTATAAAAGTCCAGTCCCACCTTCAAACAGCAGGTTCTTCTAACAAACCCTTCTTGGAGTGTGTGTGGAGATTCTCCCTTGGGTGGGGACACCTCTCAAGGTTACTGCTTGAGACTGAGTAAATGAGATTTGCCCACAGTCATTGGTTTGCGTGAGAAACATCAATCTCAACTTAATAATTGGGGTTTTTTGCTAGCTTTAATACAATTGCTCTGATACATACACTATATTACACCAGTAATTTTAGCTTCTATACTGAGTAGCAAATAATCCTGATTAAGATATTTTAACTGATCATTTATCATAATAAATCATTCCTTTTTCTAAAAATATCTCTGGTTTGCCATCCTTAACCACGAAGGACAAACCTGTACAAAACTTTGATCACGCCTCTTTAATGTGTTAGATTTAAACCATTGGCAAAGTTTGGGACTCAGATTGGATCCAGGAACACCCAGAGAGAGTTCCAAGAGGCATTTAGAAAGCAAGGGAGGACCTTTCCATACCTCATGACTCAACAGGAGGGCTTCCCTAATAAACTTTGAAGCTCCCACTCCACCCACAACTGGATAGGCACAGCAAAACCCAGCTTAGTCCCCAGAACAAATTTTTGATTGCTCTTTACTTTAGAGAATGCGACTTATTCCTCAAACAAAAGCTGGAACTACATTGCATTTCTAGTTCAGAAAAGAGAAAAGGTGAGGACACTGCAAACATTAGTAAATGGAAAGGCTGTGGGTGTTTGTCACTGTTTCAGTGGCAGCACACTTCTCAGCAGGCACTAACTGACCCAGTTTTTCAGCATCATGTGACAGACTAAATTACCCTGAAAAGAGTGCCCTGGCCTCACACCTTCTGCTGGAAGAGAAGTCCTACATCAAGCCCACATCCTGGCCTCAGTTCACCAGGGGCTCTTACAAAAGCACAAACATATTAATGTTAAACAATGCTAATGCACATGTTAACCCAGCAGCAGGGATCAGCTCTTGGAAAGTGAATCCAGAGCACGAGCTGTAATTACCAAGTCTTGCCTATGCCTCTGATTATGAGGCTCAAGCCATTCTCCTGGCTTCCACCGGTAATTTTCCCCCAGGTTTCCCAGCTCTGTCTTTTGCAGCAAAATTGTGATAGCTTCTATCCTGTGGCAGAGGCAGGGGAGCTGGCTTGGGGAAGCTGCAGTTACCCTGCATCCACCCTTATGAGCTGAAATTGGTTTTGCTCCCAGTTCCACAACCCCGTAGTTTTAGTTCACTGGTGTCATGTTTTTCTACTCTGTGTGCTGTGGAGTGTTGTGTTTGATTGATGGAAAAGTGCATCTATTTTGTTTAATAGCACATCCACATAACACATGTATCAGTAAAGAATGCAATTTCACCATAAAATCTATGTGTTTCATTATGTGCTCTGTATGATCTATATATTCTATCACGAAATGTTGCCCTCTGTTTGCTACTTTATGTTACATTTCTCAGGAGGTTATCTTGACTTTCATGTGGCTTCTATACTAGATTTTTTTTTTATGTCCACATAACCTTTTAAGATATACATGGGTTTTGTTACAGGTACAAAAAGAGTTAGGTTCACATATTGCAGCTTTTATTAGTGCTCACAGAGAGGTCTCATTACCCTGAAAAAAACAATAATACCTGCTTTAAGGCAAGACTTTATCTTTTCAATGGCTGTAGATGTTCCTATTGTCTGCAGGGTAATTTTTTTTCCTTTTGGTACGAAAACAGGAAATGTGCAGTGAAAAACTGGCCTGTTCTTTATTGACTTCACACATCCTTTTTCAAATAATTTCAGGGTAGGTAAACCATTGCAAAGGCAGACTTCACATCGATAGTGGGAGCAGCATGTCAGACAGACAGCAGTCCTGAGACTTTGCTTCCGAAAAATCAATTCTGGTCCATTGGAGTCAAGAGCCTACAAAGGGATAAATGAGGGAAGCAACTGACCTATTTTCTTAGCACAACTTTTCTAACATGACTAATTAATTGGCTCGTGGACACCCCTTGAAATCACAGTCCTTTGTTTTCCTTCACCTTGTCCCAGTTTCAGACTGTTACACCACCACCACCAAAGCCACAGCAGCTGAAATGGGAGCAAGGAAGTGCTGAACAGTTGATGCCAACTCCACAACACAGGCTTGAATCTCTCTGCCAAGGAGAGACACGATTTCCTTGGCACTGTAAAAAGGTGTGACCAAACCTGATTTCTTCAGCAGGCTGCTCTGGGCATTGAGTAGCTCCTTGCATTGGGTACGGAAAGGTGATTCCCACACATAACCTGTGTGATTGTGGACAGACCCTTTTTACAAAGAGCTCGTCAGAGACGTTTCTGTCTCTCATGACTCCATGAGATTTCATGGAGCAAAAGCATTCTGGCCAGAGTGGAGTTGCAATGTGGGAAGCTGGCAAGGTGTTTGAAACCATGATGTGTACACATTGTGTATGTTATTTCCATCCGGGTAATTGGAGTTTTCCTTCTTATCTGAGATGAGAGCCCCACCATGATCTTAAATCAGCCACTTTGCTCACTTTGTAGTTACCAGAAAGAGGAATGTATCCAGGGGGCAATCCAGGCCTAATGCAGGGTTAATTTCCTCCTGGAACTGTCTCAGCAGGGAGCAGACCTCAATGGCATTTAGTAAATGTCATTATTCAAGTGAAATTATTCTGATCCACTTTCCTCCAAGTCAAACATGGACCATGGGGTAGAAATAATGACCCAGAACAGAAGTTTTTGGTTTATGTCTTGTCAGCAGAGAGTGGAATCTGTGTTATCTAACATAGGCACCTACATTGTACCTGGATTTTAGGTATCAGTTAGACTGTTCTTCTAATTTAAGTGTCCATACACAGTTGATGAAGGGAAACCAAGACCTCTGGAATCATAAAAAAAAAAGATTGGCTCTTTGATCTCTGTCTCTCCCTTTCCTAGGATTCCTAGCCCATGCAGATTTTCTCTTAGGGCAACATGATCAGGCTCAGAGTGATCTGAGCTCTGTTGTGCAATGTCTAATGACTGAAGCCAGACTAAAGAGGTAGGCACAACATGTTTGATTCCCATCTGTCCAAAATATTTATCCTGTGACTTTCAGCAAGTCTTTTTCATTCCTTCTGCATCCCAGTCCCCTGCTATAGTAGAAACTATATTTCTCAAACTCAGAGGATTGGTTTTGGGTAGAAGAAGCAATATTTGTAAGATGTTCAAGCATAATGCTGAGAAGATCCACAAAGGTTATATGAGAAGTTCCCTATTTCCAGTGCAAGGGAATTGTGGGTTTAATTTTCAGTTGAGGCATAAAAACACTGAATTTCATACTCTGAATAAAGAAGATGTGAAGAAATTCAAAACTGCTACACTGCACACTGAGAGCACATTTTTTAAAAAGATAGTGAGAGTGCATATGTGAAAAGGGGCAGAGTTTGGATTAACCAAGTTATCCTCACTTTGCCATTTATTAACTCCTGGGCTTGGGGTTAAGCTTGCCTGCCCTGGTAAGTGGAAGAGCTTTGCCAGGAATGTTAATAAGAAACATCATTCATTTTTCTCTTTATTTGCATGCAACTTCTACTGATATTTATTGGACTCAACGAAACAAATACGGGGAGGGAATGAGGAAGAGAAAGATGAAGGGGAAAGGGAAAGGGCAAGAGAAGAAGAAAGAGAAGGGGAAGGAATTCTGGTATTCAAATATTAACTTTCAGTCATGGAATTTAAAAACAACTGTATTTGCAGTGCCCTTGGCACAAACAGAGCCTGGCACCCCTGAACTTCCCTTGCCTTTTGCCTGGTACTCTCCCTGCACAACCATGGAAACATTCTTACTCTTCCAAGATGTTTCATGTTTGTTTCATAGGAATCATCTACTAGAGAAGATGGAGAATTAGAACAAAGCCCTTAGGATTAAGAACAGCATTCACATCTCCAGGATGATGCTTCCCCCCAGAAAGAGTTCAGCCCTTAAAAACATTCATAACCAAAACACTACCAGCAGTTGAAAGTTCATATTGCTGAAAATGCCTTTTGTACAAAATTCCTATCATGTATTTACAAAACCTCTGCCCCTGCTAGATAATAGCAGATTACAAATTACAAATGAATGCAGCTGTATTTCATTATTAATTGTTACATGTTCCCAAGCTGTTCAGTCTCATGGTCTGCTGATCATGCCTGACCCACAAATGGAACTCTGCAGCACAATAAAATTTCACACACTCTCGGTGTCCTTTCTAATTAGTGGATGAGTCATGCCCTATATCTGCAGAGCAGAACTGCACTTCCTTTTCTGAGAGCATCTATAGATCGTTGTGCAGATGTCAATTCAGGCTGCATTGCACAACACAGGTTCAGGAAGGATCAGCAGATTGGGAGCTAAGTTTTATGCCAAAGCTGCCGGTACCTCCACAAGTCTGGGTTTGGAGTTGAATCCTTCAAAATCTGCTTTAGGATTTGATTTTATTTAGTAGTATTTGCTACTCTTGGGAGGCTGACTCTGTGCTTGTCCTTTTGCTTGTGTGTGACAGCAAAGCATCCTTGAGCTGGAAGGTGGTGCAGGGAGCTGTTTGGGGGTGCTGTGCAGACATCATCACAAAATGGGCTGTGATGTACAAATGTTACCCCAGCTAAAGGGCTCTCTGCTGCCAGCCAGGCTCACTCTGTGACTCAGAGGCTCACTGCCAAACAGTTCCACTGTTCAGGAAAAAGAATAGGCTAGTTTAAACGAGGTCATTAAGTCACTTGGCCAAATTCCTACCCCAGGCATTTATCCTATATGTCTCCTCCAATTCCACAGCACAATTGTTAATTGAAAGCTGGATTTGCCTGAGAGTAATGCAGATCTCACTATGCCAAGCTCTCTGAACCACCAGGGGACTTGTAAATCTCAAATGCTGATGGAGGCCAAAGTGACCCTTTTCCCATACCCTGGGGAATTGTCTCAATGCTCATGGCATAGACTTAGCTCCCTGGACAACATAATGCATAGGAAGTCAGGGATCTCCCCCTAAATTACTCCAGCAAAAGCCAAACTGTCTGCTGTAGCAAAACCTTGCAGCTGGATTTCACCTGATAACTGGTGAGAAGGGCTGATGTGTGTCTGACCAGCTGGCTGCCCTTCCTTCCTCTGCCGCTGCTGAATCGCCCTCTCAGCCTGCCTGTGGCTTGGAGGAGAGAGGCAAGGCCACAGCAGAAAGGGAAGATAGCCCCAGGTGATGGATTTACTCCAGCTTTATCTGAATTGCTGCACAACAGAAGCTAAATTTTCCAAGTTTTCACAGGAAAGGGACAGTTCTTGAGAGTAACATCAGCTGAACACAAACACCACCACTCCACTGGTAACAGAATTTTGCTGCTGGCCACTCCCCAAACCCCAAGCTCTGGGAGAGCTCGTGAACCACCTTCTTCTGGGCAGAGGTCTAGGATCACCTAATGGCTTCATTTTTTTGGCCAAATGGATGGCCTGCCCACTGCAAAACCTTCATGCAACTTCAAAGAGCTCAGCTGTTTTTCTGTGAAGTTACTTGACTCTGCTATCCCCGGATCACCCCACGGACATAATTATCACAGAAATACACACACTGGCATACTGAGGGTATGCAAAGAGAGATGGAAATTAGGCTGTCTAGGATTTTAATGGCACCAGCATAAATTAAAATGTTATTTTTCTATCAGTCCTTTTCTTTCTGCATTATTTTTTCTATTAGATCTCTTCTAAAATTACATCTTAATTTAGTTGTGTTTCTCTCAGTTCAGTAAATTTCCCTGGTGGAATTACTATTCTCATTATTATCAGCAAGTGGAGGCTGAAAGAATGAGAATGAAAGGAAAATATACACAATGCATGCATGAGACTGAGGTGAGCTCTCACACAAGGTTACCAAGTACTGTCCTCACAATGATGGGACACGAATAGAATCACAGAATGGATTGGGTTGGAAGAGACATTAAAAAACATGTAGTTCCAACCCCCCCGCCATGGGCAGGGACACTTTCCACTAGACCAGGTTGCACAAAGCCCCATCCAGCCTGGCCTTGAACACAAAGAGAGCACAAAACTCAGAGTATCCTGTAGGCTCTGCAGTTTCTGTGCATGTTGGCTGGACAGGTGGGACAGCAAGGTATGGGAATCTTGCTGTGGAAGGACAAAATTTGGGGTCTCCACTCATCTGAGTCACTGTCTACCCTTGCTCTTCTCATCTCCGAAGCCCCTGAGAATGGCCTGATTCATATAAATATAAATAAATGCCTTAGAAAGTCATCTTTGCATGACTTAGAGTTACATACAAGGAGTGACCCACATCAGTGCAGTCCACATCTTCTGCCAGTGAGAGATTCCAATGGGGATTTTCTTAACATCATCAGGGGAAAAAAAAAGGAAAATTCACAAATGTTTTCACATGACATGGACGAAAATTCTTTACCAAGACACCCACAGAGAATGACTACCCATTTTCTCAGTCTCACACAATTACAATTTCCTTGGTGCTATCACAGGGAAACAGCTGGTTCCCATAATGAAGAGGGACAGACAGTGCAAAACTAGAGTTAATTACACTATGGTAGATTTAGGGCTGCAGTGATTCAGATCTTCTAAATTTAAATAGGCAGTTCTCAAAATACATGCCTGGAAGAAATCACCTCTTGATGCTTCTGACAGGTAGAAAAACTCCAACCAAACCCTGCTGTCCTAACACCCCGCTCATAAATTAGGTGCACCAGGTCACCAGGTTCAGCACGGAGGAGCTCTGGAGCATGGATAATCGCCCCAACTAATGCCAATACTTATGTTTTAATTTCTCAATAAATTCTACAAAGATTGGGGAAATGTGCAGAATTTGGTATAAATTTGGAAGATTCTTTCATAAATACCTTAATAAAATAAATTGGAATTCACTCCCCAATGCCACAGGACAGAACCAGTAGCCACAGCTACTATCAATTTCTGATAATTGGCAGCAGTTAATGAGGCAAGTCCATTAATAAGTCCATTATTTCCCACTTCAAAATTTTTGTCCAGCATCAAAGGGATGAAAAAAATAGCTCAGGTACTTCTCTCTGCCCTAAAGGACCTTCTACTCTCAGTCCTGGTTGAAGGAGGGATTTTGTGTAGGGAAGGCTTGCATGGAGCCACTGCTGCAGTTGCAAATCAATCAGACTCCTATCTAAAGGCTAAAGGGGGTTGAAATTAATTTCCCTTTTTGAGAAGAGGTTGACACAAGTCCCTCATTTTTCTAATGAAATAATAACTCTGCCACCTCCCGCCAGGAGCTGTGAGGCATAATAGGCATTTTAAGGTACTTAGTTATTCTGGCAGCCAGCACCATCTGTATACGAGAAATCAGCACCACATGGACCCCTCCAGGAGGAGAAAGAGGAGCCTCATTTCACAGAAGCAGAGACCTACGGGACAATAGAGGCTGAAGGACCCCATGAAGTCCCTGGGTCCCTGTACAACGTGGGGTAGCTCCCTAATCAGATCATGTTGCTCAGGGCTGTGAGCTTTGAAAGCCTCCAAGAACTTTCTCCCATCCACCATGAGATCACTGCACCTCGGACGAGGGTCTGGCTTCAGCTTCCATATCAGCTCCTCCAAGTGTCAGAAAGCTGCTGTTACACCCTTGCTTTTCTCTTCCAAGTTAACCAAGACCAGTTCCCTTTGCCTCTCTATATCCTCGCCACCCCACTGTCCATTTGGCTTGCTCCATCTTAGTAATAAATGCTTTTCTTGGTGGGTTCCCAGACCCAGCCCAGACACCACACTTCAGACCTACCATACAATTCTGTGCTTGAGCTTCTGAGTATATTAGCTATATATGTGTCTATTTTAATCTTCTTAAGGCACGTAATTTGGACACCTGGCTTTACAGATGGTCAGACAGTAAAAATATAAAAATATTCTTGGTACATCTGTTTAAACATTTGCAAAATGGCATCTCCTTAAAATTTAGAGTCTATGCAGTTAATTGCTAATATCCCAAAGGTATAATAATTTCCAAAGGCTCCAGACAGTCAGGGGTGCTGCTTTCTTTGTGCTGCACTTCCCTGCAGGAGAAAACTAAGTTGTCTCAAAGAGATCAGCCCAGGGAGTTTGCAAACTGGGCTACACAAAGTGCAAGAGAAGGCACAAAGTAGGGAAATGGAATATGTTGTTCCCAGAAATTGTCAGACTCAAATCTGTGAGTCTTATTTCTGAAGATCCAGAAATAGGACTCACTGATCACACTTCTATAGGCCTCCCCTTTTCCTTTTGCCCATCTACAAGGGTTAATTGGGTCATCAGGAATGACACTCACAGAAGGCCCCTGAAGGCTTCAGCTTTTGCAAGAATTATGAAACATGAAGTGGCCAATTTCTGGTTTAATTCATTTTCATTCTCTCCCTCATGTATATTTCTGCTGTGGATTCCTTCCCAGTACTGTGTTTGTGCAAGGGCCAATGCTGAACACCATAATGCTACCCTAAAATCCTGTATTTTGAAGTTAATGGGGAAAACATATTCCTGGATTAATTTTATACACATAAATAAAGGCAACGTTGCCGACCTTCAAAATGATGCTTTCCTATTGGCACAGCAGACTGTGAGGCTGAAAGGGATTTCAGAATTCAACAGGAAAGTATTAGCACCAAAAGCCACCAAGTAGATGTTTGGCTTATAGGAACTGCTTATAGGAACACAGGACAGAGGGAACCCACGAGCTGAAGGCAGAGGTTGCTCTGATGGGCAGTGGTGCCACATAATCTCATTCAAAGGTTTGAAATTGTTCTCTGTCTTCCTTTGTTAGCTCTGCATTTGGTAACCAACTTAGGTGGGGGAGAGAAGAGTGCAGAAGCCAGAGCCCCACCTGGGATCACTGTGTATCAATAGCAGGACTGTGCAGCTCTCTCCTGTGCCTGTCTATAGGATAAACCAGTTAGTTGTCCCTTGACATATTCAAGGAGCCTGCTATTTACAGCACAGTAGTCCCCCCATCCCCTCTTCACATAATCTCTTCATCCCCTGAGGAAATCTGACATATTTAATCTAAATACATGCTTTTCCATACAGGGGAGTGTTCAAATGCACATGGCTACTCAGATGTATATGGTCTGCTGGTGTTTCAAGTGTGTGAGTTAATAATTTTCCTGTCATTCATTCTCCTTCCACACAGGTCCCACCCACTGTAGCTGCTGCTGCCCCTCCATGGTGAACTGTCCTGTCTCCTTGTACCAGGAGCCCAGCAGTAATTAGAAAATCAGCTTTAAACAGTGGCAGCTCTTAAAAACAAGTGTCAGGTTGGGAGAGACCTGCTCAGCCTGGTGTATTTTAATAACCCTTTCTCCTACCCATGGCACCTGCTATTGAATTTCAACCAGTTTAATGAGAAGGCAAACCACAGGCAGAATGAGTAGGGACCAGAGAAACAAATCTCTTTAATATATAAAATAAAGCTTTTGATATTGTGATGCCAAATGGATTATCCAGGAGAATGTGCTGAAAGGAAACAAGCATCTCCCCATTCAATATTTATATATCCCTAGATAACAGCCTTCATTGAGATGCATTTGTCAGAGTTACAGTACTGAGCATCCTTTTATGGTTAGTTTCTCAATTTTATGCCTAACAATAAATGGCAGCAATGCTTTCTATTAGAAATAGAACAACAGCTGGATTTGGCATGAAGTTCAAAACCTGATTCCAAAAATGGCAGCAATTTATGAAGCTCTGACAAAAATACATAAATGCAATAAGAAAATATTGATTCTTCTGACTTCCGCTTCACAGATTTGACACGTGCACTTATGGCCCAATATAAATGAATTATAACAACAGTGAGAATGATTCATTTCCTTAAGTCCTTTCAGACTTCATCTTTGAAACTCTGCTTGGCGTTTTCTTACCTCCATTACTGTTCAAATTCCCTCACATTAATCTTTCTTTTAATACTGTTGGTTATGTTGCAACATCTCCAGAGGTTGCAGCAGCTTAAGGCTTCGCTGTAAAAAAATGGGACCTATTTGTTCTGTTGCCAACAGACACAATCCCAAACTGAAGAGTTAATGACCTCATAACAGGTGAGACAGAAGGAGTCAAACATACACAGCATGAGAATATCTCCTATTGTCTGTTGTGTTCTGCTTTAGTCCCTCATTTCTCTCTTTTATTCATCCTTCCATGGATGGATGGGATGTCTTCCCACTGTCTGTGTACAAGATCTGTATCAGCTCAGTTCAGACCTTATCTTAAAGCAGAGCTTTTTGGGAAGCTCCTCACTGCCAGCTCACCAGAGGGAGATTTCACCCTGGCAGAAGCATCGTCACTGGCGTCTTAAATTTGGACCCAGAGAATCCACCCCAGGCACAGCTCATGAGGGCTGGCGCCAATCTCAGCATCACAACTTCACCTAGACATTTGTTTTCTCCTCAAATAAGATGTGAGATAATACTGACCAGAGCTGCTGATAAGAATCTTTGCTTCTTGTACCAACAGTTTGCTTTGAACTAAACTTTTGGAGTTAGAGGAATTTGCATTATTTTTCCAGTGAGGTTTAGAACACTTTACCCTGAGTGTGAACTTCTGATCACTTAAAGAAAGAAGAGTTTCCACAGTTCTCCAGATCAAAGGAGGAAACTTTTGTGAATGTATGCACAGAAGCCAAATCCAGGAGATACAGTTTAAAGTCCTTGTCTTCATATTTATGTGGTTGGTTTTTTTTTTTTAATCCTCATAATTCTTGGCCTCTGATGTTTTTCTAAGGACATGCTGTTACAGCATGAGAGTTCAGATTCTTGGTCTGGAAATCAAAAGAACTTTGGAAAAACTGGGATTTGCCATGACTTGTGTTGAGTTGGAGACTTCACAACAACAAGGCACATTGGATGTTCTTGATCAGTGCTGAGACTGGGGAAGTCCATAGACATTCCCAGGGGAATTAATTAAAAACAGGCCAAGGAGCCCTTTTCCAACCACAGTTAAAGAGTTTAGAAAAAAGTCTTGTCTTTTTTAACTAGAAATTATACTCTTAAAACTTACATTTTATTAACAAGTCTTTCAAATACTGGAAAATTAGCATAAAAGAATGAGTAAATTAAATGCCTAAGACAAGAAAAGACTTTTAGGATTTTTTTTTTTTAAACTACCAAAATCCAATATGCTGAACACAAACATTGCCACCAGGCTCGGGATTTCTGCCTTATTTTAATGTGTGATTCCATTAATTATCTTTCATACACCTCGGGGGGGATATTGCTCAGAAGAAGCCTTTGATGGAATGACATTATGTCCCTACTTTTTAAATAAATGTTGAAAAAAGTTTCTGATATGCTTTAGAGATCGCTGAGTCACTCTCCAAAATCAAAGTACTTTCTTAATACGTGAAGATGCAAAAAAGGGGCAATTTTTTGATGGCAAGCATGACAAAAGTAGTTCCAGATTTCTTTATATGCATGTAGGGAAGTGAACTGGGAGAAAAATCTTGGTTACTTTCTTTATTGTGAATTACCTTGATCTACTGCAGAATGTCACTGCTGAGCCAGAGGTGACAACTGCAGCTCATCTTGTCCTCTTTGCTGATGTTTTCTCACTGCTCCCTGTTCCCAGGAAAGGGAGGAGAAAACAGGAGCCCAGCTTTGCATGAAACTGCTGGGTGTCTTTGGATTCATGCAAAGTTGTCCTCATCCATTTCAGAGCCAGTCCATTGATTCCATGCAGTGCCTGGGTACTGCTTGTAAAGTGCATTGAGCTCCTCCAGCTCAGAAACTACTTCTGGAGTGCATGAAATTATTGCATTGACTTTTGAGGGCAGATGACTGTGAAAATCTATGGTTTAAAGTATGATTTTAGAAAGGCAGAGAGAGAGAACAACAAGCATCTGACAGCTAAGTTAATCATACAACTCACAGCAACAGGGGGGTTTTTTAATGCATCAGGTCTTTGTGGATATTTCTGATGGATCAGTCTACTCATTGGTATTCTGGAGGGGCTCTACACAAATTCAACTCATATTTCTTCCATTAACACGTTTTTTTCAGCAACTTCTTTGCATGTCTGACGTATTATGAATATATTGTGGAATCAAAAATGTATCAGGGGTGAGACATACACTTCTGACACTTGCCATATAAACTAAAGATATTTTACTCACATAGGAATCCCAGCATCCTTTTGAGAAATGTCACTCATAAGAAAAGAGAACCTTTTACCTTCCCTACCAAGCCTTTTAAATATCAAATACAGCACTTAAACATGTAATTAATTTCCTCTCAGTGCCAGTAGGTCATATAATGCTTCTTTTCATTAGAAAAATGTATTATTTTGCTATACTAATGAGGTTTGCAGTGCTGCAAATATGAACACAATAAAATCTTGTTTCCATTCAGTTCCATTTCCATATCACCACTTTCTACAGAGCTGAACCCCAGGAAGACTATAGACTTTTTCTCTATCAATTTTTATGGGGAAATAAAGGTTTTAAAGCAAATTTGCTCTGTGCTTTTCATGGAAATAAAAGCACTTTTTCTTACAACTTAGGGAATTTCCTACTGAAAAACCTGCATGTTATCAACACCCCCTCACAGATTAGGGAGCTGCAGGGATGGAAGCTGAAGTTAAATATAAATCTCTTTATAGAAATGCTGAATACACTGGCTTTAAAATGCAGTAGCGTCTTCATAAATAGAAGGTATTTTTAAGATAGGCTTCCTTTGCTACAAGATCTGGTTTAGATCTTGCTATCAAGTGATTATGGATTTTTGTGCAGCTGGAAGAAATGCTTTTGGTTTGCTCAGAGAAAATTTGTTTTCAGTGTTTCAGGCTCAGTTTGAGTAAAATTTGTTTTATGATGGGGTCCTTCCTGCCTGGAGAAGGCTGTACACTGAGTGTTTCAGAGGCGAGCTGGATGGAGGAGGCTGGACCTGTATCAGCTGGAGAGATGGCTTAGTTTAGTAGTTCAGCTTAAACTGAAGGCTCAGGCTTCCCTTACAGCAGACTTGCCACATTCAGGGAGTCAATAACCACCAGAGAGCTGTACCTGTGCCAGTGCAGCATTTCCCCACCTGCATATTTGGGCTGGAGCCCTTCCTCTGAGGGGTAAAAGCTTGGAGCTGATAAAAGTCTCCATGGGCCCCTGCAGCACTGAGGGCTAAGATAACATTCTTTAATGTGGTCTGCTGAAATGGATGCTGTATATTTTTACAACAGCTAGTGCTGGATATTAAGAGAGGAGATAAGAAACTCCACAGGGCCCCAAACCACCAGCAGCAGAGTCAGTTCCAAGGCTCACACTGTCTTTGGGCCATCATGTCTAATAGTGCAGGATGGATGTGTTTGCCATGGGTTTGTCGAGCTTCTTTTCAAACCCAGTTTAACTTTGGATTCCCTGATAACGTGTTGCAACTGCCACAGTTTCACTGGTGTTTTGGAAATACCTATTTCTGTTGCTCATTTAAGATACTCTGCTCATTCACTTTGCAGGTGACCCCTGAACACTGTGCAGTAAAAGCATAAGGATGAATACATGAGTGAAAGCCAAAGGAGAGTCCAGCCAGGACCATGAGTTTTCCATGGAAGAGGACAAGGGTAGGACACTGAGAGGGTTGTAAGCCACCCCTGAGTACTTTCCCCAGACCCAGAAATCTGCAACTTAAAGGCTTCCTGACTCTGACTCAGTGTTTTTGTATGATACAGTTTTTAAGGAATTTTTCTTCCACCAACTTATTTAATTTCTCTTTGAACCCTTGGAAATTTTGAAGATCATCCCATGGCAAGGAGTCTGATAATTTAAATCCATGCTGTGTGAAAAAACAGCTTAGTCCCTCCAATGCACCTTTGCTGCTGCTCACTCTTACTGCAGTGGTTTTTCATGTGTCCTTCAGCTTGCTTTCACAAGCCTGGCACCTGCAGGTCTCTTTTGGGGCCATTCTTGCCACCCAAAGAGAAAGCAGCTGTGCCTCTGGCACCTTCTGCTTTCCACTGAGACACTACAGCTTAGCTCTGACCCCCCAGACACCTCTACTCCAGCTAAGAACACTCAGTTATTCTGTACCCTAAAGACACCTAAAGAGCTCTGACACATCTGTGGTACATGACTTCTCTCTACAAAAGTCATGCCTATTCCCTTTATATTTGTGTCCACTGATTATTTTATATTACAGCTTTAAATGATTTTCCTGGTGTGGAAGCCAAATACACTCATCAGATACACTAGCTAACAAACATATTTGCACTGGTATAGCAAATAGCTACTTCAGTCCAAGTAATAGTTCTCTGGACTCCCTGGAGTCCTTTTTAATGTAGAACTGATTTTTAACAGAATTTCCCTGCTAGTGCAATTGATTGCAGTGATAGGCTACACACCACTGCAGGTAGTTCAGCAATTTGCTGTTGGAATTCCTTTAAACTGAAAAGTTCCTTTGGCTCTCTTCCATCTACATACACTTCAGAAGGAATGTAAAATGAGAATTTGGGGCTCACTGAAGGGTATCAGCTTGTGCAAATCACAGGGTTCTCTCTGGTCCTAGACAGAATCAGTGGTGGTGGCAGAGCTTGTGTGTTCTCCAAAAGGATCCCAACCTATGCACACCAAACCCAGCATGAAAACCAATGCAAATCCTGCATGGGGGCTGCTGCTGGGGGGTTCAGTTCCAAATCTCACCAAGGCTTGGAAGCGAATGACTAATGAAACTTTAGGCTACATGTTTTTGGAAGAGTTTCAACTTACCAAAGCAAAGCTCTGATCCTTGCTGGGGTCTCTCCATGCTACTTTGGTACACTTTACAATCTTGAAAATGCTCCTGTGTCCTTTGGGAGCAATGCACATGCCCAGTTTGGATTCCATTTATGTAAACTGAAATAGGAACATCTCTGTTTCCAGGGCCCACAAAGGGCTACTGGATCCCCATCTGTGTGGCTGGAAGTTTAGGGGGTTTCTAAGGTGCTTGTAGAAACATTCCCAAACCCTTTTTCAACAAGCCATTGCACATCTCCTTTATCTTGCCCAGAGCAGTGTGAGTCCACAGGGTGCCCATGTCTCCCACCTCCTCCCTGTCTGGAAGCTGGTCCTGGTGTGTGGCCGCTCCTTTGCTGGCTGGGAAAGGCAATGGTCCCGCCTGGAGAAATGGCTTTGGAAAGGAAGCTGGAGAGACACCAGGGCACAGCCCTGTCTCCCTGCCCAGCAGCACAGCCTGGTCAGCAGCACTGGGAGGAGTCCGAAGCCCAGCTCCCTTCTCAGCTCTGTTCTTCACCAGGGCCTGTGTTCCTGCAGCTGGGGCCATCTGGGTGGCCCTGGGCTCCCCGTGCTCTGGAGGGAGGGGTGGGCTCAGCCCATGGGCCAGGATGAGTGGCCACCTCACGGGTGGTAGATGTCAGGAGTCTCCTCTTCCTCTCTTCCTCTCTTTTGACCAGGCAGGAGGCCTGGGACAGCAGATCAGCTTTCAGACTCTGGAAACCCAAACAGGAACCTGAATGGAGGCAGGCTTTTTTCAGATCTTTTTTCTCCCTGCAGATGGGGATGTTTATAGACCGACTAAACAGAGCTGCAGTTTCCTCAGGGGGCATCCTGGGACATGTGTGCCACCAGGCATCATTAAACCCTTCACACAGGGAGCTATTCTAGGGACACATGGGATACAGCTCTGAAGGGCTCTATTTGGCCCCTGTAGCCACTGGATTAAACTCCATTTGCTACCTTTGCTACCAGCCGTGGCTGCAGCCAGCAAGGCAGGGTTCCATGAGCCTCACTCATCACTCTGCATGGAAATGAGAGTCAATCTCGTAAGAAATAATTAGATCTGCACATGTGAAAAAGATCAGATTGGCTTATACCACCAACCCTGCCTTCTCCTAATTTAAAGTGCCCAACTTCTTCCAAATTAATGTTCCAAATCTGTATTTGATATGCAGTGTGTGGGAGCCAGATATTTACACACCCATCCTTGTGTCTCACCACCTCAAGACAACACAGTCTCCGTGTGTATCAGATACCTGGACACTGTCTGGGGTCACAAAGATGCCACACACTGACCCCTGCCTCTCCTCCGGGGAAATGCCCTAATCAGGGGACGAGTCCTGACAATCACCCAAGGACAAAGCAGCTCTGCTGTCCCTTCAGACCTGACACCACACCAGAATCCTCTTAAGAGCGAGACATTTGCAGATGACAAATAGGTGAGGGGAAAAGGGAGCGTAATGAGGGGAGGAGGTGTGTGGGGGAAAAAAGCAAGCAGCAGAGCTCATTAGAGACACAGGGAAATGATGCCTTTCATACCTGCTTCGCTCCCTTTTGCTCCCTCCATTCTTCAGACAAATGAGGAACCCACGGCGCACGCAGCGCGCGGGCGTGCTTCCTCAATTATTAATGGGAGATGCTTTGTTTTATTTAATGCCATGGTTTTGATTAGTTTATTCTCCAGGGATACGCTTTTACTTCTCCCCTGCCCTGTCTCCCTGTTTCCTCCTCCTTTCTTTGATCTACCTCCAATGCATTTTCTCCTCACAGGAAAGATGCACCATGGCTGCTGCTGTTGCCACCAGGTGCTTTGCTCACCCGGGCTCAGGTGAGTCAGGCAGGCACCAAGGGCCCTGCACTGCCAGAGCCCCTTCCTGGGAGAGAGTGAGCCTTGCTAGAAAATAATGAGAACTGGCAGGTCTGATGATCCAAAGCCGAGAAACATATGCCTGGGCTGCCTCTTTCATCTCTGTAATTGGGTTTTTCTGCTCCTGTCAATTAGGGCCCTTTTCCTCTTCCTGCTGCCCCGGTGAGTCTCCTTTCCCAGTGTGAGTGTCTGAATGGCTGATCACAGGGGTGGCCCTGGGGTAACTGGCACCAGGGTGATGCACAGAGGTTTGTGCAGCATCACAGGATCCCACTGGAACACCCCACAGTCACTTTGACACAAGGGGGAGGGCTCTTTCTGCCAGGGAGAGACGACACCTCTGGGCTCAAGGATGTGCAGGTCTCCTTTCCTCTTATCTCCAGAACAGCCTTAGTGCTACAAACACAAGGCAATGGTTTTTTTCCTACTTCCACTTCCAGCTGTGAAGTTTATTCTCAGTGGTGCATTTACAAAGGATTGCTCTTAGCTACAGCAAAGCCCACTGCTCCTGCTCTGACGGTCAGAGGGTGACTTCAAGCAGGCAGCCTCTCTTCTGGGAGAGCAGTGTCTGCAGAGGATGACTCCTTACCTCCCCTCGATTTGACCTTGCACCTTTTCTCAAGCCCTGGCCCCAGCTCTTGACACCTGGGGCCATGAGGCTGCAGGCAGCAGACAGAGCCAGGGAAATCTGCTGTAATCCAGCCTGGACAACCTGGCTCCTAATGGGAAAATGTCAAGCTCAACAGCTCAGGAGTTGGTGAAAAAGGTGAGGGCTACGTTTTAAATTCTGCCAAATAATGAACAGCTCATCTTGTTGTTGAGCAGGACAAAAACTCATGGCTTTTATCTCCAACACAAACAGCAGCTCATTTCAAAGGGGAATGCAGGGCTGGGAGCCTCAGCTGCCAGGCTGGAGGCAGTGACTCTCTGTCAGCAGTCACCCCTGTGGTCACCAGCACAGTCACCAGTCTGCATGAGCTGGAAAACATTGAGAATTTTTTCATGAAGCAGATTTGAAGGTAATTTTGCCCCATAAAATAAGAAGAGGCAAAAGCTATTAACTTTGAAAGTACTTTGAATTTCACATTGCTTAAGACAACCTTCCCCCCCACTATTTTTATTGTAAAGGTAAAGTGAAAAAAAAATTATTAGTTTTAGTTTTTCTTGGCAACTGCAAAACAAGATTCAAAAAGGTTTACTTGAATATCAGTATATGCAAAAATTCCAGTTATAAATGCAGCTGCAGAAAGCTGATAAAGCCCTTCCTTCCTCTTGCTCTCTCCTTGTACTTTTTGATCCAGTGTTCAGAATTCTGTTGAAAGTACCTGATATTTTGTGATTCAGGATAGATGTGAGCAGCCAGAGAGCAGCTGCTCCAGGACCGTTCTGGACTCAGCTTTTCATACCTCTTTGCAGATGTGGATCCAGCTGTATCCAAACCCTCTGCAGCCTTCCAGCTGGAAGGATACTGATTTCTCAGAGAATCTATATAACTATAGATTAAAATACTGCAGCTAAAGCTCTCCTCTCTTAACCACACACAGTGGAGTTGCAAATTAGATGTTAAAGAGTGCTTTTTGTATAAAAAAAAAATCCTGCATGAATTTTACTGCCAGGCTGTGCCCAAAAGGGACACATGGGGTAGAGGTGGCTGTGGATGCCTCTGCATGCCACATGCATGAGCCACATGCTCTTTATGCTTCACCAATATTTCACCTGAAAAAAATACTGCAAGGACCAAGTACTGTCGTATTTCATACAATACTCGTCTTTGCATGACCAAATAGGTTTATCTGAGTAGCTGTCAGCAGCAGACATCTGGGGGTAGTTATACATCAGCCTTGCTGTTTAAAAAAAAAATAAAAAGTGGTCAGAGTCAGAGAAGACAAATTATTTCACAAGCCTCAACACCAATTAAATGTGTATTTCATTTCCATATGATATATTGCAGGTGTCTGAAGGGCCTGTTGCTGGCTGTCTCCCTGTCTGTGCACGTGATTCCCTGGATCTGCTCCCTTGCAGAAGCAGTCAGATGGATGCAGCAGAGGAGCACAGGTCCCTCCCCAAATCTGTGCTCTGGGCACACAGGCAGGGATGTGATGGTTCTCCAGCCATTCACGGGCCCTGTGAAGGGAAAGCACAATTTGGAGGACATGGGAAAGGGGCTTCCCAAAATCAAGCATTGGAGTAATTAATGTTCCTGAAGAGTGAACTCCAAGGAGTCTGTGACTGAGGATAGAGATGCACTGATGTGTCTGCTTAATCAGGGCAGAGTAATGAACAGATCCACAGGGTCTGTATGGATCAAATTCCACTCGGATGCTGTGATGGAAATTACTCCAGACTCTGTTGAATATTGAGGAATTATGCTAATTTGAGACAAAGTGCCCTACCTGCAGGGGACTGACAGCTCTCCAAATCTCACAGGAGCAGGTGAAAATGAGAGAAGAAAACTGAATACCACACCTGAAGTCTTCTGATGACACACAACATTATAGTTAAGATAAAATCTATAAAGCTATCAAGGTAAATATGCTGCTATTCTTGCTGGCCAGTCTTCCCAGCCACTAGGAAACCAAACAGCAAGCCATAAAATCGGGTTTTAACCTGGACCTCTATGTCTGTCAGAGGACAGTGGCCTGAATAATAAGCTCAGCCTTAAAGCTCTAGCTGGTCTCATGCTGACAACCCATTCTTCACAAAGTGATGATCTGCATAATTGTTTTTTGAAGAATTGGCAACAAAACAGGCTATGTCATCTTAAAACTTAGCCCTGAATTCTCTTTAATAATAAATGGGAGCGTAATTTTAAGTACTGGGCCTTTAAATCATTTACACCTTTTAAAACAAGTACAGTATTTGTATAATAGTTTGCATTTGCTGCCCCTCCCAAGCTTTCTCATTTATTTCCTCTTCTTCCATCATCTCAATTACCATGGAAAGTGGATAAATGCCAGTGAAGACAGACGCAGCTTAGACATCTCTGATTGCCCAGGAGGAAGGCACGTCCCTGGGGGGCTGGAGCTTGAGTTCAATGCAAATTTCAGGCAAAGCAGAGGAGGGACCAGCACCTGACTCTGTCACACTCAAGAGAATTATCTAATTGCTGACTATTAGTCCTCTATATGACTCAAAAACCTGTCTGTACCTCTTACTAAATCTTTACCCAGGACATAATCACTGGGAATTGGAATTAGATGCTGAAATGGTGCAGTAAAACTGGCAATAAGCTCAAAATCAGGGGAAGAAATCAGACCCTGCCCTTCATTTTGTACATTGGTTGCCTACAGGAAGCACAGTGAAGTTTGTTTGGGCACAACAGCCTCAGGATTTTCTGCCCCAGTTTTCAGGCACATCAGATTCTGCTATGGCAAGTAGATCTGTTACCCAGAAGAGGCATCACTGCTACTCCAGAAATGCAAACATCAGTTTCAGAGTTAGATTCCTGCTTCCCAAGGCCATGATGCTTTTCTAAGAAGTATCCCCAGATGCCCAGGTCTCATCCCCTTGTCTTCTGGCCAGTCTCAAACAGCTCCCTTGATCTCACTTGTCCAAATGCTGACCCTAAACAAATTCTGACCCCTAGGAACCACCTTCAGTGAGATGAGGGAGATCAAAACCACAGAACATACAGCTTTTGTAGCAATTACGGGCTTTGCCATCTCCTGCAACCTCCACCAACTCTTGCTGAATAGGATTCAACGTGCTATAGCCACAAAAAACAGCAGAGAGGTTGATTTCCCACCGTAGCTCTTTGTTCTAATCTTCTTTCCAGCTTGTCTGAAATCCTCTGATCTGCTTCACTACATCTTGACAGCTCCAGCATCTCGGTGGCAGGAGAAGGAGCCCACTGAGAGCTAGCTGATGCCTTCCTGTGCCCAGCCCTTGCTCAGCGTGGCCATCCCAGGTCCCCATGGCTTCCTGTGGGTCCCATCTGCGGTGGGTGGAGGTTGGGAAGCTGGGCTTGGCAAGGGCAGCAGTGTCTGGGCAAAGCCAAGCGCTGAGCCTGGCCTGGGCCAGCAGCCTGTGCCACAGTCCCATGGCCAGGCTGGGTGCCCTCCACCTCCTGTCCCTCGTGCTCCCTTGAGATTCCCCTTTCATCCCGAATAAACGCGGGATGGGGCTGTGCTGGTGGCAGCGAGTTAAACAGAGCACCAGTGTTCCATAACCAGGAATGTGCAGTCACAGGAGGCAGCAGGGAAGGAATGGCTTTGAAGCTGAGCTTCAGTGCATCCCTCTGGGGGTTTTTTGTTGTTTTTTTTTCCTTACACTCATTTTTTGCTTTTTAAATATATGTATTTTAAACGGCCATGTAAATAAATGAAGATCTGGGAGAGGATCTGCCACAGCACAGAAAGGAAAGAAGTTTCTATGCACCAGACAAAGAAATAAAACATGAGACGATGTGGTACAGCCCCTTCCCTTGGTAGCAGTCATTAATAATACCAGGCTGGAGCAGTGGTGTTTGGATGTTCACACCTTTCCCTGGTGCACCCTGCTGCACCCTCATGTGTTTGCCGTTTGCAGCTCGTAATTGAAAATCTTGTCTTGCTTAAAAGCCCCAGGGAGGAAATATCAGAAAAGGAAAAATCTCCAACTTGCTACCAATCCCAAATTCAGGGGGAGCCATCCAAAACCCTTTCAGTCTTTCCTATGAGCTGTAGGATGAAACATGAAATGTTCCTCCAGAATCTGGAGTCCAGGTAGTTAATAGATACTCTGCAGTAATTTGTGATAAAAGAAAAAGAAGCAGGAAAAAAAGCAGCAAAAGAGGGGGAAAGAGGTTCTTGCTCTATTCCATAAGATTATATTTGTTTCCTAACCGAATTAAAAATCAAAGTAGAATATATTGTCTTCAAATGAAAGCAATTCTTTAAAATTGTCTTTCCAAATTTGTGAGCATTTTAAAAAACCAAAACAAAGAAAAAGAAAGCGTTAAATTGCTTAAAACAAACGGAGCCATGTGTGGCTGAGATCATTCAGAGCTGTGATAGGCACAGTACTTACTCTTTTATATCTTCTCCTTTCAGACTGGAGACCAGAGAAGGAAAAAAAAATACTCATTAGATGATGAAGTGCAAATCAGAACAACTTCAACACTGGAGCTCAACACATTCTGAAAGATTTTAAGGTCATCTTGCTAGACAGAAAAGGAAATGATTACAGGAAATATTACACTTCATGCTTCTGCAGCTGGATTAAGTGTTTTATTACTTACCACTGAGGACACTTCTGTTTGACACAAATATATTTGTTAGAGTATTTTATTAAATTACAGCAAACATCTGAATTCAGAGTGGGGCCATTGAGAAGCTAAATGTAAGAAGAATTGACATTACAGTGTCTCAGCAGCAGTAAAGCTGTAATCAGTGTTGACAGATATTACTCACGTGCTTTAGGCTCAAGAAGCTGTTCAGATACCACCACGGAGAAGCAGAAAATCATGAATTATCTGGAGTTCCCTAGGAACACAGCACCATGGAGAAAGGCTCTCCAGAGACACTTCTCCCTAGTTTTCACCAGGAGCTCTACAAAACTGAGGGCTGTATGTAAATAACTGGTAAATCCTTTGGTATTCAGAATGATTTGGCATATTTGTTAATAGCTCTGCCTCCTGACCACACATGACTGCATAGACAGCTTATCCATCATTATCAAAGTGTCTGGCCCCTGAAGCTGTAGACAAATTGTAGGCAGAAAATGAAACTATCCCACTGAGTGTTTTTCAAGCAAAATTTTAAGGCTTGTTTCATGAATTTTTTAATTACCATTTGATTTTGTTGAATGCTTGGAAACAGTAATTTTAGATCCTTTATTTTGCTGTTTCTAGCAGGAGAATTAGGTAGGGCTGATTGCTGGTGCCTGCTGTACCCTGCAACAGCTTGGCAGGACTGAATGCCCAGTCAGGGCAGCTGGAGGGCAGCAACCCATTCCTTCCATCTCCCCTGGACATGGGAGGCAGGAAGAGAGGTATGAAACAGCATCAACAGTGGGGGATCCCCAGTGGGATCCTCTTATTTAAGTAATTGTTAATTCCAGGCCAGAAGGAAATGCTATTCAGCAACAATTAGACCAGTGTTCTGTGACAATGTGGGTGCAATATGACCCCATATTTTTGTTAGCTGTGAGCTAACAAAAACAGGAGAGCTACTGTGCAGGGAACATTTTTCACATCTCCAATATGTTAGAGGCATTTTCAAAGGGTTAAAGGCCTCTTGTCATCACAAGGCAATGAATTTCCCAGAGGAACATTCCTAGGCTTATCCCTTATTCCTTTCACTCTGCTTTGTAGTCCTGGGAGTCATTAGTGCACAGGTACATCTCAAGACATTTTTGCAATACCGTAGGAATTGCACAACTGAGATTACTTCCTCTCCCCAGCATGCAAATCATCCCTAAAAGGGTTTTCCTGGAAAACAATTCCTTACATTCTTTCCCAAGGGTATGTGCTCTTTTATTTGTCAGGGATCAAAATGCTTATGTGGTGATGCATAAGGAGATATTTAAACCCAGAGTACTTTGAGGTGGCAGCAGCTTTTTCTTTGTTTCATTTTTTCTCATTCTTTCTTCCCATTCATCTGCTGAGCCAGAAGCTCGGAAAAAAAACCAAACCACATTTAAATGGCTGTTCAATGCCTTACTGTGCTGAAACCAGCCAGTTTCTCTGCAAAATTCACTTAGGCACCAGCTGTTTACCTGTAACCTCTTGCAGTAGATAAGTTTTTGCCTTTATACACTCCTTGGACTTTTATTTTCCTTACTCAAAGTTTGCATGTAGTGAAGGGTATCTCCTGCAGCAAGCTCCATCCCACCTGGGTCAGTGGTGCAGGATTATCCTCAGATGTCTGCAGCATTTCTGTCAAAGCCTCTTGACCACAAGCTTGTTCTTTAAGTCTCCAGCCTGTAATGAGCAGCAGGTGCCAGATGTATGAAACAAGGTCCTACATATTTGCTCCTAATGAAAAAGCCCTCATGAAGTATCCAAATCCCTCGAGGATTTCCAGGGATCAAACCCAACTGAGGACCCTCACTCAATTGCAGCTCTCTGAAGACAAACACAGGCAAAATTTCCCGAAGTTAAATGTCCTGGATGGTGATGTTGGATGTATGCTCACGTTCCAGGGATTTTGTTAGGAATTAAAAGCCGAGACCCAGGTCGCTGATAAATTGCAGTTTGGCCATTCACATCAGGACTGAGATTTACATCATTAAGCAAGAGGCAAGAGCTTTGGTGACCAACACACAGAGCGTTTCAAAGTCTCCAATAGTTTGTGAGTTCAGACAGACCACCAGCTCTTTGGGCTGGGTCTCCTGCGGGCTGTGCCACAGCTGCTCCATTGACTAACTCCACAGGGAGTCCTTCCTCCAGACTCTGTTTTGTTGCTTCACAAAAATAAAACAGTTACAGTTTAGGTGGGATTTCTAGTTCCTGGAAGTCTCCCTCAAAATGAAGCAGACTGATAAAATCCTGTGTTGTTTTTTCCTGGTGTTAGAGACCCCAAGACAAAGCCACTGGAAATGATGGCACCATGCAGAGAAGTTCAAGGGTCTAATGCAACAAAGGACCTGTGTGTTCAGCTCTTTTTCTCCTTTACAGGAGAAAAGTCGTATTCTTTTTTAGTTTCCTCTCTGGAGAGAGCTTTATTTAAAATTCTGTTTGTACATCTTTTTTTTTTTCTTTAGTGCCTTTGGGCCATGAGAAGTCTAGAAGCTCAAGAATTCAAACTTCAAGGAGGTTGTTTAGAAAAAAACCCTCAGTGTGCTACAGCATTTTGTAAACCCCAGATGCAGGCTGGTGCCTTTGATTATTCATACATGCCATTCAGGCTCTGCCTCTGTCAAACATTTTATATTTCCACACTATTGGATGAAAAATTCCCCATCCAGCAGTTGCCTTGTGAAGCAGAAAATGCTAATGTTTGTGTCTGTTGCAATGTACCTCTGGCAAGAAAAACAGAGGCTCTGTGCAGGGAAATCTTGGTGTTGTCAACCTCTCCTTTTCAGGCAGAGTATGCACCTATGTCATATTTTTATATAATCACTGTAGGTTGGTTTCAGAAGAGAACAAAGAGCTGAAATTTATGGCTTGCCTGACTGTGGTTGTCCCCTGCAGCTCATTTGACTATTCATCATGCTCCACACCATCAGCCCTTCGTACAGCTGAGGATGTCACCTATCAGAGGATAAACCCTTTGGTCATGTCATAAATTTAACATTATACATTAAATATCTGTATTATTATAATACTGACATAAGATGTTTTATATGTATTAAATCTTCAGAACTCTGTATGAAGAGATTTTGACTGTCATGTCCTCCTCAGGCTGTAGCTCCAGTAATTATACGGTATTCCTCTCATAATGGAGCAGTTTCAACTGGTTGAAAAGCCAAAATCGATGCAGCACCACTGCAGCAGCTCTGCCAATTCACACCATGATGGACTGGCAGCACCTTCCTCCCCTCCATCCCTTATCCAGCTCTCCAGGGACGGAGCCCCAGCTCGGCTTTACCTGTGAGCCTCAGGCAGCACAGCTCATCAGGCAGGGGAAGGAGGTTTGCTCCTTGCTGGGCTTGGACAGGCTGGGAAGCTGTGAGCTCCACAGACAGCATGGAGTTCTCCACCAGGAATATTTTCTTGGCCTGGGCTGCCATATAATTCCAGCTGTCCCCATCTCTACTCCCCAGGCAACCCTGGGAAGGGGTTTCCCTGAGGTGGCAGTCCCCTCTGGCACTTAAAATGGGACCAGACACCAATGTTCAGGCAACTAAAATCTGCCAGTGCCCTTACCTAAGTAAGCCCAAAAGAAGAACCCAGAAAAATAAGAGAGGTACCCAGCTGAAGGGTGAGGAACGTGATGAGGAACTGGAACAGGCTGATCTGAGAGGCAGTGAAATCTTCTCCTTGGAGATCATGGAATCACAGAATGTCCTGAGGTGGAATGTACCCACAGGGATGATTGAGTCCACTGAGATAATAAAAACTCAGCTGGAGCAGGCTGTGAGTGGCCTCCCCTAAGCTGGCCCTGATTTTAGGGTACATCAGAGACATCCAGAGGTCCCTTCCAACCTGAATTATGCTACAAACTCAGCCTAACAGATGGGATGAGGCCCACAGAACAGACAAATAAGATTGGGGCTGCCAACAAGAGATCTTGCTCTTGACCCTCCAAAAGACAGGGCGAGAGGGATTTGCATCTCAGCCAGTGTCATGTTATGGTTTGATTTTCCAGAGAGAAAACACAGCTTGAGAACAAGTGTATTTATTTGATTTTCATTAGCTAGGCAAAAATAACCCGTGTCAGCTGAACTCTCCTCGTGCTTTTCAGTTTTACAGATTTTTCTCAGAAAGCTTCCAAAATTTAGAAATATTCCCAGGCAACCTTCCAAAACTCAGAAAGCAGAGAATATTGAACACTGTTTTCCTTCTTCTAGACTCCCTCATTAATTTTAATCAGCAGGGAATGTATTTTCAAAGTGGCACTTAGAGGCAGACAAATCACGTTAAAAAGTAAGGGTATTTCCATCCCTAAATCACCATGACCAGCTTTAAATCATACCTGAAGGCAGCTCATTATTCTGCCCAGGCAAAGAGCGAGGCAGAGGGAAAACTCTGGGTGCCAGAACAAGTCTGAGGATTTTTTGCTTGAGGAACCCACATTTTTTTCACATGCCTAGGAAGGATCCCAGGAGCAGGATCCCCATCCCTGGGATCTGCGTCTCACAGGCTTTCTGTGTAATCTTTTTTTCCTTTTTGCTGCCTACTCCCTGGAGCACCCACTCCACACAGCATCAGAGTCTCTGTGTTTTAACACAGGGTGTAAGAACAGATGTTAACTCCACAGGTCTGCACCTACATGAGCAATACATCAGCCAAAATGGCATCTCAATCCATATCTTCTCACTCCACAGACATGATGTCAGGTTAATTGGTGCTCTGGACTTGTGTTCGCATGCTGCATTTTTGGTTTAATTACACCTCATTTATTTTCACCTTCTCAGCTTACAAACAGCAGTGAGAAACCCAGATACTCATTCCCATTTTTCATGCACCTTCATTTCTTTCCATTCTGGGTGCATGACATGCACAACACATTCACACCAGAACGCTTGGTACCAGAAAGTTAAGAACCAAACACAAAAGCATTTATTCTGTTGATTTCCCATTGAGCTCAGTGGGATGTTCAGGGTCTCATCAGGAGCTAAGAGCTGTGATGGTTGGCTGAATTGGAGCCCAAGGAGGAGGCCAGGACCACACAGTGAGCTGGAAAATGCTCCAAGAATAAAACCCAGGAGCCTCGTGGCTCCTTGTTCCCCATTCAGGACACAGGATCAGGCTTCCTCTTTCCACTGACGTCGTGTAGGAGCAATAAGGGACAACACAGGAGCCCACACGTGTGATTTGGGGATGGCCTGTGCATCTTTGACTCACAGAGAATGATGTTCCAGGTAACCAACACAGAAAATATTTGAGGAGAGGGATGTAACAAATCTGAACATACCTAGCTGAGAGAAAATAGAACTGCACAAATAACTGGCTTGAAAGCTAAGATTAAAAATAGTTAAACATAGAGGTCATGGTATTATCTGCTACAGTGATATGTGATGAAAACAATGGCCTTCAGGAAATAAGACATTTCTAGATTTTCAGGAGCATTAAAAACTTCGAATGAGGCTAAATGCCACACTTCCTCAATCCTCCTTACAAAACAGGAATGTTACAACACATAAAAAGAACACCTAATTTTTAGCAGAAGAAACTGTTAAAGTGGCCCTTCACAACACAAAGCCACTCATTAAAGCTTTTTTTTTAGCACAAAGGAAAAGAACAAACTACACATATGAGATGGCCCAAACAGCTGCCTCTACTTTGTTTTGCTTAATGAGTTATCCTGAGGCAGTTTCTCCCTGGCACAGACACAAAACCTCAGAGCTCTGCTCGTACTGCTGTGGGCTCCAGCTGCATTTAAACACAAGGCTGAGTCCTGGAGCTCCTCGTGTGCAGAGCACCTCTGCAAACATCTCCAGCACCACTTCCAGCACCTCCTGCAGAAGGCTGACATTCACATTGCCTGTAATGCAAATATCGCTGAGCTTAAATATCAGCCAAGATATTTCTGAACTGCCTTCAGTGCTCTTTCCATGAGCCCTCCTCAAAAGGGGTGAAATGCAATAATCAGTCAGTCATGGCTGGAAGAAGGATCAAGCATGTCTGCTACTCCCATCCTTCTTATGTTTGAGATAATCATGGCATTTTGAAGACAATGACTGTTTTTTGAAACTTCCTTGGCTGAATACTGGCCTTTATGAAGACAGCTGCTTTGAGGGAGCTGCATGTACAAAATGCCTTCACTGAATAACATCACTTAACTATGCAGGCATTTTCTTAGATTATTTCCTCTTGTTTGGAAGCTTAGCTATTCCAAATATCTTCAATTTTATATTAGCTTAAGTTTGGGGATGTCATCATTGCTGCATATTAACTCACTGGTAAAAAAATCCAATTACAAACTCATCCTAGAATCCAGAATGAAATGCAGCAGATAGTGCTAAAATCTTTAGGAATTAGAATAACTGCTGATAAAAAAGCCATTATCTTTTCCTGAATGCTTGGTTGCACAAATCCAACTCAAGGTGAGAACAAACAAATTTGGGAGAACTTCTTTGGCATAAACTTGACAGGGGCCTATAAAAACAGCTTTTCAGAAGCACAGCTCAGGTCTGAAATCTTGCAGCAAGAGAATGAAAAAGACATCCAAGCCATTGAGCCTTAATTCCCTCTCACACTCCTCTATGCACAGCCCTACAGGATGACTTAAAAACTGGGAATGGAAAAATACATGGACTGAGAAAACCACAACTTAATGTAACCTAGCAAGGCTGAAATGCCCTTGAAATGACAGGTGGAAATCCAGGATCCCTCACATATTCCTGTTTGGATGGGATCAATGAAAGAATGATGCTTTCCCTGGAGAAAATAAGGGATGCAGGATCTCTGGTACCAAGGTGAGCTGCTGTTGGAATTTCTTCCATTTCACTGGATAAGTCAGCTTGGGTCAAGGGATATCTTCTGTGGAGCATCCCATCTCACTGCTGGGCCAGCTGCTCTTGTCCCTGTCTCTGGAGCATCCCCAGGCTGGGGAAGGCAGGCCAGTGCCACTGGAGGTGGAGATTGGGCTGGGAAGCAGCCGGTTGGTTCCTCAGCCAAGGTGAGGACAAGAACATCTGGGCCTGGTTGCTAATATTGGGATGGCACAGCCTGGACCTGCCATGGATTTCAGCTGAGCCTGCTTAGAAGCACAGAGTGCAGCCAAAAAAAGGGCAGCTGAGAGTCTCCACTTATGGGACTGAACCTCTCTTTGGTGAGAGAACCAATAATATTTACCAGTTTCATTAAAGATACCCTCACCGCTTCCTCTGAGGGTGGAAAGCTCAGCACAAAGGGACACTGTCCCCTGTGGTCACAAGAAGAACATATGTGTCCTGATGGAGGAGTGGCAGTAGCAGCTCAAATTTGTCTGGAGCCTTTTCCCAATTATCAAAACCAGGTTGTGTGAAAAGCCCATCTGTACACTGAGCCAAAAACATTTTGCACCTAGAAGTAATTTTAAAAAAGAAGAGATCGGTAGCTTTGTAATAAGGAAGCTCTTGAAACCAGAAAGCCAAGATGAACTGAAAGAACAGCTCTTTAATCCAAAGCTCCATATATAAAGAAGTAAATTCATATTGCAGTTGAGGTCACAAAAAAATCCCGAAATTAACAGTAGCAGATATGTAGTTCCAGCTGCAGCCAAGAGTGCAAAAACAGTACACTGCTAAAAGGAGCAGAAATTGCCATAAGTATTCTAGAGAGCTTTCCAGCTTGCTGGGTTTGAAGTGATTTCACTGCAGTTTGTGAGGGTGAGATATAAACACCAAGGGGCTGGAGAATTTAAAAATGCACACAAAGGTACTTTCAGGGAACAAACTCTCAGCAGGTCTCTTTAGCCATGTACCTTGCTTGTCAAACAAACAGTGGTGGAGGAGAACAGCTCCTCAACCTCGCCAGCCCACTCACTAGAGGAAGCTGCACTATTCAATACTTGTTTCATGAAACCCCCAGATTTCCCCTGGCCTCCAGCCTATGAATGGAAAATGGAAAATGTTACAGGTAAAGCAACAGCTGGAGCTGTCCTGAGGTGAGGAGATGGCAGAGGATATAGGATCATTCAGCTTGGAAAGGACCTTTAACATCATTGAATCCAAATGTTAACCCAGCACTAACAGTCCGCCAGTAAATCATGTGCCCAAGTGTCCCATCTACACATCCTTTCAACACCTCCAGGGATGGTGACTCCACCACTTCCCTGGGCAGTTTGTTCCAGTGCTGGGCAACCCTTCAAGTGGAGGAATCTTTGCTAATACCTGAACTGCTCCTCCTCTGGTGCAACTTGAGGCCATTTCCTCCTGTCCTGTACCTGGAAGCAGAGCCTGACCCCCACCTGACTATAACCTCCTTCCTGAGAGTTGAAGTGATAGGATCCCTCCCCGAGCCTCCTTTTCTTCAGCTTAACTCCTTCAGCTGCTCCTCAACAGCTGCTCCAGCCCCTTACCCAGCTCCACTGCCCTTCTCTGGACATGCTCCAGCATCTCAAGGTCCTTCCTGAACTGAGGGAGCCAGAACTGAGCACAGCACTCGAGGTGTGGTTCCTGATGTCCCTCCAGTCTGGCATTATCCTGGGAGGCTGTCCTAGGTCTTTTTCAGCACGGTGGTCAGAAGTCCTTGTGATGAGCCCTGGGGACAGCAGTTTGCCCAAGGAAAGGGCAGCAGAGATGCAGCTCAGAATGAGGAGCCTCATGCCACACTCTCTCAGCCAGAGAGGAACTCACTGTTTCCATCTGCATCTTCCAGCCTGCTGCTGCCAGCCCGGAAAGGCTTGGAAAAAGCAGTTTTAACTGGAGCTCATGATCCAGGGTGGAAAAGCCACCATGAATGTCTGCTAGTAGGGCCCTCAAGGAGCTCAAGGGTGGCAGGGCTTGTTTCCCTGCTCTCTGCAGGACCAGCAAGCTCTGCCCACAGCACCTTTGCAGTAACAGAGAGACTTTACACAGCACCAGTGGGTACTCCCTGGGCTGGATGTGTGGCTTAGGCCACAGGGCTGGGACACCCACAGACTCTAGAAAAAAATTCTTTCCCCTGCACCTTTGTGCTAGACACACCTTCCAGCTTTCAGACCAGACCAGGATACAACCCTGGACACATCTTTTTCACTGTATTTCAAGCAGTTCTCCCCATTTTCATTCATAATTTAACCTGCATGGGATTTATGGGCCAAAAGAATAGTGTTTTAGCTCAGAGGGTGTGTGGGACAGTCAGTGTGGTCCAGGTCATGTGTGTGGACCCAGCTGGAGGGCTGCAAAGTATGCACAGAGGGGAAAGGAGGCACATGGGGGATGCAGAAACCCCCCAAAGGGAGCAATCTCCCCCTTTCAGGCAGATGGCAAAGGCTTGAGGAAGAAGAGAGTGTGTTCACACCTAGGGAGATGATTTGGATGCAGGCAGGGAAATGTGGCAGGGTCTGGCCAATTTGGCTGGGCTGCTTCTCGTTGTTATAGCAACAGGAGGAGTGTGCTGCCAGCCGAGAGGATGGAGCCGAGGACGGGGGACATTTTTAGAAAGCAAAGGAGAGAGTTTGAATCGGTAGAGAGAGGGAAAAGTTGTAGGTATGGAAACTAGGATGGCAAACGCAGACGGACGAGAGGGATATGTGGGAATGGAGGATTCTCCCCACCTGCATTCTGATGGTCCCATTGCATTCCTTCCCTGGGGCAGAGGAAGGGTCTTCCTGGGGTCTCTCTCCTGCTGAGAAGGGCTCCCAGGCCACACAGGGCACATCAGTGCTCTCCAGGGTGACAGCAGGGTGAACACCACTGCTACCGGTGTGGTCAGTGGAAGGCGGCAGAGGGGGGATAGCACAGGGACATGTTTGCTGCTGGAATTGCAGCAGGAGGTAAATCCTCTGCAGCGACCCCGGACTGCAGCAGTGGCGGCTGTCGCCACGTAAGGTGAAGGACCAGCTACTGGAGAAGGCTGTTCCAAGCACAACCCTGGCACATTCGGGCTTATCACATCTCCAAATCGTCCTGAGAACGCCTGGGATCTCTGCAGGGATCTGCCGGTGGATAGCCCCAGAGACTCCACAGCAGCCATCACAGACCGCTCCATGGCAAACCAGACCGAGCGTTTGAACACAGGGCACCAAACATCCCTTTGTGAATCCAGCTCCTGAGTTACCGAGGGCTTGAAGCACACTCAGTCAAGGCTTTTTAACACAGTGAACCAGCGATGCCTTAGCGGAAGTGTTGATGACATTTGCCTAACAAAAATCGCGAAATAATAACGCATTTTCCCCAGAAAGCACCAGTCTCGACAGCTCAGCGCTGCGGTGTTTTCAGCGGAAAGCTCCGGAGGGGGAAGGAAAGGCAACCCCTGGATGCCGCTCCGCTCCGCTTTGCCCAGGAGAGGGCAGCAGCCGGTGGGAGCTGAGGGGCTGCGGGAGCATCCCCGCTGCATCCCGGCCCCGGCAGCTCCGCGCTGGGCAAGCACCGGGGCAAGGAAACGCCTGCGCGGAAAATGCTTCAAGGAGGCTTTTTATGGCTTTAAGGAGGGCAATTTGAGCTTGCCCACGCATTGCTTCTATGTATTTTAGGCTTCTTGCTAATCAGAGAATGGCTTGGGTTGGAAGGGAATTTAATGATCACCCAGTTCCTGCCCAACGGCAGGGATGCCTTCCACTAGAGCAGGCTGGTCAGGGCTCCATCCAACCTGGCCTCAAACGCTTCCAGGCATGGGGCATTCATGACTTCTCTGGGAAACCTGTTCTAGTGACTGACCACCCTATGAGTTAAGAACATCTTCCTAACATCTAGCCTGAATCTCTCCTCTTTAGTTTAAAACCATTCTCCTTGTCCTGTGATTATCTGCCCACATAAAAAGTTCCCCCCCTCAATTTTGTAAGACCCTCTTAAGTACTGGAAGGCTACAATGAGGTTTCCTCAGAGCTTTCTCCAGGTTGAACAACCCCAGCTCTCTCAGCTTCTCTTCCTAGGAGAGATGCTTCTGTCCCCAGATCATCTTTGTGGTCTCCTCTGCACCCACTGCAACAGCTCCATGTCCTTGTGCTGGGGATCCCAGAGCTGGATGCAGCATTCCAGGTGGGGTCTCACAAGGTCAGGGGCAGGAGAGAAGGAACGAACTTTTGCCATCCTTCTTTTCACCCCCATAGGGTTTTTCTCATCACGGTCCTTCTTTTTAAGTAGGGCTCTGAGATAAAAGCTTTGAGATACCCATATTGGTTTCTCATTTATGCTCAGACAGCTACTCAGAATTTTTATTCCTACCTGCTCCTGGTCCCTGCATACCCAATACTTCCCATCTTCACTCCCCACATAGCAAGGGCTGGGGCTTGGTTTCCCCCCATGCTGCAGTAGTCAGCCTCAAACGCCCATTTTAGGATCCATCCCAAGGATTCTTTGCTGATTAAATGCTTTTCATTACAAACCAGCCCTGGGAAATAATCCAAAGGCAGGGAGACCTGAATAGGCAGGAAGAGCTTGGGGTGAAAGGAAACAATAGGAAAGGAATCAAAACCACAATGAGGCTTCAGGGGAAATAAAAAGGCACATGGTACATTAGACTTGAACACAGATGCAGGCTGTGTGCATCATCCTCAGAGTTGATGTTTAACCTTGGGTACAAGGTGGAAACCTTCATCAGTCAGGCACTTGCCTTCCCACTGTCTGTTCCTCCTTTTTAGCACCTCCTTTTTCCTTCCCTGACAGCAACCCCTGCTTTCCAGCATCAGGACTGAGTGGGACCTGTGGGTAGTTTGCAGATCATCTCTGGTCCGGTTATTGTAACAATTTCCTTATACACAGGGAATAGAGCTCTTGGTATAAAGCAGAAGCTCCCTTGCAACAAGAAAATGATAAAAAATGCAAGATCTCTGTCTGAAGAGAATGTACTCCTTGGTATTTAGAAAGTTAATTCTATTTGTACTAGAAATGAGAGTAAAATTTCCCTAACAAACCAGAGGTTGTGACGTATGGGGCCCGCTGTGCTTAGTAAAGTCCCCAAATCCACTTTGTTGCTGAGCTCAGCTCATGAAGGTGGTTCCCTGTATGGGGCAGAATTCCACTCAGAGTAGCACCAAAATGAAGCTGAATGAAGACAAATGCTCAAACTGCACATTAGCAAAAATCAACCCCTTATGGCCCACAGTCACAGTGATGAAGGACTTTCCAGGTTTGACAGTGTAAATTTAGGGGGTCTCTCTCTTTTTCTGCTGCTATTGATTAAAGCAAATTCCTGATTAGCTTTTCATCAGAGAATATTTTCGGTTTCATTTACCAAAGGAAGGACAGATAACCAGTTGGACACAACCCCTTTTTCAGGGAGACCATTTCAGATGGGCTGGGTTGCCGTGTCCTGACTCCAGAGCCGGGGGGTTTCAGCGCTCCACAGGCAGCTCCCTTTGCCTTTCCATACCAAGCAATACATACCTCAAATGAACCCCACTACGGGGCTTAGGCTTGCTGGTGCTCTTTCATTTTTGAGCAGGATAAAGCAGACTTGGCATTTAGATTGCATTATTAAAGATTTGTTTCCGAATAGCTGAAGAGGGGGAAAGAAACATGTTTCTCCTTTCCATTTAATCAGGCTGAAGTTTCCATGTGCCAGCCTCAATCTGTGTTAAATTGCTCATGCCATCCACCCGAGAGATTAGATTTAGGTGCATAATGGGAGTTAATTCTGAAAATGATTACTCAGATAATTAAGTACTATGGCTGTAGCAGTGGGCAATTGGAGCCCCCTCTCAGATGCTTCACATCCTCCTCCTGCCCTCCCACCACTGTGGAGATGCCACCTCCCCTCCTGCTGGTCAGCATCTGGCCTGGGGCAGCTCCCTCCTCTGCACCGAGCACCAGAGCTGGCAGGCACAGTGCAGAGACGGCTCTTTATCACATTATCAACCACACAGACGTGGAGGACCACATTTACTAAAAGCATCCGGGTGCCTCATCTATCCTGGGATGCCAAACTCCATGAAAAAGAGCAGGTGGTTTGGAGGTGGCATTTGAACTGCCCAGCTTCAAGAATCCCTGCAAGGCAGACAATGTTCTCGACGAGTCAGGCGTTGTGGGCTCCTCCACAGCCAAAGGAAGGCAGCTGCACTCCACAGGGGGGACTGCTCTGCTCTGGTATCGATGAAAAGTGAATGATTAGCTCAAATGCACGTACTTGGGGTTCAGCAAGTTCAGAGAACAGAAACAGTCCCTGCTAACCCCAAAGAGGCACTGCAGGCCATGGGATGGGCTCATTGCAGCCCTCACCTAGGACTGCAGCAGTGCCAACACACGAGCTGAGGAACACAAGCCCTGGAGTGATGGTCAGGACATCTGTGCTCTATTACCACCACCAAATACTTCCTCTGGCCACGGTTTCTGCCACTTCCGTCGAGGAGAATCATCCTTAATATTGACAAGAGCACCACAAACTCAGACAGATGAAAGATTCCAAATAGAGCACAGTTTAAACTGGCAGGGGGAGAGGGAAAGTATTTTGTATTTCCACTCCTCCAGATCTCATCAAGCATTTGTGCTTTCTATTGCAATGCCTTCAGAACCCAACTTGCCCTCCAGTTCTTCCCCCCACAGACGCCAGTTCTGATCCCATGGAAACTGCACAGCAGCAGCTCTTTGGTCTCCAGTTATATTCTTAAGTACAATTGGTAACAAGTGTTTTAGGTTACAGACACTATCCACAGACTCTTTAAGAGCAGCTAAGGGACCTCAAGGTACTTTTTTCCACATAGCTATGGCATAACACAACCCATCTGCCTATGGCCACAGGAGCACAGGCAAAGCCCTCAGTGGACTGGTGCTTGCAAAGCCTCATGACAAAACCTATTAGCTCAATGCAATCCAAAAAAGCAGACAAAAGGAGGATCATCCTTTCTTCTGGACATGCTACAAACGCAGATCACGTGCACTCACCATTTTACTTCTGGAGCTGGAGTGAAATATCAAAGGATAATTCAAAACACATTTTGCTACACTTGAGGTAGGAGAGCACAGGGCAGTATCTCCAACAGGCCATAGAAACTCACCCCTTCTAACTCTCTGTTCTTTCTTACCTCCCCCGCATCTGAGAGCTCCTGGAGCAGGTCCAGCATCATTGCATCAGCAGGACTGCCAGGACCATTCCACATGCTGAGCAGTTTCTGAAGGAAAAAAGCATTTCCTGACATCTGTTCTGAATTCACTGCTCTCCTCCTCCTCCCCCACTTTGTTTCGCCCCGTGCTCCTCTCCAGCTCCCCCTCCACTGCCACCTGCCTGGCTGACCAGGGCTCAGCAGTGTGAGCTGAGGATCTTTGAGGAGAACTGATGGCACACACCTCCTCCAGCCCTGCTCATCCCCTGCTATTTTCCCTGTCTGCTGTGGACACAGGATTTTGCTCTTTGGCACTGAGCTGTCTGACCCTAACCCAGCAAATCCATTTGTGCCTGTGCTTTCTTTCTCATGCCCAAGTCTTTCCTACTAGAACTACAGGTTGGAGCACTGGCTAAATTAAAAGGAGCATTGAAGGACTCGAACCCAGAACCAGGCTCATTACTCTCTTCTCACCCCTGTTTGAAATGGAGCTATTGCAATGCTGACAATTCCAAGGATAGGGAATGATCTCCACAACTACTTGACTCCCACTGGAAGTTTTCCCTCATGCTCTGACTCACTTTGTGCTACCCGAACAGCTGCACAGTCCTGTTAAAAACTTTCTGCATCAAATATATTCAAAGAATTATACTGCTAAGAGACATAGCAAGCTCTTTCTGCCAACTTTTGCGCATACAAGCAGGGATGCAGGGTTTTAGGGAACCAAGTGCCATCATGATCTTGATACTTCCCCCCACATTGCAGAATTTTAAACCATGTGGATATCTCAGTGCAGCCCCCAAGGTTATTTTTTGGCAGGATATGACAGACACCACCATATACACCAAGCATGTAGTAGATTTTATTAAGCATAACTTTGGTTCTAAGTATTCCACCCTCATTCTTGTAATACCTTTAGTTAAAAACAATTATACAAGAGCAAATACAAAAAATATTAAATTATGAAAACAAATCCATTAAGGCTCCCTTTTTATATTTATATATATTTATATATGTACACTCAAACAAGTGCAGATATTAACAGAAGGTTAAAGCCACAAAAATGCTAAAAAATTTACTACTATACTATCAAAAGCAAGAGTTTTAAAAAAAGTACAAAGTGTTAAGTGAGCGATTTTCAAATCACTGAAGTATTTGCTGGATTGCTTCAAAACCCATATAGCTGAAGGGCAGAGCAGGAATTGCTGACGCTCACTGCCAAGCAGTTTCTTACTTGAGTAGCCGTACAGGACACTTGTGGTGTGACTAACTGGTCACCCATTGAAGGGTTGCCCAATCCTGACTTCAAAGACAAGCTTTTGCCTGTCAAAATCAACATGAAGGTGGCTGGGGTTCCTAGACTAAAGGATTAGCAGGATTAGAAGATGTTCTAACACACACGTTGATGTTCTGTTCACACAGAGAGTTAATTCCAATGAAAAACAAAAAACAACTTCATGCTGTATGTACAAGGAAGTTTTCTGGCCTCCTGTGATCCAGAAAGAGAAACTCTACCCGGAATCACAAGCTGACCTGGGGAGAAAGCAGACTGCCTTCAGCCTTAAGGGCCCAATCCAACACACCCACCGAAGCCAAAAAGGGGGTCTTTGTCCCCCACTGCCCCCCGTGCCACCAATTTCATTTCCCTGTGCATGTGTGGTACGATTGCCATGATCACCAAGAGGAAATGGCTGACACGAAATGATCTGCTCAAGCCAGAGGAAGGGTTCCTCACTCACTTCTAGACTTTTATATTGATATTTATATTTATATTTTATTTTATATATCTATACTGAGCAGAAGGTTAATGTGGAGCTGAAACCAAGGGGCAGGATGTTTGGTAGGCTGGGAAGAGCTAAGATAAAGCATGAGAGTGGTGTGGAAGGCTTGGACATAGCGCTGTCTCAACAACATGAAACAAAATCAGTACAAGTGTTGGAATGATGCGTTGCCAGAGAAGATCCTCTCCTGCCAGGAGAAGGCAAGAACCTGCAGCATTCAGGGTTTTCCTTTGTTGAGATGGAATATGGAAGAGTCTTACATTTGGCCTTTGTCTTTTGTATGTTTATAATCTGAACAGTCTGTTAGACCATCTTCACATTTAATCTTCTAGACGTGAGTCACACTGCAAGCCTAAATCAATGGCAATATGCTTATCACAATTCAATTTCCCCTCAATCTGATTATGTCCTCACAAAAATGCCTGTATCTTGACAAATTAAAGTTTGTATCTAGGAAACATTTTTAATTGTGATTGTTTTGTCCCAAGTGCTTATCTGAAACTGTATTTAAAACATCTAACACTTACAGGAAAGGCAAAAGGAATTATAAAAACCAAACCAACAACCCTCCACCACACCTTTACAATACAAACATGCCACTGCTGATATTAATAAAAAGTGTTCTCAAACATTTATGTCCAATGTAATTACAAAGTAGAAATTATTGTGTTTAGCATCCTAAGGCAAAGGCTAGGGATTAGACCCTCAGCTGATATGGATGAACACAGTTTCAGTGAGAGCTAGGACTGTCCTGACCAAGGAAGATGAGGATTTCTCCCCAAATTGTGAAGATATATCTGTACCCAATCACACCAGGTAAGAATCCAATTCTATAATCCTACATGAGCAATCTGTTCCCCACTCCTCATCCCAGGCTTTCCTGGATAACTAGTAGTCATAAGCATGAAGGATCAGATTCTGTCATCCCTGTGCAAGCTGAGCAATATTTTATTTAATGGCAAGTCACAGGGGCTACTTGTGGAAAGGCAGAAGATGACAGAAATGGATCCAAAGTCTCAGTGGTAACACACTTCCCTTCTTTCTTGAGGCTAAATGAAGGATGGGATGAAATGAATTTCATTTTATGCCTCACTTTAGGGAAAAAAAATTTCATTTCAGTAGATTCCAGTAATCGGTTTGGTCTGGTTTAAACACTACTGCAGAAACTGCAACATGTGACTGCAAGCAAAGAGTAGGAATGGACAGCAGATCAGTTCCAGCAAATGAGTTCAAACACTACCAAGGAATGTGTTACCACTGTACTCTGCTCAGCACGTCCTCGGAGGAGAAAGGCCACAACACCAAAGTAAGCAGGATTTCAAAACATGAAAAGTAGAAGACAGATCATTTTGCTTTGAGAGGTAAATTCACAGGTAGCTGTACAGGCCTGTACACAACAGTGTAACTTTACAGGCAGAGATAAATCAGCCTCTGGAGTCTCCCTGGTTCATCAGATTTTCGCTCTTTCATAGTCAAAATTCTACATGCCAAACAGCAAGAAATGGGCTTTAAGGCTGCTTAACTTTTCACTGCTGGTGAATTTTAAGCATTCTCATCTTGCCCACACCTGCCTATCATAGTGGGGATGGGCAGCAGTAATCAGCACACCTCATATCATCCTAGATTTAGTAAAAATTCCAACTAAACACAAATTATTGTGGGATATACACAGCCTGTAGGTCTAGATGGAGGAAATCTACCTGCACAGCAAAGCTTTGTAAGATATCACAGGAGGATTTTTGTTCTGTTTTAAAGCAAAATATAATGTGTATCTCCACTAAACTAGAGTAACAAGAGTTAAAGCAGTGCAACACTGAAGGAGTTTCTCTAGTATCCCTGGTTAAAATCTCTGAGAAAGCACGTCAGCCTGGTCCATGACACTGAACTGACAAAGACACTCCTTATCCATTGATCTCAGGACTGTATTTGGCAAGTCGATCTGTTTACGATACTGTCTTTTTAATCCACACGTCCCAGGAATTAAAAATCTCATCTTCAGTAAGTGTCAGCTGGATGCTGTTATTTTCCCTCTTGAGGGGCAAATGTGAGACAACTTGCAAAAGCCTCTCTGTGCAGGAAAGCTGGAAGTCTTAGTGCTGGCTTAGGTGCTGGCTCTAGGAGTCTGGTGCTTCTGTTGCTTCCTGGACCGTCCTCCTCAAGTTGCCCTTGACTTTGACAAACTCAGGCGCATTTTCCTGCTCTTCCTGTATCTTCTGCTTCTCCAGCTCCAGCTTAAAAGGGAATCACATGTTAAAAAAAAAGTATAGAAAACACATCATTGAAATACAAGACAAAAAACTAAAGGTTTCAATAACTGGCCATGCCAAACTCTTTAAATTGCTTCCTTTCTTTGTCTCATGGAAAAGATAAAATTGCCTTTCTTTGGGAGTATCTGTTCTCATAAACAATAAATCCTTTCAAATCCTTGGCTCTGGCTTGTTCCAGATGTCCACCTTTGCCAGACAGACAAGAACTCTGCAAGCCCAGTACAAGAACAAGATGAAGCATTTTTTAAGAAAATCTTGGACATCTTCATTAAAGAAACAACTGTAATTCCCTTCTCTGGGTTTTACAACAGAACAAGGAAGAATGTGCCTCGTGGGAGAACACGTGAACAGCTACTACTGAGCACACTTGCAGAACCGATTTCTGAATGTTTAGGTATGGAGTTCTGTATCTAACTTGAGCCTCTTTAGGAGTATCTGGTTTGTCTATCACAAAAAGCAATAAAAAACCAAAAACCCTTCCTTAGCCATTCATTTTTGAGAGCCCATTAAATGACTTTTTTAACCAACTTGGAGCTCCTGCCCATGCAGACACTTGAAATCTCCGCGTGAGGAATGGAAATGCTCTATGTGGCAAGGCTGTGCAGTGCCCATCCAGCACAGGCTCACACATGGCACAGAGCATGGATTGCTTAGCAAGCCTCAGGGAAGGCAGATGAGCTGGCAGAAAGGAAAATACCCTATAGAAAACTAACGAAAGTGCCTGAAAGGAGCTTTTTTCTTTTTTTTAAAACATACCAAGATCTCCCTGATTAATGGAGACCACGTACAGCTCACCTAAATAATCTCTCCTTTGTCTCTGGTTCACCCACAGGGGACATGCCTTGTTTCCATAAATCACAGCAATGTCCCTCCATGAGTCATGTTGTCCATTAATGCCATCCTATGATGTTTACAAAGTCACAGCACTGTCTGCAATGGGCAGGCTTTTCCTCTTCTAAAAGAATTTTCTAATCTACATAATCTACGTTGGATGGCTCAGTTTCAAATCAAATCTTCCCACAAGCTGAACCATTGAAAGCTGGGCCCTTAAGAGAGATAAGAAAAATGACAGGATGATACACTTAAAAAGCTTTCTCCAAAAATATTTCTAAGCCTAATTAAAACAAAAAACCCAACCTATAATAAGACCCTAAAACCTAAATAATGACTGGATTACATGCAATTTTTAATAGTAATTATTTGGTTTAATTGATTTCTACTGAGAAACACAGGAGATACTGCTTTAAAGCATTTATTTATAGCATTCATTTATTTAAAAATGCATTGCTCGATGCACAGTGACTTCTCTGATGAGCTGTTTCACTGTAGAGATATTCCTTCACAAGCACATGAAGTGCTTCCAGAGGCACAGAGAAATTTGGCTGGCCCTGTGCCTGGCAAAAAGCTTCATCACAAGGAACTCTGACTCCACATCACCTCCATCCCCAGGGTCTCAGGACCTTTTCTTTCATTTGAGAACACCAATGGGCTCACACATTTTAAGGCTACAAAAGATCTTTTTAAAGTAATCTAGTTTCTTACATAACGCAGGAGAATCAATTGATTTTTAAAAATTCATTAAATATAGCTTTGATGCACTACAGCCTAAGAGTCATTCTTAGTGGATCATAGACTACAAAAATTGACTAAATCACCACAATTTCAATGGTTAAATAGTGTCAGTGCTCCTCACACATTCCTGTTGGCTGGTGCAGGATTCATTTGACCAAAGGCAGATCCCATATCCAGTTCCCATACAGTAAATGACAACAAAGAGGCAATTAAAGACTGTGATTTGACTAATCCTAAGAGATATCTGCATTTAATCAGGGGAAATAAGAGAAATATTGGCTGCTGCTTCTTTCCCAACTACAAAGAGAGCCTCAGGTGAGGAGCTCAGATGTGGATGTGTAAAGGTCTGTTATTCCCCATCTTACCTGCTCCAGTTTCTGCTGCCTTTTCAGTAGCTCTATTTCCAGATCTGACTTCTTCTTTTGTGCTTCCTCTTCTTTTTGTTGTTTAATAACTTGATCTCGTTTCCTTTTCTCCATCACCTTCTGTAGCTCTGGTTTGTTCTGAGGTGCAAGACCCCTTCAAATTACATGGTGGGGAGAAAAAAGAACCGTTTCAATTAGCAGGAATTCACACAGAATTGCAGGCAGCTTTACTAAAATGAAGAAGTAATAGAAATAAATAATTAAAAGGAAAAAACATTCAGACATTTGCCTGGTTTCTAACCAGTACCCTAAGCTAGAATTTAAGCCATATAATCACCAAAGATATTTCCCTTTAATATGCATGCTGGTATTTCTCCTGTATAATTCATTAACTTTCATCTTTAGTCTTCACCGTATTCTCTCAATTCCAAAAGAATGGATTGAAAAAATCACCACAAATCAAGACACTATCAGAGCTAGAAACAAATTTTGGACACGAAGAATTTGCTTGGTGGCCAGTAATTCAGAACAGCTGTGTTCAGGCAGTCCTGTGCAGGGTATTCTGTCCATAGAAGTTTGCATGGACAAAACTAAAAAGTGGTCTGTCACACTGCTCCTGGAAATCATGGATTCTCTCCTTTCCTTGAAAATTTAACAGCTTTACACATGCCTGGCTGTGAAGCTATTTCCAGTGAGAGCTCCCAGGCTACACTAAACATCACAAAGAGCCTAAGACAACAAAAATCCAGAATAAAAAAGTTGCTGTCACCTTGGAGACCAGACAAAGCCTGGAGGATTCTCCCTCTGACAAGCCTTTAGGTGCTACATGAACTGAATGTTTTGTTCAGCACAAATTGCTTTCCAAGCCAGCTACTCTGGAATGAGAAACCTCACTCCTCAGGAAGATGCATGACGTTATTTATACAGGCACACATGGATACTCACTCCTACTTATTTTTGTGACTCCAGCTATTTCTTTTATCTCTGCAATGCTAGGATGGTTTCAAAATTTGTTATAAAATTCAAAGCTCTTCCTGTTATTCAGGTATTAGCATCACTTAAGGCAGAGCAGAGAGATCTGAAATTTGTCTTTGCTATTATTGTCTTTTCTGTGAAGATGATTATGTGAAAGCATCCAGCGTTAAGTTTAACATCAACCATTTTTTATTTTAACTTCAAGAAATTCAATAACCTGAAAAAGCTTTCAGAAAGCGTATTTTTACCCTTCCTACTTGCTATACATCTGTGGTTGCCTAATTATTCATTAATATGCATATCTGACAGCATGTCCAATAAAACATTAAAATGCCATTTTATGGTGGCATCTAGGAATGACTCCATATATTATGCAACACTCTATCCCTGTACATACCCTGACAGCAAAATCAAATATTTAGCAACACCAAATGCTGTTCCCTATTTCTCATAATAGATCTCATGGCCTGAGTGCAACAGAAGCTACAAGACTGTGTTCATATTTTATGTTTCATGCTATTTTAATTACATTTTAGCGCATAAAATTGAAGTCAGGCAGGAAAATCTGGAGTCATTTTTTACTACTACTACTACTACTGGATTGGTGAGAGCAGAGTCAGTGGAAGCTTCCACACTGGCAATCAGCAGTCGAGACAGCCACAAACCAGAGAGCAGCTGCTCAGTAACATTCTGTTGCTGCTTTTCTGACTAAGGGGGCTCCATAACAAAGCAGAGGCACAGACTGATTCAGATGTGCAGTAACAAAGGGAACCTGCAGAAAGTACAAGTAATCAATCCCTCCATCCAATCAGGTGAGGGTGGCAGATCTGTAACAGAACTGTAACGTCAGTCCTGTTTCCACTCTCTTATGTGAAAATGAAAAGCATCAAACTGGGGGATACTGGATTAACTGGGGTCTTGTATGACCTCCTGGTAACTGTTCTGGTTAAATTACAAATCCTAAGCTTTGATAGAGAGGAAGCAAAGTGTGTTAAAACACAAGTTAGAGCTGCTAGGGTTAACACCTCTGGCGGGGACAGCACCAATACTCTGCAGAGCTCAGGTTGACTCCTAGTAAGTAAAAATCATTTAAGTGACCAGTGTCTTGAGGTACCACCACCTGAATCCTTTTTCTTTTTTTTCCCCAAAACAACGACCCTTTCTGCCAGTGAATAACTACAGCAGTTCAAGAGCCAACAGACACTGCTCACAGTGGGCATGGAGAATGACTGGACCAGTACCAGCTAATATCTTCCAACATGCATTCCTGGCTGTTCAGGGCTGATGGGTCCAAAAAGTGAAGCTGCTGATGTCTACACTGTCTTTGCAACAAAATAAGCAGCATGTTAACCAGACTTCTGTGGGAGCACTGAAAGTCCTCCATACATATGACAGTTTGCTGTAACAAAGTGGAACACAGCCTAATATCACATTACTGAAAAGCCTCCTCTCAGAGCTAGTAAAGTGATAGAAAGCACAGAAGACTAACTCTCCTCTAAAGGATACCAATTTTTCTGCTGGTGAAAATCCTCCAAGTACTTAATTTCTGCACCAATAAATAAGACTCCAAAATTAACTGCTGTAGCTAATCAAAATTACAATAAGAGAGGAGAAGTTATTGAGGGCTGCACAACTTTTCTGTGTAATAGGATATTTTCCTAGAAGAAAAGAACTCCATACTATTTAAAAGTGCTTTATGCTTTCATAAACTTAAAAGAAAAAAAAATAGCCTTAATTTATTGCAGCCTCCACATCCTCTAGATTAAGATCATCAGGAAACTTCAACTATTTTTCTTTCAATGACTATAAACTTCTTGGTGCTAGGAACTGACTTTGATGTTTAATCCCATTAATGAAAAATAGGACAAACACCTATTTAGGCCAGTTTCTTCCAATTCAGTTGGCATTCTGTAAAATATCTCTCCTTCTTCATCACTAAAGAAATGCTATATTGTGTTTGCAATTCATTTAGAATTAAGTCTCTAAGCCCAGCATTTGTGAGGATTTTGCTATTACACATAAAAAGACCCCTTCTCCCCTCAAAATACTACAATGCCCAAAGATTAAAAGGAGAAAAAAAGAGAGAGAAAAGCTGCCATAATGTGACGCTTCCTGCCAAAGAGAAAAATTCAGTTGTGCTGGAGTAGCCAAATTAATGACTTTTTACTCTTCTTTATCAAGATTCAGGGTCTCAAGAAGTCAGAATGGCTGCTACCACCAGCTTTTGCTCAAATGCACTCTGAAACACTGTTCTTTCACTTCTATTTTACAGATCCCCACACTTTGCCTTTGGAAAGTACATTTTGAGTGTCACCAATGCACCAAATCACCAAATGAGATCATGGGTTCTGTTGGTTTAAACAAAGGAGCACCAACAGGCTTGGTGCCTTTTCTTCCACCAGGTGGTCTGGTGGCTATTTTGTTAATGTGTTTTCTAAATGACTTCTCTGTTGCTGAAGAGATCTAATAACAGAACTTCAGCTATTTCTGGGCCAGGTGCTTGTGTCTCTGAAGTCGATGAAATGAAGTCATGGTTGTTTACACCTCTAAAAGCAATATATAGAGCAACAGCTGTGCATCCCATCCCAGAGAGGAGCAGGCAGCATTTGCAAAACATACAAAGAAACACTTGTGCAGCAGCATAGCAGGCACCACACTATCACACTGCATTGTGAGACAGATCAAGTAAGCAGAGAACAATTTCATGTGAAATAAATGACATGATTTCTGTAAATCATGTAGTTTATTCTTGTAGGTATTCATGTTGGTGATTCTGTGATTCAAAAGTGGCCTCATAAACTCAGCACACTGGGAATGGTGAAAGCCCACAGATTTTATCATCCCGCTGTTAAAAGCAAAATTTTGTCAAATACTTGATAATGTTAAGAGTACAAGACAAATTACAGTGCCCAGGTAACCCATATGAAATGTAACAGGGGAGAACGGAACTGCTTCCTCTCAAAACTGACCCTCTGAGTATTCACAAAAACAAAATGAGAAGCCTTCTAGAGCAAGCTTTCGCACAGCAACTGAAATTCAAACAGAAATAAATGCCATGGTTAAGAATCAGAGTCTTTCAACTTACAAGATCTGCATCAACAGTGCCTGCTGGGTTTTGGGTACAATGTCATTTTGATGAAACTAAAACTCAAGCTGTGTTTTTGGGGTGGGAGGGTGGCACAAGTGATTTTTAGACTCTTACCTTTTCTGATTCATAAGCAGCTCTCTATGGAGATCTTGATGATTCCGGGATGACTTCACAGGATTAATTAATTTCTGAGGTCTAATTAATTCAGGATTGTCATCATCTATGTAGTCTGGTTCAGCCATAATCTTTCTTGGAATGGGAAATGGATCTTTGGGTTCAGTGTCCTTGTTCACAGTATCTGTAAAATGGGAAAAACTAGTGAATCTACACTGAAAGGCCTTTTAAAGATGTCCTAAACCACAAAGGCAGCATATTACATTGGCAACAGTCATGCTTTTCCTGGATTAGTTTTGTCCATAGAAAGTAAAGGCTCGCAGAGCAAACATCAGTAGCATTTTTTTAAATAGGCAGCAATTTCATAACAATGGCATCTCCACCAGCCTCCATCCAATGACCTGGAGACAGCTTCCCCCATTTTAAGAAGAACTTGACAAATAATTTAGGTTAAATGTGTGAAGACCCCCTATAGATTTTAATAAACCTATTCAGAGGAAACATTTTTGGATCAGTAATACTGAGACCCTAAAGACATTTTAAATACTGCCTATATTAAATACTATGAATGTGTATCAAAAGCAGAGTCTCATTTTGTGCTGTCAGTGTCATGTCAGCTGTGGGGAAAACACCTCTGTGGATAAGCAAGCCCTGAACTGTACCAAGAAAAAGCTTCCATGTGGAAATTGCCAGATCTGCAATTGTTGTGATGGGGGACTGATTTCTAAGTGGAAAAGCAGAGGAAAAAGTTAGGTGAGATTTTTCTTAAAGGCCACATTTCACTCAGTGAAAATCAACAGACATCCACTGACCTGAAGGCAATGAATTGATGAATTATTAAATTTGGAAAAGTGGCAGTTTCCTATCCTGCTATAGAAAAATCATCTACATATCAAATCAAAACATTTTGAATCAACAGTTGATAAGTCAACTATGGTTTTCGAATAATTTATATGTGACCATTCATACCCCTCTCCATTAAAAAGCACCAATCACAAGATGATCAGCATCCAAAACAAAGCACATTCAGGAAAAATCTGTCTCTCTTCACTGTTGTGAAAACCTGCACACAGAATTTGCAGTTGTCAGTTTGATGAAACGTTGGCCCCTCAAACAGACCCCAAAAAATAATCTCACAGCATGTGGGTTTACAGAGAAGAATCAATGGGACATGAAAGAAAAGACAAGAGGCTTCCATTCTCCTGACTGGCAGAACAGCTGAATGCTGCATACTGTACTCACAGGGCTACCAGACAAATCAGAGAATCACTGGGATTTGCTGTGCTTTTTCCAGTAAAAGCTGAGTACGTGCTTTAATTTAAATCCCACTGTTACCAGCCCTTCCCTCCCTTTCTCACCCCATGGGCTAAAAATCCTATGTTCAGCCACAGTTCAATCCCTAAACTATTTTCTTTCAGTAGGAATCTAATATTGTTGCTCAGGTCTGATCAAAATCCACTTGATATGGCAGAAAGATTTTCCCTTAATACTTCAGTACATTAAAACTGAACAGTATCACCATCACCCAGCAGCACCTGCTTACAGATGAGGAAGCAAAACAACATGAAGTTTTCAGCAGATGCAAAAAGGATACTCTGGATTTGAATGTGTCCAGTGGACCTGGCAGAGACCTTTCAGCTGCTTTGAATGGTTGATATGAACTGTTTTAGTGGTGCTACATCTCACACACCAAGTTTCTGAGGAGCAACTTCAATGAGAAACAGCTCACCAGTGTGAGCTGCTCTCAGGCTGGCTCCTTCAAGAGTTCTTCAAGGCAAGTTCATATGAAGCATTTTTGAATTCTGTGGGAGTGTCAGGTCTCACAGGGACCTGTGAAACTACTATAAAAATTGTCCACAGTCCAAAACTATGGAAGTGCATTGCTGTACATGGCAGAAACCTCTTGCTGACACTGATCAAGCAATTAGAATGCTTCTCCTGTCAACCCTTCAGAGGTGGGGTGCTTCAATCCCTGCTTCAATCAAGCAACCAGCTATTACCACACATGCCAAATATACAGGAACATTAGAAAACAGGTCAGAAGAAGCTTCTAATCCAAGCTCCTTCTCAGAGCAGGAACAGCTATGAGATCAGAGCAGGTTGCTCAAGACATTTCCCAGTAAGACACTGAAGTTCCCCAAGGCCGCACAGCCTCTGTGGATGGCCCCTCACTTGTCTTCACAGTGGTTTTTCCTCAAACCCACAGGAACCTCTAGTTTCAACTCCTGCCTGTTGCCTGTCGCTCTCCAGCCACACACTCTGGTGAAGAGTCTGGCTCCATCTCCTTGGAAAGCACCTCCCAGGCACAGGGGGCTGCTGTTTGGTCCCCCCAAACCTCTGCTCTGGGCTGAGCCAGCCCAGGTCCCTCAGCCTCCACCACAGCTCATCTTGGGGGCACCCGGCTGCACTCACATCTCAAATCCCTCACTGTTCAATAGCATGCCATACAAAAACCAAAAACAGCCCCCCAAAACACACCACATAGCACCATGCTGTTAATAAAACATTTGTAGAGGTCTGTTCTCTTTAGCACATACTGTGAATAAACTAGCTGCAGTTCTTTTCTTACATAAGGACATAACATTCCCTACCTCCTCAGTGTTAACATCAGGCTTATTGCAACTAAAACTACTAAAATATTACATATCCAACCTCCACCCAAAATAAACCTTCCCTGTAAATATTTGTTTTGCTTTACTCCTCTATCAGTTCTGTTGCACTGATGGTCCTGTGAATCTTCTAGAAGCCATTTATCAACAGCTCTCTGTTAAAGTAAATCCAAAAATAACCTGCTGCTTCTTCAAGATAATTCTTGTTTGCTTAGGTGAAGATGAAAAACACAGAATTACTCTACAACTGCCATAAACAATGTACAATTTTCTTGACACAAGCCCTTGAAAAACGATTTGATTCAATCATTTCTCAAGGTGTGGTGTAGTATTTTGCAGCACATCGATTTGGTTTGAGCAAGCCCTTAAAGTGAAGTCTATTTATTCTTCTTTCTTCTGTCTCATCACTATTTTTAAAACATGTATTCAACTCAGAGGTCAGGAATTGTGGTTTCCTACTGTAACATGAGCTCTACTAGCAGCAAACATGAATGAATAAAAACTCCCCTGGGAAATGTCTTTCCATGTGTGATTAAGCTGCAAATGACTTCAACTAGGATTTCCAAACAGAGCCAACGACACAGGGCACCCAGTTCCCACTCAGTGAATTCTCTCACACCCTCTGCAAACCTCAGCCTGGCTGCAGGCCACTGACAAAGTCCTGAACAGTCACTGTGTAATATCATATGCAAACAATACAATGAAGATAAGGTGATCTCTACCCACGCCCTGTCAAAGCTAACATTTACAAAAGCATAGGCAAGTTTCACATAAAAAGGAAACTGAGGCACAAAGGATTCACCACACCACGGGCAGACAGAAAGAGAGCAGTTTATCCCCAGAGTTTCATTCTGACGTTCAGGCTCACACCAATAAAGCAGTCAAGCTTGATGATAGAATCCCTTAAAAGTCCTTAAACAAGTTTAATCAATGTTCAAGCAATAACAATTAAAACATTATTAATTCCGTGAGTCTCTAGTGCTCATCACCACAAAAGTCATAGCCCATAAAGCTGCTTTCAGATCATCACTAGGTGCTACAGTGGGACATTAATAATCCAAATAATCACTTAGCAAGGATATGCTGCCTGAAGAGCATCTGAGAGGCTCCTTTTAACCATCTGCTGTTACATGATCGACTGAGAATGCACAATCCATTGCTGTTTCCTCGCTACCTTGCGAGGAAAATAAAGGAGATTTGGATTCAGGGGATGTTTTAGCTGAGCTTGGCTCAAGTTTAATACACCCACTAATTTGGCAGGTGCTTCCCCAGTGCATTTGCTGAATTAGCTATTGCTGCACAAGCATCACAAAAGCATTTATCTACCTTAACTTGTTGTGCCTGAGTAACTTGCAGAGTCTTTGTCCACAACCTCTTTGGTATATGTGGATTTTGATTCCACAAAGAGAAAGAATAAACTGGGGACCCTGCATGGAAGAGGAATTTTAACTCCTCAAGCAACTGCAAAGCAATTTCAACATCCCACTAGACAAAGAAATGCCTCTGTAGAAAAATTACTTCAAGTGTCCTCCCAGACAGAAGTTTAATGTTTCCAGACAAAAAGATGCTCTTAGAGTAATCAAGAAGTACCATACAGGTACCTCAGCCTTGAAGGGCCAAGACCAAATGGTCACATACTTGCAATTCTCTCATTTAATTTCCTTGGAGTGCAAGTAAATTCAGGGAAAACAGAAAAGACCCTTCAAAAGTTGGTCTTGCTGAAGAGATACAACCAAACCAGAGCATGCCAGAAGCGTGAGTCAAATCTGGGGGAAAGGATCCAGCAGATACCTTTGCTTCCAATGTTCTTTGTTTTTTATTCTATCTACAGAGGGTTTTTTCCAGCAAAAGTCCCTTAATGGTAGTAACACTGGAAACATGTGCACAGAGAACTACAGACAGACACCAGTGTTTTTAACAGGCATCTTAACGCCAGGTTAAGGATTCAGTAGCTGCCAGTTTTTGCTACAACACGGCTCACATGGCTTCCACAGGAGAAGTTCACAAAAAAAACCCCAAAAAAACCCCCAAAACCATCTCATGTTTATGTGGCATTCAGGGAATTGCAATTATTTTCTATCTGATATTCTTCATACCAGAAACCACCCTCTACATATGGAATCTGAATATAAAAATTCCTGCGAGACATCATATATTTATATTATTACACATATATATGACATTTTCACCCTTCAAATGATTCCCACAATTATTTCCAGCTGTGAAAGCAGAGGTAGAGTTGAGGCCCCTCAAAAAGCAGATAAATAAATGCCTAAAAATACCAATGGACATGAAAATAATAGACTATACTAGATCCAAAAGTTACATTAAGACAAAATTCACATGATTTCCTTCTTGCCTTAATAAATTCTTGAGGAGCACTAGCTCGAACACTGAATACCTCCTGAAGATTTTATTCTCAAAAAAGCTTTAACATCTGTTCTGAGCTGTACTGTACAGCATCAAACACTACGTTTCAAGACTTACATTTTTAGCTTTTCAAACTATGGCACAGACTCGCAGTTTGCTACAAGAAACCCAAAGGCATTCTCCAGAAAAAAAAAATCTTGTTTTACTCTCCCCCTTCCAATTTCAACAGGAATTGAAATAAAAATTCTTCAGCATGTCTCTGCTCAGATGTTACATGACCAAGCACTGCCTTGCATCAGTCAGCTTGGGTAGAAAGCAAGAGTTACTTAAATGCAGTGTGCTTTGCAGGCACCACCTCAGCACTGTTTGCACATGAAAGCTCACGCCGCTATCTTCTTTATCTATATGCGCTCAGTGCAGTGAGAGGCACTTGACTACAGAGATTTACTTGATTAATCCTTGATTATAGATATCATTAATAACTTCCCACAGTTCACCCTTTAATTCAAAGTAAGAGTTCCTGAAAACAGAATACAAAATACTCTTCCCAGCCAAGATGCTCGAGCCAGACACCAACAAAGGAATTATGTATTACTCACAATGTCTTTTGTGGCTGAAAGGGAGGATGGGGTTTGGGTCACAGCAAAACACAGCTAGACTGCCTTGGAGGGAGAGAGGAGGACCAGGGAGGTCCTGGTGGCTGCAATTCCTCCCAGCCCCTCATGCTTTGTTCAAAAAGGCTGCCACTTCCCAATGACAAGAGCTTTGCTTCTAGATACAAACAGTAGTGTCTTCACCTGCCTCAAAATCGAACACGTTCAGGGCAGCATGGACCTGGGATTGCCCACTGAGTACTATCTTTCTACCAGCTTACTTACTACATTACTGTTCTTCAAAATTAACATCATGAGCCTTTTAAACCCTTTAACAGGCATCTGGCTTTTGTTTATGGCTCCACACTTAAAAGAGAAGAGCATCTTAGAAACTCCCATGCATTTCTGCAAGGCCAATCTCACTGCTTCTTGTCATGCACTTGAAAATCTCACATCCCATCCCAAGGCTGAGTAAGTTCTGTCCATCATCCCATGCCAGGACAGTTTAACTCACAGCACCCCTCTGACACCAGGTATCATAGCTTCATTAGTTAATGGCTTCCTTAGTTCCACGGCAGCCTGAAGACAGACCACATAGAATTCTCCCAGGAACAAGGGCTAACTTGATCAGGGCAGCCCAAAGCACTCTTGGTGATGTCAAGGATATGGAAAGAAGCAGAGCTTGCTGGCTCCTGAAGCTGTTACTGTTGTCACTTTAGACGATATTAAAATGACCTAACCCGCTCAAAATCTGAAGGAAATCCAGTTAACACTCATTTTCTTCCCTTAAGTACTGCTGAGAGTAACATCAACAAAGCACAGATAAAACATCCACTAAATGAGAAACCAGAAGAAAGAGGGTCATTTTAAAGATGTTTGCATTGGCACTGACACCTAAAGGAAGGCAGAGTGCAAGATCTGGGGCAGTGCTCCACACTGTTACAATTCCCTCAAATGCAAAGAGCTGCTCATGGCTCCCATTCAATTCAAACAGCACCAGGCAGTCTCTGTTCCAGAGCTTTGAAGTTCAGTCAAGTCTTGGGTGCGGAGGGAACAGCCCTGACCCCCAGAGAGGCTGAGGCCTGAAGAGCAGTGCTGGTGAGGACAGAACGGCTCCTTCCTCTTGGTCTCTAGTTTATTTGGAAAAGAAGATGCAAAAAGCTTTAAGAACGGCCTCGCATCTTCCACTAAAAACCCCAGGAACCCCCAATGACAGAAATTTCCCTCAGCCTTCAAGATCTGCAAGGAAGCTCTCTGCCACTGGCTTTCAAAACAGCTCAAAGGATCAGTTCTAAATAGTTGCATTTCTTTCTTCTCTTGCTAAGCTAAAATGCTGAAGAGATGTCACTGCAGCTGTGTAACAAGAGGCAGAAGACAGAAAGTGCCTCTCCCCTCCTACTGCAAGGAGAGGTCTGCACACAAGGTGCTTTAAGAGTACTAAGAGACGAGAAGATGGGGACCTTTTGGAAGGTCCTTTTTGTCAGACACAGGCAAAACTCAACATACTGACTTTCACTGCAACAAACTACTTAGCATCTAATTTTTAATACAGGCAGTAGAAAAGACAGAAGGACACAGGATGAAGAGCAGCACACTGTGAACAGCACTCATCTTCCCTAAATCCTGGTCTCTGATCCACCCACTGTGACACCACGGTTCCAGTCTGGGACTAACAGCAGATAATGCACACTGTGCATCTTACATCATTTGTCTTTCCTGAAATCCCTACATGTTTCTCAAGGACTTTATATTCCCCATACTCATTTTGCTCAGGATCCTGTGATTACCTAAATCCCAGGACAGGGCTGGGGATGTGGAAAGCCATTCTGATGGCAAGGAGAAGACTCGGTGTTTTGGACACCTCTCATCCAGAAGGCCCTAAGCGACTATAGTGCTTTTGCCCTGCAGAACAACAGCAAGTCATGCATATCCCACTGTCCTCTCATGTATGTCAGTCCTTTGAAAGGAATAAATCATGACTGGCAAAGGCACTCAACTGAATATCCACGTAACTTTCACCAAAACACTACACAGGTAATTATAACAGCGCAGTAACATGATTTTCAGGAGATCATAATTGAAATTATGCCTCTTAGGGAAGGTACTCAGCAGCACAGTTTGTAACTAGATTAATCCCCAGAGGTAACAAGCAATTTATTTATACATGGGTCAATAGTGATTCATATGCAATTCTGGAATGATGCATTTTTAAAGGAGATTTTCAGAGCAGAAAAGCAAATACGGTCAGTTTATACTCCCTGTGGCTACAGTGCACCATCAGTGTTGTAGATCCATCAGTGTGGGCCACAAAATTAAAAATCAGAGCAAGTTTGTTTGTATCAAATTTTACTACATTGAAACATGAGATTCCACATGAAAACTGAGCCTTGATTCAAAATCAGAAGTCCAAAGAGTGAGGGGAGAGTTTCTTCACGGCTTCACTGAGGCAAATGTTAAGAACTATCAAACAGTGGCACCCAGTGGTAAAGGACTTTCTGCAAATAGGAACACAATAGAAAAATTCAGGAGGGAGAAGGGGGAAGACCGACCCAAATCCATGTTTGTATACAAAAATGCTGAACTGAAAGAGCAAACATACTAAATCCCCCAGAATTTTAGCAGGAAGTCCTACTTCTAAGTCATTCTATTTCTGTAATCATCAGCATTAGAGGATAGTGATTCTTCAACTACAAAAGCTTTAACATAAAACAGGTATTTCTGAGGGAGAGAGGGAAATTCAGAGCAGCCAACAGCCCCTCATCAATTAGGAGAGTGCAAACATTTCAAACGTCTGACTTGAGATACCTAAAAGGAGACTGGTGAATCTTGAACGGTCTTAAAATCTAGTTCATAGGACTTTAGTAAGATTGTTCCAGGGAAGAGAGAAATGTGGTGATAGTGGCTGTTTTTCCACTTGTTCTGTATTTTCTTCACATGATCTAGAGAGAAAGATTAGAAACCAATGTGTGTCCCAGTGAGGCCAAACAATGTCCAGGACCAAAGGGTGGAGGTCATTCTCCTGGAACAGGAATCCCCTTCTGGATGCTGTGGTGATAGCAAGGACAATGGTGATGGAGGGTCCTAGCAAATATTCAACCAGGCAGAAGTTTATATCAGATATAAGCCAAAAAGGTTAAAATTACCTTTGATACATGTGAAAAAGTTTGGAGCAAAAGAAGAGGCAGGTTACTTAGCAACCCTGTAAACATTACAAACAACAGCAAACAAACTGCACGGCAAACAAAGTTTTCTTTGTTATAAAGAAATTAGGAAGTTAAAAAGCAAATGAAAGAGGAACACCTGTAAATGGGAGAACGTGCCCTATATTGAGGCTGTTCTAACAGCTCTGCTCTTTTGATTTTTTAAGAAGTGAAGATAACTGCAGCCTAATAATCGTATAAGCAACAAGCCTGACAATGCTCTTGAGAAATTTTGATGACTGAGTATTGAGGCTAGAAAACACATTCCTTAAATAAGGAGCACACTTTTAAAGTGAGGGGAGTAAAACCACCGATTTAGTAAAAGATTTGTGTTCAGCTGTACAGAGAGAACAAATTACAGGATCATAATTATTCCTTCTAGTTCTACAAATTTAAAATCTATGAGTGCAATTAATAAGTGTTTGCAAGGGGTCAGAAGATTAGAATCTCTGCATTAATCAGGTAGTTATGCATTCAGTAGCTACAGCAACGAAAATGAGAGCAAGCAAGCAAAGTATTTCTCATGCTGCCTCAGTTACTCCAGTGCTGTAAATCCCCAAGTCTTGCCAAAGGAGCACAGCAGGGCTGCTGAACCAGATTTTGCTCCGTGCCACGTGCTGTTCCTTAGGGCACAGCAGCATCCTGCCTGGAGTTAGGGCACAGCACGATCTGCTGAGCCCTCACATCTCCCCTCCCCTCTGGGGCTTTCTGAATGACAACTTAAAAGGAACGCTAACCACCCATAAAAGAAGGCCATTTGCAACAAGTTTAAAAACACTGACATAATGAAAACCACACAGTCCACTGCAGCTTGCCAGTTTCCTAAACAGACTCATAGGTAGTTATGTAAAAGTACTTCTTCAGACCAGGCAGATATGTATCAATTACCTGCCAACTCAACAACTCAAGTTCTTTTCATTTTCAAGGAAGAAACCCTTTTCCTAGGAGGAAAAAAAAAAAAAAATCATCAGCAGCAAAGCTTGCTTTTTTTCCTTCTCTTTGGTGAAAAATGGCTCAGAGCAAGCATCCAGCCCCTGTTTTGATTTCTTAACACAGGGAGATTTCCTAGAAACAGACAAAAGGAAACAAAAAGAAGTAATTTCCTTAAACCTACTGCTACTCCAAACTAACACACTCCCAGCTTAATCACAGGAAAGAAATAAAACCATCACCTCAAGGAGTTAGTCTTGGCTCAGGCAACTACATCCACATTCCAGCCTGCACTGTGTCCACAAAGAGACACCCTTCTTTGCCCAGACCTGTTATCCACTCTCAGCTGGCACAGATACATTTTAGTATGAGGCTCTGCACTGCAACTCAGTGGAAAAAGAAGCCACTACAAAGGAAGGAAAACAAGACCTGAAGGAAAAAGCAAAAATGAGGACACCAGTAAAACTGACGACCAATCTTCCAAAAGTGAGGTAGAGTAAGAAATTTAAAAAACACGGCTGTTCCACACCCTCCTCATGACCTTAACCAAAAGCATGAAGCTCTAATGGTTTAAAAGGACTGAGTGGGTGTAAGAATGTATGGCAGCCAGAGAACAAGCCTCCTGGAAGCTACAAGTGGGCTTAGGACAGCCAAGCCCGATACACATGATTTTATTAAAATGCAACAGTGATCAGCAGGCGTCCTGCAAAGAACACGACATGCCACACGGCATGTAGAGGAACATCATCTGCTCACTGTTTGATGGGAAGAATGAGAGATCTGAAAACCAGGAATTTTCAGAAAAAAATGGAGAAAAATGCTGACACTCAGTCCCATCTGTCAAAGCTGGTGACTTTTCACTGGTGCTCTTGATGAGCAGCTACAATCAGCAGCTTCTCCTGCAAGCTCATTAATGAGGAAGCTGTGACACCAGGGCAGGGCTGAGTATCAGCCAGAAGGCTGCACACGGAAGGGCAGCAGAGCCTGCCTCACTGCTCAGGCGGAAGGGCGTTGTTCTCTACAGAAACAAGCCTCCATCTGAACAGGACTGATGTGTTACACAACTGAGCTGCCTTTGGCTTCTCAGCCCCCCTGGAATGAAGAACCCAGAATGTCAATACCTAAAACAAAAGCAGTCACACCAGCTTAGCATGAACACAAGGAAGATTTTAGCATATACTCTGGCAGGAACATTAGTGGACCATTAGTTGTGTATGCTGACATGGGACTGTTTCTAGAATGTTTTCTGTCAACTTTTTCTCTTTTTTGTCTTTTTAGAAAGAATTGAAAAAGTTCAGGAAGGGAGAAACAGACCACCACTCCCTAATCCCTCCAGAAAGGAACTGTTTAACAAACTTCAAGTAGTTAGCAAAGAAGAGTAAGAAACTGGAAGGATGACCCCAATGCCTCCACAAAGGGATTGTTTGTTGAGCTTGTGAACTGGTGGCAGGAAAGGAATTTCCTACAATTGTTACCTTTCTGCTTGAGAGACCACCTGGAGGAAAGTCTCAGGCTGTCCTTCCTCAGCAGCACTTGTGAAGAGGGTGTGCTGTGCCACAAGAGTTTGTAGGACCCCCGACTCTGCTCCTCACATCCTTCTCCAGGGCTATAGAGAGGGCAGCTGCTCACTTGCTTTACATGCTACAGAAGTGGAACTGAACGGGACCTAAACTTGAAATGCAAGAACTCTGAAGTATGTAAGTTGAACAAGAAAAAAGTTCTCATTAGTCATAAGAGGCACTACAGGGATCTCCATCAAATGGTTAAAACAAACCACCTGCATCCCAAAAAGTAACACGCTAGTTTACAGTGGTCTCATAAAGGAAAATAAAATGTGCATACTCTTGCCTCTTCATGCTCAAAAATAAAGAAAAACCATAAAGACAAAAACCAAAGGGCTACAAAACAGGACTTCAGTAGAGCCAAGAAAGGGGCTGAAAGTCTTAATCATAACATGCCTACAGCTGAAGAACAAAAGCAGTGTGAGGTCACAGCTCGGCTCCCGCTAGTCAAGGTTCACAAAAGCAGCGTACAGAGCTTCCAGAGAAGTGGATGCCATTTGTCATTCACAGACAGACAGCCCGGCAGCCACGTCTCTGAAAGAGGCTGCTGCCAGCCCCAAGAGAAGAGGGCTTGAAAAAAGCCTCCTCACGAGCCTTAGAGCCCTCTTATTAACAACATTTCACAGGTGACTCAGCTTACTTTACAAAAGGCAGGGTGAAAAGCTGTCCTCTAGCTGGGTTTTACAGCAGCAGCTTAATTAATAGGATGAATACCTATTGATAGGCAATCATAACCTCCACTGCCAGCTGCACCTCTTCATGCCTGAAGGCAGCCCTGCTCTTTGTTCTGCTGCTGAAAACACAACTTGGGGGGCTCTGAGCATCTGCTGCGCCTGCAACCAAAGAGGGAAACTTTCAGGCCAGCAAACTTTCTGTGTTGGCAATAAACTGCATGTTAAGGACTCCTTTAAAACGTTACCATGCAGGATATCATCTCACTGTCTCAGATATTTGTAGAAAGAAGGAAGAAATGGCAAGAGGTGTTTCTGTCATCCTTTTCCTGATCGCCTTCAATAGCTAAATGGGCTATTAAAAAAAAACCCAACAAATCAAAACAAAAAAACAAACACACTGAAAAATTGTAATTAAAATTCCAATGAGCCCATGTGGCTTTCAAGACTTAAAAAAACACAACCCTGTTTTGCAAGCAGAAGCACTCCAACAAATGGTCACAGGTGAGTAGTCAGCACTTCAGTGGACACGTACTGTGTCACATCCCACAAGCACTGCCTCTCATGCTTCCTATCACTGAATTAATTACTAGTTTTCTCCATGACTGCATAACCTACAAAGATGTTTTGGATTTATTAGAAGAAGAACTTTATGACTAAGGGTGAAAGGTGAATTGATATTTATGTAGGCATTTCATGCATTGCTAATTCCTGGGGTTGCACCTCACTATAGGAAAGGTGGTCTGCCAATGTGAGCACTGTTTCTAAAAACATAAAAGGAGGTAGAAACCCTTTCCTTTACTATAAATTCTTGACCTGTTACTAGTCCCATAAACCTGAGTAAAAGAGACCAAACTGCCACAACAGTTTCAGACATTTTAACCCAAGTTGCTCAAGTTCCTACACACACCACAGCTTGTCTACCATCTTACAACACAATCACTTTCTCAACCTGCTTGCTTAACAAGCAGTGGAGAATTCTAGACTGTAAAATAGAATATTAACATCTGCTTTTTTTTTTTTTAATTAAACAATCATATTTTGCCATGATTCACTGAGGAATTATGTTTTAAAACTGCAAAAAAATTACTCAACGAGGGTAATTCATCAACATTTGAAGTAGCACTGTTCATTATAACGGGCTTGGTCACATCAGAGGCTCACTCAATCAGTAAGAAAGCTGCCCCACAATTACAGTGAGGAACTGAGCCATGACAGAAGAGAGAGGCTCTATTCTCAGCTCTACCAAAAACTGGATTTGTGATGCTGAGCAAGTTGCCGAGCCTTAAATTACTCTGGAACAAGCTGTGGTTGTCAGCACAAGGCAACATGTTGGATACCAAAAGCAGAGAGAGCAAGACAGGCTTTTTTGGATGAGCAAATCAATAAGAAACATCATAAATTACAACAACAGTATGCTTTGTTCTATTATAGGCAGCATTTTGTCAGACATTTTGGAGCCGTTTCATGTTAAGGACCCTTTTTTTTAGGATTGAACAAATGCTTGCTTTAGAATCAAGAGGCAGAATCCAAACAGGTAATTTGCTATAAGAACTTTAGAAAATTAAATTGATGATGTTTAAAATAAGGTACAAAGTTATGAATTAAGAGATACACATAAGAATAAAATTTAGAAAGATGCTAGGGTTAATAACACAGAGGCTGTGAACTTCTTGGTGCTGCAACAAACGCCAAGGATTTAGAAGTCTCATGCCTAAAGGATTGACACTATTTTCACTCCAAGCCTATTTTTATGAATTTCTTCCTTCCCAAGTTATTACCAAAGTCCCCAGTGATTTTTTTTTTTTTTTTTGTTATTTGTCTGTGGATTTATCATCTCAACAACAGAAAGAGACACATTAAACACATGCTTTTTTAAGCTGCACTAGTAAATATGTTCTCAGAAATGACTCCAAGACAAAAATCCACATTGAAAAGCTGGAATGAGAGCTGGGAGCCTGAGGGCTTTCCTATCCCACTGGTGAATACAGCACGTTCTTTTTGAGCATGTTTGTAATAAGACAGAGACCCATTTGTCAAAATCTGTCCTCTTTAAAACAGCATGTATTCCTCAACAGCCTTGGTGCTCAGCAGGGTGTAAATACTGCACCTTCAGCTACTTCCCCAATGTGAGTTTAACATATACATTAGTGTTTTAAGATTGAAGCAAATGTTTGCAACAATTAAGTCCCATTTAATCTAAGAATGTTAACAGTCATCCTTTAATGTGAATGTTAACAAACCAGCCATAACTTTTTTCATATCATCAAGGTGTGTGATGTTAAACACAGGATTCTGACCTGCTACACTGAACTCAGCAGCCTGCCCACACAGAGGATGTTGTCCCACTGATCCCCACAAAAGATCAGAAAAGCTGCACAGAGACAAAACAAAGGCAGCAACAGGATCCACTTGCAGTTTAGAAAGGCATTTGGTAATGAAAGCTACCAGGCTATCAGAAGTAATCCAGGAGCCTTCCCCTGCACAGATTTGTCATTAGTACTTCTTGTTCTCTTGCCTGCACCCTTGCAGCACTGCTGGGAGCAGCAACACCACAGGGACCAATGGCACCACACTGCAACTGGCAAATGAGGAAGGTGACTCTGGGCTGGACACAGCGTCTGTTCATCCTGATGTGCGTCTTAAGGATCTTTCCAGCAGACAACTCTGCTCCAGCCAGTCCCAGCTCCTCATACTGGAGGAGAAGCTCTACAGCAGTTCGTGCTGCACCTGCATGAGCAAACAGCCCTGCACGGAAGCAAAACCCTCAGAAGAGACAGGCACAGTCAGCCGGGATTGCAGCTTCTGCCTGTGCAATGTACTAGTGAAAAACAGCACATGGATCTATCTGTATCGGTATCAAGCAGAGTTACTCCAGAGTGAGAACAGCAAAAACACAATCAGCCAGTGCAGAGAGTCAAATCCCCTCAACCCTACAGAACAACTTGTACAAAATTATTAGAATCCCAGTAACTCTGAAATGACAAAATATCAATCCTATTCGAGTTTCATTAGACCCTATGTTATACACTTATTTTACAAACAGCAACTGGAACAAAAATTAGAGCAACCTCACTGTTCACACATACTTGAGGGAGTCACTGTGCTCCATCAGTCTACACAGATGACTGAATCATTATTCCCATTTTATATACTCTACCTTCCTGTAAGTACCTTTGAGACTTAAAAATAGTGGAACTTCTACAAATTTTACTGACTGCACTCAGCCAACATTGTGTCCCTCCAGAGAGACACAACTGTCAGCTCATCTTTTACACAAAGGTAACATCCCACTCACATTTTAGGTAACTGTGTAGTTCAGATTTCCCAGATAAAAAAGTTGGTTGCCACCTTCATCCCCAAATCTGACCCTGCCAGCACTACTAACCTGTTTGCTGCAAATTGGCTGCATGAGATAGATTATTATGTGCCTTTGAGCAGGGTGACAGCCACCCCCACAAGAGCACACCAGCATGGCACCATCTCATACGTAGCTAAGCCATCAACTCCATAGTTTTGGGTGAAACACCCTCTTTCCAAGAGCCATTTCCATCTCACCAACATACCTAATTACACATACACCTCAGGGCCTGGTGGCAAAAACAGCAAGTCTTTGAGGCTGGGCAGGGATACAGGTTTTGATTCAGGAAGTGTATGTCTGCAAATTAATTTTGATCTGCACCCTACTGTGTTCAGTGCTTTCCTATGGCTTCCATTCAACATAAACACTTACTACCATTGAAAACACAGTGCTTCCAGGAAAACAATGTTTAGTTAAATTCACACAGTGATAAAAAAATTACAATAAGACCATTAAAAGTTTGAAATCAGTAGATGAACTTTCCCACACAGTAATAGCAGCTTTACTAAAATGCACGCCAGGAAATGTGCCTGCTCACCCTCAGAAGTACCACTCTTACTAGTAGGGAGGTAACATTTTGTTAGTAATTTTCTAGTAGAGTCAAAATGGGTAAGTTTGTAAAGGCTACAGCACAGACTCTTTATCAGGGAAAGAGATCTATGGAGATTTCAGAGTTATCTCATCCAGGGGTTTTTTCTATTGCTAGAAAGTGCTGACATCCATTTAGTAGAAAACCTCTGAACACGTCTTTTAAATATCCCTTTCCAAAAACCTCCCATGGGACAGCTTCATTACTTCAAGTGACTCGAGAAGCAGGAGGAGACAGTATATTAAATGAGTAAGGCAGACACAGAAGGCCAAGGCAACAAGAATTTCATCCAATTTCTCACACCTCATTCTACCCTTCTGATGAATCAGCGTTGTTCAGCTGCAACTGCCGTCTCTTAATCCTACCCAATACCTCGGCTAAAAGCTAAAGACTCAACCACTTCTCTCTCTCTCTTAAGACCTTTTATACATCCACTCTAACCCTTATTTATACTATTATGATTATTATCTAATTATAAACAATGGCTTGATTAAAACACACATATTTATAGAAGCATTCATGTCACCTACCTTTAGGCCTTTAACTGCTGCAGCTAAAATGGGAAAGCAAGCTCCTTATAGCATTAGCATGGTTATCCAGAGGGCAAATCAAAGCAGCTATGCTCAGCACTAAAGTCAAATATCATCACTCTCAAGCAGCTTCCAGACACTCTCGCCTTCCTCCACTGAGGTTATGAGAAGTCCAGAGAACCTAGATTCCCCAACTGCTTTTTAAAAGGAATGGGGAAGGTCCCTCCAAAAGCAAAAGGGTTAGAAATTGCAGCTCACATTTCATAAACTACAGCAATACTGAACAAATCCAACCTGCCACTGCTTTTTACACTATCTCCAGCATGCCAGTGGCTTCCAGCTTTGCATATAGTATGATGTAAAACCATGGAAAAAACTCAGTTTAATCATTTCCTGTATTATTCACCACATTGTGTGCAATACCTTGTGGATTAATTATCCAGATAACAAAATGACTGCAAGTGCCATTAATGCTGTCATTTTGAAGTAGTGATCTAAATAATGAGAGCAATGTGCTCCTGTGGTCTACAGCATGAGAGAGGCTGAACTGAAGAACAACCCCCTCCTACCTGCTACACATAAGTGAAAAAAGACCCTTCCTCCCTGTGCAGGAAGGTGAGTAAACTATTAAGCAACTGTGGAAAGTCCCGAAGATTAGGAAAATCAAAGAGAGAAAAGGGCTTTCACACCTGGAAACCAAACTGTTTAAAGGAATGGAGAGAAGGGTCACCAAGGAAGAAATGTTTTATGATGAAGGTGGTGAGACACTGGCACAGGTTGTCCATAGAAGCTACAGATGCCCCATCACTGGAAGTGTTCAAGGTTGGATGGAGTTTTGAGCAACACAACCGAGTGAAAGATGTCCCTACCCACTGCAGGGGGTTGGACTAGATGAACTTTAAAGGTCTCTTCCAACTCAAAGCCTTCCATAACTTGTGACTGATGACATTTGTATGAGGATGGGATAAACACATTTTGGGGGTGCTTGTACTGGTGCACAGAAGCAATCCAACAGTGAGAAAGATGCCGCTCCTCTCCTGGACCCAGGACATCCACACAAGCAAAGGAAGCCCTGGAGCAGAATTACTGCTCTCCCCAACCACACATGTGGCCACATACCACTACCCGTAACACAGCTGGAAACATCTCATTTCTGTGTGTCCTGGTTAAGCAAGAGGCACAAATTTCTGTTTGAAGGCAATCTAAACCTCACCACTGGAAATACCAGTAGAAATATTTCTGTTATTTCCAGGCCACCAAACACAAGTAGCACTCACTAGTTTACTACTCTGGTTTCCAATTTAAGAAATGCCTTTAATGGAAGCACTTTCTTGAACACATACCAAATGCCACTGAATATAATTGTGCCTAAAGTGCACCTCCTAGAGAGCTCCGTTTTTAAATTAACTGTGAGCATGCTGTAACCTAAAAAGGGAGAGGAGGGAATTAAAAAAAAAAAAACCAAAGAGGGAAAGAGGAAGAAAGTCTCTCTTGTGGCACTTTTCTTTCTCCGAACACAGGAAGAAACAGGTGTTGGTATAAGCAGAAAGGAAGACAGATTTACATCTCACAGATTCAAAACCAAGTGCTATCAGCAAGAATACTAGATTATTGAGGCAGAGAGAGAGAGAGGAAGTTGCAAAACTACTTAACCTTCCAAGAAGGTCTGAGGCTTTTCACTCAGTGTTGTAGCTGGGGAAAACAAACACACCCTCTGCCTATCATACAGTGGTTTGGACTAGAAGGGAACTTAAAAGATCATCTAGTTCCAACACCCATGCCATGGGCAGGGACACCTTCCACTAGGCTAGGTTGTTCAAAACCCTGTTTAGCCTGACTTTGAACACTTTCAGGGACAGAAAGAGCCACTACTTCTCTAGGCAACCTATTCCAGCAATTCACCACCCTCAGAGTAAAGAATTTCTTCCTAATACCTAATCTAAACCTGCCCTCCTTCAGTCTGAAGCCAGTGTCCCTCTCCAGCTCTCTTGTAGACCCTTTAGGTACAGGAAGGGGCTCTAAGGTGTCCTCAGAGCCTCCCCTTCTCCAGGCTTAACAAACCCAGCTCTCTGAGCTGTCTCCATAGCACAGGTGCTCCAGCCATCCCTGGGCCTCCTCTGTGTTCACTCTAGCAGGTCCCTGTTCTTCTCACATTGCAGGCCTCAGAGCTGGGGTAGAGTTGCATTAGCAACTCAGTAACAGCAGTCAAATAAATGAAATGCTGCATCTGTTGTTACAATTAAATTAACAAAGTACTGATATAGAACCATGCATGTTTTCCCCTTGTGTACCATGCCCTGGGTAAAGATGTTCTGTAGCTGTACATATTTCCTGTGTTATAAATTAAACAAGCCAAATTTACCCTTCCTGCAATGCTATTAAAAATCAAGGGCAATTACTCCAGGGATAAATCTGGCCCAGTAATGTTTTTCAACAAAAAATAGTTTCTAGAATAAATTCTACTAAAATAAGTCTGTGTGGAAATACTTGAAACATTTTCATTTGTGTTCCCAGAGCACTTGTTTAAAAATAAATTGGAACAGAGAGTTCCCAGTATTAAATAGCTGGAAACTGTCAGACAGTGTTTTAGAATACTCTGTTTTCAGGTGATCAACCTGATATTCTTACTGTCTGGTTCTGTGGGGGGTAGTTTTGTTGCGGTTGATGTTTCAGTTTTTGTTGTTTATTTGGTTTTGGAAGATTTTTTGTTTTCTGGGTGGTTTTTTGCAGGTGGGGAGGGATTGTGGGGCTTTTTGATTGGTTTGGGGGTTTGTTTATTTTGGTGGTTTTTTAATACCTAAGTATTTACAGTCTTAAACAAAGGCCACTTACATACAGCTCAGGTTGTGTACCATGAACTGAGGAGCTCAGAAATTAGGTGTACATGGAAAATCAGACCAACATATTCAAGATTTCAAATTTTTACAATGAGATTACAAAATGAGACAAAATACAACTACAAATAGCATCATTTTAGACTCTCAGCTGGCATTAGCTGGAGCCAGTCTACTAAAATCAATTTATCTTCCTCAGCTTTATCTGACTCCTCAGGGAATATGGGCAATATTAATATTGCAGCTGCCCGCAAAGTCACACACGCAGAAGTGCTGGCAAGAGCAGTGGCCTCGGGAAGCCTCTGCTCACAGCACACGATGCTGCAGAGCCACACGGATGCACCTGGAACACTTCTGCCACGGAAAAGTGCATCAACTACAGCGATGGAAAGAGCCATAAAACACACACACGCTGCCGAAAGCAATTTATCTACAGCAATTTGCACTGCCAGCAACCACTGTAATCACATTTTTGTAGAAACATGGAAAATTGGGCTGTAAGGAACTTCAAGAGGCCCCTCGCTCCTTCCCTGCCCCAGGGCGAGCTGTAGCATACCTACACACCCCTGATGTCTCCTCCTTCCAAAGAAGTTTTTGAGCCAAAATTTTTCATTCTTGATCTTAATCCAAAACAAGATGTGATTTAAACCCAGTTGTTCATCTGATTTTAAGCCCCAGGTGTTGACATTTAATGCTAGTGAACATACAGAATGTCAGACTGGCTGGTTTAGTTCCAATGTGAGCACAGAGCTGAGCCTTCGCTAACACGGGGACAGCAGAAGATATAAACAGGCATACTAACAATTTCTTTAGAGCAGGAGTCAAATGTAGCAGAAATTTAAAAATCGTTTCCCCAGATTTTTTTTAATCCCCACTGCAGTAGATATTTGTAGCACACCTGGAGGAGACCACAGAGCTCATGAGAAAACCTGCAATGCTCTCATTGAGGCCGTTGTCTCCACGACAGGCACTGAGAGGCAGCAGGTATTCCCACTGCCATACAGAAGAGGCCACTCTGTTCCCAGGGAGAGCTCTTCTCTCCTGCCTTGCTCTGACCAAGACTGGTTTTGACTCCCCCAAGCTTTTACAAGCTTATCACAAAATTCCCTTGCAATGGCAGAGGGGCATGTACTTCTCCTTCCATTTTCCCACCAGAAAGTTACAGGTTTGGGAAAGAGTCCCACGGAGCAGAGAACTCCTGGCTCCCCTGCCTCCCAAACCTCCTGGGCCACAAATTCAGAGATAAGAGTCTGTGGAGGGAAGAAAGGGGAGGCTGGCAGGGAAAGCCATTCGATTTGCCATTTTGCAAAAATAGTACTTGGATGGCTCTCAGCAGCACAGAAGGATTCAGGACTAACAGCTACTGATGGCACTTCAGTGGTAAGGTAAAGGGAGAAGGGTCTGGACATCAGATCCTGGTCTTTAAAAAGTTTTAAATTATTAAAGCAAGGCCTCAATTCTTGTAACAAGGCACTGCAGCAGCTTATTTAAAGAAAATAACACACTAATAAGAACATTTATTTCCTTCCACATCTTCTAGGCATGGAATCACTAGGATCTGTTTGGAAGTGTTTCCATTGCTTCTGCCAGTCCTGGAAACAATCTTGTGCTCACAAAGAGATGCAACCCAGTTTGCTCACTGTGATTCTAAATCAGAATATATATTGCTTCTATTTTTTCCCCTATATATTTTTTTGCCTGCAATTATTCCAACAAATCATACTCCCCAACCTCCTGGGAGTCAGTTTATTGCAGTAACTGAGAGGGCTTTTTTCCTCTCAGATGTTCTGTTTTTCAGGGAAAGATTCCTTTTTGTGTGTATGATCCTTTTTCAATTATGCAAAACTCAAGGCAAAAGTGTAATAAAAAATGCAACGACTTTCTTGCTTATTTTTATACTCTGACATTTCCATTTCATGTCATTAATGAGTCTAATCAATCTCTCTTGCATTACACACATATCACATTCCCAACCAGTAGCAATTAGAAATAGATAGCCGTTTGCTTTATCCCAGAATTGCAGAAAATTAATGCCACTTGTCACAAAAAGGGTTCAGACTACAAAGACCGACACACAAAACACCAAGTATTTTAATTTTACACCATTCTTCATCCAGTTCTCAAATCAAAAGCAACAGTGTTAAATTCTATTACTAGTACCCTGCTTGGATCACCACTTTGAATAAAGGCATTAATGAGACAGAGACCTGCAAAGCGTTTTCTTAGAAACCAAAGAATCACTAAATTAAACAATTTGGATGCTAGCATTAAAAAACCCGAGTAAATTGCATATTCACCAAGAAAAGGCAAAAGTACTAAACAAGAAGCATCTGTAGTGGCTTTGTCACTTTCTGTACAAGTGACAGGCAGGGCATCTCCCGTGACCCATATTAGACTGTACCCACTGTGGTCAGGAGCTGCCCTGGCAGATTTCCATCCCAGAGCTCGAATTCTCCCACAGCTGCCCATGCACAGGGCTTTTCCACTCTCCCCCAACATCCTTCCCCTTGTTTCTGGAAAGGCGACAAGCACAGTTGTCCCAGTTAAGCCGGAGTGTCCCGCACCAGTTCATGCCCTCCCAAAGACCCAACTGGTCCACTTTGGCAGCTGCTATAAAAACAACTGCTCCCCATGTACAAGGAGCATCAGTTGCTGCATCAGCCAGCTCTGTCCCAGATGATGGAAAGGGGAAACGGCAATGTCTCCTTATATGGATTACAGAAGCCTTGCCTTTAATTTCATTTGAGAGCTCATCCCTGTCTGTTGGGTTTATTTGGTGCATCAGTCACTTATTCCTTAAAAAGTTCAAATGCAGGGGGGAAAAAAGGACGTAGAAGCTGGAATAACACTGAGCTCTTCCACCTCTGTATCTCTAAGAAGTGGCTGTATCACATACAAAGCGTGTTGGCTGACCCTGTCAGAAGTCAGAAGGCCACCTCGATACCATTCCCATTGCTGCCTGTAGCTCATCCATGTACTGTGAAATACAGAGACTACAGGAAAAATAAGACACAGAGCACCAAAGACTGTGATTCAGTCTCAGCTCATAACAACCTACACAGATGTCACGTCCATTCCATAAAACATCCACCTGTTCTGCATCTGTGTTAATGGGAGAGAAAAAAGCCGAGCCTCGCAGATGTGCAGAGCTCAGACATTAAACAGGTCACTGATCAGAGAAACTCTCTGGGTGCATTCCCTGTGAGAGATGGCATGAATGTTGTTCCCTCTTGAGGTAACCAGACAGACAGCAATGCCTCCTGCAGAACTGGCTCAGGAAAAGCAAGTGACACCATGTGGGATCCAGGACTTTTGCATACAAATCCATTTAAGCTGAATCCCATACAGCATAGGCAGCAGTGGGGGTACAAGAACTGCACAACTGCTAGCTGCCACATTACCTGAATCTTGGATAAAATGCCCATGGCCAGCTGTCCCTGAGATTTCCAGGGCTGAGTTAGGAGTTAGGAAAGTCTGACAACTCATCAGCTGCTACTAAAACCTATGCTCCATGAGAGGTTAAGAAAATACCAGGTGACTTCTTAGGTCCCAATTTACCATTGGAGAAAGCAACAAGACAAGGATCCAAGGAGTCTTCTTTATTCCAGAGATCCCTTAAGGCCCTTCAAGAGTGACAGAAAGCTTTCAGTAGTGAGCAATTAACCTCACAGTCACCAAAAACCTGATGTTTAATTTAACACATGAAATTTTTTATGCCTTTCTGAATTCTTTAAACAGTCTGTGCATTAGCAAGTGTGGGTTATAGTTTTTTATTTTCATAAAGTAAACTAAATATAAAGCCAATAGTTAAGAGTGAAATAAAAACCTGCAGATTTTGAATACTGATTCTTATGCCTCACCCATATTTGTATTATCTTCCAAGTGATGAGTAAATCAAAACCCAGGGAAAAATACATCCTGTAGGCCAGATCTTTCAGCAGGTATATGGTCTGAACAACTCTTCATATATAATTATGCTGCCAAATACTTGATGAAAAGAATTGAGTGGATGTCAGCATATGCTTCTTGTAAAACAAACAAGAGGACCTTTGTCAGACAATAAGTAAATTAAGATTCACTATAGGAACTGTATCATACAGTTTAAAAGAAAACCACAAACACATGTGCAGGCCTGAAAATGGGGGTAAAAAGCTTGAGGAGAAATGTCAGCTGAGGTCTGTTCCTTGCACAGAAGGAGACTGAACAGAAAAGGATACTATTATCCATTGCATCCAGAGAACTGGCAGGCTTGCTGCTCAAAAGCAGCTGCTTGAATATTTAGCTTGAAAGGCGGACTACTCCTTTCATTTTCTCTAGTGTGGCTTTCAGCTGCACAGCAGTGCCAAATGGCATCACGCTTCCTGCAGGACCGGAGTGCCTTTGGGCTGGGTACAGACTGCACATGGTTTATAGGGCACCCTGAAGGGGGGACCACAGCACTGGACTGATGCCAGAGGGGCCTAGAAGCTGTTGCAGAATTTCTGAGAATGATGGCTCAGAACGTTCATATCAGCAGGGTGGCTGACATGATCCACTCTCAGTGCTGGCTATTTTGTCACAGAGAAAGACAAAGAAGGAAGGAAGCAGTGAGAGACAGCGAAGGCTCCTACACTGAGAGATGCACACAAGATGGGTCCATGATAGTCAGAGCTGGGTATGACAGATAATAACTCCAACAGCCTGCATTAAACAGATACCGGGTCCACAGCCTACATATCTGCCAGTTTTCTTGCTAGGTACTGAAAAGCAGCAGCCATCTAATCACTCACTAGCAGTAATTCCCTTTCCTGCTTCAATCTTCTGTTACATGCTGTCACCCGGTCCCAGAGACTTAAAATATATGAATTAACAACATCTGACTTTTGTGTTGGAACACTGGAGCAAATAACTGATAAACTGAAACTTTAAGAAAAAAGGGCAACGAATTTAAGTTCACGAACTGAAAATTATTTGCAAAGCAGTAATTCAGCTTAGCGTGCAATCTGACACGCATGCAGACACACAGGTTTTCCACACATTAAAACAATGCTACTAATTAAATGCTATTAATGAACAAAAGATGTGCTCAGCTCACCTTTGAAAAGCCTACCACGCAAGCAGACACCTAATAAATACAGAGACAACTGTAGTCAGACACAATATGGCAATTTCATTCTGACACAAATCTTGCTGGTACAGAGGCTGAAGTCACACATTTTCAAGCAAAGCTTCCAGACTTTTCCTGGTGTGAATATTTAATGTTTTGAGAGAAGCAAAAGGATTTTGTATTTAGAAGTTACTCCACCAGAAGCACGCACTGTTATCTTTAATGTTTTGCTTTAAATTATGAATAATCAGCTTGTAAGATTGCTCACAGAATCTCCAACCCCTGAAGAAGCAAACAAGATCTCAATCAGAAAAGCTGTGGGCAAACAGGATTACCAGTCTGACTTGCAAGTGAGAACAGCCTGGTAAAAAAGGGCAGAATCATGTTTCCACATGGAAAATGTTGAAGTTATTATAACTAAATATAACATCTCAAATTTTCCCCTTCTATTTTATTTCCAGTAATATGCACACTCATGTCTGCTTGTTCCATTAGGTAACAACAGGTAGCAGAACCAGTCATGGTCTTGACCAAAATCCCCCGGGATTTGAGTCCTCCTTCCCAGCCTCCCGCAGAGGAGAGCAGCAATGCCAGGACCGCAGGTGTCAGGGGGAGAGGAATAGGAAATAGCTGCACATGGCTTTCACACCCATCTTCAACACAGGCCTCAAAACATCCACAAAAGAGCTAAAATTCCCATATAAATCAGAACAAGAGAGGAGGGAGAAAATTACTGAAGTATCAGGGTGTTCCAATTTGGAGATTTCATTAAGAATGGTAATTCTGAGCTATTTAAATGGGGGGGGTGAGAGGGGGGAACATAACAATCAAGCAAAGACTATCCATGTCATATGTCACCTAGATGGCAAGAGAGGAGGATTTCTTCTGCCACACTGAGATATTCTATATTCATAGTAATCGCCACAGTGTTGAATGACATGAAGGAAAGCGCTGCTGCTTCATCTTTGTACCATTTGCTGTTACTGCACCCTCTGCCATCCAAATTCCCACTTTCTCTCACACCTTTACAAAATGTCAGTGCAGAGACTTTCTAGGAATTTGGGTCAAGTTCAAGAATCCCCATCTGCTCCTGTTGGAGAGGGATGAGATCAGACTGTAAATGAGTGGCAGACTCCTAGCAAGGAGACACGTGAATACAATTTGGACACGTAAGAAAGTCAGTCCCAGCCTTCTTCATTTAAATTAACAACTTCAGACTCTCCTCTGTCTCTCTGTAATGAAACATTCATATAATCAGTTATTCATCCATTTAGGTTAAGTGCATGTATAGGCAAGTACTCTCAAGACATTTTATTAATCTACATTTATCTTAAAGCTGTTTAGAATTGCAGACGTGCATGCACAAGATGAGTTCTTGAAGACTTAAAAGCAATTAGGTCTTGAGAAAAGTGGCTTTGGTAGCACATGCTCTCACAGATATTTAAATAAATTCAAATCAAATATAAGTTTAAATCAGCACGAGACTTCTCATTAGACAACAGCAGTTTTTCAAGTTTCCAGAGCTTTTCTGCAGTGCTTTGCACTGTCTATGTAGGAGCATGCACCTGTGCTGGTAGTCAGCTTGCAGGAGGGCTCCCTTGCAAGCCTACACATACACAACATGGCTTCAAAAATTGAATTTATAACACTTTCTTGTTATAGCTGGTAGCAATACGGAAATACATACACAAAAGGTGTCACTTTCTGGAAGTGTTTCTCCTCACTTGACTGGTTATCACAATAGCCCAGCACTGAAGTCAGGAGCAGAAGCATGGTGTTTATCCACTAACATCTTCCAACTTACCTTCATGGCACTCTGGAGAGCTGAGATCAAGCTTCCTTGTTTTGTAAGAAGGTGAACATTAAAAAAAAAAAATTTAAAAACCCAAATCAGAAATCAACTTACTTGAGGAATTAGGTAGAACAGGAAACACGGGGTGAACCATGTAAGTCCCAAGTGAGCCTTGTAAAATAAGCCCCTTCTGCATTTAACCAACTCTTACGCTTCTAGATGTGCAGTAATTTCAAATCCTGCCTACTTAAACTGTAACAGAAGACTCGTGAATTTTACATCATTGGAAAAAGATGACCCTAACTCTGGCAGAAAGTATTAGAATTCCTTATAATCGCAAGTGTCAATTTTGCTTACATCTATTTGTTTTCCTTTCAAGTCCACAAATGGACTTCAAAGGAGAATAAACAGTCCATTTTCTTGGCCACAAACGCAGCCAAGAAAACACAATGTGATTACATTCTATGTGTGGGTAAGGCCTGCTGGTTTAAAACATACTCATGAACACACAGATACATTTGCACATATATAGTCCCACATACTGCCTTGGTTAATAATCAGAACAGATCTTGATGAATCACCTCTAGTTGATATTTTTACAGTGTTTCTTGTAAAAAGCATGCCCCAAATGTGCAAACTATTAAGAAAATATGTGAAAAACAGTCTGATTGGCAGACTAAAGTTGGGAGGCTGAATAACATGTAAGCCTGTTTAGCATTAATGCCAGAAATCCCTTCTCACTCTAAAAATCTGACATATCATTTACTTTATTAGTTCCAAATCAACTAGTCATTTAATTTACAATTTAAAAAATGAAATTAAAAATTAATACAGATTACTTAAAATTGAAGTCATGCAAAGACAGTACTTCTTTTTTAATAGACTTTCATTTTTGAAGTGAATATTACTGCATGCTGCTGAATTCCTACAACAGTCCACAAGACCAGCACTGGAAGTCTGTCGATATAACCATTAAGATTTCATTTACTAAGAGCTGATTAATTCAAGTCTTCCTTTTCCAATAATTAATACCACAAACTGTCTCCAATTACTGTGCACTTAGATCTGAGTGCAAGGAATGACCATCTTACACACCATGTAGAATTACAATTTCACATGAAACCTTTTTAAATCGGGAAAAGAAAAAGAAAGGCAAGATAGTGCTTTACCCTAGTCAAAAGGTCACTCAACTCAGATTAAACCAGAATTCATGAAACTCTAGTCAAGAAAGTAAAAATGAAAGTCTGACCCTTAAAAAGGCCAGATGTCCCACTAGTTTCCTCTTACATTTTAGTCAAGCACATGGTTCACAGTCACAGAAAAGTTTATTATGAGTCACAAATATGCCACCAGAAGAGATCCAAGAGTTTCCCTTCCAAACTAGAGAAAATTCCCAACAAAACAGAAGACACCATTCCAGCATGAAAGCCAAATAAAGTGAGCCAGAGGTCATCAGCAATCCCATCTAATGGAAATGGCAATGCAGAGAAACAGCTCTGCAGGCAGATCCTGTGGCTGGAACAGCTCCCGAGGCATGGGGGTGATGAACTCCAGCAGAACAGCATTACAGTCCTGCTCACTGCAGGAGCCCTGCTAACATTTGTGTTTACTACTCCAGGTCAATGCCAACAACTTCACAGTCCCAATCTAATGAAAAGTGCTGTCCCACTCTACCTTTAACCCCCTCCAAGTTCCCACCCTACTAAGGTGGGTGCCTCTTATTCCAAACACCTCAAACTCCATCTAAGACCATTTTAATCACACCCACGGAGGCTTTCTTCCCTTTCAATCTTTTTTACTCTACATAACTTTCAAAGGGGTTGAAAATTTTCCCTTTCTTAATCTTGACAAAATCCTTTCCCACTAAGTCCCCTGTAAGCAGGCTGCTGCACAGCACCATGCCTGGAAATTAGGGGCTTATAATGGAAATGCTGAGGTAACCTCAGATACAGCATCAAGCTGCATGAAAACCCTGTCACGGTACTGGAAAGAAAATGCATTTAAAGCCTAAGAGGCTCTGTCATCACCATAAAATGCACACACTGCTGCTGCATGCTCTCAAACTTTATTAAGTGGGCCTGGGCATGGCAGCAATGAAGCACAGCCTCCCCTGACTTTGTACAGTATGAGGGCTCATTGCCACCACCAGCTGTGACCACCTCCACCCTAACAAGGAAGGGAAAGAGAATGCACTAAATTAGAATCTAGTTTTGTCGTCATGAAAAGAATAAGGGAACAAAATTAGTCTGAATCAGTCAGTGCTGGAGGGCTGCTCTCTCTACCTGGCCATTATTCCCTCTGCTATTCTTTGCCCAGCATTAACACCCACCCATTCCTCCAGCCCAGTGACTCTCGTTATCATCCTCATTCCTCTGTTATTACCAAACCAGCCTTCCTCTGGGGAAGGTCTATCAGCTGCAATGAACACTGGCCATTGTATTTAGCATAAAATTTGGGACTTCGGAAATTAAGACAGTAAATCGTCTCTATCCTCTGCACATAAGAGACAAGTCCAGATGTGACAAAGATATAATAATGCTATTTTATTAAAACACTAAAATAAAACTGAAAAGAAGTGAATGAGACTTGGCCTTAGTGAACATCTGAAAGTTAATAACTCTACATTAATAACCCTGACGAGGACTGCTGTTAGAAAGACAAAAATCTCCAGGAATTTAACACAGGGTAAGTTATAGTAAAACGATACTTCCACCTAAAGTGCTTTGGATTATTTAAGATTTATCTGAGTGAGAGCAAGGAGACCTCATCTAATCAGGAAAATGCTGCAATGGCCTTTGATTCAGAAGCCATCAATTCACTTTGTGTTCACAGACTATGTAAGATACCATAAAATGAAATAATAAAAAGCAGTAAAATAAAAGAGATGATATGGCAAAAGACCCCAGGTAGTAGCAAGGGGGAGAAAAAATAATTATGTTTTAAAGACAAACTACCTGCATGCACAGTTCTGAAATTATAACTCCCAACATCCCTATCATATTACTGTGTGAGCTGCAGATGAAACAAAGCAATGGAGAATAACAGGGCCTCTTTTGAAAAGAAAACTTCACCATCATGAAAATCTAATAAAGAGAATAAAAGCAACAGGCAAGATTAAGAAAGCAGAGAATGAAAAGTAATAGTATTGATTTAAGTGGTTCATTTTTTATTTATGGATATTCTTTCCAGTGCATATCCTCAGAAGCATTTTATGTTTAATAGGCACCACCACTGTGCAAATATTTTCTAAGCAAAAAGCCCCCACTCTTTACCAAGGCAATAAATGGCTTCATAGTAGAATGCCCTATGAAGAATTCAAGAACCAAAATGAAATGTGGACTATGGAAAACATAAGAAAACTTATCCTCAGTGCAAGCCCCATGACGTTGAAACAATTTAACAGAAGGTGGGTGCGACAGATGATGTTTTCATTTGGTAACCCTGGTAGTCTGTCAGAGATCCTTGACTTCTCAGACCAGAAGGTATGTGTACTACTGACTGAAAAAACCCAACAAAACCAAACAAAACCCTCAATTGAATACACAAGTCCTAGTCTCAGAGCCTTAAAGAGAATTGCTTCCTACTTCTCCCCCTTCCCACTTCGGTTTTAAATTCTTGTAATAATTATATTTTGAGTATTTATCCCAAATGCAGTCTATCCCAAAGACTTTAACTGTAAAACCCTGATTCAGCTAAGAAATTAAATCCCACTGCTTAAACCACAAATTTTAATCCATAATTAATATGTAAAAAAAAAAGGTCTCTATTTATTTTGCATAAATTGTTCTCCTCCTTCCTGAGTCTCCATGAGAGAGAATGTTGTTTGCCAATATTTTACTTCATAATATCATTACCAGTCTCTTCTTCCCTTTCCCATCGGTCAGGTTTTGTATTCAGACAGAAACGTCTTCAGATACTGCCTGGCAGTATCCTGGAAGCAATCACATCCAGTTGGAATTGAAAATGCTATTTAGTCTACTGTGATTTTGTTGATATCAAATATTCAGATTAATAGTAAAGATGGCGGTGGTAGGGAAATTGTAACAGCTTTGGGAAAATGTAACATATTCAGTACCCATTTCCTTCATTTACTGAGCAAACATGCTGCCCCTGGGCAATTGAGTGTCAGATGGCTAACAGTCTCTGTGCCGAAGGGAGCCAGGAAGCAGACTGTTAATGAAGCCCAAAGGGTACTGGAAAGAGGCACTGGGACAGGACTGGCAATCTTCTTTCAGAACTCAGAGCCTCACTGGTGCAGCTGACCTACATTCTCCAACTCGGAGTTGAAGGCCAAGTCAAAACACGCATAAATAAAATAATGGCTCAGATTCAGCGGGATGTCCAAGCATCCCATGCTGGTGAGAACAAACCATCTCCTCCTGTGTACTACTCCAGCACAAGCCACAGATGCTAAATATGATCCCAAGCCACTCAGTTTTAACTTGCAAAAGGCCCTTTACATAGCAGACTGTACTTTGCCAGAACCTTGTGTTAGATTGCTATTTATTGACTCTGGTGGTGGTGAGAAATCCAAGGCTTTAAATGACCAACAAAACCCTCGCCTTTGAAATCTAATTCAAACCAGTTTTATGACTTCCTTCTTATGAGTAATTCCCTTTATCCAGGCATCTATTAGATTTAAGAAAGAAATCATAGCAAGCCTCAATTTTCAAACTCATTTTTACCCAGTGTAATCTTTCCTTAAAAGACCACAAATTTTCTTCATGATCTGCACATCTAAATATCTTCTTGCACAGCCAGGGGCAATGTCTACATATCGAAAGCTTGCAGTCTGTGGGTTTCACTGTTTTACATCAAGAGCAAAGCACATGCAAGCTCAAAATAATGCCATGCCTCCATTTTTCTCTTCAGCTAAAAAGGACTCAAACAAAACACATCAGAGGAGAATGCACTGGTGTTGATTTGTATTCTAGAAGTGAGCAGACGCTAAAAAATGAAAATTATTTGAGCAGAAATCTTGATTGCTATTCTCTGCAGAAGGGTTGCTGTAACATGAGCCTTTTGTTTGCTGAAGAGGCAGATAAACTGCACCACTAATTAGTCACATGTAATACACACTTGCCCAAATTCTTTATTGCACATGGCAAATGATTCAGTTCTAATGCTCTAAATGAGCACACTTTCAACTGATATTCCTATCAATGTTGTATTAAGAGAGGTAAGTGAAGGCAGAGTAGGTTCACAAAACCATCAAAGCGAAACTGATTTTATTTACTTAGATAAACCCCCTGAAGCAGGCTGGGCACAAAGTGGAACAGATGTCTTGTTTATAGTAAAAATTATGAAAGTAATTATTATCTCAAATTCACAAATTGATTATTTTTGGTCTTGATTCCAGATTTTTAGAACTACTAGAGCTGTCTTCTTCTGTCTTAATCACATTCTTGACTTTTCATCACTTTCTCAGCTTTGGAATAACTGTTTATTGAATTGAAATAGCTAGTTGCTGACTTCCTTGAATGTAATAAAAATCAAGAAAGTACCTCTGAAAGATCACTGAGACATTTTGCTTGTTTTTAAAAGAAACACTGCTTCTGACCTCTTAACCAGTAAATTTCAAGAGGTCATAAAGGGGGAATCCTGAAGGTGCTTAGAATGGGGTGAGTAAGGAAGGCTGCTATACTGAATTATATCATTATGGCTAAACTACACATTTATTTAAAACTAATTTACAAATAAGATTTTTCACCATTACTTTTATATATTTCTAGTCCAGTTAAAATTAATGTTTTGAACCGCACAATACTAAAGACCTACCCCCATTTACACATTCAACAAAATACTTGGAAGTTAATCATAACAGGGACAAACCAAGCTATTTCACCCTACAACAGGTTTTTGCCAATCCTGAATTTACAGGGAGCACTTAAGTCTTATCCCCTCAACTGAGAACCCAAAGCACCCTCCTGACCTCACTCCTGTACCACAATAATGGCAGGATTCCTGTATGGAGACAAAGGCACAATTGCAGTGGGTGCTCCCATGCACCTCCTGGAGCCACCAGTTCAGCAGCAGAGCAGAGAAAACCACAGCAGCACAGCTTTACCACTCACCAGATACCCAGAGCAGGATCAGAGTCACCTCAGCCTTAGGTCCTGAAGAAAGCCTTCAAGCTCTCCTCACCTGCATTTTTCTGCTCTGGAGAAGTAGAACACAAATATTTCAGGCACAAGGCCCCAAGAACTAAAGTCTTCCTCTTCTTCTTGCTACAGCCAAGATGCCTGCCCTGGAGCAATGGATGCAGGTATATGACAGCCCCTCTTTCCTGCCTTTTATCCTCACCTTACTGGCAACAACAGAAACCACCTGGCTCCCTGTATCAGATAGCACAAGCTGTCCTAACCACCCTGCAGCAGCTGCCACCCACTCTCCCACTGCACTCTTTTTTGTGTCCCTGCACCAGCCCTGCTCTGTCCCCAGGATGTGAGGGACCCACAGCTCCAGAAGTTTCAGTGCCTGAAAGACACTGAACAGAGACAAGTCACCTGCACAGAGAGGTGGAGCCACCTCGTAATCTCAGCCTGTGCTGGCTCACAAATCCCGAGCAAACTTTTGTGCACTTTTGTGTACACATCTGGATACAAGGAGGCAAGGATGGTCAAAAAGATACAGCTGCCTGAATGACTGCAGAGCTTTTGGCACAAATTCAGGTGTGCCAGAGAGACACAGCAGAGGCTGGGGAAGCACAGCAGCTGGACAGACTTGTTACAATGAGAGCAAGGATTAGAGCACTGCAACAGAGAAACCTGAACTGGTTTAACTGGGTCCTTCTTATAAAATAGTTATAAAAAGAAATGTGAGATTACAGGACCAGCTGAAACTGCTGTGCTAATAAAACACAGGAAACCATTGATCTCAATAATGTTTGCTGAATGCTTACAGAGAAACAAGTCTGCAGGGCTAAAATATCTTACTAGCTCTCATTAAATGTTTTTAGACATATACAGATCCTTGTGAAAGTCAAACACAGCAAGTGGAGAGAATCCACACCCAAATGATTCTGCAGTGATAGTGGTTTTGCTGAAATTCTGAATGCAGAAGATAGCAAAGGTTTTCCTCCATAAATGCAAGACTGATAATTTTAAAAAGCTGTCCACAGCCTGCCATAATAACTTAGTATCACCCATCTCAAAGAAACAAGAGCAACATAAGGAGTTCAGAGAAAAAACCCAGAAGTAAATACAATTTATTTTATAATTCACATGAATGACTGTGCAACTGAGATCCTCTTAAATTTAAGCATCACTAACAGATTAGCCAATAGCACAGAAACTCAAAATGCAAAACTAGAACACAAAAGGAGAGATGGAATTTACTTAACAAGGTCAACAATAGATCCTGGCACATCTCTGCCTTAGGAAAAAAAATTTAAAAATGGAAAAGACACTTGCCACAGAGTTTTGTAAATATGGGTTGATGCTCACACACCACTACTCAGTGTAACATGCAAAAATTCACCCTCATCTCATGAGCTCAGATGCAAACACATAGGCCCGAAATCATACATTTATGGCAGCTTTTGCCAGAACCAGTCAGAAGTTTTCCTTTATGTCCACAGCTGATAAAGTACTATTGCATACATACCTACCATATCATGTTCGAATTCTCCTGGGTTCTGGGTTCTCCACACTTCCTACTTAGAGCTGGAGCTAGAATGGATGGCTAACTCATTTCACAAACAGTTTGGTTATACATCTCCCTTGATGAAAAATTTAAATTGTTCGGCTAAGAAGCAGTGTCTTTTTACCCCAAGACGCTACTCCAGCAGGAGTTCAGTAAATAATGCGAAACAAAACCAGGGAAAGGAACCAAAGTGTTTTGTAACTAGCACAGAAAGGGTTTGGGGTTTGTTTTCAAAAAGTTCAAACAGAAGAAGTTTTATGACTTAAGTAAAGGAGTGCCAAAGGGTTTGGAGAAGGAAGGTTTCCATTAAACAGATCTGAACTGGTTCAACAGTAATTTGAGCTCTGTATGAGCTCACTTTTTGCTGTGCCACTGTCAGCAGTGAAGCAAAAACTTCACAAAACACAGGAGGGAGCTGATGACAGATGAGAGGGCAAGAGGCAATGCAAGGCCAGCTCTGAAATAGTTACTTGCACTGTATTACAGCCTGCCGTGACAGAGCTTTTCCCACATTTTTAAAGCTGCAAATGTAAACACCACTGAAAACTAATATAATGTGAATTGTGAACAGTGGAATGAAAAAAATGGCCTGGAAGGAAATGATGAGTTTTCCTATGCCTCAAAGAGCAGCCCTGGGAAGTCCTGGCTCTCAAGAGAAAATCATGGTTTCCAGGGCTCTCCATTTGTAGGGAGCGGGATTTCAGGATGGTGTTTCCTTTTCCCCACCCTCTGTAGGCTGTCAGGAGAGGCTGCTATCAGCTGTGGCAAACCCCGCTCTGGGACATGGAGATGATGTAAGGCAGCTCAGGACAGCTCATGGGCAGAAAGTTCAACTGCTTTTGAGGTCTGGCAGAGACACCTGAAGGAGTTGTCCTTCACCTGCATTTAAGTCAGCTCTGATTCATGGCAGAATAATCCTTTTGACGGTGAGAAGCAGCTACTAAAAATGCTTTCTTGCAACAACACCACCAAGAAAAGAGCCAAGAGACTAACAGCATCTGCAGTTTATGGGAAATGGGCAACCAAGGAGCTATTGTGGGGAGGCTCAGTGGTGGGTAATGCTGCCTTGGAGTTCAGTCCTGTCTGCCAGCACCTACATTGCACAAGGGCAACTGAGCACATTCCCACCAGTTCCAGCAGCAGGTGATGCAGGTGACCCTTTGGAAAGAGGGGCCCTCAATCCCACAGCATCAGCCCACAAGAGGGTGTCTGGGGGAGAGTCACACCAAATCTGCAGCTCACGGAGCCCCAGCTCCTGCCTGGTGCCAGGGCTGCAGTTACAATGGTGTGGATGCTACCCCTGCATTCTCCCCTCTATGGTACACAAAGGATGGCACCCAGGGACTGCTGGGCTCTGGAAGGACACAGTGACATGGTTTGTCTGCTGGGGATCTAACAGGACACCACTTCATCTTGGGCAGCATGGCAAGTCTCCCTTCTGACAGCTTAATGTTTGATCCACAGATCTGCATGTAATCAGCTCAGTGTTAGGATCTGCAGTTAAACCCCGTTTATTGTCTGAACCTGAAGATTAGAGACAAAAGCCAGGAGATGCAGGGATAAAAAGTAAAGCAAGGCAGTCAGAGTTGTTTCCCTCCTCACTATGCATGACTGTAAATGCAGCCAAAGGACATTCACTTGCAGGCAGAATTGATACTGGTTCAATCCCTTCTAGAGAGGCAAGCAGGCTGTTACTATGCTCCAGCAGAGAAAGTTGGGAATTATCAAAAACCTCAAAGAAGTTTGGACCAGGGAGGTTCATTCCTCCTGGGGAAGACAAGATGAATCGCCATCTGCAGTGGCAGCCCAGCTGCCCAATTCCTGCTCAGACAGTTTAAATCCTGACTGAGTGGTGAACAGCACTTGCAGCAAGACATCGCATCAGGAGAAACCAGGTTAATGGTACAGGAGGAGGCAAGGCACACGCTTTGCTCAGCAGAAGCTTTCCTCTCCCAGGAGTTCTGCAGATGGCATCCTCCATACTGCAGCAAATCCAGACAATGCTAGAAGTGTTCAAGGCCAGACTGGATGGGGCATTGAGCAGCCTGCCCATGGTAAGGGTGTTGCAACTAGATGATCTTTAAGGTCCCTTCCAGCCCAAACCATTCTGTGATGCTACAAATCCTGAGCGTACCTTACAAGACTATCAACAGGAATCCTGCTATGGGACTCATATTTTGCATATATGAAGGCAATTTTAAATATGGATTGGCTTGATAAAGGTGACTCTTTAATGTGCCAGTGCAAACATGCAAATGTACAGAAATGCATAACCTGAATTACCAAGATTTCTTTGCATAATTGAGACTTGCCGGCCAGTTCTTCTTCAGGCTTCACTGTAAATGGAAACTTAAGTATTTTTGATAACCAGTTATAATGACTTATGAGAATCTCTCTGATTTTTATGTATTACATGGGCAAGAAGCCAGAGCATTTAGTTAATTAAAGTTTTATTGATAGTAGTAAGTGGTACATTTCTGACATCCTTCTTTTTTCTCCCCTGTAGAATGTGACCCTCACCTTCCTTGACGCACAAACCAAAGAAAATAAGAAAAAATAACTATGTCACTTCCTGCAAGAGCCAAGTTAAAAAGCTGCCACAAAAATAAATAAATAACAACCAAATTCATCATTCAACATAGCCATACCCATGGAAAGACTAATTTGCAGATGAAATGGGAAAGAACCTTGCCTAGGCTGCTAAAGAGAAATTAGATAGATACATTTCAAATAAAAAAACAAAGGCAGGAAGTAGGAAAAAATAATGAGATCCTTATACTCTGCAAGTTGGCCAAATGCATCAACCCTTGTTATATTTGGTTTTCATGTGTTACTCACTAGGCATGTCGTGCACTGGGAAGAAAAACAGATAAAACATGTGGTTATTGGCCCACAGAGATATCACAGCCAGAATGCAACCTCAGGTCTGCAGCAGCTTTCCTTAAAAAGTATTCTCTATTTAAGCAAAGACTGATCCTACATGATGTGACAGGCCACCGATACAAATAAATTGCTTTATGATATGATCTGTGAGCAGCCAATGTATATTCACCGTGGGCTTACTAAGTTCCGTACTAGCATGTCTAAGTTTCCACTTCATGTAAAATCAACTTTTATCTCTCTGTGATACAACCCAGCAGTATGCTGAAATCAATGCTTAGTCTTTCAACTCAAAGGCCTGCAGCCAGTTTACAACTACATAATTTGAAATAACAGGAGTTTCCGATCCATTCCAATTTTCAAGCCTTTGTGATGCACATGTCATTGAATTACAGGAACAGCTCATGCAGTTACAGAAAGCTTCTAGAAGGAAGTGATAAATGAACATTACCCTTTACAGCTGTAACCAAATAATGGGACTGAAATACATTGGGTTTTTTCCCCGCCTCCAGCTTTACAGAATTTCATGTGGTTCATCGGTCAGAAAGTCAGCAAGAACAAAAGCATTATCTGCTGCTCCCCGCTCGCTACCCACGAACTGCCAGTTAATGCTGAAGGAAATCGGCGTGGTTTGCTTGCACAACAGCCTTTCTAAAGAGGTAGCAGCCATGTAGTAACGCATTTACACACGAGATAGGACTAGGATGCCATTCTTATGCCCACATCTTAATGAAATCAGCATGGCTCTAGCAAAACCAGAGCCACTACAGGGAGTTCCCTGGGTACAAAGCTAAGCTGCAAAAACACATCCAGGGAGATTGTTCCACAACCAAGAAGCAAATATAGGACCAGGTCAGGAATTTAAGTTAAACAACCTTCTTAGATTTCTTGTATGATAATGTAAGTGCGCACATGGAACCCACCCCATAACTTTTGGCCAGTTTCAGCCAAATTTTTAAGGGGTTTGTAGCCTACATAAAATTCCCCTAAACTTCATGTAAACTGATGGTTGAGCAACGAAAGATGCCAGGAGTCCAGGCTCTGACAGGCTTCAGTCCAGTGCTGCCAGACAACAATTGCAAGTAACAGCCTTTGGCAGAATGTTAAAAGCAACAACAAACAAACAAAGAATTGGAATCAACAGGAAATGAATTGTCAGAAAAACAAAACCAAGGTTTATGGAAGGCAAAACTGGAGGATCCCCACACTGACCACATGTGAACTGTATGACAACAGTTATGCAACACAGAAGAGGTCAAGCTCGTGATGATGGAGTGAACGATTCACACAAGTTTATCTCATACAGCTCAGAGAGCAAGTGTACAGCTTTGGGCTGTTGCAGAAATACATATGGTACAAACAGATATACCCTTTCTTTTTTCTTAGGTACCTCGTATTTCACTTTCTTTACAGTCTAAAATTACAGTCTGACCCATTTTCTTTCAAAGTTTATCAAACATGATGAAAGGATCAACTCTAACGTACCTACCTGCCTCCTTCTTTCTGAAAGTAGGTGTCCTGTTAAGACAGTTCTGGCTTCTGGGGCACATTTAAGGAAAAAAAACCAAAACCAAACACACACACACAAAAACCACAAGACAAAAAACCAAAAGAAAACAAACAAAAAAAACACCCTAAAAATCCCAACCCAAAACAAAACAAAAAATCCCAGCACAAACAAACAAAAAAAGCCCCAGAAGCCAAAATTATTCCAGTTTAAGATACAAACACCTCTTCTGTTAGGAAAAACACACCATCAATGTCATGGACATGATTAAAATTTCAGAATCTTTCAAGAACCACTTCCAGTCATTTCACAAATTTCCTGTTGTTTGTTAATTACAGAATTGGCATCTACAATCTAAAGCATCTTTCACTTTAAGGAAAAAAAAAAAAAACCAAAACCTACTAACCTTTAAAAAATTGCCATATATGGGAGGAAACTAACTCTGCTGCAATGAGAATAAACCCAGTTTAAACCTCCAAACCCTACATTAAATTATAAACCCTAGGCAAAGGTAAAGAAAGCCCTTCTCAGAATGCTCTTCCAGTCCCTCCTAAGAACTTTAAAGTAATAACACTTAAATCAAGTCTAGACTTTCTATGTCCCAAACTTGAATGATTCAAGCTTTTCAACGTCCATTCAACCACTCTTCATTCAACATGTTGTTTACAGAAAGATATTTAAATTCTAAAGAGAACCTTTTGATTCTCTAGCAGGCACTATCATTTATTTACTTTAGGTTTTCCATTATTCAAGTGCTGGCTAGTGCACATTCAAATGAATCACAAACACCAGAACAAACAAGACAGTTCAAGCTAAGGAACACAATTCAAACAACGTCCAGTATGGGAGACATTTAGACACCCAGAAAACTAGGAAATTCTTGCTCTAACTTAGCATATTTAGAAACAAAAAATTATCATTACAGAAGTCTGAAATTGCTTAAAGTTATACAGAAATGCCACTAAAAACTCCCTATCTCTCAATTAGCACCAGTGACACAAAGGCATTGACTGAAAACACTGCAATAAATAGATACTGCAATCAATTCTTTCCATAATTCCTTCCAAATTAATACCCAGAAAAGGAGGAGAGAAATCCCAAACCCTGTTACAGGACTACACTGTTCTTCCAAAATGCACAAACACTGGAGTGGTGCAGTGACAGGTGTGTGCTACCACCCCAAGACCATGCAATTTAGAAAAGTAAGAACTGTACTTGGAGATCCATCGTCCTTTCTATTAAAAAAATAACGATCCTGGGGGGCCCTTGTGATCCAGGGAACTTACCAAAAGAAAAAAAAAAAAAAAGAAAAAAAAATTATGCTATGCTCAGCCAAAATTGCAATGAAAATTAACATTTGACCAAGACAGAGGGAAAACTGACATTTAATGAAGCTGCAGTTGATGACATCCCATAAAATGATGCCAATCACTTGTCTTTGAGTCAGCTCCATTCCCATATTTAGTACAGGGCTCTGGCTGACTCACACCAATCCTGGGAGATAAATAAAGGAAATTTCGAGCATGATTTTGTTGCAGCTTTTCATGATGAAATGTAAATTTGCCTGGTTCTATTCATTTGAACTCGAGTTATTTGAAAATTTAATTTAAATTCCAATTTGTCTTTAGGAATTTTCTCAGAAGCAACAAGCTTAATGGGGGTAATGCTGGATGCACAAAATTGGCAAGTAGAGAAATGATCCAGTCTAAACAGACTCTGTTTTCAGTAAGAAGCAGCTTTTTAGGCTGCTTACTTGCCTAAAGGCATTTATGGGAAGATGATTTCTATATTGGGGTAGTGAGTTTATGCTTGAAATATAAAGTTTATATTATCCTTTCATTATGATTCTATTCGCAATGTTTCATCTTGTTTGTTGTTCTCTTGGTTCAAAGTCCCAAGTTCACATTCTATCGTTGCATTAATTAGTTACAGCTTTAGGCAAGTCAATTCAGGCTTTGTTTCTTAATCTTTAAAAGAAGGACAATAATAAATATTTATGTACTTTAAATCGATATTGGAAAGATGTGTTACCCTGACAGAGTCAGTTTTTCAACCACACCATTCTATAAAATTCTATGCAAAAATTACCCAGTTTACCCACATTAACTGGAATGGTTGTAATTTTTATAAATGGCCTGTGGCACTCCCTATTCTTTCCTTAAGGAGACCACTTCCTACTGTACATTTCAAAAGCCTCCCATGTAGCAAACCACGCTACCCTGAGCTGAGTTCATGGCATCCTAACTATGACAGTTAAAAAAAAAATAAGAGTACATTGATTACAGAGACATTTAACCTTAGGAATCTGAATTACTGTATATCACAGTACACAATTTTTTTCTACTCCTCTTCCTGGGGGAAAATACAGAGGAGTAAGAGCTCCTTATGTCATTGCTTTTACAGCAATAATTTTTCTGTGATATTCGGTGTTTTGTTGACTAGTGTCTGTAATCTGGTCCTTTCTAAATCCAATCTTTGCCTGACTTCCTCGCACGCAAAACATCTGCACTTACAAAGTAAATTAACTACATCTGTGCCTGTTTTACCAGGCAATTAATCAGCTTCCTATTAGGGAGAAAAAATACCCTAAACCAAAGTGAGATTCTGGAGATAAAATAAAGATGAACCTCAAGCCTTGTGAAGCATCAAACCTGAGCAGGAAATCAGCTGGGGCGTCTTCATCATTAGAGATAAAACAGGAATAAGTAAATCCACCACTGGCTCAAACTAATTCTTAATTCCTCTAGTGCTGATGTTACTTGCAATAAAGAGATTAAGATCCAATACTAAAATGGGAGGAAGGGGTTGAAACAATCCCTTAGAGCAGTCATTTAACAAAGCACCACTTTATCAATGCATGCCATGCCCAATTTGATTCATTAATTCAATTTCAGTGCTGGAAGGAATAAAATCTTTGAAAGCACACACTCCTCTACTTTAAAGCTCTCTCTAAACTCTTGCCTTCAGTGCACAGAACAGCACTGCCCCTATATGCCACCAGATGCTGACAGTCAAAGGGATTAAGCATTAAAACAAAGCCTTCCATCAATACAAAAAAAGAACCCACAGGAAAGTTCAACAGGTGACACCACTGGTTCTTCAGCAACGAGTCTCCTTCATAATTCTGTGGTGGGGCATGAAAACTACAATGCTTAGGAAAACAACTTTACTGAAGGCTGATATGAGGATGCTTCAGCAATTAAGAATTTTGTACACCAGACACCGAGATCTTAATTAGAACAGGAATATAAACCTGGGCATCCTTGTGGGGCAAAGCTGTTGCACATCACACACTGAGCCCCCCACAACCTCAGCACCACAGAAATTAGAGCCTCTCCTTGGCAGATGCAGCCTGCAGTCATCCCGTGCTAGCAACACTAGGACAGCTTTGGGAAAAGGAAGAATTACTTAGCTACAGGAAATCATGGCAGTGGATTAGGACAACACTAGACAGACACAGGAATTACAATCGGAGCAAAAAATTTAGCTATTTAGGTATCCATATGGCCCACTGCCACAGCATACAAGAAGTCCCCTAGGACTTACATACTTCCCCATCCTGAAGTTCTTTTCCCAGTTCCTTTAAAAAGATAACCCAGTATCACTGACCTGACTGACCCCTGACTGCATTTTGAGTGGGCCCCCAGTTTTAGAGTCATCTGCTCCAAAATTACACAATTAAAGTGACACCAGTTCCAGAAATTTTCTAGAAGAAAAGCACTGGTCTAACTTGTATGAAGCCCTGCTTTCTTTGAAAAATCAGATTTACTATATAGACCAGTGTTTCTCCTCCCTGCAATATTTTTGGCTGAAGCTGGCAAATGGATTACATTTAGCTAAAGAACACGTTGTCTTGGATCTGTTAATCCTATTAGTTACCTGGAAATAGGTACCAAGGTTGAGGAGATGCTTTTTTAGTGCTTCTGTACAGAAAAAGTAGGCCCTAACTAGCTGCAGAGCAATGAAGCAGCTTTATACAGATACATAATGCTACACTGGAAGTTTAAGTAAAGATCTGTCTCTCCATCAAAGCAGCTGCATTCAGCACAAGAAAAATTCTTCCACTTCAACCCTCACACCAACATGCTTCACCTTTTTGTGTCTCTAATATCCATTATACACCCTTACTTAAATTGTAAGTTCTTCAGGGCAGAGACTCTCTTTACAACAGTGATAAGCAGGAAGGGCCCTCAGGCCACTGGAAACAAAACAATAGTTGGCACACTTATTTTCTAACTTCATGTGCTAACTTGTCCTTAAATCCTTAAGCAAAGAAATTTATTTTATTTTGCTTACATACTACACTGAAAAAAACCCCAACCAACAAACCAAAACCAAACCAGTCATTGAACATTCAGTAAATCAGATTTACAGAGGAAACTTTGAAGGTACAGCACTTTTGCCCAGTTAGGAAAAGGATGTAGCATGTAACATGGCCAGGTGATGCCTCTAACCTCTCCCTCTTTATGCCCAGTTGAATCAGCCATTAACTGCAGACAAAGCAAGACAAGCCCAAGAACTCAGATTGGAGCTTCCCCAAAAGAGATTTTTGATAAACTGGCATCTGTAACATCTGCTTTGGCCTTTTAAACTAAATCCTCCACCTACGACTGACAGGCACAGACATTCACAAACTCCAGTCTTCATTACAAGCTTCAAGGCTGGCTTTCTAGTTGCTCTGTTTCAGAAAAATATTTTTTAAAATCTTTTCAACAGGATTTAGTTTCACACCAAAAGATAAACGCTTTCTGCTCTTCAGAGACATTAATTTTCTTGAATTGTAAAGCTTGCTTTCAAGGTATTTTCTGACAAAGGAAGAATATGTTTGTTCATATTTTGTGTAAGAAGTTTATGACTTGCTCAGCCTTCTTGTACTTGAAAGAACAAACAGATAAATGAAGAGTAATGAGCAGGCTAACATTGCCTTTGGAGAGTCACCGGCTCCCAGAGTTGCCATCTGTGGTAACAAACCACTCACAGGACAACCCTTGCACAGCCAGGGCTCCCTTCCAGAACACACCAGACTCCCTGTGCCTGAGCACTTCGGATCAGGTACTGTGCCACTGCGCTCCTCACTGTGACAAAGGACACAGGAGAATGGTGGGACAGTGACAAGGCAAGCCATGCTCACCTTCCAAAGGTCACCTCTTGGTGTGGCAAAGCCACTGCCCACACCCCTGACATGCTGGGTACAACCCCCAGCACCTGTTTGCTTCTGCACATTAGACAGGGATGGCCTCAAATGTATTTGAGGCTTGGAAGAAAAGATTGGTTTACTTTTAAAATACCAAACCACCACATTCCAGCCAGTGAAAATCCCCCAACTACCATGATTCTCTCCCTATCCTTTCCTCCATTCTCACCTGAACTGGGTTATGAATTTCTGACAGACTGTTTTCAGTGAGCAGCACTGATGTGCCAGGTATTATGAGAGTTAAACAAGTGTTTCACAGCTTGCCCTATATGTCATAGATCATCTTCACAGACAAGTAACCTCGAAAAGTCCTAGGACAAAAAAAAAAACAAATTCCAGCCATAGAACCAATGAAACTCTTCCTCCCTATTCTCTGCAAATATAAACTCCACAAATCCCAGTGGCTTCAGATAAAAATTGGCTTTCTTCTTCTACCAGCAGCCAAGACCCAAACTGCATCTCACAGTGAGGCCAAGCACCCACTCTTCCTTGAAGGGCACCAAAGGAGCTCAACCATTGCAGCAAGTCTGAAGGACATGGCAGCAATGCAATGTGACACTCAGCAAGTCATCTTTGTCCTCAGCGACACTTCAGAGGAAAACTGAGGTAGCAGAGACATATTTCAGTGAAACAGAAGGGCAGTGTACATGTTTGAAGGGTTGCTCAGCTAGTCATCGTGCCAGGAAGAAGGAAGTTTACTTTGACGTAAACTCCTTGCTCTTCAGAGCTACTAAACAGTAAAGCTGTACCTCTATGGTCCTTCTAACAAGCAAAGCTACCCCAGACCATTCACTCTTAGCCCTGTCCGTAAGTGCTCCACTCAGCTAGAGGTGCACTTCAGCCAGCTGACAGCATAAACTCCAGCTTCCCTGAAATCTTTTCAGCTTGTTTAGAAGCATCCAGCACAGGCACTGGCCTAGATTAGGAATGCAGTTATGCACACACGAATGGTCTTGACCCACTTCTCGTCACATCGTCCTGGCTACTCAGAGCTGTGAACTCTATTTATTATTAGCATCAGAACAAAAAAAAAGCCTGTGTATGTACATGAGGTCTGACAAATGCCCACTCACTGCACAGGCAAGGAATGAAAGGAATTGTTCTATTATTTGCCTTCATCATCCTCCTCTCGCCAACCCACTGAATGCCATGGCTATTGAAATACCTTTGATGGGCAGTGTTTGCCTCCCCTTCAGGGCAGACACTGCTGACTAAGTTAGTTAGCACCAGTGGGCACAAGCATGGTGAACTGGACATCCTTCAAGGGGCACAGAAGAACTCTTGATATTCAAGTAAGGAAAAGCAGCTCACAGTGAGCTCCCCTCTACACAATAACATTTTCAAGACTTAGTTTGCCCTGACTAAAATATACTAGACTACAAACCAGAGGGACTGCTTCAAATGAAGCCAAACATGAGGGCAGTTTCTCCTTCAGAGGCATTCCTGGGTTTCAGCTCTCCTGCTTACAAGAAAGGTAAGTCCGTCCCCAGTACAAGATAAAAAATAAGACCCATCCCACCACAACAAGCAGCAAGGCTGCTCTTCAGGATATTAAAATACCCCTCATAGCAGCAGCACTTTTCACGCTTCGTCCTCATAAGCTCTCTACAGGACTCCAATGCAGCTCACACAGAGAGGCTGTAAACGGCTGAGATTTGCTAAAGGACAGCACAGAGGTTTTACAGTTCATCCTGAAAGCACATATGCTGCCAAAAATTGCAATATAAATGTAAAAATAAAGAAATTGAGCTCATCTAAATGAAAGGGATTTGTCCCACTGTTTCTAAATGACTGCACTATTTATTACTTTGAAGAGGAGCACGTATGTGCACAAAAGGCAACCTTCTGCCTTCATGTTGTCAAAGACATTTTAAAAATGTAAGCAAATCCAAAAGTTTTGCTTCTAGGATAAATAAAGCTAAACAAGGCAAAGGTTATTGCATTTGTGCTCCCTGCTGACAGCATAAAACCAGGATCCTTGTCCCACCTAAGCAAGCTGATGATCTGCTAAAGACTCAAACTCCACTGCATGCTACATCTATGCTACAAGCAAACTGCACCAAGTCACCACAAAACCTGCCCTTTCAGCTACACACCCAGGCTAAACCAGTGGAGGAAATACTGACTTCAAAAGTTATTTTAAAATGTGATACAGACCAGCAGACAGCACTGCACACAAACACTCCAAAATCTTTGCGACTTACTCTTTTGTAGAATTGCAACACTGCTCTCCCACCTGTGAGAGTCCCACCCTTCATTGCACAAAACTTACAGAATTGCCCTAAGCACAAGAAGTAGGCTGTCAGCACAAAAGATGTTTTGAAACAAAAGTTACAAACAGGACTGACTTCACAATTATAACTGCTAAGCACCAAACACAGACCACTAAGGAAAAGCATTACTTAAGTTTTCCCAAAGCAACAGAGCACAAAGGTAGCAGGCAACCTCCAGTGCTTGAAATTACACAGAAAAGGGAAGAAAAGACCACAGCCTTCCTTTTTTTGCAGACACCAGTGCTCCCTGCTCGTATAACCCCGTAAGATTTCGGCCACAGGAGAATTGCCACAGGCCACTCCCTGCTGTCATGCAACACCCACAGCCCTTCACACCACCACCCCAAAGCAGAAGAGCAGCCAGGTGAGAAGAGCAACTACATGAGTGTCTGTGCATATCAAAAGGAAGAGAAGCCACCCCTTAAGAAACCACTTTTTAAAAAAAAGCACAAGCCTGGTTTCTCAGGGTGGGGATCTGCACTCAAACCTCACCCAGCTGCTGGGGTTACAGAAAGGCAGTCCTGGTCTTGCCATGACCCACCTGGCTCTGCAAAGCCTCCTCTGCCCTTCTGCTGGTACCTGCTCACACACAACTGTACAGGGGGACAGATGAAGGACCTCCCCAAAGATCCAGCCAGAGAACCAGCTGTAAAAACAGCACCCACTATTTGAAGGCAGGTATAGAAAGAAGAAAAACATCCCGTTCTTCTTCTCTCCTGTGTACGCTGAGTATCTTTGTTTAAATACTTATCACTACAAAACCCTTCTGTTTTCCACGGTCTAACAAAGACCAACATGCATGGTGGTGATGGAAGACCAGTTAACCACTGAGTGCATCACAGCTGGGTAACCCAGCCAGTTTTCACACTGTGCCTTTTGAGCTGTGCCTCTTCTTCCACTCCTTCTGGCAGGGGCAGTTCTTTCATTTCAATGCTTGCCAACAGCTCAGGACACACGAATTCAAGTTCTTGCACCACTACGCAGTTCCTGGGTGGTCACAGGCAACTCATTTTCTTGCTTGTGCTTTTATTCTCCATCTGCAAAGGGAAGGTGTCTTCCCCACAAGGGGAAGATGTGGTACCTTTCCACTTCAGCATGGTTTTAGAAGGATTAATATAAATGAAGCATTCATAAAGATAAGCCTGACGAGCATGCAAGACACGGAAGTGGAAGTATCACTGATAAATATAGTTCTAAAGAGATGATTTATCTTTCTCCTAAAAATATATTTTTTCCTGTCAAATTTGCAGCTTTATGTTCAGGCTAGCATGTGAACAATTCTCTTTCCACAGCTGAATCCTTCCACTGTCTTACGTCAAAATGAAACATCAAAACCCTGGCCTACGTGCTTTTTAAGTAAACGCAGAAGAGTTGCAGGCTCTTTGCAGTATTATGTTGTGCTGCAAACCATACTTCACTGACAGTCAAAAACACACCAGGTCTGGCCAAACCAGAACAAACTTTAGACTAATAACTGAGTTGAAGAAGCATTAAGCACATTTTCTTCCCCTTCACAGTGAGACGGCGCATGTATCTTGCTCTTTGATACTGTGTCAGAACAGTATCAGCCCTGAGCTGTCAGACACGCTGTTTTTGTGTTCTTATGAGATGCAAATAGATCCAAAGTTGTACAGCGCAGAGATGTCAGATACAAAACGGCTCAGCAGAAGCTGAGCATTGAAACTGGCTCTGTTTACAACTACCACAGTCCCAGAACAGATTAAGAGTTGGCCACATGTATTTAATACTGTTAACCGCATACAAAGATAACATAGCTTGATTCAATAAAATATTTTCTTTGAAACTTTGATAGAGCCAAAATTCTGTTAGAGCCCATTGCTGATTAACAGTTCCACTCTTCTTCCCACAGCTAGCAAACGATTATTTCATTCTCTCTTTCCCCATTTTTCCTTCTGCTCAAATTTTTAGGTAATTTCCCTGTACTTACTGATGTCATGAAGAAGTGTTCTCAAAACCAGTTGTTTCTCAACATCCTGAGTATGGGTCGTGTATAAAAACTGAGGGACTCCCCCACCCCCTGCCCAGTCTATCCCTCTCCCTCAAGCCAGGCTGTTCCACTGTGTGACTCTGACAAACAATCTGCCACTTCAGCAAATGCACTGACCAGAGCCACCACACAAATCAGATTGTGAAGGAGAGCGTGTGCAAGAAAGATCTCCCAACTGCAGCTGCCACACAGCTCCTCACTTACCCAGTCGTGCAGGGGCGGTGCAGGGCTCAATACAGTCTCAAAACCTTTAAATGCCTGGAGGTGAACTGGACTTCAGAGAAACTTCTTAATTTTGAAGAGAGAAAAAAGATGCTAAGACTGAAAAAGAAGGAAGAGAGTAAATTAAGGGATATGAGATCTGAAGCAGAAAGGAGAAAGCAAGTGGGAAAGTATTGTGATGAGAGAATTCTCCCCATTCTTCTAACTTTTGGGAAGCATCAGCATGCCGTTTTAATTAACCATACTCAAGTGGTGAAGACAATATAGTGACACTACTCTTGAGCATTATGGACACAGAAGTGACATTTCACCTGCCAAAAGCATCCCTGGCAAAACTCCCCCATCACCAGTGGAACTACACCAAGCATGAAATTGGCCCACAGTTGCATTAAGATAATAAAGGCTTTGTTTCAGGAGATATGGGGCATTTCTCGTTCTTTATAATAAAGCTCAGCAAACAATTGTTTATTTTCCCTGAGCAAATATCGCTGACACCAAACCAGCAGCCATCACATTCACACAGCACACTGTCTGTCCATACAGTGCTAGGAAAACATCCATCAGCAAGGCAACAGATTGCCACTGTCCTGTTCATATCACAAGGAAATTAAATACATTCGAAATGCCTCCCAAATGTCCTACCAGATCCACAAGCAGTCATTCTCATTTTCAGAAACGTCCTTCCACACTCCTACTTTGCTGCCAATTAAATTAAAGTTTAATGTCCTGACTGGTGCTACAGGACTCAGCACACACAGACGTACAACAACTCTGAGCAGCTACACTGCCAGAGTTATTCAACAATACTCCCACCACAAACTGTACACTGCAACCACACTGTGCTCGCACAGAAGCATCTTTTTCTCCGTCTGTTGCATTTTTGTTTGACCATGCAAATTCTCAATGAAATCCCACAAGTTCACATGTTCCTGCCGCTCTCTCAAGTTTGCCACAAGCATGCCCTGGACTTACAGGGCCAGACTCTGCTCCAATGCCAACCACGGCTGTACACCACATTTGCACAGTATCGATTTATGCCAGACCTCATTAAGCTATAAAAAAATTCAATGGCTGAAGCAAACAAGTACTTCAGGCACACCAAGTTCCTGTACTGCACCCCTTCTCCTTATGCACCCCCAAAACACGTTTATCTGTGCAGTTTCCCTGGCCAGCTGTGCAGCCTTTCAATGCACAGGAAAACCTGGACATTTGTATTCTCGGGATCCTTGAGGGAAACTTTGACAGACCTAGGTGGGAGCAGTGGGAGCAGAGGAGAAGCAGCTCCTCGGGGCTCGTCCCGCTCCCACTTCTACTTGTTTTAAAGATCTGTAAGGAGACATCCACTGCCCACAGCAGAAGTTCAGCTGCTCTGAATGCTCATTTTTCAGGGCACCACATATAGGAAATAAAATATTTATCTTTTTTATTTGCTTTTCCGACTCCTCTACCCATCCACCACTACCCACTCCCCTAGTCCTGCCAGCCTGCACCCACGGACGCCGCGGGACGATGGGGGTGCTCACACGGCTGCAAGAGTCACCAAAGGATCAAAGCTGCCCCCGAGAAGGCGCCGAACACCCCACGGACACACCGAACACCCCACGGACACACCGAACACTCCACGGACACACCGAGCACCCCACGGACGCACCGAGCACCCACCGGCTCCAAGGCCCCGGCCAGCCGGGGACACCCGCAGGGAGCGGCGGCACCGCCGGAGCCCCGCACACCCCGGGCGCCCTTCTGCTTGCTCCCCCTTTAATTCATGCAGAGCCACGACGAACTCCCCGTGTTTCCCTTCACGAAGGAAGGCGCGGGTTCCCCCCCAGCCGCGACCCGCCGCTCCCCCCTCTCCTCCTCGGGAGCCACCGTCGGGCTGGGATATCCCGTCCCTCCGCGCCAGCGCCTTTGTGTGCGGAGAACACAGAACCTACCTCGGCGGGGCGGCTGTGCCCGCCCGGCAGCGCGGGGGACGAGGGCAGGGGGAGCCGAGGAGGCACAGAGAGGAGCGGCCGCCGCCCGCCCGCCTGCCCGGTGCCGCCGGAGTGTCCGCCCGGCCCCGCCACACGCGCGGAGCCGGCCCGGCCGCGCCTGAGGGGAGCGGCGGGGCGGGCCGGGGGCGGGCCCGGCGCTGAGTCACCGCCGCGGCCGCCCCGCCGCCTCCTTTGTTGTCAGGCGTGGAAAAATCCGGGGTGGCGGGGATGGCTGGGGGGAAATCCCGAGGGAAGCGGGGGGAAAACGGGGCCGTGTGGCGGCCTGGGCCGGGCCCCGCGGGCTCAGCGCCGCGCCGCCCCGGCAGGAACAACGCGCGTGGGGCAGCCGCGGGTGGGTCTCAGACTCCTGCCGGGGCCTGGGTCCGCTGAGCTGCCCCCTCACCTGCGGGAGCCGCCGCTCTCTCCATGGAACCACATCTCTCAGCTATGTCTGCCTTTAACTTTCCCGTGTGGCTCCTTCCCGTGTCCCGAAACCCTGCCGTTGTGGATATTCCCACTTAATTCTGTCGGAATTAAGATCCCCATCCAAGTCAGAGGCCAAGAGGTCACGGCCAGCCAGCCAAAACGTGTTCAGTGCGCCCAAAATCTGTCTCCGAGTGAGCTCTGCACGATGGGGACATGAAAGAGAACCTGGGACACGGGATAGCTTGCACAGACTTTGGGAATGAACCCAAACAAAGATAGACATTTGGGGATGAAATATGTGTTTACACGCTGGGGTACACACTGGGATTAAATAGATTTCTTTTGTATATTTATCACTGGGATTATTTTGCGTTTCTTCGAAACAGATGACTTGAGTCACAGCACAGCGGCTTGAGTCATCTGCGGGATGGAAAGCTTCAGCCTGATCTAGGGAGCTCGGTAATTTGAGGAGCTGAGCGTTCGGCATCCCTTGGGTGCCAAGAGAGACCCTTCCCCCGCCAAGCCCCCAGCCTCACAGGTCCCTGCAGGAACAAGGCTGGGTGCTCAGTAGATGGTGCTATTTCCACCGAATTTATGCTAAACTCACCCACTGCCCCAGGATGGGAAGGGCAGCGAGTGAGTTGGAAGAAACGCGTTTTCTGTGAGGCAGGGCTGAAATCCGGAGAGCTGGTATGTACTGAAAAAAAAAGGCTGTTCAGGTCTTTGTGTGCAGCTGTTCTTCCACGAGGAATAAACGGCAGCCGGGGTGAAACCTAGGAAGTAGATGAAATCCAGGGCACCAGTGGCCATTGTCACATCTGGTTCAATTCAAGCCTGCTGCCAAGCATCAACATACACAATCAGAGCTGTCCTGTGAACAGATGAAATGTTAAAAAATACGCAGTGCTCCTCCAAAAGTCTCTTGTGACATGCCAAGGTGGACAACCATTTGTGTTGTCCATGTTCACAGTGTCTGCCCTGGCAATGGGCAGCCTCATTCCCCAGAACTCTTTCCATTACAGGAGCGTTGTGAGATGTAGTTGTTCTGTATGTGGTGCTCATGGGCACTGTATGAAGAAAAACCTCATAGAAATTGATTTTTTTTTTTTTAAATAATTGTGGAAAATTATGTGCCTGGATGAATGAAGCCGTATAAATATTGATTAGTTCCCTGGTCTGTGAGCAACCCTCCATCTGCAGCATGGGAGGGGGAAATAGTTTATGGCTGGAAAATTGCAAACAGCAACGAAATAAAATTAATTGCAAGGCCAGCAGAATGCTGGATTTCCCTATCTTTTGCATTCTTGACCTTACAGACCTCTCCATATCTCTGCTATATGCAAGCATTAACCATTTGTTTTCTGAAGACACTTTGTAGTAGCCCTGATCAAGTTTTTATCTCTGTTGCCTTAGACACTGCACAGGCAATTGTCCCTGTTCTGAAATCTGACACCTCACATCAGTGTTTCCCAGCCCTTCCTCGGCTCAGACAGCTATTTTGTTGTGATATGTATGATCTTCCCAGCAGATCCTGCACATCCACACCTTTAAATGGAATGTAACACTTTTCTGAAGCAAAATCACAAAAAAACTTTGCGTCTCTTGCCATGGCTTGTCAAAGGAGCATGGGCATTTTTCATGGTGTTTTGTTCCAGAGTTACATTCAGTTTAAGTGTGTGGTTGTGCACCATCGTTGACAAGTGCAGATTTAGCTAAGTCCACACATGCACATGATTCTCTTGTGCTTTGTGAAATTACTGTAATGCTGTGCAACTCCTAAGCTACCATGGCTGTATCCAGACCTGAAAAATATTGCTGGACATAAGCGAGAAAGGGGAATATTTGTGAGAGGCAGAAAGCTGAAAGGACACACCAAGGACACACCTGAAGACCAGCAATGGCTGAGAGCAACCTGTTATCATGTTGTCTTAATTTCTCACTCAGTGCCTCATAAAAGACAGTGGTCAAATGATAGCTCTGAGTCAAACATCTCACAAGCAATTTAAGGGATAACTTGAGTCATCACATTGCTTGGTTTTGGTGCAACAGCTGCCTGGTACCTCAGACCCCTGGCAGGGGAATGAGCCAGTCCAGCTCAGCTGCAGCCCCTAAGAGAGGAACATGAGTGCTCAGCATTGTCTCCCATCTGTGAGCCACTCAGATTCCTGGAATTTCTATTCCTTCTTTAAGGCACATTGTATGTGCCTCTTGCCTTTTGACCACATGAAAATTACAGTCCATGGTTCATGTGATGAAGAAATTTGGCCACAAACAAGCCTTCTCCCCCTAGCACTGTAGGTACTGAAACTCTAGAAAGCGCTCGAAAAAGCCTCAGGGATCTTTCTAGATGAAAAGCAATATATAAATGCAAAACATTACCATTTTATTTGAAATGAAAAGCAGTGTATTGGAATAAAAAAATTAATAAACTGGCTGCACTTTAGACAAAATGATTCACTGGAAATACTTAACATGAAAAAATTCCCTTCTTATTAATATTATAGCCAAAAGTGCATAGACATTCTATCATATGATTGTCACGGGACATATGTAGTATGTACTTTGGCATTTTGGTATCTCATGAATCAAGTATTATGTATTTTAATTGCCTGTGGCTGTTTGTATTTCTTTTTTAGTCAAACTGCAGAATTAAAAGCAAAATCATGTTTTAATTTAGATCCCTCTTTGTGAGGCAGAGAATTGCATTTTACACCATGCCTGCACCATTCCTGGCCTTTGAGTGTTACCACATTATAACCTTAAATAACAGTAAGAATAATTTTAGTGTAGCTGAAACAAAGTGGAGTATTTTACAGGGGCACAAGTGGAGTCAGCTGCTGTGGGATTCCCCTTGCTTAGTTTTAGCTGTCTGCAAGCAGACGTCTTGTCTAAGCAGGTGATGAAGGCTGGGTTAGAGGTAGGTACCCTCAGAGAGAGATTTGTGCCTCCTACCCTGAATGTCTGTATTAGAACTGGATTAACTGCTTTGGAAATGCTTCTGCTGGTTGTACGAGGCAGCACCTGACCCGCTTCAGCTAGATGCCTTCCTCAGAATTTCTTTAGCTTTGCGTAATTCCTTCACCCAGAGTGGCAAAATGCCTCCCCATTGCCTGTTCCCCTTTGCAAACAGGAGTTGAGTGCTGTGTGTACACCAGGATTTTTATTCCATATAATGTGAGAAAGCACTGACTTGAATCACAGGAGACTATGGTTTTCTTTATTCCCCTGTAGCCACTTTAAATGTAATTTTTTTCCTATATTTTTAATTTAATAGAAGGAAATCAACTGGAATGCAGGTTGCTATGAATGTTTTTCCATACCGTAATTCTGTAGAAACATCAGTTAAGTATTTGAAGAAACATCTGCTATGCACATAGATGTATGAATATATATATATAGGAGCTGAACAATATGACTTTGGAGCTTGCAGGGTTTTCTTTACACAAAGCCAGGGGCATAAAAGGGATTTCCTCCAAGTTTTCCTGTGTATTAATAATGAAGATCAGGATGCCACCTTTGCTTCCTCCCCTTCTGAGCATACAGTGAAAGGAAATGGTTCTGGATCGAATCACAAAGAGCAGTGGAAAAAACCAGACTACACTCCACGCTGGCACTCAGAAGTTTAATTATCCAGCATGTTGCATCTTTATGGAAGAAGTAGACAGATAAATCCCATATGTTAATAGTTGGCCCCCTGTGGCTGACCTTTGGCTCAAATATTCCATATTGTGATTAATGTCACACAGTTGGATCCAAAACATGCTCATTCCCCAGGCTGCAGAAAAAAAGGGGATTTAATTTACCTTCCAACAGCAGAGTTTCATTTGATCACTCTTTTCGAGACTGATTTTATCCCTGCCTGTAGTCTGGCCTCTGAAGAGCTGTTCTGCACTCCCTCTGCTTCTCATATTGCCTCCACTACTGACTCACTGGGCAACCTGAAATAAGTCATTTTGCCTCAGGTTCTGGTCTAGCAGAACAGAAGATAACTGTGACTTCCTTGCTGACACAGTTTGAACGTGCAGATGGAAGACACTAAGCAAGGTTCATCTTCAGACGAAATTAGGTATTGACCTCTAGAACTTCAAGGTCTCACAAAATTATGTCAGAAAATTATAGATATGCTTGGATTGTGGTTTTCTGGCTACCTTCTCCCTTAATCTTGCCAATTTTATGTGCCACTGTTTGCCTTCTTGTGTCATTATAGTGATCTTACATCATTCTAGTAACACAAACTGTACCCCTGGCACTGGCATAGGCAAGCAGGCACCAAGATCTCTGAGCCTACAGGTAAGTTTGATCCTGAAGGACACAGGATCTGTGGAGAGGATACACATCATATGTATAATACAGATACACAGTGCCTAGCGTTCCATAGCACTTTTCTGGGGAAATCAGATCCTCAAACATACATTTACAAGTGGGCTCAGGGTTGTAATGCAGAGTATTTTAACAGACTCAACAATGTGTCACTGGTATCCTCTGTAGGGCCAAAGCCTTGAGGTGCTGCAAGTAATAATAGCAGAATTCCTCCCAATTTGACTTCTCTAGAGTGAGGTCTGACACAGAAAGCCTCATTCAGCTAATTAAGCCATTGCTAAAATTGTCACAGCCCTCAAGTTAGTTTAGACTGAGCCTGTATTTCTGCCTGCCTCTTGGATGAGATGAAGCAACAAAGCCTGATGAAGGCTTGGAATCTGCTCCTGCTCCTGTGGAGATCATGAGGAATTTTGCTTCAACAGGGCATAAAAAGATATGCCCATCTGTCTTCCTGGGGATGACACAGGAAAGTCTGTGAAAATACAGCTGTAGTAGCTGGACACTCAGAAAAACATGAGACAAAGCCTCTTAGGAGGTCTGTCCCTACCTTCAGCCGGGACACATCTGGACTGTTGTGCAGGCTGGGCAGATTTTTCCATTCCCAAGCTGGTTTATTTACCCAGGATGACAGGCTGTTAGCAGACTGTGCTCAGGGTGGCCCTATAGCAGTGGGAGCTAGACAATCTCATATCATTTCCCACTACAAGAAATAATCAAATGCTCTTTCCTCCATGAAAGGAAAGATGGGCAGATATTCTCTGTGCTCTAAACCATAAAGTACATGCAAATTGTAGCTTTATTTCTGTCTTTTGTGCAGTAATGATTGCACTCTGGAGACTTTTCATAGGCCATGTAAACACGTGCAGAGGATCATGCACATGGATCAAGACCTTACAGCATCTTCCATCACAGGATCTCAAAGTGCTGGTTAAACCTAACAACTTGTCCTGGTTTTGGCTGGGCTAGAGTTAATTTTCCTCCTAGTAACTGGTACTGTAAGATATCAATCACCATGGTGTTTGTAGCATGCCCATCACCAGAATATACAAGCCTGTCTAATTTAGAAAGGAAAAATATTTCAACTGCCAACCCTAGCTGAAGTTAATTGGAGAATTAGAGATCATCATGCCTAAAACTTAAGTTAAAAAAAAAGAAAAAAAAAAAACCAGCTGCTGGCCTTGGATACCTAAAACAGAAAGTTGACTCTCTAGGTGTTGAGTTCTCTATTTTTCTATGTGGGATTTCCTATGGGAAAGTCCATGAACATGGGTTATGCTGTGCCAAGAGAGAGTTGAGCAAGCTCAGTATCTCAGACCCTCTGTGCAAGCTCTGCAGAACTGGTGGGTACATGCCCAAATACTTCTGAATGTAGGCAAATCCCCTTGCACAGGCACATTAGCCCAGTTTATTGTACCACAACAGTTGCTGAGCACCTACAAGTCCTTAATATAGCCAAGCTGCTCTGGTTTTCCATAATTTCCTAGAAAAACGGAAAAAGCCACAGGATGGCAGATGATTTAGAGAAGTGATAGGGTTGACAGAGACTTCCAAGCCAACACACTGGGCTAGTAGCAGTTCAGGGAACAGGAGTCAGAGCTCTGGGTTCTCACTGTCCCAGTAACAGGCAGGTTGCACACTGGAGTGTGTCCACCCCAGAACTGGGTCTGTGACCAGCACATGGCATCTCTGGCTGGCTCAGACCCATCTTTCATCGTGTGTTTCATCACACGATGAAATTCTGCCTGGATTATCTCTGGTCCTCCATGCAGTTGGGATTTCTGGGGTCATTCTTCCTGGGGAAGTTGTGCTAAAATAAGTTCAAAGTCTCTCTGATTCTTTCTCACTGAGTCATTCATTCAGCATGGGAGTGCTTGTCTTGGTCCTCTAGACACATGGGGAGAACTGTGGGAAGAAGCTGAAGAGACAAAGTAAATGGGATAGAATCCCAGGGGAAGCCAGAGCCATAGCCTGCACTTCCAGCCATGGCTGAGAAGCTGGGTTGTGCGTGAGTGTATTGTGTACAATCAAGAAAGAAAATAGGGGGAACGCTGTATCAGAGCCTTCAGCAGTGGGTAGCGAAGGCACAGTGTGAGCACAATAGGTCCATTTCAGTTTAATCAGTTTAGAATTTCAGCTGAGTCTCTTGTCTCCAATTCTGCTACAAATAATAATGGAGTAATGACAGCAAAGCAAGCAATTAACTGGAAAAGGTTTCAAAATTTTTTTCCTGGTTTCCCACTTGAAATAAATCATTATTCTGTCCCTAACTCTTCATTTTTATTGTCTGCCCCCTGTGGTTTAGTAACCAGCTGGTATTCCTTATGAAGAAATCAGCAGGTTGATTGACGCTGTGGCTACCCTGAAGTCCTCTGAGGCTTTCTTATTGACTGACCATATCTTAGATAGGGTTGCCAGTAAATTATAGCTCTGCTTAAGAGCATCTGTCTCAGGGCTGCTCTCCCCTCATTATAAATCCTGATCTAATCCTGAACGTCTCCTCAATTATTGGAGAGTACAATTCAAGAAGTGGCTTCCCCAGTGAACACGAAATGAGATAAACTATTCCTACAAAAGGTAAACATGACTACTCAGGAGTGAAGCTAAGCATTTTCAGGCCAATCTCCTTCTGATTTTCATGTGGTTTCCAAATGAAAACATATGACCCCTCCTGTTAATGTTGGCTGTTATTTCACTACAATTGGTTCTAAAAATCAGTTTGAAAGTTCTACCTGTCAATGGAACTACTTTTAAGTATTCCTAACTGCAAGGACCACATGTATGACAATTCAGGTGACAACCTTAAGAATGGTATTGAGTAAGTCACTTTAGAGTCCCCAGAAACCCTTGGGAGATGCTTGATGGCCATGCCAAAATATAGGAAAGACTTTTAACTTATGAGATCGATGAATGTGAGAGTGCAAATGGAAAAGGGACAAGCTTATCTTAATACTTTTTTTGTGCTAGGCAGATAAATTATGTTCTGGGTTGCTGGATGAGTTCAACGTATCAGTGCTGATGGAGATAAGTTACTCAATCTTGTAACTCCATGAACAAAAATATCTCATTTGTGGAGGCATCTTATTATACTGAATAAAGGGTGAGTAAAGGAGCCTCTTAGTGCTTCTGTTGGATCAGTACCTGCTCCAAGGACCAGTAACTGAGACAACTGCTGTCACTTTCAGTGGGCTTCCACACACACCACAGCACCCAAGTCCAGCTTGGCAGGTCCTGCCTGAGCTCTGGCCTGTCTTGAACCTTGCCTTTTGTGAGAACCCTTTCTCTGGAAAAACCCTTACACTGCATGTTGACTTTATGCAAATATAAAAACTATGTTTGAGCACTGTTGGATGGGTGACTTTATGTACAGCTTTGTATTTTCACCAGGATAAATGGGAAGAAACAGAAGGATTTATTTCATCCAGGGGGAAAAGTGCATTTAGGAATGAAATTAATGGAATCTGTGAACCTGCAGCAAGGTTATGTGGCAGTTTGACTCAATGTAACATTAATGATTTATGTGTTAAAGTCCCAGATTATGTTTATTCCGCAGCATTTCCTTTCATCTAAGAGAACTTTATTGTTCACCCAGCTCCAAATACAGAGTGAATTTTGACATCTCTGGTGGGAAATCAACAATCTGTCTCATTGCTGCTGTCATCTATGTGAGGTGTTTGCTTGATCATTCGTTTGTGCCAAGCTAGATTGGGATGTCAGGTGATAGAGGAGCACTCATCCCAGGGTGTGGTGGGACTACACACAGATTACCCTCCCTCAGCCTCAGCTTACATGCCAGCCCAAGGAAGCACTGCCTGTCCTGGGACAGGCCTCACAGGGTCCTCTTGGGAGCCCTTCTTGCACTTCCTCCTGATCAATCACAGTATAAAGATGTAAAAAGTCTGTAAGAGTGGCTGCAGTGTCCAGATTTTAAAAATCTGTCATGACCCATTTACAAAAGTAAATTCCTAAGGAGTACTACAAGAAAAGGGCAAACATACATGATACTCCAATCATGATCTCTAGGCACCCACAGCCTCCTGAAAACTGACTGCAGATTTCTACTAATTTCTACAAATAGACTAAGATTTCTAGATATAGCCCTCCACTGATCTTTTTCCCCTTGGACCTGTCCAGCCTCCCCTTAAATTCATGTGAGACTCTGGCAGTATCATTTGGCAAGAAATTGCAAAGCTCAATAATCTTCTCATTCTGCACTGGTTAGTAAATATTTTTGTAAATCACTGTCAATGATTAGTACAATTCTTCTTACAGGAAACATTATCCTACAATCAATGGAGACAAACTTCTATAGGCATCTCTGGTATTGGATCTCAGTAGTAACCCAAGCCCCCTCAAAATCAGCAAGAGATTATTAATTTTAGTTAGGTCCACAATTCCTGGCTGACTGGAAAAAGTTGTCCAAATTACAATTTAGTCAAAATGAGGTTTCACCTCTCCCTAAGTATCTGGTATCCTTTATTGCAGTTCTGGCTTTGTAATCCTGCTTTAGTTTCTAGCAGGATTCATCAAAACAATCATTTCACCTCAAAAAAAGCTACTGAGTGTTTTTTAAGGAAAGATGAAAAGCTGAATGGTGATTGGGGCTGCCCCACTACAATTACTGAAACAAATAGGTCCAATAAAAAGCTCTGCTCTCATTTATATGGCTACAGGACTCATCTTGCGAAATTGTGGCCCCTTTTATCAAAGGATTTAAATCTGAATTATCTTCTTGCAATTCCCTCAAATTTATACCATTTGTATTCTGGTTTTAATCTGCTGTTTCTTCTGTGCTATTAACTGAGGCAGGGGCACCCTATAAATACAGCATACTTCAGTGGACTCCCTTATTTATGCACTTACAGATAACTTCAATATTTCCCCAAACAAGATGTGCCACACTGTGACCCATAGAGTCAATACATATTGCATTTGCATTCTTTTATAATGCAAGGCAGTTGTAGAATTACGTACAAATAGACCTCTGGGGGCCTGACCTCCCAGCTGTATTAAATAAATCCCCCTAGCACAAAGGAGGAAGAAAAGGAAACAAAGAGCTTCCTGCTGGCTTTTCCTGGAAGCATAGACGTGAAATAATTCACATCAGTGTCCTGTGGAAATCAAGGGTGGTTGGAAAACATCAGAAATCAATCTTTACAAAAATAACAGCCCTAGAAGTGAGAGACTGAACATCCTGGCTGTAGAGAAGAGTGGAGTTTTCCCAGTGTATTCGCTCACCATCATGGCCCTGCAGAAAGAATTTAGTCTTTACTCAGACTAAATGTCCTTGAGCTGTGGAAATCCTAAGGGGAAAGTGCAGCACTTGGATGGACATAGTTACAGAGTGGGTTTTGGCAGGAGTTTATATAAACTCCTCTGAGAGGAGTTATACTGAGTTGCAAATTTGTCTTTATTGGTACACATTCAGTACTCAAGCTGATTCTGATCTGATAAAAGGGGCTGTTCAGACATAATTTCTGGTTTTCTTGCAAAATATTTGAACAAAAACTTGAAAACAATTCTGTTTCAGTTTAAAATCGAACACTTTTTCAGGGTTTGTTCATGTATTAACCAAAACCCACGTGCCTTCCTAAAACTTTTAACAAATATTTCCATTTAGTCTAAAAACCTGTTTCTGAAGAAAAGAATCTTCTTTTGGAAATACCAATTCTCCTGGAAAAACTGATGATAGTCTTTTGGTGATCCTGGGCAGACTCTGTAATGTGGGTGATTATGTTTGTTCTTCCTTATGGGAGGTTCCTGTGCATTAAGCCTGGATAAATGGCATTTCCATTGCCTGTCACACCAAGTCCTCCCCTGTGTGTCTCTCATTGTCTGTGCTCCCTGGGCTTAATGGCAGTGGAGGGATATTTCATTCATTTCCTATGGAAAGTGGTGTTTTTCCTTATGTTCATTCCCAGAAAGACAGAATGGAAAATAAATGTTTTTTTCTAATTTATGTATGTGTTAACAGAATAAATCTGGGAGAGGGAAGCTCAGCAGTACTTACTCATGGCCCCTTGGTTTTGTCCACTGATGTAATTGTCCTGGTCTCACAGCATCCAAAGTGGAGACACACATTTTGTTAGCAATTAAGTGAATGGAAAAAGGCTGGCAAAAGTTCTCCCTGTGGCACATTTCATTTCAGAGACCGCTGAGATCAAGGGATCAGAGGGAGCCAGCTGAAGCTTAGCACATGTCACCAGCCCTCCAAGGACCTGCCACATCTTGCATACAAACATGATTTTACCAGTCTGAGCACTGAACCTGCAGCCCTGTTTGCATATGACAGCATGCACCAGATTTTTGTTTGCAAAATCCAAAGTGGGAATGACTGGGATATAATTAAAAGTCCCTGACTGGGAAACTTTAGACAAACGGTTCTGGTTCTGGTTTCAATCCATCTCCTTTGTTAATCTTATTATTCAGGGACTACTTAGAGCTATCTCATGCTCATTTAAACTAAATACATAACCCAATTAAAACAATCCTGAGCTATTTAGATCTATAGAATTAGATGAAATTTCAGTGCTTCTGATATTTTAGATCATTCAGGGCTCCAGTGCCCAAATATCTATATAATCAGTTTATCTTCTCCCATCTCAAACATCATTAATAAATCGTACATATGGGTTAGGAGATTGTCATATTTCATATATGACACAACAGTTCCAGCCAATTTCTAAATTACTGGATGCTGTAATCCCCTGGTACAGCTCTATGGCTGACTACAGGATACAGGACTTGGGTCTGCAAATCCACTTGGGTGCCTGGGATCATGGGAATGTGCTGAGGTGATGGCAAGAAAGGACAGAGGAAAAGGAGCTGGAAGCATTCGGTCTATCAGCACAACAGCTTTTCCCAGCAGAGCTGGACCCTTACCAAAGCCTGATGACTTTTTTCTGCTATAGGAAATAATCTGCTAAGTAGAGAGTTCACAGTGGAAGGAAACAAGAAGAAGGGGGTAGTTAGATGAAACAATGAAATGCTTTTCTCATCAACTGTACTTAAATCCAGCTGCAAGTTGATCTGTTAGGAACAGGCAAGCAAGGTATTTCCAGGGGATTCTCACCAGGTTGTGATTAAAAACAAGGAACATGCAAGAAATTAGAGTGAGCATTTAACTAAAACAAGGGCAAGAAACTCATGGCAAAGGGAGCTCAGCAGATAATTCCATGCACAATTTGTTCCCTGGATTTTGTACCATTTATGTTCACAAACTAGTCATGAACAGATTGCAGATATTAAAACAAACAAATGAGGAAATGTTTATTAATTATGGAATAATTGATATACAATATGTTATGAGTTAGAGATCATTCTTGGTCTCCAAATTGTATCATCCTGGGCTGTGTGACTCATAATTTGCACAGTGTCCCTTTGTCACATGAGTCAGATGGCTCTGCAGGACAAACCCAGCACAATTCATCTCAGCTTTGATGTATCAAAGAGAGAGGGGACCTGGTGGAGCTGGAGAAGGTACAGAGGAAGACAGCTGAAGTGAAGGGGATGGAGCAGCTGCCTCACAAGGAAAGGCAGAAAAGGCTGGAACTCCACTGCAGTTTAGAGAAAAGACAGCTGAGCAGGGGTATGACTGAGATATGACTGAGATCTGCCTGTTCACAAAGGTGGTGGGTCAAAGGACAAAGTTATACATGCATCCCTCAATACTGCAACAAGTACAGCAACACAAGAGCTGCTTCTTGGGGGGGGTCCATGAGCTGAAGCACTGCTGCCAAGCGTGCTCTGCCTGGGGACATGGCAGCAACAGGGAAGCAACCAGGCCTCCCAGGCCATTCTATGGTTCTATGATGCTATGACACTGTCATAGATTTGTCCACCTAGGTTTTGGTTTGAACAGTTCATGTCAGATCCCACATCTCTGCTCATGGGCTTGAACTAGTATGTGGATTCTTTCCCAGTCTTTCCCAGAAGAGCTGGGCTTCCCAACATCGTAAGTGCCATGAATTAAAATTGGTGGAATTAGTAGAATTTGACTACTGTTATTAGTAGAATGAAAGAACCTCAAAAAGGCAGTAAATCTGATTTAATTTCTGTAGGCTCAGCTACAGGACATTCTTGTGCCCAACTCTTTGGTCAGTAGCAGATGTGAAGGGTAAGGGTTCATTAAATATCACACAGCCCTTCACAGTGTCTTTTACCTCCTCAGCTTGCTTTCCTGCTCTCCTCACACAGCTTTAAGATACTTGCTTGAAGATACTTCTCTACCCATGCCTTCTCCTTTCACTCCTCTGTGCCCTTTCACACTGAATATGCATTTGAACCTGACAGACACACACTCTGCTATGCGACAGGACCTTGACTTTTTTCTTCCTTTTAAAAATATTTTCTTCTTTTGTACCTGCACATTACTCTGGGTGTGATTTTCTGTCCTCAGTTACAGGGGAGGATAATTTGTGCCACTCACAGGGCTTAGCAAAACTGCAGGCACTTTGTGCCCAGTTCTGAAAAACAAAATGCACCTGCAATTATGTGTCCATGGGTGCAAATTATAAGGATAATGCTTAGACAAGACTGGGAATTTTTCAGTGAGATGGATTTTTGCTAGAAAACAGAAAAAAAACCTGATACACCTGATCTGAGGGGTGTCTGTGGGAATTTTCACACCAGTTTCAACAACAATGGTGTTCCAGGGAAAATCCACACCACATGATAATCAGCTTGTCCTACCTCAGAATAGCAAGAATGCAGAATTTAGAGCATTTTCTAAAGATGAGGGAGCCAAGGTCAAATCCTGCTGTGCCTAATTGACTCTGAGGTCTCACATCTCCAGTGCATGCCCAGCCAGCAAGGCTACCAATGACTCCTCAATGTTTTCATTTGAAGTTGTCTCACTCAGCTTTAAGAAGTCTGTCTGACTGCCTCAGCACTCACAGGACTTAGTAAGACTGAGGTTCACAGCTGGGCTTTCATTTAGACAGAGCAAAGTCAGGCCTCCCATTAGACTGAAAATGGTATAAAACTTTTCAAGTCCCAAACACATTATGAATCACCCTATGCATCCCATCTTATTGAGGCAAAGTGAAAAAAAAGGCTTTGCTGGTGTTGTTTCTTTTTCAAATGTCTGTTAATAACTATAAATAACTTTGAAATTCAGGCAGGGTTACTCCAGATGGGTCAAGCAGGTCCACGAGTATGCTGGGGGCCATATCTGCTTCCTTTTTTCCAAGGGCATACACACAGGCATTACTTTTCTCCATGTGAGAAAATAGTGCTCCTATTTTACAACCCATTTCCCTCTTAAAGACTGTACTCACGTGAGAAGAAACCTTGACAGCTGGTCTAGCCCCCAACAAATAGCCCTGACCAGCTGTAGTGGAAGGAAATCTGGCAGTGAAGCCACATGAAGAGCTGTCTGCGGCTCTGTGCTGGGCTCCTGCTTCCCTTTCCATGCTGCAGCACAGCTGAGCTTGGAGGTGAGGCCTGTCTCTCTCACAGAGCTGCTGATGCAGGTCCTTCATCATGAATGGCCTCTCTTAGATTTCATAAGTTCAAGTCCACATCCAGGACAAGGTACCAGAGCACTTTCCCCCACTGATGCTGCTAACTGTTCCTGACCTACTTGTAAATATGGCAGTGAAAAGCTTTGGTGAAAGGCACGAGGAGCTTGGAAGGGCCTTTTTCTGTGTGTGCGTGGTAAGAGCCCCTTGCTTCTAAAGAACTGATCTGAACAGGAGGAGTCTGAACTTGGCTAAGTCCTCTGAGCTTCATTGCTCGGTGACAGATGACATTTCTCAGCCTTGTTGGAAAAGAACACCACTAAATTGAAGCTCTGTCTCATTCTGCTTCACTAGAACATAATGAGGCAAAATTACAGGGTTTGCTGACACTGCTCAGGAATTCAGCACCATGACTGTCCTCAAAGCCAGCCAAGTAAAAGAGCTACCAGCCCCTCCTGTGGCACCCAGCACGGGCTCTGGGGCAGTGCAGAAGATCTTCTCAGGCTTTTTCTGGAATACTTAAAAAATCCTAAATAGCCCCAAAGGGACCAGGGGCAAATAGAGCAGATGTAGCAGCCAAAGGACACTGGAGCAGAGCTGCTCCAGCATTGCTGTTCCTGAGGGCTGTGAGGGGCATTAATGGGCCCCACGTGCTGCAGGAATGCAAAGCTCTGCGTGGGCTGGGAGATTTATGCTCTTGACATTGGGGGGATTTCCTGGCTAAGAGCTGATTGCTTTGGTGTGTGCCTCTGCTCCAAATTACTCTGACTTTATTGAACAGCAAACCTGAGGAAGCAGCAGAACCAGACACGGACGCTTGTCCTGTGTAAGGTGCTACTGGTTTAACCTCACGTGTCTGAGGATGTGGAGCATGAATTGTTTTTGTTTAATGAAGTCTGTGTTTAGTTGTCATTTAAGTGTCATTAAAAGATGAGACTGGTTTCATTATGGTTATTTTCTATTTTATGTCTTCCACAAGGCCCAGCAGTGAAGGTATGTAGGAACAAAATAAAACTATAGTGGTTTCCCAGTCCTCAACAACATATGGGATGTGCTGAGCCACAGATGGTGTCTTTATGTTTTAGCAGCCTTCAGTCATTTCATTGATTTTTATGAATTTTTTCATTAATGAACTCATGTAAACTGCTGGCAGCCCAAACATCCCATAACTTAACAAAACTCTCCTTTGATTTTTACCTGCTGTTTGGCAGTACTGCACCTCCTACATGGTATTTAGGTGGTTGTGTGGGCTGTAGTGTAGTTTAATTGGCAGAATGATATACTTGAGACCAACATCAGAGATTCAGCTGTTCCATGTTTTGTTCATCTTGGACTGCTGACCACCACACCTGAAGCTGAGCTCCCCATGGGGAAAGAATCGATGTGTTTGAAGGATCTGCTTGAGGGGAGATCACCTGAAGACACAGACATTCAGTCATAAGCTCAAGGGCTCAAGAACTCTGCTTTTATCTTTGTAACACAGTGAGACACTTGACAATGGTTTGGATGCTCAAACAGTGAGAGGGAACATGAAAGCAGGCAGAGTGACATGCTCCAAAAGGAAAGGAAAACTGTGAGAAGAAAATGAGTGGCTCTGAAAAGATCTGGCCAAGACAGAGGTACAATAAGAGATGGAGATGTCAGAGGGATGGAGTGAGGAAAAAGAAGCATAAGGTTCAGTGATTTGGTTTGTGCCTGAGATTTAGGTATGTGCTTAGCTTGCAATAGTTTGTTTTGAATGTGCACACAGAATAAAGAAAATCACAGATCATAAGCATGACAAAACCTGAGGAAAATAAGGCCCCTTCTGAAGGGACCTCCCCCTCTGGCCACCACATGGTTAACAGAACCTTTATTCCCCAGCCCCTTATTAACACAGAATTGTCAGGCTCCAATGTGAACCTTGAACACCCATAGTTCATTCCTGTGGTTCCCTGAACATTCAAAAAAGACAGAAATTTAGTCAGGTAACTTATTAAGGAAAGCCTTCTTCTCTTTCCTCCTCTATACTTCTCACATTGCAGTCTATTGCTGGCATTGTTTAAAGTGTTACTGGCAAATAGTACTGCTTTGTGCATTATAAATAGAAATCAGGCAGCAAATGGAATTAAATGTGGACTGAAAGGCATGAATTCCTGAGCAGAACAGTCTATGTGTCTGACAGGAAATAGACAAACTTTGTTAAGTTTGCCCAGGACCAGCCTAATTCGATCTTGGAGTTTTTGGATTTTTTTTTTTTTTTAATGTCGTTTTACATGTCTACAAAATGTAACAGCTACTTGAAACTGGAAACAAAGCCAAGAAAATAAGATCTCTCCAGGGCATTCCAAATTATTTAAACCTGAGCTTTTCCAGCATTCCTGTGCAACAGATAACAGTAAACAGTAGGTTAAAAATGTACAACATTAGGTTATACAGGCAAAAAATAACAGCAGACATTTGTGAAGGACAGATTAGCAACAAATCTCTGACCTGGATGATGGGATTGAGTGTACCCTGATCAAATTTGCCAACGACACCAAACTGAGTGGGGAATTGGACACTTTGGACCCTGCAGGAAGACCTGGATAGGCTGGAAGGATATCCTAACATGAACTTTGTGAAGTTCAGCAAGGACAAGTGTAAGGTCTTGAACCTGGGAAAACACAATGCAGGAGTGCAGCACAGGCTGGGGCCAGCCCAGCTGGGGAGCAGCTCTGTGGGAAGGGTCCTGGGGGTCCTGGTGGGCAACCAGCTCGGGAGGAGTGAGCTCTGTGCTGCTGCAGCAAAGGAAGAGTGGGATGCTGGGCTGCATCCACAAGGGCATCACCAGCAGAGGAAAAAGTCATCATCCCACTCTACTTAGCACTTGTCAGGCCACACCTGGAATTCTGTGTTGTGTTTTGGTCCCCACATCATAAAGAGATATGGGCACGCTAGAGAGGGTGCAGAGGAAGGCCACAGAGATGATCCAAGGGCTGGGAAGCCTGGCATATGGGGAAAGGCTGAGAGAGCTGGGTTTGTTCAGCCTTGAGAGAAGAAGGCTTAGGGAAGACCTTATCACCATGTTCCAGTATTTAAAGGGTGGCTACAAAGATGGAGACTCCATTTTTACAAGGAGTCATGTAGAAAAATGAGGGGTAATGGCTACAAGTTATTCCTGGGAAGATTCCGGTTGGATCCAAGAGGAAAACTTTTCATAGTGAAAACAATCAGCCAATGAAATAATGTCCCCAGTGAAGTGGTGGATTCCTCAACATTAACACTTAAAAGGTTAAACTGGATAGGGTCCTGGCCCATCTAGACCACGCTTTTGCCAAGAGAGGTTGGATGAGATGATCTCTGAGGTCTTTTCCAATGTGGTGTTCTATGATTCTAGGATTCTATAACATTCTGATTTCTTAAACTGTGTGAAGCATCAACTGTGCTGCAATTCTGCAGTGTGCTGGTGGGGAATTGCACCCATCTTTCAGAATTTTCCATCAGGTTCTGTACTACTCAGGCATCTATCACATCAAGTATGGAGCAGATGAACTTCTTAGAGTCTTCAGCTTATTTTTTTATATGTTGATTAATTTTATAGGTTTTTTTTAGTTTTGCTTCCAGTTGCAACTTTCACAAGAACATTGTGGACATTTTTGGTGACAATTAGAGTGACGAATGTCGAGTTTCTAACAGTGTCTGTCATATTCTGCTGGGGTAGCAAGGCCTTTTGGAAGATTAAGATTAATTTTTCCTGCTTCCTGGTTCCTAAAGATAGCATCCAAGCTCTCCCCTAACTGCACTGCAAGTTCGTTCCACGGCTAAAAGCTCTCCTTATCAAAGATCTTTTCATACCCCTCCCTCTCTTCTTCCTCAGCTTGCTTCCTCTTTGGCATTTTAGAAAAAGTTTTAGCCACCCTGACAGTTTCCATATCAATACTCAGCATCACTGAGTTGCAAGAACCCAGTCTGGTAACAGCTAACTAACTGGAGGTTCCCTCTACAGGCATTTTTGGGGCTTTTGGTAAACCCCAAAAATCAAAAAATACTGGATTAGAATCATATGATTTTCAGTTTTGTATTGCAAACCTTGGAACATTTCCATTTTTGTCATGAAATTTACATTAGAGGTCTCTTGGAGAATGCATTTCCTCTAAAAACACATTTTGGTTTTGGAGAAGCCCAGCTTTTCTCTTCAGTTCTGCTGGAAATTCAGGAGGAACCAATGCTGGTTCAGCTTTGCTTTGCTGGAAAAATCTATTGCAAACTCTGCTAGGGGAGGAAGAGCTGGATGTAAACCCGGGGAGGTACACAGAGATCTGAGCTCTTTAACGTAGCTGGGCATGGACCTGCCCTGATCTGAAAGCTGAGCATTCCCAAATTCCTTGTCTTTGCAAGCAAGGTGCTCCCATTTTCCCACTTGGTGTAACAAAGGAAGAGGCATTGAGTGCTGACACCCAGCAGGGGTGCATCCCTGAGACACTGAAATCACAAAAAAGGACTGAATCGTGCCCAGGACTCTGCTGAAGTCAGAGGGTCCTGTGCAGACCCAGGCACCTGGAGCTTATTCCATGATCACAGCTTGGATTGATGTATGTGATCCTACACTATGGCAAAGCTCCCATTGATCTTCATTATGCAGGAGGAGGATATGAGTGAGCTGGGACTGAGGAAACACTTCAAGCACAAGAGACCTTTATAAGTATTTTAATTGCCACCCTTGCTTTAAAATTGTGACCATGATCTACAGCTATAATTTATGCAGCAGATTGGTAGTAAAAGCATTGTGCAGTCAGGGTGATATTGCAAATAGGAATTTAATAATCGCTCATTATTTTAGAAATGTTGTCTTGTAAAAAAAGACATAGGAATAAGTGATAATCAAGGGTAAAGGGATTGCTGTTGATTTAAAAGCTTACTGAGGCAGAATCGAAATCCCAAGGCCAGAGCATTTCTTTTAGCAAATAAAAATGCAAAGAGGAACAGACTGGTGGAGTCTTGCTTGAACAACTGGCAGGCAAGTACCAGTAAATCATGAAAAAATGTTTCCTAAACTTTCCCTTTTAATAAATAAGGTGTTGTTTGTAAAATAGCTTGGGAGAACATGTTAACACAGAACTGCTAGCTAGATAACAAGCCAAATCCATCTCTGCATTTTGGCCCAGTTGCACCAGGGATGAATTTGGCTCTGTCTCTCTACAAACATGAATCAAGCTGTTTGCATTTTGTCATTACACTATCCCTGACCCAAGAGTATACATTTCCTTGGCAACAGCAATTAAAAGCCTGACAAAAACACTACACATTATCTGCATAATTTTTTTTTCCTTAGCAAAAGTTGTATTTTCCCACTCCTGCCCCTCCCTAAGTATGGAAGATTAAGGGGCCCATCCAGTTTCCTGTGAAACTGAAGATAAAAATTCCTCTGGTTTTGACAGCAACAGCAGTCCTTTCTTCATTTAGTGATTATTTATTTGATTGATGGCTGAGCCAGGCAGCCGTCCCAGCTCTGTTGGCTCTGTGTTTGGCTTATAAAACTTCTCTTGTCCATGGCCACGTCCATTCTCTTCCAAAGAGAAGATGAAGGGGGATGCACCAGGGATGCACTGGGAGCCTTCTGGGTTCCCAGGTGTTTGGGGGGGTGTTTGGGGGAGTTGGCATCAGCTAGCAGGGATTTCTTTGGGAAATTCACCAAAATAAGATCTGCATGAGTATTTTGGGACCACACACATCTATTGAAGCAAGAGATTCACCATATCACTATCAATATTTTGATGAATAAACCCTCTTCCAAACCCTTATCAGACTTCTCTTCCTGATTCAATGCAATCCAAGACTAAATAAGGTGTATAACTAATAATTGCAGGAATTTCCATAATGTTTTTTCTCAGCCAGATATTCCAATTAGAATGAGAGAATTTGCATGTGCATCAGTTATAACAGACAAAATGATATTTACTGGGCATCAGCAAACCTCTGCTCAGAGCAGTGCCATTTGCAGTCCTCATCTTTGAGGGATTTTCTGTGCAAAAGAGTTTAGTCCTGTCAAATTCTATTTTCAGAGAAAACCCCAATGACTGTTTAGGGTTTATGTTCTCAGGCTTTTGGCAATTGCTGCATCTGAGGGTGGTGTATTTATTCCCTTGCAGGGAGCTGAGCTGTTGACAGTGCAAACTCTAATGAATGCTCACCTCTGCTGGAGTTAAAACTTGCCTCTGCTCACTTGGGATGGCTGAACCTGACTTGTAGCCTTTTGGCTATCTTTGCAAGGAGCTGGGAGATGACCAGAGTCATCACTTGTCCTGCAGTCAGTGGTTCAAGAGAAGAGTATTGTTATTGGCTGCATCTAAGAAACCCACCGAGGTGCCTTGTGAAATTTTTACCTGACTAATGGTAAGAAAAATAGCAAGAGACAAAACCAAAATCTGTCTTCATCCTGCCTTGCGTGTTTGCATGGCAGCATGATAACCCCACTGCCAGAATCAGCAGCCCTTTTCCATTAGCAAAACTGAGCAGTCATTACCACCACACGGAAGAAGAGCCCAAATCTGCTTTTTGCAGCTTCTGAAAGACAGGCTGCAGGGGGGAGGTGGATTTTCCACATCTGTTTCCTCCATCCACCTCTCATTTGCTGCTGCAGGGCAGGAAACACGTTGCTCTGTGCCCCAGCCGCTGACCCCTCGGGGAGTCAGCCTGCAAGCAGGGCTGGAAGTCCTTCACACTTCATCTGGTGGAGCTTTGAAAACATGGACTGCTGTTGAACCCAGCCTGACTTGCTGTGTCAGGGCAGCAGTCTGAGCAGTGTTTGCTTTGGGTATAGTAAAGAGAAAAGGAAAGGGCAAAAAGGAAGTCAGTGAAGGGAAGGAAAAACAATGGAACCTGGCCTCACGAGGGGTATTTCATTAGCTGGGCATGTCAGTGGAAGGAGCTGGCTCCTTCACAGGTATGCACTGGCTGTCCTTTCACACTGAGCTGTAGGTCAGTTCTACTGAGTCCCCTTATTGCCCACTTCTTTCTGCTTCATAAATCTCCCTCAGAATGTCGTCTCTGTAGAAAGAGCCACGTTTGAGTTTTTCCTGCTATGAACAGGACCCTAAAAGTTCATCCCCTGACTCCAACACCTTCCCTGTCACACCCCAAAGAGCCCAGTCCCAAGGCAAGGTTGTCCCCTCTCTGCCCTTTCCCCCTGGCTCCCATGATGTTCCCCTCAGTCTTTAAGGGCTGCAGGATACTGGCAGCCAGTGTGACACCTCAACACGGTCTGCCAAGGAACTCTCCCACTTGCTCCAGTGCTTCCTTGGGGCATGTGGCTGTTGGAACTTGCAAGGGTGTTTGCCATAGCAAGAATGTATCTCTGAGGCTTCAAATCGTAGAAAAAGATGTTGTTCTTCCCCACCCGTCCTCTCCTGACAAAGAATGTTTATGAGCAATTGAAGATAAACACTTGACATAAAAAAACTTGTCATCTCTTTTCCCAGTAACCTCTCAGCATCTGGCCCCTGTCTCTACTGCAAAGCCAGATAAGTTCCATTCCTGATTTCATCCAGCTCATTTTCACACTTTCCAAAACTTGAAGCTTGCATGCTGATGAGCCCATGAGACTGATAGAGAATAGCCTGTGTTAAGCAAAAACACCAGCCAGGTCTTCACAGCGCAACAGCCTTTCCCAGAATCTCCCACAGCACCTTATGTAGTTCAAGAGAGGCCAGGGTGTCATTTCAGAGGTCAGCCCTTCAGCTTGGGTCTCGCAGCATCACTTACGGGGGGCCCTGCTGAGGCTGACTCCCTCATTAGCAAGGGAAGGGAGACAAAAGGGGAAAGGGGTTGTAATTTCAAGAGATTTCTAGGTCCTGCAGCAGAAACGAGAAGGCAGCACTGAACTGTACTCATGAAGAATACACTGGATTCCTGTGCGAGGCAGGCAGAGGATGCAGACAGTTGTGCCCTACTCAGATGTGCACAGGTCCCCACGGCTGGGTCACAGGGGAGGAGGAGGAGAGCGAGAGATGCAAAGAGCAGCAGCAGAGCAAGGACAAAACGAGGTGCTCTGAGATAACATTGTGATTTCCTTCAACATTTGTCACGTCATAAGCAAAACTCAGTCCAAGGCAGTGTTGTTTACCCCACACTGGGAAGGATGCACCTTCGTCTTCACCTCACCCCGACCTTTTAATCCCCAACGTTCTCCCTAATGAGACGTGCTCTGAATGTTCAGCAGATATGAGTGCAAATGAATCCCTGGCGTGCACAGAACTGCAGGGTTTAGCGTGGGGTGTTGATATAGCTCTAGGATTATATACAATTAGACTGTCTAGACCACATTCAGCAGGGATGTGGATGGGGTGAGGATTAGCAGCTGGGAAATCAGATATTCAGTGAGAGGGTGGGCAGCTGGGTTGGGGCGGGAGAGGAAGCCGAGTGGAAATGTAAGAAAGCACCAGATAAATTGCCACTGGGCCGGATGTATAGTACACCCTCAGCTTCCTTGCACTGACTGTTCCCTCTGTTCTTCTGCAACAGCTTAGCCCTTTGCAGTCTTGCACGTCCTTCCTCCTCCACATCCCTGTTAGCATGGAAAATGGCATTGCTTTCCATTAACACTGGGTCAGTGAGACACAAATTGGACAATAATAATAGAATCATAGAGTTCCCTTAAGATCATCACCTCCAACCATTAAGCCAGTACTGTCAAGTCCACCATTGCACCATGTCCCCAGGTGCCACATCCACATGTCATTAAATCCTCCTCTTGGTTCATACAGAGGGACCATGGCAGAACAAAACCTGAACCCAGGTCCTCAGGATGTTCTTCTAATCCTTGATCCTACTCACACCCCTGGTTCCATTCCAGTCACCTGGGATGTTCACCTTGTTACCAGCTATAGGAGTACCCCTATAGAAATCAGAGCCACGATCTCTTTGACGTGCTACAGCGAGTACTACTCACACTGAAAACAAAAATGTCCTATTGTGTTCCTCTTGATATTCCCTACAGGCAACTCAGCCCAAATCTACCCCCGCACCAGTGCTGAGTATTGAAGAGATGCACAGGGTGGATGACTTGTCCCTCCTCAGCCTCAGGCTCATGGCACAGGCTGATTTCCTGTAGGAAGCAGGTGTAGGCATGCTCTGGGGACACTTTGTGTGGCCCTGTTGGGACATGGTGGGCACAGACCACCCTGGGTGGATGGCCCCAGCTCTTGCTCCTTTGCACTGGGCCGTGCTTTGCCTGGCACTGGTGTTTTGGAGCCAGATGGTCCTGCAGCTTGTTGTTTCTTGCAGTTGGGCTCTGCCAGCCTGAGCAGACGGATCCCAGGGGCCTTGGAGAGAGCAGGAATCTGCATTTGCTGAAGCGTAGGAGCTGTTTTAAACACATCAGCAAAGTCTAGTGTGGAGAAGACCCTGCTGCCTCAGAAGTCTATTTAGCCAGCAGCATATTTAGCTGATACAGAAACCTGACCATATTTTACAGAGCACATCATTTACCCTGCTCCAGGCATGGCCTGAGACTGGGATGCTTCATGCAGTTCCAGCTGTGGGGAAGGAGAGCTCTTTCTCCAGCAACTAGTTGAGGAAAACCACAAACTTTCATTGCATGAGCTGGAAAACCAAGCACCTAAATTCATCTGCTTCTTTATTTACTCCTCCCTCAGTTCTGTTGGAGGATCTTCAGGTACCTCTTGGCAGCAATCTTGTACCCTCCCACTCTCCACACTGAAATAGGACAGGAGGTTGGGAGTGGGGAATGTGAATTTTTTGCAGCGCTGTTCAACCTGTCCTGTGGGCAGCAGCCCTGCCTGCAGGTGTCCTGCCTGCTCTGACCCCAGAGCACCAGGAGCTTTCATCCCTTCTTGGGTAGCTGGCTGGTCCTACACCCAGGGCATGGTGTGGTGCTGAGGAGTGTGGGTGCTTTTGTGCTGTCTGTAGCAGAAAGAATAGAAATTAATCTCTCTGCTCTTGACAGCCCTTACATCACAGATATTACACAGCCTCCAGCTCTTTGTAGTTTCCAGCAGTACTTGGCTTTGTGTAACTCCTCAGTGGCTTTCCTGTCTCCTCTTGGCCCTTAGAGATGTGCTGCTGCTCACTGACATCCCACTGTCTACAGGCTGGAGGCAGGAAATACTCTGCTCATCTTTTTGGCTCTAAGGATGCAGTTTCCAATCTGAGCAAACCCCAAGGGACCTGAGGTTTTTTTCTTGCTGCATGACAAGCAGCAGGAGCCATAGGTGTGGGGTGCTTGGGATGTATCCCACCACACCACAGCTGGCAAAACAAATCTTTCCACAAAGTTTTCACCACCTGCCCAGCTTCCTCCCCACAGGAAATCCAGCCTCCCCCGCTCCTGGAGACAAGAGCTGGACCTTTGTTTGCAGCTCCCCTTTCACAAATAAAACCAGTGCTGACTAGTAAACACAGCACCACTAAATATGCAGAGCAACACTCAAAGATTGGAAGATAATGGTGTTTTTTTCGACTGACTTGGGTAAGAGGAGCTGCCAAATCCTTAAACTATGTGCAAACAGCTCCTTGTTACTGAAATTTGCTTTCCAGCAGCACCCTAAAGCCCCAGCTGGGGCTGGGGTCCTGCTCCATACCTGCTCTGCTGAGGTTTTCTGCTTCTTATGCACTCAGTTTGAGAGGCTGGTTGGGATTGTAAGAGGAGAGAATTAGGGACAGATCTAGATACAAAACTGACTCATCAGGAAGAGTTTGGCTGCAGAGTGTGACATGCAAATGGATGGAAACAACATGACGATCACTACCCTGGGTCTGACCTGAAGTCCAGCTAGATGAGTATCCAACATCCTCATAAGTCTGAAACCAGTGACTTCAAGAGCAGATAAGCATATCCTATCCCTTCATCTATGAAGATTATATTTCCCCTCTAGAAGTGGTAATAGCTTAACCCCCCTTAAATTTGATCTTTTTATATCTCTCCTACACTAACTAGCCCCATGCAAGCTCTGTTATCTCCCAATAAATAAAAGGGTCTCAAGACTGAAGAATTTAAACAATTTGAACATTACATGAGCCTCCATTTACCTCTTCCATATATAGTCCTTCATTGCCTTGAGTTAAAAGAGACTATAAGGAGGAGAATTTAGAGGTTTAGGTCGGATATTAGGCATAGTTTCTTCACTGAAAAGTCTGTCTGCTGGAGGCTGCACCACACAAAGAATATGCCCCAAGTTCTACTCTCCAGGGGGGCAGGAGAGGGAATGTCCCTCCTTACACAAGCAGATATGAATAGGGACAGTTCATCTGGATCCTTGCATGCAGACTTCCCTGAAATATGGCATGGTATGCAATATTTTTAATATAAAAACGTACAATTATTTTTCTTTTCTAAAGTCTTTTTCTAAGAACTGTTAACTTGAAGCTGCTGGACAATCCCAAGTGAGAAGTAAAAACCTGGACCAAGTCTGTAGTGCCAAAGTGGCTGATCTCCCACTGAGCACAGAGGAAGACCTAATTCTGGAGAGGAAGAATCTGTGGGATACAAAAGGCTGGAGGAAAACTCCTTGGAGAAGCTTCCAGAAGAGGATTTCTGTCCAGCAGATCTGCCAGAGGTTCACTGCTCCCCAAAAGCAATGCTGACAACAGATTGTTCTCCTGGAATTTGCTTTGGGAAACAACTTTTATGATTAAAAGCAAAAGCTTTAAATGGCCAGAAGTTTTGCTGACTCTGTTTCAAGGATACTGATATTTTAACTGAGAGCATTAGTTTCTCCAGTAAGAAGGTTTTGATGGCTAAGGATCTGTGGTGGTCCAAAAGTAGTTTAAATATAAGTGATTTACATTTTCTATAAAAAAAAAAAGCAGGAGGTGAGGAAAGTTTCACTGAGCACGTTGAAAGAACTCTGGATTTATATGGAATAAAATAATAACCAGGCTGAACTGCCAAACCCCTTAATGACCACATTCCCTTTCCAGAGATGGAAAAAGAGAAGGACCAGCACCTTTTTTTTTTCAACCTCACATTTCCAGGAATCTCTTTGCTTTGTTTTTCACATCAGGATGAGAAGAGGTAGGGGTAAGATATCAAGATAAAGGTCATCCTTAAGTATATTTAGTCTGATTGAAAGTAGGAAATACCAGAAATCCCTCCAGATTCCCAACTCCACTTGGCCATTTCAAGAAACACAGATAAATCCCCCAATATCTGCTTGCCTATCAACCAGACCAAAAGGGAAACTGCAAACCATCTGCTTTTTGGAAAGCAATACCCAAAGCAGTTTGTTCCTGGGCTGGCTGGTGCTTCAGGCCCTGCACTTTCTCAGTGTCAGTGACCAAGGGCAGGGAAGGGACCCTGCAGAGGGACACCTCCTGCTCCTTGGCATCTGGGGGAGCTGCCAAGGAACCCCCTGCCCCCTTCAGATGGGCTGCCACAAAGGCTCCTGCTCTCAGGAAAGACAGGTCAGGGCTAGTTCACCAAACATGAAAGGATCTGCTCTCTGGTGCCTGACATGTTACGTGGCATTTGTATTTTGGATCAAGTCACATGTGCCATGGGTTGTTATTTTAAATTATGTTCAAGGTGTGTGCTGTATATTTGCATCCTGTGCTGCAGGAAGGGATTTTTTGGAAGTTCTTATTTTTGTCTCAATGTAAACAAATGGACTATAATTTGGAAGAGTATCTGTGATGCTGCAGGTGCTTTGAGCAAGAAAAGAATTTTTGTCACTGCAGGGTAAGCCATGTTGAGGGAGCTCCATGTAATAAAATACCCCCACACCTTGGGCCCTTTATTCTCTTTTATTTCCAGCACTGCCTGGGATTTTCAGCTTCCCAGATACACATGACATTGCAGAGGGGATCACACATGAATCCTACAGCAGGTGCTGTGTAACAGGGATGGAAACAGAATCCAGATCATTCTACCCACAGACTCTCACTCCTGCTGCAAGGTCATGACTGGCTTGACCACCAGTCCCTCATACAAAGAAAACTGCAGGGTGCTTGAGGGAGGTGGAAAGGAGGTTAATCTAGATCACAGGGTATTTTCTGATTTGGGAGACCCAAATCAGAGGTGGATCTCCACTTTGCACCAGTGGGTTACTTCAGCAAAATACTTTCTTAGAACCTGCTTCATTTGCCATTTTTTAACCTGTGGCTCCACTTCTGCTCAAGCAGCTTTTTTGCCAAGGATAGAAACATCTTGGCCAGTTTAGGCTTTTATCATGTTAGCTGCTATCTCAGAAAAGGATAAAGTTCCAGATCACAAAATATTTCCTTCTCTGGTAGCTGGAGAAGGAAGCTGTGGCTTACTGGAGAAGCCCTGTGAGCAGCAGAGAGCCATGAGCAGAGAGAGACCTGCTGCACCCGGAAAACTCTGTCTGTTTTCCAGCTGAGAAAAAATGCAAAACAGTTGCTTCAGCACTGGTTAAAAATACCTGTGGCTTGATCCTGCCAGAATTGAAGGAAGTCTGCTCTAGGTTAAGAAAGGCATTTTGAAAAAAAGTCATTTTGCAACAGTGCAGATGTTTGCTTCAGTGTCACCAACAGCCCAGGCTGAAAGGCTGCAGGAATGAACACACACCCATGTCTCACTGGGCAGCTCACCATCCAGAGATGGCATTTCCATATTCTTTATCACTAGGAGATTTAATCATCTTCCCTGGTGCAGAAGCAGATGAGCAACACATGCAGTCGGAGTCCTTAATATATTAAATTACTGGAGCTACATCCACTTGCCAGTTACCTGCAAAGTCCCTGATTTCTGCTCAGAAATGTGCTTTCTGCTTTGCTTGGATCATGGCCAGTTGGCTTGTGGTGAAGCTGTAACCACACCACAGCAGCAAGAAGAGAGGAGCCACCCTGAGAGTTTTCTTTAGCAGGGAGCCAGAACGTTGTTTTTCCTTCGTTTCCCTTGGTTTCCTACTTTGGCTTTGCTTTCAAGGTTTGTGGAGGAGGGATGGGTGGTTTCTGGCTGGTCTGTGGAGCTGACCTTTCCCTGGATGCTGTGTCCCTGTGGGACTCACAGCCCGTGCCAGCATTGCTCGTGGTGTCTGTGCTGGGAGAGCTGATGGATGATGGGGCTGGTGAGGTTGCAGTTGCAAAGCAGTGGTGAGAAGGCTGACAAAACTTGCTCTTTGCATCGCACAGGGCTCACACTAAAGCCACTAGCAGGGATCCCTGTGCCACAGATGTTTAGGCAGTGGCCCAGAGCTAAGGAGGGACCTGTCACCAAAGAGCATGAGGAGGAGCAGTGTGACAGCCTGCTCTAGCCCAGAGAGTGAAGGTGGAGCTGGCTTCCTGCAGCAAGGTTAGCAGGCACTAAGATGAGGAATTTGTGGCAGAGCTTCACCTAATCTTTCACTCCCCAGGCAGCCAAACACCCTCACCCCTTCCTCTGGACTCTGCCAGGGGTGCTGCTCCTTCTTCCACTCATTGCAGCTTGTTGGAACCTACAAACTCACCAGGAATGTCCTCAGCAACACATGGGTGCTGCCTGTGGTCAGAGTTAAGCCCTTTTTGCAGTAACAGGCCATGGGCAATCACAGAAGAGGAAGATCCTAACCTAGTACCTACCTAGAGGGAGGCCTAAGGAGGTGCTGAGGGGAAAACTCCGTCAGCCTCACCCTGCAAAGCAGCTTCACAGCCACCCAGCACAGCTCCTGCCAGCTGCCATGTCCAGCCCCACAGAGGTCTGGATTGGGAAAGGCTGCTCTGTGCTGCACAGTCATCTGCAGACAGATGCAGACAGCAGCTGGACATCAAAGTGGTTCCCAGAGCTTTTGTCTCTCTTCCCAGTTCCTCCTGGCATCTTGCTGGTCCTCAACTGAGGTTTGTTTAGATATTAATCCTTGGAAGAGTTCAAGGCCAGGTTGGATAGGACTTGGAGCAACCCGATCTAGTGAGAGGTGTCCCTGTCCATGGCAGGAGGGTTGGGCTAAATAGTCTTTAAGGTCTTCCAACCCAAACCATTCTGTCAGTTTATTCTATTATTTTATGATTTATTAAAAACAATCCTTTTGTTGTTTGGGGTTTTTTTTTAAAGAGTATTTTCTTCACAAACTTGCCTTTCTGTTGGCACCATTCTGTTTTTAAGTCAGGAAAATATGTGGGGTTTTATTTTTAAAAAAGACACATTCCTGTGAGCAATGTTAAAAAACAATAACAAAATTATGTCTGAGCTTTTCAGACTTTACATGGAAAATATTTGTTATTCATCTGCTTGGAAAATTACAGAAGCCTTGCTCATGTTCTCTCTTTGGTGGAGTTTAGATAAATCGTAGTTCAGAGGGCTCAATATTGATTCCCACTTGACTCTTGAAACACCAGTCCCAGAGCTGTGTGCTTCTCAGAGCATCTCTGCTCACTAATTTGCCTGCAAATGCCAGAGCCAGGAGGTTCACTTTCATTTCTCTGCCACAAGAAATAAAAGCAACCTTGTGACTGATTGCAGCTGATGAAGGGTAAAAGATACATGGGTACAAATGTTTCATTTCATTGCTGCATCCTCACAATGCTGCCATCAGGACATGGCACAGACACTGCACATGAGCCCTGTGTGTCCCTGCCAGGCTGCTTCAGCACTGACATGAGTGGGGAAGATGGCAGAGCTTGGGTTTAAGGCTTTTTTCCCCCTACTTTTTTCCCACATCTCTATCAGCTCAAATGCCATCCTTCAGCAGGTTTGTCCTGCTGCACTGCCCTGAGCAGCAGCTGCTCAGTTGTTGCTGTGTTTTCCCCTCTCCAGTCCCAGCATCCTAAATATCAGCATCTGCAGCTGGTGACAACCATTTGCACCATGGCTTGTATTGTCACAAATAAACAGGGAGTTCAGGTTACAGCACACACGTCCCAGCACTGGATATTACCAAGCCATTAATTCACTTGCCCAGAAAATTCTAAACACCCTAAATAGATGCCCAGGCAGCTTTTTCCAGGGTCCTTTTCCATCAGCTTGCTGTCTGGGTGGGCCCATACTAAACACAGCCCCCCTGCCCCTTCAATCTATAACCACAGATTTGCAGAGACTGTTTTGTTTTATTGCTCTGCACACAGCAAACCACTCAGGGAGGGAAAGGTGGGGGAACCCCCACACAGCTGAAAGCTTTGCTGGCCTCTCCTTTGTTTTGCCTTATTTAGAAAGCCACAAGAGAAAGATATAATCCCTCCAGATTTTGAGTCTACAAAGCAGATACAGCAGCTAGGCCTGAGAAGTGATTGTAACACTGATGGTGGATGCTCTCTTAGCAATCTGAAGTCTTCTTTTTGTAAGAAATACCTGTTGTCCACGTCCCCCAACACGTCTGGAAGCAGGAGGTGCACAAGGCTACCAAAAATAAATCTGGGCAGGTAAAGGTAAGAGGAGTAGGAACTTCCCACCAAAACAGGCTCAGAGTGGCAGAAAAAAGACACTGCTGGATACCTTTTTAACAGATGTTTTGGGACTTGCCAATGATTTTAACAGCGAGATCTACCAAAGTGGAGTTAACAACCTTTAGCCTGGTTGTGATTCACATCCAAAACTTTATAGAGAGGTTTCATGGCCCATCGTTTCTTGTTAGCAGAAAGGGAATTAAGTTCTTTAAAGGGGGATATGGACAAATTCCTCTTTATTCATGCTGTAGGAACCTGTCTCTGCAGTGTATGGATTGGGGAGGAGATCAGATAGTGCACGTACCCACAGTCACTATGTTTTGCAAAGGAGGAGGTGAAAGCCAGTTTCAAATGCATTTAGCTGCAAATGCCTGCCCCACAGAACCACTGTGTTAACAAATTTGAACAAATCCCAAGACGATGGACAAGCTGTAATAGACATGCAACAGGTTCCAGGCCTGTTATCACAGATATCTCTCCTTTCGTTTGCCATGATCTGAATGTCAGCACATTATCATCCCAGCTCAGGCCCATCTAGAAAAAACTGGTTTTAATTTGCTCCACAGAATGGATGCAAGCTCCAAACATCACTCATACCTGATAAGGGCTCATTCTCCAAGACTGGCAAATCTGGCTGCTTCTGTGGTGACTCCTCTTCTTCATCATCTTCTTCTTCCTTTTATGTTGCATTTCCCAATAGAAAGCAGAAAAAAAAGAAAAGAGAAAAAGAGGGAAGATGCAAACCATTAAACTTTTTCAAAACAAGACAGAAAATTTTGAATGGTACTAATACCAAACAGAAACATTAATTTCATCAAAAAGATCTCTCATCAAACAGTCTTGTAACTCATGCCTAGCATTAAAGCAAGGCTCCCGACAGCCCTGTGTCAGGCATCACCTCCCCATAATGCCACTAGTACATACAGAGGAGGTGAAGCTCAGAAATCATGAGAAAGCTCAGAGAACTACAATGTTTGACTGAAAAAGCTGGCTGGAGCCAGCTCTAAATCCAAGATTTAATCTTGACACTTGAACCCGGTGTTGCCTGTCTCATGCTCCAGCTGAAGTCATTAAGCTTATCTGCCCATTTCAGAAGAGAAAGTTTTACTAGAATTATTCAACTTTTCCATATTAAAATACTAACTCCATTCCTTTGAAAAATCCATTGATGCCAAACACAGAACAAAGGGAATGGCTGAATTTTTTTCTTTTTTTTGAGATTTTGCCCTTTGATAAGTGAATGTCTTCAGCATTCAGAGAAAAAATCTGTTCACAGCTAAACTTCTGATTCACCATCTCAGATGTCTTGAGCTAGATCAGATGAGCCCTGCCATCTGCTGTACCAGCAGCAGTGTGTCCAGCAGGACCAGGACAGTGGTTCTTCCCCTGTATTCAGCACTGCTGAGGCCTCACCTCAAATCCTGGGATCAGTTTTGAGGCCCTCATGACAAGAGAGGCATTGAAGGGCTGCAACAAGTCCAAAAAAAGGGCAACAAAGCTGGGGAAGGGGCTGGAGCAGAAGTCTGATGAGGAGCAGTGGGAGCTGGGAGGGAGTTCAGCCTAAAGAAAAGGAGGCTTCTTACTCTCTACAGCTCCCTGACAGGAGGGTGTAGCCAGGTGGGGGTCAGTCTCTTCTCCCAACTAAGACGTGATAGGACAAGAGGAAATGGCCTCGAGTTGCTCCAGGAGAGGTTTATGTTGCATATTAGGAAAAGTTTTTGTACCACAAGAGTTGTCAAGCAGTGGAACAGACTGCCCAGGGAAGAGGCTGAGTCCTGGAGGTGTTTAAAAGATGTGTTGTTGTGGCACCTGGGGACAGGGACAGGGGTGTGAGCGAGGCAGCCTGGAGGGCTCTGTGCTGGCAGTGGCAAAATGCCACAGAGCCTCTGGCAAGGCAGGGAGGCGCTGCTGGAGCATAAAGCAGGCAGATCATATTCGTCTTTCAGAGTAGTATTTCCAGATTAAATATAAGAGGGAAGCTCAGAGAGGTCAGAGGCTGAGATTGACTTTCAGAACGGTGCCTTTGACGTCCAAAGAGGGAGGACAGGCTTATTAAAAATGCAGTGTGGATTGCAAATCTGTCACACACCCAAGCCACCTCGTGGAGAGGGAGGATGGATGAGGTGGTTATGGAGAACCTGCTGACAAGGACAGCCTCTCGAGTGACGGGTCAGTGAATGGTTTGCTGCTATTCAGCATTGTTTTGACAGAAACTACACAAAGCAACTGTGTGGGGGGCAAGGAGCAAATGTTCTCTTCCGCTTGGAAGCTTGTTTAAAATCTAGTGGTGGGGAAATAAGACCATGAATGAGAATTAAGTTCTGCATTGATTTAGGAAAATCAGTTTAGTGAGGCGGAACAGAGAGGGGAGAGAAGCAAAGGGGGAATTGTGGGAATGGAGGGAAGAAGATGGCAACAGCAATGACAGAGAGGAAGAGCAGGAAATGCCACTGGGACCTGCTGGGTGAAGGCTCCACCAGCTTCTGCCATCTCCCTGGCTTTCCACTGCTGTATCCACTCTGGAGCACACCAGGTTCCACCTGCAGCACCATTTCTTGGCCACAGTGAAAGTCCCTGTAAGAGACTAAAGCTGACAGTGTCCAGCACAAGGGTCAATGCCAAGGGGAAGCCACACCATCTGCAGGCAAAGGTTTTGCATGCCCTGCACCGTTTCACTCCCTCTCATCTTTCATCCCATAGCAGCTGCCCCATGGCTGCCTCACCACCATCATGGCAGCACCATTAACTTGCTGCAAATTGAACCTTCCCCATAGGAAAATTCTGGATAGAATATTCTAAATAGGAAATTGTTCATGTTTGGTGGAAATTTAAAAACAACAGTATTCATCAGACGTTTGAAGGCAGTGACTCTCAAAATGTTGCCAAGATGCCTCACAGGTGTTTAGTTTGGGTTTGAGCTTATGGATGAGTGAGGTATGCTGTAGGTGCTTTGTTCTCATTTTACAAGCCATACTCTGTCTCTGAAACCATCCCCTTTTTCTCAGGAAATGGAAATTTCAGGCAGATTTTGGGGACATAGAAGCCAGGTATCCTGGAAGGTACAGACCACAATGCAGGGGGACCTGAGATAAGGTAATTATATTACATGAGTCATAACTGCAGCAGACCAAAATTTTTGGTGAGGGACTATTTTATTATAGCTGCAAGATGTAGCATCAAAGCATCCAAACAAGTGTAACTCACTACTACAGGGGGCCACCACTTTCTCCTGGCAAAGGTTAATCAGACTTAAGTAACTTGACTGTGGTGAGGCTCTGAAACAGGATGCCCAAAGAAGCTGTGGGTGCTCCATTCCTGGAAGTGTTCAAGGCCAGGTTCGATGGGGCAATGTAGGATTCCTCAGTCAGGAGCTGCTGGGTGGATCCAAGGGGAGAGTGTCACTTTTCTGCTTTTTTTATTTTTAAGAATAATTAATTTCTGTATCTCTCAGAAAAGCAGTTGTCTCAGGCAGTAAAGGGAAGCTAGGAGAGAAGCTACAAGGAGCAACAGACTCCCTGCCAGTAAGTGCTGTGAAAATCCTCTTAATGCCATCTCCCAAGGACCCTTCATAGAGAAAGGATGATGGTCATCCCTCCATCAGGCACAGGTTTAGCCTGGCTTGGATCCAGGTAAACTTTTCCAGTGTATCAATGACTCTGGAGGTTGCAAGCACTAAACCTTGTGTCTCTCCTTGCAGAGAGGGTCACATACGCAGCCCAAACCTGGGGTCATGTGCCCAACCCAAATGGCTCAGAAAACAACAGGAAAAGCAGTACACGAGTGCTCCTCCCTGTCAGGAGTGGGCTGATAAGGAAGGGGTGGCGTGGTTTATGACATGCCAGGGGGATGAAATAATGTCTTGAATGAAAGCACCGTGATAGGCAAGAGCCATATTTATGGGTGTGCAGGGCAAGTAACATTTCATACATATTTCAGCACTTCCAAGATAAAAAGAAAAGGTTTTCTTACGGGCCTTGTGGAGTAGATAAGAGGATTTATAATAGCTACATTTCTGGCCCATAATCCTTGGAAATGAATGTATTTGCTCCACATGCCAACTATGACATAGAGACAAGCTACATGATCAGCTCATTCCATCATGTAATTTGGGCTGTAATAATTAAAGCCAATATATCTGTTTCCCCTTGGCCCAGCAGAGTGGGCAGGTGTATCACCCTGCAAAGAGCTGGTCATATGGCTGAGAGCCAGCCATGGTTTTAGCAGTGGGATGCACAACTCTCACCCCAGGTCTTGGCCCTTTACCTCTCCCCTCTCCTGTCGTGCCCCAACCCCTCTAGCAAAGTCACCTCTGGCTTCCCACCACCACGGCTGGTTTAAATTCAGCAGCACCCTTCTCATGTGAGAGTTACTTGGGAATCTGTCCAGCAGGCACACATCACCTCCATCCCTCTCCTGCAGCACAGCCACAGCTCACTGAAAATTTGGGCAGGGGTTTGACACAAGGGGAGAGCACTGGGGAGCAGAGCCCTTTGCCCCCACGAGCTGCCCCACAAAGAGACCCAGGCTGGAAGGGCTCTTCCTGGGGAAGAAGTTGAAAAGGAAGCCCAAGGCTGTGGTAAGTGGTAGATGAGTGACCATCCATGAAACTTGAAACAAAGGATTGCTAAACCTTCCTAATTCACCTCCAAAGTCCATGTCAGGGGGAAGGAGATGGGTGATAGCAGGACTATGGCTCTGTTTGGACTTTCAGCTTTGATTGTCACACGTTTCTGATGTGCCTCTGCAGCTCACAGGCAAGCCACAGAATTTTCCCTTGGCAGAAAATCTGCCTTTGTGCCTCTCTAACATAGACTGTGTCTCTTTGGTCCCTGACAAAGAACAAAACCCATCGAGTCTCCAGGGATAAAAGTAAAGCTTGGAGAAAGCTGTGGGATCCTGAAAAAGCCATTGATAACAGGATGCACAGGAAGGATGGAGGATGGGTGTTCACATACGTCCTGTCTGCTGCATCTTTTCAGTGCCCACCAGGCCAGCAGGGAGCACTTGATCTGACAGATGGTTTTCTTCAGCCCCAGCAAGCCACGGGGGACATCACACACACCCACACTTCCCAGCTTCCGCTCCCAGGCTCTCCTAAATCCCAGCAAAGAACCTCACTGCCCTTTCACACAAATGCCTGGAGACTAGTAGCTGCCCCCAAAGTGTCCATATCCTCATCTGAGAACTGTCAGAATTACAGCCCCTGAGCAGAAAGGACTTTCTGCCTTGTTCTGGCCGAAGCCCTGGCACCTGACACAGACACAAGCTCCAAGTGTCCCCTTCCTCGAAGGGGCAGGAAGGTGCCACTGTGAAGGTCACTTCATATCCCATTTTTATAGCGTGATCATCACCACTCTGAGCTCCCATTAATTTAGAATAGGTTATGCATTACTCATGCAAACTTGAAATTGCCCACAAGGACCACAGGACAGGTGACAAAAGCCAAACCAGTCTCCCTGCTCCAGGGCCCAGGGTTGGTGAGGCACAGATCAGCCATTCTGGGTGTAGATGTAATCTCTGCCTTCGAAGTGGTGGAGAATGGAGTGTCTCTAATCCACCCAGATTGGCACTGTTTGTGTGATTCACCTTGATAAACCTGTATGTAAGAACTTCTCTTGCTCAGGGCTACAGCTGGCTTTAGTAGGATCCCAAAAGATGTTTCATTCTTGGCATATAAAACTTGGTATGAGCTAAAAAAGAACATCCCATCCTATTCCATCAGCAAAGGCACCAGCCTCACCTCAAGGTCAGCAAACAGCTGCTGAGCCACACTGCCATCCATCCCTCAGCCAGGTCAGAGCTCTCTGAGCAGAAGATTCACCTTGTCTTTAATTCAGGGTGCAGGCCTAAGGCAAGCACATTTCTCCATAAACAGTGCAAGTCACACAGCCCCAAAGCCTGTGGGAGCCAGAGGCTGTTCTTGGTTTGGGGTTTTCAGCTCCAGAAGAAGCTTCCAGATGTGTTATAAGTGGCATGTGTGCTGCCCATTGCTGCAGGATCTGAGCTCTTCCTGCTTAAAATCAGTAGCAAGTCAGTGGGGAATTTCCTGGACTCATTTGCTTTCTCTCATATTTTTCAAATGTACAAATATGTGTAATGAAATAAATACTATTCCTCAAAATTATGTTTGAGAAAGTTTTTTGATTTTGAGAGGATTCACTTCTCACCTCATTTATTTTGTGGCTGTTAGAGTTACAAGGTTAGTGGCAAAGCCAGCACTGCACAGTGGCTTTGGAAAGGCTCCTCTTTATGGTAGAATGGCTTTTCACAAAGAAAGGTGGCATTTTGACAAAGAGGGGCGGCATGTTGGAGGGGTTTAAAGCCAGTCGAACTGGTCTTGCCTGATCTCTTCTTGAAGTTCACTCCCTCGTGCTGGTTTTCCTCAAGGAAGAATGCTTTGTCACAAGCTCTCTCCAGTCCTGCCCTAGGCTTTGTGATCAAATGCTGAAGCCCATATAAACAGCTTTTGTACTTTCTGCCTGGAAAACCTCTTTGTCCTCTTACAGAAACATTTTCTCACAATTTCTTTGGGCAGAAACCACTTTCCAGTTGAAATAAAAGCCTCACTTTGTCTGCCTCTAAGCCTCTTGATTGTATTAAAAGGCACTGGATGCATCAACAAATTTTAATTCCACCTCAAGATGAAAAAGGCCTCTCAAACACTTAACTCTAATGTCTCAGCTTGGAATCATATTCCAGTCTCCATCCTGTTTGTCAAAAACAGAAAGTGGCCGTCCACCCTCTGGGTCTCAAAGGTGGCCCTGAGAGGAGGCTGGGCCTGCAATTATTGTGTATCTCTAAACTGAGAAAGGGTTTGTAGAAACAAGCTGAATGAAGGGGATGGGGGAGGATCCCTGGTCTTATAATAAATACAGGATTTAAAAAAACAGTAAAACCTTACTGGGGATTTTATTTTATAGATTTCTTGCAGAAAGGAATACATTTATGGAAAATGTTGAAAGCTTTTGCTTTTGGACCAGTTTGGAGGAAAATCAAATTTTGTTGCTTTTCATTTTCCCAGGAATGATATACCCACCAGAACCAGCCTGTGATTTTCAGACAGCTTGTCTATAACCAACTCAGTGCTACAACACAGCACATTCCCTGGCTAAACTTGTTGATTTTTATGTTCTTTGCTATCCTGATTTCTGCCTTTCCTGCAATACTCGTTCTGCACTTGCAAAAAGACACACATGAACTCCTGAGTACAGGCTGATTCCCACTCACCCAAACCAGAATTTACTGACAATCACCTGAAATAGAGACATTTTTAATAATGATAGAGTGGCTAAATCTGTAAGGAGAGTAGACATTATATTAAAGCTACTTGTCATTAGAAAGATAAGGAGACAGGAGGCTACAACAGGAAGTATTGCTTAATATTTGTGCAGAAGACAAATCCCTTTATATTCATTTTCTATGACTTTTACAGCACTATCATGAATTTTCCCCAAATCTGAAATGGAGGACAGAGCTCACAAAAATTGATAGCAAGTCCATCCAGTGCCAAAGAGGAGATGGAAACCCACAGTATCACAGGTGACAAACAGCTCAAGCAAAACAGGGCCATGAGCTCTTTGAGCCAGATATTTGTCACTGAGGAACCTGGTCAAAGCTTTCTCTGTGTAAAGGAGCAGATCAGAGGCAGAGCAGAAGAGATTAATCCAAAAACTGGCTGCAAAATATCAACACAGGAGTTTCTGGGTAGTGGGAAGAGGAAATTTAAGATGGGAGCTGGACACAGGCAGAGGGCTGAGCCAGGTCTCCCTATCTGCCCTCAGCAGAGACCTGTGTACTTTTCTGTGTAGAGGACATAAAAATAGATCATGTTTATGACAATAGCAGTATTTGCACAATGTTTTCACAAAGAACAAGTCATGTAGGCTTCTTTACTCCTTTCTTTACTTTCATTGACATTTGCTTAAAGTCTTGTCCTTGAGACATTTAGTTTCTAGGAACAGTTTCCTTCAACTTCTGCTGCATCCCACACTACTTCTGGTGATCCTGCCAGTGTGTGGCTGTATTTGAGAGACTGGATATTTAAGGAACACAGTCTAGAAGATAATTTCCTTGAATAAAAATATTCTCCAACCTCCTCACTCTTGCTGTGTGTTTTGGTGCTGAGGGAAGATCCTGCTGGATCTGTGAAACTGGAAAAGGAGTACATGTGGCACTTTGTGATATGGTTGAGTGGGCACGGTGGTGCTGAGTCAAAGGTTGGACTCAAGGACCTTGGAGGTCTTTTCCAATATTAATGATTCTGTGATTCCATACCATTATGTCCCATAGCTAGTGAAGACAGGCAAGCAAGTTTGCCCAAAGCAAAAAAGCAAAGTTGAAAGCAAAGGGGGAAGAGGAAGAGGAAAAGAAAGGAAATCCTCATCAAATCCTCATTTATATATTTGTCCTTGATGCAGCAATACTGCCAGATGGCTGAAATGTGAGGCTGAGTTGTGCAATGCTGCAAAGGGCTTTGCAATAAGAATTGAGAAAGCAGAAGCTGCTGGTTTCTGTGGTTAATGCCAGCTGCCAAACACCCAGGAATGGAAAATGTCCCACAGCAGGGCCGTCCCTGCCTACTCTCAGCCTGCTGACATCCCAGCATATACTGCAGGTGCTTCTCTGAGCCTGCAGCAGAGACCTACAGTGAGGAGCCTTCCTGGAGCCTCCCTCTTCCCTGGGAGTGGGCTGGGACTCTGGGACACCCCCAGACCCACTCACACCTCTCATTCCTCTCCCTTCCCTAAAAGTCCCTTTGCCTTCACTGCTGCCCCTGGGCTTTTGCAGGGATCAGAGTTCCTGTATCACCTGCACATTAACTGCACCAGTGCAGTGGAGGAACATGAAAAATGGGAAAAAGATGGATACAGGTTGTGTGTCACACCACAGTGCTCCTCTGCTTGATACGGGAAGCACTGGGGATGCACAGCACGGCTTCCAAGCAGGAACAACACCTCCATCCACCCACACACCAATAAAAAGGGGATTTACTGCATTAGCAGAGCTTGGGTATTTGGGTAAGAGGGGTCCCTTCCAGCAGAGCTGCTGGGGCAGGGGAAGGGGCAGGTGGAAAAGCTGCAGTCCTGTCTCTTGTTTCTCAACTGGAATTTATTTAAGAAGCAAACGAATGTTTGCTCGTGCATTTTCCCTTATCCGTCCTGCCCTTCATGTTGAGGTTAAAAGGGAGGAAATGGGGCAGGAGAAATGTTTCACTTCTCAGTTTGATAGAGAATTTGGAGGCTTCAGAGAATTACAGGTGACTGTGCAGGAAGCATTTTCCAAAAATGTGGGGTTTTGTTAGAAAAGTGAAACTCATTTTCCCATTGCCAGGAGTTAGGGTCTCAGAGGATCCCCTGACCCACAGACAAGTGTCCATCTCAAGGCAGGGGTGAGTGGACAATGGACACAGCACAGGTGCTCTGCTTGTGCTGCCGTGGCTAGAGAAATACTGGAGATAATCAGATTATAAAAGCAAAGCTGGAAGTTGTCAGCACTGCCCTTTCCCTCTCTGCCTCAGGACTGCTTTTAAAATTCTGGGGAATGCTCATCACTTCCCAATAAGTTCTCTCCCAGAAGGTTGGAGCTAAAGCCACTCGCAGCTGTTCCTGTGCTCCCACACAGCAGGGGAACAGCTGAGATTATTTTTCTTAATTTTTCCCCTTTGTAGCACTCAGCTGATCTCCCTCGGGCCGCAGCAGTGGAAGGAAATAAAGTTGCTCTGGGATGGCAGAGGATGCTATGTGCCCATGTCCTGTGAGAGGAGGCATGAAGGGGCAGGGGGCTCAGTGCCTTGGGTGCCATCATCCAGCCTCATGTGCCCCTTGCCAGGATGGGCCAGCCAGGATGTGGGATGAGCATCCCGCTGAGCACCCTCGTGCTCCAGCCTGCTGGGTGGGACAGATTCTGACAGCATTACCTGGGACTTGCAAGGGACCTCTGCAGCTCCCAAGGAAAATTAGAGCAGCCCAAAGTCTCATCTGAATCACTCTTAATCCCACATTTATGTGTGAGTGTGGGTGCACATTGCCTGTCAGGCTCTGGAGAGAGGGAGAAGCCTGTCGTGTGATTAAATGAGCCTTGCATAAGGGTAAATGTGGGTGCCACAGACAACTTGAAGAATGCCTCCAGCCTGAATCTCCAGTATGTTCTGGCCTTCAGTGGCACTCTAGAGGCCTCAAGTGACACAGCAATGCAGAGGTCACTTGTGTCAAGGAGCACTGCAGTGAGGTGCTCTGTGGGCAGTACATCACAGGATGTAACTTCTTCAGGTTCCTGGCTTTGCCCTGCATGTGTGTAGATACCACTACAACTCACCAAGCAGATCTTCCTATTTAGATATGTGTTCTGCAGCACCCTTCTGTGTGATATTCAGATGTACCACATGTACAAGCCCACCAGCCCTCCATTCTGAATTAGCATCTGGAGTCTTGGCTGTAAAACTCAAAGCAAAAACTTTGCTTCCTGCTCCTCAGAGCACCACATCTCTCTCCTCTTCAATGCAAACCTCCCCTACTGAGGTTCTCTAGCACTCAGGTTCTCTTGTTGGCCCTGGGGACACACCGGGTGTCTTTTACACATTCCTTAATGGCTTTCTCAACTCCCATACCTGGTTTCAGGTGTGCCCCCTCACCATGGCAGAGCTTCCTTCCTTCTGCCAAGGAGGCAGCCTTCTACTACTGGCCTTCACTCCCAAAGAGCCTGTGCCATCCATCTATCCCTGTGCATCCAGTGATGTTCTATTCGTAGAATAATTAAAAAATCCACCTAAACAAACAAACAAAAAATAACCAACTCAGAGCAAGAGACATAGACACCAGAACCAACTTTTAAAAGTCTCTGGTTACTTTTGTCTCAGAGCCCAGTGATTCAGATTCTGCATCTCACAAAACTGTCTGGGAGCTAAAAATATGTGACCTCTGCAAGGAGAAATACATAAATCTGCTTGGCCTCCACAAGTCACCAAACTTTCAGGGTAATGAATGTTCTGCAGTCTCTGGTTTATTTTCAACTTCACTTCTGCAATCATAAAAGTCTATTAGTGATGAAAACCTGGAATTGAACTGCCCTTTGGAAAAACTAAACTCAGATTAATGTACAACTTGGTCTGCTCAAAAGCACGAATTAGTCACGCAATGTTAAATCATTCAGATAAAAGTCTCAGAAAAGCAAGTACCTTTCTTTCATGACTGGTACTTGGCTACTAATAAATTAATTAGTGTAATAACTGTATTTCTTGGCTATTAGGCACTCAGATGGGGGTCATTGTATTCTTGTCCCAAAAGAGAATTGGTTTAAGTCTCTTGTAATCTGATGGATGAAAATTTCTCCAGTCTGCTTGATCTTGTTGTGAGAGTTTGAGCAAACTTAAGCCCCTTTAGTAAGTGTCCCCATTTCCCACAGAGCACGCTCCCACTGTGAGCCCTGGCTGCTGACTGGGTGCAGAGGATACACTCAGAACCAGGGGTACCCCAGCCTAGAGAGCCTGAAAAAGACCCCTCAGCCTTGCTCATGGGAAGTGCAGTGAGATGTCAGCCCCACAGAAAACCTAATTATTGCCCACAAGCTGGAAGGAACAGGCTGGTGATCTTGTATAGTCAGAAGTGGCACAGAGAGAGACCTGCCAGATCATGTCCCTGCATGTGGCAGGGGCACCTGGGTGTGTCAGGCTGGAAAGGCCGTCCTGAGTCGTGAACTGATCACCCCCAAACTCCTCTTCAACCCTACAGCACGGGACGGGCCAGCTGGCAGCAGAACAGCAGCCTCTGTGCTCTTATTTCTGCTGAAGCTTGGTAGAGCTTTTGGGGAGGGAGTGGTGAGATCTTTATCAGCAAAGTAGCTTTAACAATTCCAACAAATGTTTTGTCTAGCAGAACAGTTCTTTGGGACCAGCGCTGAAAGCCAGGAGGGACCCTCAGAGGAGCAGATCAGGCTGGGGTGAAGCTCTGTGCTCAGGCAGTGCCAGCACTGGGGCTCTCTGACAGTTCCCTGCCCCTGGTCACTCTGTAAATGCACCAATCTTCGTGCCAGCACCAGGACAGCAGTGTGGGGAAGGAAGAGGGAGGGGATGGGCTGCCCTTTTTCGTTGGTGTTTAACCATAAATTTGATCTTGAATTTGTGCTGTGGGAGCCTTGAAGGATGTTTTGTCAGCCTCAACTACTCTGCCTGTTCCTTTGCCTTATAGTCCTGTCCCTACAGCTCCTGCTGGCTCAGGATTAGATCTGCCGCATTTTTAGCTGGGATTTGCTGAGGAAATTATCATCATGGTTTGGGAACCACCTGATGGCACATGTACTGTGCAAGGAGGATGGGCAGCTACAGCATCAGAGGCTTGGACTCCCTGGACCCCCAGCACCCAGATCAACCCCACTGCAACCCCAGAGGGGCTGCACTCCTCTGCTGGCATTAGACAGGAAAAAGAGGCAAAGAGCCGTGAAAAACCCTTTCATCTAAACATCACTAATGTTGGTAGAAATACGATCTAAAAATGCTCTGCTTTCACAAGATGAAAACAAGATGCACAGCCCTGGGGTGCCTTAGTGCAGGGGTTTGTCACGTCCCCCCTAAATGGGCACGTTCCTCCTCAGTGATTTATCCCCAGCTCCCCTGCAGCCCCCCTCTGGGCAGGTGGCATGTGGAGGGGCTGAGCTGCACGTCAGCCGCAGAGCAGGAGGCTGAGCACAGCCTCAGCACAGTGGGAAACATGCAGAAATGCAGACCACAGAAACGATATCTGGGGAAAACATCCCCTCACTGAGGGTGTATTACAACCCATGAGCCAGGAACAGCCCATGTAATGTGTGCATTGGGGGAGAACACAGCTGCAGAGGGAACTGAGTTGTTAATATTGCACGAGTCATTAAATGCGTGTTACACGGGGTAGTAGCAATGTGGAGAGGATTACTCCTTCCTTTATTGCCCCAGGAAATTCATCTTTTTACCCATGTGCAGGAATGAGAAGAAAAGGTTTGGGGACTCCCTGTGTCCCTTCCAGCAAATACATCCCTACCTGTCCATGGGAGACACCCCCACCATCTCTCATGTGGGCTGTCACGTGCATTTACAACTTCACAGCAACATGAGTACAAAGGGCTGGGATCTCCTAGACCAACTCCTGACCACAACAAGCCTTGGCAGGGCAGAGCTGGTGATGTGCTCCCACAAGTGGGCACTGGCCAGGCTGCTGGGCTTGGGTCCCATCACACTCAACCCACATTGTCTGGTTGCAGCCAGCACCAGCCTTTCTCTCGACTTTGGTCAAGAGATTTTCTGGTCTCTGCTTATAAAACTCTCTGAGGGAAGCAGGACCTCACTGTCCTGGACCAGGACCAGCATTGGCATGGCCCTTCAGTCTCTACACCCATAGTTGACAATCAATTTAAGCCAATCTGAGACCATACTGTCACCCAAAGATATGGTCCTGCCCACTCCCTGCCCTGGTTGCATGTTTCTGCTTGCTCCCTTGTGTCAGCACAATTTGTGGTGCAGCTACCAGCAAGCTAGATCGGTTTGGTGGCTCATTTTTCAGCCAGATTAGCAGGCTGACCTGCCTCACCATGTGGTTCCACAGCTGCTAGCCTGGCACAGTGGTGGTAGCAGGAATGCACAGCCAGAAATTGGGTTGGGTGGGATTGGACAGGCAGGCAGGACTGTCCCTTTTGGCAGCCAGGCAGAGCTGGATTGGCTTGAACTGCTTGTGAAAACCTGCTTTTAATTTTCCCTTTGGTAAATACGAATAATTCTCTTTTAATGGGGAAGTTGTGCGGCTCCATTGTGCTTCAGAATCACTCTAACCACAGCATCTTTCTGCAGATCATAACTGAATTAAGTGTGTTGAGCAAATAATATTTCAGCTGCTAACAGTTGAGTCAACAGCAGGGTGATCACGATTTAATCTTCTGTTTCACAGGGGGAGACTGCACTGCTATTTTACAAAGCCTTTTTCATCACAATAGGATTCCCTAAATCAAAGGCTCACAGGTGTGATTTTTGGCTGGGAACAACCAGTTGCATTCCTGTCGAATGCATTCTGCTTTCCAAGCACAAATAACTTGCAAATCCTTGGTCCAGGAGAATTGCTTTCCAGAAAAGGAAGGTGTTGCCGTCCCATGAGTTCAAAGGCCCATCAGGAATGTGGTGGTTATGATGCTGCTAACAAGGAATCTTTCATTACTGAGGAGCAATTCCTAGAAGTTAAACAGGCAAAAATGCCTACAGGAGGCTCAAACTAGCAGAATTTAGAGAAAGAAGTAAATTCAGCCATCAGCAGTAAGAAGAAGGCGACATCTCCTTTTCTTTTTCTGAAGAAGCTGAATAAAAACCCCATGCTCCTTAGCTCTAAGCAATGCCCTTTGAAAACTGATGGAGTAAAACAGACATCTCTTTCAAAGACAAGCTGAAAAGCTGCTGAATTTTCTTGTTGGTCTTTGTGGGAATATTGCTATATAATAGTCAACGGCTGTGCTCTTTGGGAGGTTAGATTAGATGTGCATAAAGATTCCTTCTGCCTTTTCAGGCTATTCATTTTGTCATATGGATTTCTTTCAGAGTGCCTTCTTTTTATAACATCAACATTTTGAAGACAGGCAGTGATTTCTTATTCTCTAGAGGACTTTGCATGGCCACATCAGCAGAAATGAGCAATTTTATCCTGCAGGGATGTGGCAGTACCATAAGTGAGAGGCTTCCAATATGCAAGATGTAAAGGAAAGCAACTCCTTTCCCAGGAATGTGAAGTGGTCAAACCTTTAACTGTCAGCTATGGTCTGATTTCAAATACGTCATGAGAGATCATAGCAATTTGATGTAAATTCATTTATTGGGTGCTTCAGTATTGACAGACTGCCTTGCAGAATTTATGCCAGCAGCGGGTTGAGGCCAACAGGTCACCTGAGCCTGCAGGCTGCTTGCCAGGTTATATCCTGGATTAAGGCAGGAAGGTGGAACTAAAAGGATGGAGCAGTCCTCCTGTGCAGGTGGGATTTATCCGTATGCAATATTGCTCTGTGGGGAAGCCATTCACCCCAACTCTTTTAGGACAGCTTCTTATCCTTCAGTCATGCTTGGGGCAGCTGTAGGAGAGACAAGGTTAGGGAGCAGGGAGCTCAGCAGAGCACAGAGCCTGTGTCTCACCAGCCACTGCTGATCACAGTGAACCTCAGTGTTTGCACAGGGTGAAGCAGAGCCCTGCTGCAGCACCAGCTCCATCTCTGGGGTTACTGCGGTGAGACTGCTCCCTGCCCCACCAAAACCTGCTCCAAACCTCCTGAGTCCCAGCTGTGGCAAGAAATTGGGGAGCAGAGAGGACAAAGGAAGAGGACAGTAGTGAAGATGGAGCAAGGTTAATCCGTGTGTCAACCTACAGGTCAAAGCTGGGAGGAGAAAGGGGTCCTCTGCCTGCAGCAGAAGGCTTTGGAGAGGAGGAGGCTCTGCTGGAGAGGAGAGCAGGTAAGGAACCACTACACAAATCTTGTGTAGTGTAGTGCTGTTTGCATATGCTGCTCTGCAAAATCTGGGTTAAAAACGGAGATGCTCCAAAACCATAAGAAAGTATCTCCTTGTAATACACGTGCAATCCAGATGTAATATCCAGAAAGAACAGCCACCCTCATCTTCAGAAGTACCTGGCAAACTTGGGGTACTGAACTTGCAGACTCTTCTCTGTAGAAGTTTTTGCAAATTTAAGGCAGGAGATTTTGTTTGTAAGAGTCTCCCTGAAGCAGGGAGGAGAGTAGGTTTAGGAGGTGCTCCAGAAGTTGGAAACAAACCACCAAGCTCTGTACTACGTTTTTTCTTAGAGAGCAGAAGGTACTGAAGAGAAACCATCAGCAGAGCTGTAGCGATTCAGGGGTGCAGCTTCCAGAGCTGCTGTAAAAGGCCTTGATCTGGAGGGAAGGGGGACAAAAGAGGGGAAAGGGAAAGGGAAATGAGCTGCCAGGAGAGGGAAACCACTGGGATTTACTTCTCTCAGCAAGGCAGGGCTTAACGTCTTCTGCAGACAAGGAAGCAGCCTTCCACTGCTGCCCTTTCCAAGCCCAGCTCACTGCAGATAGCAGGGTAATAAATCTGTCAGTCCCTCAGCAGACAGACAACTCCCCTCTGCATTCCTGTGCGGAACTGCAAAGGATTATTAGCTCAATATCTCCCTTTGAAACCAAAGCTAAACTTCCAGAGCTCCTAATTTGACCCTGGCAGTGTATCAGCCACACAAATCTCCTGATAATAATAGGTAGGGTGTGTTATAACTTGCAGTAAGGAAAGCTCTGCTTCAGATCCCTGCATCCCAGTTACCTGGGACATTCCTTCCCAAACTTCTCCACCCTTGTTTTTGAGCCAGTCAATAGACAAAGATAAAAAAAAAGAGGTTAAAAAAACTAAAGTGGAGTAACTCGCTTCTAATTTCTTGCTGAAAAAGTTTCCTTGCCCTATTAGATTGCCCATGTCCTCTGAAAGACATTGATCACACATGTTCACCACACTCCCCTAGGGTAAGAGGAAAGATGATGGGATGCCAAACTCCTGCATCAGTTCAGTAATTCTGCTAAGCTGCTCCTTATTATTTCACTTACAAACCTGATCTGCAATGTAACAGGTTTGGGTTCTTGCCCCCAGCTCCCCCTGCACAGAGCAGGCTGGCAGGAGAAGTGAAGCACAGTGTTGGAAGATACATACCCATTATCTTATTACCCCTCACCATCATCAGAGATCCATTATGACTGAGGTCCAAAATACATTAAAAGCCTTTGAACTGATCATTTACAGAAAATCAGCAGCATCACTGTAGCTGGGTATTTCTAGAGGTTGGTTGGTGTCAGGCTTGTGATGCATTTAATGATACAACCAGGAAAGACAGAAGAGCAGAGCCAAAATACCCACACTGTTACCAAACATCAATACTTTAACTTTTGATGTTATGAAACTAGAGCTTTCTGACATACAGTCATGGTGAATATTAATAAACTTATTAGAGCTGATCCAAGTTTTCCATCTTGGCTTTTGTTTTGTTTGCCAAACAACAAACACAAAAATTTCTTTAGAAGAAAGATACATCATTTCAGGCATGAAATGGTGTGACTGTGTTTTGGGACAAAGAATAAAAGATTGAAATTACAAAAGACATAGTCGGGTCTCTGTGCTGCTCTTGTTCAAACCACACTGACCTTGGGAGGAACAGGAGAGGAAGCAGGATCAGGACAGGTTTTGATCACCTCCCAAAATTTGCCTCACTTCCAGTTTTTCAGCATTGAGAGAGTTTCTCTTTCCCTCCCACCTCTGCCTCCTGCTGGCCATGCTCTCGGGCTGTGATTTCTTGGGTGACAAGCTGGGTTAGCTGGGGTCTCACACCCCTCTGCATTTACTTCTCAGCCTGTGCAGAAGTCCACCTCCCCGGTGGTTGTGCTTGAACCAACTGTACTGGGTCTAAAGCCATAAGCAAAACCAGCTCACAGAGCTCATCAGCCAAAAAATCTACATTATTTGTTTGTTTTGGAGGGAGTGGGAAGGAAGTGGGGAAGCAGCATCCTTCACATCCCACATCTAGCATTTCTTGTTATACATTGCACAGGCATTTCAAAAGCCAGGTTAAGCTCTACAACAGCAAATGGATTTTAGGGAGAAACATTAAGAAATAGAAGATGAAAGGCAGGCTCAGAGGAAAGGAAGGCAAGAAGTGTGGAAAAGGACCAAGGGGCCAGACCCACACACTGCGACAGCTATCAGAGCAGGGAGGAAAATCACAGTGACACTGTATTTTAGGAAAGAAACTCATCATGAAAAACCCATCAGATTAGATTAGATTTCTTTCCTCCAATGCCTTGGTGCATCTTGAAGAGCAGCATGTTTTCTTTAAATAACCTATGTGTTCTACATGGTCCTGCAGGTTGGGGAGAGTATTCTGGATCTGCAGAAATGCTCTGGGCTCCAGCAGTCCCACGGCCGTGCTGGAGAATGGGTGTTTATGCCCCAAGGGCAGGTACAGCCAGTGACCACTTTCCTGCACTCACCTGCAGCACAGGGAGTTGGGGGGAGCCCACCCGAAGCCCCTCAGCATCTCACCGTGTCAAAGGGAGGAGTGGCAGCACATCTCTGGCTACGAGCCCATATGGCGATGAGACATCACCTCGCCACGTCGGTGTCAGCTGCTGACATGATCGTGGCTTTGTCTGGCACCCAAAGTCTCCTGGAAACAGCACACCGGGCTCCAGATGCTTCTTTATGTCTGAATATTTGCATTCCTCCCTCTTGGGTTTTAAACCTAACTAGGCCTTGCAATTAGCTTCACAAGAGCTGCCCCTTCTCCCCGTCCTTGCCACAAATGCTGAGCCTCTGACATGAAAGGGCTCAGTGTTTGCACAACCAGCTCGCTCAATCCATACTTTCTTATTTATCTGCCTGTTCTTCAGAGCAGGGCAAAGCCTGAGCTCACACCCTGCCGGGCCTGAGGGGCTAATCCCAGGATATTCCACTCGGGGTGGTGTTTATTTTATTGCTTCAGATGGCAATCAGGGCTGCTAATGAACTGACACAGGGTGAGGAGAGGGGCAGAGCTACTGCCTGGGGGCTGCAGGAACGCCCCCTCCTCTGCCCCATCCCTGCTCTCCCTTCCTGCACACCTCTGCCGCTGCAATGCCGCTCATTTCCAGGTCTCCCATCTCAGTCCCCTACAGGCAGTACCGGTTTCTTCTTATTTTTTATTGACAAATGACACCATTAACCAGGCGGATTTTAGTGAGATGTTATGCCTGTTCCTCTGCATGCAATTCTGCTGATTTTGTTGGAAAATCAAGCTCCTTCCTGTTGCTGGTAACATTTGTTCTTTGGCTGAGAAATGATGGCTGAAGGGAATGAAAACAATAGGACTCAATGAGCATTTGCTTCCAGGGGGTTTCTTGCCAGTGCAATTCCACAAGAAAAACTAACAATAATGAAAAATGACGTAAGTGTTAATATTATCTCTGAGAAGAAGTTAAATTGCACAAGCCTGGGGAGCTAAAAGAATGGTTTAATTAAAATCTGCTTGTGTCCGCTTTCTTCCCTACATGTATGAGCAAAGCCCACTGGGAAAATTCTCCTACCAGAAAGACAAATCCCTCTGAAAACTGGAGAACTCCCCAAAAACATATAACCAGAAAAATAAGGACAAGGATTTGCTTAAGGCCACTGGCTTTAGTCAGAGCCCAAATAAGTGGTTCCAGTCCCTGCTGTCCCTGGAGCTGTGCTGAGGCAGGAGCAGCAGGCACCCATGGGCTGTTACTGTGACTTTCAGAGATAATCTTGTTGGCACAAAAATTCTCTTCTTCTCCCTATACATTTACCTGTATCTGTCATCTCAGAGCCATTTCTGGACCTTAAATATTTTTCTTTTCACCACTCTATATGGCACGTGAACAGATTCCATCCTACTAGGGAGATTTTTTTGCCAATGGATGGTGACTCAGCATAAATAATTTTCCTTTACTGCTTCGGTTTATTGTTTGAGTTTCCTGAGAGCTGGTTCTGCCACTCTTTCCTTTCAGAAACTGTGCATTATTTCAGACCAGAGGATCTCAAGGTCTGAGACTTGATTTCACACACTTTTCTGTTAAGCAAAGTTATAATACCAGATGAGGAACTGCTGAGTTCTTGTGCAATAAAAACAAACTTGTCTTGAAATTATGAGGTTGCAATATTTGAAATTATTTATGTGATTATATTTGGCTGAAACATGAAAAATCTATTCTAGTGGGGTTTTTTCAATTTTTCGTTTACAAATGTCAGTTTTTAAAATCTGCAAAGTGTGGAAGTTTGTGTATAATGGGAATTGTATGGTAGCAGCATAATGAATATTAGATGCTTCGTCAAAGGATCACATATGATTGAACAATAGCAGACAAATTGGAAGAAAAATTTCCAGGGTGGAGAAAAACACAACATGAAGGACTGAAGCTCACCCAAGATTTGAAGCTGAGTAGAAGGAAGCAGAACTGAAACTGATTTTTGCTTGAGACATGTTTGCTTTTAATGTCTAGAAGGTCACATACCCACTCAGCATTGAGACAGCGAGTACTGAGAAGGCCTGGGATGTTAAAGGAGTGATCTGTCAAGGATGGCAGGTCTGCAGAGGAAGATGGCAGCAGACAGAAGAGCTTTTGGACAGGTTTGTGGAATCAGAGGAAGAATTTAGCTTAATATTAGGAAAGGACCTTCCCATGGAGACATCCAAAGACGCTGAACAGAGGTTACTGTGGTCCTCGTAGGGAATAGGGCAAATTTTTGCTCACACAAATAAATTTAAGTCTGGAAAATGCCCCACTCTAGTGGGAGATGGACCTCATTCAATGCAGGTGGCAATGCCTGGGTCACTTGAGCACTCTTCCTAGTGAAGACACCACTCAGTCACTAAGAATTTGTACCAGTCACCTGAAATTTCATTGAGCTACAACCTGGACAGCAGAGTCACACTGCACTTAATTGCTTTTTCTTTTTCCCCTGGAAGGTTCTAGATCATGCAGCTGGGCTGGGGAAGATTAAGATCTACCACTGAAACAAGGTCCTGCACTATCACTACTTTTCATTGCCCAGTTTTGATTAGCTGATGTTAGTTCCTCTGGATGCCAAGTGAAGGGCTCATGTTCCTCAGCAGCAAGAAGTATCTGTTAAAGTTGCACTTTAGGCACCTAAGAATTAATCAAATCTTTTGGAATCCAGCCTCTGTTTATCATAATAAGCCAAAGGACAGACACAAATTCTGTTATCACACAGGCCAGTTAGATCTTTTTACTAATCTCCATTATTTAGCTATGAAATTGCAGAGCAAGGAACACACAGTTTGTGGCATGTGGGACTAAATACCATTCAGCAGCTTCTACCCACTGAATTATTTGTTAGCTCTGTTACATGCTTGTGCTTAGCTTCTCTTTTTGTAGCCAATACATCAGCAGGGCTGAAGGCAGTTTTGTGTGTGTACAGGTGAGAGCACAGTCCTGTCCCCTGAGAAGGCATCATCTTTTAGCCACAGCATCTGTCTGCTTTGTGCCAGGGCAGGCAAGCTAAGGGTCCCTTCTGCTAGTGCTAGTTACATAAAAGCACTAGTTTAGACAGAGCAGCTGGAGAGCCCTGACTGCTGGTGTGTGGAAAAGAGGGTGACAGAGCAGGGCTACCTTCCAAATGTATAGCTGGTCCCAAATTACAGCAGCCTGCCATTGCTCTCGGGGGTGTTCAGCCTCTGTGTGGAGTCCTTACCCAACACAAAGCTCCGTGTGCATGTTCTGAAGCAAAGCCCCAACAGCAGCATTTTGCATCTGATGCTCTGAAATCAATGACAATCTCCACTGGGAGGGACCCTCCACATCAAACCCTTGGGTCTGGCTGTGCTCAGTTGTTTCTTTAGAGGAATTAATGGCCCAGATGATTTGGGGTTTTGGCACTGCTGGTGCACTATTTGTGATCTAAATGTTTCCATTAAAAAGAACCAAGAAATTAGACCTTTCTTCTTATGGTTTAGATAAGACTTTTCTAAGCTCAGTATTCAGATGTGTTGTCTGGGGAGAGGCTGAGTGCTGATCTCAGTGTAGAGCTGGGCTGCCAAGCCATGACCTTTCAGATCAATATTTTGTGTTCACACCCAGCCCCAGTGCATTAGATGTAACAACATCTGTGGGTACAATTGCCCTCAACACATGGCTATGGGACAAAGAAGAAAAGCAGAAGCAAAGACAAATGCCTGTCCTGCCAGAAGTGTGTGATGCCACAGGGAGTGGACTCTGAAGGACTCAGGATAGCTACTGCAATCTATTTTATGTGGATATAATGATAAATCTATAATGATACACATAGTATGTATATATATTTATATATATATATATGTAAGATTTATAAAGTTTTTGTTTTCTTGAGCTCTGTGTCTCTGGGCAAATACAAGGTCAGGTTGATCTAAGACTTGGTCTTTATTCCCAGGCACAGTCCCCAAGGTCCTACTGGTTGATGAGCATTTTGGTGCTGGATCAGGCCCCTTAGGTGCAGAACTTTTTAGGTCTCTAAAACTAACCCCAAACCAAGAATATTGTGGAGGACCATATCAAAGGTCTTCCAGAAATCCAGGTAGATGAGATCAGTAGCTCTTCTCATGTCCACTGATGCCAGCACTCCACCAAGGAAGGCCATTTCTATGGCCACTCAGTCAGGCACAACTTGCCCTTGGTGAAGCTGTATCAGCCTTTCTCTTTGTTTTTGCTGCTGGAGAGGGGGTGGCCATGGCTGTACCAGATGGGAAGACTGCTCAGCAGCCAGCCCTGGATCAGTAAGAATGCACAATATTGACAGAGTTTGCTTTATCTACGACAAAACAGCAGAGCTGCGATGTGTCAAGTCATAAATAACTCATCATGGGGAAAGTGTGCACTGTCTGGGCAGGGAGCCACAGCATTCATCCTTAGATACGCATTCAAATCAGCCCCATTAGGATCATATTCTTCTGTAATTACTCCATTGATTCAAACTGCATCTTATCTCCCCCCCGAGAGCTGCAAACACCCTTTAATTTACTGAAAGGCAGGAGGAATGAGAATGTTACCATAACATTACACTGTGCTCAGAGCAAGGCTGTGGAGAACATGCAAACAGGGCATGAGAACTCAGGAGCTGAACAGTGCTGGTTCTGCAGGTGCTGCAGTGAGCAAAAGCCAAAAAGTGAACGCTAATGGGATGCCAGTGTTTACTCACACAGCAGCATCCCAAGACCCTGGTGCTCACCCTAAGAGTAGAAGGGGTATGAACTCTTCACTGACCCTGGGCTGTTCTGTGGTGGTGATGAAACCCAAAACCTGTCAAGTTTCATGCGGTCTCCAATTTCCTAGAGGAGGTTTCAAAGTGCTCCTGTTACAATATCTTGTTTTCAGAAGTACTTTTCATGAAACTTCACAAATTCTCCTTAATCCCCTTTAAATGAGGGTCTCGTGACTTCCAAGAACTCCCCAAAAGCTCCACTATTTCTATTATTATTGTTGGCACAGAGGAGGTTCATTACTCCCAAGAGCTGTTGGAATAGGCTTCAGGGTGGGAGAGGGCATGAAAGAAGCTCTTAGGCTGTCTCTCATCACTCTGCTAGGCAGGAGATGCTGTGGAACAGCAGCTGAAATGCAACTGCATAACCCCTGTGCAAAAAATAAACCAGCTGATGCAAGCTGAGGAAGGAAGAGGTAAGAGAGAGATTTAGGAAAAGCAAAAAGAAGAGCTTCTTGTCAAACAGAGGAAACAGCACCATTTTGGTTGGGGTCAGCTAAAGCAATGCCACATGGAAGATGAAAGGGGAGTTGTTGGATGGGGAATTCTGTAGGCAGGAGAGGGGTGGCAGTGCTCACACGTCTGTGCAGAGATGTGCCAATCTAGGGACAGCACAGTCTGGGACAGGACACGGCGTCTCTTTGACCAGAGACTGCTGCTTCTGCCACTAGGATGGATTGTATTTGCATATGTGCAGACCATGGAAGAAAATGAGTTGTGTGTTGGCCAGGATGAAAGGCTCTGTGCTGCCATTACCTCTGCGTTTGTGTGGGAGTGGAGAGCAATGAAAAAATGTAATGACAAAGTCTGGTTTCACTTAGGTGCTGTTTATGTTGAGAGTGCAGAACTGCCAGCCCACACACGCTCTCCCCAGATAGCTGCCAGCTACACAGTCAAGATTAAGAGGGAGAGATGAAGGGAAACATTGCAGTAGCTTGCTCTAGTAAGAGATTTTGGTCATAGAGAACAAGGAAACAGAGAGGAAAAATAATCGGTCCTGTCCAAGCCTCTTGGCCAAATCACTAGGGCCATAATTTCCCAACTGAATTTGCCAAAGCATTAAAACATAAATATAATTTGTATAAATGACACTGTTACATTTGAGATGCTAAGCTCCTGCAGTTGTCAGAGGAGCAAATGGTGCTAATGCTCCTCTGGCAGCCACAGCCCGTGGTTGAGCATCCAGCCAGAGCACTTTGAAGAGATGGGGTTTACCCTTTGGGTTTAATTTTATGAAATTAAAGCAAATTTTCACCAGAGTAAAACTGGGGAAAATAAAAGTAGTTTTATTTTGTTGTGCTGGAGAAAAGACTATCCCTATGCAATTCCTACAATCCCATTGATGAAATGATCACAAACATCTTCTGCGTAGGGGTGGAGTGGAGCTTTTGCCAAGGTAAGCAAAAGGCCAGCTAAGTATTGAGCAGCTGCCATTCACCAAGTAATGATGTTCATTTCCTGCTAGTTTTTAGCTGCTCATCAAAATACTTAACAACTCCCAAAGCATACTTGAAATGCTTCCTTCAGCAGTCAGACACTCAGGCCCACAGGGCTGTCCTGAGGGGGTTTGAACACAACCACTCTCAGTTGTTTTCCCAGCAGAGTGTGAGAAGTGCCAGGAATCCCCACGAGAACTGTGTCCCTAGGAGCTGGGATTATAAACCCATGAGCATGAGTGGGTTTGACTGTGAGAAGTCCCATTATTTTCAGTGGACTGTTGATACATTCCATGTATTTATGGAGTTTATATACAGGGTATAACTTCAGTGTAGGGCTTCACCTGGGCTGCTACTGCTGTGTTTCCTCCATCTCAACTCATCTCTTGCAGTCCTGTATCTCTACTCAGTGGGCATTTTCCCCTCCTGTAAATGTCATTACCAGGCTCTGTTTTACATCACTATCTTGACACTCAGATCAGTTCTGGGCCATGGCCTGGTAAAGTTGTTGTAAGTTATTGTGGTACCAACAGCCTGTCTGTTGTGTTCAGAGTCTTGAAAATGAGCTTCACTGTGTCAAATCCACTGTGTGGCTTCTCCAGCCAAGGAACTAACCTACATATCAAAAAGGTGCAGGTGAAAAACAGACAAAGCTACATATTCAAAGGTTGAAAGTAGCTATGAGATCCTCTAAGGGCTTCTATGTAGCCTGAAGGTGTGACCGGTACTTTATCTAGGAAGTTGCAGGTGAGGCCAATTTCATTGAGGCTCCCCAGGAGCAATAGGACGCTTCATCTGACATATCATTCCTATGATCTCTCCTTTAAGGTCTCAGCTTCTGATTTTCTGGTGGCTCAAACAGCTTGAAAGGGAAGAAATGATTCCATGATGCATTGGATGATGTTTGGGTCTCTTTTCTTTTGGAAAATAAACCAGTCTGAACTGTGAAGGTCAACAGAGTTCAAGTCAGGTGAGTGATATTGCAAGTAGAAAGGGTCACTGATATGCTTTTGTCAACATGAAACATTTATTGGAGTCATAGCACAGTTGTTGGTTCAGAGCAATAAGGATTTCTTCTAAGTTTCCACCCCAGAATTTATCAGTTGCTAAAACTGTGCTTGGAAATAAAAGATGAGAAAATTTTTCATGCTGTAGCTGAGGTTGAAAGACCAGGCAAGCAAGTTCCTGTCTTTAGTTCTGGCAGCTTTGATTTATGGCCTTGTAAAGGCTGATAAAGACTCTCCAGGCAGGAGACAAAACACAAGAGAATTAATTCTTTACACATCAGAATCAGGACAAAGATGCAAGATGTCAAGTACTTCATTGACATTTAATCATGCTTTATTACTGAGGCAATCCCTAAATATTAAAATGATGGTTGGTTATTTACAAGCATATTGCTGCCATGGTAATTGTGACCAAACAACTCTAACTCAATCTCTTTGGTAATTATTTTCAAATCTAATTTCTGTTTGGAACATGTTTATATCAGATTTAAGGTTGGCTCCATCTGGAGCAGATGCAGTTTTCTCATAAAAGGAATAATTGATCAAATTCTGGATTTGGTTACATGCATGCAGCTCCATTGTAATCCAAAATATGTGACTACATGTCCCAGGAGGGAGGGTCAGCTGGAGGATCTCGTTAATTAGTATATTATGTGTTCAAATTAGAATGGTATGCTGCTATTGGTGAAAAGTGGACTGATCCTGTGCTTGAAAAGGATTATGCTGACAGGTAGACAGCAGGTCTCTTGATGCTGGAAGTTCTCAGTGTATTTGTCCTTAGCTCCTCGATGATGTAATTTTAGAAATGAAAAAGACAAAATACAATGAGTGTTTTTCCTGACATTACTTCAGCTATTGTTGAAGAATTTGATGCAAGAACATTAAAGGTCTCCTGTGTAGGACTCTGAGATTCCTGTGTTGACATAGCATGTTTGCCTTTGCCACTTAGCAGCTATATGCTATTTTAATTTATAGATTTCACTGTGATTGCACAGGAAATAGGACAAATTCTGTCTGTTTCGTTGCTGGAGAAACTGAGATACAAAGGGAAATTCAGATATGACAAGGAGGATGAAAATCTCTGTCTTCTCCACTGGGCCTCATTGGCTCCTTTAGCAATGTCTGGGTAATATTAGGACAGGCATGAACTCGGCTTTGATACTGAAATGCCTTCAGTCCCTGTTCTCCCTCAGCCCTGTGCTTTCTCCTCTCCTCTCCACTCTCCCACCAAGGCCACCCACATCCTACTCACAGAGACCTGTGCTCCTCTTTCTCTCCTCATGGACCTTATTTTCCCTGAGTGCCTTCGCTCAGATGTACACCAGATGTCCTGTGTGCCTCCCACCACCTTTTCTCTCCATCTTCTTCCTCCCTCTCACACCAGGAGTTGTGTGTGTGGTCCCAGCCCATCACATGCCTTGACCATAACCTCCCTCTCTTTTCCCCACTCCCTGCTGCAGTCCCCTTGCTAGGACCTTCTTCTTCCTCTCCAGATTTATCATGTCTCTTCCCCAACTGTGGCAGAAAGTCCAAACCCCCCAGTGTCTCCACGTGCCACACTTTCATCCTCAAGCCACCAGAATCAGTCCCCATCCTGCACTCCTTCTTCCACCCACTGCACTCTGACTTCCAACCAGTGCATCACAGAGCCTTCATGAATAGCCAGCCCCCTCTTCTTATTTTGCTTCAATTATTTATTTTCTCTTTACCTGAGAAGGCAATCAGTGAGGGTACAAACATTTTAAAACCAGTTGAGCTGGTGGGCAGAGCTGAGGGAGGACGCTGCTTTGCTGTAAGGTGCCAAGAGCTGCCACTAAGGAAGTCTCTCAGAAAAACTGAACATGGATACTCAGACACCAAGGCTCTGTGGATCCCCTGTTTCTCTCTGACCTGCCTCCAAAATCATCTCAGCCCATTGGCTGCAGAGTGCCCTGATAGCCTGGGATTGATCAGATGGAGCATCTGGGCTGTGTGCGGAGAGAGAAGTTTCCTTGAGTGTGGGACTTCACAAGTATCACCAACCAGACCTTGGCAGGAACGTCTCAATGCTGAGGGGCAGCAGAAAGCCCAATTCCTGCTCTGACAAGGAGTTTCCTTGCAGATCTCCCCAGTGACAGGAAAACATCAAGGCACTTAGAAAAAGGTGTTCAGCAGGAACTTCAGGGCAGGACCGCACATCATCCTGATGGATGGGGTTTTTTGTAGCTTGTTCTTAAAAAATCCCTAAAAGCAGTGATGAAAAGATTTGAAGTGGTGTCTTGGATGATTGAATTTTAATCACCCAGATTGTCCAGAGGGATTTGGCCTGTTCCTGACTTCTCCTCTGATTGCAGATTCATATAATTTTTACTCCTAAATTGGACCATGTGTGCTCCTGGGAGAAACCCCTGGCACAGCTCAGCCAGCAGAATCCCTGCTCCACCACTGTAGGCATGGAGCATCTTTGGATTGCTACAGTCTCGACCCTTCAGCATCTCCTGTTCCAACACCACAGGCTTATGGAGGTTTGGGATGTCTGTGCCCAAAGTAAGGAACCTCTTCTGCTACAGTGAACACTCACAGCATGAGAGAGGTGTTGGCAGGAGCTTTGACAGCACAGAGAAGAGCAGCAGATGAGCAAAGGCAGGGGGGATGGTTGGAGGGGAGCAGGTAGGAGCAGAGAGAGGGAGAAATTGTCACAAAACCATTGTAAAGCCAAGAGCACCACAGGCTGTCTCAGTGACAGCAAAGAGATGCCTCGTGCTTATAAGCTGCATGCATCATCAAAATCCAGACATCACACAATCACAGAGATGGTGACTGGAAGGAGCCTCCTGAGGTCTCTTTTCCAACCTACTCCTCAAAGCCAGGTGGCTGAGAAGGCTATGTCAGGTCAGCCCTGGCTTTGTCCAGCCAAGTCTTGTAATCCTTCAAGTGCAGCATCCCCATCACTTCTGTGTGACCTCCTCCCATGCTGCCCTGCCTTCCAGGTGAGAAAGCCTTTCCTAACATCCAACCTGAACCTCCCAAGGAAAAAAAAAAGCAAGTGAAACCACAGAAATGTGCAGGTGAGGGACACCTTGATAACATCTGGTTTGGCTCCTTGAGTGTCAGCAGGACTAAATATACTCACTCCATCCCCAGATAATGGCCAGCTAGCTCTTCTTCAGAATCCAGAGCACCTTCGTAGTCAGCCCTCCCTTCTACAAATTATTGCTCTTGGTCAGCTCCATTTTTTCCTTACATTCTACCTAGGAGCTGTGGTTGATGGCAACAGGACTGAGATGGTCTACAGAGCTCCCAGCTCTGGTAATCACAGCATTTCCACTTGGAAAGCCTGATTCTGATAAGTTTCTTAATTCCAGCAGATATATCTCGTATTAAACCTTTTCCTAGAAATTGTTCTACAAGAAGGGCAGGTATCTTTGCCAAACACAGTATTACCTGGCTGCGAAGGGGAAGCAAAGAGCAGCACTCTGAATATACATGATTTGGCAGGAAAACTGGGAGAGGAATGGACTCCTAAACAAAAACTCTGGTATAAAAAAGTTGAGTCACACATGTGGCTTCTATTCCTCAGTGTTTATCTGTGGGGGGGGGGGGGAAGCCTGTGATCTCCAGTTACCTAGCCAAGAGAAAATGAGAACAGCACTATTTGTCCATTACTATTTATTATTTCAGTAGTAACAATGGCAAAACACCCAACTTTGTGATCTTATTAAAGCAAGAATAAATTGAATTCACCAAAACTACATTCAAAACCTTACTGTTGCCTCCAAGCGTGCACAAGGTAAAAATAAGATGGAAAAGGCATTCTGCAGCCACTGGTGCCACAGCCTTGGGGCACCTGGCTGAGGTGGCAAAGATGCAGCATTCACTGAAGTAAGGGGGGAAAAATTATACCTGTTCATTTCAAGGGATTTTGGATCAGATCCAAAATAAGTGAAGATCAACAAAAGATAGGAAGACAGGTGATCAAAACGTACTGTAAAAGTGCCTGGTATTACTACAAACATCCCCTAAGGCTTCTGATAATAGTGCAGGAAAGCTATAGCTGTCGTATTGTATTATTTTAGTAAGAACAGCCATTAGTCCCTTCCTGACTGCATGCCAATCAATACAAGGTAAATGCTCCTATGGATTTTTTTTTCTACCCTTTTTATACTTCCTAAAAGCGAGCCAGTTCTCTTACCTTGTTGCATAGTGACTTCTAGAGCACTCACCTTTGGCACGTGGATGATGGATGGCCTGGGGATGTGAGTGCAGAGTGCAATAACATCCTGGCTCAGCTCTTTAGCAGCAAACACTGATGACTCGGTGGTAGCAGGCGCTGCCTGAGCAGCAGTGTGATTGCTGGAACTGCTGCTTGCACGGCTCTGCTTTTCAGAGCGTTTGCTGGCTTTGAACATCTCCTCGCTGTCCCTCTCTCCTCCGTGCTTGATGCTGCTGGCTGCTGCTGCGGGTGGCTGCAGGCACACTGCTGAGGCTGCCTCCGTCTTCTCCTCCTCCATGGACACAGGACCTGTGTTGGGCTGCTCAAACGGAGTGTTTTCGTGTGTGTTTCCGAAGCAGGTGAGCAGGGCTGAGCAAGGGAAAGGATGCATCTTGGATGACAGGTTATCGGATCCACTTAGCCTGCTTTCCACATCCGCATAATCAACAGGCTGCACTCACATCCAGAAGGGCGCCCAAAATGAAAGCCCTGGCATGACGGCATTCCAGCCTTTCTAGAAGAGAGCACCTCCTTTTCTGCTGTCAGGAGCATTCAGAAATGGGGTACAGCACCTCCTGCTCTGTCCTCTACCAAAGTCAGCCCACTGTCTCCTCACTGCCGCCCACTCCTATTGTCTGCAAGGCAAAGAGGTGCAGACACAATAAAAAGGTTTGCAACCCTTGCATGCTCTTGCTGGGAGCTGTCAGCAGCTGAACAAAGCCCTCACAATAGCCCCATAACCCCGGCGGGCTACGGTTACAGGAGCGGCCGCTCCAGCATCCAGCGGTCCTCAATCAATAGTGCCGCGGCCTCAAGTTACCTGGCAAAGGAGGCAAAAAGATAATGTAGCCCGAGCTCTGCAGCCATAACAGCATCAACGCTGTATCAGTGTCATCATAACAATAGCAAAACTGGCTCTGGTTACGCTGCTCAGGTGGTTATTAGCGATAAACCCCCAAATCATTCATCTGTCACTGACTCGGATCAAAAATGCACTTCCAAGTTCCGGCTGGACTGTTCATCGTTAAGATGGGAAAACAAGTGGGTGCTGGGGTCAGGAAGGTGAAGGTGGGGAGCTGTGTGGGTACCCCATGTCCAGCACATCCTGCTACAGCACAGGCAGGATCCATCCCCACAGCTCCTCCTCCAGCCGTGGAACATCGCATCTCCCGGCTCCTCTCAAAGTCACCCGCTGCTCTTCCTGGCCCTCTCCATTCCCCAGAGGAAACCAGGGAAGCATCCCACTAAAACTCATCTGTCCTTGGGCGGTTGTAAAGGGAGACATTTCCTTTTTTCAATGTGCAGTGCCTCAAGGCTGGCTGTTAGAACAAAAATATGCGGGAAGTGAGGGAAAAAGGGAGTTTGTGGTTAGAGCATCTGCTTCCAGAAAATCCCAGTTCCTTCTATTTTGTGCTGCCACAGGCTTCCTGTGTGATAGCGGAGATGTTATTTGATCTCTATCTCCATCTGTAAAAAGGAGGAGAGTAATCACTTCTTTTTTTCCACCCACTATACATATCCTGTCTCTCTATAAAATGTTATAAACTCTTGAGGGCAGCAGCTTGTTCTTATTTGTCTTTAGGCTCCTGGTGCAAAAGATCTCCGAATACAAACATTGCATTTACCTGCTAATAGCTTCTAAAGAGAAATTTGGGGTTCAGTCTTTCCCAACAAAGTCATAGTCTTCCATTTATTTTTTGAGCCTGGTTTGCAGTTAGATGTTGCTAGATGTTTGTCAGACCCTCCCTGTAATTGTTCCTTTCATATTCCTTTAAGGTGTAACACTGGGCAAAAAATGTGATATATTTAGAGAATATTATAATATTCTCTATATTAATAAAGAATAATTAGAGAAAATTCCCAGTAGTAGTAGCTCATAAGGAACCAAAGTGCAGAATGTTGAGGGTTAAATTCCGGATGTGCCAATTGTCAGCACTGGGAGCAAAACCATCTCAGGTCCCTCATCCCCAATAACCTTAACGTTCTCTTCCTACTCCTTCCTAACCAATTCTTGCACATCTGTGTGTCTGCGTGGCTGGTGCTGGGTTTTAGAAAGGTCCAAAGTAGCCTCCAGCTTGCACAGCAATGCATTTTGGCCTGCAGGGGCTCTTGCTGTCCTGTATCACTCCTCTGCTTGTAAATACTGCCAGGGTGAGGTGAAGATCATACAGCTCTTGGAGTGAGAATCAGGTACCTGCTGACCCAAAAAGGCTTGGAAAAAGTTAGGAGAGGATCTAATAGTGGGAAAAGGAAACTCAGAGGTGAAAAATGTGCTGCAAAACTGGGAGCTCTTGAAGTGAAGAGCATTAGCTGTGTTGTCATGGAAGAGGTTGATTTTGGTTCAGGGTTCTCCTTGCTCTTCTGCACAGCTCTGTGGCTGTGAGAAGTCAGATGTTGAGGCAGGACCAAAGAACTGTTTTTATGTGGGAACAGCTTTTGGTGCTTAGATGAGAATGGTAATTTCAAAGTGATGCACAACTAAGATTTCAGTGATCTGACATTTCTTTAATTAAACTGTAAGCTGTCCTTAGAATTAAAATAATTATTTCAGGAGTCAGTCAGCCAACAACCTACATTAAATTATTTCCAGTTCTTCAGCTGCCCATGCCAGCTTTTCTTCAACTCTTTCTGAGAACCTAGTGAGTTTATAGGGACACCAGTCTACACAAAGACTAGTTGCATGAGTGAGTCATGACCACTTAAAGTCACCACATGGCACAGATGCATGTCTGAGTGAAGAGTGGTTGTTCTAAAAATCGGGTGTGTGCCTATATTACCTCTGAGGAGGGAAGATGTGCAGTGCCTCCGTGCTGTGAGAACCACAGAGATACTTTTTCAGCCAACAAAAAGAGCTAAATGCACCTTTGTACCTGTAAGAGAAGCGATCAGGACAAGGGTAATTAACCCGTGAGTCTTGTCATGAGTTCAAAGACAACATGAGAAATCTCACAAGCTGAGAGTGTCCGAAATGAACTGAACATCTAAGAAGTGACAGCCATGAGCCCCAGCAGTCAGACATGGGCTGCATCTCCTCACAGCTTGGGGCTACTTGGTTTTATTTTAAGCCTATCACTCCAGCTATCACTGATGTCGAGATTTAAGGTTTATTTCATTCAAGCAGATCTCCTTGCACCAATCAATCATGTGTACTAACCACTTTTTATGTGTGATGAGATATTATTAGGACAAGAGACAAGACTCACTTTATTTTTCCTGAATTTACTCATGAATTAATGATGAGCTGAAATGTTCTGGCTAAACAGCTCAGGGAGCTGGACATCTCGAGTAAATGGAGAAGGTGAATTTCAGCCAACTCATGACCTGTCTTCAGTATTATTCCTTCAAGAGAAATTTTTCCTTCACGTGGCTGATATTATACTCTCTTCTCAGCAGGAGACATCAGGTCAGATTTAGCTCAGATTCTCCAGGCTTGCAGCAGGAGCTAAGCCTAGCTGCGTCTCTCACTTCACAGGAGCCAGTTTTACAGCATTTACAGCTTTTGTTCTTCTGTGTTGTCCCTTCTTTCCTCATCACTCCTACAGTAGCACTGACTCTCTAAAATTTTCTCAAACTCCTGTCTCTCTGGTGGGGTTTTGCCATAGCTCAGCATTCCCCAGAGTTTTCCCTTCCTCATCCTGACGAAAGCCACAGCCTGCATCTGCTGCCTCTGTGCTGCCTGCAGAAGGAATATGTTCATTGCACCAAAATAAGTTTTAGGTTAAATCAGAGCTGATGACAATCAATAGAGTTCCACTGTCTTCAAATTTGGGGCATCTGAAGCAGTGATCAGAGGATATAAACCCAGTCTCCTGCTATCTTCTCTATCTCCTTTCAGACTGCCCAAACTTTAGCTGGAAGCCAGCTGAGCTTCTGGCTCCTTCTACTTCATATGAAACATATTAAACTGACAGAGGGCAGGTTTAGGTTAGATATTAGGAAGAAATTCTTTGTTGTGAGGGTGGTGAGGCCCTGGCACAGGCTGCCCAGAGAAGCTGTGGATTTCCCATCCCTGGAAGTGTTAAAGGACAGGTTTAATGGTGATTAGAGCAGCCTGGTGTCATGGAAGGTGTCCTTGCCTGTGGCAGGGAGGTTGGGACTATGTTCCTGTGATGTATGCTTTCCATACACATACAGTACATACATTCTATGGAAGATGAGAAGGATGTGAAGAGTGTGTAGCTAAACCATGAAATAATGAAATCAGCAGGAAACAACTTGGCACTGGTTGGATGGAGCTTAATAGAAGATAGTTCAGAGAAGAGCTTTGTGGTTGCCAGAGGGACCAGGTCTCATGGGAAGGCTTAAAGGAGCTCAGCTGGAGATGCAACAAGAAACCAGTAAGATATGCAATGAGATAAGATGGCCTGTGTTTATCTGAGACTCATAGGGATTGAGGTTAAAAAATAAGATGATTATGGTATCCCAAACACTCCCTAATGATGTCAGAGTTTCTTTCATCTTCTCTTGTACCTGCTATTAGGCATCACTGAGGGCAGGTGACTGGATGGGAGGAACTATTAGTCTCATCCAGTTATGGCAGAGCCTGTTTTTCTAGACAGGAAAAATTTAGACTGATCAGTGAAAAAATTTACTTAATAGTAAACAAGTTTTTTGAAACATGAACAGGAAACTTTTTGAGGGTTTTTTTTTACTCATTTTCTGAAATTTCTAAATGTTTTGACACTTTCAACACCAAACAAACAAACAAATAGCCCTGCCCCCACCCCACTCCCCCAAATTCCATTGCTAATCTGGTTTTTGAAGGTCTTGAGCATGCCTGTCAAAATCTCGCTCCTGAGAGGCTACAAAAGCCTCCTGTCTTGGGATGCCAAAAACCTGACAGGACTGACTGATCAGCGGGAGGCAGACTCTGAGTACACCCCTCTGTCTTCCCAGGAAGGGCTATAATTTTGAGGGGCAGTGAAAATGCTTATTGCCTTAAAGGGTTCTCACTGAGTAGCTGGGAAAAAAAACACCAGTAAAAGGTAAACCCATGTGGTGAGATTGCAGAAGGCTGGAAATAAAGAGCTAAAGTAAAGTTCTTTGCAACAAATTGCGCTGTTGTACTGCAGAATTAATACCAGAAGTTGGATGATTCCTGAAGCTGGATGGATGCACACATGCACTCTTTATATTAATGAAATTTATTGTTCAAATTTTCCGGTTTTGGCCATGCAAATAATATTCATAGCAAACCAAAGTCCTGTGCCTTGGAGCCAGATGCTTTTGTAAACCAAGTCTTGATTCTGCTGTTGAAATGGGTACAACAGACATGATGATATTTACTTTGCTATCTTCCAGCCAGGCAGGTTGCTTCCATCAGTGAAAACTTGGAAAAATCAGAAGGCTGCTCAATATATTGGTTCTTTCTTAACAAGTGCTACTAGTTTCTGAGATGGATTTAGAGCCTTGCTCCTACAGCTGGATTAACAGCAACAGAAATAAAACTTCTGTCTGAGCACAAGTTGTCCTTGAGGCAGCAGTAGAATCCCTTCCTTTTGTAGTTTAGAGGATTCAAGATATTTTTGTTTTAAATGGCCTTTCATGCACTAATGACACTTCAAACTTCTGAGCCAGAACAGTTTCAAATAATTGACACTTTGTAAATTACCGGCTTCATTTACTTTCTGCTCTTTTCTCAATTATACATCCAACATTCAGAACTTTATACATTTATAGCAATTTTCCGGTTTTCACTCTCACCCTCTGGTATTAACGTGGTGTGACTGCAAGCATTAAGTAAAACAAAAGAGCAATGACAAAATATTTCCTTGAGTTTCAATGATTTTACTTCATAGAAAGATTTCCTTTGAATTTATAAATATGCATTCTAGTCACTGTGCAGCCCTTTTAAAATAACACAGACTTGCCCGATGGCTGATTTATAGCAATCATCCCAAAAGGCAGGTAATTTTCAAGGAATTAAAAAAAGGGGGATTATCTTGTTTGTAACTTAGAATCATAGAATGGTTTTGGTTGGAAGGGGTCTTCAAAGGTCATCCAGTTCAACTGCTGCAATGAGCAGGGACACCTTCCGCTGGACCAGGTTGCTAAATGCCCTGTCTAGTCTGGCCTTGACTGGACTTCCAATCCACCACCTCTCTGGGAAACCTGTTCCAGTATTTCACCATACTCATTGCAAAAAAAAATCCTCCTTGTATCATGTTTGGATCTTCCCTCTTTAAGTTTAAAACCATTACCCCTTGGCCTGTCAGAACAGGCCCTGCTAAAAAAAGTCTGTCCCCATTTGGAGCAGGCTGCCCAGGGATGTGGTGGAGTCACCATCCCTGTAGGTATTTAAAAGCCACATAGATGGTTGAACTCAATGACCTCAAAGGTCTTTTCCAAACTAAACGGCTATGTGATTCTATGATCTTTCTTATAAGCCCCCTCTAAGTACTGGAAGGGTACATTAAGGTCTCCCTAGATCCTTCTCTTCTCCAGTCTGAACAACACCAACTCTCTCAGCCTGTCCTCACAGAGAGGTGCCCCTGAGTGTCTTCATGGCCTTCCTCTGGACCTGCTCCAACAAGTTGGTCTTGTACTGGAATTCCCTCAGCCTCATGCAGTACCCCTGGAGAGCAGAGGGGAAGAATCCTGCCCCTTGACCTGCTGGTCACACTTCTTCAGACTGGAAACATATCTTTGATGCAGCAGACACATCTGTGGACCCTGATGGCCTGATCCAGAGTCCGAGAGCCATTCTCCATATTCCAGACAGTTGCTTTGCTCACATGTGTTGGCATATGGATGGAGCAGACTGCCAGATGCCCTTTTGGAAAGAGATGGACTGAAGGCTGCTCTCCCGGCGGGGATTTTCTCAAACAGCTCTGATTTTTCCAGTTTTTGTCATGGGAAAGCAGGGGGTCTGAGCCCTTCCTTCGCTGGTCTGCAGCTGTGTCACTGCTCCGGGCAGCCCTGGGCAGCTCCACTCCTGCGTACACAGAAATGCCGGCCGAGCCTGGACTGGGGGAATCATTCTCTGGCTGTCCCTTCCCTGCTCTGCTTGCTGAGCCAAGCCCTTTTCCAGTTGCACGCCACAGATGGCTAATTAGGATCATGGAGAGAGGAAATCTGCTCTGTGGCTCTGTGCTGGGAATGGGCTCCCTGTTATGCAGCTGAGATCCGTGGCTGTGTAATTCAGCCCGCGTGTGGCAGCTGGGGCATGGCACAGCACCCAAGGCTATGGCACAGTCCTGCCCTCGGGGACCGGGAATCTGATTTTGGGCATGGATGGGCAAGCAGACAAATGGGGCATGCAAAAGGACAGAGCAATGTCTGGGAGCAGAAAGGGTGGATTTTCAGGTTCTTTTCATTCCCACTGACTTCTTCTTTGAACCCTTCTTTGAACCCTGATATCCGTCTAAAAAATATCACCTGTGCCATTTAATTTCAAGGCACTGTCATTATGTCTCACCCTTAAAATCACCTCTTAGTTCTTGACTATGCTAATTAGAGTGTAACAATTGCCTTCCAGTAAAAATTCACCCAATTTCTTTGACTCTGTGAGTCCTTAACTGAGCAAGTCTCTGTGGCTAACAGGAGAGCTGTGAGGAACCATGCCAGGTACCATGTGTCACACGTGGGCCAAAAATTCTCACTCTGAAATTTCTGGTGCAAAGAGAAGCACTGTCTTTCCTTCTTCCCTCACAGGGGCTTGAAAATACACCATCATAGAGGACTTTAGGCATATATTGTAATTTGTGTTCTGAGTGCTTGCTGAATAAAACTCGATCTTCAACTCAGCATACCAATGATTTGTGAGTATTAAAACCAGAATCAATTTTAAAGAGAAACATAGTGAGATATTTTTAAATTGTATAACTGGTTGGTATTTCCCTGTAAACCTCTGGGCGTTTTGCAAAAACACTTCTAAAAACCATTTTATTTACATGAAAAAAATCTTTCTTATTTGTATAAAGAAGTCATCTTTCTTGATAAGAACATTTTTGTGGGGGAAAAAAATCTACCAAAGCGATTATCATCTCAGGAAATGTTACTTTGTGAAATGATCTTTCTGCTTTAGAATTCTACACTTGAAAACTCTAAATAAAACCTGCACTTGTGATGGTCTTGACCAGAGCTAGGTGATTAAACCAAACAAGGTCCTCAATCATTTTGCTCTGTTCAATTTAATTTTGGCTATGTCTGCACATCACTTAGCTCCATTTACTTTGCAATGTTCTTGCTTGATGCTTGGGAAAATGAACAGTTGTGCCTGTGGCCAAGATTCTGTATTTAATCAAGAAACAAGATCATGGAATCGCAGAAAGGTTGAGGTTGGAAGGAACCTCTAGGGGTCATCTTGTCCAAGGCTCCTGGTCAGCTAGGACCACCTAGAGCAGTTGTCCAGAACTGTGTCCAGACGGCTTTTGAATATTGCTAAGGGTGGAGACATCATCCTTGGGCAACCTGTGCCAGTGCTCAGCCATCCTCACAGCCAAAAAGTGTTTCCTGGTGTTCAGAAGGAATCTCCAGTGTTTCAGTTTGTGCCCATTGCCTGCAGCCCTGTCCCTGGGCACCACTGAACAGAGCCTGGCTCCATCCTCCTTGCACCCTCCCTTCAGGTATTTACATACATTGATAAGATCCTCCTGACCCTTCTCTGCCCCAGGCTGAACGGTCCCAGCTCTCTCAGCCTCTCCTCAGGACAGATGATCCAGACTCTTCATTGTCTCCATGGTCTTTTGCTGGACTCTCTCCAGTATGTCCATGTCTCCCTTGTATTGGAGAGCCCAGAACTGAACAAACTACTCCAGGTGTGGTCTCAAGAAAGCAGAGTGGAGGGGAAATATCACTTCCCTCAAACTTCTAGTAATAGTCTAAAGCAGGCCAGGATACCATTTGCTTTCTTTGCTGCCGGGGCACTGTGCTGGCTTGTGTTCAACTTGGTGTCCACCTAAGTCCGCTTCTGACAAGCTGCTTTCCAGCTGGGTGGCCTCCAGCACGTGTTGGTGCCTGGGGTTGTTATTCCCCTGGCACAGGACTTTGTGAGCTGGAGAAATGGGCCAGCAAGAGCCTCGTGAAACTCAATATGGAGAAGTGCAGAGATCTGGATGGAAGTGTAATCCATCAGTGTATTAGATACTCCTCCCAGTTTGGTGTCATCCAGTTTATGATGGCATAAAAGCCATCTCAGATAGAAGTGGGTGACTTAAACATCATTCACTGAGTCCAGGAACCACAGCAATCAACCAGCTCAGGTCTAACAGTACAAGCTTTGGACTGACAGCCTGACCTGAATCTGTGTGGGCAGCTGGTGTGGGCTGCCCTTCAGCATCCTGCTGCCTCCTGCCCACAGGTGCAATAGGGGCAATTCCTGACTGACAGGCTGAAATACATGCGTGTGTTGATGCAATGCACTTGTTCCATGTTTGCTTAAAGTGCCTGAGCGAATCACAGATGGCTGGGTTTGCTGCTGCCTCTGCACCCAGGCTCTGCGGGCATTTCACTGCTGCATTCCTCGCTGAGACCTCACAGGCAACGATCCAAAGGCATCACTGTGGTGTCTGTAAGACTAATTATCCAGAACTTCAGACAGTGGAAATGGTAACCCAACTACACAAGTTGCAACAGAGGATTCCTGGTTTTGCAGACATTTGGAAATATTCCTAAGCACAGATGACTCCTCACCACGATGCACTGATTCCTCTCTCAGCCAAGCCTGCAAGATGATCCATGACGGTGCTATTACTTTTTAACCTCCATACAGATTCTACACTTCAGGTTTCATTTGTTTGATCCAGTCTTTAGACTTCTGGTTTCTTCCTTCCCAGCCCCACCACAGGCGCATACGCAGCTCGCAGGTGCAGCTTTCCACCGCTTGACTTGTCGGGGTCGGTTTTGCTGGCTGCAGCTGGCTGCCTGATTAAACAGGCAGGAATTCCCATCTCAGTGCCCACAATGCATCTAGCAGCTGTCTCGCTCTCACAGACTGCTCTGATTTTGAGGAAAATGGTTTTAAGTAGCTGCTTCCCCCTCACACCCACCCTTTGACTTCACTGCAATATAATCAGGTCATGATAAACCAAGGCACGGGTCTGTTTGACTCTGCCTTCAAGAGCAAATATTTGGCAAGAAAAAAAGCTATGGGAACTTTCAAGATGTTCCAGGCTTGGAAAATCTGGCCATTTCATTCACATGCCTCAAATGTAAAATTAACAGCAAAATTTAAGGAGCAACTTTAAAAATCTCATTGCAGCAAAATGTCTTCTGAAAAGATGGGTCCGGTGTGTGATTTAGGTGTGAAAGAGCTGAGCCAAGAAGTTGTAGGGTTGTTTGAGGCTTGAGAAGGAGTCAGTTAAAGCTCCTGGTTCCCAGAGGCAGGTGAAAATGCCAGAATTGCAGATTCCACATTTAAAATATGTGTCTGAGCCCTTGGGCTTGTAACAGAGAGTCTGAAGTTTGCCCTGGGAGTAGTCAGTAACACACTGATGAGTGCCTATGGCCCTGCACAGCTTCCAGCAGGGAGGAGACAGTGAAGGCCCTTTAGCAGGGAGGGAACAGATCCTTCATCAGCCCACAGCACTGGGACAGTGTACCACACTGCACCCCTCTTCTGCTCTGCAACCCCGACAGCAGATGCAGAGGATCACCCCATCAGCATCCCACACAATTCAGATGCCTCTGCAGGGCAGAGGAGCAGCAGAGGGGATACCTGGGGGGACCAATCCAACATATTCCCTGTGCCCAAAGGCACCTTATCCTGCTGCTCTGATGCTCTGGAGCTGATGCTGCACAGAGAGGGCAGACAACAGGCAATAACCATTAAGAAAGCAGATTTTAGCAAATAGAAAGAAGCCAAATTTGGCCTGAAAGCTGCTCAGTGCCATCCTCCAGGATATGATTTAATTTGGGATAGCTACCAATTTCATAGTTGCATTTTGAGATCCATGGCAGGTGCCCAACTGGCAGAAATCTCTCAGTGGCAAGACTGAGGGGAAGCATTGTCGGTGTTTCTGACACGGACCCGGATCTCTGCCCCAGCATTTACAATGCTGTTAACTTCCAGGGAGCTCTTGGCTCGGCTCAGCTCAGCCCCCTCCAGTGCTCCCTTCAGGAGACAGCTTCACCTCTCCACACTGGCTGTGAGCACAGAAAGGGAGGTCAGATCCCAGCCTGTGTCCTTCCGGCAGAACCCTCCTTTATGGCTCACTTGCCAGCAACAGTAGTTAGTGTTTCACAACTTCCTGCTCTGCCACTGCCTCTGTTGTGGGAGGACAAAAGGCTTTCTCTTGGCATGACATGCTGGGAGACAGAAGGCACCTCCTCTTCCAGAGTCTATGGAATAGTGGTCTCAGCAGTAGGGAAAAAATAGCTTTTCGGGCTGCTGAGTTTGCTGGCATCAGCAAATGTCGATTCACAAACAGAGACAGCTCCAGAGTGCTGTGGGCTGATGGCAGCTATTTCTGCACCAGTTCAGTGGATGACGGAGTCCCACCTGGTACACAAAACGTTCCCACTTCTGTCTTTTGTCCGGAGTTAATATTTTCCTTCCTAATTTTAAAATTTTAAAACTGCTGCTTAAACATGGATGTGATTTGAGTGCCTTTCCCACTAAGTAATTTTGCATAGGAACCCACACCAAGCCATGGGCTGATGGGAATTGTCTGGGCTCTGCTGAGTTCATTTGACTCCTGGCAACTGCAAGTCTATCCTTAGGTGCACATCTATCTCTGTGGTCACTCCACAGGCAAATAAGTCATAACTGAGCAGACAAAAGGTCCTGAACAGCACCTAAGTATATATCTATATTTTGTATGTGTATATAAATATATTCTTGAGCACAGGAAAAACTCTGGTACTTTGCAAACTTTAGGCAACACAATTAAATCCATTTCTTGAAATGCTTTGGCAATGAAATTCAAATTGTTGTATTTTGTACATAGTTTTATACCTCGCTGCAAAAAGATATGGTGGTTTTGGATAGGAAATGCAGACTATCTTATTCAGATGTACCTGGAGGGAAATGGAGGTAGACAGGAAGGTTTAGGCAAGGTGTTTTTGGCCACATCCCCAGAGTTATTACTCTGCTCTTTTATGAAGTGATAGAAAATTTTAAAGAGGTGGAAGGGACTTAACTTCTGTGACAGAGCACATCCGAAAGGCAAGTAACATTAACAGTAAAGCAGGCCCTTGGTTCATTACTCATGGAGACGGAGCAATTCCTTTTCCACTTCTTTTTTAAAGCAGATGTGCCCAAATAACTTACAAATAGATATATAGATATATATAGATACATAGATATATAGATATATAGATATATAGATACACAGGTTATATACATAGATAAAGATATAGATATATAGTTACCCACCCATGTGTCTACCTCTGTGACAGGAGATACTTAAAATTCACTCCAAACCCTAACAAGACAGGCTCTATTCAGTGATCTCAGTACATTTCAAACCCTCTTGGCTGAGACACCAAGTGTGGGCAGATGTGACATGGGACCTCCAGGAGATGCACATCCTTCCAGCCCAGCTTGGGCCTCCCCAATGGCACTAGAGATGTCTGCTCGGTCAAGAGATTGAAGTCCAGGTTTTCCAGACAAGGCTGCCAAGGTTCAGGTGTGAATTGTTAGGCATTTATATATTTGTAGCATACTAGAAGTCTGCTTTTTACTGATTTTTCTATTTCATTTAACCAACTACAGAGTCCTTTTTCCATTGGTATTTGATTATGAAATAACAAGCCATTTCAAGGGCTGCCAATGCATTAACCAGTTTCTTTCCTAAGTACTGCATCTTGTTTTGTTCTGCTCCTCCACCTAGTAGAAAGTAGGTCTCCCTTTTTCCAGCATGGGTCAAGTTACCAGAGGAAAGTTTCTTCCTGCTGTTAAGGGATCTGCTGCTAGTCTCAGACTTTGGGGCCAGCTGAGATCCTGCCCATCAGGGCTTAAGCTCTTTGCTCAGGACTCATGTCACAACCTGTCCTGCTGCCTCCCACACCTTTCACAGTATGAGGGTGCCTGGGCAGAGCAGCCCGGGATGAGAGATGGCACATTTCCTTCTGGTGGAGTTGGAAGGGATTCTGCTCATTCCCACAGGAATTTCTGGCTCATTCCCACAGGAATTTCTGAGGTAGAAACATTATAGACAAGCCTTCTGCTTTCCTTTTATGATTTGTACCATTATCTTCTGCTGATCTTCCTGCACCTACATTTTCTGTACTTAAAGTTAAGCTCACAGGCCCTACGTGTCAAATAATCCCTTTAAACAAGCAGAATGTCCTGGAGCAGTGGGGTTTTCTGGTTGTGTTGCCATCCATTGTACAAAACCCTGATCGGAAGGGATTTGAAGATCACCAAAACAACAAGAGTTAAGAGCTCAACTGAAAACCTCTGAAAAGTTCAGTTTAATAGAGTAAAATGAGGTGGCAAAGCCCTTGAATATCTATAGATTTTGGCAAAGTATAATACAATGTGGGAAGAGATGTATTTAGAGAAGATCTAAAAAGCTTGAGTTTTCATTTATAATAGCTTTAAGTGCATTCGGCTGCATATTTGTGGCAAACTGCTTCAAAGACAACAAGCAAAGGAAAACACAGGCTTGTTCAAGAATCATTCCCAAACAGCAATAATAGGGAATAATCTTCACAAGGGAACAAGTATGTACATTGATGCCACACTGACTCTGCCATCCATTATAAGATTACAGGTGAAACACTCATTTTGTCCTTTGTGCACTGCAATCAGATTTTTGAAAAAAAAGACATTTTTCCCCAGGATTCTGCTTTATTCTGTAATGTGCGACGGACAGGGTTATCCACAGGGACCCTGCCTCCTTCCTTCACTGCTAAGATAAAAGGCAAAAACCTTCCAAGAAAGCCAAGATGGATTTGTGGCCAAGGAGCTGCCTGTGGAAGCTGCAGCCAGTGCCAAATACATCCATATGAGATGATAAGATGATGTGATTGCTGGCTGCACTGCTCAGTGTCGGCAGCGAGTGCTCTGATGGCGACTTCTGCTGGTCTGTGCTGTCCTTGCCCTGCCATGGCACTCCCAGGCTGCTGCTGGCACTGCGGGCAGAGCCCCTTCCTAATCCTGACAGCACCAGGACATGCTTTAAATGAACTCACCTGCAACAAAAGCTAAAGCCTTGATTTTTGCTAAACTTCAGTTTGCTGGTAGAACTGCACGGGGAAGCAGTGACACAGCATGTTTTATCAGGAGATTTTGTTTATGAGCAACCATCAGCAGACTGGGAATGCACCACTGGAAATCCCCCTCCAGCTCCCAGCCTAAATCTTTGTAGAGCTGGTGTAACATGGCCAGAGAGATTTAAAGCTGCCTCACATCAATAAATTCTGTGCTTGTAAATGGCAAATTCTACCTGTGTCACGCACACTTAAAATCAATGGTGAACTTAATCTCCACTGCAGCTGGGTATTGATTTACCTACATTGACTTAAATTCCAATGTAGTAAATCGAGAGCTCCCTAGAACTGACATAAAAATGCAGGTTAAAGGCTCTTGTTCTAAGAAAAATAATTTTAGCAGGATTAATTATTTTTGCCTGGGTTTCCCTCTGGGTATGGTTGGACAATCACAAGCAAGCAGGTTAGTTCCTTAAGGCATGTAAGAGTCAACAGCAACACTGAAAGGAAGAAACCTCCAGGACAGGCTGGAAAAGCAGAAGGTAGCACATGCCATTGTGTCCTGTAAAGCCCAGCCGTCCCTGTTTTCATATGGCCACGTGCATGTGGGCATGTGAATTCTGTCACTTTCCTGCCAGACTAAAATTAAGTAACTGAAGCCACCTGCATCAGCAGTCTGAGGTTAAATTAAACCATTGGGGGACCTGGAGAGGACTGGATTCTGTGCCAGCTTGTAGTGGAAAATTTTTAGAGTGTCTGAGGCAAGGAATATTAATAAGAAAATCAGAAGAGTGGATGCATGCAAATGGCAATGATGCATAGTAAGAGGCAGATTGTTTCCTAGCAACACAGGCTTTAGGCTGGTTAGTTTTGGTTAGCATTTTCTGACTAATAGCTGCAATTTGTATCTGTATTGCTGCTCACTTGCCTACCTGTGCTGAGAGAAAAAGCAACAGCGAACACAGGGTAGGATCTCTATGTGCCAGGCTGTGCTTGCAGGTGAGAACTCTGCATGTGGGGGACCTGCCAGCAGTCCAAAAACTGATGATTTGAAAGTGTCTCTTCAGATGCCCATTTCTGCCATGTGTGAACTAGCTCTGACCTGGACCTTGTGCTTCAGGCAGCTGAGCCAGGGCACATGAGTTTCACCCCCAATGCATTTTGGCACTTCCCTCCTCCCCTATCTCTATTCCATAATACCGTGTGCTCCAGGAATACCCCATGGCTATTTCTGCTCTCAGTATCATCAGTGAGAGAACCTTGACTTCACTGGTAACAGGGCAGAGCCCTTTTATTTATTTATGGATTCTGTCTGTGGCTTTATTTACACCATATCCTCAGAGAATAGTGTAGAAAAACAGCTCCTCTGTGTGTGTGTGTGTTGATGTGTGTGTTATGTACAGGTCTTGGCATACTGGGACCTCTGCTCACCTATTGCAGGGTAAATAATTAATGATTGTATGTCTGTTAGAAATCTTTTCTGAAGGTGTTTGACAAATGCCTTTCACTGCGAGCAACTCCTAATAAAAACCCCAACCATCCCCTTAAGACAGTGTTTGTGACCAATATGGGCTTGATACCAGTGTCAGCTGAAGGTGTGAATCTGGGCTTTCCACACGGACACTTTGGAACAAGCTCTGCTTTCTCCATACAGACCCTGCTGACTTCTCCCCAGCCTGTCAGTACTTCCAGGGCTCAGCCTCCCTCATTCTCCTGGAGAGCTCCATGTATTTTAAGTCCAGTTTCCTTTCTGCAAGAGGAAAGAATGTGAGAGATGTTTTAGAGATCATGTGAGTTTTCACGTTGTCCTTAATTCCTCTGTGCTGCAGAGAGGAAAAAATTCACCCAGTTTATACAAATGCTGTGGAGCAATTGCTGTAACAGAGGCAGCAGAGTCAGGGAGGCCAGTTGTTGTATCACAAATGAAATGGGCTTGCAGTCCTCTGTCCTCCACTGATCCATCTGCAGCTCCAAGTGTTTAAAGGACCAGGGCTTTACCAGTCCATGACATCCCTAGAGGGGATGGCACCAGCTCCTCTGTCTCATTTCTTTCCTCAAAAGGAAGGCTTTAGAATAAATCTCAGCCACCAGAAAAATCACACAGGAGAATGAGTCTGAAAGTGCCCGGCCATGAAAAAAGCTCATGCCAACCCCTGCACTTTACTAGGAAAAATGTAGCAGATCCAAAAGTCATTAAAATACTGGAAATGAGGTTTCATTCAGTCCATGGGACTGGATATTTATGTTCTATGTCCAGTTTTTGTCTGCCATGAAAAGCTGTCGGGTTAAAAGGAATGCAGGTTTTTGATGTACAAAGAAAACAAGAAGAGGGAGAAGAGGCTTCACTTATTTGGGTTATTTAAAACTCAGCAGTCTTTGTTAACAGCTGCTCAACTTGAACAAGCAACCTCTCTCTGAAGGAGTCAGCATTGCTCCTCCTTCACTGCAGAGCTGGGAAAGTGCCCATCCACATCCATGAGTCATCCAGACAGGCCTCCAACAAAGGCTGCTCTGGCTAGCAGGAAAGTGTAAGCCCCAAACTCTTCACTTTTCCTGGCCCAAGCTGTAAGTAGATGAGAAAGGGGAGAGAGGGACTACAGAACTCTTTATTTCCCTGTCTGCCTGGGCTTAGAAAGGCTGAAGAACAGAAACAGTCAGCAGGAAGGTACCCAAATGTAACAGCAAGAGCCCAAAACCCAGAAATTTGCTTTAAAACCTTAACCTACCTTATCTGAGCTCACCAGCATGAATATCTGCCACATTATACTTTTCACAGATCTTTGGTAGGGGATGCTGCAAAGCTGGGAAGGCTTGCACACTCCTAGAAACCCATGGAAGTAAAAGGCACAATTATGCCAGGGATGTTGACTGCCACAAGCCACTGGCTAAAATTACAGGACTCCCTCTTCCATGGGGTAAAACACGTGGCAAAGGAAAGGGCAGAGCAGTGCCAGACCTACTTGTAATGGATGTTGTAAATGTGCAAATAGTGGATTTTCAAGGAGCTATTGAATGATGTTGTTTCTATTTAGCAATGTTTTGTTTAGCTTTGCACCTATAATAAATCCTGAAGGTAAGCCTTGGATTGTGTCAGTCTGTCACATGAGCAAAAATAATGAATGTACAATTAAATGAATTAATGTGATACAGGCAAGGAAACTCTCCTTTTCATGGTAGAATGCATCCCATGAAAGCAGCAGGGGTTTCCTACTAGCTTTTACAGTGCAGAGAAGGCAAAGAGACCACCTGTGATTCTAAATCAAGAATGAGACTCTTTTCAGCTCTACCCATCTACTCTGTCCCACCAGGACCTATGGTAGATAAGCACTCTTCAGCACAGGGGCAGGAGGCTGATCCACAGAAACCTCTGCTTATCTCCTGGCCAGACTGATTCACTGTTTCTCTGCAACCCAGGAAATTCCTCTTGGTTTGACTGTAATTTCTTCAAGTAGATTTTGTCTTTTTGCTCTGTGGTTGAACATCACTCAGAGGAATAACCTCTGGGCATGAGAACAGGCCAGGAAAATCCCCAAAAAGTAACTTGGGAAAATCCAGAGCTGAAAATTCAGCATACACCTTTCTTCAAAGGGTAGACCCATGCAATTGATTGGTGCCACAGATGTCTCTGCTGAAGCTGGCCTAAAACTCCTTCTCTGTGGAGCGGGATTCGTCCCTTGTGAGGTGCCAGAAAGCAGCGCCTCCTGCAGCAGCTCTTCTGTGAAGGCTTCGGGGATTCCCCCGCTGCTACCAAAGAAGTGAGGAGTCCCTGCAGCACGACTCATTAACATCAGAGCACGGAGAGACTTCACACCAACCTGCCCGACTGCACAGCATCAGGAGGGGGCATCAGTCGATGTTATGTGTCCCGACTGCCTCTGCCCTGAATGAGAAGGATTTGGTCTCCATAAAAACGTGTAGTTTTCCACAGAAGTGACAGCTGTTATTTCAGAGGCAGCTCTCTGGGTCCAGGTCATTAAACCCAGAGCATCACAAAGTAAAATCATTGGGTGTCTGAAATTCCTCGGAAGCCCTGAAGCTGTCACTAAGGAAGAGGAGTGCAGCTGTTTGTTCATCAGCACAGCAGCTCCCTCCTCTGCACCCTTGGCCTTTCCCAGCTTCCTCTGTAAAGGTGGAAGGAAATTTCAGTGTTATCTATTCAGTCATCAGCTGATGAGCTGCCAACAGCTCTGTTAATTTTCCCCTGCTGTAATAGGCAGTTTAGGGCCCCAGCCAATGACCAGGGAAGCTGCTGGAAAGAGTCCCACTGATTTCAATGGCTGTCCAAAAACACACAGCCATATATGCTGAAAATTAAGCACAGATCCTCCAAATTTGCTTCTCACAGGCCACAAGACTGTCCTCTGTTATTCATAATTATCATTATTATTGTCATTACTGGATTTGAATTAATGCCCGTGAGTGCAGATGGACAGAGATTTTTACTGAGCACAAATTCTGTCATTTAACTAGGATTTTACCCGAACTTAAAACAAAGAATGGTTCCAGATGCCATTCTTTCCCCTTGCATCCCCACAGCTGCTGGCCAGCTATGATGTCCACAGCAAAAGCTGAATTTCACTAAATGAATTGTAAAATCCGTCAAAAAATTCTTTACATACAACAAGAAAATAAAAACCTTAAGCTGAACAGCAGAGACTGCCAAAGGAATATTAACAAGTTAGCTAAAGACAGGGATCATTAACACTTAAAAAAATATGACTGCTCTGTAGTTTAAAGAACTGTAATTTCATCTTTGAGCTTTATAGATAACAGTGGGATTGTGGGAAAGAAAGTAGTTCTGTCAGCTCTGCATGAATCCTATTAACACTTTTTTTTTTTAATAAAAGGAGCTCAAAATCTATCACCACTTTGATCTCAGTTCAATAACGCTAATCTTAGTGTTGGTTTTAACATGGACATTTAATTGAGTTTAATCACCTTCTGCAAAAATCAATTTAGTTGACATGATACTGACCAGGACTGGTCAGCAAAGATAAGAGCTGTGTTCTACCTACTCCATCCTATTACACTCACCTCTAAGCAGGCAACTAATTAATGTGGTTATCCTCAGAACACCCTTGGGAGGAAGGGAAAATGCTGTTCCTATTTGTTTGTTGGTTTGAGGTTTTTTCCAAATGAAGAACTCAGGGAACAGCAAAATTAAATGGCTTCCACAAGATCACACAGTAAATCTCTGACAGTGCACAGAATAAACTTGTTTCTAGCTGGCACCCTCATACCAAAATCCATTCTTTGCCTAAAATTAAGACATTTTTCACTATCTAATCTGATGCTGGTCATAACCTGTTGTGGTAGTCATCTCTTCTTAAACTGCTGGTTTAAACACCCCTCAGTTTTCATGGACTCATGGAACTGTTCAGGTTGGAAAAGGCCTCTAAGAACATCAAGTCCAACCTTTACCCCAGCAGCAGCGTTCACTATGACCCCAAGTGCCACATCCACACACCTTTGAGAACTTCCAGGGATGATGATTCCAATGCCTGACCTCCCTTTCAGCAAAGAATTTGTTCCTAATATCCAATTCTAATCTAAACCTTCCCTGACACAACGTGAGGCCATTTCCTCTCATCCTTTTGTGGTGACCTTGCCCTGCAGAGTATGAACTTCATGGCAGCACTTAAGGAACACAAGGTTTTCCACTCAGAGGGCAAAAGTGAATTTCAGGCATATTTTACCATGAAGTTTGCTTGGAAAGCTCTGAGCTTGCCTCATGGTATGCTCTGTAATTCATGTCACAACTTAGATCTGCATTATTGACCACAACATTTTGCATTTACGGAGCATCCTCCAGCCAAGGATCTCAGCACACTCCCTATCTATTATTAAAACCTTTCAACTTTCCTGAAGAGTGAACTTCACATCATTTAAGAGATGGAAAAACTGGAACACAGAGAGGAAAGAAGGACAAAAATGTGTGGACGTGGACTTTTACTGCGGGAAAAAGAAAAGTGGTGTATATATTTGAAAATTCTCAGGCTTGACAAGAGTAATAAAGTTGTTTAGCCAACTTTGATCATCACACATGTGCCTGAAGATGATACTGCCTGACACAGTGAACAGCAATTCCCCAAACAGCAATGAGAATATTACATATTTTTTGTTTTATTGACACCAATTGTACATGCAATTATCCATGGCATGTGCTTACATTTAGACTATGGTAATTCATACAAATTTGATTTTCCTAATAGCTAAATTTCAACAAAGCCTTGTAAAAGGTTACTTGTGCCAGTTCTCTGTTCTAGCCTTGCAGTGTGTTTGCTGTGTTTAATTGGCCTTCAGTGTCTCCTTGCTCCTGTCAACAATAATTCACAACTGGCTGAGTGGCAGCAGAGATGAAATGTACTGGAGTGACCTGAACCAGGACAACATTGTTTTCAGTGGAGTCATGGCAGATTCCCTTGGGATGCTTCAGTGTGGGTGAGTAGCTTATTCAAGGAGCACTGATCAATGCCCCAGATAGAGGCTGGCAGTTTGGTGGCTTCAGGTTGTAAGAAAATAAATGTTTTCCTACTTTGTGACTCAAGTTTGTGATCTGGAGTGTTAAAAAGGGGGGTTTATTTTGAAAGCACTCTAAGGTTTTTTAAGAAAAGAAAGAAAATTACCATTCTTCATTTACAATCAAAATCAGAGATGTTTAATATACTTTAATATACTTTATGTCCTCTAAAATATAAAAAAATCTTTGGATACTCTCTAATAAGCACTCTGGTGTGGGTAAAAGAAAATTAATCTGGCTTCAACTTTGCTGCCAACCTACGGAGCCGCCAAACAGACTGAATGCTGCAGGTGAGTTGTAGCACTGCGATTTCATGCGGCAGTTCTGCCACCTACAGGCACTGACAGCAGGTCTACAAGGGGTTTGCCTGCCAAACTTCATATGTATTTCTTTTTTTTGGTCTGCTGAGGGAAGACTCCACAGCAGTCATCGCGGACCTTCGACCCATAAAAATATTGTGTTCCACTTATTATATATTAAGGCAAGTATTTAACTAATCTGACCCACTATCTGAGCTTGTTTCTTCCCTATCATTTATATACTGTGGTTATGAAGCAAGGATACTGAAATCAGTTTTATCAAGTGGCTTTTGTAATGGGTGGCAAAGCCAGAAATAGCTACAGCCTCCCCCAAAACCCAGCAGCTTTGGAGGTGATATATAGACAGATCCTCCAACACCATGTGCACCCAAAATAAGCACTCTGAATAATGATGGTGTAATTACTTTGAGGGGGTTAGACAATGAGCTTGAAAAGCCTCTTTTTATGCAAAGTGAGGGAGATGAAAGTTTTCCAACAGAGATGAGAGTACCTCCAGTAAGACTGTGCAGTCTTGCACCTCTGTCTTGGAGGAGGTGTTTGCAAAGCTGGGGTGAAATGCCACACAGAGGATTCCTGTTCAGGTCCCCCAGAGCCAGTCTCTCACAAAGCTCTCCTGAGAATCCTGGCTCTGTTCACATCCCCAGGCCAGAGATGATCTCAGGCTACTGTCTTGCAGCTGCCATCTTGTCTCCTTGGAGCTTTATTTTCTGAGAATTAAGTCAGAACACATGCAAAATAATTAAAATAAGTTCTCTCATGCCTCTTACCTCACCCCAAGGGACATTTTAGAGGACATTTAAAACTGCAAAACAGTCTTTGTTCAATAGAGACACTTGGATCCACTTTAGAAGGCTTTCAGTACTCAAAGGGGGACTGACTGTGAGAAAGATGGGGACAGAGTTTTTAGCAAGGCCTGATGCAACAGGTGATGGGTTTATATAAAAAGAGGGTTGATTTGTATTAAATATAAGGATTAGATATGAGGATATAAGGCTGCTCTGGTTTTTGCATGGCTGAGAGATGTGCCACAGCCGGAGGAGAGGGGACAGCTCTGACGCTGAAAGGTTTGTGCTACTGCTTTTTCAGCTGGGAACTAATACTAAGGGGTTTCCATCAGAGTACCTGTCTAATTCTGAGCTGAGTTTGATGCATGGTGGGTGTTTGTTGGATGTAGGTGCCTGGAGATGTGCAGGACTCCAGTCAGACTGGGGCTGGATGTTTCTCCTCTTCCCGGATCAGAGAAATAGCTCTCACAGGGTTGTACAAGATCACATTCCCTTGCATCCTGAATCCAGGCTGCTGCTTCCACTTTTTATTTAGAGGTGGGTTGTTGCCCCATCTATCAGCTCACTCAAGCTCAGTGCAGCCTCTGAACTTCCCTTTAGATGAGAACAACTCCCAAAAAGATAGGAAGGACACAGACAGACAAAGGCTTTTCACTCCTCAGCAAACATCACTTGCCACCACAAACCTCTGCCAAGGCATTTCTTGCCTGCTGCCACTCAGGTTTGCTTACACCTGGCAGGAACATTAACTGCTTTAGTTAAGACAAGCAGAACGACTGTGTGTCCACAGGGACATGTCCATGGCATAACAACAACTGGAAAATAACTGTGGATGTGCTTAGCTGCGTAGGAGTTGTTACCAATATGGCCACAAGCACTTTTTAATGCACAGATTACACATTCTGGCTTGGGCTCTAAATACTAGTATACTGACATAAATGGTGTAACTGGTATTAGGATTTGGAGGAAAGCACAGGAAAAATATTCGTGGTTTCTGTATTGGGGCTTCTGTTCTCCTTTACCCTCCCGTCTTCAGTGTCTCTTCCCAGACTCTCTTCTCTTTTCCTTTGCCAAAAGCATCACTTGGAAACCCTCCCCCCCTTCTTCTACAGTACCTTTTTCCAGTCCGCACAGCCCTCTCCTGCCCACTTCTACCCTTCTTCTCTTTTCATTCCTCCATTTACAGGAGAAGACAGAAAGGAGCTACTACAGTTTGGACATACTCCAAAGGTATTGTTTGCAGTTGTATAAGCTTTGCCTTTGTCATGCTGCCATCATCTCCAGAGCATGGACTGCTGGCATCTGACCTCCCGCCTTTGGTCACCTTCAGCAAGCTCAGTTACCCAAAGGAAGATCATCCCATGACTTAAGAACTGTGGGATCTGTTCTGGGACAGAAAATTGCTTTGTGACTCCGAGTAACACCTTTCACCTCGATGTGATCTTGGACCATTGCTTTAATCTTCAACATATCATATGTAAAGCAGGATAAGGACAACATTTGCTTCAGAACAGTACAGTGAGATGGCCCAGAGGGGCATTTAGACTCCCTGCGAAAATGAGATGCAAATGAGGACCCAAACCTACACAAGTTCTGTCACCTGCACAGTGTGAGGCTGCAAATGCCTGTGCTGTGGTAACTTTGCAGGTCCTTTTATGGGGCCACATGAAATCTGAGGAGCCTTTGGCACAACAGCTCTGGCCAGGATGAAGTTCTGTGTGAATGATGCTGATTTCCCCAGGAATGATTAGAGATTATTTTTTTCCCCTCCCTGTCCTGTGGCATTGAGGATGGATTTCTCCAACAGCAGTGCAGCGTTATGAGACACTGAGCTTTGCTTCCAGACATTGGTCATGCCTTGTTAGATGATGCAAAACCAGCACCTCAGCTCAACCTGCACACTAAATATAGAGATATTTCTGTAATACGGGAAGGTTGGACATTGGGAGGAATTTCTTCACATAAAGGATGAATAGACTTTGGAACAGGCTGCCCAGGGAAGTGGTAGAGTCATCGTCCCTGAAAATGTTTAAGGGAAGCCTGGATGTGGCACTCAATGCCATGGTATGGCTGACACGGTGTTGTTCAGTCTTAGGTTGGACTCGATGATCTCGGAGGTCTTTTCGAACCTAATGGAAAAGGTTCTGTGATTCACAACGTCTCCCTCCAAGTGCTTCATTGCCAGCAATTAAACCGCGAGAGGCGCCACGGACATAGACCACACACACAGCTGCTGCTTTCTCCAATTTAATTTCTCTGATTCCTGCCCTTTACCTCCCCTTTTCTCGCCGCCCGGGTGTCCCGGGTCAAACAAGCCCTCACGGACCCGCCCCCCCCACCTCCCCTCAGCGCCGCTTCCCGCCAAAACCCCCGCGCCTCGCGAGCGCAGTCTGCCCCCGTTGCTATGCGCGATGACGCGCCTCGCCCCGCTTTTTCCCATTGGCTGCTCAGCCGGCGGGGGCGCGGCGCGGCGCGGGATTGGCTGGGCGCGGGCGCGCGCGGGGCATGTCGGGCGGGAGGGGCGATGGCGGCCATCGGGGTGCACCTGGGCGCCACCTGTGCCTGCGCCGCCGTGTACAAGGTGAGGGCTCGGCCCGCTCGGGGGGCCCGGCTCGGGGCTCGCCCGCCGCCGCTCGGGGCTCGCCGCCGCTCGGGGGGCCCGGCCCGGGGCTCGCCCGCCGCCGCTCGGGGCTCGCCGCCGCTCGGGGGGCCCGGCCCGGGGCTCGCCCGCCGCCGCTCGGGGCTCGCCGCGGCTCGGCGGTGAAGCCCCCAGGGGCGGCTTACGGCTGTGCCTCTCTCTCTTTCCCCTCAGGATGGCCGCGCCGACGTGGTCGCCAACGACGCCGGGGACAGGGTGACTCCCGCGGTCGTGGCGTTCTCGGAGAACGAGGAGGTGAGGCTGCCCCTCCTCCGCGGGGTGCTGTGGGGAGGAGGAAGGGAGGGGGCTCTGCTGCTCAGTTTTTCCTTTTTTTTTCCCCTTTATTTTTCATTCAGGTTGTTGGCTTAGCGGCGAAGCAAAGTAGGATAAGAAATATTGCAAACACTGTAGTGAAAGTAAAGCAGATCCTTGGGCGAAGGTAAGAGAACGGGCGTGAAAGGGGCGGTGAGGAATTTTTCTCATTGAAGCTGGTTTCATGCCTCAGCACTAATACTGAAGGCATCTCTTATTAAAAATCATTCTGTTGTCGTGGAGTCACAGAATGTTTTTGTTTGAAATTGGATTTTAATGATCACCTTGTTCCAACCGCCCTGCCATGGGCAGGGACACCTTCCCCTAGACCAGGCTGATAGTATGAACTTCTTAGCCTATATTTCATTCCAGCAGCAAAGAGATGCTTCTGGAAATAGAAAAGTAGAGAAGAAACACTGTATTTTATGTCTGAATTTGTCTCTGAAAATGAAATTGTGAAATACAGTAAGAAGTTGCATGTATGCTTTTCGTGTATACTTAAGTTTCTTAACTACAATGTTTTGTTACCTGATTGCTTTCCTGTGTGTAAAATCCACTGTGGTTTTGTTTGCATGAAACTTTGTGTTGCTTTTATTGCGGTAGTGAAACTGTTGATTGGTGCCTGTTGTGATTCCTCTGGTGTGGTTCTGTTCCTGCTGTGATGCCTCTTAGTGGAGCTGTGATAATTTACACTGGCAATTACAGTGACACTAGAACTACACCTCTTGGGTTGGATTTAACATCAGAGATGGGACAAAACTTTTTAGTGATGACCCAGCTCTGTGTTACAGACAGGAGCTGACAAGATGTTGTCCATTCTGGTGTATTTCTCAGCACTTTTCAGATGCTGGACTTCACTGAAATCTTTTATAATGGTTGTGGGGGACAGCAGGTTGAAACAATGTGTTGGGTTTTTGTTTTCCCTAAGTAGTAGGTATTTTTTCAATCATAAGTTTTGGGGAAAGGAGAATGAAAGATGCCAGCAGGCAGAACTGTTGGGGTTTTTTTACTCTATAAATGTGTCTGTAGAGTGAAAACGTGATTTTTTTGGTTCAAGTATAGCTCGATATGTCGGAGATGTTAGAAGAAATATCAGCAGGATGAATTTGTGCAATTAACCTTGAACGTGTGATTTATTTTAATATTTTGAATTTTTCTGGGCAGCGCTGGTGACCCTCAGGCAAAGAAATATATTGCAGAAAGCAAATGCTCTGTGAGTATGATGATTTGTATAATTTTATGCTTTTCTTGTCATTGTTTGGGCCACACCATGTCCATGTTCTGCAGTGATCAGCTCTTATCATATGAGGTCCCTTTGCTGCTGTGTGGAATGTTTCTGTTTTTACCCAGTAGATAACCAGTTCTGAGATCTGCCAGCATAATATAGTTCCGTCAGAGAAAATTTTTGTGTCTTGGCCATTCTCTAAAGGGATGAATTCTGATATATTTAGGTAGTAGTAGTGTGGTTTTTCTTAGAGCTGGTGGAAGATACTCAGGTTGCAGCACCTTGTGATAAAAATATTTAACCACTTGATTTAATGTCAGTTAATTTGCATAAGACTGTGCTCATTACTAGAAAATTTTGCAAAACAGGAGAAAAATTATCTTGGAAATTATATTTATAAAGAAGAAGTTTTTTCTCTGGGTTTTGACTGTTCATATTGGTGTGATTTTATAAATATCTGGGGTTTTTCTTCCAAAGTAGAGTGTAGGAGTGTACTTTTGTTCTAAACGTTACTTTTGTACTAAGGAAGACTCAATAGAAAGGGGAAGCCCAGACTCTCTAAGTCCTTGAATGTCACTGTTGTGTCTGTCAGGTGCTACAGATCTTTTTGTGATCTTTGATAAGCATCTTGAAAGCATCTATTCCCTAGTAGTAGAGTACTAATGCAGAGAGTATTTACACAGTCCAGTGCTTTGTATTTTAAACAGAACCTAAGTTAAACATTATTTTTTGTTATTAACCAAATTACTGTCTAACAAAGGTGTGTTGGTTTTGCTTACAGATAATTGAGAAGAATGGAAAACTTCAGTATGAAATAGATAACAAACTCATTAACCCAGAAGATGTGGCAAAACTAATTTTCAGTAAAATGAAAGGTACATAATAATTAAATTTATAACATGTTTTAGCTTTTTAAGCTGTCCTTGTATTTTGAAGGTGTCATTTTTGTCTTTTTTTGCTTTACTCACCATGCTCTGCCTGTGTTTATAAACAGAGACTGCCCAGTCTGCATTAGGTTCAGATGTGAATGATGTTGTTGTCACAGTACCATTTGATTTTGGAGAGAATCAGAAAAATGCCCTTGGGTAAGAGCATTGAGGTTTTTCTCTTTTTTTTATGTGTCTGAAGCAGATGGGCTGGAAGATCAGTACAAATTCTGCTGCTGGACTTCAGCTTGTGACAGCCAGTCAGGATTTTGGGATGTTATTTAAACTGGGAAAATATGAAACCAAGAGGTTAAATCCTGAGTTGAGAAACTTTCAATGGAATTCACTGATGTCACCAGAAGGAAATTCTACATCACGAAAGTGACAGAATTTTGATTTCATCAAGGATAGAACATCATTTTAGATTAGGATATTCAGTGACCCCTTTGAAATGCATATTGTTTCTCACACTGCTCCATAATTTCCCCTCCCTGCCCTTCATACTCCCCAAACCAAGTGGTGCTGCTTGGCCTGTTGAGGTCTGCTTTGTCAGAGTGCAGATGTGGAGTACATACCAGTTGTCTACTTGGAAATTCTGTTTGGAAACACTTCTGCTCTAACAGTTCCTCTGTATGAAAATGTAAGTATGCTTAAAGCTGTGCATAAATGGCAGCATCTGTTTCTGCTTTCTGATTTGTAGAAGCCCTTACATTTAACTGTCATGAAATAAATAAAGCACGCCTAAAAGTTGGTAAGAAAACAGTGTGCCAGGGATTTGCTATGTCTATAATGAAACATTGTATTGCTCTGGTATAACTTCAAAGTGTGAGGAAACAAGTTGTGGGGTAGGCCCAGGGTTACTGAAGTTTCAAGAAAGTTCCTAAGTAAAATGTTACAAGTGAGGCACAGTAATTTCATTTCGAAGTAAATCAGTATTCTTGGTGTGTTAGCTGTTGAAATAATATATCAAGAACTTTTAATACCACACCTGAAGATAAGTTACCAAGTTTGATTTAGGGTGGGGTTTCTAATTTTATAATTGGGGGGTGTTTTGCAGTTTTTATGGGCTGTGTAGACTGAGAGACCAGTGTTTCTTTGACAGTGAGCACACAGCAGGTCCGATTACCTGAAGAACGCAGTAGCAACTGAACTTCTTGGTACTTTTCTTTTCCAGTCACTCAGTTTTGTTAATACCAGGCTATAAACAAGGTCTGATGAGGTGGCACATGTAGTTCAGGTGAAATCTTAGTAGTGTGTGGCTGTAGTGAGACCATTAGAGTAAAATGAAGTGCTGTTATGGTTCATTGCAGGGAAGCAGCTGCAGCTGCTGGGTTCAATGTGATGAGATTAATTCATGAACCTTCTGCAGCTCTCCTCGCTTATGGAATTGGCCAAGATTCACCCACTGGGAAAAGGTAAAATCCTAATATTTTACTTCTTTTTAAGCTGCTGTACTTAAATCCTGAGAAATCTTAAATGAGGGAATGCTGTGTTGCCTTAGCATGAGGTTTGTTTTGCTTTTTTCTCTCAATCAAGAAACATTTTGAAGTTGTAATTTTATAGTGTTTTAAATCCCTTTGTTTTGGTCTTTATATTTTGAGAACTGTCTTTAAAGATTTGTCCCCAGTTTCCAACCTTAGTAAGCTGATTGGCTTTAAGAAAAATGCATTCCTTTTTAAACATATTTTGGCATAACTGGTTTTAATTGTGGGAGATGGGGTCATTTTATATATGCTGGAAGAACTAAAGCAGAGCTCCTGGGTTCAGTAGGTGCATTTCGTTGTCTTTATGAATATACAGATAATTCACTTCCAAAATAGCAAAGTCTGCTGTCAGTTTGAGGTTTTTTGTTCTTGTTTGGTGTTTCTTTACCATTCTCATGTACTTTTTGCCTGATTAAAACCTGCAATACACGGTGGTAATCTTTTGACAGTGTGTCAGAATTAATGCTACTTTCAATATTTTTTTGATGTGGCAGCAACGTGCTGGTTTATAAACTGGGTGGAACATCACTTTCTATCACAGTCATAGAAGTAAACAGTGGAATATATCGTGTGCTTGCTACAAACACAGATGACAGCATTGGTGGAGTTTGCTTCACAGAAGCTCTAGCTCAACACTTAGCTTCTGAATTTCAGAGGTAAGATTCGAATTCTAAGCATGTTGCTGTTAGGATGGGAAGTTCATTATCTGGTGCTTGCTGTAAAGAAAGCAAAAAAACCTAGCAGGCTGTGAGTGAAGTGGTTCAAGTAAAGATGGTGTTAAAGGAGCAGTCAGTTGTTTGTGGCTAAGAAGGAAGACTGGGAAATGCCTGGGTTTGGGTGGATGTTACCTAAAGGTGCTGTTGCACTATAAGGGCTCAGCCATGAACTCTGCTGTGTTGAGGTGTGTGCAAGCTTTCAGTAGTGGTGTTGTAGTTAATACTAAAAGGTTTACCAAAAAATGTTCAAGAGCTGTAACCTGTTTTTCCTTTCAGAAGGAGTTATCAGTCAAACCCCTGCCTCTTCAAACTGGTATCGTTTTTTTTTTTTAATTCAGGTCTTGTAAACATGATATTCGAGGAAATCCCAGAGCCATGATGAAGTTAATGAACAGTGCTGATATTGCAAAACATTCTTTATCAACCCTGGGAAGTGCAAACTGTTTTGTAGATTCACTATATGATGGATTAGATTTTGATTGCAATGTGTCCAGGTAAGGCAGATCTGAAGCTACTGAAATCTTTCTAGGTGCTGTTATGGATGTTCAATAAGCTTTGATTTCTGGTGGTGTTTATTTTAGAGAAGGAAGTAAGATGGAAGGCAAATTTGTTGTTTCATATTGGTGCTGCAATGTGTAGTGGTCAGGGCAGTCACACTAACAGTGTTGCCTAATGGTTAGAAAATAAAATGCAGAAAGGCACAAGGACACAACATCTAGGGAGTCTGGTTGTTGATGGGAGGGAAATAGATACTGTAATGAATCAAGGTGGCTGTTTCCTCCCCCTTACTGTTTTTGTTGTACTTTCCTTAAAGAAAAGATGGCTTGTGGACTCTTCATCTAAATGAGACCCAGAATGAGAGGAGTCCTGGAAGTCTTGATGTTGCCTCTCAGTGACAGCTGGAGTAGAAAGATGTTTTCTGTCTTTTTGTTCACACTGCTGTGTCCTACACAGTCTCTTTTCCCTTGGGATGATCTCTTACTGAGATTTCAGCTCACTTTGATTGCTCTTCCAGGCAGCGGCAGCTTTAGCAAAATGAAACAGGCTTTTCCATTCCAGAGCTGCAGCAGTTGGAGCTGCTAAAATAAGGCACAGCATGTTTGAAAGTGTGAGAAGCAATGCAGTATAACTGGGGTCAGCTCACTTTTGGATCAGGATGCCAGTCCTGTGGATCAGTGTTGCAGACTTTGATTTGTTGTATTTGTGCAGAGTAGAACTTCATCTGCAGAGCTGAAAGAGACAAAGGCAAACACAAGTTTGTTTTTTAATTTGCTTAATCTACTCACTGTGTGACAATCAGGATGCAGCTTGATTTGCCTCTAAAAATTGAGTCTTTGTATCCATTTTAAAGATCATGAAGCAGTTCCATGATTTTTATTTATTTTTTCACACAAGTCAAGACAGCAATACTGGGTGTTGTCAAGACAACAATACTGTTTTTTTTTCCTCCAGAGTACACTGAAGAAGAGTGAATGTGCATTCCATGTAGGTGTTCATGATGGAATTAATAGGACAGAAACTTCCACAACAACAGAATCACTTGAAGATTAATAATGGGAAAACATGATTTTTTTTTAGAATCTCTTAGTACCAGCTGGAGAACTAAACCATATTCTAAAAATATTGTAAAAATTATTGTTCTTCCATTTCAGGTATTTGTCTTTAATGCATGAGATGGTACTTTTTGATTTTTTTTTTTTTTTTCTCTTCTAGGGCCAGGTTTGAACTTATCTGTTCTTCACTTTTTAGTAAATGTGTAGAAGCAATTAAAAGGCTCTTGCAGCAAGTTGGTTTTACAGCAGATGATATTAATAAGGTAATAATAGAAATCATTTGTCTGTAGGATGCTTCATAATTCCACAAGAACAATCTTGTGGGGCCTGTTTTCCTTGCAGACTGAGATTTTAATGATATATTTAAGCATTTTTAACTGGGATCCAACTGAATCTTTAGACTCAAGATCTTTAGGACTGCTGTAGTTGCTTTCATTTCAGATACTTTAAGTGTAAGGTAGAGTCAGATTCAATTATGTGTTTTTACTGTTGCATATTGAGTAGGTGGGGAGGATTTGTCTCTGTTTGGTGCATTTGTGTGATTCTGCCCAAATTCAGGCTGAGGAGTGCATTCCTTAAGTTCAGTCTGTGGGCTTTGTTCTGCCTTCGTTGAACTTCGGATAGGTTTTGCTGACGCTTCTGGAGAGAGGCAAAGTTCTGACTTAAAGTGGAACAAATTGCTTAGTGTCCACTCAGTGCCTGTGCTCCTCCTTGCTGGCTTAAAAACCACGTGAGGTGCCAAACAGGAGAGTGCTTTAATTCCAGAGATGGTGAGCAAGGCAGCAGACGTTAGCAGTTTAATTCAAATGGCTCTTGTCTTGGTGTAAGAGGAAATTCGTCTCACCCCCTTTGTACCTGTGCATGGGAAATGGTGCTGCATTCATTGCTGGTGGAATTGGCTCATCAGGTCTGCAGCTAAAGCTGCCTGGTGCTTTCAGTGGCACTTGGTGCCATTTCAGACTCTTAATTAGTGTTTGCTGGGTCACATCTCAGTTTCACTGGTGGATAATGAAGTATCCCAGGCCATTCAGAGAACGGCTTTTGTTTTCTGGTGGCAGTGGTTTTTACGTGGCTTTTTAGGTTCTCATCTCAGGCCTTAATGCTTTGGATGAGGGGCAGTGAACACTTTAAATGTAAAAATAAAAAAATTCAGAGTTGTAAATTAGGTTTATGTTTTACATGAGGAAAAGTGGGAGTTAGCTTTGTTTCCAGATCTGGCTGATTTTCAAAGTCACTGTAATAACACTTGGACTTAGGGGTAAAACCTGACTTGCTCCTTCCTACAGGTGCATGGTGGAAGGGTGAGTGATAAGCAGAACAAGTTACAACATGGGAAAATTTTAGATTCCAGGAAAGGAATTTGTAGTATGAAGGAAATCAGATGCTGAATTGAGGGCCTACAGAGTCTGTGGAATATGTTTCTGTGGAGGACAGGTCCTGAGCAGCCTGTTGTAACTGTACCTGTTCTGACCAGGAGGTTGGACTAGATCCCCTCTGGAAGTCCCTTTCAACTTGATGTTCTTTTTCTGATGAATTTTTCAATTTTCGAAGTGTTAGTTTGTCTAGGTGGTTCTTGCTGTAAGAGAAACTTTTCAAAGACATCATATTTCCTTTAATTTCAAAACCAAAAGTATTACATCAATTTTTATTTAAACAACTGCAGATAATAAAATATCCCAGAGCAGTTTGCATTTCTGCACTGCTGGGTGTGACCTGTTGTATTTGACAGAATAAAGATTTGAAATAATTCTGATGTTTTCCAGGTAGTTCTTTGTGGTGGGTCTGCTCGAATCCCAAAGCTACAGCAGCTGATCAAAGAGATTTTCCCAACTGTGGAATTACTGAATTCAATTCCTCCAGATGAAGTTATTCCCATTGGTGCAGCCATAGAAGCAGGAATTCTGCTAGGGAAAGAGAATACCTTGTTAGAAGAAGATGCACTCATTGAGTGTTCTGCCAAAGATATTCTTCTTAAGGTAAGTCTAAAATTAGAATGTTGGAAAATTTTACTGCTGCAGTGAATATGTAACACTAATTATGTATGATTGGTGTTAGAGAAACAGCATTTTTTTTTAATTACTTCTGCAGATTTGCTATAGATCAGCAGTACATGGTAACTTAGGTTTATTGACAAAAAAAATTGACAGGAAAAACTGGATTTAAAGGGGAGATAGATTGTATCTTTCCTATATTGTAATAGCTGGACTTCTTATTTGTAGGAATGTCAGGCTTTTCACTTGCTGTGATGGTAAATCACAGAGGGAATGAATCTTTGATTTCTTTTCTTGTGGAGCATTGTTGTAACACTTCCAGCTCAGTGAAGCACTTAAAGAAAGACATGAACTCTATGCTTTTTTTTCTTTTTTAAGGGAGTAGACGAGTCAGGGGCTGACAGATTCACAGTGCTGTTTCCATCGGGGACACCACTGCCAGCTCGAAGGCAGCACACCCTGCATGCTCCTGGGAATATCTCCTCTGTGTGCCTTGAGTTGTACGAGTCATTGGGGAATAGTCCCATGAACGAAGAAGAGAAATTTGCCCAGGTGAGTATTTGCACACTCGTGTGCTCTTTTAACAGCAGCCACCTGGAAATCAGTTGGACCTGGAAAACAGCTGGAAACCAATCCCACCACTACCAAAACTTTGTTAGAAAATTATAATGACATGCATCTCTTTGGCATTGGTCTTTATTCATTCTTTTGTTACGTGCATAGTATTCAAACACACTGTAAAGAAACTGAAGTTTCCCCTTTGAATTCCTCAATGGCTGACAGGGTTTCACACTTGGCACTAATGTAATAAGGTCACCTGGGATGAGAGATCTTTACCAGTTATTCCAGTAGTGCACAGATCCTCCAGCATTTTAAAAATAAAACTGATGAGGAAAATGGCATAGCTGATGTGTTGATTACTTTTTCATCTTTCTAGATTGGATAGGATCTTGGTATTAAATACTGAATTCAGTTTATCACAGTGGTAAGATGAAATGATTCTATCAAGCGAGGGTTTAAAGTTGTTGGTTAGGAGTCAACCTACGGAGAGAACACAGCTTTTTTTGAAACAGTAATGATGTGTTTTCCTTGGAAAGCTTCAGAGAAGGGGCAGATGCATCTGAAATTGATGGAGTATTTAAGAAGACTGTTACACCACCTTAATTCTACCCAAGTATCTTTAAAAGGGGGTAGGGAAGGGATGTTACCTTATAATTACAGTACTGACCCTAAAGGACAATGTGGGAGTGATAGGTACTTCAGCTATCTTGGGGATAGGTCCTGAACCAAACCACAGAAACAATAGTAAAAATAGCTGAAAATACAATAATTTGTACATCTTAGCTGTTGTGTCACTTTCATTGAACTGCTGTGCAAGAACTTGGAAAACCTGATTATAATCAAACTTTTTCTTTTAATAGATTGTACTACAGGATTTAGATAAAAAGGAGGACGGCCTGCATGATATACTAACTGTTCTCACCATGAAAAGGTACCCAAGACAGTTGTTCTGCTGTTTATCCTGCTATGTCACACTTCTGACAAGCAGTCTTTGCTTCTGTTACAGAGTATTTAATTTTGTTTTGAGAAATTTGGGCATTTTATTGGTCACAGGACTGTACAGTCCTAGCAGGGGTACATTCTGTAGAAATGTGGGGTTTCTGCAGTACCTTTGGTGCTGTCATTGTTTGATTCCTAAAAAAACAAAGCTTAATACAATTGTGTAGGTTATTTTTAGCAACTTCTGAACAGTTGATCAGTTTAACCATGCTTGAGAGCAGTCAGGATCTCAGACTTCCTGTGGAAGTGGGTTGGGAAGTTTTACTGAATGCTCACACTCCTGGGAAAAACTGAATGAGACTTTGTCTTTTTTAGTTATGAAGGATTGTAGAATTTACAGTGGCTCTGTCCTTTCAGAGGCAGGGTTGTTAAGGAGAGAAACAGCACCACAGGAAATTTCTACTTGCTATTTAAGTTCAAAATACTTCATTTCCTTATGTTAGCTGTCAGGTGTATTAATGCCTGTTAATAGACCTTGCCTAAAATGCCTTGTTTGTCACACAGAGATTTATACTGAGCACTGATAAGGAAAACATTTTGGGGATTACAGGTGCAACTCTGTTGTGCAGAAAAACAGCATTGTTTTAAAGGAGGTTTAAGTAATATTTATGTGAAAAAGGGAGAGGAAGTTTCGTAGAGAACATCTATTTCTACCAAAGTATTTTGTGTGACTGAAAGTACACTGAAGTAGGGTTCAATATTGTTTCTTAAATCTTGGATTTTGAAAATTAAGGTTTCCCTAGTTGAAGGAGATCCTTGGAATTTAACACTTCAAGTTCTTGTGCTATGACAAGACATGCTTATCAATCTATTGCTGTTACTCAGAGTTCTCACAATGAATATTTTGAATAATATTACCACATACTCTGTTTACAAACCTGAACTAAATAAATTCAATTGCAATATTTAAATGCAAGATTTAAATATCTATTCCAGCATATGTAAAGAAGATAGATGTTTTAAGGGCAAAAAGTGCATGCATAAACACACGCCAATTTAAACTTAATTTCATAAATCAATTTCATCTGTGTTGAAGCATGTTTGTCCTTGGATATTTTGATGCTAATCTGTCTTCCTTTCATCTGTGTGAGGACTACTGTTTGTCCTCTCTGGAACATGCAGTAACACAGTAAGTGTTGCGTTGAGATAATCCTAAACATAACCCTCTCTTTTATCTAGGGATGGGTCCTTGCACGTTACCTGCACGGATCAAGATACTGGAAAGTGTGAAATCATCACTGTTGAAGTGGCATCATAGTCCGTTTTGGAAGGCAACATTTTTCTAACTTGATTTTTGTCTCTTACTGGCTTGTCTGCCAAAGCCGTGGCTCTCTGGGATGTCTCTGATGATTCTTAAGAGGACTGTAATAAACTAAAGTAAAATGTTAATTTTCCACCAAGTCTGTTTGGAGTGTGGTGCAAATGTTAGTCAAGACATGTGGACAGCAGATCAGTGAATTATCAGCAATCGATTTACAAAGTGCAAAGCACAAATGCTTGTGCCTGTGGTTCAGCAACAAGCATCTTATATGGTCTGAAGGTTTTTCCTTGACTAATCAGGTCTTGTACCTGTTCTGCCAGTGTGTCTGTGGCTTCAGCAGCATAGCTTTGAACGAGCAAGAACCACACTGGTGAAAATCCCCTCCCTGGCAATCGTACTGGAATCCTGTGTGTTCTTGATGTTGCCCAGAACCGTGAAGGTGGAGCCCATTTGCGCTGGCCTCTTGAGCAAGTTAATTTTTTTTTTCAGGAGTTTTTTTCTGTTAAATGTTTTTTTGATATTACCTGAGAAATGTAAGAGTTAAATGTGCTTATTTATATGTTATTAAAATACATTTTTTATGCAGATCCTGGCACTCTCCATTCTGTGTGGCACTGTTTTAATCTGTATTGTCATACATTTGTCTGGGTATAAGCTGGGAGTTTTTTTCAATAACGAGATGGAGCAGGCAAGTGTGGTTATGGAATTTGAGGGTCTCAGCCTAAAGTCAAGGGGCAACAGTTTAGTGCTTACAAAAGTGTGTTACCTTGTAAAATACTGTAAGTGGCACAATAGAGCCTCAAAAACCAGAGAAAACAGCAAGGAATACCTGTGTGGATTTGAAGAGAACTGTATTCCATTACCTGGGATTTGAAGTGAACTCAAAAACCTCTTCTACAACCACCTGAAAGGAGGTTATAGCCAGGGCAGTCGGGCTCTTTCTGCCAGGCAACCCCTGCCAGGATGAGAGGTTGCTGATTCCTAAGCTGTGACAGGGGAGGAATTTCTTCACATGAAAGGTAATTAGGCATTGGAATGGGCTCCCCAGGGAGCTGGTGACGTCCCCGTCCCTGGAGGCATTTAAGGAAAGCCTGGCCATGGCACCGAGTGCTGTGCTCTGGTTGACAAGGTGCTGCTTGGTTGGTTAGAGGTTGCACTTGATTCTGTGATTCTGTCAAAGCTACATTAATAGAAAACACCTCATAGGAGTGAGGTGTGATGACGGTGTAACTTTTTTTTTTTAAATCAGGAAGTACCTGGACCATTTCTCCGAGGTTCTTCCTTTCAGCTCTCTGTCATGGGTTAGCAAACCACTACACTCCGCTCGGGGCAGAAGCTGCCTGGCGCTTCCCCCGCCTGCCCCAGGCGCTGCAGCGCTCTCTAAGAACAAAAGAGCAGCGGCTTTAGCTCGGTCCCGCTCCCTTCCCGGCGCCGTTCCCGCTTTCCCGCCGGGCTCCCTCACGGCAGGGCGGGGGGGGGGCGGAGCCTCGCGCGCGCCGGGCCCCCCTCTGCGCCCCGCCCCCTTCCGGCGGGGGGCGGAGCCGGCGCGGCCCGAGCGCGGCCCCCCCCAACATGGAGGGCTGGCGAGGAGGTGAGGGGGGAGCGGGCTGGGGCTGGGGCCGCCCGCGGCTCTGCCGCTCCTCCGGGCTGTGCCCGCCCTGCTCCGGGCGCTGGGGGGCCGGGACGGACGGGGGGAGGACGGGCGGGGAGGCTCCCGTTCGCTCTCGGCGCTGGGAGCCGCTACCGGCGCTCCCTATCGCCCGGCTCCGCCGGGACCGTTCCCACCGCCCCTGCCCCCAGACCCCCGGCGGGGCGGGGAGGGAAGCGCTGGGGGTGCTGCCCTCTTCCCTGAGGGTGCTGTCCGCTGCCCCCGGGGAGCTGCGGGAGGAGGACGGGAGGTGCCTGCGGCGGGCACGGAACGGGGGTGGGACGCGGGGAGAGCGCCGGAGCCGCGGGAAAGGCACCGCCGCCCCCTGCCCCGCTCGGCGCTGGAGCTGCGCCGGGGGCCGCGGCGGGAGCGCCCCGGGGAGCGCGGGCACGGCCCCGCCGCCGCCGCTCCCGCTCTGGACTCCATCCAGCCCCTCGATCCCCGTGTTTCCCGGGCGCTGCCGCCCTGCGGAGCGTCTCCTCGTCCCTCTAAATCCGCCTGGCTGACAGGGCACTTGCGATCCTTCTGGATGCGGGCTGTGGGTCTCTATTTCCTCGTCCAGTCACCATGGTTGCATCGCAAGTACTCAGTTGCGCTTGACTACAGAAATTTGGCGGTCTTACTAAAGAATGGAGGATTCCTGCTTGCCGTAGTTCCGTTATGCGATGCTGTAATTGTGGAAAAATTGCTCGGTTCTTAGTGCATCTTTCACCTGCGGAAGTCTCTGCCCTCCAGAATATTTGTTGTTCTTTATAAGTGTACGAACTGTACAGAATAAAGGTGCAGGGAGGGAGTCATTGACGTGTTTCGCTTGACCCGTTAGAGAAAGGTTGAGCTGAAGACACTGCAGTTGTACAAGGGACTCGTGGACTGCTGTCACAAATGGTAATGTGGGGACTCTGGGATGAGGCATAATGATTTCAATTTAGCTGAGACATTAAATAGGATTCTTTACCAATTTTCTTATTGTAGCCTGGTATGTGCCATGTCTAGCTTCACTTGAGACCCTCCAAGAATTATGTAGGAAGGAAAATCTCACATGTAAATCCATTGGAATCACCAACAGGAGTCTAAAGAGTTATGAGGTGGAATATTTGTGTGACTACAAGGTAGAAGAGGTAAGAGAAACACAGACCAATTTGATCACTCTTTCAGCTGAAATTTGGAATCAAGCCGGAGGTAGTTTTGCTCATAATATAAAGCAGCAGGCAGTGAGGACAAAGCTTTTGCTGGCATCAAATTAAATATATTTTAAACTTTGAACTGTAAACAGAAAGTGGTGTAAACTGCTACTTTCAGTATGTGGAAGAAAGTTACAAAGGTTAGAGTGTGAAATGTTTCATCTTTGTGTATCCGATGCTGATGCTTTAAGTGGTAGCTCAGTATGAATGATGATGCCTCCCCTTTATTTGCAGACAACCATGTGTATTTCTCTCTTGATTCTTTTAGTCTGTGTAATGAAGAATTAGGGCCATGTGCTGCAAATGGATTCCTGTGAAATTCAGTCTCAGGATTTGTCCTTGTTACAGTTATTTGTCCTTTTTAAATAAGTGCAAAACATATGCTGCTTCACTGTAAATACAATATTATGTGTGTCAAATTAATTACTGATCTGGGAGGATGGTTGATATGACCAATAGTGGGGTTTAGACTTTTTTTCGCTAAATTTTGGATTATTTTTTTTGTTCTATATGTGATACAACTGCATTCTGCTTGTGCATACAAATCATGCAGCAAGTTAGCATAACTTACCACCTGCCTTGACAAACTAGCCTCCTCTTCCTCCAGGTATGCCATTAGCAGTCAGAGTTCGTCCCAACTTTTGATTTCTTTGCCCCTAAAGATGATATGTGAAGTATGCAAAGTTGTGCTATAAGTTAATTTGCAAACAAAAAAACTGATTTTTCTCTTTCTCCCCAGTTGTAATGTTTATGGGGTGATCAAGGCTTTCTGCCCTGTGTGCTGATCCTTAAGTCCAGAGCTCTTATGCTTGTCTGTGTGCTCTGTGATGCTGGATTTCAGCAACATGAACTCTGGCTAAATCTGTATCTGTTTCTGTATTTCAAGGGCAAGGCATACTATCTTGTGAAATGGAAAGGATGGCCAGAATCTTCTAATACTTGGGAGCCTCGGAAACATCTGAACTGCCCTCTGCTTCTGCAGAACTTTCTTAGGGACAAGAATGAATACTTGTCTCGGGTGAGAGAAGGCAAAGCACTGAAAGTGAAAAACCATGTTAAAGCTTTGAAACCTGCAATTGCAGATTATATTGTAAAGAAGGCTAAACAGAGAATAGCTCTCCAGAGATGGAAAGAAGAACTCAACAGGAAAAAGAATCATAAAGCAATGATTCTGGTGGAAAACACCGTGGATCTTGAAGGCCCTCCTTTAGACTTCTACTACATTAATGAGTATAAACCTGCTCCAGGAATAAATGTGCTCAATGGAATAACAACTGGCTGTGAATGTGCTGACTGCCCTGCTGAGAAGTGCTGCCCAAAGGAGGCTGGGTTTATTTTGGCTTACAATAAACGTAAGAAATTAAAAATCCAGCCTGGCTTGCCCATCTATGAGTGCAATTCATATTGTAGATGTGGGCCTGACTGCCCAAATAGGATCGTACAGAAAGGGACCCCGTATTCCCTCTGCATCTTCAGAACCAACAATGGCCGTGGCTGGGGAGTAAAAACCCTCCAGAAAATCAAAACCAACAGTTTTGTGATGGAGTATGTTGGAGAGGTAGGTATGTATTTATCTCATATAGGTGAGTTACATACCATCAGGGAAATGTTAGGTAAAATCTAACTGAGCTTTCTCACAGTTTTGACACTTCTTGACTTCTTCACCCAGGGGGTGGTCAGACACTGGAACAGACTCTCCAGGGAGGTGATCATGGCAGCAAACATGAAGGAGTTCATGGAGTGTTTGGACAACACTCAGGCACATTATGTGATTCCTGGGGATGTCCTGGGCAGGGCCAGGAGTTGGACTTAATGATTCTTGTGGGACTCTTCCAACTCAGGACATTCTGTGATTCTACCGTGTAATAGATCAGTCTATTGAGTAGAGAGTCTATTTGAGTAGAGAGATAAAGGGACATTCAAGTTGACAGCAAAATTATGTTGTCTAGAACATTCCTTCATTCCAGAGCAGTTGTAAAAGGTCAAATATAAAGAGAATATTTATCTCTTATGGTATTAAAGAATTATTTTAGATACATGCCCTAATAGTATTTCTGAAGGCAAGTCCTTAATTTCTTTCAGGGCAATCATATTCTTCATTCTTCCCTGATCATCTTTATTGTAGTTTTTGCTGTTCCCAAAGCACAGTTGTTATGAAACTCCATATAACATACAACTCCATATAACAACTGTTATGCATAGTTTGTCAGTCCCTTTTCTGTTTTGTCTGAACTTCTAAGGTAGTATTTCCAAGGATATTTATTGGTTTTGTTTAGCAGCAAGACTAAGACTCGTGGTATGGATGTTATCTGTTTATTCGGTCTCGTACTATTTCAAAGAGAACTTTATGTTATAAAATACAGACCTTGAGCTCCTCTTGAGATTCTGTATTGCCCTGTGTTTGTTTACATGGTTTAGCCTCTGCTCTGCTCCAGAGCTCTTCACACCAGCAGTTCCCAGCAGCCGCTCTGTTACAGTGTGTTGCATTTCTACCACAAATCTGCCTTGCTACTATGTTGACTCAAAGTATTTCCTTGTGTCCCTTTGTACAGTGTTTATGGTCTTAAGTAGATTTCCTCCATGCTTCCTGCCCCAAAGCTTCTAACTTCTCATGTTCATACGTTTCCTTTAAATATACAAGAGGTCAGACATTCCAAATATCTCTGTTAATGCAGGAAGGTGATTATGTAATTTTGTTGCTTAAAGGAAAGAGTGTGTATTTACTTTTTCACCTGAATGTACTTAATACCTACTGCTGAGGTCTCAAATCTCATCTGTCAGATTTTAGAGGGATTTGTTGTCCAATTCCATCCCATTTTGTATCTCCCCTGCTGCCAAATTATGATTTCTTTGCTGAATCTGCACAACAGAATGTGTTTAATGTGACAGGCTGCAGATGAAGTTGTTTAAGCTGTTTCTTCTGTCGACAGTGACACGCTCGCCTAATTGAATAGATTGAGCTTTGTGAAGGGATGTCTGTCTGAGCTGCCATGAATAGGATCTTTCATTGCAGTCAAAAATAGCAGGAAGAAATGCTTCTGGGAAGGGAGGAAGTGAATATCGGGCTGTAAATGTGGCTGGGTTTTAAAGACTGATACCTGTTGATCATCTGTGCAAAGGGAAAAGGTCGAATCTTGGTTTTATGTGAAGTAAACGAGGCTTTCTGGGTCTAATGGAAAAAGTGCATATATAGAAACTTCAGGTAGAAACAGTTGATTGTATTGTCATCATCAAAACTATTAACAGAGGGTGCTGATATGTTTTTTTTTTCCAGAGACAAGGTAGTGCTGTGCATCAGCTGTAGACAAACTGCATCCAGGGAAGTCTCAATCACTAATTAGTTCAGCTGTATGTCCTCTTATTCTTCATTCATTAGATGGAATGCTATTTCAACATCAAAAACTTACAGTGGTATTTTTTACTAAGTATTTTTCTAACTTGATTGTGATTTTTGTTTTGATTTAGTAATAGTTAATAATATGATGCAGGTTTCTTTTTTCTTTTCTTTTTTTTTTTTTTTAGGTGATTACAAGTGAGGAAGCAGAGAGGCGAGGCCAGCTCTATGACAACCAGGGAAATACATACTTGTTTGATTTGGACTATGACTCAGATGAATTTACAGTAGATGCAGCTCGATATGGAAATGTGTCCCACTTTGTGAACCACAGTGTAAGACCTTGTTTTGTATACTAAGAATGTGAGAATTATCCTAATTGTGCTAGAAATGTCTTCTACTGTAAACATTTCCTTACCATATTCACAGTTTTTCTGGAGTCGTTTGCTTCATGCCAGCACAGTCCAATCAATCAGATGATGCAATAAATAGAACAGAATTCTTGGCCTTACTTGGATTGAGACTGCCTACAAAAATCTGGGAGAGAGATGCTGCCTGAAGTGGACATCCTATAGGACTGGAGTTTTCACTGAATCAGCTGGTTCTAGACAACCAAAATAGGGTTGGTTTGGGTGTGTTTTTTCCAAGTACGTGAAATACTTAACATGTGATAGGTCCTTAATAAAATTAGCTAGGAGTCATAGATGACAGGGATTGATGTTTTGTAGCTGGGCAGGATGGAATGTTACTCTGAATTTCATCCTCCAAATTTGGTAGAGGAAAAAGAGAAAACTTCTGTGCTTTCTTAGGTATCTACAGGGGAGAAATATAAATTTTCCCTCCTAATCTAAACTTGCCAGAGAACTCAAAAGTAAGTTTTAATGAGCAATTTTTGATAGTGTTTTATTCAAGTTCAACTGAAGTACCTAAAGCAGGGAGGCTGAGCTGCATTTTTAAGGATTCCTGAACTAAAAATTATTGTTTCTTACTGATCCAATGTTTGTGAGGTATGCAGTGAGTGTCCTACAAATACGGAAAATTCATGTCTTCAGGTTTGTGAGATGATGGTACTTGTATTTCATGCAGGCTTGCCAGGGAGAAATAGGCAGTTGCTCTTCACTTTCACAAATGGGAGTGAAGTGTTTCCAGTCTTCAATGTAAAGTTAAATGTCTAACTTTGCTTCTGATTCTTTAATGTGTGATATATTTCACTGTTAAAGAACAAAAAAGCATGCAGATTTTAACAGGCTCAGGGACTACTGACTTTTGACACTTAATCCAGAGAAAATGATGAAGTGGTTTCTAGTTGCTGTTTAGTGACCTTCACCCAGCCCATGGCAGGGAATGCAGAAGCCAAGCAGGTTTGCAGTTGACAGTAGAAATTCATTCACAATATGAAGATGTTATCCCTGGCCTGGAAGCTGTGCTTAAACATCAGTACAGACTAGAGAGTGTGTGGGGCTTGAAACACTAAGTTGTTTTTCATTTTCTTTCAACTTGAATTCTTTTTGTGTGTTTTGTTAGTGCATACTAGCCTCTGAATGTAGCTCTAATTACTTTGTCATAATTTTTATTGTCATCTTTGAAGGTGCCATTTTTTTTTCATAGGTTGTTGCGTATTAGTGTAGGCAATGTACTGTGTAAAGGTTACCTTCCTGGAAGGACTTGAATCTGAGCTATGAATGTTCTCCTGGAACACTATTTCAGTTTGTTGATTTCAGAAGATAACGTAATTGCAGACTTCTGTCACTGAGACAAGAACCCATTCTTTCTTTCCTGTAACCTTGGTTTACTTAAACACTTCAGTGAAAATTAGTGTTAATTTTTCTAAACAGAAACTGCATTAATTTTTGCTTACAGTGTGATCCAAATCTTCAAGTCTTCAATGTGTTTATTGATAACCTCGACTTGCGTCTTCCTCGAATCGCGCTGTTCTCTACCCGGACCATCAAGGCTGGAGAAGAGCTAACCTTTGACTACCAGATGAAAGGTCTGCACATTTTAACATGGTTCTTGTGGGAGTTCTGGGGTGCTGGTGGGCTTTACTGCAGCCTGACTGATGGTAGCATTTCAGCTCAGGCATGGCTTTTCCTAACACAGCTCTGGCTTTCAGAACAGTCGTTGCTCATGATGTGTAGGGCAGAGAAGAGCACACCCAGCAGCTTTTGCCTGCATCTCTAGTGCATTGCCTCCCTCAGTGCTCCAAGCACATCAGGGATTGTGGCTGGATTGTCTGGTGAAGCAAATGATTTTGAAGCTTTGTCACAGGAATGCTCAAAGGAGTGGTCAGGCTGCCCTTAAATAAAGCTTTCCTTTATTCAAATTGGCATTTCAGGTAAACTACTTTCTAGGTAATCTGCTAGTGGTAGTTACTAAGGCAGTTTTACCATCTCAGCAGCATGAGGCACCATAGGTTCCTCTCTGGGTTCTGGTGTCTTCAGGCCTCAGTTGTAGATGTAGGTCCTATGGAACAGCTGTTTCAACTGGGATGGAGTTAATTTCTTCTCAGTAGCTGGTACACTGCTGTGTTTTAGATTCAATATGAGAATAATGTTGATAACTCGCTGATGTTTTGGTTGTTGCTAAGTGGTGTTTTTGTCAAGTCAAGGACTTTTTTGTGTCTCGTGCTCTACCAGTGAGGAGGTACTCAAAAAAAAAAGTTAAAAAAAAGCTGGGAGAGAGCACAGACAGATGACTTGAACTGGTCAAAGGGATATTCCACACCAGAGAATGTCATGCCCAGTATAGAAACTGGGGAGTTATCCAGAAGGGGCTGATCAGAGTTCAGGGATGGCATCTGGGCATTGGTCAGCCATAGGTAAGCAATTGTATTGTGTATCACGTTTGGCTTTTTCTTTTATTACTACTACTCCTAATAATAATAATTGATAATAATAATAATCAGTATCAGCATAATCAGAATACCGTCATTATTACAGTATTTTACTGTTTCAATTACTAAACTGTTCTTATCTCAACCTACAAGTTTTTCTTTTGATTCTCCTCCCTGTTCCACTGGGGTGGAAGTGAGTGAGTCTGCGTGATGTTTCATTGCCAGCTGGGCTTAAACCAGGACATTGCCAGATTGATCTTGAATCCTAAAAAGTCCCCATTTTCCCTGTGTTGTCTGTGACACTGACACTGAAGGCCAGTGAAGGCCAGCTGCAGTCTCAGCTGATGCATGTGGCTATCTGGGGGATACAAAGCTCAAGTTTGAGTTTTGGATTCCAATGTGTATGCCAGGTGTTGTACAAGTAGTTGTAACGGGGGTGTCAGTAGAATCTGAGTATAACTTCACACACAGCTCTTTAAACTGGGGTGTTAGAAGGCCTTTAGAAGCTGTTTGAATACGGGGCATGATCTCAGTCTGTCGTTTAGAACTTCCTGACTTATGTTCATCTGTGTTGCAGGTTCAATAGATCTGACTTCAGACTCTGCTGAAGGTCTTAGCCCATCCAAAAAGAGGATCAGAACTGTCTGTAAATGTGGAGCCGTGTGTTGCAGAGGTTATCTCAACTGAGTTTGGGTATCCAAAGTCAAATATTTTGTTCTTTTTTTAATGTGTTTTAAGAAGACTCTTCTTTCACACATATATTCAAGTATTCTTACATCTAATATCAATAAGGATGGTGGAAACAAGGCATTGTGTTTGTAAGTGAAATGGCATTGGCCAAAGAAAGAGATTGTAGTGTTTCAAGCCAATACAAAACTGATAATGGGGATTAAAAATCCATTTTTCTAGAACAGTTGTTTAGGAAGCAGTAAAATGTGTGCAAAGAAAACTGAAATGTACCTTGATTTGAACATTGATAGAATCACAGAATGAGCTGGATTGGAAGGGACCCACAAGGGTCATCGAGTCCAAGTCTTAATCCTGCACAGGACACCCCAAGGGTCACACCATGTGCCTGAGAGCACTGTCCAAATACTCCATGAACTCTGTCAGGCTTGGTGCTGTGACCACTGCCCTGGGGAGCCTGGAACTGGAGGTTCCAGTGCCCAACCATCCTCTGTGTGAAAAACCTTTTCCTGATATCCAGTCTAAACCTGCGGTGACTCAGCTTCAGGCTGTTTCCTCGAGCCCTGTCACTGGTCACCAGAGTGAACAGATCAGTAGCTGCCCCTCTGCTTCCCCTTGTGAGGATGATGAAGAGCCCAGTGAGATCTCCCCTCAGTGCCATGGTCTGGTTGACAAGGTGGTGTTCGATCATAGGTTGGCTCGATGATCTCAAAAGTCTTTTCCAACCTAATTGATTCTGTAATTCTGTAATTGGCATTAACAGATCCCAGCTGTAAAACTTGAATTTCTTAGCTAGTGTTATGTAGAATTTTTCAGTTGTTACGCTCTGATTTTTAGTTAAGGTTCTATAGGAAGACTGCAGTTCCACAGAGCATTTGTAAATACGGGATTGTCAGAGGTAACATTCACTGTTTGTTTTCATTGCAGAAATTTGGCAGTCATGGCTGAAACAGGTTGCTGGCTACAGTTTGGAAATAGATAGCAAAAGGTTAAGGAGAGCAGCCCATGTCTAACAAAGCCAATGCATTGTGGAGATATGCTCTGTTATCAGTTAGGTGCAAAAGAGCCCTGGGATTGATGTACATTCACAACTGGTTTTGGTTAATTTTTACATACTGTGTCTTTTTTACCTAGTGACCGACTTCTAATATACTAGGCCTGTATTTTCTGGTTGCAAAAATGTTAACTTCAGTGAAGTTAGACTAGGGGTGAGTAAACCCGTTTGCTGTAGACATTTGTAAGATGTTCTTGAATGTAAGGGCTGAGAAATGTGCTGTTCTTCAGCTGCTTGAGTCATCTCTTTTTTTTCCCTGATCATCTTAAAGTTGTCTCAATCTATTCATAACATATGCTAAGTTTTGCTTGGCTTCAAAACCACAGAAGAGCAGTTGAGGTGGGTGATGAGTGGAGTTACAGCCAAGGTCCATGCTCTAGGTGTGATCCAAATGCTTTATTCTCATGGATTCAAAGCTTGTAAAACTTGCATATTGCTTACAAGTCACGTAAATGTTGACAGGGTCAGGCAGAATAATGTTGCTCCGTAAATGGATGCTCCATAGCTGGATGCTGGCTATGTATCATAGGTCAGCTAGTTACCTTTATAAGGTGCACAGCTGTTGGCTCAGGTGAATGAAGTCAAGTACCCAGCATGTAACTGTTTACTTAATTTGTTAGAAAATGCCTTAAATTCCATGTTAATTACTAGCACTTCAAAAAGAGCATTTCAATGTTGTTCCTTAAGAAGCACAGTTGCATTTGTACTGAAGATCTGGCTCTTTGGTAGCAAATGACATTTTATATGCTACTAGCCAAAATCAGTTTTAAACTTTTGGTGAAGAGCATGGGCCACTGGAAATGCTGTGTGAGTTTTGTAATCTACAATACAGAGATACATGTTGAAATAGAGACTTTATATTGTTTAATGAATAGGAGAAAGTTTGCTTAGATATAGAAGTATTTGATGTGATCAGGCTCACCTGTATCCACACAGTTGATAAATGCTGAATCTTGTCAGTTTTTATCATGCCAGATCTCTAATGATTTTTTTTTTATTTAAAGTTTTAAGTGGAATATGGAGCTTTAATGTCAGCAAACTCTAGATGATCTTGCATTGTTTGGAGTCATTAGTGCTTTCTCTTGCATGTAGCTCAAATGAGCAGTGCATTCCATGTGGATGGAATCTGCAGTCTCCAGCTCCTTAATCTGCTGCAGTCTGCAGCCTGCACTGTCCCTGCAGGACGGAGCGGCTGCAGCAGGAGATGGATTCCTTACTCCAAGAGATGGATTCCTTACTCCAGCCTCGCCTGTGCCAGGGCCACAGGGTGGGCCCCAGGCTCTGTCTCCCCCCATGCCCAGTTTGATTTAAATATTGCAAGTTGGTGCATTTTAGAAGGTAGTAGTTGTGGCAGTTGTACTGGAGTGCAGTGTCTGCCTTTTCCAGAGGCAGAGAATGTTATCACCAGCACCGGAATAACGCTGCTGCTTGTTAAGGATATGTGTGTTATCTTCTGCCATAAATAAAGAACCGTTAATTTGTGTTCTGGGAGGTAGCAGTATTTTGTATTTATTTGAAGGAAACCCATGGATCCAGTTTCCAACATAAGAGCCTTGAACAGTATTTTATATTTACATAATCACAGTGTATTTGGATTGCAGTCAGTGAATTAGCTCAATGGGACACTGTGTCACTGTTAAAACTCCTTTTACTGTTTTTATGAGTTTGGCAGAAAGTTGCCAAATTGGAAATGCAGAAAAAGCTGTTTTCAATTTCTTAGGGAACCTAAACCAGCCCAGCTTCTGCCTTTGTTCTGCTTTGTGGTCTGTTGGCATCGTCAGGGTCACCAGTTCAGTCATGTGTGTGCACTTCTTGGGGGTTGGTGACCTGTGACCTGTCCTCCAGCAGTTCTTTTTTGTTGGTTTTATTTTTATTTCTTGGTAGCAAAACTAAAGCTGCAAGATCACCTGTAAGAAAAGCTATTGTCTATTTATTTAATCTCCAAGTCAATCTTTTGGTTATTTTTAATGTATGTTTTAGGAACTGTATTAGAATATGCAGTTTGTAAGCTCAGGAACATTTTCTTTTCATACTGTGTCATCTCTAGTATTGCTATCTTCCTATAGTTTTTGATAAAATAAATTAAATTTAGTTTTTCTCTCGTTGTTGTCATTCTTAAAAAAAAAATTAGCTGGTCAAAATTAGTTGTAGCAGTAGAATTTCCTTTAAGACTGCAACCTCTTAATTCCTGGCCTGTACCCAAATTTTCTAGGACTGTAAGGACTCCAGCAGAGGGACGATGAGGAAATTATGTGTTTGCAGTTTAGGGCTGGTGAGAACTGGTATAAATTTACACTTTCCTGAAGCAGACTGGACTCCTGTATATTTGAGTATCCTGTTAAAGGCAGCCCTGAACTCCCATGCACAATACAGGTATGAAATGAGCCAATGGAAGAGGTTCTGCTGTGTCTGACTTTATTCACAGAGGTAGTTCCAACAGCAGTTCCACTCACTCAAGCTTGCTAAAAGTTGGTAGATCACATTTGGAAATCAGGTTAACAAATCCCACAAATAGCAGGAAAGTTAACAGTGGAAAGATACATGGATCTTAAATATCCTTAAAATCATACATTGATGATGACAATGCTTTGTCCCTCCTGCCTCTGTTCCCCGTGGCAGAATGCTGGTTAGTTTAACATTCACATGTCACTAAACGTGGCACAACAACTGAAGGCACACTCAGAGGGGAGAGGTGTTGTGCTAAAGTCTGTTTAATTCTTTGGGACTTAACACCTCAGGAATTGGGACTTAAACCTCAGGAATTTTTAGATGACTTCTATGGTTTGGATATTTCCTAGACACTCCAGTTTAAGAAAAAGTTGAATTACATTTCTGTGTTAGAAGCTAAGAATTTTGGCAGAGAGTTATGATGGCACACATGCGTGGAGAATACACTGTCTTGATTTAAAATAGTGAAGTCTACAGGATGTTGCAGAGGAGGTGAAGTTTTGTAGTACAAGAGCCTTAAGTAATGCAACCCAACCATCTGTCTGGGATACCAGGCTACCTTCTGTGGCTGAGTTACCTGCCAGAGCAGGACAGGGCTGGTACCTTGGGAACCACAGGATTTTAAGTTTTTCTGAAGAACCATTCAGAAGAAACCAGAACACAGAGGAGCTGATGACAAGTTGTTTGCAGGGAGTTGGTGATGAAGCACAGACAGTGGTCTGCAGTACCTCACTCAAGAGTTAAAGCTCAGTGTAAAGAGAAACTTTTTGAAATGAACAATTTGATTTAAAACAAATTAAACCTCCTTACAACCTCAGTAATTCTCTAATCTGTTTTACAGTTGTTTTTAAAATGAACTGCAGTGAATATTCATTAAATTGTTATAATAATGATAAATAATTATAATAGTGATTAAAGCCAAATTACAACTGCCTTGTTTGCATGGTCATTCGTAAGTGTTCTTCCCCACAGTTAACAACATTTTATTAAAACCTGAGATCACATTAAAAGGCAAACTCTTAGAGCTCATGATAAACACTAAATTTCATTTAGTGTTCTACCCTTAGTTTTGTTTGGTCCATTTTTTGTCTGCTTACAGTTCTGGAGAATTGAACCTTGAGAGGTAGAAGGCTTTTACAGTCCCTCCTGGGAATACTTCCTTTTCAGTATTTCATTGAAGGAACAATAAAGTTACACAGGCTGCAGATTCCTGAAAAAAACATGGCTCAGCATAGCTGCAGATAGTAACCAGCAGGAAGAGAAAAAGAATTCAGGTATTAGTAAACATGCTGGGTATTACCACAAGGTAATCAGTTATAACTGTTCTCAGGAGACTTTTCTCTCATTGATTATGTTTTCACCTGCTGCGAGCTTCTTGTATAAATGGTGCAGTTTATCTGGCTGAGGTGCTTCAGCATCAGGAGTCAAGGGAATTTCAAAATCAGAGGAGCTCTGGGAGTCCCTCCTCAGCTCCAGATCAGGAGTCCTGGAGCTGTCACTTACTTCCACCAGCACATCCTGACCGTGGGCAGCACCAGCCTCTACAGCTTTCTCACAGCCTTTGCTGTTCCAGCCACAGGCACCATTGGGGGCACAAGGTGTGTCCTGACCTGGTGGCTTCCCCCTGCCACTGTCCAGCTGAGTGTCCCTGGGAGTCTCCTGCAGCACAGGAACCACTGCTCTGCTCCCGCCTTTGCTGATGTCCAGGGCACTTCTCTCCTGGGAGGTGATGAGCACTGTGTCCATTTGGCTATCCCAGCCCTGGCTCCCCTGCTCTGATATGTGTGTTGACTGAGAAGAATTTTGGGAGGAGATGTGTGTTGAGTCACTTACTCCATCTGAATCGCTGAAGAGTGACTGGGACCCGCCAGCATCTGCTGAAGATGGGATGTTGTCCTCATTTTCAGAACTTTCTTCTAGTTTATTACCCATAAAAAATTGATCCCAGCAAGGGACATTGGCATTAGACTCCTGCTGGTCACTAGTTACTCCATTGGAATTGGCTGTGGAAATGGCATCTGGCTCATGGGAAAGAAATTGAATTGTATTTTTTTCAGATTCTTCTTCGTCGTCTTCATCATCATCATCATTTGACTCCTCACAGTCCACAAAGTCTACCTTGAGGGAGGTGTAAGTTGGGGTCCCTTTATAACTTTCTGTGCCCTCATTAATGTTTTCTTCAGCATTTTCAGACTGCCCTGTGCTGGAGGGCCTGCTCTCTCCTCTCTGCTGTTTTGGAATCTTAGGCCTTGTAGAAATTAATTCTGAATCAAAGAGATCATCTTCATCTGGCAAGAAACAAATAGAAAATCACTAAGAAAAGTTCACATCTCTGCTAAAATCTTGTTGAGAGCAGTTTTAATAAAAATTCATTTAGTATAACTTGAGGGAAATGTTCTTTAATGCAGCTGGAGATTTTGCAGGATGATATTGACAGTGTTTGCCTTGCCTTGTCCAGCACAGGGACAGTTAGAACAAGCTCTCCTAGGGCCGATCTAGGACTGAGGGAAGAAGCTCCATCCAAAACCTTACAGGGCTGTTGAGCATTAAGTGCATTTTAAGACTGCAAATAAGTGTGTTTTTATGCAATCAGTGCTCTCTCCCCTCCTAAGTTCATATCATTTCTATTTCTCCTTTCCAGCTGTTGCTTTGAACACACAGACAGACTGCAGTGAACACCAAGGCTTTTGACATCTCTGCTTAGTCTCAGGCTTTCATTTAAGGTGCAGTAGCAGCAGCAGAACTTTTACCTGTATCAGATAATTCTCTCTTGTGGGCTCTCTTCAGTGTTCCTAAGGGCTTGTACCTGGGTTCCATGTTTCTCCTGTATGACCTGCATAATGGCTTTAATCTGAGGGGAGTAAGAAAAGCACTTAATATTTAGAACACAGCATATGCTTTCAGGAGCAAAAGTAAATATTTTGACTTGTTTTAAATACACTCCATGCCTTTCACAGGCACGGCAGCAAAAATGTTAAAGCAAAGGCAGCAATACCCAGAGCAAAATCCTTTATTCATTGGTGAGCTTCAGCAGCTGAAAGGTCGAAATCTGTCCTTTCAAGGTATTTACCTTAAAACATGTACATAATTTGGAAACTATCTTGTAGTTCCTTCCTTAGAGAAGACAAGCTGATAGGGTTCAAAATCCGACTGTGGTTTTATGTAGTGATAATTAAGTGGAAGTCTCCCTTCTTACTAAGGAGGAAAGGAAGAAGGAACAGGAACCTTTGTTCTGTCCAGACTAAGAGACACCACAGCTCTCCTGCTCCCCGAGGGTGCTTTTTAAGCTGCCAACATCTGCAGCAGCACAAGAGAACTGGCCTCTGATGCTCTGCAGAGAGGAGGAGTTCAAGTCCCCAGAGAAACCCTCTTTAAAAGAAACCCCTGAGAAGTAGCAATGACAAATAGAAATGGGTCACAACACAGTGAGATGAGTGTGTATTCAGCTTCCCCCAGAGTTTACCAGCAGAAAAGCCTCTACACACAGACAGAAGTAGAATACAAACTCTGAGACTCAGCTCAACATATACGTGTGCTTCAGAAAGCCCAAATCTGTGGGACTGAATATAGAAGAAAAATCTGAATTATCAGACAAGTAAAGCAAAAGGCAGTGGCCCTCCTGAGAGGCTGGGATTCAGGAGGGGAATTGTCCTTCCAGGAACAGAGTTTGGATCACCTCTGTCCAGCAGCCACTTGTCACTTACATTTCCATAACTTTGTCCTCTGTTGCACCCAGTGGCAGTACATTGGGATACACATTCACAGGAGAGATATAGCTCAGGAAATCCTTGATCTAAATTCCAGAAAAGAAGAAGCAATTTAACAAATTACATCAACAGTTAAGAAGATCACTTAAAGGCAGCACTGATGCAAGCACATCCAAAAGTCTTAAGTAAAGACCAGTGTAGTCCATGACTGTCAAAGTGGATACCTCTGGAACAAGCAAACAGGCCTGAAAGGATGCTGAGAACTCAGCCTCACCTAACACCTCACTGCAATTATCTGTATCAATTATTTACACAGACCATCACTATCTCTGAAAGAAAAGGCTGGGCAGACCTGGAATGTGATCCAGTGTTTCCTTGTCCCTACTGCTGATGATCTTTCCAAAATGCATTTGCCTCACTGGACTTCAAGTCTCCAGTTATGCAGATCAGGGATTCCTTTCCTCTTCCTAAAGCCTCTCCTCAGTCCCCTGTAAAAGGCCATTATGACAAAATGTTTTTACCAAGCCTTACTCTGTTGTCTTCTAGATGATCTCCAGTAAATTTCTTGAGTTGTGTCCAGTTTGGGGCACTCCTGCTGAGGCTTTTTCAGGTTGCACATTACACTCCTACCTGTACAGACAGTAGGACTGTACAGACCCATAATGTTATTGCAATTTTGTATCTAGCTGTTATGTACTGTTATTTTTTGCCTGTTGCTGTTCCATTTGTTAGGAAACTGTTATTTTTTCACTTCTATCTACTCGAGTTCATTCCTTATTGGTGGAAAGGGATTGGTTGAACCTATAAAGGGAGACAACTCATTCCAGAGTGTTCTCCTTTAAATTGTCTCCAACCAAGACAAGGACCCATCTATTTTTGATGTGGAGGTAGGAATGTTACAGTTACACTACCCCCCATATTCCACCAGCAAATTCCACACTGGGACCTCCATTTAAAATTCTGCATGGCAGAGCAAATTTAAACTTATCCAGGATATTAAAAACAGTACTGCCTTTCTCCATTTTGTAGTGCAAGACTTTGTGACAGTTCATTGTTAGCACTGATCCAGTTTCAGTTCAGTTTCTTAGGAGAAAGAAGTGTTTTTAGAGCTGTATCAAGTCGTGTTAAATGAAAGTGTGTGGTTGTGGGCAGGATGCTGCCATGACCAATTCCATTTTAGTTTTTAGCACAGGAAGAGGGGCAACAGTGGCAGTCAGGATGTGAGAAAATTCTGTTTAAATGCGTGGGCAGAGAAAAGAAGGCAAACCCCCCACCCAAATCTGAGTCACGGTAGATAAACAATGTATTGTGAACCAAAACTCCATGCTTTAAGCATTGCACAATTACACAATAATCTAAAATAGAAAGGCAGTCAAAACAATTGTACCAGTGACCTATACACTGAGAACAGAGAACAGGAAATAGGCTTCTAATCCTACCCTACATTAACAAGTTCCTCTGCAGCTATATTAAAACATTTTTTCTGTCTTCAGCATTCAGAACTTCCTATCCCCTTAAGTCTTATTACTGAAAAGATATTTTTATTATGACAAGTCATGTCATCCACTCCAGAATAATCAAAACTCTTACATATCCTTAATCAATGTCTACTCAGTACTACAAGTATACAAACCTCACTGTATGAAGAGTGGAAAGAGAAACAAGCTCTGTACATTCTCTCCCCAGTCCTAAAAAAAACAGAGGAGGCACAAAAATTAGGTAATTGCTCTTCATCCTTGTTCAGCAGCCCAGCATAACCTACTCTTAAAGTCCATTCTGAGATTCAGTTATACAAATATCAGGCAAGATACAAACCTGAAACAAGAGGTTTCTGTGTGGCCCAAATGCTCACCTCACTATTACACTGGTTTTCTTTTTCCTTTCCCCAAACCACATCGTGGAGGGTTTGATGCTGATTATGTGCAGGGGAGTTCCATTGTGGCAAGTCATCCCACAGGGCAGTTTGTTCCCTCGGAAGCAGTCATCATCCTGTCCAATGGAATACAAAATTAAGTTCAACAGTGACCTTTTTTACCCAGAAGTTAAGCAACATAGTATCTAGACAAACCACGTTCTTCTCTCACTTGTAACTCCATTGAAAGACCTTGTCACGCCTTGCTTCTTTAGTGCAGCTGGCAAAGCAAATCAGTCAGAGACCAATGTCCCAATGTGCCACCTTGGGTTCTACCTGTGATTCTCCAAGCTGGAGCCTCCAGCCTGACAGACATCCCAGAAAGGGAAGGCACCTGCTAAAACCACACAGTGGGTGGCTGCAGCAGGCATCATCTGAGCCTCTTCTGATACACTGAAGTGGATAATACCTGACTGATCTAGTATTGCTTGTCTCACTTCACCTAAAACCACAATTTTCAGGTTTCAAATACAATTAAATTACTTCTAGCATAAATGAATATATTTTTCCCTTTTTAAAAAAAAGAAAAAAACTTCAACCCACTAACTAAGGTTTTCACTCTGCTTTACATTAAGTCACCATTTCACCAGTCTTCATGAACCCAAAAGGTCCCAAAGATCAGCACCTATAACCCCATTTTCACAGCAAAGTCAGGGGAGGCTTTGCAGAAGGAACGCACCCGAGGATGCCGACAGGCGTGAATCTGCGTGTGTCGGTCTGTGGTGACATGGCGCAGGATTTCTGGCATGTTCCTGAACATATCCAGTTTGTTCATGTGCACCTAGAGAAAGCCAGAGTTTACTCTTCAGTAGTTCAGTGTGCTCGCCAGACTGCAGCTGGAGCAGCTATATAGATGTGACTCTGCTCTCCCCAAGTGTTGGCAGGCATTTAAATTATTACTCCCAATAATGTCCACGCAGAGATGTGTCAGCAAAAACTTGGATGTCTAGAAAAAGTACAGCATACTTTCTATGCTGAAGAGGGATGCATATTCATGAGGAATTCAGAATCTATCTACTGACTATTAATGCTGTATGCAAATTACGTTTATGATTCACAAAATAAAAGAGAAGAGCTAAACACGAAGCTTGAAAACTGGGAATTAAATTCTTTTTGGAAAGTCCAGATGTTCCAGGCTGAAGTCAACTAGTTAGCTCATTTTGAGCACAACTGCACTTTTTAAGAGAAGTTAATGAAACAGGCATAACTGTGACCTAGAGCAGCCCTCTGAACAGCCACTGCCATCTCAGTGACTGGCAACAATCATCATTGAGGTTCCAAACAACAATTAGAGAAACATTACCTTGATTCCAAGTTCCTCACTGAGGTTTATGAATAAATACTCATATCCATAAGCAGCTTTGCAGTTCAGCCACACAACATGACTACGAGACAGTGAGGTCCAGCTTCGCACTAACTCCAAGATTCCATTTAAACATTCCTCCTGAAAAGTGTAGAAAATGCTGTCAATCATCTTAGAAGATACTTCCAAAGTGCTGTGATTTAGTAATGCAAAATGGCATTGCCTTGCAAGACTTACCTACCAAAGGGGTGGTTAATTAATTAACAATGTTAAGGGCCTTTCCTCTCACAGTTTATTTAGACTTACCCGGCTTGGTATGTGATAAAATTTGGGATCACAAAAAGTAGTGTCCAAATACACACTCTGGATGTCTTTTACTCTGGAGGAGAGAAATGTGATATCAGAGTAAATATTGCATCACAGTGCTAAGATATGTCACTTCCTCTCTCTTCAAAAGGAGGTAATTCTACCTCTTTATTACAAAGAATAAGTCAAAGGGGGCAGTACTGCAATTATATTTAATAATTATTTAAAAAAATTATTAAATTTTTAATTAAAAATGATGAAAAAAATAGTATATTATTCCCAAATTGTCCATGCCATATGATTCTTTCTGAATCCCACAAATAGCTCACCTGGTCCCTGAATGCAAAAGCTCCATTCTGGCTGCTTCTCCTTTTGCAAGCCTGAAATCCCCTGTGTACAACACAGTGCCATTTTCCCCTTCAAACAGAAACCTGCAAACAGCAACACTTGGGTCAAATTCATCATTAAATGCCAGGTGGTGAAACATTTGAAGTACTGAAAGCACGTACATGACCGAACCTGGACAGTGCCCAGCTGGCAGAAGTGTCACCACTACATCTTCTTTCTGGAAGAGAGGGGTTAGCATTATTTTCACTCTGTAGTAAGTACTACCAGTACTTTAGTCAGCACAGTGAAAGCAATGCATTACTCCCCACAGCCTCCTGCAGCATTTAGCATTGCTTTTAAATCCAGAGAGTGTCTTCACATTGCAACAAGCACTAAAGAGCAGCGACCATCCTGTCATGGCAGAAGAGAGGACCAAGTATTGTACGGTGCTTATGAAGCAAGTTAGACAGAGGACAGTTCTACCTCCTTAGTTCCTGGTGAGGAATTACAGAATCACAGAATAGTTTGGGTTGGAAGGGATCTTTAAAGTTCATCCAGTCCAACTCCCCTAGAATAAGCAGGGACATCTTCAACTAGATAGACTGCTCAGAGCCTCATCCTGACCTTGAATATTTCCAGGGATAGGGCATCCACCACCTCTCTAGGCAACCTGTTCCAGTGTTTCACCATCCTCACTGTAAAATGCTTCTTCCTTCTATCTAGCCTGAACAGACCCTCTTTTAGTTTAAAAATATCACCCCTTGTTCTGTCACTACAGGAGAGGAGAGGAGAGGCACATACATTTCAAAAATAGCTTGTCCACTCTGGATGTTGCAGGTGTGTTTCCTGTACTCATGTAAACACCATTACTGCACATGACTAATATGAATCTTTTTTCCTGTAACTTACCTCACCAGATGTTTCATCTTCTAAAGAAATCTGAGTTGGAGTTTCAACTTCCAATGCAACCTGTAACAAAATGATTAACTGTATTATAGGATTTACTGAACATTCTGTTTCATGTTTATGTCCAGATATTCATTATGTAGACATCTCTAGCACTCACTGTGGCTAATGCTAAGCCCGTAAAATTAAACCCATTTTCCCATAGTAAGTAATAAATTTCCATTTCCAGTGGAATAAATTTTCCTAAAAGTTATCTAAAAATTAAATGGAGACACCTCAACCAATGTGTGCCTACCTAAAAAAGTAAGAGCATGTTGGACTTCTATCAGCAACAGCTCTTGTTCCTCTGGATGGATCACACGCCTGATTTTTGGATGACTGCAAAGCCCAAAACATCCACAGCACAGCAGTGGATCTTGCTAGGACAGCTCTGTGCCGCAGCACTTCCCACTGCCCCCTATTACCAGAAGCAGAACCCACAAATCACCAGGAGCACATATTCCTGGTGTTTGTGCAGAGAGAATTATTTTTACTTCTGTAAACAAACTCATGTTCAATTTCATAATGCCTGCATCTGCAAAGGGAAGGGAATAACTACAAGTCACACCTGTACATAACACTGATCCCTTGCAGTTTGGCTCCAAACACTGGAAATCATGTAAATTTATGAAGTTCTTCACTGACTTTATACTAAAACCTCTTCATGTTATAGTCCATTTTCCAAAAATCAAAAGGAAAATCATATAACTTCAGATTATATACACTCCAAGCAATAAGAGACTTTAAATGAAGCAAAAGAGAAATTAAGGACAGCAGCAAAGAGACGTGAGCAAGGTAAGGAAATGAATACAAATTCAAATGTCCAAATGATCAACGTAACGATGAAGGTCATGCAAAGCTGAAATTGAGAGAAAAGGAAAGATTTTGTGGAGAGAATAATAATTAAACAATAAACAGCAATAAACCAATCCCACATAGCAAGCAGCAGGAAAGGCACATTGTTGGAAGTACTTAAGGCCTGAAACACTGTATCAACACCAATATTTAGACACTTCTGAGGAGGATGAAGCTGCTTCTTTCTGAGAATCACTGCTTGGAAAGTGCGAATTTCAAAATAAACACAAACTCACAATATGATTCTCCCAAAACTTGTATTTCCAGTTAGTCAACAACAATTCCTTAGTTACTGGTGAGCAGTATAGTTTAACTTTCAAGCTGTGAGGAGACAAAAAACACAGAGAAGTGTTTTTTAAAGTAGACATGAGAAACAATCTAAAAACACATCAGCACCTGGCAGCCAGTACATCAACCCTACGCTCAGAAACCTCTCATGTGAGGAGACCTGCAGAGCTGGAAGCCTGCAGGTTTCTCTTCAGCACAGCAAACCCAAACATACTGCTGTGTGCCCCTGCCTGCATGGTTTTGTGTAGACACAAATGCAGTGTGTGGTTCATGGTCACGTGCAGACCTATCTGCTTGTTTCTATACCCCTGCACAAGGAACAGGCATCTGGGACAGTCAGCACTCAGCAGAACACAGAATACTCCCTTATGAAGCTTGAGCTTGTGCACTGAGACCTGATGAGCAAAGAGAGTTTCTCTGCTTGCATCTGAGAAGATGCAACCTCTACTCCAATAAACAGAGCCTAGGAACTGGTCCACAACCTCCCTGGGCCCATTGCCATGTTTGATCATCCTCATGGTGAAAAAGGTGTCCCTTGCCCTTTCCTTACGAACTTCATGAAGAGTCTGCTTCCATCTTCTCTACCCCTACCTGAAAACAGTGATACATGATTGTCTCCTACTCCTAAGGCTGAAGATGTCCTGCTCTCCCAGCCTCTCCTCACACATCCCACCCTCCTGCCCCAGACCAGCGTGGTGATCCTGCTCCAAATCATCTGTTGGTTTATTGCCCAGGGGAGCCCAGGGCTGGACTTAGTACTCCAGACAAATTTCTCAAGTGGGGCCAGAGGGGAATAACTGTCTCCCCCAAACTGCTGGCTACTTGCCCATACACCTCAGAGAGCACAGCTGGCCCCCTTCACTGCACAGGCACAGCACTATCTCTGTGTGCCAACACACTCCCAGGGAATAACAGAGAGAGAGATCTTTAGGAAGCTCATGAACATCATGGAGTTCAACAAGGCCAAGTATACCTGAGTCTGGGCAACCTCGATATCAAAACGGACTGAGAGATGGGTTAATAGCAGCCATACAGAAGACTTTGGGGTACTGATGGATGAGAGGCTGGACATGAGCCAGCAGTGAGCATCTGCAGCCCAGAAAGCCAGCCCAATCCTGGGCTGCATCACCAGCACCGTGGGCAGCAGGACAAGGGAAGGGATTCTGCCCCTCTGCTCTGGTGAAACCCCACCTGCAGTGCTGCGTTCAGATCTGGGAGCCCCAGCACAGGAAGGACAGGGACCTGTTGGAGCAGGTCCAGAGGAGGCCAGGAAGATGCTCAGAGGGCTGGAGCACCTCTGCTATGGAGACAGGCAGAGACAGCTGGGGTTCTTCAGCCTGGAGAAAACTCTGGGGGGACATTACTGCTACCATTTGATATTTAAAGGGGGCTTTCAAGAATCATAGAGAGGGGCTTTCTACAAGGACGTGGTGGGGACAAGGTGGGGGGACTTCAAATTGAAAGGGAGCAGGTCTAGATGAGCTACAAGGAACAAGTTTTTTACAATGAGTGAGGGTGGTGCAGCACTGGAACAAGCTGCCCAGAGAAGTTGTGGATGCCCCATCCCTGAAAGTGCATGAAGCCAGGTAGGACGGCGCCTGGGAGCAACCAGGTCTGGTGGGAGGTGTCCCTGTCCTATTCCCTCCCTGTGCCCCAGGGCAGATCCCCACGCTGCTCCGCGCACGCCTCCCCCGAGGCCGCCCCGTACCTGCCCTCCAGCCGCCTCTTCAGGGCAGTCGCCCGCAGCCCCTTCATGTGATCTGGGGAGAGAGGCCCGGGGTCAGCCGGGGGCACGGGGGGAGAGGGACACACGGGGAGAGGGACACACACACACGGCGGGATGGACACACGGCGGGATGGACACACGGCGGACAGGGACACACGGCGGACAGGGACACACGGCAGGGAGAGACACCCGGGGAAAGGGACACCCGGGGGCAGGGACCCTCGGGGGCGCTCACCCTTGTGGCAGTGGGACAGGAAGAAGGCCCGTGCCCGCAGGTTGTCGTGGTCGAAGCGGTCGATGGACAGCGCCGGGTACTCGCGCGTGCGGCCCCCGAACCGGCTCATGGCGGGCGGCACGCGCTTCCGCCCGCCCGGCCGCCAGCCAATCCCGGGGCGGCCCCGCCCCGCCCCGGCCTATCAGCGGCGGGCACGGCCTCTTAAAGGCGCCATGGCGGGCGGTTGCCTGGCGACCGTTGGCGTCATGAGGGGAGCGCCGTGAGGGGAGCGGGCAGGACGTGAGGGGCGCCGCCACCGCGCCTCCACCGCCGCACCATCCTGCGGGGCAACTGTCCCCGATTTCCGTCTCTCGAACTCAGGTGGGCCGCCTTAAGGGTTCGGTGGGCGGGTTGTGGTCATGGCGGTGGGAGCAGGGTGGAGTTACGGTCGTAGCACTCACTCAGACCGGGACGTCCGCCTGAGCACCGCGGAACGTACCAGGAACTGCCGGGTAGAGTAGGCAGAAGTCACTGGAAAGACGGGAAACTTGGATTAGGTATTAGGAAGAATTGTTTTACAGGGCAGGCGGTGAGGCGCTGGAACAGGTTGCCCGGCGGGGTTGTGCTGCCCCAGCCCTGGGACTGTTCGAGGCCAGGCTGGATGGGGCTTTCACCAACCTGATCTGGTGCCAGGTGCCCCTGCTTATGGCAGGGGGTTGGAACTAGATGATCCTTAAGCTCCTTTCCAACCCCTTCGCATCCTATGAGATCTCTTACTGACTCTTCTGAGACCCCAGACAGGTCCTGCGTTAGCTGCCTCGGGTTAAGTGCTGCAGGAGGCACAGCCCTCCGCTGCTCTGGCCCACGGCCCCTCCTGCCGGGGGACACGGTGCTCCTTGCTGGGCTGGGGATGCAGCCGGACCCCCTGCCCCCTTGGTACCCTGGCCTGGACCCAAGGTGTCCCTACTCTTCAGCTTCAGGTTTGCTGGTGAATGTGGGCGTGCACCCTGGGTGTACCAAAATGGGTATATACAGACACCACTCCTCCCCAGCACACAGGCTGTGACCCGCAGTCCTGCTCCACCTGCTGACATCCAGCCCCTCACTCGGGACAGCCCTCCCCCAGCAGCTAATTTTTCAGGACACATCCTGTTCCTGCTCCAGTGGCTGGAAGTTAAGTGCCCCCACCTGCTTCAGCAGCTGATATCTCAGGCCAGAGGTGCTCATACCCCCGAGCCTGGCTCCAGGAGCTGGCACCAGTGTTCACTCACACGCAGGTCTCACACAGAGCTGACACTTTGTCCTTGCACTACACATGCATGCAGTTTCCTAATAGCCCATCTATTCGTGCTAGAGTTGAGGTTTGTTCTCTATGTTTGTTTTTTCAGGTCCTTGTCTCAGCATAATTTGTTTGTTTCCCCCCTTTTCCCAAATTTCCCACCTGACAAGGTCCCTGGTCAGATAACCTTGCTGCAATAAACATTCTCACACTCTTCACATGCCCCATGACTGGCCAGGTATGGTTCTCATCACCACCTTCCTCATTTGCTGCTAAGGTTTGAGTCCCCATGTATTTTTGTATGGCTTCCTCCCTTTCCTGTAACCCTGTGTTGCAGTGAAAATGTTCCTTGAGCAGATGCCTTAAGGGAGCAGCCACTCTCTTCCCACAAACCCTTACAGCTTGTGTAACTGTTCAGGAAACCACCGTCTGTGAGCCCAGGCTAGTTAGGATTCCACAGTAATTGTGTTATGATTAACATTAAAAAATGTGTTCCCAAGGCCAAAGCATTCACTGTTTACCCTAAATTAGGAGCAGGCAAACATTGTCATCTTAGCAAAGTCCACTTCACTGTTCAAAAATTCCCCTTAAATGAAAAGTGTTAATATTGAACTGAATATTTTCTTACCATTCTCTTGTCTTCTTTATTTGCCTTTATCTGTCTGTTGTCTTTCATCTCTTCTCTGAATTCTTGGCTGGAGTACAGCTGTCCCCTGCTCTGGTACAATGAAAACAGCTCTATGCCTGGAACTTGGGCACACAATAGACAAAGAGTACAATTTTCAAATAGCAGCCCAAAAATAGCAGGATGGTGTTTTCATTATTTGAAGTCACCAAGCTGGAACTTTCAAAATGTGATCTTTACTTTTTGGGCAGGAACGCCTGTGGACAGGCACTGTGAATTCATGGTGACTCAGGAAGTGCCAGACCTACCTGCATGTCTTGAAGAAAAACATTCATTAGGTGAATCCAGCACCTCTTGTAAAGAAGTACTTAACACTGGTGACATGTAAGTTATCACAAGACACTTACATTCATTATGGCTTAGCTTTTATTAAGATGTAATGTTATTCTAATCATATTGACTGTCTAAAGTCAATATTGACTGACAACAGCTCTCATCAAACACTGATGAACAAATACAGAGCTTGAAAAATCCCATGATGGCTGCAAAAGAGCCCTTTCAGCACAGAAGAAAAGAAAATGTTGAGACAGATATCCCAAAGACTACCCTAAATGTTAAGAATAAGATTTGTGCTTATCCTGTTAATTTGATACCTCATAACCAGGTGGGAAAATTTCTTTTTTATTCCGGTAAATGGCTGCTTTCAATTGCAAAATGCTGCAGTGCCTGGTAAAAGAATGTTTGGAGTACTGAACTGTAAGAAATGGTTAAGTGTTGCCAGAAAAATGCCCTTTTACATATTTTTGTTGATCTCTAATAAAGTGTATTCAGTAAGAGATGAAAGGCCCTTTCTTTGTCTCCTGATGGCTCACATGCAAACAGACAACAGGTGTGCAGGCTTCTTTCTGCTAGTTCCACATCATGATAACAATAATTCTTGATACAATTTTCCCAAAGATTTTTATCTTGTGGTGCAAGACTTTTTTTCCAATTTCTGCTTTTCTAACAGACTAGTGTCATTTTGCATTTGATAAGGTTTCAGCATTCAACATTTCAAGCTCTCTGTTGATATAGGAACTTGCCAAATAAAGAAATTTTACTCCATGTGTTGGGTTTGGAGGCAACATCCTACCCACAGGGAAGGAGACTGTATTAATCCTCTCACTGCAAAATCCAGAAGCTTTCATTCCTTGGATATACCTTCCTAATTATAAAGCTGAAGCTTGGTGACTTTTCAAAACTAGAAAAGGACTCATCTCTGATCATACCTGCTAGGCATGATAGTGATAAATGTGTTTTGCTTGCAGAAGCAACAAAAGTTCTGTTTGAGTAGCAAAATAAGATACACTCAGGAAAGCAAATACAGTGAAATTCAGATATAAGGCAGAAGTCAAATGATTCATATTTCTTTTAATATAGTTCAAGTCCTTCCCTGGTGAGTATCCACTGTCTGCAATTTTTATTGCTTTTTTGTTGCTGTTGTTTTTAATTTGTTTGGTGTTTTTTTTCTTTTTTTTTTTTTTCAGTTTGAGTTTCAGCTTTCCCGTTTCTGCTCTTTTCAGATTTAGCAGTTGATTAACCTGTTTACTATGTCTCAGCAGACTGAACAAATGGGTTTTGTGTGAGGAGGAAGTCAGTGGCAGTCAGTTGGATTGGGCAAAGGTAGAAATTCTGGCAGGCTGTGAGCCTTGTCTCCTTCTCCAGTTTATCTCTCAAGACCTCATCTCTGTCATCTGCACTGTGGCCACGTGACTGACTGCACATTTCTCCTTTCCCCTCCTCTCCTATCCTGAGTGTTTGCTGTTCTTCAGTAACAGCCCAGATCTTCATTCCGTGGTTCCCAGTTTGGTGTCACTTAAGGAGCAAGAAAGAAAAATCTGGAAATCTGCCTGCCTGCCCCAAGGGGACAGCAAATGCAAAGATGTGAAATTTAAAAAACACTGCATTTAATATTTTTTTAATGCATCAATATGCACAATTAAATTTTAGGAAGGTTGAGTCAAGATGTATATGGAAGTACAGATGAGTTGGGTTTGTTTGAGACCAAGCAGTGCATTTAATTTGATATCAGCCATTTATAACTTTTTCCTTTTTTAACCTCGGACTTTGAACTCTGTAATTCCTTTATTTTAATTTTTTTTTCTATCCATTACTCTATGTCCCCAACAAAATTACTTGCTTCTGTCTTCTCTATTTAATTTTCCTAAGTCTAATTTCAGGAAGAAGTCTGAAGTTTCTGAAGTCATGAGTAAAGCTGACATGAAACCAAAATCTATGCATCGTGCCAAAACATGGTCAGATGATGTAGAGAACTTATACAGATTTCAGCAAGCTGGATACAGAGATGAGGTGGAATATAAACAAGTAAAACAAGTTGATGAGGTAAGATTTAGAACTTTGAAAGGGTTACTATTTTAAACTTCTGTCTCATGTAAAATGATTAAATAAAAATGGAGGTGCTGCTTAATTCCTTTCATTTAGGCTTGGTTCTGATACCATGTGTTTCCTCACAGGTCTGACTTGAATTTTGGAGCTGTCATTTACTGTGCAGAATAACTCATTTCACAGCAGTGAAACAGAAACACTGCCTAGACTGTGTTTTGTTCCCCCTCTCTGATGCACTTAGAAGCATCACAGATCTCTTTGAACAGATGTAGCTGATCTCTAAGGGAATAATTCAGTGTTGAGGGAAGAAATATTTCAAAGTGAGTTCTCTGAAGCTTCCCCATTACTCTGTCAATAGACTTGATAGGAATCTCATTGGTTGTCCACGGAGTCATTGCTACTGCTTTGGTTTGCAGTTGGGTTATATGGTAGCACAGCTGGACTTTGTGCACAGTCAAAACTTGTCCTCTCTCAAAATGATGACCTCAATGGAAATATTTGATGCCAGCTGTGCTAAAGGCAGTTGTGGCACAGGCTCTTGTCAACACCAAGGACTTGTGCCTCTGCTCACTACAGTTGGTAGTGATGCTCCCCAGCACATCCAATGAGCTATTGAGTAGTGGCCAAATATCCAGTGGCTACTTGAGGTTCAAAACAGCAACCAAGAGGTTAATACAGCAAACAATACATCATCTTTATTACAACTCTGTAATTTATCTCCCAGAGCAGCAAATATAGTATGAAAAACACAATTTTAAAATATGTTGACCTCCTGTGCACATAAGAAAGCACAGAAAGTTCCAAGAAACTCACTCCCCATCCAGTTAGCTCACAACACAGCAACACATGGATGTGTATAATAAGATAAAGTTTATTATTTTATCATGGGCTCTGATACCACTGCAAAGGCTGTGGTATAATTTTCAATAACTGCAGAAGGAAATCACGTAATTATTGTGGTAGGATCTGTGTGTTTAAGATTTATGGCAGGGCACAACCACTGGCAGGTAAACCCTGATGAAAGTTAAAGAACACCACTGACTCACTGTAATGTGAGTGTGCATTCTGTTCCAGCTGCCAGGGCCTGGCAGTGATTCTCTTTCAACTTACATATTCTGAAATGTCTCGTTTAGTCCACTTTAGGTTTCTATAATGCAGTTGTTACTAAAGATGCAATTACAATGTAGGTAGAGTGAATATTAAGGCTGTTATGTTTAGACAGACAATGCAAATAACACAGCTGTATGCCTGAAGTCATAAGGTAAGTGATGAAACCACTTCTGGGGCTCTCCAATTCGAGAATATTCTAGTTTGACTTCCTGTTGTTGGCTCTGCCTGGAAGAGAAATAAGATGCTTATTACCTGATTTTTAAGGTTCAGTTTAGTCAGAAACAGTCATAGATGCTCAAGCTGAGAGAGCTATTAAAGCCATAAAGCTACTGAATATGCAAATGCTCAAGCCTTTAATTTAAAGCTTTACTCTGTGGAACAGTGAGGAGCACCAGGGTAGTGCTGGGTTTATGTGGGGTTGATCCCACCGTCCTTGACACTGATACAGTCTGCAGCTTACTTTATTTTCATGAAATCACTAACTAAAAGCACATTTTTTATGGTCAGAAGGTCTGAAAGGAGCCTTTAAGTGTGTCAGTCTTATAGAAGCAGACTCTTGCAGCCTCTCAGATTACTGAATAACTGAATAGCATCAATGTTACATTCCTAAACAACATATTTTAAAAACTTTGACTTGTCCAATTTTAAATTACCCTGTCAAATACCTTAGATTCCTATTTCTATGCTTTTCAGATCACATAACTTTATGCTAAACCTGAAAACTGGTTTCTGACATCTTGTTCTCAATCTGTTTTTGAAAGTTCAGCAAATTAATAGAGAAGTAGTCTTTAGATGCAAATGAGGGTTTCCTATGGAATTATACCCTATATTCCTTGCAGTGTAATGAACAAACATCATTTAATGTGAGCATGTTCAGGTGATTGTATGTCCTTTTTGTTCTGCTTGTAGGTAGAGTGCTGGCCAGAAACTGGATTTGTTAAGAAACTTCAGAGAAGGGACAATACATTCTATTATTACAATAGGCAAAGAGAATGCGAAGACAAAGATGTCCGCAAAGTGAAAGTTTATGTGTATTAGTGTTGTTTTTGTTCTGGTTGGGTTGTTTTTATAAGTCATTTCTTAAGACCTGTAAGTAAATGAATTGTGTAATCTGTCTTACCTTGAGTATATATGCCATGCTTAAGTAGAAAGGGGAGTGAGTGCTGGAAATGTAGAGAAGCCTGAACTATAGACATAGAAGCTTCACTTTTCCCCTCCTATTACCAAAAGTCTTATTATTCCTCATTTTCCTGGTTACAAATGCTTTGACATAAAGATAAAAAGCTGGTAAATGGGCATCATATATTTCAGTTAACTGTATAACATCCATTTTAAGTACAAGCATCAATCTTTATTCCAAACAATATAATCTTGTTGACACTGGTTAATGTCAGCCACAGTCTCTTGGTGTAGCTAAGGGTTATGAGACTCCAAAGGACCAAAGTGAGGCCAGAGCACTGACTAAAAATGCCTTGGAGCAGAGCAAGAATAACGAGCGAAGAATTTAAGTAAAAGATGCTGAACACTCAAGTAACAACGGCCAGTGCAGAGCTGCAGATGTAAAGACTGGTTATTGTGATAGAAAGAGTCACAACAGAAATGTCTTTCTGTCTATCCCCAAAGTATTTTTGTCAGGTGCCAGTATTAATTACTCAAAGAGGAAGTATTAATTGATTTACTAGCATATGCCTTCTTGTGGGGTTGGATTGTGGATTTACAGGTGTTGGGAACATGGAATATAAAACTCCAGGGAAAACATGAAATCCACACACTGTAATATTTAGGGGAAAGTGACATACATAGATCATAGATTATGTGTGGGATTTCTGGGCAGAATTCATCTCATCTAACTTGAAATGTCACATTATCAACATCCACACCTGATCCTGTCATTTGGATAGCCTTTGTTCTGAATAGAGAAAAGCTCTTGTGAGTACAAATAATTTCTTTTAAATGCAGCTATGTAACATTTTCTTTGATGTGCTGCTGTGACGTCAGCTCTGCAGCAGCTGTCCATACCTGGGCTACTCTGAGATACTCGATACTTACCTTCACTCATGAGGGGATTTAATGAAAATACTTTGAGATGCCAAAACTCTTGATAATTTACCAGTAGAACAGATTGTTGTTATGTAAACCAGTAGGTGCGTTTGTGGTAGTTACAAAAATTTGTTATTAATATTTCCTATCTCTATACTGTTGACCAAGGGTATCTAAACTCAGTTTTAGGCATGAATTAGCAGTGCACATTTGAACACCTGTCATATGGATATTCTTCATTTATTTGAGCCTAAAATGGAGGCAGACTTGAGAAATGGAAGACTTACAGCTCCTAGTTGAAATAAGTATGGGTGCAATATTTAAAAGACCTCATTGACAATGATTGGTGATGATCTCCTCATCTTATTTAGACAACTTGGAAAATTTTAGCTTAGATTTGTATGAGCTCTGCTAGAGAAATGACAGAAAGATACTCTGAAGCAACTATGAAACTTATATTCCAGGAAGGTTTTAATGGCATATAAAGAGAGAGTTACTGCAGTGTAGAGAAATAAAGCATTGCTACCATAAATGTCACTTCAGCCTTTCATTATGATTTCTTTTATATTTGGAGTGCTCTAGATGTACTTTTTTAAGGCAGGACTTTTTGCATGCTTTGCAATTAAATAGTGGGAACAGAACAATTACCAGATAACCCATCTATTTTGTCACTTTAGTTTAGTGGATCTCACTTTGTTAACGTCATAGATTCCTAAAAACAGAATCTTCCAGTGGACATGAAACAGCCTTTAAAGAATTACATAGATGTGTGGTATAGCCAGCTCAAATTTATTGTCAGAAATTATTGCTATCAGCACACAGAGAAGTAGTGAGAACATTTTGTGCAGCTATTTTCTCAGTCTATAAAAAAGACATATTTGGGCATTCGAGAACAGGAATTAAAATTGCAGGTAACTTTTTAGGATTTAACGTGGATTTTTTTTTCCTCAAGAAAGGTTTTTAGAAGTTGAAACACATGTGAGAGATTGTTCTGGGATTCCTTCATTTTACCTGACTAACTTATCAATATTTTTGCAATACTGCTGGATGCTTCTGTCTATATTTTAAAACCATGAGTGTGCATTTCATGCAGCCCATGGATATTTCACTTCAAATGAGTAGCATGGGAATTCATGTTCCACTTTATATGAGTTGACAGATCCTTCCCACTTTGAGAGAGTGGATTACCTATATTTTATTACTTACATTTTTCAGCATTTTCAGTGTGCAAAAAGATTGAATCTCACTGTGATATTTAAAAGATTCACAGGATGAAAAAGAAAGACAAGCCTTGTAATTAGTAAGACCAGTTTACAGAGATGGCCTTTGTCAGGACAGTGCTGAATTTGGGAGTTCTCTCAGTTCATTCGTGAAACAGAAGGTTTTGTACTGGTGGTGTTGGTTTCAGTTAAAATTGTCCTTTGATGTCCAGTTCATGCCAAGCTTTAGATAGTGTAACCACTGCTCCAGCCTGCCCAAGTTCCTCCTGACCTGGCATTGCTGTTCAGCTGTGCTGGCTGAGCATGAAGCTGATCCTTGAGTACCAACCAGGTTTCCTCTGCTGCCTGTGTGCTGGATGTATCCTTCACTCAAAAGATCTGTGTAACGAACTCAGTGTTTTCTCTAATCTGGTACATCTGTAACTGAAATATCCCTACCTCAGTTTTAAGCAGGTGGAGACCTGTGAGCTTACTTGTCCCTTAAGCTAAGTTATGAAGGAGTATCAGAAGTAAGCAATTTGGGGAAGCTGGGCTTTATTTTAACGGTGACACAGCAGTACTTATCACCATAAATAATTTCTGAACATCATTATAAAAACTTTTTTTACTGAATTTTGAAGAGCTAAAGCATATCTCTCAAGTTTTATTGCCTAGAGATGAAAGTATGTGCTATTTTTCTGATTTGAGTCTTAGTAAAAAGTGATTCTGTGAAAGTACTTTCCTAGGTACTTATCTGTTGGTATTTCTCTTATCAGGGAATACTGTAATGCTCTAATGGCCATTTGCAGTAGCTCAAGGAATGGCAGTGGCAAGGCTCTCTGTTAGCTTGCAGCTGCCTAAGCCTGATCTACTTGGTCTAATTCTAATTCCCTTCATGGCTTTGTACAAGAAGAATAAATCCTTCCTGTGCCTGTTGAAGCTCACAAGAAGTAGGTAAAACAAAGTTCCAAGACCTACTTTTCAGGCTTTGTGTTTGACAGCTACATGTGAAATGGCAAGAGTGCAGCCTTGTGCGTTCCAGGCTGGTGTGCTCTGTTTTTCAGCCTTTACTGGAATTGGTTATGGATCAGTATTTTCTGACAGTGATGCCATGGTTGTTTGACTGCTTTGCAGTCACAGCAGCTCAAAGCTCTACACAGAAGGATGGTATAAGTGTTCTGATTTTCACTTAGGCACCTAAATGGACAGTTGTTTTTTCATCTCTGAAGACAGTTGAACCTCAGCCTTTTGGTTTTCAAACATGGTTCCCTTGTTTCAAAGTGTTGAAAATGATTGGCCTCAAACTCATTAAAAACAACTTTTTAACTCACCAGCTGTTGGTGCAGCTGTTCCTCACATGGTCTATGCAAGTGGAGGCTGCCTGAAAGCAGCTAGAATGGAGTTCTTCTATGCTCCTTGCAGGTTCTCGCCTACTAATCCAGTTCCACTGGATTAATTCATGCATTGGATCTGCTTTCTCAGTAGCCTGCCTGTGCTGAGCACCTCTTGGCAACTTGTAATTACTTAATAAAACAGGGTTTCTTGTTGCAATTAAGACTTTGCATGTAATTCAAGTCTGAAGCCCAGCACCCTCACAAACAGCATTTGGGCGGGTGACTGGGCAATGTCTACTGTCAGTAGAGTTCCAGGGTGGCACCCAAAAAATCCCTGCAATGTAACTTTGAACAAACAAAATCATTTTTATGGATGGTTTGTTCTGCCAGTGTATTTACATCTCTCAGTGTTGAGATAGACTGTCTTTGCTGCTTGTTGCTTTTGTGGCCCTTCTTTCCCCTCAATACTCTTCCATATTCTCTGCCTTCACAGGCACTCCACGCTCATGGATCCCTTGAAAATCCTGTCCAGTGTCCTCTATCCTGGCTCCCTCAACCAGCCCTGGCTCAGACCTTGAGTCTTTTCCAGGGGCTGGCACACAGAAAAGGTAATTAAGGATGTGATTTAATAAGAAGGCAGGCCAGACTACCTTCTGAAGAATCAGGGCCAGGGCCCAGCCAGGTGTTCATCCTACCCGAATGCTTGCTGACATGTCTGATCCCTCCCAACTTCCTTCCTTGTCATCTTCCCATACTTGGTCCACCCCGATCCTTCCCTTCCTGTGTCTTTGGTCATTTCCCTAAACATCCTGTACTAAGTTTTGTGCAGTCCCCCAAACTCCTTCAAATACCCCTTAAAATTCACAGTAACCATGTTTTCTCCATCCTATCAGTTACAAAATTGAGGTAGATCCTCTCCAGAGCCAGAGTAGCTCCTTTAATGGCCCATCAGTCAGTGCCTGGCAAGCTCTGGCTTCCCTTATTGTGTCTCTCATCACCTGCTCGTTAATGGTTGTGTGCCTGTGTGCTTAAATCACTGTTTTCCTCGTTATTTGTTACTTCTGTGGTGCGGACTAACCAAACAATTTACTGAAGCAGATGCTCTCCAGTTTCACACGTGCTCGTGGCAGCCTCCCGCGGCAGGCGCTTGGCTGCGCTCCGAGGGGCGATGCAGAGGCACCCACGCACCGGAGCTGCGCGGTGCTGCCGCGGCTGCACCTGCCTGGCAGGCGGCAGGGAGATACAGGGAAGGGAATGCCTAAAAGCAGAAGGAGCAGGAGGAGGGGGAAGGGAGAGAAGAAGGGGACGGGTTCAGGGAAGGACGAGCAGGTTAAAGAGTCAAGCACACAGGTGCAGCAGCATTTTGCCAGCAATCTCGTACCCAGGAGAAATCTCCTCTCCTGGCAGCTCTTGCTGGTTGGGGAAGTAGGATGTGCTCCTAGCTTCTCGCTGCAGATGTTCTCCTGCCTTGGCAGGAGCACCCAAATACCTCATCCAAGGGGGAGCTGCCCTGCTTGGGTGGATAAGTTACTGCCAGCTGCTTGGGGGATGGAGCAAAAAGCAGGGGGACTGGATATATGGCAGGTTCTTCATTTTTGCCCGGGGTGTCTAGAGGATGTTTGCTGTGCTGTCCTGGGGAGCATCCTCGTGCCAAGTACATGATGTTCCAGCCAGTGCTGGGACGTGAGCGAGGAGGAGCCAGCAGGTGGGCTGCGAGTGCGAGGAGATAAGCACTAGGATGCTGTGCCTGGAGAGGTGGGCTGGAGCCAGGCACGCTTGACACAGGGATGTGTTGGGCGGTGTTTCTGGAGAAAAGAGCGTGGTGTCCCTGCAGATCGGCCTCTCTCCGTGGCTCTGGTCTCCTGAAGCTACAGACAGTGGAGCTCTTGCTCTGGGGGGTTACAACCTGCCAACTCCTGTCCTAACCTCCCTGACAGATACATCTCCACCTTGTTCAGAAAGAACTTGAATCACAATCCAGAATGACTCTTCTTCCCTCCACTGACTCCTCAAAAAGGAGGAGGTCTGTGTACCAGAGCTGAAAGATCACTGTTTGGAGGAGATGTTAATTAAAAACATGAAATATCTCTTTGATAGCCTATCACTCAACTTTGGTCTCAGCAAATGAGAAATATTACTACACGTGCAACTACAAAGACAGAGATTTATTTAAAACATCAGTGGATTAATATTTTGTCAGACCAGAGTAATATTTCAACAAAGAAGATAGGTAGATAGATAGATAGATAGACAGATAGATAGATGATAGATAGATCACTCTGAAGGATGAGTTCAGAAGAGATGTTAGAAGAGATATTAAATTGCCATAGAATGTATATTCCAAGCAGATTATTGAGAATGCAAGGCAACAGAAGCAACAAATATAAAAACTTCAGTATTTTATAGACATTAAGATGACATTAAAATATCACCAGGAATGTTAACTTAGGAATAGCTTCTCTGTTATTTACAATTTTACCATTTATATCCATCCGATGGGAAAAACATCACACCAAATGTTCGTAATTCCTGCTTTACTATATCAGAACAAAGCAGTAGGATCCCTCTACACGAGATGAAATAATTTACCATCTGTAGCTGAGGAGGATGTGGAACATCACCTGCTAAATACAAACACTTCCAGTGCAGAAGTCTGTACACTCCCAGTCTTAAGACCAGTAGCTCAATACTCTCATTTCACTAATTTTAGATCTTAACAAACTTTGGAAAACTGGAGAGGTGCCAGAGAACTGATGGAGGGTCAACATGAACCAGTGCTTAAAAGGGAATGAGACAAGACTGGGTAAACAGACTCTAATCAGGGATAAATTAATGAAGTGGTTACACTGGGACTGTCAATAGAGGTTAGTAAGTATTTTCCACTGTGCATCACTGATCAGACACATCTGATACAGACAAGGTGGATAGAGAGTTGTAAGACAGTTACAGAGCAGGCAGAGGTTTTGTTTCTGGAACATTATTTTACTGCCTGGGGACTAACAGAGTTTCCAAACACTGTCATCAGTCTCAGTCCAGAGTTACCTGACTACAAGCAGTGACTTGTGCTGTGAGAGATCCCAAGATGAGAGTTCACACCTCTCACTTGGGATGCAGCCCTCCAACCTCAGACTCCGTGAAATCCATAAACTTTCCTAAGATAACAGCTCCCTTGTGCAAAAAGGATTTGCATGACTTGCTTTTCAATTCAGAGGCTGTAGCCACTGCAGGTTTTGAATTGCACCTGCCCGTGGAGAAGAAAAAAGCCTGCGGTTGGGGCAGTGCCAGCTGGAAACATTTCAGCACAAGAGGCAGCAGTCTGGATTTCAGGCAGATGTATTAGTGAGCCTTTGGCTAGCCACTGTTTAATGGAGCGTATGCCTCAGGAACACCGAGTTTTGGGAAGAAAATCTCCTTCTCCTGGATGTGCTTGGATGACAGGTAGCCTTGAGGTGGCTTGGGAAGATGGACGAGCCACACAGACCCTTGGTGCTTGTGGGATGACCTCTCAAAGCGTGCTCGCTGTGGGCAGAGGTTTTTCATCTCACCTCTCTGCAGACTATCACAAAATTGTGCATTTCAAGGTTGTGGTAGTGCCAAGGGGAGCATATGCACATGATAAGGAAGGACAAATAGGTGGATAATTTTCTTTTATGTTCATCTCACTGTAGAAAGCTTAAATGACAAGATGGAAAACCTGCAAAATCAGGAGGTGGTACTGCTGCTGTGTGTCCTTTTGCGATTCAAAGTAGCTTTTTTCTTCTTGAAGATCAGTACCAATGCAGATTTCCCTGTGATGTTCCTGTGGGGTGACAGGTGATGTCTGACTTGCAGATGCAGCAGATGAGGGGCTGTTTTGCAGTTCAGCTGGTGTGTAACAACCCGTGCCACACCGAGTTCTTCCCTCTGCTCTTCAAAGGGGCGTTTTGAAGCAGCCCCACAGCTGCTGCCCCACTTAATGTCTGCCACCAGCTCAGAGGAGCAGTTGGTAAACTGCTTATACATGTATCAGAAGCCCAGGAGGGAAATTTGCATTATATATGCATACACATGCATATATTAATGAAACGTTTATCTTTTTGAAGATATTTTTTCTCAAAAATAAAAAATATTGAGGACATTTTTCTGTAAATGTATCAAACACTGTGACTCTCAGCTGAGGTTTTGGAGCATGAAGGAGCAGATGGGAAAGCTTCTGCAATACATTAAGTAAGATAATGTAAAAGAGGAAGAATCTACAATCCTCATAAAACTCAAATGCTGAAAAACCCACGAGAATGAAGATTATAATGAATAATTCAGACAACACGTCCTTGAATCAGAATGTGTCAGCTCCCTCATTTGCTCAGTCTCTCATCTGATCTCCAAGAGCCAAACATAAACGTGGGAAAAGTGAAATGAAATAGTTTTGCAGAACCGTTTGAAGCCCTCTGCCTGCATTCTGGAGCTGGGAGGGACGCCACGGGCTGAGGTTCGCACCGCATCTGTGAGCTCGTGCCTCCCTCTGCTGACTGCCTCCCCAGACCTCTCTCTCCTTGGCAAATCATAAAAGGCCGTGGCTGTTTTTCCCCTCCTGTTGGGCTGATGTTCCTCCCAATGTCTGCAGCAATGACAGTAAAGTCCAGGGAGCTGCTGGATAAGGGCTGCTCACATCAGCCCCAGCCCCACGGTGCCAGTGGGTGACACTCCAGGGGTGCTGTGTTCCCTTTGTGGCATCTGCCCCACGGGTCCCAGTGCCACTCAGGTTCTCCATTAACACCGAACTAATGCATGAATCCTTGTTTAGGGGAAAATCTCTGAAAGCTGTAAGGCAGAGACATGAGGAAAGTTACCATAAACTAAGATGCAGGCAGAGACCTTTGGCTACATCACTAGATTACACCTGGGGTATACTGGAAATACTTCACTGATTTTTTTTTTTTTTTTGAAGTTTGAATATGTCTGTGACACCCCTTAGTACCAGTTTTAAAATCTTTTGGTCCTTATAGGCAGCTACTAAGTAAAACTGAGCGTGGCAACTGCAAAACTTAAAGGTTTTTGATTATCTTCTTTCACACACCCTCTGCAGAAGCTTCCTGTTCTCTCCGCAGAACATGTGCCCCCAGCAAAGGCAAGAAATGTAGAATCTCAGCATGGCAGGATTAACTGAAAAAAGTCATGCCCCTTGCTCTGGGGGGAGGAGCACGCTGGCTCTCCTTGAGCTGGTTTTCCCTTGGTGACCCTTTCTCTAGAGAGACTCAACCCCAGCTCTTCTGGGATGATGGAGAGGGATCTCAGTGTTGTACATATCTTGTCCATTTATTCCTCTTCCAGAGACTTTCCTCAGGTTGGGGCTGACAGAGATGAGATTAAAGTCTATTCTAACAAACCAAGTTTGTTAGTCAGGTTTCCTTTGGACTTGAAAACACAGATGAAAACAGCTCCTGGGTGCTCCAGGAATTTTGTGTTGTGGAAGCTTTGTTAGAAAGCTCTGAGGAAACTGGTATCCTTTCAAAATAAAGTGTGCCACGTAGAATAGCCCAAGGGCCATCGTGCTGGGAGCTGAGGGCTGATTTAATAGTGCAAAAACCAATTACCAGGCTGTAATCAGTAACAGCTGTGTCAGGAAGCTGGAATCGCTACGGGGAAGGAGACAGGAGAGCAGGGTCTGCTCGTCTTGCTGGAGCTGAGACTAAGATAAATTGCAGCAGGAAGCCCCTGCCACCAAAGAGTTATGGAATAAATTGATGCATTAGAAGCCTCAGCACATTAGATCAGTTGAAAGAACACGCAGAGCATCAGGGAGCCAGGTCGGTGGGGGGCTGAAGGCAGCACTGCCTGCCCAGATGAGTTACTGACCTCCGCCCTGGGACTCCAACAGCCAGCTGGTGAGTTACAGGGGCAGCAGCATCAGTGACAGTGATACATAATTAGCCTTGGGATATATAAAAATTTTCATATATGTGCTGAATTAAACCTTCATCCAGAGTGCAGGGAAAAACACATGATGACTTTTAATATAAATAAAATATTAGACAGGAGAAAGCATATACTCTGTTATAGTCTGTGGTGCTGATGTTCTGAAGAGACTCCAAAGCTCTCTGCAATTTATGGGCCAAATCTATTTCTTGGAAGTAATTCCAGGAATATTTTTGAGAAAGGAGAGCTAAAGCTCAGCATCTAAACCTTAGAACTGCTCTAACAGATGCAGCCAGCTGCGATAAATATAAAACACACTAAATAAGACCAAGGGAGTTGTGTCCAACCTCCGCAGTACAAAGTTTTCCAATGTTAAACCACCTGAGATTTCCTTTAATATTACTTCCTCCAGTAAAAAGCAGGTTGTTTTTTTTATTTCAGACCTGGGAAGCATTGGTATTTTTCTCTGAAGATTGATATACTTTGAATTGTAGAAAGAAGTGCATCTGTTGGGTCTGTTACGTTAATGGCTCAATCAGACTCACTCAACAAATTAGAGCTGCTGTCTACTAAGTGATCACATCACCCAGGAAGCACTTTGATGCACAAGTGAGTGCTCCAGGTGGGAAAGATGTAGGTTGGTTAAGTGGAGAAGACGCGTAGCACTTAAAAAACAAGATACTACAACAAAGCATGGGCTGAGAAACAAGTAATTCCCCTGTTCCGATAGTCACTGATTACTGATTAATTGATTATTATGTGCAAGTAACAATTTGTGGTTTTCAGCAAGTTTTGCCTGTGTTTTGCATTTGTTCTCAGTTATTCAACAGATGTTGGAAGAAGGTTATATCCCTTTGTCCCACTGAGCCATAACTCCAAGCACAAATGCAGTACGTGACGCAGGGCACTCCCACAGCTGCTTCCCCTCAGCCACCCCCGTGCCCCACCCAGACCCCACAGCCCCCTTGGTATTTAATCTGGAGCCTGCTCAGGAATATAATTAATATACAAGTGTTGCAAAATGAGCATAGAACCAACTGTTCTGTAGGTCAAGAGCACTTGTGTGTCAGGAAGCCACATCCTTCACACCACAGGATTGTTGCTTTCCAGGTGGCTCAAGAGGACATGAAGAGTCTCTCCACTGCATCCTGGAGACCTTTCCTCCCCAACACTTAGCCTGGGAACAACTGCTGGAGGGTTACAGGAGCCCTTTGAGACTTCCCACCCAGTACTTCAGCTCAGGACACAGCCAAGCTCATTGAAACTGTGGTAATTTTCCAGCCTTGCTTGAATTCAGTACTTTTCACCTTTGAAGCGGCGGCGCTTTGGTCTCTGGGCGCGTTGAGCGCAGAGGCTGAGAGGAGATGGAGTGAGAGCTCCAGAGCCCAGTGTGCACAGCACGGCCCCGGCAGCGCTTGTGACCCAAAATGACAGAAAGGTTTCGCAAGAGAAGAGCTGATTTCACCGGGCTCTTGCTCAAGAGCAGGGGAGCTCCGACGAGCCATGACCCATGGAGGGACCTTGGATGAGGGGGGCTGACGGGAATCGGAGCCACCAACAGAACAGCAGCTCTGAGAGTTCGTAGCTGCAGCTGGTGTTCTTCTTTCTGATCTTTTCACCTACACACCTGGCTTGTAAATATTTTCTATCCAGCAAGAAAGAAATAGCCATGGTATCTATGCTAAATTACAATGATATTTAGGGAAGTTTGTCTTTCAGGGCAAAAAGCCCCCTGGAAATCCTGGAGAGGTGCATGGCAGGGAGAGCAGGGTCAGGGGGAAACCACAGAGCTTGTCTGAACAAAAAACTTAACATCTGTCCTGGAAGCCATGACATTTAATGCATCTTGATTGGTTTATTTTCATCCTGAAATGCACTTGGACAAAGGTTGTATCCATGATGGTCTGGGGGGTATCCAAGAGGAAAGCTATTTTCCGAGAGCAAGTGATGTAGTTAGAAATAATGAAATTAATTAAAAAGTATAAAAACCCCAAACCAATAAAAATAAATTTAAATTAAAATGAAAATAAATAAAATATAAATTGAAAATATAATTAGGAAATTAAAAGAAATAAAAATAAATTTTAAAACCCAATAAAATTAATGCCCCCAAGCTTTCTCACATGCAAACCCATCTTCAACTCCAAAGCAGCAGCAGCAAGCTTTATCCTACACAGAAACAGTATATGGGAAAACTTTGGCTAAGGAATGTATATATCAAAAGTGTTTCACTGCCACCAATCCCAGCACCAGGAATAATCCCTCTCTTTTATCTAGTTTAGATGGGTAACTCACGTAGGGGACTAGGAAGAGCACATGTAAATTCATTTTTCAGCTCCAGCAGCATCAGATAATTTATTTATAATTTTAAAATAAATAAATAAATAAATAAGCCCCTCCAATAAAATAAAGCAAAGTAGAATAAAGCAAAAATAAAATCCAAAGTAAGAGAAATACAACACTATAAAATAAAGGTTAGGTTGGACATCAGGAAAAGGTTTTTCACCCAGAGGGTGGCTGGACACTGGAACAGGCTCCCAGGGCAGTGCTCACAGATGCGTTTGGACAATGCTCCCAGGCACAGGCTGGGATTTGTGGGGCGCCCTGTGCAGGGCCAGGAGTCGGACTGGTGTTACCTGTGGGTCCCCTCCGACTCAGGATATTGTGCTTGTATGATTCTATGGGAGTAAAACACAACAAAGGAAAATAAAATAAAAAAACCCGTAATAATAAAATTTATAATAAGAAAAATCAAATCGAATCAAAATCAAATCAAATCCAGCTCCTTTCTCCGAGCTGCCGCAGCATCACCCACAATGAGATTTGCACAAATACCGCAACTTTGTTGAGCAACAGCTCCGGCTCAGTCAGGGCGGCGCGGGGCCGCTCCGGCCCCTCCGCACCCGCGGGGCTCCCTCAGGGCCGCTCCCGCCCCTCCGCAGCTCCCTCAGGGCCGCTCCGGCCCCTCCGCACCCGCGGGGCTCCCTCAGGGCCGTTCCCGCCCCTCCGCAGCTCCCTCAGGGCCGCTCCCGCCCCTCCGCTCCCGGTGCCGCCGCGGGGGCGGGGCGGGCGCGCGGCGGGGGCGGGGCGGGGCGGGCGCGCGGGGCGCGCGGGGCGCGGAGGGGCCGCGCAGGGGCCGCGCAGGGGGCGGGGGGCAGGCGCAGCATGAGCGGGCGCCCCCCCGCGGCCGCCGGCGCAGCGCCCCCGCGCCATGGAGGCTTTCCCCGCCCGCGGGTACGGCACCGGCGGCGCCGACAACCGGCCGCTCTTCGGGGAGACCTCGGCCCGGGTAAGGCACGGCCACCCCCGGCACCCCCTGCCCCGGAACAGCCCCCGCCAGAGCGAACCGCGGCGGAGAAAATGCTGCAGAAAGTCCCGTAGCACCCCCCCCCCCCCACCCCCGCCCGGTTCCCCGGTCGCCCCGCGCCAATGCCCCCGGTAAGGAGGAACCTCCTCCCCACCCCTGCCCCCGGGCTCGGCACGGAGCGCCGCAGGCAGCCGGGCGGCCGGCCCGAGCGAGGAACCTGCCCGGATCCTGCCAACAAATTAAAAAACCCCTATGAAATAAGAAAGAATCCTCAGTCCCCCCCAAAACAGCATCAAAAATCAGAAAGGCTGCACGCCAGTGGAAAAATATAAAAGTAGCGCCCCAGATCCCCAAAGAAGGAAAAGCTTCAAATTGGCGTAATTATAAAAAAAACCCCTGAAATAAAACAAAAACAACCCTCTCCCGCTTAGTGCCCCAAACCAAAAATAAACCATCAAAACCAGCTCCAAATTTAAAAAGCCCCAAACCATATCCCCAGAACTAACTCCCTCCCAGCAAGACCCCCTCCCCAAATAAAAAAATTCACGAAGTATTCCCCTCCTTCTCCAAGGAAATCAACTTTCAAATAATCCCCCCCAAACCAACATCCCCCCAAACGCGTGTCGAGGAGTTGGGGCTCGGGGTCCCGGGGTGGAGGGGTCCCCGGCAGTGGGGCTGGGAAGGGGTTTGGGGACGGGCAGGGGGTCACAGCCCCTGTGTCCCACCCGGGTGTGCCCTGCAGCCCCCCAAGCCGGGACTTTGGGGCTGCCGCACCCCAGGCTGCCTGTCGGCCGGTTTGGGGGTCTTTGCTGGGGCCGGGGATGGGGATGGGGATGGGGGTGCGTTCGGTGCCCTCCTGGGAAGTGACTTTTCTCCTGGGATGGAGGGGCCGGCGGCGGCTCTCCTTGGCTGACGTGCGGCAGCAGCGGCTCCGCAGGTGTCAATCCCCGTAAGCCTCTCAGCTCCCGGCACTGCTGCGAGCTGTGCTGGGGAGGGGGCTCCTGCGGCTCCCGGCACCGGCATCCTTCGGGAATTTCGGTACCTGGAGATGCCACACCATCGGTTTGTGACTTGCGGTTGTCCCCACTTAGGAGGGGTTACCCACACTTGTGTGAGTCTGGGGGGTGCAGGCTGAAACTGCGTGAGATTATTCACAAGTGTATCGAAGGCATCACCGCCCTCCCTGCAAGCACTCGGAACTGCTGCTACAATGATAATGTTTAATGAAAACATAAAGTGATACCGCCCGGATTTTTGGGGGAAAATAGCATGATGTGGCATAGGAGGAGAGGCAGGACCCCAGCAGGATGCACTGAGGGGGGACGGGTGTCCCCTTCCAGCAGTTGCTGGCGCTGATGGGGAGCGCTGGAGGCAAGGGCAGCTTTGTTGGAGCAGTGCCCTGCACTCGGGTCCTGTTGGCCAGTCCTTGGTCAGGGATTTTGGGAAGTCCCCAGCGGTGAGGGAGCTTCTGGGGACGGGGATGTGCCATCGGAGCTGGGTGGCAGTCCTGGCAGGTAACCCCCAAAGTTTTCAGCCCAGGTTAAGCCTTGGATCCCTGATCCCCGTCTTTTTCCAGCTACGCCTCTGCTCACAAAGGAGAGATAAATAATGAACATGGGATGCTAATTTCAGTTCCTGGGCTCTAACGGGGATCCAGCGTCCTGCACTTCACCCCCTGCCTATCTCCTGTGGCTGTTTTGGAACCTGTAATTTGGGCCGAGCAGCAGCCAATGGTCTCTCGCTGCTGTACCCGTGTCCGACGGACAAGGGATCACTGTGCTGGCCCGGGGTCCTTTCCTCCCTGATTCACCGGGGTTGCTTAGGAACGGACGCTGGTGAGGTCCCGAGCTGGAATGTTCTGTGTCAGAAACGGAGAAGCTAAACTTTGCCTTTAAATGGGAGCAGGTCTGCCGGGAGAAGTGTGTCTGCCCCCGCCCAGCTCTGCTTTTGGGTCCCTGCAAGTGATGGCTGATACTGGCAAACCGGGAACCTCTGCTCGGGCTGGGGCCACAGGGAGGGGCAGGGGCACTGCTGGTGCTCCAGGGAGGCCTGCACCTAAAATTAGGGGTCTCACACCCTTGCCAGCAATGGGAAATGGATGTAGGGATGGGGATTCCCCCTTGCTGCCTTCTTGCACTTTCCTGGTCTCCAGGCTGGTGACTTTGAGGGTAAAGCTGCTCTGTGGGAATGGCAGAGCTGGGCAGCAGCACCGGCTCCTTGCCTTGCCGTGGTCCAGCTGCTCCTGCCAAGCTCGCTCTCCCAAGCCACTGCTGAGCAGAGCCTGGGGCAAGATGGTACCAAAGGAGTCCCTGGTGGGAAGAGGGAGGTGGCAGCACGGTGCTGATGAATGCCAGGTGCTGTGGATTCAGCTGTGGTTTCCAGGGATGCAGCACTGAGTATGAGACAGCGCAAAGGCACAGCTGTGTGGGGGCAGAGAGGGGACAGAGGGTCACAGGTGCAGCACTTCTTGGGAAAGAAGTTGGAAGTTGGGCTCCTCCATGGTGGGAGCATTTACATAGGAGTGGGTGGGAGTTAATTGCCATGGGTTGGAAGCAGGAAGCAATAGAGAGACTGAGCAGCTCGGGATGGGAATGATGAGCCTTCGAGGACGCACCAGGAACTCCCCATGTCTTGCAGCAGGCGGGTGGCCAGCATGGCCCTGAGCACAGCCTGTACTGCCTGCAATTCCACGAGGCTGGGTCTGGCACTGCATTCAGGTATCCCCTACGGCTGCAGTGGGCTGCAATGGCTGCTGACCATCTGGACTTGCTGATGTAAGGCATAAAAATGGCCTTTCCGTCACTCCTGCAGAGATGGCACCAGGTACCCATGCTCCAGGGGACCAGCTTCATGCTCCAGGGGACCAGCCTGTTCCCTTGTGCTGGCCAAGCCTCCGCTGGGATCCCAGTGGGCTCCGCCCACACGCTGCTAACCTGGAGGATTCAAGGATGGAATGGGGCAAAGACCAAAGCTGCCACTCTCTCAAAGCCTGTGAAGGGGGTGCAGTGGGGCAGATATAGTCTCAGTCCTGCCTCAGTTTCCCTGCTGCTCCAAGTAACCTCGACCCAGATCCCAAAGAATCCTGGATTGTGCCCTCCTGCTTTGCAAGGATTTGACGCTTCCTGACCTTATGTCCCTTTCCCAGAGGCAGATGGAGGGAGACCTCTGCTCTGCAGAAGCTCCCTGGGAGAAGCCTGATGCCTCCAGCCCCTGCAACACCCTCCCCGGAGTAGGAGGAGAGGACAGAAACCCTCCTGTTTCAAAAGGCAGCTTGTGCAACAGTGAAACATGGAATTCATCTCCTGTCTGGCCAGCAGCTCACTACATCTCGGCAGCTAGCTGGATGGCTGAATGGGGACCCCCATGGAGGCACTGCTAGGCTGTGTCAGAAGTTAGTGTGTGTGTGCCAGTACCCTGTGCTGGTCCAGGTGACCTCAGGCAGCTGCAGGCTCTCTGTTTTGGTGTGCCTGCTGGGGTTTTTTTGGTCTTTTTACTCTAGCAGCTATTACAATACATAGTGATGCTGGAGAAAAACCCTTCCTGAATCAGCTGTGCTGGTTGTAAGAGCCGGCTTTGCCAGCTGGGTGACAGTGGGACACAAGGCTCACCACAGCCGGTTTCCTTGTGCCTGGAATCCAGGAGTGTCTGCCTGGGCCAGGCTGTGCACTCGGACACGGTGTAGAGGTGAAAGGCTCCGTCAGCCCCAATCCCTTTAGCTGTCGCGGCCTCTGCTTGAGTATTTTTAACCTTTTTGCTGTGCTAAGCTGCCTGGGGCTGAAGTGTCAGCGGGCACTGGGGAATACAGCCTCTCACTGCTTTGCCAAGCCCGGGATTTCAGGATCAGTGTCTCTAATCCCCGGATCCTGAAATACCTTCTTGGGCCGCATTTGGAAAATTGGAGTGACCGCAGGTTTAAGCACGGGGAAGGGGATGCCTTGGCCAGAGGGGCTGGATGCCACGTGCTCCACTGCCGGCATCCGCACCTGATCCGGCTGCTGCTGGGAAGTCCATCACTCAGCAGTGTGAGATGAGAGGTCCCTGAGCTGGGGGATGCTCTCTCCCACACTGAAACAGTCAGAGAGAAATGCTCCATGGTCACTGCCAAGTGTGACTCCCTTGTTTTCTCCTGCCAGTGCAGTCTGTCCTCACACAATGGGAGATAATTAGGAGAAGGAGAGTCATGGCTGAGTTTCTGGATGGTGACTGACTGTGTCCATCCCTCCAAGCTCTCTGCAGAGCTGCCTGTGACTGCTCTCCAGGTGAGCTCTGCAGGTTGGTGACCCACTGCTGCTCTGCAGCTGGCTCCCTGGCATTCCCTGCTATCTCTGCTGTTGGAAACTCAACTCCTCATGGCACAAGGAATCCAGTTGCTCACCTCTTGCCACCCTGAATGGAGGTGCTGAGCCTGAATGCAAACTCTGGTCTCCCTCCATAACACTGCCTTGGTGGGCTCAGCCAGGTCTGCAGTGCAAGGGCAGGTCCTCTCCTGGCATTGGAGTGGCTTTTGGGGGTAAGGACCCTTCCATGTCCTGCCTAAATTAAAGTTAGCCTTGAGTTCTTTAGTTTATTTTAGGTGAGGAGTCCAGCTGACCTGTCAGGATATGCTGTCGTGGAGCATTTCATGCCTGCATTTCTCAAGTAGCTTCTCTTATTTGCCTGGAGTTACTTCTATTGTCTCCATCTTTGGGGTCTGTGGTGGGTATCTCGTAGTTGGCTCCCAGAGCCTGCTGTATTTCCAGCTCTGTGTGTGGGAATGCCGGTGAGGAGAGGGGGTTTGTGCCTGGCTGGTGAGGACCTTGCACAGGGGGTGTTGGTGACAATTTCCTCTGGGGGGGTCACTTCCCACTGCTGCAGTCACCACTGTGCCCCCATGGCCTGGGGCCTCTGAGCTACAGGAGCATCAATGGTCTCGTTGTACAAAGAGGAGTTGGGGACTAATAAAAGAGGTTTCAAAGGGTCTGCTTGCTGTGGTCCTTTCACTTGGAGATGAACACAAGCAGGGCACAGCATCCACCTGTTCCTGAACCACCTAAACGTGAGCTCCACAAAGCCTCCACAAAAGCATGATTTGCTGTTCTCTGCTTTCTTCTTGTGCCCTGCTGCTGCCTTGTGTTACTTCTTCATGACCTGGGACTACTCCCTCTACAAATCCAGATTCTAGGAGGGAAGAAAGGTGCAAGAGCAGGTGGAAGGAAGCCCATGTTGCCCTGCCGGCTGGCTGCGGTGTCTTGGGCAAAATGCTTTCACTGCACAAACTCTTTTATCACTTTCCTTTCACCTTTCACCTCTCTCAGTACAATTAATTGAAGTTTGTGGAGTTTGCACAGCTTTTCTGCTGTAGCTATTCTTTTAGCCTTTGAGTTGCCAGCCATCTGGGGTGTTACACTGGCTGTGTGCAGCCCAGCCCGACTGTAGTGATACATATTTATACTCAGAGCAGCACCAGGGAGAAGGCAGTGTGCTGGCAGGGATGGGAATGTTCTCTTTTTCCTGTTTTTCACTCCAGAAGGTGCCTCAGTGCAGGGTCTTGCTCTGGGTGCTCCTCTCAGGCCATGGTCACACAGCCCAGTGTCACAGCCAGTCCCTGCCCTGATGCCACTGGCATGGGACTGCGATGCTGGCACTGAGGGGTCTCTCTTCCCAGGTGCAAAAAGGTTGTGTCCTCCCAGTCAGTTGTTTTATACTGATGAGGAGCAGCAGAAAGAAGTGTGGGGGGATACCTGTCCGTTCAAGCAGAGCTGCTGTGTGGTGTTAGGGTGGAATGTTTGGGGTGTGGGCAATGCTTCACCTCTTTGCCAGCAGCCCACAAATTCCCACCTAAGACTCTATCAATCTATTAATTCTCAGGCAGTGAGGCTAAAAAAAGCTTTTCCTGACAACCTCCATCTGTGCGCTCACACTTCAAAAAAAAGATTTAAAAATAATTTGCACAACTGTAATCAATTTGGATGTAGCAGAGAAGCCATTTGCAAATAAGCAAACCTGCTGCACGAGGCCTTGACCAATACAACCTCCCTGGGGTCCGTGGAGGGAGGGAAACCTTCCTGTGTGGCAGAGCTGACCAGGGAGCCTCGATGGTGTGCTGGGGATAACGTGGATCCTGGCTGATGCTCTCAATGTTGTTGGTTAATGATCTATTTTATATGGTTTGGGGTTTTTTTTTGGTTGGTTTTTTGATACACAGAACACTCTTTATCTTTTCTTCAGGACAGAATCATCAATCTAGTCGTTGGTGGCTTAACAACCTTGCTGCTTGTAGTAAGTATCTCCCATCCCACCCCATGTTGCACCTTTAGGTGACAGGGAAAAAAACAGAATTTCTCCCCCAAAACGGGTGGTGAAACTTCCAATGACCAAACAGGCTCTAATTTAGGGCAGGCAGTAATTTTGGAACATAATCTGTCTTTTGAAAGTCTTTGACAACAGGAGGGGAATACCTTTCTTCATGCCATCTTTTAAGAGCTGCAGTAAAATCTTTGAAGTTCTCTGGTAGATTGTCCATCCTGGCTGAATGTGAGGCTGGGTGAGACAACAAAGCATTTATGTGCCAGGAGAGCGTTTGCTTCTATTTCCTTCTATTTATGATTTATTGTCCTCTATTTATGGCTTATATAAGTCTTTCCAAAGTTTGTCCCTTTGTGTTGAGCTGTGCTTTCCCCAAGCTTCAAAGACAAACCCAGTGCCATCGTGACTGGAGACCATCATTGTGTGGTCCAGGGGGGGATTGTTGGAGAGCAGGGGTTCAGGAGGCTGTGGGGACAGGCGAGGTGCCAGCTGGTGGAACACGTGGCTGAAGGGATGCTCCAGCATGGGCAGTGTTTACCCCAGGCCTGATGGCTTCATGGCTACTTGGAGGGTGGTTTCTGGCAATGAGCCAGCATGGCAAAGCTTTTGTCGTTTTTATTCCACTCCTCTCAGTGTGCAGCTGTTTCAAAGCAGTTTCCCTCCAGACTTTCATTTTCCTTCAGCTCCTCAGGGGTGGGAGTCAGAGCACAGGGAGAGGTGCACAGAGCAGGATGCGAGCGCTGCGCTGCTCCAGCCTTGGGCTGAGCCTCCTCTTGCTGCAGCCTTGGCAAGAGTGAAATCCTCATCTCTGTTTTCCTCCATACAGGTCACACTAATCAGTGCTTTTGTCTTCCCGCAACTACCTCCAAAACCTGTGAATGTATTTTTTGCTTTCTGCATCTCCTTGTGTTGCATTTCTGCTGGCATTCTTGTAAGTACTGCCACGTTTGCTGTGCTTTTGAGTCGATGGCTCTGAATAAAATCTGCTTTACATGGTGCTGCCTTCTTTTTTACACTCTCCTAGAAAAGCTTTCCTGCCTCCATAGCACAAGCTGACAATGAGGGAGTGGTAATGAGTTTTGTATTTACTGCAGAGTTTAAGTGTGTGAGCTGAGCCAACTCCTGCAGCCCAGCTGTGGTGCAAGACTTGTCACCTCTGTGGCACTGCCACCCACAGCTGCCAGTGGAGACAGGGAGTAGGAAACCAGGGAACAGAGCACTGAAATGGGAATTCAGAGATGGACGGTGCTGCAGAAGACACTTGAAGTGGGACTAGCCATGCACTTGTGTTGGTCTGCAACCTTTCAAACACAGGGGATGGAAGCTACAGGGGTAGGAAGCTACAGCAAGTGGACGATGTTCCTCTATTCAACAGCTGCAGAATTCCAAGGGAGCTGGTCCCAAGCACTGGCAAAGGGAACTGGGAGGTCTGAGGTCATAGAATCACAGAATGGTTTAGGTTAGAAGGGGCTGTCAAAGACTTTCAAGTCCAATCCCCCTTCCATGGGCAGGCCCATTGGTGGCTCCTTGTTCTGCCGTAGCTTTTCATACTTGGAGCAGTCTCCTTCCTCCAGCTGTGGCCTGGAACAGCCCCACACCCCTCACTGCTGGGGACGCTGGGAAGTTGCTGTGCAGTGCCTGGTCAATCCCAGTTTCTGATCCTACAGCTGGTGACCATGACTCTGCCCAGAATAGACTGTGCTAGTGCAAAGCTGATGTTTGTCCTCATCAGCCAGGGTGTAGCCAGCTTTGAGTGTTAAAACACCCCCAGCTAAGCCACCCACTCTCCCTCCCTCTTAGCAAAGCTGACCAGACAGAACACAGCCCCAGGGACAGTTTCACACACACACACTCAGTCTCTCTGGCCAGAGGAAGCTGGATTGTTTTACAGGAAGAAAAAAACCCCAAAACCAGACATACAAGTTGCCAGTCCAGTTACCATAGAAAGTTTCCTCAGAAGTACCTGGCTTTTTAAAATAACACAAACCCTTTTTCTCTTTTAGATCTACTGGTATCGACAAGGAGACCTGGAACCCAAATTTAGAAATCTAATTTACTACATATTGTTTTCTATTGTCATGTTATGTATATGTGCCAACCTGTACTTCCATGAAGTGGATAAATGAAGGACATTGGGAATACCCAGCAATGATGCTACTGTGTCAGACTGCTTCCAGCTCAGCTCTCAGCTCTACTCGAGACATTTAAGTGAGAACAATCAGCCTGAGAGGAAAGTGGGTTGTGCAAGGATAAATCAGTACATGATTTTCATGTAAATGTATATGTAATGTCCCTCTTGTTGGGGAGAATTATTGCCATAAGACGTGACATTCTGCTTTTTTTTGAAGAGCTACTGTTGCGCTTAATGAACATTCCAGTTGTACTGATGTTTCAGAATGGCACAAGCTTTTTCATTTTGGAAAAAACTGCACTTTTTTTATTACTGTACAAATAAACTGCAGCATTGAAAGGATCTGTGGCTGTATAAATAAATGGCATCTTACAATCAAGTAAGACAAATACTCTTTATTTGGTTGAAACTGAATATACAATTATTTCTGTTCCCTAGGCAACCATTTAAAACTACAACTTTTTCACATTAACAAAACCACAGACTGAAAAAGACCAACTCTTGATTATGAAGAGCTAATTACAGAAATAAATAAAATAATTTATACAAGTCTTTAGTTTCTATAGCTTTTTCTCTTGATTCCTAGCTAACAGGCTGCTGCTCAGCCTAGTGTCTGTTTCAAACGACGTAGGAATTAATTGGCCTCCTTTGCCTCGGCAGCCTATGTCCAAACTCTCACAGAGCTATTCCTCCCAGACTTTGCCACCTTCACACCATTCCCCATCTACTAACTTGCTGCAGGAATCACCTCTGGAGAGGTGGCTGGTAGTGTCAGGTAAACAGCGAGAGATAAAAACGTTCCAACCTACTCACAACAATCTCAAAGAAATTCCAAAGTTGTGGGGGGAGGCTGGTAGGTCCCAGTAGCTTCCCTTTGTCATAGCCCTTCCCTTTTTATTCAGCTTGCTGTAGTGATGAGAAAAAAGAAAAAAAACCCCAAAAAACAACAGAAGATTTTCCACAAGTGATCTTTCCGAGCTCTGTCCATTGCCAGCAACGGACTCCTCAGGAACAAGCAGACCAGGCAAGTCCCAGAAGCTTCTGCCTTCTTCCTATGCCACAGACATACTAACGAGTCAGATGAGATGGGAATACACACCACTGCTTCACGATGCTGCCCACGCTCCCTGAAGTCTTTGATGGAACTCACTCCTTCCTGAAATGTAACAGTCTCTTACTCCATCTATTACAAGAGTCAGTAAGTGCAGAAATCCTCACCCATTCTTCATGTAACCTGTGCAAACTAATACTTGCTGTGGCACTAAGAGGCTACAGTCCACAATCCTTGACTTCTGTCCAGTTTTCCATGTGTGCAGTCCAGCACATCAGTAGCAAGTCAGATCAGAGCTGACTGGATGGATCTGAGCAGTGAGCATTACAACAGAGGCTCTTCAGAACACTGGAACACCCCAGTAAGATGTGGCACCTTCAGGCCTCGGTTGGCAGCTCGGTCCCCCCTCCCAGATGAGGGAAACAGCCTGAGCAGAGAAAGTGCACTGTAGTCATCTCACACTGGAAGTTTCTGTTCAAAGAGACAGACTGTGACTGCTTTCTTTGGAAACGTGGCACAGGGTTGTAACTAATTTCACAATGCAAACATGGTCAACAGAAAATGGACACCATTGCTGCTTCTCAGTGACAGCTCACTAAATCCTCAACATCCTTTGAATCTTCTGAGTCAGGACTGCCCAACGATGAACCAATGATGTGTGACCCATCTCCATGATGTTGTAGGATAGGATCTGTCAAGAGACAAAAAGCATTAGAACTATTGCTGTGCCATTCTAACAAGATATAAAATACAAACTTAGGAGACAGGAAATGTAGTCTGGAATTCTAACCAATTATAAGCAATATTGCTCAAACTAGGCAGTTTGCAATTTTTAGTTTCACAGGATCACAGAATAGCTGGGGTTGGAAGGGACCTCTGGAGATCCTCTAGTCCAACCTTGCTAAAGCTGGTTCAGCTAGAGCACGTGCACAGGACCACATCCAGGTGGGTTTTGAGTATCCTTAGAGAAGGTAAGTGATGACCAATGGAGATGGATATGGATGCAATGGTGTGACTCACATTTGCATCCATCAGGTATTACACTATCAGTGCTGACCCTCTGATGGCTCTGCAGAGAGATCCTTCCTCTGAGGAGGAGTATTTTTTAGGTTACTTAAAAGTTTCACAGCACTGACATGTAAAATTATTTAAGGGAAATCAAGGATCTATGAAGCATTGTCTGCAGAGACTCAAAAGCTCCATACACTGCTTTAATGAAAGGGACTGTCATACCTGTGAGAGTTGTCAAGGGCAAGACTGATTCACTATCTATATCATCCGTTGCCTGGATAAAACCATGGGAAGAAGGAACAATAAGCACAGTCTCATCGTCTATTGTAGGTTGATCAACTTGTTCTTCTATTGTTGGGGAACCCAGGTCCTGCACAACACAGAACAGGCCATGAGAGTGCATTCCTGGTAGCATAAACAGAAACCTGCATTGCTCAGCCACACTCCACAGTAAGCAACACACCCTGGATGAATTTTATCTCATTAAATTGAAATGTCAGCACCTGAGATAGTTTATTTCAGCATTTACAGGACACGTTTCATTTTAGTGCAGGCACCCAAAAACGAGATGAGAAGAATTTCACCCTGTTGAGTGATATAAAGGCAGGTGGAAAGGAAAGGAGACACTGCAAGGTGGTGATAAAACGTTCCCTTGCAAGTCGTATGTTTTGTCTGTGAAGAGGAATAATTAGGCTTTTCCATTAGTTGCTGTCTAAATGTTCTGAAACTAAAACATTACCTAGTACTTACCTGCTCCACGAACAGCAGCTTTACCTTAAGTTTGACAGCTCCTGTTGTCAAGTGTTAACTGACACTCAACACAGAGCTCCAAAGACCCACTTGATTTGCTGTGCCTTGCTTGGCCTGTCACTGGCTGGAGGTTGGCTCCAGACATTTTTGCTGAACCTCATGATACCAGAAGACTGGCAACACACTGATTCCTTCCAGGTACAAGTTGTCAATACCGTCACTCTCTTCCAGGCCTGCCATAACTGCTGCTGCTGCTGCTTCTTCCCTGGCTCCTGTGGTACTGGAATGGCAGTAACACATCTGGCTGACTCAGTGTCACAGCACACTCCTCATTCCACAAACACAGTGAAAAGTCATCCTACACAGTACTGCCAGAACCAGCAGAGATATTTGGATTCCAGCTTTTTTGTGTAACATGCGTAAGGTTTGTTCAAACTTCAGGAATTCCTGATGTAGAATGCAAGCAACTATTGCTGACACAATGGAAGGTACCTGGATTTGTCACTTTTCAGAGGGAGCAGGAATTGCTTAGGAGAGGTCACAGCCCTCTACCTTTAAGAAAATCCTGATGTTCCTCCACCTTGGTTTCATCAGGAAAACTTATTTCCCTACATAACTCCACCATGTTTTTGCAAAGGCAGCTGCCTGAAAACCCCTTCCCTGATGCTGCTGAAGAGGAGCTGACAAACCTGTGCTGCAGCTCAGTGAACTGCACTAGGTCCCATCCACGAGGGCACCGTGTGCCTGACCTGCAGGAGCAGCTCTCTGCAGAGCACACGGCTCTGCCCACCAGCAGCACTGGGCTGGCAAGGCTTGAAACTGAGAAGAGGAGGCGTGACAAACTAAAGAAGCCATTGTGGCAAATGGGCACCTTTCCCAGCCAGAAATAATAAAACCCTGCAGCATGACTGCCTGCCTCCCACTACCCACCCACAGTGACAATACAACCCTGGCAAGCTCATAAAAATAACACTGACTTAAAGAAAACAAAATTCAGGCATGTTTTTCTAGAGTAACTTTTTACTGAGAATTACTCACAGACAGTTCACTATTTCCTAGAATTTAAATACACATGTCAAACTTGAATCTGACTAGAAGGGTAAGGCAAATTATAATTACAAATTCAGTTTGTTTTTCTGTAAAGAAAAAAAAAGTTTATAGTTTTATATCCTGCTAGCCATAAGCAATTTGTACAAAGTTAAATTAGGAACTAGGTTAATATCAAAAGTGAATTAATTCTACCTCAAGAAGCTCAAGTTTTAAACTAAGAGTAGAAAGCTGATGGTCTGCGTCAAATGTTGACAATCTTACCACAATTACGTCAACCATGGCACAGAAAGAGGAAAATGGAAGAATAATCCCCAGCTTCATATATATGCAGGATTCAAAAGCTTCTGTGGTAGCAAACTTGATATGTACAAAGATTCTCCCTTTTGTAAGAGTGTAATGGATATGCACTGTCTATTAGAAGCTTCTTCAAAGACAAAGCCAAAGCATATCAGTGATGGATTTTCAAGACTGACAAAGCAGAAATACAGCTACTATAGAGCACAGTGTTTTAAAAAACAGGATGGGCTACTGCACTGTAACTCATCTTTTCCCACATTCTAACCTAATCAAACTTGGAAGGGAAGAGGTATTTTCTACCCATTAAAGAGTGTTATCTTCTTTTTAGCACCTCTGTTTTCTGTGACTTAGTAATTTTCATAATTCCAACAAGTGAAAGATGGAAGAATTTAGTATAAACAATCCAAATACCTGTAATCATTTGGATAAACTCATTTCTGCATCTCAGGTGTTGGAGATGAATAAATCTGAGGCCAGAGAGAGAACTAGCTTAATGCTTCAAATTCCCATTTAACAGATACTTGACTGGAGCAGTATATTTAACAAAAGTCCTCCAAACTGGAAACTGCAGTACATCTTGAAGTATGTTATTAGATTCATAAAGCAAAACCTAAATTCTCTACCTCACCTGCTTTGCTCAATCTATCTATTGATGCAGGTGTGTTGGACAATTAACAGCCCAGTTTAAAGCAACAGCATCGAACAGGAATCACATGAAGGCAACTGTTCAGTGCCACCAAAGTTCCAGCTTTCCACTGTCACCATTCAGAAGTACCCTGAGTACTGAAATGACTCCACAGCTAGTGAGGTATTCAGTGCCTCAAATGAAGTCACATATAAGCCTCAGTACCAAATCAGATGCTGTTACTTTCATACTCATACCAACAGAGCTCAAGGATAGAGGATCTCAACTAATACTTGCAGAACTGATACAGAATCACACAATTGTTTGGTTTGGAAGGGACCTTGAAGATCATCTAGTTCTGACTCCCTGCCATGGGCAAGGGCACCTTTTGCGAGACCAGGTTGCTCAAAGCCCTGTCCAATCTGGCCTTGAACACTTCCAGAGATGAGGCAGCTCACAACTTCCCTGGGCAACCTGTTCCAGTGCCTCACCACCCTCACAGGAAAGAATTTCCTCCTAATACCTCATCTAAACCTACACTCTTTCAGTTTGAAGCCATTCCTCCTTGTCCTGTCACTATATGCTCTTATAAATCAGCCTCTCTCCATCTTTCTTGTGGGCTCCCTTCAAGTACCAATATACATGAAATCACGGAGATATTTCAGACAAATAGCTTAACATAAAGCCCAAAGATACAATGAAATCATTCTCTCTGCAGAAGTGGGGAAAATATCAAGCATCACGCCCTCCCTTACCTCAGTAACGTATGTGCTGGGTAAATCAGAGTGAGAATCCTCATCCTGTTTCAGGCTGGCATCTGCAATCTCCTCCTCTGTTCTTACCATAACTCCATCCATCAGTTCTCTGCTATTCCTGCTGCTAAATTTGGAAGCATCATCTTCGTTGTAGGCTGACTGCTCTTCGTCACTCAGTTTGGACTGATGGATATCATCTGGGAAAGTATTTGTTCCCAGGGTGTCTGGAGGATCTGTCAGGTCAGCTGGCTGAATGTCTGAATCCACAGTCAGTTCTGTCTGGGTGACAGAGGACGAGATGTCTTCGGCAGCAACGGTGCGGATTATGACACTCGGCGTGTGGCACTGCACTGTGACGTTGTCACTTGTGTTTAACAAATGCTCTGGCTGTGAGCAGCATTTGCAAAAAAGAGACAAATAAAACCCCAAAAAAGGTCAGAGACTTTCCTGTAACTATCTACAAATCTTTCACGCAAGTAAGATTCAAATTGCTAAGTGCAGTTTAGAGTTTTATACACAGGATATCAGCCCAGATCATCTGTTGACCTTTTCTGTTCCTAAATAATAATTTTGTAGACTGGATGTGGTGTCATCTGTTCTTTAAATCACAAATAAAGTAAAAATAAAGTAATATGAAAGAGGGCAACCACTCAGGTGAGGCTCACTGTAGATCCAAAAGGTCAGGGTTTTTTCAACTGAATTCTGCATCACTTTTGTGATTCAATCTCCAGTTTGCTTCTCTTCTCCTCCCTCTACCAAAAAGCAATACTTGGCACTACTACCGAAGTGTTGTGAACCATTATCTATTTGTGAGTAACTGAAAACATCACAAAACAAGAAGATTTGGTTTTGCGGGGACCAAGCCACTAAATGGAGACATCCTGTTCAGAACTTGCTCACTAAGCTAAGTTTTGAAGCAACCTGAGGTTGCTTTTTAAAAACCATACATGACCCCCCCCAAAACCTTAGTCTTCAGGCTTTTAAGCTAGGTAACACTGTTATGACTTAAGAACTGCTTTGCAAATTTAACATGCATGTGCAGGGCCCCACACTACAATGTCCCCCTTCCCCCAGTGCCCCAAGGCCGGTGCTGTCCCCGCCCAGAGCTCTCACAGATAAGGCGTGAACGATGATCTGCTCCGGGGAGGCCGGAGCTGCCGCGGCCGCCAGGGTCATGGTGGGACTCGTGGTCAGCGTTAAAGGGAGGCCTTGGCTCGAGCTTGTCTGCAGTAAGTAGGTACCTGGTGTCCCAGTCGGCTGGAGGTGGAAAGACTACAAAGACAACACAGGTTTAATACCTGAACACACTGCCCAGGCCACACTGGAGCATTCTGATTTACATGAACCAGCCTAACTCCCCTGGAAAACCACCACACAAACCCAACCCAATCCCTTCTGCACTGACTGCTGTACTGCACTCAAAAACCAGAAGAAAACTCATCTAGAGCCCTAGGCTACCAAGGCAAGTATTAAGGGCAGGAGCCCAGCAGGTCTGTATTATGCTGAACAACAGCAGGTAAGAAAGGAACTAATTCAACTTATTTTTGCTTTGAGATGAAAGAGAAACTGTGCTATAAATTACAGGACAATGGAACTGAGACAATCCTTACTTGCTGGGAGCTTTCTCTGGCTCCTTTATGTCAGATTTCAACAATGAAAAAATCCAAACACAAAGGAAAACTTAAGACAAATTTAAAGCATTTAACTGTAATTCACAGTTTACTTTGCAGCCCTAATGGATTACACTTTCACAAATAAGTTTTAGAACTCTAAAATCCTTTCTACTTGAATTTTTTTTTTTAATGCACAATTCTATAGTCTAAGAAGTAGCTCGGCTTAAAAGGAAAAAAAAAAAAACCACAATAACAAATACCAGTTACTTACTGGAAGAATCTCAAAGGTTTGTAGTGTTCCACTGTTCAGTGTTATTGTCTCAGAGTCAACAGTAGCAGCAGGGGAATCGGTTGAGGCTGCAAAAGGAAGGCAAAAAAAAAAAAAGAAAAGGAAAGTAGTAAACCAGAATGTTCAGCCCTGCAGAGAGCATAACATACTATAATTAATACATGGCAGGGTACTGTTAATTCCACTAAGAGGAAAAAGAAAACTGGCTGCAATCCTAATGACAAGGTTCTCTAATTGGTACCCAGGACACAATACTATTTAAAGAGAGCATTCTACAATCCAAAAGAGCAAAAGAAACTTAAGTATGGGTTTAGCACACAGAGATAAAAGCAGACAAAGTTTCTGACGTGATCTAATTACTTTCTGCAATGAGATTTGCACGAGGTTCTAATGTAACAGTACCTTTGGTGTAATGATATGCTTTGGATCATGTACTGCTTGTTTTAAACTGGTGTCAGGCTTAATATTGTTGTGTTTCCCACAGACCTCTTTTTTTAATCTTTTCTGCCCTCCACAGTATGTCCACCCTGATGAAAGATCAGATGCTTCACAAGATATTTGCCTATCCTATGTGATATGACTGCAGTGTACAAAAGCTGTAAGGATTACTACAACTGTGTTAATTAGTTATGCAGTTATCTCCATTAATTCTGAAAGCAGTGAAAAAAAGCATTGAAAATAGTTGATGTACCAGGTTAAAATCACCAGGTCCAAACAACTTGTATCCAAAACTTTATAACCATAATTATGATTTCTACTTAAGTCTTAAAAAACAAATCACAAGTTCCAGGAAGCTGAAACCAAATTAATACTCTCCCTGGGACCTTCCAGTAATTTCCTAAATACTAAAAGGGGAAAAGATCTACAAGATGATAACAGTGACCCAAGCACTGGAAACTTTTGCCATCTCAGACTCTGTGGCTGCAAAATACAGTAATTTTGGTCTCTTAAGAAGATAAAAGCTCCATTTTTAAAGCTTTTATTGTTGTAGTGGCATATTCAAGGTTTCCTGCTGCAGATTTCCTCGTACTCAGTAGCAGAGCTGTAAAGTGTGGCCTGTCAGTCACCCAGCCAGCTATATTCATAAAACCTCAGGAATTGCCCCTTTGAAACCCTGAGCCTTCCACCAAATGCAGCTGAAAGTGGCTATAATAGCTTCAGCTCTCATGGGACTGTGAAACACACAATACAAAAGTCACTGGGATTACACAACCAGATATTCTTCAGAAAAGCAGACTAAAATGGGGAAAAAGGCTTGTTAGGCAGACAGGGGCAAGTGAAGTCACAAAATAACCATTACAGGGTTCAATTCAGAAAGGACTAAAGGTTCCAGGATCCCAACCCCTCTTGCCTGCTCATCCAAACTCATCAGCTTTGACGAAGCTTCATCAAAGCCTGAGACCATTGACGTATTATGACAGACAAAAAGTTCTTGGCTTGGTGTCATGTGTCATTCTAATTAGAAAATAAACCTCATAAAATGAAGATAGCACTTAACAAATAGATTAATATAGGTTAATCTAATAAAATTATAAACAGAAAATTGTTTGCCAAATGCCTATTCAGTCACAGTCTGAAGAATCAGTTCCTAGCCCTGATCAACTTAGCTCAGTTGGTCAGAGCAGGGCGCTAATAATGCCAAGGTTGTGGGTCTAACCCCTGTACAGGCCACTTGTTTAAGAGTTGGGACTCGATGATCCATGTGGATCCCTTCCAACTCAGAATATTCTGTAACTAATTTGGTAATCAGCAAGCCCAAAGCACTCATTTTTCCTAATAAAATTTACAAATGCCAAATGGTGCAAAACAATATACAGTGCAGATGACAGACTGCATGTGACTGGAGTTACTTAGTAAGATTAGTTACAAAATCAAGCAATAAGAACTACACTCAGAGCAGACCTGGTAATCAAGGTTAGATAATGAGCAAAGTTCATCCTTAAGAGCATGGGAAACACTAACTTCAAAAAAAAATACAGTGGTTTCGCAGAACACTGGCTGAATGTTGGTGTGACTTGGCAGCTAACACTTTCCAAGTGTTTGTGCCTAGAAATAACTGCATAATAAAGAGCAGGACTAGAAAAAAACATTTATACCTTCCCTTCAGTGCCCTGCATCAGAAATTAGAACTTAGTCTATGTAATTTACAAAAGGAGATCTTGTGCATGATGTTCATTGTTCAGCACAAGAATGACCAGAAACGACTTAAGGAATAAACATATATGCTCTATCTTCATTAAGAGGTTTGTGTACTGAGGGCTTTTCAAAGAAGAGGTTATGTGGTAAACTCCTGTGTGCCCACACACAGACAGACACCTGCAACACCTGTGTCCAGCTGCTCCAATTGTAGCTTCTTGGAACTACTGTCACAGCAATATCTACAGTTGCCTAACAGAGTTAGAAACAGGTAAATGGAACCCAGAAATGTTTCATGTGAAGTTATGGCAAGACCGAGGGAGAATTAATACAACTCTTTAAAACATACTCAGTCCTCCTCCAGCACCTTAACATGAGAAAGCTTCAGGTTTCATGTGAGTGGTTTCAGGACTTACAGACGTGGGTGATCTGCACTGGGATCTGCAGAGCTGCCATGGGACTCGGGGCACTGCCCGTGCTCTCCTCCAGGCGAGCCACCCGGATCTGCACGTGCTGCACCCCAGAGCTGGAGTTCGCGTTTGCTAATCCACTGCCACATTTGTTGTCTGGAAGCTGGTGCCCTGGATTGTTTTTTTGGTTCTCGTGGAGCTGTTTAAGTCCCTTTATCAGCACTGAGAGAAAAAACACTCACGCTAATGCAGGTTGAAGAAGCACATTTGAAATATTGCAATTGGCGATTTACCCAAGATGAAGAGCAAACAAAATCCTACTGAATCTGGAATTTAAGCAATCTCCAGAGAAATAGAAACTAGAAATTTAGCACATACATAGACCATCTATAGTCAACTACTGCAGTGAACTAGATTTCCCCATGGAACCCAGGCATTTCACGATGCTTGGGGGGATAAAAGAACACACAGCCCATACAATTTTGGAACTCTCTACAGTGATGCATGGTACAAGCTACAATCAAGTGCCAGTATCACTACTTGTGTAATGCTGCTATCAAAAGGAAATCCTCCAATGTTCTACAACACAGAAGCAGATTTGTTCAAGAGTTTGACAGAAATGTCACTGAAAACAGGGAGCAAGAGAGAATGAATCCCACAGTGGTTATAGTACAATTCTTCACCTGTGCATGAAGATGCCCACTGCTCCAACAGAATCACCCACCCTTCTTCCCTATAATTGCTTTGGCCCTGCTGAGGGAGCAGCTGATGTAACAGCAGGCTACAAAACCTGAGGCCTCAGCTTTTCCAGCATTCATTACAGCAAACTGCCTAAACATCTTCCTTTGTCAGAAGAAGACAGCAGAGTCTGTTGATTCAGTGCTGCATTTATATTATGAATTATTTGATGCAACAGCTGCCTATTAATGTGTGGTAACAGAGGCTCTCCTCCCAGCTGCAGCCTCCAGGCAGGACTAATATATAACCACACTGTCAACCACAGCACAAGTGTGCATTAAATTACATCTTTCATTAATTATGACATGACTAATCTGATTTTTTTTTCCTCTCCTCAAGTCAGACAAAGGGAGGTCACAGACATCCCTTTGATTTGGCACTAGGTTTCTCCAAGCCAGAATGGGAAAACGGTATGAGATGTATTTGGGGGAGCTTTATACTCCTGACTCCTCCACTCCTCCTCACTGCAGCTAGTAGTAGATCTACCTTCTGTCTACAGCTAAGGCTCAGCACCTGACAGAGCTTACATTTTAACATCGTAAAGGTAACACATCTAACCTGAGGCCATAGTTAGGCTGCAGATACATATCCTCTTCCACCTGAAGAGGTCACTGCCCTCCATACCAAAGATCAGCATCATCTGAGATCTGCCAGCTGAGCTGCTTATATGCATGCTCTCACTTCAGCCAAAATGAGAAGGGATGGCAAAATCTGTCTAGTTGTATACATCAGCTTGACTTGTTTGACTGAAACATTTAAGGATTGATTGTAGGAGCAATTCAGCCAGCAGATCCAAGGGGCCAGTAACTTCCAGCAAAGGAGCAATGTGCTCTTTGGCAAGCAATGCTGTAAGCAGACAACAAAATGCAGCCTTATTCCTTTGACGTAAGTGAAAGGGGCTTTCAGAAGAGAAATGTGCAGGTAGTACATTACCAGGGAATGAAACATCTTTGTGGTTTGCAATCTGTCTTTTAATGGTCCACCATTTACTCCGAAGCCACTGTGGGGAGCGGACACTACTCCATCCTTCAGCCAGCAAATCCCAATTGATGTCATTTTCATCAGAAACTTCAAGTTCCGCTATCCTGGCAGGATACAGAAAACGTTGGCCTGTTAGAAAGTTGCCTCCAGACCGGCAGGGGTGCTGCCCACGTCCGGCCGTGGCACACGTAACAGCGCAGAATGACATGCTAGTGACCAGCCCACCAGAGCTCAGGAATCGACACAGGCTTCCAAGGCTCCACGCTGCCAGAGGTCAAGCAGAATCATAAACAACAGAAGATGGACTAGACCTGTTAAGATGACCCAGTCCATCTCCTTGCCATGCAGGATTATTCTCCTTATTTACTTGTACATTAGGATTTAGATCAGATTATCGTGAAGCATTCCAAGTGGTGGTACTTGCATCTTATCTTTTTGAAAAAACATTCCCCAAACACATCTCCAAGGCAGGAAATACTTCCTGAGATTCACTCTGAACTTTCACTTAATTAATTTCATGTTATGATATTTACTTGTTTTCTTCTAAGTAACAACCATCCATCCTTAACACAGATTTTTGCCTTCTCTCAGATGCTTCTTAGCCAAAGTAGATGAAATTAACTACAGCATTAAACACTTTCTCATAAATCAATCCCACCAGGCTCTCCAGATAAGGGACAGTCTTCTCTACCAGAATCTGTTTGAAATCACTAAAAGTCTTTGAATTGCCCTTATCTGTACATGGAGTATACGAAAGAGAGGTGAATAGTGAGGGAAAAATATTTTTGTGAAAGTTAAGAAAAGTCCTCTTCACAAACAAAGCAAGAGCACTCTTGCGAGCTAAAGAAAGAAAAAAGTAAAAATAAAAAAAACTACCAAAACCAACCCTGTAGGATGAGTAAATGGTATCTGGACAGACCAAACCAGAAATACTAAGAAATATACCCAGCACATTCTGTTGTTCTGTTCTGTTCCACACTGAAATGTGGAATCAGACTCCTCATTTCGAGTTCATGTCAAACAGCTTCAGTAAATTTGTTAATACTACTTTGTAAATAATCCCTGGATGTCTTGGCATTTTATTCCCACCCAACCATAAAAATCCACTGGCTAAAAAGCCTGAGTTAAAGGCATTCAAAATGGGAGGAGGATTGGAGAGAGCAAAAGATTTCCAAAGTCACTACCAGGTTGCCAGTTCAAATGTAGTCAGAGATGCTGATATCCAATCAGTGTTTGGTGGCCTACATGAAATTAATTTGCAGTCTCAGTTTAGCTCTTTGTAGACAAGACGTCCACATCACAGAAACCACCACCACACTTGACCCTTGTTGGTCATCTCAGCAGAGAGGCCAAGGACTGAACGGGCAGGGAGACTGAGCTACCCTCCAGTTAAGGGTTAAAGCGCATCGGTGGGGCAACGTGTGGGAAGCTTGCACGGTTTGCTGCCTGTGCTGTACCTTTTCTGTGGAATAAAGAAGACTTCAGTCTCCAGGGTTTTCAATCTGACACCTTTCACGAACACTAACATTCACTAAAAAAACAAAAAACAAAAAATATGTTCAATAATAAATCTCTGGGAACTGTAAACACAGCAGTGATTTTTGGAAGGTTCTAGAATTTTCAGTGTCTAGGAAACCAGCAAAATGGACCCCAATGGAATCCTGCTAGCAACACACATTACACGCCTTTAAAAGTAACTGAAACAACAAACCTCAAGATGAGATTTATTTCATCCTCCTTGGTCCACTCGGTGCCCCCGCTCTGTTTCCAGTTGAGATAGTTGAGCCATTTAGAGCGGCACTGCTTCTCCGAGCGCGTCCCGACCCGTTCCGCCACAGCAGCCCAGGACACGCCTTGTGTGACAATGTCACCCGGCTCTGTGCTTGTCAGCTCGTGCACTACTTCTGCCAGTCTTTTTTCTTCTTTCTCTGTCCACTTTCCTGAAAGAGCGAGAAGCCCTCCAACTTAACTAGCAGCAGATACTCTCTGTTCTGATCTGTAACATGCCAGCAGACATTTAACTTCCATGTCCCACATCTTATTCCAGATGCAAATATTGACTTGTGAAGAGGTAACTGTTCTTAACTACTAACAATTTATATTATATCCATTCTTGATTAACAAATCAACAATTCCATTGTTCTGCTGCCAAATTTCTCTCTTTTCTCCTCCTCTCACAGATGAATGAGGCCACACAGAACTTCTCCAAACAGTGACCAAAGCAAACTGATCCAAGCTATCCAAACTGTATCAGCTGGAGTGAATTAACCATGCAACAACTTAGTGGACATTAATCACATGAGGTCTGCTTAAATTTTCCTTTGTATTTGAGTATATACATTAAAAAATAAACAACATTTTACTCCTCAAGTGCATCTCTCTCTCTCGACATCAAACATACAATCTAAGTTTATAACTGTTAAACACAAAGGACAGCATTTTAAACTGTTTTTAATGTAAACATTAAAAACATTTTAAAGAATATCCATTTCTGACACCAGCATTTACCTCACCTGTGTTGCAGGTATCCTTCATCAGTCTACATCGATCCTTTACAGAAGAAGCACTTCTCCCCAGGGCAGCTCCTATTGTGGCCCAATCATTACCGTGCTTTACTCTCAGCCTAAAGAGAAACGGGCTCATTAGCACTGTATCCAGTTAGGAAATTACCAAAATATCAAATATTCTCTAACAAAAACAGATGAACATGCAGTTTAAAGGCTTAAAGACAGAATGGGGAATCACTTTGCTACCTCATTATTAATATTTTCTGCTATTTTTCCTATGTGTTTCAAGGCCCTTTTGGGCCAGCTAAGCCACAAGACACTTATAAAATGCTTAGTATCTGTTTTACAAGAACATTGTGAGGCCTAATGAGTGTGTTAAACACAGTATGAATGTTTAGATAAATAGCCAATTTCCATTCTATACAGGTTCCTCAATGATTTTCAGGTGGTGTAGAGAGCACTTGGGAAATTTAAATAACGCCCAATGAAAACCAAGGCATCCTACAAGTTAAATTAAACAAAACAACTGCATAATCATGTTCATGATTTTAACAATCATTTTCCTCCTTCATGTGACAGTAGGTTGCTTAAAAGGTTGATCCATGACTAGTTCTGACACATCTGGAACCACAGGCACCTTATGAATGACACAAAGCAGCTCAATTGATCCAAACAGATACATCAATGCAACGCAATATACCCCCTTCCTTCCTTCAGTCCAACAGTTTCTTCCAATTGCTCAACCCTGGAAATGTGCAGGAGGGGATAAAGTCTGCAGCCCATCTCCTTGATCTATCAGGTTCCTACTCAAAATTAGGCTTTTTGAGCTGTACTGATAATTTATGCATCTGTAATACTTCCTAGGGGAGATCCTACTCTGGCCCAGCCACTTCCATTAGGAATAACTTTTGTTCAGATTTCCTAAAAAATGGCATTTCTGTTTCTCATAACCCCAAATACTGACTGTGCTTGTAAAAATCTGAAACATTCCTAGTTACGACAGAAGCCTGGCTTTGGAACTGTGTTGCATATTGTTAGGTCCTGAACACACATTAGAAAACAATTTTAAAAGAATCCAAATGTAGTTTCATTTTTCTTTAGATAGTAACCACTGTTTTTGGATAGTGCTGGAGCAGTCAAATTTACTTGTAACTCTTCAGCAATTTCATATAAGGAAATGTTTAAAAATTAATCAAGATACTAAATATAAACAAGAAAGAGTGACCTTGTTCATAAGATGACTTACTCTTTAAGCTTTTCAATTTCCTCAGGAGTATACCTATGCAACAGGTAAATAAAAAGACATTATTTTAAACAGAAAGCATACAGCATAAATATTTTTATTTTACTAACCACACAGCACACATTTAGTTACAATGAGAGATTAAGCAATTTCAGCTGTAAGAAACAATCTGACCCAGTATTTTGGAACAATGTGAGAAACAAATGCCATTTTCCACATTAGTGCATTTCTAAGGTTAACTGGTATAACATTCCCCTCATTTGTCAGAAAAACTCATTCTCTGTGATCTTACTCCTATGAATAGAATTAGAATTTTCTGCATTAGTCTTTCAAATAAACAGCTACTTCTTCCTTACTGTCCCAGTTCACCATCACCATAAAGCGGATTTTCCATCAAAAAAGCAAATCAGAATTGAGAAGGTATTTTAATTTTCAACTACCTTCAAAAATTAAAATATAATATCCTTTCTGGATGGCACCAGACCACTGCTTTAAAGAAGAGCAAGTAAGGGCATAAGAGGTAAAGAACAGTTATTTCCAGGTCACAGTTCTAGAAAAAGTTACACCTCAGCAGATCCAAGCTTGTGTCCAAGTCTTCTCATCATATCAGAATCTGTTATTCACCTTTGTTTTGGGCTTTTTGTTTGCCTGTTTTTTAAAGTTGTCATTGAATACCATCAGTTAACACAATTATTGTCATGGCTGATCTATCAGAATTGAGCAGAGGTGACATATTAGGAAGGTCTAGGTCTGTTTGGCTAAAATTTTGTCTCACATAGAACATGTCACACACAAATACATGACCCTACTCATACCAATAAAACCATGCAGCATTAGAAGGTTTCATACTTTCCAACATGGTTTCTGTCATCATACATGCGAAGAACTCTTCTATAGACAGCAAAGAGAGGCCGATTCAGACCCCAAGCTATTGTCCTGTAGAAATCTTTTCTTTCATCTTTTGACATTTCAAATATAATTTCAGTGGCATCTTTTATTCCACGGGCCTAGAACAAAGCATTTAAAAAAAAAACAAAAACAAAAACCACAAACAAAACACCTTAGATAAAGTCTCCTAGGAATCAAGAAGTAGAACACAAGAACTGAAGCCATTATGTAACTTTCTGTGTATCACAAATACTACAGTCTGAAAGTAAAACTGAGTATTTATGGACTAGCTCCCTCAAATACTAATCCTTGAAGAGTAGGTTTTGTTGTTTTTTTTAATGTTGGAGTCCAGGGAGACACAGAAGCTCTAACTCCTGTCCACATTTAAGAAAAAAAAAAATCTGTCCAATATATATTTTAGATCAAAAACTGAACCATCATATGGAACCATCATGGAAAATGTACTGTGGTGGAATTAGCCTGGGGCCATATGAGAGAAGGTTGTCAAACAGTGGTATACTAATTTATTACATAGTTTTAGATACTCCTTACGCAAAAGCAATTTCTTTCAATTAAACTATTCCTCTTGGTCTGATGGAAACTCAAACTCAATACAAAAACACTGCAATGAAGTGTAACAGTAAAGCTTAACTTCAGCTTAAACTAAGAATCACTATATTTCAATTATTCAAAGCAGTACAAGAAAGCAGAAAAATCAGAAAAGAATGAATCAAATGGTTTACCAGTAACTCAGAAAAGTTATTTAGCTAGCTTAAAAAAGCTTCACTAGATTTAAAACATTGTATTACCCATTAATGATTTTGTGGCAGAAACTCTAATATGTGTGTGGGCAGACACACTCTCTACAACTAATACTGCGGATTTTTATTCCAATCAACACTAAATTCAGGGCTTTTTTTAAAACCACAAGTGAAGGATGGTGAAACTGTAATATCCAGGCTATATATTCTCAGATGTTAGGGCTCGGCTCAAAGATTCTCAGCTGCAAACCTACCACAAATATGACTTATGGGCAATTATCACCGTTAGTGTGTTCACCACAGGCCCATTTGCACTGAACTCTGACCCAAATAATTCAAGGGGAGAAAGCAGACACAGGCATCCTGCTAGTGAAGTACACAATCACAGACTTGGCACCAAGGAGGGCTGGAAGTTGTATTCAGTGCTCACTAAGGAGAATTATTTCTACTGCTAGCGCAATTTTTTTCCACCATCTTCAACAAAGCTTTTATGAATCCTCAATGTAAAATTAGAGTAAGAGATTTAACCATGTAAAATGTCATGTCAGGATGCTCAAAACGGGCTATATTTAGTACAAAATTAAAAGCAATGCTACATTCCGTAGTACTTAAATCCTGTCTATGAATAAAATTTTTTTATGTATGTCAAATGGGTAATGATCATTTTTACAACAAGCCAATCTGAAGCACTTACTGTATATTCTGGGAAGTACTAAAGAAAGTTGGTTTCTAGCAGGAACTGCATGACCACACCAACAAGCAGGGAACATACTCTAAACATACCTTTAAATAACGCTCAATGTTACTCATCAAAATGTCAATTTCTTCCTTTGACCACATCCCTTGCTTCCACTTATGGCCTGAAAATAGAAATGACAAACTAATTACTGAAGTGAAGGCCAGAAAAACAGCAAGAACAGAAGTATCTGAAAACATGACCCATACTGCAATTAACAAAGAAAGGACTAAAAATATAACTAGAATTAATTTTAAACAGATGTTATTTCATAACTGACAGTAACCATCAACTAGTATTTAAATAATGTGAGTCAGATCCCTCTTCAAAAACATCCCATTTTTAAAAACAGAACATGAACTCCTCTATGCGCTGTCAAGTCACATTTTCAGACTTTCTCTTCAGCTGCAGCTAGAAAATTTCTGTCTTTAAACTGACAGGTGAGATTTCCATGCACTCAAAATGATTCTAGAAGCTGGAACATAAAATGTGACTCAGAATATTACCTGAGGAATTGGCAACAACATGGGGTTCTCTTGCATGCCTTAACACTCCTGAACATGTGAGTAGTGCCACCTACTGTGAGTGCTTTTCATAGAGGTAAATGCTCCACTTAGTCTTTTTTGACAAGCTGGTCCCCATCTCCCTCTTTCTTTGCATTGGGAGTAATTCTCAGATTGGCGAGTCTTTCACTTCCCAAATAGAAGTGGCAAACCAACAGAAACAAGCAATAATGTTTCCTCTCTGACTATGCCCTTAGAAACTACAATGCCAGCTAAGCTTTAAAAGCAAACCCAACCAACTTTATTCAGAGGGAGAATTTCAAACCTGAAGTCTATCAATAAAACATTCCTCCTCTAAATTATCTTTTTTTCCCCTTATGGCCATACAATACTTTTAATTAAGCCTATGCTGGTGTGACCCAGTTTACATACTGGTGTGTGCTGGCTACCTGCCCACCTCTGCTCAGGAAAATCAGGGTACTTCCTTCTCAGCCTGCTAATTACCAGAGCTGAGAGACAGAACACACCAAACAGACTGTTTACTCAAATCCAATTATAATGAAAAGTACAGGCATTATTACTAATTCCACTGGAACTGGTGAGAGTACTCTTTCCCTGTGCCCCATGGCTTCAGTCTCTTCTTCCACAGCTACAGAGACAGAAAAATAATGTATTACTCTAACTGTAATTCACCTCTCTCTCCAAGCCTCTGAACTGACTTAATGAGACACTGCTACTCTTTACATGGAATAAGTTTTAATACCAAACTATTTTAGGAAAGGACATTTATTCTGCACTTCACTTGTCTGCATATTCATAGTCAAGACTATAACCTGCCTACAGGTCTGGGAAGAAAGCATTATCAGGTGGAGACTGCTATAAAATGATGAGCTCAGGCCACACATATCAAACTCTGAGCTACTGTAAAAGAAGACACGTACTGGCATTCCTCCACTGCTGATCCCCTGACAAACCACAGAGTTTACAAGAAAAGTTCAGCCAGTAGAGATTCTCAAATATTTTTCTTGGCATATTTTACTAGAAATGTCTTCCTCGAGTTATTAATCACTTAACTGGAATCACCAGATTTAATGCCTTCCTTTGACCGGCTGACAATGCTGTGTCTCTACCTAAAGGTTTCTAACAAAAAAGGAAGTTGCTTTGAACTGACTGAAAAAAGAATTATTTTCCCTCTAGAAAAAGTAAAAGTTAAAGTAAGAAAAACAGCAGAGAGGCTGAGGAAACTGGAGAGACAACACGTCTTCATTTGACACACTAAGTTGTTACTCTAGGTTTAGAAAGGCACTTCCTCTGGGGGGAAGAAAGAAAAAACAAAAGCTCTTAAGTTCAGCAACTACTACATGATTGCACAGATCTATCTGGAAAGGGAGGAATGCCCAGTGGCATGGAAGCTTTAGGAGAAGTAGAGATTATTTCATTAGATCCTAGTCTGTAGGAGCCCTCTTCTTCTGAAGCAACTCCATTAACCTGATCATGGATTGGTTTTTCCTCCTGGTTGTCCTCCCCTCTGCTGCAGCTTCCCACCCCCACCCAACCAGGCAAACACAACTCTCTGCCCCACCTGGGCAGACACAAAGCACCCACAGCCCTTCCCTACTGTGGCCACTACTGCCACCACTTGCAGGCATGGCTCATCTCACAAAAAAGCCAGACCAGAGATTACTTTATGCAACTTGCAAAATGTTCTGAGAGTTTGGAATAATTTACCTTTTCACAGCATGGGAGAGCTGCATTTGAAATATCCTACCTTTATTGGTTAGAGAATCCTTATCCTCTTTGGTTGTGAACCACGCTTGACTAACAGCTGATACTTCTTCATTGCCCATTGGGGCGATTTCATCCAGCTGTTCATTCTGAAGAATCTTAAAAAGACCAATATGAAATGATACAGCCAAATATTCAGTTGTTTCTACAATTTGTAATTAACATGGAGACATAGTTTGAAGGCAAAATAAATCAGCACATCTTGTAACCTTGCTGACTGTTCAAAAGTGCCACGTTTTAGATACAGCATTGAAAGTATCACCTTTCTTAAAAAACCTGAGTAAGATTTAGCGTCTTAATGCACAGATGTTGTGAGAATTAATTAGGTAACATTCTCCATGTTGTTCAATGTACAGTAAATAAGAAGTCTCACTGGCTGTGAAGGAAACTGGACTATGTCCAGCATCTCCAATCTAGAACTTTTAAACACTGTTAGGACTGGTGACTAGACAAAGACTACTTAAGCCTCTTACAAAGCTTAGCTTATAATCAAAGAATGACAGAAATAACAGATAAACTTGTCTTATATGCAGATCACAACAGAGCATGTAATTGCCAGTGAAGGGTCACCTCTTACTCTTTGCTGTATTGCTCTGTGGGCAGTAACTTAAGACTACAAATAACCTCTCTCATACATAAAATTATTCAACTGCCCTTTTACAGAACAGCATTTTTCCAAACAAGATCCATGCTCACATACGTTCATTTCAAAGCGTCTTATTCATTTAGTAAGCATTTCTGATACTTGTTTCCCTTTTCATTTCAATTTAAATAAAAGCATATATCAAATGGGTAAATTCTGAAGTTTTACTGTACCTGAATTTGGGTAACAGTTCCTTCATTAATCTCATCTTCAGCTACCTCAGTGGTAGCAGTCATGGTCACCTCAAAGCTCTGATCATTTTCTGAAACTTCAGAATGGGTAAGTTAGTTGCATACTTTACTCCTGAAGCTATTTTTACAAATGCTACAAGTTTTATAAATGGCTACATTTGAACTGAAAATTTTGAAGAGCCTTATTTGGTATTTATTGGTTAACACAGTAAATTCACTAAAACGATTATCAACCGCTTCTCTTAAAAAAATTTAAATATGAGTTTTTAAAACCTTCAGTTTTACAGTTGACTACAATAAGACCTAATGTGAAACATAAACAAAACGTGTTTGATGCAAACATTTGAAACTGTATTAATACTTCCTTTAGAGCCTTTCTGGTATTTTCCAGTTATTAAAAGACAACATTCAAATCTTTTGGCTGCATGCTTTTTCCCCAGTCCTCCTTCAACATGATAATATGTTTACTTACGAGGGGTTTCTAGCTAGTTCCACCAAATAAACAGCCACTCTCGATATTGCAAACTGGTATTTTAACTAGATCTGGTTTTGTCTCCCTCTGGGAGATTATATTAAACTATCTAATGTTCAATCAACTTCCTTAAGACTAATTCAGTATTCATCTTATTTTTCTTACATCAATCTCTTTTACATACACCTCAATATTAAAAAACACTGAAATACTAACTATACTGTCTGATCATTAAAAAAACCTAATCTCTTAGCAGGTGGAGAGCATCTAGTTTGCTGCTCATTTACTTATCCTTCAATTTATTCAATGCACCTGTGCCTGCAGGTCTCTTATCTACTTTAAGGCAGGCCTATTTCGCCAGTACTGTGTAAATAGCAATTACTGCAAAACTATCCAAGGCTGAGAGAAAAGTACATTACAAAAGTTCAGAAGAAAAAAACCCATGGAAATATTCTAATGTGATTCGAAGAGTCCACTTTTACCTTTACCAACAGATATTTTTGCTACAGGAGTACATAAAAGAACTTACTTGGAACTGCAACAACAGAAATGCACGGAGTAGAATCATCAAGGCTTTGATCATCCTCTGATAAGCAAAGCCTCTTGTGTGGAGGTTCAGAGCTGTCTTCAGAGTCTACTTCATCAGCTTCTAACAACAAAAATACACCCAGGTTACTTCCTATAAGCTAAGTGGAGCCTTGAACAGAGTTCTCCCAACAAAGTGGGCCAAACCAAATGTGACAGCCTGGTTCAGTGCTTTGCTGCTGCCCAGAAACTTGGTCTAAGTCATGGGCAGCAACAGTTCACATGCTTTCCTCAACATGCACTTTCTATGAAAAATTCCATCCACAGTCTGCCAAACACAAACCAGTCTACAGAAACTTGGGTACATGCTTGGTTCTAAGAATCTGTTTCAACTGAAATAAATCACAGCAGCTGTATCCTTGTTGGGCACACACAGGCGGTTTTGGGATTTATACCTAATTCAACACTTAATCATTCTTTAAACCAAAGCAGAACAATTCTTGCACAGTAAACTGAACCTGAATAGCTCACAGAATTTGTGGGCAGGGACATGTGGTGGTCAGACCAGTCAAAACAAAGGAAAAAAAAAAGTATGCAATACAATTCCATACCATTTTGAGGGCAATGAAGAATTAGGTTCCCTTCAGTGTCCTGGGTCAAAGTCACAGAGTTCACGGTTTCTACTGTCACTGTGTCAGACTCTTCTTCAACTGTGCTCATACTCAAACCTGAAAGAGCAACACACAGATTACATTTCTGCAGTTGAATTCCACTTGGACCATAATGCTGCTTCCATACCCCAACCAACCAGCACAAACTCCCACAAGGTATGAGCCTACTCTTTCACACGAAAAATCCACAATTTCAGACATTCACCTACCTTTACTTTCCTGCACACTTACATATTGCACAGGGTACAATCAGATAGCTTTAAAGTAACTTTTCCAGACAAAAATAGTACCTGAACTCCCTATTCAGGAGGATTTGCAATGTAATGATTTCTTTTTTTTTCAAACACAAACCTAAGCCATTACTTTTTCAGCATTTCTAAATTCTTCACATCTGATGATTTTTGTCCAATATTTGTTCTACTGTTAATTTAATAATTCTGCTATTATAGAATTGAAAGCTACTCAGGACTGACAAATATTTTTCTAATGTCCTATTAGTCACAGCTGCCCTATTTATAGACTGCCAAGTTGTAAAGTTTTATTCTCCTTCCATGCATATAACTAAATGTGAAACTTGCACTTTTTCTTTAGCATTTTAACAACAAGAGCAACAGAAAAATTGGTTGCAAGCAATCACCAGCACAAAAAGCTACTGAGAGAATAACTAATTCAGGATAAACCACTGAAGTCACAGAATTAGGGCAATATGAAGTGTCTCTGATAATTAAAAGTACTGCAAGGAAACACAACAGATTTTGTAAGAAATTCTATGTAAAGTAATACTAAAATCCTGAAATAAAACAAAGCAAAACCCCACAACAGAAGTTTTATCCAAATACCTTTGCAGCTGCAGAAGACAAATGAAATCACACCTAAAATATCCAGAAGCTTTGCAAAGATTTCATCACTTTTAAGCCTGGTTTTATTGACTTTGGCAGAGATTTGTAAAAAGAAAATATAATCTATTTCTCCTTTAACTGCTCAGTCGTTTTTCTGTGTTTACTCATTTTTCAACAACAACAAAAAACTACTTTTATTTTCAAGCCAAAATGTTGTTAAAAATAACTGATTGTAGCTTTAGAAAAAAGAAATCACAATCACATTACAAATTTTCTATGTACCAAGCAAGGACAGCCATATACCCATATGCAATGGGAATTTACAACCTGGATTTCAAATTCCCTGTATAATGTAAACATTATAGTGTCAGCAGGAGATTATTTGATTTTTAATCAGAAAACATGTCCTTCGGTATTGAAAATTCCCAAGAGAAGCGTTATCCTAGAAAGACAAAACTACTGCCAGTCCTTCAAAAAAATTCTCACCTCTCGAGCTTGTTGAAGATTTGGAACATCTTTAAGCACATGTAGTGACTGATTCATCAAATGAAGTGATATTACCCTTCTGAACATGTAAAAAATTTCAGATACCACTGACATTTTAAATCAGAGGGTTCTCAAACTTACTTTCACATCTACCATCAGCAACAGTTCCTTGCCACATGCAAGCGTAGGACGAAGTAACTTCCTTGGGATTCATCTGCTGCTGAGTTTTACAGCCTGTGCTCTATCACTAGAAGCTGCTGTTTGCTGCATGGGTGTAATACTGATTTTAGGAACCCAATAGGGCATCCTTAATGCTAAAACATGAAGAAAGACATCCAAAGCGTTACAGCTAAATTAGAAGACTGTAACTTTTTCAACCCAGTTTTAAGTTATTAATTTAGCTTTCAGGGAGTGAGCAAACTGGGACAAAATAAAGAGATTCTCTTTTTCATGTTCATATGTACTTTCTGAGTAAGTTTTACTACAGGGACTGCTGTAGTAAAAATCCCTGAAGTTACCAGAAATGAGGTGGAGAATACTTCTTTAATTTTATGTCAACCGGTAGCCATAACGTTTATTTTTCTATAATCAGCTGAAAGCACCTATTTTTCTCTTCACCACTTTAAAGGCCTGAAAGACATGAGATTTATAAGACACATTACAACAGCCATGTATTTCACCAACAGCTATTCTGAAAGCAGTGGAAACTATAGCACCATCCACAGCAGAAGATACAGCAGACCATTCCTTCGTTTCTTTTGGAAGACTGATGAAAATTGAGTACAGGCACAGTAAAGCTGGTTCGTTCTTTCAGCAGCTACTCAGGACTTTATGAAAATTAACCTGTGTATTTACAGGATTTGGCTACCAAATAAAAAACAGGACAATTAATCCCTTTGCATTCTCTGCCCTGTTGGTTTGCAAAGTTAGGAGGGAAAAGGACACAACATAAAAGGGATCCCCATATGTCCAAATATGACATTCCCAGAGATGGGGGAGGAAGCTACACCAGGATCAGTAGCTGCTCCCCTGACACTTCCAGAGCTGTTAACAGGGCTAAGCAGACAATGGCTGAGGCAGCACATCTGAGGGCACCACTGACTCTTCTAATCAAGTCACACATCCGCAGTTGTCAGCTCCAGCTCCCACATACTGCAGAGCACCCGACACTGGGCACTGCACTGTGTCCAAGGACCTATGACTTCTCAAGAAACATTCCTCAATGTAATTCCTGGATTGAGCAGGGTTTTGTAACTCCTTGCCAATTTCCCAAAAACAGTTCATGCCAACTGTAACTGCAGGCTCTTCAGAAAAAAACCCAAAAACATGTTCTGAGTAAGATACTCGAGATTTAGTATATCTTAAATTTTCTGAGTAAAGGTAATAACCCCGACCAAGCCTTGATAAAAACGTAGAGCCAAATTCTTGATTTGATTCCCATCAACTTTAATGCACAAGGCCTTGGACCACAATTGAAAACTGAGTAGAAAGAACATGAGGAATTAAGTCAGAGTCAAATGCGTATTTTGGACACTATTTTTTATTCATTAGACCATACAAATACAAGAAAACTGGAAGAAAAACCAACCATCCTGGTTCTTTCAAGCTACATTTATCCCAGGACAGGGGCACCAACCCATGAATACATGAATGAGTGACCCAAATCAGGAATAACTGCGGTGGTTCCTTTGAGTGAATAGGAAACAATCTCCAGACCTTACAAACCCCACTGTTTTACACTTAAATAATGATGTGGCTACCAGGTACTCTGAACCTACATCAAATATGACACACGATGGGACTGCCTGGAGGTTCACAGGGAGCTCCGTGGCCAAAGGCCTTTGATGCCTCCTCCTGATCCGGGCTGCAGGGCCGCTGCCCTCGCTGACGCCCTCGATCCATCACGGCATGCACTAAACAATGCCAGACCACGGCAGAGGCTTTGGATGTGCCACATGAATTCTGCTCATTACACACACCTGCACACCCACACCTCTGCTCTTGCGAAAGTTAAATACAAAGTGAACGACAGCCAAGGTTTCTTAATGAGTGAGAATTAGGACCTGAGCAGTCTCATCACCTCCAAAATATCACCTTTTCACAACTTCACCAAATGTGCTTTTGAAAATGCAAACAAGTTTTATTTTAAACAAAAGCCTTACTTGAATTTTAAATGAACAACCCAAGGCTTTTCTTTAATCCTTGATTCAGATACATTCTTTACAGAGATGCCAATCTATCACTAATATTTCATGTTCTGAAGAAGGGTGTTAGCTTTTGGGGAAAGAGAACACTGTTGGATAGACATGCACCCGAAGTGTGGATGCCATAATCCATAATGAGACAGCACCTTAGAAATCAGTGTTAATTCAATAAGCATTTTTCGCCTTGTTGGATTTCTATGTGTATTTACCAAACCAAACATTTTTTAGAGCTAGCTGCATTACAATTTTAAACAGGTTTCAACATGCACCAAGGAGGTGGGAAAATACTTTATCTACAAGACTCATTTAATACAGAATTGCAATATACATTTTCCACTAAAGCCAAATAATGGAACGGTTCTTATTTATTTGGGAAGCATGCAGCAGAATTAGGCAGAAAAAAACCCACAAAGCTGATTTTACACCAATCTGAAAAAAAAAAAAAGTAACATCTCAATACAAAATTCCTTTAATTCTAAATAACCCTCATCTGGCAGATGGCCTCAATTATTCTGAGGGCTGTAAAAATTAAGCACTTCTAAGAAATAGCATTTTTACTCTTGCAAGCAGAATTCTGTCATTGCCTAGTTATTAACTGAATGTTATGTCTAGTCTTCAGAGGACTGTTGTAAATCTTTTAAAATTTCTATATGAGGTTGTATTAAAGGCTGTGCTCTCTGCACTGGGCAAGAAGTATGTTTTACTAAGTCCTGTAAAAAGCAAGATTATTAAGGGAGGCTTCCAGTTACTGAGACATTTAACTGGAACAACCACACAGAATGCATTGGGATTTCGAGGCATTCATTCAAGAGTAACACAAAGGAAACAAAGTCATTACAGGACCTCATACTTTAGGAAGCCTGAATGTTTAGTGTACTCCATACCAAGTCAGTACTTCATATACCTTTATCAAGAGTTTTTATTATTCAACTAGTGCCAGCGCTGTTATGCTAATATTCAACACCCCCCCAAACTTTACTCCAGACCAAATGGGTTCTGCTCAAATCTAAAATTCCACCATGCAGAAATTTTCTCTAACAGCTGCCAACGATGGATATGAAAAGGAACCAAACTGGACAGACACCAATCACAAGGATCCAGAGACCTGAGTTTGGGGCATACAAGGATTTATTAATCTGTATCAGCGTGAGATTGGAGTCCTTTAGGAACAGTTGCATCCTACTCATCAGTGGTATTCAGAGAAGTGGGCCATCACTGAAACAGAATATATGGGAGACACGGTGGGACAAAGTGTTCTCATTTGTATTGATCCAAATTTGGCAGAACTCCATGAATTCTAGCCAGTCCAGTGGAAGTTTAATGGAAAGCACCGAGCATGCTTTAAATGTCACACAGGGGAAAAAATCCAACACAATATAAAATAAAACCTATGTCCTAGCTCTTCCAAAAGAAATAAACACAGAAAGTTTCTAGTTTTCTTTTACAGGAATTGGCTCTTGGGCACAAGTTTATGACAATGGATAGACATCTTAATAAGTATTGTAGGTACTAAAATTCTTTTCCCTTCATGTAAATGCAGCTTCATGCTAAGCATTTCAGTAACTTCTTCACCTTTATAAAAAATGGGTAGAATTTTAGCATGCAAGAAAAGTAAGAAAAATTATCCTAACTGTAAGATTGATAAGCAAAGAGAAGTCTCTCTTGCTTTTGGATGCACAGATGAACATAGAAATGATGCTCACAAAAAAGGACCTATTAGAACATGCAAAACACAGTAGAAAGATCTTTGTCTCTCATATGGCCACTTTTTATAGTTTTGTGTGGTTAAGACAAAAATCAGTATTTTGGGGCACTTTCCCTAAGTAGTTTTAATTAATGTTCAATCTTTTCAATAAGTCATAAAGCATCATGAAGTTGTTTATTATAATCACGTTAAATTATGTAAATGAAAACAAGAATGAGATGGATCTATCTCATTGCAGAACCTGCATCTCCTGGTTTTGCAAAGGAATTTTAACTATGCTGTCAAGAAGCCAACTTACATCTGTAGCCAGAGCGGTGCTGGCAAAGAAAAAGCATTTTCTAGATTACTTCAACTAACAATGGCCAGGTGGGGCTGAACAGTGTAACTCTTTGTGAATGAACACATACGAATACTATCAGTCAGCTGAAAAAGTACCTGGTACAAGTGTAATACACTTCACCACGCCCAAGGGCACAAACAAAAATAAAGAAACCTCAAAAAAGGGAAAAAGAAAAAAAAGGGGGAAAAAATAGGCTCTTCTGACCGGACTCCTTTATTTTGGCAAAACAGAGCATAGCTCTAGTGCACAAAATCTTGGTAGCGCTCTAAGATGAAACCCCTGATCTTGGCAGAGCCGCACATTTCAGACTCCACTTGCCCTAAGCAACCACAAATCACAACTCTCTGGGAAAAAAAAAGAGATTATGAAACAAAACAGATAAAAACCACAAGCTCAGGATACGCCAAGAGCAGACCCAGCAAGAGGGAATCGAGAAATTCAAAAGCGATCGTGCAGGTGGCCTCTTATTACAGACATCCAGGTATGGGGGAGGGAGTTAAAACCAGAAACAACAACAGCAATTAAAAAAATAGAACTTCATAAACAAAACACACGCGCTGGCCGGCCTCCCCTCGCCCTGCCCTCCCAAGCGAGCCGGGGTTCGGGAATGTCCAGGGCCGGTCCGTCCGTCCGCTTCCCCATTTCTCAGAGCGCAGCGCTCCCGACGCCCGGCAACTCCCCGGGAAGGCGGCCCGGGGCTCCCGCAGGCCAACAGCCGGCGGCAGCAGCGGCCCTGCCCCGGCACTGCCCCCGGGGCGGCGGTTCCGGGCCCGCCTCAGCCGCCGCTGCCCCGCGGCCGCCAGCGCCGCCATTTGGCCCCGGGCGGCCGCCGCCATTTTCCCGTGCCCTGGGCGGGCGGCGGCGCTGGACGGTCCCGCCGTGGGCTCCGCTGCCCGCCCGGCCCTGCCCGGCCCTGCCCGGCAGCCCGGCCCGAGCGCGCCGAGCCGCGGGACCGCACACGGCCGCTCCCCACCCCGGCCCCTCCGCCCGCGGCCGCCGCCGCTGCCCGGAGCTCCCGGCCCTGCGATCCCGCAGGGCCCCGCGCACTTACTTCCTGTTTTGGGTCCGGGCACTTGAGAAACCAGGATGGAGACTCCCAAGTACCAGGATGGAGGCGCCGGGCGGCGGCGGGCGGCGAGCGGGGGAGGCGGAGGCGGCGGCGGGGCGAGGCGCTGCGAGCCCGCCGGAAGGGCCCGCGCCCGCCCGCCCGGCGCTTCCGCCCGCCCGCCCGGCGCCACAGAGCGCACGGAGCGGGGCCCGCGGCGCCGGCGGCGCCACAAAGCTCACGGCGCCTTCCCCGCCGCGCTGAGGGGCCGCGGGGCACACAGCCCCTGAACATCCACGCGGCCTTCGCCACAGAAACACCGACTCCATTAGGCTGGGAAAGACCTCTGAGGCCATCGAGTCCAGCCTACGACCGAATACCACCCTGTCAACCAGACTATGGCACTCGGTGCCACATGCAGACTTTCCTTAAATGCTTTCAGCGGTGGTGACTCCACCACCTCCCTGGGCAGCCCATTCCAATATTTAACCAGTGGATGTCAATCAATGCCTAATCAATGCCCACACATAGGTTGGGAGCTCTGGAGCATCTCATATGAGGAGAGGCTGTGGGAGCTGGGCCTTTTTAGTCTGGAGAAGACTGGAAGGGAATCTCAGTGCATATGAGTATCTCAAAGGCAGGTGCCTAGAGGATGGTGCCAAGAGGAGGACATATTTTGGTGGTGCCCAGCAGCAGGATGCGGAGCAGTGACCATAAACTAAAACACTGAAAGTTTCACCTCAGCATGAGGAAGAACTTACTTACATTGAGAGTGGTAGAGCACTGGAACAGGCTGCCCAGGGAACTAGTGGAATCTCCCTCTCTGGAGACATTCCAAACCCACCTGGATGCATTCCTGTGTAACCTGCTCTGGGTGACCCTGCCTTGGCAGGGAGGTTGGACTCGATGGTCTCCAGAGATCCCTTTGAATCTTAACCATTCTGTGATTCTGTGATCACCTTTCATTTCCCTCCTGCCCAAGACCCTCACAAAACCAAGGCATATTATCAAAAATGATCCAGAAAGCCAAGAACAAACAAGCATGTAGCAGTGTCTAGCTTGTGGTGCTTGCGGGTGCCTGTGGGTGCAATGATCCTTGGCAAAAGAGCTGAGCTCCTCACAGACAAACCAGGCACATAAGGGCAAGAGGGTGCATGGCATCCTCTGCCTGCAATTTTTTGTCTAAAAACCTCATTGCACTTCTACCACAAGGCCCCTTTTTGGCCACTTCCCTTATGTGCAACCTCCACGTGTGACCTCCATGTCCTCCCCAAACCTTGGGAGCTTTAAAAATTGTCTTTATGGGAAGACGGGGCAGTTTAGGGAGGAGACATTGCACATAATATTGTGGTGGTGAAAGAATGGAGGTGAAATGCATAGTTAGGACAAGAAGGTAGCTGGTATAGGGAACTGAAAGCAGGATTTATAGGATCTGTTTTGTTCAAAGGACATTTAAATTGACTCTGGTCTCTGTGTACTTGGTATTTCTGGACATCAAACCTCAGGAATGCCAAGTTCCATACCCAGTAGTTGACTTCCAGGGAAAAGTTTTAAGTGCCTGGTACCCTTAGGCACTACTTGGCCAAGGTAGAGCTACAATTTGCTATTCTAAGGTTGTGTACAGCTGTTGGACTCAGCAGCCATGATCTCTTGCATCTTCTGGGTTTTTTCCCCCCAGTTTTTGCAGCAAATGAAGCATGGACACAAAATTTGCCTTCTGTGAAGTACATCTGTTTTGTTGTTGTGGTGGTTTCTTGTTTGTGGGTGGGTTTGGTTGTTTGGTTGGTTTGCTTTGCTTTGGTTTGGTTTGCTTTGGTTTGGTTTGGTTTCAAGGCAGCTATGGGCTTGCTTTAAAATTCATGGGATACCGCTTCCTTGAGCTGTATGAAAATGCATCATCAGGAGGCTGTGTTCAGACTGCAGGAAGCAATACTTCTGAAATTTCATATAAGTCTTCACCATGTGAAAATTTCTAAAAAGAGCTCATGCAGTAAGCAGCAAACACGAAGAGGACTCCTTCTATAAATTAGTTTCCCAGCATGTCATCCTTTCAGTTATGAGCCTTTTCCATGCTAAATATAAAGCCTTTCTCCTTATATTTTTATCTTACTTATTTGGATGTAGCTTGTAGAAAGCATTATTTTAACTGCACAATCTCTATGTCCTTTTACACAGTGGTGGTGTTCTGGGACATACCATAGTGAGATATAAAGATGATAAATTGTGAAGTGGCAGCACATTGAGGACTGGGCCACTGGGAATTTTTTGCCACCATTTTAGTCACAGATCTGCAAGACTATGCAGTTTCGGAATGATGACCTCTGTTTGTGCCCCATTCCCTGTTTATGCAATAGAAAGGATATAACTTTCCTCACAGATATGTGCTATAACCACACTCAGGAACATTCCCTTAAATCAGGTTCAAGGTGTGTGTAGATAAAATGATGACTGGAGTTCTCTGGTGTTTCAGGAGCAAGATGAAATCTTTCTTTGTGACAGACTCTTGTTCCACAGAGCAGATGAGGTTTGTAAATCCTGAGTTATCCCGTGTTAATGGAACAATTACATGCATCTATACCTATTTACCTCGATGAAAGCCTCAAACACAGAATTTGCTATGAACCTAACAATCTCTTTTTTAGATTAAGTTAGCTTTTCACTAACTCATACTGAGTTTTCTTCCAGAGGCTCCGTGTTCCTGGTAGCCACCAGGTGTCTCTACTGCCACGTGCTCCAGACCCACCAGTTGCATCCCCGAGATGGAACATCTCTCCCTCTGCTCCAATTAAAGCCCAATTAGCATTGCTCAGTAGGTGCAGCAAACTCACTCCTCATCAGGCATTAGGGGAGAAGTGAGACTGTGGTGCTGCTTGATAAGGCAGAGATGTGAGAAGGAGGATCGACATGCTGATGACTCACCACAAATCCTGAAGGCAAAGTGTGAATTTAATAATCCTAAATCTGATTCCATGGGTGGTGACAGAAATCTTGGTGCAGATCCTTTTTTGTAATAGAAGAAATAAAGTTTTATTCTGCCAGATTCAGGAGAAAAAATGCAAAACATAGAAAAGGCCTTGATTCTTGTTTGTTTATGAGATTTTTTCATATTTACATACATTTCTATTTGTATAGATATGTATCTATATATATGGGTATAGCAAATACATTCATTACTCACTGACAGAAAAAATACTTATACATATAAGCAATCTAGTATTTATATAACACTTGTTCATTTATATGCTCACAGTTTGGTAGGGGCTGGCTATGGAGAATTGCTCCGGCTCTGAAGAGCTGCCATGAAAGAGAGAGATGTCAGAGAAGGATTAACAGAGCATTGGTGGCAGCCTGTGTGGGTTCTTCACTGCAGAGTGAATCTCCTGTAAGAACAATTATTACCTTGTGGCCTGGCCTAGGAAGAATCCTATAGAGAGCACTCCCTCATTCTGAGACCTTGTCTTTGGTGACAATCTCATAATTTTTTGACTTGCACCTGTGTGAGGCTGTAATGGACTGAGCACCTTGAAAGTCTATGTATTCCTTTTGAGTGCCTGCTCTGTCACTTAACCTCTGTCAGAGTCCTGGAAAACGTTAAGAGAATGGTAATGTATTCAGGACCCTCAGTGCACAATCTGCAGAGCTGGGAATGATGGCATTTTCCATTCTTTTTTCCCGAAACCTCTGCTGAGACACCTAAATTCTGATGGCAGTCAGTGCAGGCTGCACACCTACAACCTGGGTTGCCATCTGGAGGTGCCTAGTTCTCTCCATACCTTGGGGCCATGGCAGTAGCAATCCCACTGAACCCAGTGCAAGACTAGGAATGGTTCTGTTGGTATTGCTAAATGTGAGGAAGAAAAAGGATCAGAGTTCCAGAGACAGTGAGCAGAGTACCAGGTCTACATGGATCTGAGCTGCCAGCGACATTGGGATGAGCCATTCTTCCTGCTATTGTGTTTTGTTTAACAGCTGTGCAATTTACAGTATCCATAAGGATTTGGTATTTGGGGGGGATATTTGGGAAAACAGGAAGGAGGAACTGGTTTCTGTAAGGACAGCAGAAGAGGAGAAGGAATGAGACTTCACAGGATCACTGGCAGAAGAGAAGGGAGAAGAAAGGACAGAGCAGATGGGAGGAGCAGATGGGTCCCAGCTGGGAAGTGCTTTACTGTGTGCTACTGAAACCAAAGGCACTGATGGCAGTGTGTCATGGGCAGAGTGGAAGCTTCAAAGTTCATTAGAGAAGCCCTCCCATTGAGTCATGAGGTGCAGAGAGGGTGCCCCTTGCTTTCTAAAGTCCTTCTTAGAGAGGAGTGTGAGTGTGGCTGGATCCAGTCTGAGCCCCAGACTTTGTCAACAATTTATACGTAAAGGTTTATTTATGTGCAATCGAACCTTTATACAACTTCATCCCACAGGATTAAGGATGACAAACCAGATGTATTTATATAAATATATATTATTTATTATGATAATGATTAGACAAAAAGATCTTGATCAGAATTACTTAGTACAAAGTACAGGAGCTATAACTATTATAATATAGTGTACTATGAAGCGATATTGAAGCAATTGCATTAAAGCAATTGTATTAAAGCAATTGTATTAAAGCTAGCAAGAACAATTACCAAGTAGAGATTGATGTTACTCACCCATACCAATGACTGTGGGCAGATTTCTTTCGCTCAGCCTCGAGGAATAACTGTGAGGGGTGTCCCCACTGAAGGGAGGAATCTCCACACATGCACCCTAAGAAGGGGTATGCTAGAAGACCTCGCTGTTAAAATTTGGAACTGGGCTTTTATAGTATGAAGTGATGCACTGTCAGTCATATGTCTCCAGGCCAGGTGTGTCAGCTCAGCACCACCAGGTTAGTGATCAGCAGTAGCACTTGTTTGTTCTTTTATCCTGGTATTTTACCAGATCTACCACATCTTTACCTCACTATCGGGATGTTTAACTTTGAGATTGATGTATCATACTGGTTTCAGCATTATTCAGCACCAAAAGCAGCATGAGGTTCCCTTCTTCATTTACCACTGATAGCTTTGGAAGTAGAGCATTGTTCGAGTTGTTTTCCCCATTCCAGGCAGAGCATCCTGCTACACAGGGGAGGCAGAGGAGAAGGTGGCAATTGCAGTTCTTTCTGCATTTGCAAAGGTGAACAGGTGCTTTCTGCATGGCATTGTGCACAGGTTGTGTGCAGGGACTGTGGGTGGGCAGGGGGACTGCGGGTGTGTAGGGGAGAGAGGCACAACCCGGGGGCAAAGAGCTGCTTCCTTGGCCTATGTCACCCATAAAATCCCAGGACTTGAAGCTGTATGGTCATGATCTGAACTCTGATGAGTTAAAGCTGTGTGAGGAGAGTGATTTATTCCACAGTGAAAAAACTTGTCCGGTTTTGGAGCTGCATGTTGATTGATGTTATGTAGGTTCAGCTTTTTGGCAGCTTTTGTTAAATGCTGTGTTACCATGAAAGCAATGGCAAACTTCCTGTGCATATGAAGGGGAAAAAGTGTTAGGGAAAATGTGCCCTTTATGGTGTAATTCTACTTTCTGCTGGCAGATGGTGCTGCGATACATCCAGGAGCTGGGAACCAGCTTTCTCAGCTTCGAGGGGATGTGAGCAAGCAGCATCTCCTTTATATTTTCATTCGGGTTTGTTCCTAAATTTGTTTTACTACGAAATGAAATTCTTCTCCTCTTTCTTGTTCTGCTTCCAACCTCGACCATCTAAGCAGGTCAGCCAGTTTTATTTTTGCCTCTTTAGATTATCACAGGGCTGGCAGGCAGAATGCAACTCAGACACAAATTTTTCCACTGGAAGAAAAGCTACTCATGGCATTATTCCCCACAATGTAAAGTTTTCTTATGCTTACAAAACTGGCCTTTTGGGCCCATGCTGGTCTTGCAGACTTTAATAGCAGTCTGAAGTTTCTGTCAATAGATGTACCTGAGACACAGCCTAAACAACCTCTGAGAGTCACTTCTGCCCTAGTTTTTAATGTTTCTTTTTATCTTGTGTGCTTGATACTGTCATCCACTGCTGATTGTTTTTCTTGCCATGTACAGTGTGATTAAAGGTTTTTCTCAGTGGTTTCTTTCTGGGAAACAACCCAGAACCAACCCAAATGCTTTTTTTATATTGAAAGAAAGAGAATATTTGAAGGAATTAGTGAAGGATGGGGTCAGCCTATTTAATGTCTAAATTTAAATGTCTAAAAAGCTGCTGAAAAATTAGGGGTAGATCTCATTTTCTTTCTAGATCTGCTGTCCAAGAGGTGCTTAAACTCTTCTTGCTTTGCTTGATAGGTCCATGGGGCACCCATATTCTTGGAGAGTGGCTGAAAATCCTAGAGCTAAAGGCCAGAAGCACCAAGAAGAAAGACCCTCTTCCCGCAGCCAGCACACTTGGAGCCAGACAAAGATTTCTGTTACTAGCCTCAGGTTTCTCCTGTGAGGGTGTATTCTGAAAGTCCAGGGAACTGCGTGTGAGACCCCTGTTTTGTCCTGCTGAGCTGAGCATCAGGCTTTCTACCCTGGGTTCATGTCAGGCTCCGTGTAAGAAGAGAGGGAGCAGATCCCCCCACCATCCCTGCCAGAATGCTACATGACTGAAATGATCTGGGTTAAGAAAAATGTCCAAAATAGGTAATTTTTTGCTGTTTTTCTGCTTTGCCCTGGATCTTTCCAGTGACCCAGTTTCCAGCACAAACCCATAAAGTTGTTAAAAAGTCAGAGAAGAGAGCTGCAGGATGCGAGCAGAGACATCTCTCTGGGCGGCTTCACTGCTGAGGAGAACATGCCCATGGACCCATGCTCCACACTGAGGAGGAGCCTGGACAGAAGCCTGCTGGCTCACAGGGAAGGAGTTGTGACAGAAGCTCTCATGCAAAAAGAAATGAGCACTTTTTTTTTTTTTCTTGAGAAATGTTTGCATTTGCATCAGAAGGAGCAGGGAGAGCTCCCTGATGCTCAAGCACATCTGGACCTCAGGTAGTATTTTCCAAACGCAGCACTTCATACATAACATCGATAATGTCAGTCCAGTCCTGCATGGCCAAGTTCTTCAGATACATTTCTCTTGCTGATGGCAATTCCACCTGAACTCACAACGAATCAGTGAGTGTCAGTGCAAGATTATACCCAGTGCCAGGGCCCAGTTCCAGTGGTGATTTAAAGTGCCCACATGCCTTTTCCTGAGCTCTCTTGTGTTCAGAGCAAGGCTCAAACATTCCAGGTGCTCTGTTGAGTGGATTTCTCTGCCCATGTGCCCATGCATTCACATGGGAAGTATGAGCATGAGTGTGAGAAGTTTGCCTCTTGGAAAATCCATGGCAGCGTAGGACTAGAAACCCGGGCCACAACCAGTTTGTTTTTTCCTATTACAGACATGCAAAAACTGGTGAGAATAATCTTCAGAAGCAATTAAAGCAGTTAATCAAACTTGACAATTTAAAGGGCAGTGGTCAGGATAACATTATCCATTTCCAAAAGTGACAGTGATATGTTTCTGGACCTCAAACAGGTTTGTATTTCCCTGTGATTTAGCAGAAATATGTTTCACATTCTAATCTGATTTCCTAGGCTAGAGAAGAAGTGACTAAATGAGCTGATAATACCTGGCAGCTGTCAAACGACTTCTGGCCATCTAGAGAGAAACAGAAGAACATATGTTCTGATCTCCTGCTACTTAAGTTAGAGGATGAAAGAAATAGAAGGGGTTTAAGTTGGAAATGAGATCATGCATTATGCCCTTCGGACAGCATGTAATCTGGCTAATGGCATCACGGAGTTATATAAATAACTTCATTAAAATGAACTTGTTCAAATGAGCTAAATAAATCAGACTCATTTGTCAAAGAGCTGGGATGAAATAATCAGGTTAATTTAAAGCTGCTCACTGGGGGGATGATTCCTGAATTTGTTCCACCAGTGAAACTGCCATCAATGGCTTCAGTCACCAGTGGGAGCCCTGAGCCCAGTGTGAAAATGCAGACTGGGATTCCACATTCACCTTTCCAGGAGCCATCTCTTGTGTCTATAGCAGTCTCCAGGGTCCCATAGTGAAGGTGTGTGTTCCAGGGTATTTAGAGCATCGTCCAAGACCTACCAGATCTAAATCCTTCTCTGGTGGCTGGGAGCTGTTCAGCCCCATAGTCTGTGCTCTGCTGTCTGCTCTCTGCCTCAGAATGAATGGTAAAATGAATTTTAACCAATTGCTTCTGGCACCTGTCCCTGCCTTGATGGGAGGACTATGTGATGCCTCAGGTCTTTTCCTCACAATTAATTCAATGCTTTGTGCCTAAATTTTCCCTTTCCTCATTAAGCTCTTTGCTTTAGCAGTATCTGCAGAGGTCGGAAGGATAAATCCACTTCTTCAGGCTAGAGATGGACTTGCTCCTCTATGGTCTCCATACCCCTTACTTTTGCAGGGGTGAATAATAACCTGTTGTAAACTCACTCCACTGCAGGAGTCAGTCAGACTGTGCAGAATTAGACCAGATAATGATGTGAATCTGTAGGGAGTGAACGAGTAGGAAGATTGTCCCAGATACAGGCTGTCTGTCTGTCCTTCCTAGTTTACTGAAAATCTCAGGTTTTAGCTTGTGCTTCAATGTAAGAAGCCATCGTCATCCCACTTTTACCAGATGACCAGTTTTCTCTTCGTTGCATTTTGGGTACTTTTCTTTTACATAGAAGAGGGAAAGGATGAGAACATGGGTCTTAGAGAAAATGAGTTTATAATCAGCATTTACAGACAGGCACATTTCAAACAAAGGAGTGAGGAATCAATTCTTTGTGTTTATGTCTTCCAGGATCACAGTTGTGAGTACACACATTGTGCTCGTACAAGAATCTGCCCTGAAGTGCCTGTGGCTGGCAGCTATGAATTTATCAAATGAGAAACTGGATTGTGAATTCAACTTTCAGGAATAAAAGGCCTTTCAGCTCTTTAATACCTCTCAGTCCTGCCCTTTGGTTGTGCTCCAGCACAGGTGAAGGGTTGTGCGAACATCAGGCTGCAAGACAAATTCTTTGTTCCCAGAGCATTGATTCATCCATTTGGTTGCTGGTAGCAACCTCTGGGCTATTCTAGCCCTGTGAGATGAAAACAACTCTGGGGTTCTGTTCACAGGTGGATACTCCAACCTCACCCCCTCCTCCTGTTTCAGTCAGGTGTGTGACATCCTGCCAGAGGACTGTCCTAATCACAGCTTGTCCTTCAGTCCACTGGTCTGTACCAGTAGACTGGTGCATGGCTGTGCTTTCCTTGGAGCACCCTGTCTGTATAGGGTTTGGGTCGTTGTTTTAAACAATTTGGGAACTTGTGGAAGTTCCTAAAGCCATGCAGTTGCCACCCACCTCTCAGGGGTGTCAGATCAGGAGCAAGTGCTGGGCAGAAGCTAAAATGCCTTCCTGGAAGCTGGAATACAGGGGCGCATGACAAATTGATCCCCAGCTATGAGCTGCAGGATTCAGTCCACAACCAGCTCAAAAAGGGATTGAACTAAGAAATTCTAGACTTTTTATCAGGGTTTCACCATTGGCTGAGATTCCCTCTTCCCCCAGGTCCGAGTTACAGGGCAGCTTTCTCCTCTGACAGCTATTAATACAAATGTCAGCTCACCCAGGGCCAGCACAGCTGCAGTGTTTGTGCAAATCACATTGATATCAAACAGCAGCCGTATGTGTGGGGCCAGAGGTTGCAGTGCTGTGGTGTTTGGGATGTGATGCTGGAGGATGTGCTAATCCCTTAGTAAATGTCAGAGTGCTGCTGCACTGGGGATTGGATCATGTCCAGGCAGAAAACTTTGCTTCGGGCTTGCAAATGATTTGTGAGTTTCTTCATTATGATAATTTTGAGAGTGCAGGTTTCTCTGTACAGAACTCTTATGAAAGAAAAGGAGTGATCTTCCTAGGGATTTGAAAGCATCTGGAAGATCTTGTGGTTATGTATTTTTTAAATTCATGCCAGATGGGTCATATCTTCCTCATTTAGATGGCTGTAAATCTGGATTTATCCCACCTGGATGACTCTTGTCAGAATCAGTCCAATGTTCTTTAGTAGATTGTCAGTCTAAACGGATGGAGTTAACCAGTAAAATCACTCTTACCAGTGAAGTGATCAGTACATATCAAGTGTCAGACTCATTCCTTCAACTCATTTGTAAAAGCTTTCTAACCATCTTGAGCCAACCAGAATTAAAATAAAGGCAAAATGTTATTCTCACGAACATATGGCCACATTCCTGCCTTGTAGCAGTTCAGTGCTCTACTACAAATTGCATCCTGGTTCCTGTTATAATTTATGTTTTCATCTGCCTGATCTTTTTTAAAATGAATTTGTTCTCAAATTAAATCAACACAAATCTTTAGCTATGGCATGTAGCTGCTGGCAGGGCACCTTTCACTGCATCTCAGTATCTAGAAGGAGCAGGAGGCAGGGTCAGAAGATGCTGGTGATGACAGAGGTCACTGGGTGACAAAAAGAAATTTAGGAAGGATGCTTCAACTGGATGGAGAATCTGTATTTCCATCTCTTTCTCTCACTTAATCTAAAATGTTTTCAGAAGCACAACCTCCTCTAACATTAATAACAAGGCAAAGCTATGGGCAGCAAATGAGGCATTATAACATAAAACAACCAGCTTTGCCCATCAGTGTAAGGAACAGTGAAAGGATACCTGGCCTGTCTCTAACGGCTGATTCTGAGTTAACTGTCTAGGAAATATTTTTCATCTCTGCAGCTGATAAGATACGACGCTGGTGATCAGAAGACTCTGTATTCGAGGGAAAAAAGGCATTTCTACTTATAGAATTGACAAGAAAAACAAGAAATTACAAAATCCCTCCCCCCCCCAAAATGAACAATATACCAATTAAAATACTCTTATATCAATCAGCTATTTTGGAAAGAAAATCTAAAGTCATCAATGTTAAAATCACAGCCTTGAGATCTGTTCTTCCTTTAAGGACAGTGTGAACATCCATATGAGCAGGAGAAATTTTAAATAGCAATCCTCAGCATTCTCACTGTGTAAATACCTTAGTATATTCTTAATTTCCATCATGACTGATTCTATGAATTTAGATCCGGAATACAGACGATGGGATCCCAAGCTATAAAATTTTTTCACTGATATTTGGGTATTTCGGGTCTTTTTCAGAATGGCTGAAATCCAGGGAATGATACAAATTAAAGAGCCTGAATTTGAGGTCCTTGCTCAAGAGCTGCAAATCCCTTTTAGAATTTTTGCAAATTCCCTGCTGAGAAATACTGTGAACTATGGCAAATAGAAAAAATTGCTATATATAACATCAGAAATATTGCCAGCCATGGCAAATAGCCCTATGATTAGAGAGCCTAGCAATTCCTAATTCTTTTGGGGAAAAAAGTAGTTCTGGTTACATATATGAAAAATCTTGAAAAACGCCTCAGCCTTCTTGAAAAGACAGCCCTTAATAATTCACTAATCTCTGTAGTGAGTATTAGACACCACAGGCAGTTGTGAGGAGTAAATGGGAAAGTATGGGAAAAAATGGAAAAAAGCCCAAGTACACTGCAATTGACAGTGAATATTGAAGTTACCAATTTGATAAAAGAACAAATAAGTACTGTTGAGATTGTATATATATGCAGTGACGTGGCTGAAATAAATTATTTAATTTGTTGTTTGTGCTTTGTTTTGTTGGTTGGTTGGTTTTGTATTCTTTTTTGCTTATCGGTACTGTGCCTTTAATCTCAGAGCTGTTTGCTGCCTGCAGCAGCAGCAGCTGAGGGTCAGGCCAGTCCATCTTTCAGGTCTGATGCAGGATGCTGCACAGATTTCTGGCTTTTTCCCCTGTCTTTCCCTTTTTAATGATGGTTTGACCACAGAAGCTCTTCTAATTGACAGTAGAGATGCTGTAGCCTTTTATACCCTGCTCTTTCAGGCTGATGGAGTTGCCTCCACTCTGATCATTGGTAGCAGCAAGTCAGGCTCCAGCATTAAGAAGGTTTCAGGTGCAGATTTCCAATGTGCTCCAAACTCATCTCTGAATATTTTCTAAATGTGGAGCTGCTTATGTCTGAAGCCAAGGCAGAAAAGGCAGCAAAGGTCACTTGTAGAGATTATGTCTACATCCAGCCTTCTCCCAGTTTTCGTAACATTCAGATGAAGGGATTTGGATGTGGCCCCTGTCAGAATTCAGCAGGATAAGATATTTTCCCTGAGTGCCATGTGAATTTGTGTGAAGTCCCTCTCACTCTGTGACCTTCACAGAATCTGCCAGTCAAGTTCATTTTTTCTGTGCAGTATTTTTTAACCTCGCAGTGTATGATAGCTCTATTATGTGCATGAGGAGCCCAGAGAGAGATGAATATCTCAATGAAGAAGTGACAAAAATATAATGTATTTTCCCAGGTATTATTTCTATGCAACTTCATTGCATTAAGTCACAAAAAAATAGCAGAGAGAACTAACTTCCCAGTAAATTAACAAAAATGTCTATTTTGTGTTTTGCCAATAAGAGAAAGAGAAATCAAATTTATCAGAAAGAAAAAAACTCTGAAAAAAACTAATTCACTAAAGATTCAGCAGCATATATGAGAGTTGTCCACTTGACCGCTTGGCTTGACCTCGTGAATGGCCCTGTGGGGCACAGGAGCAGCAGTGGCCTGAGCTGGGACTGCCAGCAGGAGCTTCGAAGTCCAGGTCTCGATGGAGAGTAAGCTGTCCCCTGCTCTGGGGAAGCCTGTCACAAGGGTGCCTGCCTGGCAGGCAGCCAAGCCCCCGAGGTGAAGAGAGAGAGGAAGGGAGAGCCTCGGATGGGTGCAACACAGTTTATTGAAGGAACGGGGAGACAGAGAGCTCTCTCCCTGGAGCGGCTGTGCAGGGGGTTTTAAGGGGCACAGTGCATAGGCGGGGAAAGGGAAAGCAACCAATGGAAGGAGATCAGAAGGGCAGTTCCAATCTTTTAGGACCAACAGGGTATAACCAGAAAAGATGGACATTAACAAACATCGATCACCTACCGAAGAAGCAGGAATGTTCCAGAACTCTGGGTGGTGTCCTAATCAGCCTCTCCACCCACGGGTGCGCCCTCAGACTCAGATTCGTTGGCCCACCTTATGGCCAGGGCTTGACTGACAGGTGCAGGCCACAAGTCTTGAGGCTGGGACACCACCACATCTCCCCCGTTTCTATTTAGTAATTTGGGGAGAAGGTGTTTAAAACGGGCGAGAAGCAAAACTACTATGGAAATAGCAAAAAAAATTTCAAAAAACGATTTAAGAACTGACGATGTCCATTTGGAGATCCCCCAGTTGTTGAAGAGGTTCTCGAACCAGTCGTCGGTTTCCTTTTCTAGGTCTTGTACCTGGGCTTTCAGCAGCTGGATGTTCCGGTAGATGCTGTCTTTATTAAATGTTAAATTAAAGCAGCACATGCCCTTGAATTCCTCACATCCATGTCCATGGACAAGGCGGAGGAAGTCAATGGCAGCCCGATTTTGGAGGTAGTTTGCCTGGTAGTTTCCTCGTCAACGAGGAGCTCACTCAGGGCCCGAGAAGTATAGTTGGCCTGCTTCCCGAGCCAACACTCAAGATGACTAATCTGGCCAAGGGCTCTGGCTGCTGCCACCCAGGGGAGGAAAATAGACACTGCAACCCGTTTTGAATAAGGCCAATCAGTAATCTTGGAGTTGCAGTCCTCGGGAAGCTCTTTAATTGCTCTTTTGGTCCGTAAACAAGAAGTCCAATCAAGAATGTGTTTTTTGTCTGGTGTAAGAAGCGCCAATGGTCCCAGGGTGCAGGGCCCTCCTCGTAGATGGGATGGGATCCCGGACCAGGCTCGGTCTCCACAAATTAGGAACACTCCAGTGGGCAACACTCTGGGAAGCTTGAAGGACTGCACATTGATAGGTGCGGTATTATTGCACCATGCCCGGAATTTATATACCGAATTGTGAGGTTTTACGTTTAAGGTGAATTGTCCCCTTTGCAGTGCCAATTCATGTGTTTGAGGGTTTGTCCATTCTCGGCCCTTTAGTTTGTAATCGAAATTTACACAGTAACCAGCTTTGATAAGCCGAGTAAAGCCAATTCCTGCGGCTCGTGTTGCGCGCGGGAAGATGGCAGTCCACTGTTCCCAGGACCGAGCTGGATCTGGCTTTTTGCCAGTGAAAGGGTATTCGTTTGGTTTGAGTGGGATCCCTACCAGGCACATCGACATCGGGTCTTCTGAGCTACCGAGGCTCAGGCACAACCCTGACTGGTTCAAGGACCTTGCCAACGTTGTCCACACATTGGCTTTGGGCTGGGGGATGATCCAACCCTGGACAGTGGGCAGCATCAGGATGAGGAACCAGGGTCACTTTTCACATGACTCCTTTGTCTTTCTTGGTCTCTGTGCTTGTTTTGTGGGGTTCAAGATATGGGCGGATCCACTTTCCTGGGACCCACTTGGGCCCTTGTGGTGTGGACACACACCCATACCCCCTTCCCCATCACTTTAAAAGGTCCATTTAATTGTAGAGTCTCTGGGTCCTTAATCATGACTAGGGGTTTGTCCCTCTGCTTCATTTTCTCTGAATGATTGAAATGCCTGATGACGGGCGGATTGGGATCATCAAAGGAGCAGTTAAGGAAATTTACAGTAAAAAGCGCGCCAGCAAGCCGAGCTGTTGGGGTGTTGATCTCTTCACCTCCACTTTGTTGGTTGAGGGCCCTTTTTAATGTCCCGTGTGTGCGCTCTATGATGTTCTGTCCCATGGGAGAGTGAGGAATGCCCGTCTTGTGGGTGATCCCCCACCTCTGTAAAAAGTTTCTGAGGGCAGAGGAGGCACATGCAGGTCCATTATCTGTTTTTAGCTGTTTCGGGATTCCCAACACAGCAAATGTCTGTAATAGATGGTTCATGACATCCCTTGCCTTTTCCCCTGCATGGGCAGTAGCGAAAACTGTTCCTGAATAGGTATCAACGGAGACATGAACGTATTTTTGTCTCCCGAAGGATGGGATGTAACATCTGTTTGCCAAAGCTCACAGCTGCCAAGGCCCCGGGGGTTAACCCCGGTCCTGAGGGCTGGCAACTGTTGCTTTTGGCAGTTGGGACATGTTGCCACAATTGCCCTGGCCTGGTCACGAGTTAGGTGGAACATGCTGACCAAGGCCGGGACGTTCTGATGGAATAGAGCGTGGCTGAGCTTGGCTTGCTGGAATATGTCTGGCAAGGTGGCGTTGCGTGCTGACATGGCTAGTTGGTCTGCCTTTCTGTTTCCCTCGGCAATAAATCCAGGGAGGTCGGTGTGCGACTTAACATGCATAATAAAAAAGGGATGCTCTCGGTGGGAGATTAAATCAATCAGTTTCGAGAGCAATATTTGGATTTGTTGTTTTTTTATTTCTTTTAAACTCGCATGATCTGCCCTGGAAATTACCCCTACCTCATAGGCCGAATCGGAAATTAAATTGAAGGACTCTTTAAACCATTGGAACACTCTAACCACTGCGGCGAGTTCCACCACCTGGGGTTAGCCTGAAACCTTTTCAATGTTGGCCTCTGACTGCCAGGTTTCAGGGTCTCTCCATGTGATGACAGATTTATTTGATCTGCCTGAAACATCTGTAAAAATAGTTAGGGCATCCAAGGGCCTAGGGCTCTGAATTGTTTTTGAAATAAGTTTGAAATTCATGTTAAAGAATTTGTGTCTCGGGTAGTGGACAGAAGTCTGTCCCGGGTATGAATGGAGGGCATTTTGAAGGTTTGGATTTGTAGTCAACAAAAACTCAAAGGCTTTTTTAGTTAATGGAAAATATATGCATGATAGATCGCACGCCGCCAGCGTGCGTAACTGCGACCTTGCTTTCATCACAAGCTTGACCATATGCTCTTGTGGCGTAACAATCCTTTTGGACACCTGGAAGGGAAGAAAGACCCATTTGATTATCTATCAGCAAGGGGTCTCGCAACCCTGCGTCCCACTGAAACAACAAGCCATGGAAATAGGGCAAGGTTCCCAAAATGGTGAATTGGAAGGGTAGGGATGGTGCGTAGCGATGGACTTGTTTTGCCGTGAGGGCCTCTTGGACTTTCTTTATAGAAGCTTTGGCTTCGGCATTTAAGGCTCGCGGTGAGTTTAGTTCGTCTGGCCCCTTCAGTAGATTAAACAGGGGTGCCAGATCTTCAGATGACAAGCCCAACATCGGGCGAACCCATTTGATAGAAACCCCAGAGTTGCTGTATTTCATGAAGTGTATTTTAATTGTCTTTAATCATCAGGTATTGAGACACTATAGAACAGTTTGAGATAAGGAGGCCCAGGTATTTTAAAGGGGTGGTTTTCTGGACCTTGTCCTCCTGAATCTCAAAACTGTGGTGTTTTAGTGTCTCAATTAGCTTCTGCAATGTCCAGTCCAAGTACACTTGCGATTTTGCGCACACTAAAATGTCATCCATGTAATGTATCAACATGGCATGAAATGCTAGCTTTCGAATTGGTGAGAGAATGCACGCTAGGTACCACTGGCAGATAGTTGGACTGCTTCTCATCCCCTGAGGGAGAACCTTTCAGTGGTACCTGCACATGGGAGCTCCTCTGTTAATAGATGGCACAGAAAATGCGAACCGAGGGGAGTTGGTCGGGTCGAGGGGGATCTTGAAAAAACAATCTTTTAAATCTATTGTGGCCAATTTCCAATCCCTCGGGAGCATCGAGGGAGATGGCATGCCTGGTTGTAGGGGCCCCATGTCCTCTATCACCTCGATGATTTGGCGCAGATCGTGGAGGAGCTGCCACTTGTCTCTCCCCAGCTTTTTGATGACAAACACCGGGGAATTCCAAAGGCTGTTTGATGGTTCAGTTGTGCCTTTCTGTAACTGCTCGTCCACGAGCGCGTTGAGCACACTTAATTTATCTTTTGGTAGTGGCCAATGATCTACCCGTACTGCGTTACCTGTGTTCCAATTCAGCTTCTGGGTAGGGTGCTCCACAGTGGCCAAATCTAAAAATTTTTATTTTGAGGTTGATAGGAGGTTGGCATCGCAATATTTGCCCCACATTGGGACATGAGATCCCTACCCCAGAGTGTAAATCCAGAGTTCAAAACAAATGGTCAGACTGAAGCAGTCTGGCCCTCTGGTCCCTCGACTTGAATTACTTGTTTGCTCCTCTGGGCTGGGATTGATCCCCCTATACCTGATACGAGGCCTCCTTCTCGCTGGAGTTCCCATTCTTTCGACCAATCTTTGGTGTCGATGATGGTGACATCGGCACCCGTGTCTAGCATCCCTGCAAGAGATAAGGTGGTGTTGTTATTAGATAAAGAACATGTTGCAATAGGGCGATCTGCGCCCAGCACCCGTGCCCAGAAAGCTTCGTGTGGCTTTGTGCTAGCCTCCAGAAACTCTGGCATCACCACTGCTCTAACTGTAACATAATCTGCTGGTAGGAAAAATGGTGGTAAAATGCACTTTACAATTAATTGAAATAGTCCTTGTTGTCAGTCTGTGCTATAGTTGGAATAACTTCTGTCTCCAGCAGGGTGACACGTGAGTTGCTGAACACGCAAACACGTTGGTTTGGCATAAGTGGGCGTGTGTGGACAGTCACTGAGAAAGTCTGAGCAATTTTAAAATGCGTAGTGGAGATCAATGCAGCATAGGCCCAAGTCACAGCAGGCACATTTGTGTCCTCGCACAAAGCTGCAGGCCCGCGCTCCCTGTCTAGTTTCCCTGAGACCCCTGTGGTGGGTTTTGGGGTCTCGATGGTGCTTTCGACGCTGGCGGCCACTGGTGGATGGGTGAAGGCGCTCTGCAGTATTTAGCGCGTGTCCTTTTTTCCCGCACCGCTGGCAAATCCACTCTTGCCGGTTGGGTTGTGGCTGTGGAGCGGACGCTAGGACCGCGGTGGAATAGTCTGGGATCTCTGGTGCCAGCGTCGCTGCTGCGGTGTTTTGCCTTCTTGGCTTTCCGGCATCAGTCCCATTTGGCGTAGTGTTGGTGGGGGAGCAAAGAGGAGAGAGTTAATTATGCGCTTGCAATTCTCATTTGCATTAGCTTTTGCTACTTCTTGTAGCATTTGCTCCCTCAAAACCATGTCCTAAATTTGTCAATAGACTGCGGCTTGCAGTCAGTCGACAAAATCCATGATGGTTTCGTTCGCATATTGTTTGATAGTTGTATAATTGGGGGTAAGAATTGATTTTGGAGGCATGGTAAATAATACTTTCTCAGCCATTTCTCTCAAAGAAATAAGGACAGGGGTAGGTATCATTTGTGCCTCATCTTGGGGTTTAGTAAAGTTTCATTCTCTGAATAAATGGTCGAGGATTAGATTCACGTTGTCAGGGTCACTCGCCCAAATGGGAAACATTGATTGTATCTGTCTCTTCCACATGCTCTCCCACAAAATGTATTCCGCATGTGAAAGAAGGCAATTCATAATTTTCTTTATGTCAAGTGGGACTAATAATGCTGCAGAAAAAATAGAAGCAAACAACCTTTTGAAATAGGAACCGTCCCTTCCCTGTTCTTTTTGTGTTTGGCATAAATCTTTAAGATTTTTATAACTGAAGGGTTCCCATTGGGGATTGCGACTGTGTCGATTGGTTAGAACCGGAGCGGCAAATGGATTAAGTGGATGATCATTGAAATGGCTGGGGTTTGATTGGAAATCAGAAGCATGGGAAAAATCAGGACCGTGGGAACGGGAGGCGTGGGAAAGTTTGGGAGTGTGGGAACTGGAACCATGGGAATCAAAGATGGCGTCGGTTCTGGCCCCTGGGTCACAAGAACAAGGAGAGACATCTGGGGAGGTGAAGTTGATGCCCTTCCTGGTCTTAAAAATCAAGAGGCGAACACGGTTAGAAGGGGAAAAAGGGTTTTACCTTGGTATTTATTGAAAGGATCCTTAGGTGCACCACGAACAGGTCGAATACACTTCTGTGCACCCCACCATCGCCACCGCCAGTCCCCCTCTCTTAGATCTGGTCTTACATTCTAAGTCTTACTAATTAGCATATCTATCAAATATTCCCCAATGAGAGGCTCAAATGAGCCCCCACTCCCAAGGAACCTTCCCCTGGATGGTTCTATCTTAGTTTACAAAATGTGTTCTGGAGAGGACCTTGGGGTTGGGGCACCCTGGCACCCTAACTACAAAGCCTCTAAAATGTTTAGTCTTTTAGCTTAACAAATAAGTCCAAGAATGTAGGCAAAAAGCATCAAGAATACAGAAGTTGCAAAAAGGTATAACAGGGGTATAAAAGAAAAGACAAAAATCATCATGGCATCAAAGTCATAGGGAGGAGCTGGGAGGAAAGGATTGACCCACCCATTAGGGGCGTAACTATGGGAGGTGTCAGAGAAAGGAGGGGCCCGCCCTCTCAGGGCAGGATCAGGGGAGGAGTCAGGACTGGCGGGAAAGGGAGGACTATGGGAGGAAAGCCGAGGGAAATACTGGGAAGAAGAAGAGGTTTCGGCGGGCTTTGCCATGTGGCGCCCGCCATTTTGAGGGACAGATTTAGAGGGAAGACAAGGAGAAGGGGAAATGGAGGTCTGGGTTTCAGTGTTAAAACGACAAACTTTTCAGGGTTTAAAAACTGGGGTAGAGGGGCGGAACGAGGGGTTTGCGAGGGATCCAGAGCAGCATGGCCAGTGCTGCCCTGGGAAGGTGGCCGAGAGAGCCAAGGGGAGCTGGGAGGCAGGTGGCTCTCCTGGGTGCTTTTGCGCACAGCTCTCATCGGTTTTCCTTGCTGAAGGAGAGGGGACTTCGGAAAGTGGGGTTTGGAATGGGGGGTTCGGGGAGAACTGGGGGAAAAAACTGTTTCCTTTACTTTCCTCAGCATTTTACAGCGTCTTTTATAATTAACAGTAGGGGTAGAAATTTGTCAGCATTTTGCTTTTTACATCTCCGAAGGGCAACAATTTTCTTTTCTACATCCTCCTAAAATGGGATCTTTATCACATCCTCTTTGGTTGCATGAGGGAAGTAGAAGAAGATCCAGCAAACAAAACATTTTAACATTACCTTTGAAAACTTAAATCCTCCCCCCTCAAGGAGTCCCACAACTTGGGAAAAAACCTCCCCCTGGGGCACTGATAACTTCAAACCCATTTTTAGCGAAAAGGTGTGCCCAAACTCTCACCCTTTCCCTCGGAAGAACGAAGAAATGAAGAAAAACCTGAGTCCCTTAAGAATCTGCCTGTCAAAAGGCATAGAATACTCACACAATCCACGCCACAGGAATCTGAAGACCGGGCTCCCGGTAAATGAAATCCTTGGGAAAGGTTCTCGGGGTAGGGGAACTGCAGACTGGATCCCGGTGAAGAGAAGTCACAGGAAGATCCAAGATCACTGGCGCAGCTTCTCCTTCGGAGCACTGCTCGGTCGCACTGAGCGCGCTTGACGAAGGCAGGTGACTCCCCGGTAAATCCGCTGACAATCCTCGTGACCGCTGTGCCGGGCGGATCGCGTCGGGGTCACCACTTGTCCACTTGACCGCTTGGCTTGACCTCGTGAATGGCCCTGTGGGGCACAGGAGCAGCAGTGGCCTGAGCTGGGACTGCCAGCAGGAGCTTCGAAGTCCAGGTCTCGATGGAGAGTAAGCTGTCCCCTGCTCTGGGGAAGCCTGTCACAAGGGTGCCTGCCTGGCAGGCAGCCAAGCCCCCGAGGTGAAGAGAGAGAGGAAGGGAGAGCCTCGGATGGGTGCAACACAGTTTATTGAAGGAACGGGGAGACAGAGAGCTCTCTCCCTGGAGCGGCTGTGCAGGGGGTTTTAAGGGGCACAGTGCATAGGCGGGGAAAGGGAAAGCAACCAATGGAAGGAGATCAGAAGGGCAGTTCCAATCTTTTAGGACCAACAGGGTATAACCAGAAAAGATGGACATTAACAAACATCGATCACCTACCGAAGAAGCAGGAATGTTCCAGAACTCTGGGTGGTGTCCTAATCAGCCTCTCCACCCACGGGTGCGCCCTCAGACTCAGATTCGTTGGCCCACCTTATGGCCAGGGCTTGACTGACAGGTGCAGGCCACAAGTCTTGAGGCTGGGACACCACCACAGAGAGTCAGACAGCTTTCTGTAGAAATGACTATTTGCTCATTGCAGGTAATCATTGCTTTTTGATTTGGACAGCTCTGTGCAAATTTATTTTGTTCTTGTTCTGCAAATAGGAAATGGAAAGAAGCGTGATACAGTGGTGAAGCTGCACACAGAGCAGGCAAACCTGAGTTCTGTCTCCTCACTTTGCCTCTCTGTTGCTGCTTAACTTTGCATGAAGTATTGCCTTGTCCTGGGTTGAAAATTAGAACTAGTCAATTTTTAGTTCACCCTTTCTCCAAAACTGGGGCCTTTCTGTGAAAAAAGTTTTTGATTGAACCATTATTGGTAATAATATTTGGATTTGATTTTTTTAAAAAAAGTAGAAGTTTTAAGATCTATTTTCATCAAGAAAACCCTAACCAAAAATTAAAAAAAAAAAAAAGTTTCCTTTCTCTAAGAAGGAGATGTCTGAGCTACCCTTTTAAAATTCATTAGCCTCTACAGCATCATCTGTACACTGCTGTTCCCATGGCTGACATATCCCAGTCGGGGCTTACGGTTTCATAACACGATTATAACACAGTTTAGTTCCACTCAAAGATTGTTTTTAAACCAAAGATTGGTTTTAAATGACAGTCCAAACACTGTGTTTTAAAACTGTGTGTTTTAGCACCTCTTTCCCTCTCTCTCATCATTGTCAACCTGGCAGATTTTTTGTTTTTGAGATAAGGAAAACATTTACTGACTTTAAATGCCATGAAGTTTGATTAATATTGATATAATGTCCTGCAACTACATAACTAGCAAACATTTATATTTATTTATTCTTTGAGTTTGAAATCCCTAATTTTTCCTTCTACCTTTGCCACTTAGATAGCCACTTCCAGTCTGAGATAATTTTTAGTGCTGGATGGTTACTGTGCAGAGGTTGGATGACTCTTCCACCATTTCCCTGTCACAATTTGGGAACCATAATCCTCATTAGAGCATGGGGAGCTGAAGAAGACCTTTTTTATGTCCATCTGTCTTTGAGTTTCAAAAGTAAAATGTCCTTGTGGGAGACAGGACAGGCATGATGGAGGATTCATGGTGGATGGAGGATTCAGGATTGAATCCTGACCCAGGGCAGTGACCCAGACCTCAGCCTACCTCCTGAATACCCTCTTGGCTCCATGGCATGATTCTTAGTTTCTCCTGTGGGATCTTTTACACTTTCTTTAATTACTTAAATAAACTTTGGGTCAGCCAGAGATTTCTCTGCCTTGGAAATAGGCGGTTTCAAGATAGTTTGGACTCAGAGGTACATCCCCCAGCCCAAGGAAATACATTTAATACAAAGGTTTTGGCTCCTCTATTTTTTTCCTCTCTACCTTTTCACAAATGAGCTTGCTCCATGGTGCAGAAAGCAAGCAGACAATAGAGCCCAAAGGTCATTTGATGGAAAAAATATTTCCTGGCCATCTGTGTTCAGGTTGCTGCACTGGCAAACAAAGAAAGAAATAATGGGATAAATTGTTCATAGAACTCTTAGGACAATTATGGGATTTTTCTTGTGATAAGCATAAAATCTGATTATTACTTACAGCTGTCTGAGGGTTACAGCTTCTCACAGGAGCTGAGAGTCTGGATCAGTCTCCACATTCGTGTGGCTCAGCGTCCTGCCCCTGTTGTGTCTGCACAGCTGCATCCAAAATCTCACACAAGCAGATGGGGAAGAAACCAGCTCCAGCAATGACCTCATCAAGACCGACCTTCTCTGGGTTTTGACCTGCTATGAATTAATATCCTCAGAGTCTCTGTAAATGCTGAATCTCTTCCCTAAACATCAGTACGTGGATACCAGTGTGAGTTCTGTTTATTTCCAGGGGCTCTGCAAGCAACAGTGATTAAAGGATGAAATATTATCTGTTACTGTTACAACTGTTTCCATAGACCCAAAGTGACAAAGCCAAGACCTGAAACCCCTTGTATGACCCATCACACAAGAAGACAGAATAGAAAAGTGGTTTTGTCCCAAACACTTTACAGTGTGTTTCTCTGAGAAGAGATGTCAGCGGGGTGCCTATCAGCAGATTGAGGAATACCATGAGACAGGGAATTTGGTAAGCAGGATCAGCAACAATTTCAGTCTCCCAGGTGCCTTTTCATTGTTGGTTTGGTTGGAGACACCATTTCTGTGCCTGTGATAGGAACTGAGGCACTGCTGGGATGGGGACCAGTTATCTGCACTACTCACACAAATGGGCTCTTTTGTGAATTACACTTTCCTTTTATTTGTTATTTTGAACCAACCACGTTATTAAAGAGCAAGATTTGACCCTTGCTCTCACTTCATTAGCATCCACAGTTCCAGCCTGTTGTTTATGACCATTACCTGAAATTCGTATTTGTTGAGCCAGCTGGTGTTTGCTTTGGCTCTTGTTTGATCTTTTTCTGTTATGGCTTCAGTGGTGGTTTTATCAACTTCCCCTTTCCACAGAGCTCAGAGAGATGGTTAGAGAGAAAGGATTTCTCAATTTTTCAAGTGGAGGTAGGCTGTCACCTCTAACTAACGCACCTCTTGTATAGCACAGACCTCCAAATCCCACATAGTAATTTCTTCATGGAGTGGGAGGTTCTGTTTCAGCTGTAGCAGTCCTTTCAGAATAGTATCTGACCATGATTTAAAGATTTCTGGTAATATACAACCCACACAACCCTACACATGTTGTTCCATGACTTGCCTTTCCTATTACCATTCTATGCCTTATCTTATTTTTAATATGAAATTATTTAGCATCAGTCTCCAGCTGGATATAATTCTCATTGTGTCTTTTTTGGGGGGAAGGAACCACCTAGAATCCAAAATATGTTTCTTTTACGGGCTGTGAACAGGGCACCTGTGAACAAAGCACCTTTTAACCTTCTTCAAATAAATGGAGGAAAGGGGTATCTTCTCCCTCTTGCTGCAAGCTGTGCTTCCCAGACTTATTTAGATTAATTATGTGTCTAATTTTTTTCAGTTGTGGATTGGATTGGGGGGGTTCGGTGCCTGCAGTTTGGTTCCACCATTTCATAACCTCAGAACATACCTGTCAATGGCTGAGTCTCACCCCATAAATATTCTGTGAAAAGGCACAAACCATTACACATACATATTTTATAGCCATTAGGAACTGGGAACGCTCAGCATTGCAGCTCCCATGCACTGAATGAAATGGTGATCATCTTGATCAAGGAAAGACTCTCCCTGCTGAGTCAGAATTGACTTGAAGACCTGTGATTTCTGGAGAGAGCCACTCCTTTTTATCAAAGTTCTGTTAATTGTACGTAGGGAAATGAACCTCATCAGAAATATCCTTGCTAGAATATAGTTGCACATGTCCATTTTTTTAAAAAAGGTCTAAGGAGATCTGCAGGATCATTTTTTCCTCCAAACAGCCTGTAGTTTGACTTAGGCCATGTTAAGTCCATTTGTCCAGTGAACAAATAGTTAACAGCTAAATAGTTCAATGTGCTGTCAGTGCAGGATTTCAGAAAAGTATTAAATAGTCAAGAAAAAATGAAAGGGGATATAAAGAGTTGCAAAGCCTCTTTAGTACTTTGTCTGCACCCTGCTAGTTTCTGCCCTGGCAGTCTTTCACTCACAGTTGCCTCTCTTTCCTTTACCAGTCACAGGCAATCCTGACCCAACCCAGTCCTACCTGCTGGCTGAAGGACAGTGATTTGGTTTCCATTTCCAGGGCATATCCAGCGACGAATTTCTATTGAAAATACTGTCTTTTCACATGAATCTGGAACAAAGATAGTCATGAGCTCCTGAAAGCCGCCTTTGTGGTAGTGTGTAATTTTCCTTCAACTTTCAAAGTTTCAGGCATTAAAAAACACTTTCTAGGCCAACTGGATGCTGCTGGGTGTTAATTGCACAATGCCCCCTTGCCTCGCCTTGCCTTGCCTTGCCTTGCCTTGCCTTCCTGTTAATAAACAAAATAGTTTAATTTTCTGTCAAACCCTGACGTGAACTCACACTTACAGTCCAGGTGTTTATATCCTATTTAGTGTATTAGAGACTTGGAAGGAAGGAGGAAGAGAAAGCAGGAGGAGGAAAAGAAGGGGAAAGAAAAGGGCAGGTTTGTATTTGAACCTGATCTTTGAGTACAAGCTGTCTGGATTCTGCAACAGCTGAAAGTACACACCTGAAAGTACAATATTGGATAAATGGAGGAAACCTTGCTTACTACTTGTGTTTAAGTTTCATGGGTGTTTTAATTCCATTGGGATGTTTTACAGAGTCAAAACACTAATAAAGTCTTAGTACCTAGCCTTTAGAAAATTGCTGGCATGATAATCCCTGTGTCACTTCAGCTCTGTGAAAGGAGATCAGATATTTAGAAAGCAGCCTGGAATAAAAGCACATGTGCTTGTTTTGCCATAACATTGTTTAAATTTTTAATGAGGAAGTTTCCAGTATAATAAATGTAATTGCACTTAAATGGGACGGCATAGGACCAATATGGGAACAGGCGAGTTCCTCAGGATGGTTGCACCAGAGAGTCAGAGTCAATGTTATACATCTCCACTAACTTTAGCAGGGTTGAAGCAGAGCTGGCCTCGAGGAAGCTGTAGGTTACCTACAGAGCCACGGGAGATCTGATCTGCACAGCACTGAGTCACCCAAGTCCCATCATCAGTACTCAAATGAGCTGAGATGGGCAGAATTGCTCTTTGAACAGATGGTCCCTCTACACAGATTCACTGTGATACCAAAGAGAATTTCATGCCTGGTGTGAAGCTCTTTCAGTCCTGGTGTTCAGCTTTGTGCTTTATTCCTAGAGGAGAAAACAGCTCAGGCTTTATTTTGCCAAATGAGTGAGAGCTTGCACAGCCAGGAGTGCCAGTGTGACACATGGAAAGGCCACAGATGAAAATTCATCTCTGCCTGTTTCCAAACTTTGCTTGCACCAATTTTTGTGAACATCGAAAGGGAAAGATAAAAATAAGTGAGGAACTCAAGAGGGAATTCTTCCACCAAAGCTATCACCTGTGTCTTTATTAGCAATGCACTCTGCACACTTTGAGTTTCACTAATTGGCAGTACTTGTCTGAATTCCTATAAGCGGCTTCAACAAGTGCCTTAAAGATGTGTGATCATCAAAATTAAAAAGGAGCTGGTTATTTCTGTGCAAATTTTGCCAGAAATTTAGCATCCTACAAATTATAATTGCAAACCTTCACTATGAATATTCATCCATTAAAAGAAAAGGTGATGTGAATGATTTATTAGACTCTAGGCAGATTTGGAAGCAATTCTGCAGCTGGCGCAAAGGAAGAGTGAGTTTGTCTTCATGAAGCTGCAGTCATTTACAGACTGAAATAACCTCAGCATTTTCTGTTTGTTCCTTGAGGCTTTTACAGGAAGGCATTCAGTGTTTTGGGGAACCCTAAGGTATATTTCACAGGAAATAGGAAATGCTTAAAAATCTCCTAATGATTACATCTGCTTAGCTTTATTTGTCTTGGCAAAGGTACAGGTGTTTCCCACCCAGGCCCCTCACTTCACTGGTACGCACACCTCGGGTAATTCTTCCTGTACAAACAAGTTGCAAAGTGGGCAATACCGAGTCCTAAAATAGGCAGATTAAACAGGAAGTCAGAAATGATTGGAATAAACCTAGTCTGGTCTGATCTGTGATATTTTGACATCAATGTATCAAATGCTGTAGCAGCTGGAGAGTAATTTTTGGCTTTTGCCAAGCTCGTGAGCATCACATTAGGAACTCATAGAATCACAGAATATCCTGAGTTGGAAGGGGCAGCACACAAGGCAGATCATCAAGTCCAACTCCTGGACGTGGACAGGACACCTCAAGAGTCACACCATGTGCCTGAGAGCACTGTCCAAACACTCCTTGAACTCTGTCAGGCTTGGTGCTGTGACCACTGCCCTGGGGAGCCTGTACCAGTGTCCAGCCACCCTCTGTGTGCAGAAACTTTTCCTGATAATCCAACCTAAACCTCCCCTGACACAACTTCAGGCCATTCCTTCAGGTCCCGTCACTGGTCACTAGAGAAGAAATAAGCCTGACCCTCTGCTTTCCCTTGTGAGGATGTTGAAGACCATCATGAGGTCTCCGCTCAGCCTCTTGTTCCATTCCCCTGGCCATGTCCTACCATGATTAAAGAGATCCCTGCAAGGTCATGTGGTGTCTCTGCAGCCAGGCATTTATTTTGATATGCATGAAATTGTTTTTGAGGTTCTTATCTTTCTTTGGGGGTAGGAGAGGCATCTTTCTGCCATTGTACTTTTCTACTCAATCTTCATTTTGTAGGGTATTCAACTCTGCAATCTGAGTATGTTGGAATATTAAATTCCCATTTACATATATAGAAAAAGGCTCTTAAATGCTCTGTAATTAGATGATTCAGAGCGAGAGCCATTTCATTTGGTCTGACCCAAATCTGCTGTTTATAACTGCATACAGTCTGAGTACACGTCAGGGTTTTCTTCTGTGCTGTAACAAACTCATCAGATTCATGGGGAAGTCTGTTTTTATTGTTCTCAGATAATGAAATATTGTTTTTTCCTTCTCAGTCGTCACGGAAAGGAGCTGAGAAGCAATTTCGGAGCTGACAACTTTTTACGAGGCTGATCTGGAATACTAATTCAAAACTCACATTAAACATCTGATCAAAGTGTTTTGGGTTCCATTATCATGGATTTCTTAAATAGAAGCAGATGGTATTTTACTGTGTGACAGCACTGAGATTTCCTCCCTCTCAGTTTTTTCCAGAGGGAATACTGTTCATGTGAATTCTTATGTAATTCTTAAAACCAAAAAGCCCAAATATATAAAAAGCCAGTATGATACATGGAACTCTTCCTAATGAGGTAAATTCTCCATCTCTATATCACTCTTTATTGCACTTTCCAAAACAGAACTTGGAAGCCCTAGACCTCCATGATTAAAACTTAAGCGTGTAAACAGGTTTTGTGTGATTTATATCTTTTTGTTCAGTAATGTCCCCCTGGCAATAAAATTTGAACAGGAAATGATGATGACGGTCCTTAAGCATCACTGTTGACAGGGATTAACTAGGAAGAAAATCCCAGGTATCAGGGTCACACTGTAGTCCTTTCTCCTATAATTTTAGTAAAAACCTGAAATAATATATAATCTGAAATCTCCCATGAAAATGGTGGTGGGGCTCCACCCAAATTTAAGGCTCTGCTTATGTAATCAGCTGGCTGTGAAGGGGCATCAGATCAATGTTTTTGTATTTTCCTCCTGAAAAATAGTCATTTATCAAACAAACACAAGTGCGACATTGCTCCCTCTCCATCAGCTTTGCTTCTGCTTTATCTATTTATTTCTTGCCCCAGAATTAAAACTCATTTACTCTGTAAATCTGCAGGTTTGACTCTATTTGATGAAGGAATGTTGTCATTAGGCTCCAAGTTTACAGTAAAAACGAAGAGAGCAGTGTGTGGTAGAATAGGGACAAGAGCGAACGGAAGATTTCGCGATGTAACGGAAAGCAGGAGGCAGCGTGTAACCTTCCTCCCTCTTCATTCCTCTGTGATAAGAATTTCTCTAAACAATACAGCCCTTCATAACCCCAGTAGCTTTCCACCCCTTACTAACTTTTACCATCCCACCATCCCCCCTCCTGACGTAGAGAAACCACCTCGACTATATAACCCCACAAAGTAAAACAATAAAACGCCATTTTGATCATCTGCCATATTAGTGCTGTGTGTCTGTGGCCCGAGCAGCTTGGGGGCTAGGCCACGCTGCCGTGCCGGGTTTTGAACCAGGTCGCCACTGCCTCACACACCTTGAGGCATCAGCAGTGTACGCTATTTTCTGTCCCAAGCTGCTCTCTGAGGCAATCCAGGGCAGTTCTGCATTACAGCAGATCTGAGAGGTGATTCTCTTAATGATGTGATTAAAAGCAGATCTTCTTTGGGTGGCAAAAGTGGATTTTCAGGGGATGATTTTATGAATCAAGCGGGCACAACTTGTTCTGTAAGCCAGAATTTGTCCTGTCTGGTGTCAATCAAAAAGAAAACTGAATATATATATGTATTTCTTTCCTCTATGGGATAATAAGAACTTCAGGAGTGCCAGACTATTACCATGACTGATGTAAAGTGAATCCTGGCTCTTGGCACTATGAATTTTGCATAGAGGTTAAGAAAGATAATGACCTGCATAAAAGCAGCTCCCAGAATTGCTGCACGAGGCCGCGAGTTTCAGTGTCTGGAATGTGGATGAGGTATCCCCTGCCCTGGAGATTGCTTCCAGACCTGTGTTCCTAAGATTAGGAAGGGCTCTGCTTTCAGTTATCCTGCAAAATGGGATCATGCCAATGAGGGCATGCTAGTTTAATATAAATTGCACATGATAACTTTGCATTTCTGCACCAAAAAAAAAAAAAAAAAAAAAAGACCTTTTTCCTGTTTAAGAATCAAAGCACTGTGAAACTTGTAAAGTGCTTAAAATTCAGTTTCCTTATGGAGGCAACTGCAGGGTTTTACAGTTTTTGAGAATAAGGAATTCCAAACAGGGCAGTTCAGCTTCACCAACTGTGAATCATGAATCCCTGCTGTTACTTGTGGACCCTAGCATGGAGAAATATCCTCATGTTTGGATACAATCTTGGTGAAAACAACAGACTTGATATGGGCTGCAATCATTTAAATGCCTTGTAGGAGCTTTGTAGGGTCACTTTTAATCCTCATTGGAACAAGCAGAAATAATCTTAGCTATGTCAGTGATTTTTAACTATTCTCTGAAGGCAGCTAGTTTGGGATGCCCCTGAGCAAAGGTGTGTCTACAGCACAGATACCTGCATTTCAACAAGTTCCTAGGACTATCCTGGCCAGAAAGAAATAGGTGTCTGTTGGACGTCATTCATCCTATTTTAGTACAGATATCTGAAATAAGCCATGTGAATCCAAATGCACAGCAGATGGCTCTGAAATGTTTGATACTCCAACAGCTCCACCTTAAAGATCAGAGAGAGCTCTAGGCTGTTTTTAGCAAATCAGTGTAACAGGACAAAATTCTTCAATAATTCAATAGATAACAATCATCCAACAATCTTTTTCAATCAAAACTGCAGTTGGTACAAAACACACTTACTCTTAGCTCACTTACTAAATATGTGTTATAAACTCAATGCTACAATTGTGTGGGGACCCCATGACCTCTCCCCACACAGTCCTGTTGGATATTACAGCAGCTTTGGTTGACGTTTGCAAGTGAGAGTCCCTTCTCCAAAAAACTCAGTTGTCAGCTTTGGGAATTCCTGACACCACTTCAGGATGTTTGGCACAGCAGGCTGACTTTGTTTTAATGTTGCTCCTCCTTGGCTGTCACTCTGCCAAGAACTTTTTAAATCTCTTGTCATGGTTCAGCATAGTTTGAGTTTTTAGTGAAGGAGGGGCTCCATCTCTGAAATGAGTAAGAAAGCTTTAAGGTAAGAGTAAAATGAGCATCACTTAATAAAATGCAAAATATTAAATGAGTTACTAGTTTTAAAATGACATATGAAAAGATAAGTTATAATATACCTTACAGTTTCCTGTGTGCTGGCAATGGGATGTCTGAAAACCATGAGGTGAATGTATTACAGATGGAGAAGGTCTTTGTCAGCTGGCCTGAGCCAGGCTTACAGTCCATCAACACAAAACCCTGAGCATGTTGGGTGACAAAAAGTGTAATCAGACTTCACAATGGCTGTGCTACTTTTAAACATTCAGGATTTGAACGATTCTTGACCCCATGTGCTTCCACTGCTTCCAGAAAACTTGATTTTAGTTGATATTTTATTCATGAAATCCCATTTGCTTGTGTTTGCTGCAGACACACAAAGGGGTACCCACAGAAAGCAGGTTTTTGGGTTCTCATGTAGGGGCCCATGTAGAGAGGTCAGCTGCAACTGGAACAGGATGAAGCACCCAATTCATCTTACACAAGTGTCCACAAAATGTCTAAATTTTGCCTCACTCTCAGGGACACAGGCATGGTGTTGGTTCTCCTTTTCTTCCAAATTTTGATTGTTTTCCAGTGATTTTCTGGGGAAAGAAAAGGGAAAGTACTTGGCAGTATAAGCTACCTGCATTGACTAGACAGGGAAGTGTTGTACTTGGAAAGAAATTACAGCTTAACTCATTTGATATTTTCGACATAGGACTTCTTTGCAGTTTGGCTTCACGAGTTTTTCTGTGTTTGCTTTGTGTTCAGGAAGATTAAAGGCCTATTTACTACCAGCCTCAGGCATCCATGGATTACCAATAGGGCAGCAGCCTGCACATCCAGCTGGGCAGAGCATTGCCGTGTCTGTGCCTGTGGAGTGACGTCTGCCTCTGTCCAGCTGCGTGTGACACAGCAAGGAGAGGGCTGAGTCACCTCTGTTATCCCTGCTGCCAGTAGCATCTTTGCCTGTCGGGTCATCTGGAGCATTTGGGGGTCAGCTGGGTGTCCTCTGTTTGGCCACTTCAGTCACCAGAGATATATATAGGTATTATGTTAGATATTATATATATGTATGTTAATTAAGAATATAAAATAAATATATCTGTATCTATATCTAAATATATGTCTATATTTAATTAACTCTGAAGTTTGGCAGAAATATGCCTGGAAATAAGAATATTCAGTCTGCAGGATTTCTCTCAGAGAAGCGAGTTGTTCAGCTGCAGCAAAACCACTCAGTTGTTACGACGGGTGGGCTGAGCACAACCTCTCATCAGCCTTTTGAAAAGGCCTGTAATTTCATTACTCTGATAAATATCAAGGGTCACTTTAAGTCTTAAACAGAGATTGCTTTGACAAAGCTTTTAACCTCAGGCTGACATTCTACCTTACCTCCATGGTAAAGCACATTTTTAGAGATTAATTCAAACACACTATTCACTTTGCAAAGTTAATTTCAAATTCACTCCCTCTGATCTCTTGCAGGTCTGTGGGTTTCTAATGACGTTAGTGTTTGTATTTTTTACAGCCAGAGGTACTGAAGATTCACCTTGCCCTCACCTTCACTACTTCTCAGTAATATCTAGGTATGAGTTAATACATAGTTTCACAAGGTGTTTAAACAAATCTTTCCATCCCTCAGCAGGGGAAGAGATCTGTCATCTTTTGGGTCTGGGGTGGGCTGTTTTAGTCCCATCCTGGATGCTGACACCCCCCTTCTAATAATTGTACCAGGACCAGGCTCCTTATGGATCATCTCTATCTCTTCTTGGGCACGTCTAGGCTGCAATGAGCATCCGTGTGCCAAGGACATGCAGACAAATGCTCCAGCATGAGCATCTATGGTCCTATAGAAGATTGGATCAAGGAGACTTGGATTCCATTCGCCAGATACTGCACTTTTTTGGCCATAATCAGCTGGCAGACACACCCCCTCCTGTCCTGCTGTAAGTCCTTTTCATCCAAACATCTCAAATGTTTAAATGCTAATTTACAGAGAAAGACATTGAAATAAAGAAATACAAAGTGGCTTCCCTGAGACAACAGAAGCCACAGTAAGCCTTTAACTAAGATCTAAGTTTTGAGGTGATGTTCTTCAAAAGAATAAATTTTACCTGGGATGAGTCACTGGCAGTGACACAAATGAAAAACATGTCCCTGGAGCTCTTGTTTTACCATCACACTCAGCTCTGTCTCAGGGACTCACCCCTGCTGTGCTGTTCTACATCTTCATAAGCAGTGGGGTTGGCACATGAGTGGAATCTCTGTTCAGAAAGCTGGGTTTAAGATGAACCAGAGCGCCTCATAGACTTGTAATTCAAAATATTTTCTTTCAGGTGAGTTTGTAGGGAAAGGGGGCATTGGGAAAGGTGTTGGGGAAAATGGAATTACTTACTACCTTTGGGTAAGGTAGTAAGTTAAACAGTGGCTTTAAAGAGGGAGGAGGAATTCAGACACCAACATAACCCTAGTGAGGAAAGCAAATTCATGAGAGAACAATTAATAAAGCATAAAAACTACATTTACAAGTATTCTACTTAGCTTAGTGCCACTTGAGCACTAGCATGTAAATGCAGTGAGCTATTTATAGTGCACTAAATCACCTCACCCCTTAAATTGCAAATTTACCTTTGTGGATTTTGAAGGCTGCAGTGTGTTACCAAATTTAAAGGTGCTGACAGAGCAATCAGTATTTTTGTGGAGCAAATCAAACTGAGACTTTGTGTCAAAACAACATCATCCTGAGGGAGCTGGAGAAGCAAACGTGCAGAGAAAGGTATATGCCCTGTTCAAATACTGCCATATTCCTCGTGAGGGAAACAGGTTATATGCCTAAAGGTGCTATAATGCTCTTTATAGGACTCAGAGCACCTGCTCTAAGAGACAGTTTGCCCTCAAACCACACAGGGAGCAACCAGGGCTGACTCTGAGGCATCTCCTGGAAGTGGGGACAGGGCTGATGTGAAATGTACAGGTCTGCTCCCTCCTCCTGCAGAAAACCATGCAAAGCCGAGCTGTCCTCCAGATCTGTGTATCCCTTTTCCCAGACAAGTGGTCCTCCCTCTCAGAGAGAGGTAAAAGCCTCTAGGATGGGGTTGCTGCTCTTCTGATGGGTTTGGCCCCAAACCTCCCTCTTTTTCCATGAATATCAATAGAGTGAGTTGGGTCTACTGAATGAAAGTGTGTGGGAGTTTTAGGAGAGGGAGGCTGTAAACTCAGCAAGACAGGCAAAGAGTTTACTCAGTGTGTATTTTTGAGCATGCAGGCATCTGCCTGTGGCACCTGAATGGCTGCAGAAATTGTTTTCAGAAATTAATCATAATCGAACCTGATGCACTGGGTAAATGCTCCGTGACTCATCCAGAGCTGAACTACAGAGAGCCTGCACGGTGACTGTCGCCGTGTTAGCATAAAATAACTTCTCAAACAGATGATGCATGTGACAGTTGGATGTGCTCATCTAATTGCAATAACCAGCAGAGGGAGAGGAACTTGTTACGAAGGTTTTGCATTAGCACACACATTTGGGGGTATTTATTGCTTCCAGGAATGCTGAGGCAAAAGGCTCCCAGGTGCCAAGAGAGCTGCTAAGAGCACTGAGCATTTTAAGCTTTGCCTGTCATAGCTGCAAAATCATCTAACATCACATGCCCTGCTGTGCCTTTCCTCAATCCTTACCCACCAGAGCAGCCTGGTCTAGTGGATGACATCCCTGCCCATGGCAAGGAACAGGAACTGGGTGATCTTTCAAACCCAAACCATTCTGTGATTCTATGAGTAGGAGTCCAGTGAATGTTGTGTGTTGCTCCTTCAGCCTCCTTACAGCTGAAGGCCCACAAATGGAGCTGGGACTCTGCACTGACTTGTAGGTCAGCCTGTCAGGGCTGATCAGGCTGCTTGGCCACAGCTTCACCTTCAAGTCACCTTGAAAAGTCATATTTCAGTCATGTGCTTGCATAGGGCCAGCACAATTTCACACCCACGTACGTGAGATCACAGTCTTCTCACATGATGAATTACACTTCTGGCTTCTACTAAAATGACTTTGTTACAATCTCTGACATTTAGTTGGGTGCTTTTTATTTGGAAAAACTGGGTTTTGAAAGTTTACAAAGGCTCTCCTGTGAGCAGAAAATCAATATTGTTGTTAATACTGAGTTGCAGTCATTTGCTGCCATTGCATGCGTCAGTGCTACCAGCAGTGTCAGCTCAATTCATTTTTGCTACCAACCATAGCAATAATAAGGTGATAAAATATGTCCTACCTACAAAATTTCCTGTTTATCAAACAGGTGGGACTTCCAAAGCATTTTAATGTTGGCTCAGGATGGCTCCCATCAATGTCCCTTGGAGTGCCTGGTATTGTTTTCTTTGAAGCATTTGAAGAGTGAGGAGATATTGTCATTGATTCAGGGGAAGCAGAAAGACCTTTGAAAGACCATTGAAAATGCAGCATTTTAATCGCAAAGCTTCCATCAAGATCAGGCAGGTCAGTAGAAAATATGAGCCCTGTTTCCTTCCAGAGGACAGCATCACAAAATCATAAAATGGTTTGGGTTGGAAGGGACCTCTAAAGGTCATCTGGTCGAACTGTATGAAAGCCTTGTGACATTTTGATTTTGATTTTCCTAGAAAAACAAGATATTCCTGATAGGGTAGCTGGAAGAGGGAGTTCTCTTCACCACACTGTGGGATGGTGACCCCTGACACTTTGGTGATGGCACAAGGGAGAAATGGTGACTGGAGAAGCTGGGCAACACAGGGACTGCTTGGTCAGAAATACAGCACTGCGTGGAGGCTGCTCTGCCTTCTGCTCTTTCCTAGAGCCACGAGTGCATCTGTAGAGCCCTTGCCAGCCTAGAGTGGATGTGATCAGCCTCAATTTACCTGGCATCACTATTGAAATGAATACAAGGTTACACCAAATAACTGTTCTCTGCTGCAGAAAGCAATTTAGTCCACGTCCCTCCTCCTAACTTAGTTCACACACCAAATCAACACAGGCAGATCATACAGATTTTAGCTTTTTAATAGTTTACATTATTTTCAGATTGCTCCCCCAGCCCCCCCATATGGCGTGTCCTCTTTGGACAAAACCATGTCACCATGGGTCTCTGAGAGTCCTCTAATGAGGCTCGACTTTGCACGCAAAGTCAAGAAAATCATCATTACTCAAAACCCTCCTGCTACCCAATAGCAGCTAAATAGGTCTGCTGGGAAAAGATGCCTGTGCATGAATGGCTAAGAAACCCTAATAGCAGCAGTAAAAGGCTTTGGATGCTGATCCTGTTGTCTGTCCTCAGTTGTCTTGGAAATATTTACCCTTGCTATTCCTTCTTACTCAAAAGAAACATGCTAACTGATTTTAATGCAGTGATCATCTCTTTTTATTCTATCTATGGTAGGGAGGAGACTCAGATGATCTGTACATAATAAAACTGAAAATTAATATTTTCCCCTTAGGTTAGAAAGCAAAGAAAGAGCTGTCAAATCATGTGGCTATCTCAAGAGCAGAGAAATTCCTCTCTTACAGCTGAATTTCTTGTGATTCAGATTCAAGCGAGGCAGATTACATCTCTAACCTCTCTTCTCCAGGCCTGTGGATAGAAATGGTACAGAAGTACTTTGGGTCTTTTATGTCTAACCTTTGCACAGCTAATATTAAATTGTATGTATTCAAGGAGCTGTTCTAGTGCCAAGCCAAGAGCAAGATTTACAGGAAAATTCAACTAAAGTCACAATGAGAGAAAGGATGAATACGGAAATCACAAATGGAAGGCTCCAAGAGGTTTAAAGTGGATCCAAAAGATGAAGTTTGCTAGGAAAGCAAAATACAGGCACTTTAAACATCTCTAGGGAGAAGAGGCAAAAATACATCATTGAGGAGCAAAGGCAGGAAAGGGATAAATGCTGAATGCTACATCTAGGAGTGAGAATTATGAAAAGGCAGTAAAGCTGATCCTGGCTTTTCTCTATCCAGAAGGCCTTGTTTCCTTGTTTTTCAGGTGTGGGTTTACACCAGGAGGCTACAGCTACATGACAAAGCTTCAGAATTGCATCACACAGCCCAGCAATCTCTGTGCCAGGTCCCTTTCCCTGTGCTGTGTTCTGGTTTGGATGCACGTGGGGCTGAGTGTGGAGTATAAGCCAGTCAGACATGTGCCACTTAACACACTCCAAAAGCTGGAGGACGTGAACCTTGTTTAAAGAGGACACTCACTAAACAGCAGAAAATGATCCAGGGTGGGCCTCATTTCATCATGTGTAGGTGTCTATATCAGAACTACCTGTGCAGTTAATGGAGAGAAAAGACATTCAACTCCTAAAACAGATTGTTAAAACAATGTCTTATGAAGGCTACATTCACTTTCAGCTCTGGATGCTTTCATGTACCATTTAGAAAAAGGCTTCTGATGTGTTTATAACTTACTGTTTTAGGGGAGAGTGAAGAGTACTCCCAAAGCCTAACAAGCTGTGGGTGACAAAGTTAAGTGAGGTGAGCCCCAGCATCGAGTTCTTCCATGGCCTACAGGAGAACCTGAGAGATCTCACTGCAAATGCCACCCATTTTTTTATAGTGACTGCTTAGCCATCACATCAGCTTTCTCAGCAGGGTTCTCCAGATTATTCTAGGATGGAGTCACAGTGGTCCTTGAATTACTTGAAAGTAGAAGTGATGTCTAAGTAGGTCAGAACTAAACCAGAGGCCTGGGTATAAACATTCTTTTAGTATTGCTATGTATCTTGAATTTCCAAAGAGCTTGAAGAGTTTGGAAGTCCAAAAGTAAGAACATTTGTAGCAGCAAGCACATATTTTAAAGCTTTCTTGAACTGCACTCAGTAAAGCACCAGGATGACACGGTGTCTTGAAAGAATGTTAATTTTTGTCTCAGATAAAGTATTCCCTCATGGGAAGTACACAGATGACCAGGTTATATGGGCAAATATATGGTTCACAAGAAAAAGAAGAAGTCTGAGCAGGACACACTGTGGCAGAGCTCAGGGATGGACGTGTTAGCAAGACAAAATAATGTTACCTTCTGTGGGAATACAGTTACCCTTGTAGAGCAATCACAGAATTTAACCACCTGGATAGTCAACAATGTTAGAAAATGAGTTTCAGTGAAGAAACTCCATGAAATTGCTTTATGTTGAGTAGCTTTTCCAAAACTTGCAGTGAAATGTGAGTGCAGGCAAGGTTTTTAAGGTGATTTCACCAGAAACAGGCAGCACAGAAAAGGGTTAATAGCTTCATTTACTGTGTGATGTATTCCCACACAAGCCACTGTCAGCCTACAGACCTGACTAATCTCAAGTGTAGTTACTAATTGCTGTCATCCAAACAGTAGCTGGCAGCCATTTAATTTTCCCTTTCACTTGGTGTCATTAACTTTAGTGACATATGGCTCTTTCCCTGCCCCAGCTCCGTGGCTACCGGGGAAACCTATGGCTTGAGCTTTGCAAACATCAAAGTCCATGATTAACTTTCAGCACCTTGCTGGTGTCAGGAAGAATTGTTTACAGATCTGGATCCTAAATGCCTGAAAGCTGTTGGTTTTTTCTGGGCACAACTTAGGACAGCAGTATAAAGGTACAATTTTACATCTTTAACTTATTCCAGGCTGATGCACAATAAAATTCAGGCAATAGGGGAGATGTAGCTTGAAACACATTAGAGTATAAATTATTATTTATTACTTTGCTTTTATCCTTTCTTTTTCCTTTGTACTTTAATGTAATTGATCTGGGCAATTGTTTATAAGTGAGGTTGCATGAATTTTCTGAATTACTTTTGTATCTTCTCACTTGACTCAAAATATTAGGTCAAGATTTCAGATACAGATCTCAAAACTCTGTTTCACTCCCTGCTTTCTGTTCTTACTAGATTTAAAACTCTTTTATCTCTGCTGCCTTATATATAGGTGCTACTTTTTTTTTATTAAAGTTGCACAATATGTCTCAAATCCCACACTGCTTTCCTCTGTCTCATTTGTTCATGTATATCTAAGATCATTAATTTTTTAAACAGCATACTTTTTATTTTCTGCTGGCCACATGCTTACTATGCTCTGCAGAATTTTTGCCATCCTGCTTTCAGGTAAGATTTGCAGGATTTAGTATCACAGGCATTTCAGATCGTGTTCAAATAGCACAGCAACCAAAGTGATCATACTGCCTTTAAAGATCAAGTAATTTCTGGACCTTGTGTCATTTGGAAACATAAAGAAAGACAGAAAAAATAATCTCATATCTTAGTGATTTTTCTTGCTAGGAAGACAGCAAGTTCCACAGAGGACAGTAAAAAAGCTTTGGTAACATAGAGTGAGTCCTGAAGAAGAGTAAGTAGCCTTTTATTTGTAAATTGACTTCTCCCCACGCTGAGTTTTAAGGTTAAATAATTTAGTGATGCAAAAGGGTGACAGAGCAGCTGACAAAGCACACTCTGGTACTCCCTTTCCTCACCCATCCCTGTGCTGTATGGAAGTTCTGCTCACCTGAGCTGACTTCTTCTGGCCCTGTTGCCTCCTGGAGGGTCCCTGGGAGTCAGCAGCAGTAACCCTCCCACTGCAGAGAGCAATTCTGCCAGCAGCCCCCCAGACCTGCTTCCCACTCTGAATTCTCATTCGAGGTCAGCACCTGCAGCAAGAAGTGCACTTTTCTGCAAGTTGACCTTGTACCCATTTTCATTGCATGAAAGATGTGCTGAATGCAACTAATATATTTTTTCCCATATATTTTTAGAGTGAGTCCCTTGCTGTATGCCTGGGAGTGCCTTTGTGTGTTTTATTTTACCAAATGTGAAGAGAAGCGCAGCTCCAGCTGAAATCAGTGCTCCTCAGCCACTGGATTTTATCCTGCAGTTAAGGTGAGCAGCGAATCCTTGGGACCAACCTTGTGACCTACCTACTGCAGAAGCACAAAACATAAAGCAGCAGCATGGTTTCTACCCTGTTCTCCACTTTTTCTGGGAAGATAATTTGATTTTTTCATGTAACTGATTACACAAGGTGCTTTGTTTGGCACCCTGGTGAGAGATGGGGCCGTCAATGGAAGCACCATAACCCACTTCCTTCTTCCAGCTGGAGCTAAAATCAGAGCAAGGCTCTGTACAAGAACAAAGGGAAATTGCAAACTTGTCTCCATTAGCAGAGCTTCACAGAGCCCCCTTCCTGACTGCTCCAGCAAGGGTCTCAAATGACATAAAATGAGCAAAATGAACCATTTTTATATTAGCATACAGTCACAGCAATGACACCAACCAGGATGGACAGAGTGCTTGCGTGATGCAAAGATCTGACTCTGCCCTTATACCCCGCATCTCTTTTCATGAGGTGAATAAAAGCTGAGTCAAACCTGAATCACGGTGAGCAGGAACTGCAGTAAAATTACAAAAAAAGAGTCACTCCATGAACAGAAAGAAAAGGAAAAAAAAAAGGGGCTATGTATTGGAGTCTGAAAATGTGGATCGATAGGGACAGGAACATCTTGTGCTAGCCATGAGAAGCTCTGTGCTGGAGTTTGCTAGTTAGATAAGAGCAGGCAGAAAGGAAGACGCAGGAGGGAGCAGGAAAGTGAGCAGGATTGGCAGAGGTGCCAGGGAGGCAGAGGACAATCAGTGCCTGAGGCTGTCACACACTTCATTAGGAATGAGTAGTTGGACATTGCTGGGGAACAGGAGACAAAATTCGGGCTGAAAGGCAACCACCGAGGGAGAAATGTGCATAATTCTGGCGATAAGAATAATTTGGGTCAGGCCACGAACAAGCAGCTCTCACATCTCATGGAGCAGGTCGCTGCCGTGCTCTGGCCAGGAGCTGAGCGGTCCAGCGCACACCTTGCCTGGTGGGATCCCGCCTTGAGGGGGGGCACGGGCATCCTTAGCGTCCGAGGAGCGGGGAGATGGGCGCTGCCATGGACAGGGATGGTGCGGGGGTGACAGGAATCAGGCTGGAGACGGCGGGGGATGCGGGCCAGCGTCCCCGGCAGGGCTGGGCAAGGGGGGATTGCATCCCACAGCGCCGCTCCCATCCCGGTGCCTATCGGGGCCACACGTTCCGGGCGGGGGGTGCTGCCGGGCTCCCCAGCAGGGCCCGGGCTGCCGGCGGTGCCTGCGGGTTTCGCCCCCCGCTACCGCCGCCGCCGCGGAGCTTTCGGGGCTGGTGAGATGCAGCCGGAGGATGCTCCGCGCTCCCTCCGCCACGCCGGGGCTGGACCAGCCTCGGCAGCGTGCGCCTGCGCCGCCAGCCTTCCTCCCTCCCGCTCCTCCTCCTCCTCCCCCCGCTGCCGGCCCCTCCTCCCGGCTCTGGCGGTGCCGGCTGCCGGGGCGGGCGGCCGCCGGGGCCGCTGTGTCCGACAGCCCCGGGGTTATGCCCGGCTGCAGGCGGGGCGCAGGGCCAGGGGCAGCCCGCGGCCGGCGCTCGGAGGTGTCCGGCAGGAGCAGGGGGCGGTGATCCCCACCAGCACCCTGGGAAGGGGTGCGCGGGCGCTCCGCGGCGGGGGAGGAGGAGGATGATGCTGCTGAGGATGCTGAGGATGCGGCGGGCCGGAGCGGAGCGGGGGTACCCGGGCAGCGCCTGGGTGTGCTGCTGGCTGCTGGGCTGGCAGGCGGCCGCCCTGCAGCTGCCGCCCTGCGAAGAGGTGAGATTTTCCTTCTCCTCTTGGGGTTTTCCCCATCCCGAAAGGCGGGTGGGGGGGTATTGCACCGGCTCGGGAGGAGGGTGGCATCCCAGCCAGGGGGTGTTGCTGGCTCCCCCAGAGCTGTCGGTGGGACGACAGAGGGGTCAGACCCACGGGGAGGACCCTCCGCTGCGGTGCGGGCGGGGGCTCTGGGGCGGCCGAGCCCCCCCGCATCACGGGTAGAGCGGCTCCCTGGCCGTCGGTCGCGAACCGCACTCCCCACTCCCCTTGCTCCTGGTGATCGCTGCTCCCTTCGGTGCATGGAAATAGGAGAGTCCCCCTCCAAACGAAGGGGGCTCGGCCGGCCTCGCTGTTTTTCGAAATACCGTGTTAAATCAGCGCAAAGGTGGAGAATAAGGGAGGGGTGGTGTGTCAAGCTGTCCCGCCCTCCCGGTGTCAGCTCGGTGTGTCCGGGGCTGAGCCGTGAGTGCCACAGGGGGAGAGAAACTTTCTGGCTCTCTAGTGCTGTAAGAACCCGAACCTGGAGGGACTCGGTGTGTTCGGAGCAGGGACGCTCCGCACGGCCGTGCGGGATGCGGGGCTGAGGCGGCCGGACAGGGATGCGCAGCCCCGGGTGGCCCCTGAGGTTTTCCGGGGAAGGGAGCTGGGCTTCATGCAGCTCTTTTCCGGGGTTTCCAGCCTCAGTCCTACATGCAGGGAAATCCTCTCTGCTGCTGTTAAAGAGCAAATGGGTCTTTCCTGTGTTTTAAACCAGCTGTGGAGGTGAGGAGGCTGGGTACCACCTTCCCGAACAGGTCTAGGTGGTCAGGGTTCTGCTCAGGCAAGCAGAAACCTGTAAGTCGGTTAACAGCGGTCTGTTCCCTTCCTTCTAACCCCCTCCTATCCGAGGATGCTCTGGGACCAGAGCGTCCCCACTTCACGTCCCGCAGTTGCACCGCTTAGCAAGAACTGATTTGTACATTCTCAGAGTGGGCTGGGGGTGGGTGACTGCAGCCGGGTGGGAGCACTTGGCTGGCGAAGGGTCCTGATCCATGCTTGGAGGCTATTGCAGTGTGGGACCTCCTCGGCTGGGGGTGCAGAAGACCATGTCTCCTTCCTGTGGTGAAAGAGGGCATTTTGGACCCGGGGAATATTCCCCCTTTGCCTATGGAATTTACTTGTTGTCTTCCAAGTAGCAGAGCTCAGTGCTAGTCTAGCGTGGGAAATCTTGCAGTAGGGAGAGGTGATGTCTGGCAAACCAGTTTCTGTTTTGGGCATGTTTCTCCTAAATGTTGATCATTCTCAGGGCATGTTTTTCCTAAATGTTAGTCATTCTCAGAGAGAGGGATTTATGCACCTGCTTTAAATTACTTATCTCCCTTTTCAGCTAGTGAAGGAAAACAGGTACTTTTAGATCTGTTCTCATCCTAAAGTCTTCACTTAAAAAAAATGAACCTCTTCAGATGGTTAAAGGTGAGAGCTGAACCAGGGCAGTGATACCAAAAGTGTAGAGCTGGTATTTTGAGTATCTTGTGTTGGGCTTTAGGTGTGCAAATTCTCTCCGGAGCCCCACTCCCATACCCCTTTGGATCTGTGCTTTTGTTCTTTTTTCAGAGAGTCTAACAATGCTATTTTACTTGACTTGAACACTCTTTAAAACAGAGACAGCCCTCACTCACATGGTTAAAAAGCTGTGTGTTACTTGTGCTGGGGTGTGTGCAGCCATGAAAGTGTGTCCCAGGAAATGTAATTACAAACATGTCTGGATGGAGACACAGGGGAAAAAAAAGGAGCTTACAAAGAACCAGGATAGCAGATGAACTGCTTTACAAAAGGGAAGGACAGAAGTTAATACTTTTGTCTCAAAACTTTGCCATTTGCCCCAGTTTAGCCCAGTTTGAGTGACCTGGGTGTATTGCCATTAAAATCACATCAGCTGCAAATGAGATTGACTCTGGTTTGGGCAGACGCAGGCAGGGATGAAGTTGTGCCATAAGAAAGCACAGCCTGTCAGAGGGCATTGCAGTCCTCTAAAGACTTGGTAGACATCCTTTGTTTTATACCCAAAAGATCTGAGAAGCACAAGGCTTAATGTACTGGCAGGTAGTTAATTTTCATTCTACAGGGGATCTTTCTTTAGCAGCGCTTTCCCCCCCTCCTTCCTTGACAACTTGTTTTTCTCTTCCCTCGCTTACAAGAAATACAGATATCTGCTGGTTTGTGAGATTTCTGTGCTGGCACAACATTTGGAGCAGTGGGATCTCTGGCTGTGCCCGAGGCTCCTTGGTGCTCTGATTACATAGATAGTAAAATAATGTACAGCAATGTCACTTTCCAGAAACCTTTTTGTCATTGACTTAGCTTGTCAGGGACTGTAGTAGTTCAGTGCACTGGATTTAGGAGAGATGTGTTTGTGCTGCAAACCAAAGGTACAAACATTCATTGAATGAATGTTCCTGTGAGTTTTTGGAGTAAATCGATACAGCCATAAGCTTCTGGCATAACAGTGTTCAGTCCAGGCTGTGATGGTCATTCACATTGTGATCTCTCCCTGAGCTCTCCAATGCCAGCAGCAAATTTAAAGGTGGTTTGTGCATCTCCAAGAGATGGAGGCAGGCTCCGCTTGGATGGCTGGGGTACCTCTGGGGTACAGAACCTGGGGAGACCCATTACTGTACCCTGTGCCTCTGGTGACTTGGCAACTCAAATTAGGACAGTGGTAGAAGAGCAAGTGCTTGGTGAATGCTTTCTGCTATGACAATGATGATCAGGGTACTCATGCAAATGTTTCATGTGTTGCATAAATTATGACTTGGAGTGGAATTGATGACACCCATGCTTTTCACTGCCATTAAATACACATTAAGCTGTTATGTTGGAAATAATGAGATATTCATGCCAGTCCCCCTGCTGCTGCAGGTACAATGGTTGTTACATCTTATGTTCCAGTGTTTGGTGCTTTTTCTAAACTTTTCAGCTAAATGGGTCTTCTTCAGCTTCCCCTCAGAGATTCACCCAAATCTGAGCAGATTTTGCCTTTAGGACATTTGATACTCAGCCTAAACGGGTCTTTTCTTAATTTCATCTTTTCTTTCCCTGTGTTGAATAATAAAAAAACCCCTAAACTGAGTGACTCTTCTCTTAATTCTCATTTAGCCAAATTGCTTTCAAAGAGAGATACAGAGTATCCTGCTGGCAAAGATGTTTTCTTTCATACTCCTGTTCGACTCTCAGTTATTATGCAGATTGAAAGCAAACACATGCCTTTGACATTGATAATAAATGTGATTCTGATACATTGCACAATTTACCTGCTGTTTCAGTAGACAGGTAAATTAAAGGGTAATGCTAAATGCTTTCTTTAAGGGAATGTATTTTTGCATTAGTCTGCTAGAATGCTTTCGGTAAAGACAAAAAATGTAAGAAATGTTCTTGGAAAATGAAAGAGTTCAATCAAAGCACTTGCAAGGCAAAGGCAAAGAAGTCTTCAGAATAAAGGGGAAGCATGAACTTGAACTTTGGTCAAGTATGGTGGATTTGGTGTGTTGAAATAGCGCCCATTTTCATGATGAGAAAAGGTTAAAAAATGGAGTATGTCTAAGCTAAGTGTGAAGCTTTTTAAGTATATTAGTATGTTAAATCAGGATACTAGGTACTGAGCTAAGCAGCCTGGGAAGCAAGGTGAAATTCTGTCTTTCCATGTAGAGGATGGAGAGGCGATGTGTCAGTCTTGGAAAGGTGTTACATAACGCCTGTCACCACGTACACATGGCAGGAGTAACAGGGATGTCTGCTGGCAGGAATCTGAGTATCTGAAACACTCTTGTGTTGTCACTGAACTGTACCTGCTCGGGAAGAGGTTTGGAGTCATTGCAGAAGGCTCTGTAGAGGCAGCCCCTGTGCTGACGGTGAAGCAGTTTGGGTGGGTGATTAAAAGAAAAAAGAATAAAACCTGTCGGAGTGGTTTTGTGCCCTATCATTAGTACTCAGGAGCCGTGAACGCTGTGTTTGTTCTACAGCTGGGTAATGAGCGCACGGTGATCACAGCGAAGGGTGGGGCTGCCTCGGTAAGGAGGGAGTAACTTGACAGAGGAAGAGAAAGAACACACCTTAATGCTTGGGGTAGGGAAAATTAATGAGACGCAAATCTATAGGATAAGGTAGAAATAAAAAGGATTTTTGCGCACATGAAAGGCTAAACGTTTTTACTGTTAAAAGCTAATACTATTTTTTAAAATGTAACTGTAAACAACCTCTGGAACTATTTGATCTCTGAGATTCCTTTAGTTTCTGTTAGCCTTAAAGTCTCTGAAGGGATTAGCTCATTTAGGAAGGAATTCTTCTTAGTTGGTTTCCTTGCTGTCCCTTATTGGTACCCTTGTCCCTTTCTCAGAAGCATCTGCATTTGCTATTTTGGCAGCAGAGCAGGTGGTATCTATACCAGCTACTGGGATGATCCAATGTTATATTCCCTAATTTCTAGCCACCTTGAAAGATACTAGACACTTAATCTATGAACAATTCATGGTCAGCAGAAGAGGCTGTGGAAAGACTCCTACACAGATCGTTTTTTTCTTTCACCTCTTGCTACACAGAGTTGTGTCTTTGTGGGGGAAAGAGAAATGTACAGCTTCCATTTTCCATGGTGATGAAGGGTCATAAAGATGAAGAAAGAGGAGCAAAAAACAGGCTACAAAACTGCTGACAATAAAGTCGATGGAGTGGAAACATGAGCACAAAAGCTGAGGAGACAGATGCTAACACACAGGTACCACAGCAGAAAGCTCATGAGCAGACCAAGGTGGGGGGAGCACAGGAGAGACTGGTGAGGTGTCAGAAAGGAAAACCTGAGAAGGAAGACAGATACTGGCATAAAAACTGGATAGTGAAGCATGGCTGTTATGATTCAAGAATAAGAGAATTAGTCATAGTGGAAAGTGCTGTAACAGACCATAAACTCAAAAGAGTAGTAGCCATTAAACCAACACAAGATTGCATTTCTCCCATCATCAAACATTCCTGGATCATTCAGGGTGAGATTTATCATTTATAAAGAAGGCCATGATTTTATTTTCTCTTTTTCTTCATAGGTTGAGGTTGAGTGAGAATGGGAGCTGTGCTGGGGCTCCTGACACATCCATGCATTATGGAGTCAGGATTACCAGCCAGGTAGGGGCCAGGATGGGTTTTTGCAGGGATTTGGGCTGTCAGCTGCCTCCCCCGGGCCACATTTTCCAGCAGGTGTTGGTTGGGGAAGCTTTGGCAGTCCTGTATGTTGCTTTCTGCCAGATGATGACCTGGGTCAGAGATGCTGGAATCACTTGAAGGGAACCTTTTCCATGAGCCTGACCCTGTGCTCAGCGCAGATGTTGGCAGGGCTCCCACTGCCTGCAGTGACCGTGGGGCAGAGCCAGGGGCTCACAGACCTGCAGGGCTCAGGCTGTGGGCAGCTGGGAGATGCCATCACTGCAGGCTTGGCTGTGCCATATGGTAGGTTGCTGTCAACACCTGCTGAAGGAAGTGGTAAGCACCAACTAAGCAGAAAAAAAAATAAATTAGAGAAGAACAGATAAGGGTTGGTAAAAAGAAAGGTAGCCTTGAATGCCTCATACTTGAAATAGGAAAGAAACATTGTTTGGGAACAGGTCCCAAACGTCTCCCAGATGGTGCCAAGATTTTTCTAGGGGCTGCTGTGGAGGTCCCATGTTATTATCCAGCATGGCCATATCTTCCCTAAGCCTTACACCTACCTGGAAAAGAGTGTCCTGCTCACTACCCCTTGGTAATACCTTAGGTCTTACCCTGGACCTGAAAATGTGTTTAGATTTTGATTGCTGGTAGTGGGGACATTTTTCTTTTCAGTCTTTTGCAAACAAAAACCTCTGGTTTTGAAGGAGAGAAATAGATAAACCCCCCTTTTTGTTTTTTATTTTAACAGCCATTTTTTAAAGCAAGCAAACCAACAAACAAAACCCTTTCAATTACAAAACATTATCTAAAACTCATAATGACCTTGTTTCACAAGCATTGTGATACCCTCTTTGATAAAGAGTGCCAGACAGTAATCGCTGTGCACTTGGGACGTGGGCTCAGAGCTGATTTAAGATGATCTAGGACGACATGTGCAGCTGAGCTGCTGGCTCTGCTGTGGGTGCTGATGATCCTGTCACTGTGCTGAGTCAGAACTATCGCTGGTTTGGCTGAAAACTCACCTGACAAAAGGAAAAAAATTAAAAAAAAAAAAAACAAAAAACCAAACCAAAACAAAAGAAAAGGGTGAGGGTTTAGCTGTGAGAGTGGCAGAGATTACTCAGTCATTGTTTAGTTTCTGGGGGAATAGAAGTGGTACAGGAGGCTTTGGGACCCACCAAGGGCACAAGTCTGGTCTTCTTTTATTTCTAGAACATAAAATTTTGGTGGGATAGAGCTAGCCTGGATTTACTCTGAGATAATGGCAAGGGGATTGTATTTCCTGATGTAGGAAGAAGAAAACCAGAGCTGTGTGTTAAAGGTGTGAAAGAACTGCATTGTTCCTCTCTGTTGTGCTTTGACTTAAGAGATGCAAGTGCTGTCCCTGCGAGGAAAGGTATTTGCTGACTGCAAGACATGTTTTCAATAAAAAAAAAAAATAATTCCAGATGATGATGTATTCCCAACTGGAAAATTTCTTTGACATTGAGTTTTTACTGCTACAAAGAGAAGACAAATCACTCATCCCCTTGATATGTGATTAACCTCTCTTACCTGGTAGTGTTTTGTGGTCAAGAAATACAACACACAACAGAGGTGATTTATGGTGATACTTGAAGACTATTGGAAAATGCCTACAAAAAGTGAGAGGAACTGTGTTATTCGGTGGTGAAAATGCTGGGTAGCTTAATTTTAATTTGGTTAGATTTTGTTCCACCTTAGAAGTACAAATATTTTCCAGGGATAATCCACAGGAAAGTGGCTCAGGGTGTTTGGGATTGGTTAAAAGGCTATGCTCACCCTGCCAAGAACAGGAACATCAGGAGAAGATATCCCTGTAAACAAGGTGAGCCAGTCCATGAGTGTGGGCAGATCCCTGTCCCTCTTACAGTTAGTAGGGTGGACTGAGTCAAAAGAGCTATTTTCTGTATGATAATTACCAATGTGGGTTACTAGTGCTAATCTTATAATCCAATTTCATGAAAAAAACCCTGCTTTGGGCAGAGGGTGAACTTTCCCTCTGAGGTTGGAACTGACCTGAACATGCTTAGAGGTGTTTTTGATGTAATGAATATGGTCAGAAAATTGCATTGCATTTGATAACCAAGCCAGAGGGAGGAGCGATGGGGAGTGCAAAACCTGAAGATGCCATTAGCATAATTGCTGCTGGCTGGTTAAAATACAGGACACATTTGATAGCAGAGAAATCAGTGTCTAAATTGTACTGTCACAGAAAAACTGAAGTGCACAAGGTGGTGACTGCTAGCAGCCAACTGAAGGGTAAAGGTGATTTAGACCTGAGCTGTTGACTCTTAAAGTGTTCATTTCCCACAGTGTTTCCTGTGGTGTGTGAAATCCTTCTGGTTTTGTGCTTGTTCTCTGAAGTTTCTTAAAGGAAGATCTTCACACAGGCCGGTCGTGTTTTATACACACAAGGGGTGGTGCTGTGCCTTTTGAGAGATGTACAGCAGAAATGGATGACTGCTGATTTTTCCCAGCCTTTTATATCCATGGCTCCCTCCTGCTGGCAGGTCAACAGTGCTGATCAAATGCTGCTTGTTTCTGGTAAGCTGCTTTTTATCTCCAGCTCTGTGGTTCCCTGAAGCAAATGAAGAAAAGAAAGATTTCCCAAGACAGTTCTTTTCTTCTCTCTTTTGTTTGTTCTTATTTAATCCAATTTTAAAAAAATTCAGACTTCTCTTGAAAGGAAAGAACAAGGAGCCCTAACCAGACTCCTTTAGAGCAGGATTCATGCTTGCATGGAGGGACTAGGAGCTGATGTTCATCTCAGGGATGCTGGGGGAAGCCTGCACGATAGAATTGGAGTGGGAGATGATTCAGTTTATCATGCTGCACCTTTGTCACAAGCACCTGCCCTGCAGACCTGCTGATGAGCAGCTTGTCTTGCCTTGTGATGAATGCCAAGTGTCCTGATTAGTAGGAGAGTGGCTCTCCCCAGAGCTGCTCAAGCAACAGCTGAACCCAGGCCAACTCTCTCTGCTTCCAGAAGATCTGACAGGGTGACTGTCAATTAATGCCTGGTTTTGATGCTGAATACAGGATACACCAGGGCCCTGAATTCTCCTTTTAGTCGCTGGAAGCCCACTGTTCTCTGTGTTAGCCTCTGCACAGTGAGAGGCAGTGGATCCAGAGGTGTTGCTCTATCCTGCACCAAAGGAACACATCCTGTTAGACTCAAGCCATCCTTTTAGGGCTGCACCAACCAGGTATCACAAATAGTTCAAGACTGAGCCCTGAACTGCTACTGAAATAGCTGTGATCAATGTTCATACTCCCATTCACACCAGCTAAGAGGAGACATAATGTCAAGAACAATCAATTCCGGTATCTTTTTGTTTTGCAGTATTTTTAATGGCACTTAAAGCTAACCCTACTTAAATGTTTGCTGGCTCCTCTGAGAAGCCATTGCTTTGCAGTTCCAGCTTTTAAATGAAAAAACCCCAGACAAACCAGCTGGTTTGCTGTATTGCCCGTTGTGATACTGACCTGCAAATCTCTTGAACTGCTTTGCTAAACAAGAGGAAAAGATTTCTTTAAAGCCTCTTCATGTGGTCATGCAGGTATCACAGCTTTCATTGAAAAAGGTGGGAGAAAAGAGAAGTTAAGTTGGCTCCTCAGTATTGAAGAGCTGAAAATGTCAACTTTGAAAATCTGTAGAGTTAAATGAAGTGGAGCTAAGTTGCATAGTGTTTTAAGGTCCTGTGGCACTTAAATGGGTTATATGAATTTGATGGGGTGGAAGCAATGATGCCTGACTCAAGGTTTTGGGAGGCTTTATGTGACTGTTACTGAAAGTACAATTTGATCAACAAACTTGGACATAATTTAAATTTAGCATTCACACTGTAGATAGTCTGATGGGAAGACCCAATAGCACCTCATTGGGCACCACACATGCTAGAAATAAAAATAAATTATTGGGGCAATGACCTGCTCTCATAGGTGGTCTCCAGCCTGCTAAACAGGAGAGACCCAAGGAGCTCTGGTCCCTGAGCTGTCAGTGTGCTCCCTGGCATGGATTTGCCCATGGCAGCTGGCACAGCATGGGACACTGCAGTAGAAGCTCTGCATGAACTCCCCAGGAATCCTGCAGTCAGGCAGTAAAGATGAGTGGAGGCAGTTTTGTCATGGGATGATGATAACTGGGTACATATTATATGTTAGGAAGGCACCTAGCACCCTTACAGTTCTTCAGGACAGCAGAAAACCATTCTGAAGAGATGTTGCTCCAGTGATCCATGCATCATCCAAGCATGAGAGCCTGATGGTGTGGAAGTAACACAGGGCAGAACGAGCATTTCATACCTTAAAATGAACTTACCTTGCTTTCAATTGTACAAGTTAGGCACCTAGCTTGACCTAAGTATCTAGCTGTCAAGACAGAGACAATCACCACTCAAGATTAATTTTTACCATCCTCAAAGTGATTTTTCTGCTGAATGGGCACATTTTCTTCCAGTGGCTACAGAGGGATGCTGGCTTTTGCCAGGTAAATGCTCTGCTTTTAGTTACTTGAAGTAAAATAAGGACCCATCAGTGGAATCAGTCTCCACTGTGAGTTACATTAGCTGTTACACAAGCTACAAGGTCACTTTGCAGCACTCTGTAAGCTGCAGGGTTGAGGGTGTTTTGATAAGGCTGGGACATCACAGTGGTGCAGCTAGGTCTCTGCAGTGACCTAATTACACTGAAGAAGGGATCTGAATCTTTGCTTCTGAACTGCTGAATTCGAAGGGAAACGCAGCAGGAGCACAGTCTTGGTCCTTAGTTCTGGAGAGTTGTTTGTGAGCCAAGTGTTTTTATTGCTTTGCCTGGTAGCAGCTTCCTACCAAAGGTGTATTATCACACAGCAGAGCCCCTACCCAGGGAATAATTAACATCAGGCTCATGCCAGGGTAAATTTCTGTATTATATATGCAGGATATATCTATGTCTGTCTGTCTCTCTCTCTAGACACACAAATTTAAGCTTGCCTGTAACCATCAGCTTGTAATGTGTCAGATGGGCTAGACCTTGTGTCTGTATTTAATTTCCCACTGCAAAAAGGCAGCTGCATGATTTTTTATGGCTTCCCACGTGCGTGGTTACAGGCTGGCTGCATTGCCTGGGTAGGCAAACTAGCTATGAATGCATTTCTTTCTTTGTGTCCTGGACTGGGTCGTATCTCGCAGGCACAATCAGTAGCAAGGGACGCTGAGGAACTGTACCTGAGCAAAGCCCTGATCTCTCCCTCCTGCCTTTCCCCGTCCGTGGGCTGATGAGTCACTGCTGATTGATTTGACTGATGCAGCCCTTGTGATAACACATTACCCTGTCCCTGGAAAAGGCTTTAATGGGGCTATGGACAAAGCTCTGCCTACTGCTGTCACGCCAAGCTCATCCCTCACCAGGCCTGGCTTGGATGCAAGAGGGAATTTTGCAGCTCCAGGCACTCTTTAGCTGCTAGAAATGCTAACAAATAGCAAACTTGGATTTGTAGCTGCCTAGGAAACTTCCTTAGGCCTGTGGGTAAATCTGGACTTCAGAAGAATTGTGCATTGAGCAGGGCTTGGCTAGACCTTGCTACCAGAGATCATTTTAACTGGAGTTAGCAGCACAGACACAGGAAAGAGTCCAGAAGCTGAATGTAGCTGATGGCCAGGTTAAATCTAAGATGTGTTTTCACCACTGTTTGCTTAGCTCAGGCTGCCTTGGGCTGCTAGTTTCTCCTTGGTTTTATTTATTAGTTATTCTTGCACTGGAAATGGACTCTGTGGGCTTGGAGTCAGCCCAGGAGGGCAATACTGGATGAGGCTTGCTCATAAGTGTACGCTGTTACATATTTTTCTTGATGTTTTTCTTGTCAGGCTGTGATTTAAGATATTGCTTTGCTCAGTGAACAGGGTTATTTCACATAAGGCAGTTAAGTGCTCACAAAGGGCTGGCTCTATCCTGGGACAAGTGGTTGCAAGTTGGGCAGAAGTTCCCCAGCTAAACCTCCCAAACATGATGTCCCTCTAGTGTTACAGGTGTCATCAGTCACTTTTTTGTCCTTTTTTTTTTCCCCCTCAAAATGCACTATTTGTAAAAACATAAAGCATTTCCAAAATTGAGTATTGACAAAGATTCAGCTAAAAATTATAAAGAAAAAAGGTCTTATTTGCTATGGGTAGTGGTTTTTTTTTTTCCTGTTTGAAAATACTCCGCCATCTGGTCAGCAAACAAATAAAATGCTGAATGATATTGGCAGCAAAACATCCACTGAAAAACAATGAATGGGAGAAGGAAACAGTTCACAGTCTTTCTGTGGCCTGGTGGGTTTTGGGTTTGCAATATTTTTTTCCACAGAGAAGACTCCTGAGTAAAATTTGTATTTGTGAAATGCAGAACCTGGTAATAATCTTCATATAAGTAAATGCAGCTTTGGCAAAGCCTAAAGTCAATAAATTTATTTTTATTTTTACTTCCCCACAAGGATTAATTATGTTTGGCAAAAGAAGCACACCTTTTCTTCATTTTCAAAATGCTTAATTTTGTAGCATTACATATAAATGCAGTATTATATATTAGTGTAATGTAATAGTGTAAGTAAAATTGTATATAAGTGTAACAAAGGCCTGGCTATAAACATGTTTTCTGTCAGTGTGACCACTTTGGTTAAAATTATATGAGTTCAAGTTCTAGTGCAAATCACTTGTTTTGACACAAAACTGACCAATATGTGTAGCTGTTATCCCTCTTCTTTTGGGGACTATTTATATTGGTAGAGGAGACTTTGTATTGGGGTAACATTCCCTGCCACACTGAAGTTTCATTTCACTGATTCACTCTCTGGCTGTACCCAAAACTCAGCCCCTGAGGAAGCCAAAGTCTGAAGGGGAAAAGCTGAGCCCAGAAGTGAGCCAGACTCATCCATCCCCGTGGAGAGAGTGAGGAACACACCAGGAGCACACAGACAGGGGTCACTGGTGACGGGGAATGAGGGATGGCTTGGTCACATCCTGCCCCCTGCAAGCCAAATACCTAATGGGTGTTTTTCATATAGCAACATCTCTCAAGAGAAAGGGAAATGTGGAGCAAATGCATTTGGTAGGAAACTGTAGAGGAGGTGACAGGGCAGAAAAATGATACAAGATGAGACAAGCGAGCATCACCCAGACTTCCCCCTAATAACAGTGTTATTCCTTTTCTAATATTTTTCTGGTGCCTGGTATGAAAAATTTTTACACCTAATGGAAAGTGATAACCAGCAGCAGAGGGACAGGAGTGGAAGGTTTGCAAAATGCTCATGCATGTGCCTGCTTTTAAGCACATGAATAATTCCTCTGAAGTTTGAAAATGAATGCCTTATTTAAGATGAAGTTGATGTTAAATACTATCCTGGATTAAAGTCACAGAATTCTGTGTATCACAGAGTCAGTGCTCTGACATAACTGAGATGTATTATTGAATTTAAATCTTTTGCTTCCAGTAAGTTGAGGATTTTTCTTTCAGTGCAGTGTTGAAAAAAATGCACATTGACTGGTGTTAAGAATATTTAAATCTAAGTCAGTTTGGTGCTCATTTCATGCTCTTTTATGGGTTTTCACAGAAATATTTCTTTTGTTCTGTATACATTTTGCAGACCTTCTAAGACTAACTGAAGATGTCCTCTTACATGCTTTTTAGAATGGAATTTGTGTGGCAGATTGGACAGGATGGCACTGTGGGACTGCTACTGGAGGGGAAATGCAATGAAATGGGCCAAGTTGATTCCTCAGATGATTACATCTGGCCATAGTTCAGGTCCTCGCAGGATTAAAGTTGGCAACTCGTAGAATATTATTACCTTTATCCTCCTCTCCATGAACCCCCTGGGAGCCCTGTGGGGATGAGACAGTTTGGCAGTAGGGAACTGAATTCTTGAGGACGTATTTTCCCCATGGACACTGTGGCTGTAGGAGTTAAACCTGGTTCAGAGCAGTGGCTCAGTGAGGAAGTGGCTGTACAGAAGGAGATTCACAAGCTCTTGGATGTACTTGCACATGCCCAGAAATGTTTATGTTGAGCTAAATTGTTCACTCAGGTTGGAGGAGCCTTGGAGATAAATATGCTGTAGTATTTACCTTAAGATTTGCTCCATCTCGCTCATTTTTCTCAAGTACATGGATATAATTTTCCCACTGAAGTTAGCAGCTCAGGTCCTCATCGCAGGTAAATTAGTTTGTCCTACTCAGCTGTTTTATATCTGATGTAGTTCTAACTTGTGGATTCTACACGTCTCAGAAGCACCCAGAGTAGAGGGTTTTCCTGTGTCCTTTATTTTCAGATGATAAAAAAAGACCCAAATTTATCACCTTGTCTTGCATCTGGTAAAGAAAGGTCATGCCAAGGCATGAAGAGAAGTGAGTTCATTTGGCTCGTGCTTAAGGAAGGGTTGGTATTTGGCACAGAGTTGGTGTTGGTGTTCAGAAGGAGAACAAGGAGCAGAAATAAAAAGGAAAAAATTATCTTGGAGATGGAAAACTCATTGCCCAAGGGAAGCCTGGTGAAAGCTTATACATCTGTTGAGTGGAGACTGCCTGGGTCTGCTTGCTCACCTTGAAGTAGTTGGCTCATCTGCTTGCTGTCCCTCTCAGGCCTGGGATCTCCTGATCATTGAGTCATAAAATGGTTTGGGTTGGAAGGGACCCCAAAAGATCATCTGGTTCCAACTCTCTGCCATGAGCAGGGTTGCCTTTCATTAGGCCAGGTTGCTCAGGGCCCCCTCCCAACCTGGCCTTGATAGCCTTGAATCCTTTACAAGCTAGAGGTCAGCAATTTTTGCAGTGGCTTAATTAGAGCCACTTGGGATGCTGCAGGTACCTTAGGTAATTGCTTTCTTGGGATTTGCTTCTGAGCTATTAAATAGTTATACCCTGAACCCTTTCTGTGCAGACTGCCTTCTGAATAGGCAACAGTCAGCGACATCCACACTCAAAAAAACCAGAAGCTTCTCTTTTCATTTATGAGTCTTAAGCCCTGAATAGCTGGGAATAAAACATCAAGGTTGAAAAGGAGGAGGAATGAATAAAATCCAGCATATTAAAAGTTATAATTAGAACTGTGATCAACTTTGATACTGTCAGGCCTGTTCGACTGTAATAACTGAGTAGCTCTGAATAAAAAGCTTTACCATATTGGTAGTGAAACATGAATCCTGTTCTAGGAGAACATTTTGGCTGATTGCAGGGTGTGTGGATCTGAGATACAGCATGTGGGTGGCTGATCTGGTGTCCATATGCACGCGGCGATTGCATACGGCGTGCTGTATACTGGGTGTTTGTGAATAATAGGCACTAATATTTACTTTCCTGAAGAGAAAAGCTGGTTTTATGTGTATGGAAGTGACCTTGTGCAAACAGTCCTCTGCCAGCCTGTCTGGATGCTGCTCTGTTTGTGTGGCAGGGGGCAGGGAGGGGCACCCATCCAGCCGGGGACTGTCCATCTGTCCGTCCGGTACCGGGCACTCGGCCCATGCCAGAGCACTGTGGGGAACACCCCTGGTGCCTCGTGGAGTCAGTGTGTCACTGTCCCCTCTGCAGGGCACTTGTTTGCTTTGTGCTCTGACTGGTGAATACCAAATGACAAAACATGAGGATTCAGTGAGCTTTCTCCTTTATAGTTTTGTATGTTAAAATTTATGACAGCGAGGGAAGGAAAATACTATAAAATCAAGTGTGAAGTGCTGCACCTCTTTTTGCCTTTCTTTTATTGCTATAAAAGAGTGTATAAGGGATAGATTTCTAGTAGTTAACAAAGCAACCACTTAAGCCATGCATAGGATACCTAAATATTGAGAGTTAAAAAGCTGTAGTCCATTAATGTTACTTTGATGGGCCTTCATGAGATTTTGAATATCGGCATTAAATCTGACATTTTTTCCTTAAGCCTAACATTTCTGTTAATGCATGATCTTTAAATTTAGTTGACTTCAATAACTACAGATTTAAGCCCTGAGAACCTACTTCTGCAAGGTGTTTAAGGGATTGGTCTTTTGGGGTTGTGGTCAAGCTATACCCTGTACCACTGTGACCCTGTTGTCCACCACAAACCTGCACTTGCAGTGACCTGAAAACCTCTTGTCACAAACAAGAACAAGTGAAAAAAAGGCTATTTTTGAATGCATCTGTTGAGTATTGAAATAGGGATTCCTGCTTTGGAAGAGAGAACCTCAGGAAGTCATTGAAAAGCTTGGACCTCCTGAAAATACTGATTCTCGCTGTGTGAAAGCAGAGTGATGCAAGGCAGTGGGGTGAATATCTGTAGGATTGTGCAAAATCACCACATATAGTGAAAGTATCACTGAAGAAGTTTAGCCACGTAGCAAGTTGTGTGCATTTGTTAAAATATGATTGTGTGTATTTAAATGTATGTAATAAAAAGAAAATAAAACCCACAAAAAACAACCCATGATGTATAAATTTTAAATGGTAAGATTTTCATGTCATGAATATTAAAGAAGAGTGTCATGCATAGATTGGTGGTAATAAAAGTCTTCCTCAGTTCGACAAACTACATTTATTTGGCTGTAAAAATCTGAGGAAAATTACAAAAACTCATAGAAAGCTCGTTGCAGTTAATGGAAAAATACTCACTTTGTGGAACTGGATGAAACCTGTCCAAATAATACTTCTGGGTGACTAAAAGACTAGATGACTCAATAACATTAGAACAAGGAAGATAAACACATGTATAAACATCCTTTATCATCATGTTCTTTACTTCAGTTTTCTCTTTAACCTGTTGTTTTTTTTTTTCAGAAAGTTTAGGAGCTCAGTGAAAAATTATGATTTTCCAATCAGCCTTGTCGAAAATCTTTTTGAGAAGTAATAGAGATTTGCAGATTAATTTGTTAGGTTTCAAGACTGAAGGGATAAAAACACCATAACCCAAATCCTGATGGATTTGAAAAGGAATAATTGGGATTTTCACTTTGGTTTTGGAGTTAACTTCAGCCTCTGAAGAACTCCTTGAAAAAAAAGGCTGGTCAATTGGGATGAAACCTCAATGTTTATGGGGTAATTAAGGTGTGAAGCAAGCTTTCAAAGGAGTATTTGAAAGAGTCGACCCTGTCTGTCTGTTCAGAAAGTAATGGCCAAGTTTTCTGTTAAATAAACCCCCAGTCTGAATTCACATGTACAATAGCATGTTTGGTGGTTTTTATTTTAATGAGTTGGGCTTCTCTCAGTGTGTGAAATGGAGTGGAATTCATCTCCCTGAGTGGTGCTTCTGCAGTGGGCAGCGTTGCCATCTTTAACCTGCACCCCAGCCTATCCTGCCTGTACCAGTCCACCCTCCTCATGTGCTTGTTGGCCACAAAAGGATTTAGTATTTCCTTTCCTGCTGCAGGGACTTCCACTGACACACTCCTAGGGAAGAAAATGGAGAAGTGAGAGGAACTTAGTGAATTCATCTTCTTAGAGGTTAATTTTCAAGAGGGAAGGCTCTGAACTATCCATTGGTCCCTTTTGATGTTTGTAGAGCTTTGTGAGCATGAAAGGCTGTGAGTGCTCGGTGTTACAGTTCACAGAGACCGCAGCACTGCTACCCTGCAGAAAGCCAATGTGCCTCTGACAAGTCTATTACCAGTGAGGTCTGACTGTGGCTTATTGCGTTCGACATCTTTTTACAAAGGGTAAAGTGTTTTAAAGAATTTTGTGGAAGAACTGTGAGAAAATGATTGCAGCAATTTCTTTTCTCCACACCAAAGACAATGCTGGTGTTAAAGTAGCTGACCTCCTCCAAAGCAGCTGTTATTTAAGGGCAGAAATGGCAAAATCTGGCCTTATAATCAAGTCCAAGGTGGTATTTAGACTGCAAAACCCTTTGAGAAAGGTCCTCTGAATCCAAAAGAGCAAGACCCTGGGTGGTTTAAGCATTATAACTGGATGAGTGTATATCAGAAAAACATAGGGTTGCTGCTGAGAATCCTGAAAGGCAAGCTGACACATGGGCTAGCAAAACAGATGCATCCCAGGGATTGGAAAGAACAACTGCTAAATGTGTGGTGAAACACTGACAGAAGAACTGGGTAATGTACATGGTGTCCTGGCAGGAGCAGGGTCTGTAGAGAAGGAGGAGGTGGGGATGGGTGGTGGGAACGGCTCCCTCATTCTGGAGATTGGCTGGCTGGACACTGTCTGTGCTGATTTTTGCCCCAAAATTATATAAATCTATATTACAAACTTAACTAGATTCTATATTAGGTGGTCTCCTAACTCGGCAGCTTCTTATGTTTTCCTGCTCCTAAAGTTTCTCTGTGTTAATGCAATAAATGCTGCTGGATTACAAGGCACTGGTTATCACAGGAAGGGTCATGACAAGCTTGAGGCTTCAAGCTGCAGCTGTACTGGCTGGAAAGGGCATCTCCCCACCACCCTGGGTGCTGTGCCAAGGTTTTTGCCTGTCCAGAGATTGTACTGTATTTTGCCCCAGGCCTCATCATTACCTCTGAGCCATGAAGGGAAAGTTTTGTGCCAAAACCCCTCAGTCCCTGAGGTTTGGGCAGCCCCATCACTGCATGGCAGTGGTTAAGGAAAGCACGTGAGCCTTTGTGTGCTTGGGGGCTACTGAAAAACCTCACTAGCATGGGAAGATCATAGAATTATACAATGGTTTGTATTGGAAAGGACCTCAAAGCTTATCCAGTCCCAGCATACATCTTTCACTATCCCAGGTTGCTCCAAGCCCCATCCAACCTGCCCTTGAACACTTCCAGTGAAGGAGCATCCACAGCTTCTCTGGGCAACCTGTTCCAGTATCTCACCACCCTCACAGTAAAGAATTTCTTCCTAATATCTAACCTAAACTTTCCCTCTTTCAATTAAAACCATTGCCCCCTCGTCCTGTCACTACGTGCCCTTGTGAAAAGCCCCTCTCACTTGTAGATCCCCTTTAGACAGGGGAAGGTATTGGAAGGTCTCTTCAGACACTTTTCTTGGAATATTTACCATAAAATAGCTCTTGTGTTCCCTGAGCCCTCCAGCTAAAGGAATAGGTAGTAACTTCGTACCTCTCACCTCCTCATTAGGGGATTAATTAGGTGTGCTTTTCAAGATACGTTGACAATCCTGAGGTCTTTGTCTCTAATTATTATTATCTGTTTTGTCTCAAGTGTTTCACCTCTAGAATTGGGCAGTATTTTCCTGCCTTTGGGCAATTTGACTGTCAGAGCTGTTATTTTCACTCAATGTTATGGCCTGATGTAATTTCTTGCTCTAATTCTACAAAAGAGAAAAATTGACATCTCAGTTTCTCAGCCTCCTACGCAGGGTAACACTGTGTTTGCCTTTTATTCCCAGAGTAACAGAGTTAGTTAGCAGTGGTAAAATCTGGACCTGTTCTCTGTTACTGGTGAAGTAATAAAAATAAAATTATAGAGGAAATTGGTTTTTTGTTTTTTGCTATGTTGCCTTTAGGATTGAGAGATGTGCTACTGAAACTGGAGACTTAATGATGGCTCATTCTCTCTCCATTACTGCATGTTGCCTTTTGAATCACTCTCTAGGTCTTTGAACTAATTATTTTGAGGAGATATGAGGATGTGTGAGTGTTGCCTCCCTTCCCCCATACTGGCATGGCCTTTGAGGAGGGAAAAGACTTACACAAAGTCGGATATAAATCCTGACCCTGTCTGAGTAAATTAAGAAGGAGGTGGAATTACTGATAGGAGTGCTCGGCTCCATAATCCGAACAAGAATGAACGTTCAGATGAGAAATGCTCTGGATGCTTAGGTGAATCCATAGTGAAGTTTTAATTCTGTCCTTTTGTGACTAAGCCTAAATTGCTGCCTTAACCACTTTCCAATCAGTAAGGCTGGCTGAAATGGTGTTAAATAATGTTACTGTTTTGCCCCTAGTACTTCTTAGGAGCAGGGCCACTCTGTTAATTTTCCATGAGCAGCACACTGTGCCATTCTGCTCTGCACCAGCTCCCTCTGATGCTGTCGGGAAGGTGCTCGCCTATGGGAGTGGGAGCTGATTGTGCCATGAGCAGCCATGGTGGGCACAGGCTGCTGTCATCATTCCAAGAGCAGCAGGCCAGTTCAGACCATTGGATGTCCAGGGGAACACAGGGTCCCAGTGCAGTCAGGAAAAATTGGGATCTGCATCTGAACTTTTTTATTATTGGTGCATGGTTTAGGTTTTGCAGCTGTTTGTCTTCTCTGACTCTAGAGGGTCAGGGATGGGGATGAGACCTGGTTTGCTGCCTGGAAATTAAGCAGCCCAGAATTGTGTCTTGCATCTGAGTTTTCCATGTGCCTAGCAGTGAGGCATCACCCAGTATGCTGCAGCCCTTGACCACTGGCATAGGGGGGCATTAACAGGCCTGGGTGTGCATGTATGCTCATACCTGGTAATACCCATGCCTTGTGGAGAAGGGCTTTATCAGAGTATGCTTTCAAGGTATTGGAGATGCAGAGATTTAAGTGGGTGGCCCAGTGGTGCTCTCAAAGCCACAGAACAGCTCAAGCTGGTGGCAGAAGGAGGATCAGGAGCTTTAAGCCTTATTCCCAGTGTTTGCTCTAAACACTAATGAACACTTTCCTTAATGTAAAGTCTGTATTGTGAAATATCCAGGTGAGTGAAACTTAGGATGCTTATAAGCCAGTTATCTTCAACCCCCCCAGGCATTTAATGCAGAGTCACAGTCCTGACTCACTCTTCTATACCACTATGAGTAATCAAGGTGGTAAAATTATATTAATCTCTGATTACAGTTATTTATAACAGTTTCTCATGTTCAGGAAAAAAACATGCAACTGGTGTCCAACTTGTGGTAACTACCAAAACAAACTACAGCCCAAAGAGCAACAGCATTCATTCTTAGATGTACATTTTCATTGTACTTAGTCATCACAGGACTCCTCAAGATGGGAAAAACCATATAATTAATTAGATGGGATGTTGGGAAAAAGTGGGTGGAAAATGAGTCAGTGACTGTAGTTGTTGTGGTACCCAGATGTGCATGTTATGGGCAGGTCTCGTAGTTTCATTTGGATACATACTCATGAGTAACTCCCTGTTCCCTTCTGCCATGCAGATGAGAGCATCTGCACTCTCATTTTTTATTTATCTCTGAGCAATGTTTTTCTTTTAATTAGAAATGTCAAAGTAAAATGATCTTTTCTGGGACTAGAAATGGCTCTTGTACGTAAAGGGTAATGTGTGCTTGGAAAATGTTAATACATTTCAATTAGTGAATATCATGTTAAAGCTACTGTACTGCACTGAGCTTTGTAGAAAGAGTGTTTTGGAGGAGATGATGAAATTTGGTAAAAAGCCCCGTTATTTTTGGTCAGCCATTCTTTCTATGTGGTTCATATCATCCCCATATATTACAAAGCCTTTTGCTAGTGGATGCACATGAAGTGTAACATGTAGGATAAGAAGCACTGCTGTACCACACCTCTGCTCTGCACTTACCCACATTTCACATTTGGTCACTTCTCAGTTTGCTGCGTTGCTTGCTCTCTGTAATTAAATTCTCAGCAGCAAATTCAATTTCTGGACAGCTGTGGCAGTGAACATGTTCCTCCCGTGTCTCCTTGGATGGTGTTGCAGAGAAAAGCAAGGCAGCACTTGCAAAAGCTGTCCACTGTCTCTAGCAGGAGGAGCTGAGAAGGGAAGTACAGAGAGGGTAAGGATAAGTCCTGCCAGTCCCATATGCCTTAATAGAAACACTCTTGAATGAATGAAAAAGGCATCTGTGTTTTTGGTTTCCATTCCCTTTCTCGAGGCAGCGTGGCTCTGGGAGGGTGGATGCTGTGGATGTTGTATATTCAGTTCCATGACAGAAGTACTGGAGCAGGGTGCTAACAAAGGGGATGCTATTTTTAGTGTTCAGTGCCACCTGAGGACCAGATCACTCAGGAAAAGATCTGCCCATTCGGATTAACCTGGGCATGCTCAGTCCCACTGTGCTACAGACAGACCTTCCCATGTGGCTTCCCATTTTTAAATGTGGCCAAAGGGGAGCCCACAGCCTTTGGGCTGCCAGATTTTGCTAAATAACCCAGCTTCATCAGCAATAAATCTTTTAACAGTTTTTAAAAAGGAGCAGCTGTAGGAAGATTAATGTGTTTGAAAGCATCAGTCTATGACAAATGGTGTTTTTTGTCAACTCTGGCTCACATGGGCAATTCCTCTGGAGTCAGTGGGATGACTTGCTTGAGCAGAGGCCATTAGTCACAGCACCTTCATGGCCCTAATGAAGTGTGTGGCACTAAAGGAAGGATGCTGCTTCTCAGAGGAAGGCATGGATTCAGCCTTGCTGAGTAGATGATGTAGGCAATCATCCCTGTTCTGTAGTTCCATCATTTTAGGAAGCATGACTGAAGAAATTGTTTCCTTCAAGAATTCCCATTATGTTTTTACTCAGATTGGGTTAGATGCCATTGGGTCAGCAGAAAGAGAGTCTCCACTAGCCTAGAAGCTGTGTATATTCTTGCCACAAATAACAGTCTCTGCCATAATCATTTGTAAGCCAGTGATGAGGGCTTTGATGGATTTGGATGACTTCAGTAGTCATAATTTCTTCATCAGGTAAAACTGTACAGATAGACTGGGAGATAGTGAAACTGTTACCTACAGGTGTCCAAAAGGAAACCCTGACTAAGAAAACCACTCAGATCAAGTAATATTAATGTTTCCAGATTTCCCCAGACAGCTGCATATGAAGTTGCAGTGCATTTTCCATGGTGTGGTACAGGGTGGGAATGGCAGGAAAGGTTTGCAGCCTGAGTTGTGCTGCTTTTACAGCTCATAGCACCAAAAGGCTGCTTCCCAACAAGCTGTGAAGCAAGACTTGGAAATTCTTCTCCTTATTAAAAAAAAAAAAAAAAAAACAATAAAAAAGATTGAATAGGTTAAAACTGGACTGCTGAACGTGATCCACTAATGATCCTGGTCATGATGAAAGCAATGGTACTATAAAAACAGTGGGGATAAAGATGCCTGCTCTGAGACAGGTAAACAACCGGGTGAAAATAGAGAGAGACATCTTTGGCTAATATAGGAAAAATACAGGAAAAATAGCAAACAAAAATGAGAAATTATATATAATATATAAAATAGGTGATGTTGTGCCAAAATATATCAAAGAGATGGGGAGAGATTTTAGACTCAGAGAGAAGAGAGAATAATGTTTGCTTTACACTAACTCCATTACCAATAACATAATAAGTGTTTTATGATGAAAGGATACTCACTCACAAAATACCTTTATGGAAAATAATTAGTAGTAAAGAGCTTGTACAATAACTGGAAGGATGATTTGAATCTAGAGAACAAATATTCAATTAATGTATATGAAGAGTTTGGTATGATAATGAGTAACAGAAAATTCTGAGAAATATAAAAAGCAAAAGGCTATTGTTTCTCTAAAAAAAAAAAAAAAAACCAGTCTTGGCTATCACTAGCCCATAAACCTGACTAAAACAGTGTAACAAATAACAGGGGAGAGAAAATCATTATCTTGCAAATAGAAAAGTCATGGATTTCACTGGAATGAATCATGTCAGACAAATTTCATTGCTTTTTTGCACTTGGTATTGTATTGCATTGAAATCTCCTCATAAAAGAAATTCAGCCTGTGCTTTGAATCCCATCACATGGATTGATAAGTGACCGAGGAACTAAAAACAAAGCAATGACATGTCCAGACAGAAATTCATAGCAGGTAATGTATCCACAGAGCAAAAAGCATTTTTATTTAGCATTTCCTTTGATAAGGGCAGGTTTTAACTATGCTCAGCAACTGTGTAGATGGTACTAAACTGGCAGGCATAGGAAACACTTAGGAAAAAGGAATAATTCATGGCATGGAGATAATTTGGTTGCTACATGTGTAACTTAGTGACAAAGCATCCAATAAATTATTTTTACACCCTCACTGTTAGCTTTATTTTTTCTTTGGTATTTTAGGTGTACACAAAAAAAGATGACATGAAGCTCTGCCTTGTTTCTATGCAAGAGAAAGGGTTGGCCATATGCAGTGAATCGACTGGATGTGCCTTAAAAGCAGACTTGTAGTGCCTTGCTCAGAAGGAGACTGAGCCAAATTTGCCCAAATTTGCAATGGAAATCCAGTTCTGTCTCACATCTCTTTTAAGGGCTGTTCCTGGACATTTAGGCAGTCTTTTGTCCTCATGCATGTTTGTTAATTTCAATTTTAGAAGTTCCATCTCTCCTGTAAATGATCTAATACAAGACATACCAGGGCATGCAACTGGTAGAGACAATATAGATCCTGGCCCCTGGTCTGTCAGGCCTCTACAGATACATGCTTAGTTCTGAGGTTGAGCTGGGTATGAAAATACTCAATATTTTGGGTTTAAAGGGTAGATCCACATGCTGGAATGCTCTAATGTGTAACTGCAGGTGGGAATCCTCTCCCGGATGATTCAGTGTCTGCATGGTAGCTAGTGTCTACCAATAATTAAAAAAAATTACTTTCTAATGACTCTTTAGAGGAGAATTATATTAACCAGTAAAAATTACTTCCAGTGAATAATTAAAGTATCTCTAGTAAAAATAATCTAAAAGATGTGTTTAGTGGAACGTAGAAACCTGTAAGTAAGAAATTCTAAACAGAATCAGGGATGAAGGGTGTCAGCATAACAGATGAAATTCAGTGTAGTGAGAAACATCAGTTTGGTGACAGAAAGTGCTAGTCTGTCTTGTGGTGGCTTTCCCTGAAGAAATAATAGAAAATACCAGTGATGAAGGGTGTAAATAAACAGCTTATGGAAAAATTCAATTAAAATTCAAATTTGATTCAAACTCAATTCAAATTAAATTCAAAAGTTCAATTCAAATTCAAATACATTGTAAGTGGTTGTAATGGGGAGGGAAAATGTGGCATCAGTTTTGTTCTCCTGTTTATGGCCCCTGAGCACTGAGTTGAAGCTGAGCTGTCTGGAATACCAACAGAAGGAGATGAGAACATCTCACTGCTGACAGGGTGAACGATTTGGGCTGGCTGGGGCTGGCTTCTGGACTCCTGGGTCCATCTCTGCATCCTGTGGTGGCAGCAGTGGAGGCTTTCCAAGGCACTTCTTTTTCACTGGGGAGCAAAGGTGCAGTATAAAAATATTTTCCCGGGAAATTGGGGTGGATTTAGCCTTTTAAAATCAAATACAAGTATCCTGAGGGACAGCATTGATGGAACTGCTGACTTTAAAAACTCTTGCAAATGCAGGTAAGATGATCACCAAAACAATCTTGACACAGCTTGTGCCCCTTTCCCTTTTGCCTTCTCAGGGCACCCGTGTGAGCCGTGGTGGATCCCAGGAGCCAGCAGCCTGTCCTGCCTGGTGCCGAGTGTGCATCCATTTGGGAACAGCTCTGATGGCACCACAGGTTGCTAGGGCTGCTGGAGGGCTGAAAGCTTTGTCCCCTCCTGGCTTTGTCCCCTCCTGACTCCCAGCTCCCGGCAGTGCCTGAAGCCAGAGGGACTTTAATGAGCCTGCCTCTCACAATAGTGGAGACCAAGGGCCAATTACAGGCGGTGTTTGAGTTTCAGGATCATTAAATTAATCAGGGAAGTGCAGCCTAGTTCCTGTGAGGATGTTGTGTTTTGCAGCTGATGAGACTGTGTTCTACCTGCTGCCTTTGTCCGCTGCCCAGAAACAGCGAGAAAAGCTGGAAAAAAAGGAAAAAAATACCCTGTTGGAAAAGCACTGGCTTGATGTTCAGTATTGTCAGATGAAAACAGCCCTGAATGTGGGATGTTCTACTGACTTCATGTAACCATGCTGCAATATTATCTGCATGTACCTAGTTTATTCTGTGAATGTATAACATGATAGCTGATATATTTCTTTCTAATGTACCCCTTACAGTTAAAACAACCCCCTACTTCCTATTTGGCAGCAATGACCTTGCCTGCTGCCTCCATCTTAGTTTTATTTCTTCCTTCTCCTTATAATCCTTTCATTTATCTCCTTTCCCTGCTAGGCTTGTACTTCCTCCCCTACTATAGCACAGGCAGGTTTAGAAATGGTTTTATGAACTGAATTTACAGAGATAAAGAGCCAGCTCCTGCAAGTCATCTGTACATAAAAGACCAATTAACCTTGAGAATCAATCCTGAAGGAAGCTGGGGAAGATTTCTGCTATTCGCAAGCCTATGGTGCTTTTTCTTTTCCCTTTTTTCTTTGAAATGTGCCATTGGATCAAGCGGTAAAGAAACTCCATTGACTTCAATGGTGCAAATGAAATTACATTTTGATACTGAGTTTGACTCAGTAGTTTCCTTTGAAGAATGCATGTTCTAGGAAAAAAGCACTGGGACAAGCTGTAGCTTCAGTAAAGATACAACAGGGTGACTTTGGACCAAAGAAATTTCTTTTAATCAAGAGAGTTGTAGAAATCTTTGCAATTTACATTTTTCACAGCTTGCTTTCTGGAGCAGAAATTCAGTTCTGTGAAGTTGGATGTAAATGCACGAGGGGTCATTTTACAGAGCATTAGTGTAGATAGGAGTTATCAAAATAGAGCAAGTTGTTTGTTTAAAGAAAGAGAACATAGGCAGCAAAGACAAATATTGGCAACCAGTTCTGTTATGCTGACGGGTAGCTTGGTGATAATACCAAAGATGAGAAGTGGCTTCTAGATGTGGGGTGAAAGCTTTATATTTATATTGAAGGTATGAAATACATTGGAATCTCTCACTGCTTTCTCGGAGCATTACATCCACAGGGCACTGACTTTATTTTTTTTTTAATGTATTAATGTGCTATATATAGCTACCTTTCATTTCATTAAACAAATTACTTGGTTTAGAGAACACTTTTCACCAGTCTAAATAAGATCTCATGTCTGACATGCTACAAGTTGGGAATTGTATTGAATTTATAATTTTCTCTCTAACTTTTACAAGACTTTATTAAAGTCAAGCTAAAGGAAAAAAAAAATCATTTGGTTATTGAATCATACTTTGGAGTTAAAAAGAGATCACATTAGGGAAATTCAAGGAAGGAAACTCTTACTACTAACAGGAAACTGATAAGAAACCTCCAGTGAAGCCAAGTTGGCGTAGGAGTCTGGAAATTCATAGATATTTGCAAATTGCAATGTGACAATCCTGAAAAGCATTGAAGTTGTCCTTGAAGTTGATAAGAGATGAGAAAGCTTCTCTCCTCAGCTGAACTCCAGGACAATTTTTAGCTCTGCAGCAAGTATTGTTTGGTTTTTATTTTAAAAAAGTCTGAAATGCAAATCTCCCTCAGCTTCTCCTGAAGGAGGATGGATTCAAAGTGTGCTGAAGGCAAGGAAAGTTCTTCCTCTGAATTCAGGGCTTTCTTTAGCTGCTCTGTGTCCTTCCCTCCCATCCATTTCTCACTTACAGCCTGTGCTCTTGCTTTTGTGTTTTAGCTTCTTCTCAATGAAAACACAGAGCTGCTCTTTTTATAGTTGGCTTTTCAGCAGTGTCATAGGATGCTGTAAGACTGAAATACATTAAAGATATGAGGATGTATAAGCAGCTCCAGTCTATAATAAACTTTATCCTCAGTCTGTCCTTGCTGTCTAGTCATGCTGTGTAGAACTACACACATGGCTAAACAGGGTTGAGTGATAGACCTGAAGACTTACAATTTGGATAGCATAAAAATACAGTGACATCAGTGAAGGCCACTGTAGTTATTAAACCTTTTCAGCAGGGCATTTCGGAAATGGTGAATGGCAATGCAGCTTTCTCTCCTCCTCTTGCTTCTGTGGTGTGATTCCCCTTGGAGCTGGTTCCTGCCCCAGAAGGATTTCTTATGGGGTGAGGTGAGGACAGGTGTGTTTTACTGGTCCCCTTTAAAATAGTTTTTTTCTGTGTGGAGAACTTCCCTTTTAAAAGAGATTTTTCTTTCTCTCATTTAATTTCTTTATCCACACTAGATTTATTGGTTCTAGTGTGAGGGTCCTGCTGTCAGCTTTGCTCTGCTCAGTTTGGCTTACTTGGTACTCCAGAAATGTGGCAAATGCAGTCAGAAAACAGCAAAGCATGAGCTGCTTCTCCAGCAAAGCAGGGGACTCTTCCAGCCACTTCAGAAACTAATAACACGTTTTATCACACAGAGGATATTACATTCCTTTCTTACCAGTTGATGGGAGTACCAAATCCCCAGTGGCAGGAGGAATTTGTGGATCAAATCCCAGGTGGCCTTTCAGAGCTTCATTCTCTAAAAGTTGCAGCTTTATTGCACCATGGAAGTGAAGACAGTTTGGTGTATTGTATGGTTTGGTCCTGGGTAAGACTTTTTTTTCCTGCTTGAAACCAGTTGAAAGATAGTTACTGATTTGGTGGATTTGGATGGTGGCCCTTTTCTGAGTCAGTTTAAAGCTGAACTTGTTTGGAACCAGCTGTTCCTCTGTTCAGCAAAACTCAGAACAAGCACACACCAGTTCAATATAGAAGTGAAGCTTCATTTTTAAAACAAAAAGTGAAAAAAAAAATCTGAAAAAGACAAGTCTAGATCTTAAGATTGTCTGCTTGGAGGTTAAAGTATTCTGTACCATTTAAGTGAAAAAGTGGATCATCTATATACAAAATGACTAGCGAGAATATGTGGGCCATAAAGATTTTCTTAAATGGTTCAGTTTGAAAAGTTTACAATAATGTGGTCACTTCCCACAAAATTTCTCAAGAAACTGATGCTTTTCCAAAGAGCAATTTTTCTACCAGAAACTCCCAGCCAGTTCCTGTCCATAAGTACTGAGCTTACTGAGCCAGAGCCTCTGCCATGGTGTAAGGCCAGATGAGGTCCTCTGGAGAAGGAATTTGCCCTGCTGTAGTCTGGAACATTTTGGCAGCAGTAGGACCTTTGGGGAATCTTGGGGCCCTGGGAGAGCCTCTTTCAGAGACCTGCCATCACTGTATTCCCTGCTTCAGTAGGAGGACAGGAGGGGATCTGTATGTCCTGGATGTATTTGTGGGGTAAGAAGATGTTCTTTGAGGGGTGATCATTTCTCTGGTAAACACTAAGCACCTCCTTTCCCAAGTTTAAAATCAGGTTTTTTTTACCTCTAGATTTCCTCCTCCTCCTATTCCCAAAACAATTTATTTTCTGTCCTTTCATGTGTAGCCTCCTACCTTTAAGCTTACAAATGTCCTGTGTTTGTGCTGAGTATAATCTGTTTAATAGAGAATGATTGCCTGAGGCTACAGATCTTAACCAAGCATTAGGCAGATCTAATTCAGCTGTGGTGCTTACTGGCCTGCAAAAGCCAGTAAGGGGTTTTTTTTGTTTGGTGTTTTTTTTTGTTTTTTTTTTTTTAAATTATTTCCCCTTTCCTGGCTACATAAATCTTCAGAGAATCCTTAGTCATGTGTTAAAGCTTGCTTGGCCTGAGGAGTTAATCCTTTCTAAGACAAGCCTTTTCTCTCTCACATGTGTGGGTATTCATGAAAGCTTGGTGTAAATTCAGGAGGGTTTTCTTCAGAAACTCATGGCCTTTCCTAAGGAAAGCCCGTTATTCACCTAAGGAAGAGACCACCAAAGCCACTCTTTAATATTTGCCTCATATGTCATAATCGTAATTTAGGTGAACCTCTGCCCTAACTTTGGACAAGCAAATTGTTTAATTGCTGGAATTTTTTTTTTCTTTCTCTAAGACAGGCAGCACAGACTACCCCACCCAATCTTCCTGCATCAACAAACCAGCCTGAGCTCCAAGGGTTAACAACTATAGTGTGTTCCGTGATTTTTAGTAGGGTTTGAGATGCCAATAAATCCGTGCCTCGCTTTCCTTCTTGCCTAAATTCTGCTCATGAAAAATAGTTTTTTTAGCTGTCTGGGCTCACATTCATTTCCATGAACTCACTCTGGTTTGTCAGGACTTTAGAGGAAGCCTGTGACTGAACGTGATCATAAAAGAGCACTTTTTTTCCCCCTTAGAATGAAAGTAAAATCATTATGTGAACTGCAATATTGAATAATGAGACGATTTTTAAAAGAAGAATTATGTATGAGATCCTCTTAGGTAAAAAGACAAACTTTACTTGCATGTGAGTCCTAGAAGACCTTTGTGCTTTTATGACTACTAAATTACATTAGAAATCTTCCTCTCCAAACCACCCAGCTAGGGTTGTACTAAATCCATGAACTCCAGACACAAGTAATTACACTGCAAACACTCCACATGTCCTGGAGAGCCTGTACAGTCCTACAGTCCTCTGTGACCCCAAATACAGCTCTGTGGGCACACCTTCCCTTTCAGCTCTGCATGCAGCCTCACGGGTCACAGAACAGTTAAGCCTGGCTTTCCTGAGCTGCTTGTTCTGTTTGTTGCTAATTAGCAGCAGAGATTTAGGTGTTTAGCTGCTAATTCATGTTCTGCACTGCATGGGGTGTCTTCAGATGATTTACCACTGTGGGAGCTCTGTTACTGCCCAGGGCCCAGGTGGGTGAAGTATCTGTGAGGGGTAATGTCCTGAATCACCTGGCTGGTCAGCTGTGCCTTGCAGGCTGCAGGTTTTTCACCACCAACCCAGAGGCGGGACCTTACTTTGCAATGAGTTCCCTATGGGCCAAGAAAGACCCTAAAAGCTGCTTTCCTGCTTCTGTCTACCATCTAACATGATGCAGCTTATGGTGTGGGTAGCATGTGGTTGTAGAAGAAAAAGGTAATTAGAACCTGATTATGTGCCTGGCAGCATCATCTGCACCATTTTTCCTTCTTTCAAAGCTACTCTGTGTACGTGCAATGGCCCCCTGCAAACAGCTGGTGGTCAGCTGCATCACTACTATTCCAAAATACTGAGACTTACTGTCTGTGCAGGATGTGAGAATGGTGTTTAATGGCCCAGTTACACTCACTTCTGTCTACAAAATTTAGGTCTTGGCTCTTCGGTGTTTCTCTGTTTGGGATCACTTGCAGTCCGAGCTGGTGTGCAGCTCCTGGCAGCTGAGGGGCTGCAGCAGGATCAGCCACTGGTGCTTATAGATTGCTTCTGGGCAGCAGATGATGAGGATGGGGATTGTCTGTGTATCTGCAGTGTGCTGGGTTTCACAGTTGCACAGCTGTAGTGAATAGCAGAAAGGAAAAGGCGTCAGGATGTGCTCCATTATCCTTCAGCGTGCATTTATCACTGGTCTCAGGCAATGAACAACATTTTCTCTGCCCTCTCTGTGAGTGGGATGAGGACATCTCCCACTCTGTTGCAAGGTAAGGTTTGGTGAGGCACCTCCCAAACCCATGAGAGGGTTGTTTCTGGTTGCACCTCCATGATTTGCCCTGTCAGGTTGTTCCTCTTCACCAGGTACCTTAAAGTGCTTCCAGCTTTAAACCCAAAGGAAATCCTGGGATTACACCTCCCTCCTCCACTCTGCAGGGCACCCATCACCCACCATTGCTATCAGATGGCCCTTTGGTCTCCACGAGGAGGACGTGACCCCTGCATCCCTCAGTGACTCTGCTTCCTGACCACGGCTTTCACACCCAGCAAACAGCCCTGTTGTGCTGCCGGCATGAGGAAAACATCTCAGAGCTCCTCCTCTGCTCTGCTCTGGCTTCTGCTGCTTGCTGATGGCCCTGCCCTTCCTCATGTGCGTTTTTATCCATAAGGGCCAATTAAATCACTAATTCTGTCATTTGTCTGCCCACATGACTCCCAAGCACCTTACATTTTGCTGTGTAATAACGCAGAGGGACTTGTTTCTCTGAGGCTGTCTCTGTGAATCACTGTAATGTATTTGCACAGTGAAAAGGATTTGGAATTAATGTAGCCTGAACTGTGGCTATTGATTTAGCCCCCCCCCTTTCAATTTGGCACTGTGTTTTTAACAAAGACATGCCAGCTGATCAGTTCATGTCATGCTGAATCATTGTTCAGGGGGAATTTTTATTTCAATATCCTTGGATGGTGGAGTGGTGATAGTGGTGCTCCAGCGGCAACTCAGCCCCAAAGGGATCAGCCACTCCTGGGTTTAATCTTGTCCTGATTGACTGCAGCATCATACAATAAAAAAAACCCAAAAAGCAAAGCAAACCCCCAAGCTCAGGCAGATGGCCTGTGCTGGTAATCCTTCATCATAATGGCTCCTGACAGAGCAGCTGTGGCTCACTGCTTCTCAGGGTTTTCCATCAGAGAGAACAGTTTTCCTGGGATGTGAAACTTGGCTGTAGCAGTTTGCTTCACTCGAGCATCTCTCACAGAAAAGGACAACACAGAAGAGGGAATGATGTTGTTGGAAAGGGAAGCAGCCTTATTCCTGTTGAGATAATCTGCCGTCACATGACTTTTTGCTTACTACTTGTGTTCATGTATTTTTAAAAATACACTTCAGCCTTTAAATTGGAAAGCTTTTGTAGAGGCTGGAGGTAAAAGCCTACAGAAGCAAAACAGCTTAAAATGGTCACAGATCTTCTCAAGAGACTGACATGGAAGCAGTGGTGAGTTAGGGAGTCTGGTGTTGCTTACTGAGGATTTGATTAAGCAGTTCATTCCTTCTCTTTGTGGGTTCCATGGATGTAAAGCTAATAGTTCTGCAGGAAACCCCCGGGATTTTTCACTGGGGGTTTCCTGCAGAACCTCCCAGGTTATTTTCTGCAGGAAACCCCCAGAATGCCTCCCTGATTTGGCCATCTCTTGTGTTGGATTTTCCAGTGCTGCTGGAGATGTCAGGTGGGTAGAAAGGCTGTAACTGAGATTTGCTGCCTTTGGTTCTTTGCCTCTCTGTATGTGTGTGAAATACTCAGCCAGTGGTGGAAGATTCATAATTATTTCTCTGTCTCTGTGCCTAGTGGTGCATAGTTGTATATTGATTTGCTGTCGTTGAGACGAGCAGGCTAATTACGATGTTTCATTATGAACACTGAATTTATGGCATTAGGCAGCCAGTTTTGTGTGTGGCAGGTTGTGAATAAATATGATAGTACATTGGAGGGAGATAGGCACGTGGAAGGTAGTAGGTTGGGAAGGCATGGAGTGGCTTTGTCAGGGCTGCTCTTTCCCTGGAGTCTCCCTGAGCTCTTCAGGAGACCCTTAATACACGTTCTCTGCATTGGGTGTTACAATGAATTAGTGCTGATGGTGTCTCCATCTGATGTGAAAAAGCTTTGGCTGGGTTCTGTGGGTTGTGCTGTGGTTATATTCTGAGTCCTGACAAAATTTGAAGTCTGCAGTATTTCAAATGAGGGAAAATGTTCGCTGGGTTGGTTTTGTGCCTTTTTCCCCCCTTTATTTTCCCTTGGAAGAAAATGTTGTGCTGGGTGAGGTTTGCAATCTTCCATGTTAAAGGGAATGTTTTCTAATGCATTCTGACAAGCACACTTTAGCTGGGAAGCAGAACATCTCCTGTTGCATGGATATTTCAGAATGAAATATCCTTTGCTTTTCAACTGAGCAAACCCCACAACTCAAACACTCCTCCTTCCTCCCCTCCTTCCTTCCAGCCTTCAGAGCGAATGACTTTGACGTCCTGAGTGGTTTCAGCTTAAAGACTCTCAGGTGGCAGGGACTCCTCCGAGATGACATGTACCATCCTCTGGAGGCCCTGCCTCTCTCCTTGGACAGTCAAAAGAGACATTTAGACTCTTTCAAATGAGGACAGCAAACTTCCAGACTCCCAACTCAGGACAGATTTGACACTGTTGAAATAAGTACAGTTTGTGGAGAAAAACGGAACCGTAATCATGCTACAGCTATGCTTAATTCTGATTTTCAGAGCCAATTAAAAATATATTTGGTTGCCCACTTCAAGATATGAGCATGTCATGCCCATCTAACATCTCTTAATTTCCACTCTTCTTGCTTCAATGTTGAGCCTTGCCTGAAACTTCAGAGCTTACAAAGTACAGTGTGGTCAGTGGTGGGAACCTGTGCCAGCATTAGCCTGAGAAATGCAGAGTAGACAGTGTTTGGAAATCAGCTGCTTTATATGCACATTGCCTTTCAGTATATTATTATACTTTTTTTCTCTTTTTTTTGGCACCTTGACTGCATTAACCTTGTGCTGGCCCCATGGGGCTGGCTGACACGAGATGGATGATGTTGGTGGCCTGGCACAGCAGCCCCCACGCCACGTGCCTGCAGAGGGGGAGCCTGTTTGCTCAGTAAAGGCACGCTGAGCAGCACTGCCTGCCTAATTGGCTGGAGAGCCCTGTGCCCCTCATTTTATGTGATGAGCTTTCCTTGGCAAGAAAACAGGTGGATTATCAAGAAAGCTTTGCAGAATGGTAAAAGCAGGGCTAAATGTTCCTGTTTTGCTGCTTTTTGAAGCTCTGCAGAAGTGCTGTTTGGAATTGCCATGGCGAGGGCTGCTGCAAGATTCCCTCCCACGGCAAAAGCAACTCCCTTGCAGCAGTCCCTTAGGCAGGATCAACACTACAGATTTAGAAAGCTCTTAAGGAAGAGTTTGATACAGTCTTTTGACCCTCAGGAGACCTGCATTTGATTTTCTTGTGTGCCACTTGCCACAGCACTTGGGACATGATTCCAAGCTGGTGAAGAGCCCAGCTGCTGTTGTAACAGATGCCTGGATGGGAGCAAAGCCCTTTTGTATCTTTTACAAATCAGGATCTAAACGTCGCGGCTTTTAGCTCCTGGGCAGAATTACATTTGGGATAAGGACACTTACCTTCACTGAAAGTGTTCAGGGCCAGGTGGGATGGGGCTTTGAGCAACCTGGCCTAGTGTGTGGCATCTCTGCCCATGGTAGGGAGGTTGGAACTAGATGATCTTTATGGTCACTTTCAATCCAAACAATTTTGTGATTCTGTGTTGGAAAGATGCTCTAGGGATAAAGTCACCAGAATGCCCAAGCTGTGCTTCAGTGTTCTGTATCATAAGGAAGCAGATGTAAGCTAAATGCTGAATTAGAGGATTTTTTAATAGACTCTTGTTTTCAGATCTTAGATCTAGAGCTGAGAGGAGCATTACAGAGCAGGTATGGACGTCAGGGCTGTTCTCACCCATTTCACAGGGTGTCATCTCTACCTCAGAATTTCAGATTTTTTAGTTAGGGTAGGGATTATGAACCCCTGCAGACAGATCCTGCTTCAACATGAATTTGCAGCAAGCTTAGTGAGTGTCAGCTGATCCAGAGCTTGTGTGCTGAACTTGCAGCATGCTGGGAAAACTTTTGCTTAATGGAGACTGGCTTGAGTAGGGAGTACAGTCTTCCCTCATACACTGGCATCAGGTGATGCTCCAGCTTTGGTGAGAGGCATAGGTTTGTTCTGTTCTTATAATTTCAGACTTGCTTTGAATTTTGCCTTAGGTGTTTTTGGTTGGTTCCTGTAGATTTTAGTTTTAGTCTGTTCAGCTCCCTCCCAGCTGCATGGCAAGGATGTGGAGCCTGACTGTGGATTTGTGTTGGAACAGTGCAGTGAGCCTGAGCCTTCTGCTCTGTAAATCCCTGATTATCTACTTCCTTATGCAATGAAAACACTGATAAACTCAGGGGGACTCACATGCAAATCCTGCAGCCCCAGGAACAAATATGACAGCTCTTTTAGCTTTGTGTGCGCTCGAGCCCGTGCAGCCCTTTCTGCTCTCTCTCATGGCAGTCAGCACGGTCTTGTTTCTATTTCGAGCCTCAATTGATTGAACTTCTGTTTGCTGGGTTTTGGCCCCGTTTCTCCACGCTACCTGAAAAGGAGCTGTGGGAGCAAACAGCTTTCCTGAGCTATTGTTACTGCCTGGGGCAGGTCCAAACAGCTTGACCGCCCCATGCAGCCATCCTGAGGGCTGGCCAAGGGGACTGGGACAAGAGGGGAATCTGGCATCTGCTCCTTGCTGGAAGGATCAGGCTGATCTGGCTTGGCAAGGACACAAGGAAAATTCTCATTGGAATCTCTGATGTCACGAGAGAGGGAAGAGGGTTGTCACTGCTCCAGGAAAAGGGTTGTAAATTGTGTTTCCTGCTCCGCTTGCTGAAGAGTATTTCCATCCAAATCTTTTGTGACCTTTTCCCATGGGAGTTTTACATGGAAATAGGAAATAGAAATAATGAAAGGGGGGAAGGTGTTTATGTGGAGCTTGTGGGGAAATATTACTGCAGCTGTTCTAGCTGGAGCTTTAGGTCACAGTCCTTAAAGGAGAGGGAAGAGCCTTTGATTGCTCCTGGTTTGTCGTGTGGGTCTGAAGGCCACTGTGCTTTGTCCCGAGTTATTTATTGTTCCTCTTGTATTTCTGTATCCCATCTGCTCTGCAAAGACCTGCTCTTGTCTCAGGCCAGGTTAGGGTGGTCTGCTGGCAACTGCTCTGATTCAGAGCAGCATGTGCTTTTCTTGAAGTGTCATTTTTATCTTACCAGAGCCACAGGTTCATCTCCAGCAGCTGAGGTGAAGCACTGAAGCACTCATGAATAGTCAGTTGCATTGCCCCCATGATGTGTTTCCCTCTCAGTGTCTATCTATCCAGCTCTAGATGCTTGTTTCCTTGCTCCTGACAATCCCTTGTGGCTGGTCTGAACCTGTGTAGAGGTTAATTGGAGTGGAGTTTGTGTATTTGTACGTTTGCTGGGGTGCCACAGAGACAGAGGCCACAGGAGAGATCATGAGGCTGGAGTAGCACTGGGTGAGGAGAACAGATTTGTAATCAACAGAAAGGAACAGATGGCTTTAGTTGTAATGCCTGTATTTATGTTTGATGTTAATATTCCTCCCAGAGCACCAGCACTTCAGTGATATGTAACACAACTTAAAAGCATCTGGGGAGGGAGGGGATAAAAGAAAGGGGTTTTTTGAGTCCTGTGAGGAAATCCAGCCATGGGTTTAGCCACAAGGTTTCAGTGGGTGTTAGCAAGCAGAGAAGGCAGCAGTTAGCTACAATCTTCCTTCAGAGCACTGTGGGCATTGCCTTGACATGCTCATGCCACAGACCCTGAGGAGCCATGGTGGGACCCTGGAGGGGAGTAGAATTCGTGCTCAGTGCTCCACCTGCAGCAAGATGTTGTGGCATGAAAGGAGCTCTTTTTCAGAGCAGCTTTTTATTCGAACATGGGGAAAGACATCAAGCCCCTGCTCTGTCATCCTTGCCATCTGTATCCTGGCAAGGTCAATCCCATCCTTACAGCACCTCCTCATGCTGGTCCATGATGGGATTTACTGGCGTGCTTGGAATTGTGACCTGATTCATTGTGTGAATGCAATTAGTCACCACCAGCACAAAGGTGGAAGATGGAAGTTAATTCGGCAGCACCTAATTAGCTGTCATTGCTGGGAGGGTTCGAGAGCTGAGGCAAGATGTTTTGGTTCTGGGTGCACCATCAAAGGGTCTCATGAGCAATGGTCAGATACCCCAGACTTCACCCAAGACCTGTGTGTTGCTTTTAACAACCTTTTGTCATTCTGTTAAAAGATAAACAAGAAGCTAGAGTCTCCGTGGGTGTAAATCAGTGTGGCTCTGCAGGCAGCAGAGCTGTACCAAATTTTATCAGCCAAGGGGAGATGGAGCCTGTGGGTTAAATGATGACAGAATTATCCTTGTGTGAGTTGCTGTGTGTGCATACGAAAATGCACAGGCAGGTGTGTACGTGCCCACACACTCGTTAAAGGTGACTGGTTTTTTTTATTTGTTCGTATTTAGTGCACCTTGGAGGCTTTACCTAGACAAGAGTCGTAAATGAAATGTCATCAGATCGTTAACACATCCCCGACTTGTTAACAAATAATCGCATGATTTGTAGTTAAAAAAGCCAGTTGAAAGACTCGCTGAGTAATATTCCTGCAGGTCCCCCAGCATGTGCATATATTAGAAATCCATGTGATACAGAGCACAGGACAAAAATGATTGATAGCAGGTTACAGTGCTCTTCATTACAATGAATTAATTGATCACGTCTAGCAGATTTTCCTCCCAGCGGAATCGCTGGATATTGGACATGTCTCTCTCATTTCTCTTCTGTCCCTGCTGTTGGAAACATGCCAGGCAGTTTTATACCATCATTTAAATTTATTTGTGACCTGACAAAGTTGTGTTGCCCTTGAGACAGTTAACTTTTTAACTTCCAGCTAAAAAGTTTGGTGATATTTTAGGAGATACAGGGACGGGTATTATAGAAAGTTTTCTGATGAGGTGGAGCTCCTCAATCCAGTCCTGACAGCTCCTCAATCCACCTGAGAGCTATGCTGCAATGTTTTTTCTGATGCTTGAACTGCTCTTATTTGACTGGCATCCTATTCTAAACCAAACATACTCCAAATATATTAACCAGCACTGTTTTTTTTGGTCCTGGGCAGTAGAACCCAAAAGCAAATGCTTGCAGGGAGTATCCCTTCAGCCTAGGGATGAAACTTCTTGTAACAGATAATGACAAGGATGTGTTGGTAGGGAAATAGAGTGGGAAGCTTCTGCTGTTTTCTGTGCCATGCCATTTGACAGCTTATGCCCTCTTTCGGGTTGGTGCTTTTGGTGGCTCTTGTGTGTGGAATGACCAGCCAGAGACACAGAACAGGTTATTAACCTGCTGTGTTTCCAAGTTCTCTCCTGGCAGAAGTGTCCTCTTTGCTGCACTTGCAACTGGCCTATTGCAGAGTCTTAAGTGTAAAGAAAATAAGTGCTCGAAGCCTTTCATTTCCGTAAAGGCATGTAAACAGTGGGCAAAATACTGTGGAATTGCCTTTGTAAATTCAAATGTGTTTTGTGGTTTTGCCCTTTGCCTGTAGATAAGGCAGTACTAGCTGTTAAAGAACTCAGCTTCTGGATTCCACTCCTGACCCGTCTCAGAATTTGGCATTAGGTAAGACAATAAAAAGTGGTCTGGTTCCCAGAATAATTTGCAGAGAAATGTATCATCTCCAGGTGTGCCAAATGAGATTATACTTGTAAGGCAGGTGGGTGAAGACTTCTCTGAGACTCCACAAGCAAGCCAGCAGTTGATGAAGGAGTAGGATTTATGCCTCTGGTCCATGATAACCTGCCTGTGCATTGTTTGCCAAAGGATTTGATGTCTCCTGCCAGCTTTACAAGGTGCCATTTGCTACATCCATCTTGTGCTTTATCTGAGATGTGTTACAGCCCTCACTCCCCCATCTCCAAACTACCCAAGCTGAGCTATGGGGGGGGCAATGAAGCAGGGTGGAAGGTTTAACTACTCCTTTCTCCTTTAGGAAAAGAATATTTTAGGTCTTAAGATACAATGCCAGTGTGTATCATCATGTCTGAATTTCTTCCTGATGGCTTTCCTGCAAGTTGCTTTTTGTAAAGCGGGGGTAGGAAGTATTGAAATAGGAACCAGCATCTCACCAAAGATGCAGCTAAAACACAAAGTTTATTCTCTTAACTCTCAATTTTCTATGGTCTGACTGGCATTAAAAGGTCTCTGTTTGATGAAGATTTGTAAGGCTTTGTTGCTAAGAACCAGAATATGCATTTGGAAATTCTGTTGAGTGGCTTTGGAGATGTGTATCCCTAGAGACTGTTTTAATTTCCATATTCATTAAACTGTTCTGTGGTGCCCGAGAGACCCAAACCCTTGAATAATACAGCTGTGGAAGCAGGGAAAGGAGACATCGGGATCAAGGAGTGCTTTCACCATCAATTTAATCCAGTCTAAGTCTGTGTAACCGATAGGTCAGTCCTGTTCCTGACTGAAAATGCTTTTCTTCCTCTGTCCATCTTTCTGCCTTGGCCATGCATTGCCACTCTCTCCTGTTTCCACAGCAGTGCTGACACAGTGTCCAGGGAGCTGTTCTGCTGAAAACTAGGAGAAAAAATGACTTTATGATGGATCAGGTTTTTTTAGATGTCGTGCTGACACAAGGGAAGAGAAAAGACATGGTTTGGGGCAGGCAAACTGCTCAATATTTCTTATTAGCTTATTAAGCCATCATCGGAGATGCCTCCACAAATATAGTTTCTCTGCTGCAAAATAATCTTTTTGAGGGTCATTTTGTGCCATCGTGTAGAATTCTCTATTCGGTATCTCCTTCCACGGAATTTAATGGGATTATTTTAAAAGGTAGAAAGGTCTGCTTTCTCTAGACTTTCACTTGCAAGGATGGCAATGACTATCACCCATTATTTAAACATCATCAGGGTGATGAGTACATGAGCTGGTTAACTGTGGCTCATCCTGTTGTCCTTTGAAGTGAATGGATATCTTTTATTGACTTAACTGGACAACAGATAAGGCCCTGGATGAAAGAGAGACTATTTCACTAGAGGCTACTTGTTTCTGTAGGTTTCAAAAATAAATAATCCCAGACACTTTCAAAGATGGCTGGGGTTTGGCAGCACATAGCTTTTTTGTGAAGTTTTATTTAAAAGAAAAATAAATTTCTCATAGTCAGAGGGCTGCTGGCTGACCTGACCTTTTCAGATTGAAAATGGTCCCTGAAAGGAAAAATAAGATAACAATAGTAAAAACTCTCTTAGCCATTACTAGACTGCTGCTGAAAGGGATTTGGCAAAGGCTGAAGAAGTGTCAGAGTGAGAAAGCACCATCTCTGCTGGAAGATGATGGTCGCTGACCTGGCCGGTGCCCTGTGAGGCTGGAGAAATCTGCACTGATTCCAGCCAGAGTGAGGGTGCCTGACAGCCAAGAGAAGAACTGTTCAGAGCACAGCCCTGTAGTTTCACATAGCTGATGTTGTGTTACATGGGGACACACTGTCCTTAAGAAACTGTCTGCAACAAATCATGCAATAAATATAAATAAATGTATAGCATAGTGAATGCAATTTCTTGGGGGGACAGAGCCAGCCTTTGGTGCCAGCCATGCTCTCTGCATCTCTTTATATGCTGAAATGGTATATTTTGGGCTGTACTTTTCAACAAATAAACCCTTCACCCCCACGTATATCTCCCGGCTCTTCTGCTCAGCTTCCTTGCAGATGATATCTGCTTCATTAGCTGCCTGATGAATGGTTTGAGCACATTAGCATCCTTTTATTGAGCCAATAACTATGAGCCTCACCCTGCAGAGCTGTGTAATATCTGTCACTGGGAGGTTTCTAAAAGGTTAGGCAAACTTCTGTCAGGAATGGTTTAGGTGTGGGGGGCAAGAAGATGGACTAAATGGCTTCTGAAATGTCCTTCTAGCCCTGCAATCTCTTAATTTAAAACCCTGCTATAGAAACAGGACATGATTTCTATGACAAGCATCTCTGGGAGGCTTAGTTGAGAGGGGGGGACCAGAAGCTATTCAGAGGCTGCACCAACACATTCAAAATGTCAATTTCAGCCCAGCAGGTCACTGCTGGGTGCAGCAGGAAGGAACAGCAAGGATTGTCCCACCTAACTTCAGATACTTGTGTGGAAGCGAGTCTGTACAAACTCAGCAGATGTGGAGGGAGAAACAGATGCAGTTCCTGTGTCTTACTCTGAACATCTGGAGTGTGCTGGAACCACCTCCTGGTTATCCCTCTGGTGGTCAGCATCCCATGCTGCAGCAGGCTGACCAACAGCAAAGGAAGTCCTTTGACCTGGTTAGTATGAGAACTCAGTGCCTTTTTCATTTCCAATGGGACACAATGTTCATCCAAACACTTTTTTATCAGTTGTTTGTAAACATTGCTAAGGTTGTGTCTGACTTCCTCCTGCTGACAGAGCTCCTCATGGCTCTCTGAACTTCACCTATCATTCTGCAGGCATCTGTCCACTGCAGGTCACTCTGCTCCCTGGCCTAGCTCTGGACATTTATTTTAACACATTTGGGTTAGAATTCTGGTTTACATTTAAATAGGTTATATAAATACTTAGTAAAATGGCATTTATTCTGATTCCTTGCAAATATTGATGATATATTTTTGCTGAATTCTGGCTTTCATTCAGGAAACCTCTTCAGTTCATCTTTAATTTCCAGATGGCTTTGGCAGTGTTCCAAACTCAGCTTCTGGTGGTTGAAACCTGGTGCTTGAATTAGATTCAAGATGCAAATAGCCTGATTTTCAGAAAGTCTGAATATATGCAGCTGCCTTGTGAAGTTCTAAGTAATGCAATTAGGGCTGGGATTCTTACTGCCAAAAAAACCTCAAATGAATTAGGGGTCCAGAAAAGAGAAATGTGGCAGAATACACATAAATGTCTTTAGGAATTTGGGGATTTAGGAATAGTTGAAATCCTGGCTCAAGTTTTCAGCTGAAAATCACTGATATAAGTAATTTCAAAGAAGATTAAAGAGGAATGCGCTCATGTCGGGGAGGAGTGTAGAGCTGGGCATTAGGTCTGGAGGAGTGATGTGACAGCCCTGCTGACACAAGGGTCTGCTGCTCCCTCATGGGCTGCTGTGATGGGAGCACAGAGGGGCAGCAGGGATATTTGGGATATAATTACAGATAATGAGGGTGGTAGAAGAGGAGGAAGGGATAGAAGCTCAAAACTAACAAGAAGTGGGAGCTTGCTTCTCCTTTTCAAAGCCTGAATTAGAAGTGACTGATAAGCAGCCCTGGAAAGCTCTGGAGTAGTTTGGAAGTGTTGAAAGCGTAGTCCCTGAGTGTGCTAATGCTATGGATGCCAGACATGGGAAACAGCCACGCACGGAGAATGCCTTGTCCCTGCATCTGCTGTCTTTTGGGGTGACATTTCTTGGTGTAGCAGGGAAGTGAAAATGTTGACTCATTTTCATTGAGATTAGTCTGAGGGGAATAACAGTAGTGCTCAGTGAGGCTGGATTCCCTTCTTATCTCTGCCTTCTTAAAATCTCTGCCTCCTTAAAAGAGGCTTTTATTTGTGAGGAGGGTTGTTGTTTTTTGGTTTTTTTTTAATAAATACATAGCTAATCCCTATTGTACATGTAAATATAGACAGCACAGAGGTCTGTAAAGATTATGGATGCCCCTTTTGGCAAGCAGTATCTTTTAATAGCATTGTGTGCAGTTAATCGGGTTAAGCAAAAGTATCAGTGGAACAAGAAGTCCACATTCAGGGAAGGAGTAAGTGTCGGACCTCTGGAGAGTTGTTGGTTAGTAATATTGGGCAGGTAGCAGAGAGGAATTTTGGTGGGGTTTTTTGGGGGTTTTTTTCGGGATTTTTGGGGTTTTTTTGTTATTTGCCTCAGTGATGTCTGTAGTTGGAAAACAACAGGAGTAGAGCAAGCTGTTAAATTGCAGGAGCCTTTTGCTATTGCATTTCATAGCAGATATGGTAAATGCTCATTGCTCCTGGGCTTCATCCAGTGTTTTCTGCCCAGACTGTGTTCAGTGCATTGGGAACTGGTTGTAAGGGCTTGTGCCCTCTCTGTTCATCAGTTCTAATTAAGTGGAAGGAGTGCAAGGCATCTCCCATCTATGTGAAAGGCAGGAATGAAAAAATTGGTGCAGAAAAATAGGAAAGGCATTGAAGAGGGTGTTGCTCTTTGTCATGGAGAAAGCTCATTGCTGTGGGGGTTGTCTGGAAGAAAGCTCTTCAGTCAGTGGAGAGGAAAACAATACTTGCAGAGTTTCAGAAATGCCCTGAAACAGGCATTTACTTTAAGACAGAAGATCTGTGCCCTGGAAATACCTGTGTCAGTCAACTCTTGTGGAGGACTGTAAGATGTCTAGTTCAGATGTAGAGGTGTGGGAACATCTAATGTTACATGCACTGGGTCTGGGGAGCTGGGCAAGGGGGGCCACTTGGTACCACTTCAAGTGAAGAGGAGAATTGTATGAGAAGGGGCAGTGGAGCTGCAGGGGACACAGGATGGGACACACCTTGCTGAAGGGTTGCTCAGCCAGCTTGTGGTGGGCTGGGAGCTGGGTGAGGGCTGCAGGGCAGGAGGTGTGGGTGTCCTGGGGAGCCAGGACACCTCTGCTGGAGCTTTGCCCAGGGTGTGTGCGAGGGTGCCAGGCCCACACCATTGATCCCATATTGATGGGTTTTGAGCACAGGACTCTGGAAAAATTCTGTTGTGTTTTCCTCCCCCTGGCAGAGCTGTGACCAGTGCACCATCTCTTTGACGTCATGTGTGTGCACAAGGGCTTCTTTTTGGGCATGGTGTCCTTCAAAGAGAGTGTGTGTAGGTCAGAGAGTTTCTCATTACAGTTTTGCATGGTACTGCAGATGTGATTTCACTAATTCTCCAAGAAAAATAAAGCAGAATTCAGCACAGGGCAAAGCAAACCCAGAGGCCTATTTTTGGTAGCATTTTTCAGGTTACTATTAACCTTTCATTTGAAATTTAATGCTGAGGACTACACATTGATCCTGAGCAGTTTCTTGGAACAGCATCAATTTTCCATTTAGAAAATTGCATTTTTCCAAGTTTAACCCTATGTGGGATGTTGCTAATTTTTTCCTAAGAGACACTTTCCAAAGGAAACTTACTCTTTGGGTCTGAAATTCAAACCAATTTTGCCAAACCCTAGGAATTATGATCAATAAAATAGGAAATTCTATAGGAAATTACAGCTGAACTGGGGGAGAGACATATTTAGAAGATGAAGGCTAGGAGCAGAAAAGTAACAAAACAGTGTCAGAATTACAGTTAAAATTAAAGCAGGCCTGTGGCCAAATGTAAAGATACTATATGAGTTGATGATAGTGGGAAAAAACATTGAAAGCAAAGCCAGAGTAGTAGCTGGCAACAGATAACATCTGGCAATGGATTTGCCATGAAATTCATTTCAGAGAACTGGTGGGTGAAGAAATTTTTGTCATGGAGTTGGAAGTAGTCAGTCTTTAATGTTCCTTTCAACCCAAGCCGTTCTATGATTCTGTGAAGAAATCCCAGCATAATGCAATGGCATTTTTCTGTGAGAAACAAAGGTGTTGTAAGTGTCCCATGCTGCTGAGGAGGCTCCACGGTCAGCCTTCTATATTTGGAAGTTCAAATTCCTGAGGCAGATTAGAAGCACTGAGCCTGGTAAGCAGCATTAATGGGCAATTTCCGTGCCTGAAACACTGTGTGTGATGGAAGGTGTGGGTGCTGCAGCCCAGGTGTGCTTCCAGCTCAGAGGGGTGGACCTGAACTACGCTGGGGGCTGAGGGCATCACCATGGCTGCTAAACCAGCTTGAGATGCTGGGTCATGTAGCTGAACCACAGCTCCCTGCAGTTACTTTCACCCACCATAACCAGCTACGGTGGTTAATTGAAAGTTGAAGTTGTGAGCTGCTGCCGTGCCTGTGATGCAGCACAAATTATTCTGGTTATAAAAGATGGATACAGCTGGGCCCTCAGTGTTTGTTTCATAGAATCATAGAATCACAGAATGGTTTGGATTGGGAAGGGACCTTAAAGAGCTTGTGCCAAACCCTGTGCCATGGGCAGGGACACCTTCCACTGTCCCAGGTTGCTCAAAGCCCCACCCAACCTGGCCTCGAACACCTCCATGGATGGGGCATCTACAGTTTCTCTGGGCCATTGTATTTTTTGCAGATTCTTTGCAGGAGGGTTGGAGCTAGATTATCTTTAGGTTCTTGCCAACATAGACCATTCTGTGATTCTGTGGTTCTCTGATTCTAAGACAGTAGCATTGGTAGCTGGCAGAGATTTTTGGAGCTATGCATGGGTGTGTGACCAAAGGCAAAAGTTAACTTGAAGAGTCTCCAATACAGTCACTTATCAGATAAACAGCCATGTCCACAGAGGTGTCTTCAGACATAAAGCTGAGTTGAAAGTCAGATAGAAAACAAACAGACAAAAAACCCCACCCCAACCACACTTCCACAAGGGAACTGAGCACGGTACAGGGAAAAGTAATGGAAAGAGACCACATAGAACTCTTGTTCTGCTATACAAACTTTGTGAATCTTGTGACTGCTCTGTGGACACCATTGCACACAGGGATGGAGTGGTCAGAGGGAAGGACGTGTGTTGTGTCCATCTCTCCAGAAACCTCATCTGACTGGTTAAAGCTGGAGAGGTTTCCATGGAGGGATGGAAATTTGACTCATCTGCCTGAACATGGAAGGAGAGCAGAAGCCTTGTATTCTTTATAATTTTTGTTGCTGTCCTGAATTTGAATCCCTGTTGATAATTGACAGCTATCCAACCATTAGAGGGGATGTTTCTGCACTGCATGATGTGTCCCTCACAGCTGCCCCACTTCTGGGATGCACTTTGGCTGCAGAGGGATTGCATTGCTGGCTCAACACCACTGAAGTGTGCTTTGAGAGGGTGGCTATGAGAGCAGCCTGGATTGTTGACACCAAACTGCTCTCTGTAATTTTTTTGACTTGATATTAAATAGAAAATGGATCTGAAAGTGCATCAGACTGCTTCAATATCCTTTTCTTTGCTTCACTCCAGTCTTGCATATTTAATTTAATAGATAAATTTTTTCTTACGTCATATGAACTAGGAGATGGATCTATTACATTTATGTACTCTGGTCGCCTTATAGGCAGATTTCACACCAAGATGATTCAGGACTTTTTTTTTGTTTAATGTATTCCTGAAAGATTGCATAATGAGATGAAAGGGGAAAAATACACATTATAATTGAGTATATTTGTAGAGTTGGGAGCGTGTTATATTTCGTGTGTTGATCTGGGTTTGGTTTTTTTGAGACAAATAGTTTTTCCTTGCCACTGTGCTGCAAGTTAGGTTTCTAAACCATCGATTGAGCTACAAAGATAATTATTCAGCTTTGAAAATATTAATTCCAGAGAAATCAGATTATTATTTGCACCTGGATGCAAAATAGCAAAGGCTTTAATGATGTTTAGGTAGAACTTTATTAACATCTGAATATCTCTGGAGAGCTATGATAACAGTAGGAGAAGTATTAAACTCAGTATTGTTTGTTTTTCTGCAAGTAAATGAGAATTTCAGGTCTTCTCCATGTGAGTCAGCTGAATATTTGCAGGAATTAACTAATCTATATCAGAGCCAGCATGGATCAACTCTTTTGCAGCTGATCCCCCTCTGCTCCATCATGAACAATGTCAACTGCAAGGGAAGGAACGGGGGAAGATTGCTCCCAAAATAATCCCTGTGTGCACAGAGTAGCTCCTCCTGGGGTAGCAGAGCCTAGGGCCTGATGTCTGCAGTTGTGGCAGGAAGGCAGATTTCTGCTGCCTCTTGGGTGGGCTTTGCTGCCATGGGAGTAAGCTGCACCAGCTAAAGAGCTCTTGGGCTTGTGCCTTGGGCTGCAGACAAGACCATTGCCTTCCCTCCGTGGTTCATGGCCAGTCCTGCCAGGAGAAGCCAGATGAATTGAAAGGAGCCAACCAGAGTCTATGGATCACCCCACCAGGCTGCCCCGAAATGACGTTCAGAAACATAGAGCCTGTGGCTAAATTTTCCTTGGCCCCATGAATTTTTGTGTTATTTTTATGGGCCATGAAGGGATGTGCAGTATTGGAGGTGGGGTTCCCCTGAGGAAATGGAGAAGACTCCATCCAAGTTAAGTGGCTACTTTCCCTCTGTAGCCAGTGAGGAGAAGGAAGGGTTTCTAGGATGGGTTATCTCCTTGTCCCCTCTGCAGCAGGTGTCTAAAATAGGCACATGGCCAGTGTTTTACCTTGATTACTGCAGAGGGAGCTGGAGGTAGCCTTGCCTGTGTGGAGCCATCTCGAGGAGCTTGCCAGGACGTGTCATTTGAACATAGGTCTGTTCCCTCTTAAGAAAGTCATTCACTGATTCTGCCAGCTCCACCCAAACTCTCTCTTGGTACCAAACTGGTTGAAGAATGAGATGTTGCTGAGGTTTATTTTACTCATTAACTTCTGGGCTATGAATTTGAAAACAGAGCTATAAACACAAAACTAAATATGTAATTAAGTGTGAGTCTAGATTTTTTGTGGGATCTGAGTCAATACTATTGATAAGATGAATAGCTAATATTCTTTCCTAGCTAATGCTAGGAAGTTTCTTAGTGTTTTTCACTGAGTCTGCCCAGGGCTTATCTCAGCCACAGAGACCATGGGACTGATCTCCCCTCACACCATCGTTCTGCATTGAGGTACTCCTCAGAGCTGACTCTGTGTGGCATTTTCAGAGGTATCCCAATACTGGGTTTATCTGCCCTAATTTGCCTGGGATTCCTCTGAAATTGTCAAAGAGGGAAAGGCACTTGCAGAAGGAATCATCCCATCTGTCGTAGATGTCCAGCCTGTCATGGGATGCCTCATGCTCTGAGTATGGCTTGCTCCATCAATCAAGGAGGAAGCCTCGCTGGCTGCTGTAGATCAGCTACTCTGATGGGCAGAAATTTTTGATCAATCCTGCTCTAAGAGACTGGGAAAAAAATTCTAGTGGAATCTGCATCCTGTCTATCAAGTGCAAATCTCTCCTTCTGCCCTAGCATTTGTGCTGCACAGCTTCTGATGAGTGCTGTGCTTGCTCTGTGATGATACTCGGCAATCATCAAAGCTGCACAGTATGTTCCACGCCAGCTACTTCCTCTTTGGTTTAATTACAACTGAGTTTGCTAATCCCAGTCTTGATTAATGAGCTTAATATGCAAATGTTATGATGAAACTGAAACTCTTTGTAATTGCTTGCAGACAGATTACCACTTCGAGTACACAGAGTGCGACAGCAGTGGCTCCAGATGGAGGGTGGCTGTCCCGAATCCGTCAGTGGAGTGCTCTGGACTACCTGACCCCGTGAAAGGGAAGGAATGCAGTATGTTGTGACTTTTCATTTTACAGACTGTTACCTGCTTTTTGTGCTATTTACCTTTGTAGGGCTTCCTAGGTCTGTCACTGATGTCCCGAGTTTCCTTGAGTTGTCCTTCCCCTCCAATCTGACTTTCTGTCTCCTGGAGATGTGGAGCAGGGGTTGTCTCTGCAGTGTATTTGTGCATGTCACTGTCTGTTACAGGTACCCTTTTATGCTCACTCACAGACAAGGCACATCTGTGACAGCACCCCCTGAAAAGGTATGGTTGCTTGTCTTGAGCTGCCCTGCTCCCCAGTTCTGCAGCTCTCCAGTTCGTTTGTAGCTGTACTGGCCAAAATGGTGACCAGGAGTGGTCAAACTATATTTGCATAGTGTCCAGATTCTCATTACTTCCATTATTTAGCTAATTCATAAGCTGAATGCATAAGGAATGGTAAATGTCTTACTTGCCTGAGTTATTTTTATGATGAAGCTCCTGCATTTATTTATTTATGCGTTTATTTTTTAACAACTTGGAGTGTTTTCATATCACTTGGTTCTGCATTTTTTTTAATGTTGAAACACTTCTTTGCATCTGGGATATAAACGAACTTCTGCTCTGCAAACACATCCCTCACTGTTTTGTAGCTTCCCAGTCTGAATGCTCTTTCCCATCACACTTCCCTTGCTCTAGCAATTCTCTCCACAAAAGATCCTAGCAGTAATTTATACCAGGGGGTATAAATTATTGTATCTGACAAATAGGGTGAACAATGGCAACATCTTTGCAGTTCTGTTGTAGCGGGGGTGAGATTTACTCACTCCTGACTCTCCTCCTCTAAAGGTCTATTTTCATTTCTTTATGTTCCAGTGTGAGGTACATAAATATTTTCTGTAGCCATGTTGATTACTGGAAGGTTTCTGACTGCTTGCAAGCACCATTTGTCAATATGTCATTCCTGGTATTTGGGTTTAGTTTCAAAGGTTTTAAATCTGGAATCTCTGTATATCCTTAGGAGGTGCTCTTTCAATTACAGAAATACAGATCTGAGAAGCACCTCAGGTGATCCTGTATTTCATCCTCCAGCCCAAGCAGCTGTAGTGGAAATGATGGAAATCATGGCTGATGTTTGGCTAGACTGTTTTCAGGCACCTCTTGTGATGAAGAGCCCAGAAGCTCTCCAGATATTTGCTCATATATTTTGTTCTTTTCATTTTTCCTCCTGTTAAAGATTTTTCTGCTGTTGAATCTCCCTTGTTTTACTTCAAGCCTATCACTTTTTGCTGCCTGCACTATAAAGGAGCAGATAGTTTTATTTCTTCTGCTGCACAACCACTTTTGGTGTACCCTGGAGTACATAGGTATAACTCGTTTTTTCTGACATACATTATTTCTTCTTAAATCTTGTGATAAATTGTTTAAGGTCCAGCAACATTACACTATCCTCAACTTTCTGCTACAGATTTCAACAAATGGTTCACTTCCCTCTTCATTTCCTATTATTCGTGCTTGTTTCTGGTTGTAAATCAATTATAATGAGAATTCAGCTGGTTTATAACAATAGATGAATCTCTGGCTTCTCAATATCTGGCCCCTGCGAGACAAGGTGAAAACTTTTCCCAGCAGATGGGCTCTGATATTATACACCAAAATACAGGATTCCATTAAATACACTGGAAAACTCATCTCCTTCTTGTAATGTTGCTGTTAAATCCCATGGCAATTCAGCTGGTTTGAGCAGCAATCAGATATTTGGCTTTTTTACTGAACCCCTCAGATCTCATCTCCCTGGGCTCTTGGACTTCTATCTTTTTTTTCTGTCTATACTAAATTAACTGGCTTAAGGAGTTGTCTGGCTGTGTTCTGATGACAAAAGTAATTTTAGGTTTCTCATCTCTTAGTCTTTCACCTTTTGCTTGAAGAACAACCAATCTTTCAGCCTGAAAACATGAATCTGTCAGCAGCAGTCAGTCACTGCAGAAATGTGCAGGGAACCCTTCTCCCATTCAGCTTGGCTAATGTGGTGGTTTTTACTGTGAAATATTTTAACCACAGTAGAGTTTGGCTGACAGTCCATTCACCAGTGGGTGGGATAAACTGGGAGAGGCAGCTTTTGAAAACTGACTGCCCTACAAATCTCTAGAGTTTGCACATGGAGGTCTGTTATTGATGATGAGTTGTGTTAAAAATGCTGACATATATCTCCTTGTCATATTCTCTAAGCTGGTGGCTTCTGTCTCATCTGACAGCACAGCAGCTGGACCAAAGACATCTTACACTAAAAGCATGCATTTCTGCAGCCTAAGGTAAATAAAAGGCTGCATTTGAGGCTTCTACAACTCATGTTCTTAGTGGATTGTTTGCAGAGGGAGATTTGTGCTGCAGGCTTGGCCAGGGGTTGTACACAACTCACATTAGTGGCTCCTTGAGACGCCTTCCTTCTCTCTTAGGCCTGGTGCTATTTTATCCCAAGCTCTATCAAGAAATGCCAAAACTAAGCTATATCCTCTGAGGCGAGTCTTTCTGGACATTCTGAAATTTATTCAGATTCTCTTACGTCTCATAGGTCCTACCCTGTGCCAGGACACATGACACTGGCATTTTGGCATTTGGTAGAATCCTGGAGTCTCCTTGGGTCTCTCCTTGGTCCGTCTACCTGCAGAATCAAGGCCTACAGTAAAATCAGGCTGGGTAGGACGATTTCCAGCTTGAGAGGTCTGTTATCTTCAGAAGTTTTGTTCAGCATCTGTTAGTCCTGAGATACACTGTGGCCAGCCATGTCTCTGCTCTTAACAGAGAGTTTCACTTGTATAGCAGTTGCAGTTGTAAAGCAGCATGAGCTCTTAGAGCTTTTTTATTGTCTGCTTGAGGTTGTAGAGCCCTCAGTGGACACAATGGATATGGGGGAATCTGTATGAGAAAGTGGGGTTTTTTGGAACACATCTGCCATCACTGCTGACTTCACAATGTTTGCAGCTGTTTTCATCTACTCAGAAATGCTGCCGCTTGAGAGTATCTGCCACTGATCTTTCCTGCTCCCTGAAAACAGAAGTGACGTGCAGGCTGTCATTAATTTTGAATCCTGAGAATACTGTGCCAACCTCTCCTTCTTGCAAATGCTCAGCAGTCATTCTCTTTAAATTGTGCCTGAACTAGGAATTTGAAAGATGGTATAACAATATGTTAAATGTCTCCTGCTCTGTAAATACGTCTAGACTGTGGCCTCCAGTGAAGTGGAAAGACACTTGAGATTGCTAAAAATGCGTTAGTTCAGGTGCTTCCCATATCTGGAGCAATTGAACTGTGGCACCAGAGCTCAGTTGGTGTCTTGAGATGTGCTCGTTTTCAGGATGCTGTGTTTTACTGCTTTTCATTTGAATGAACCCATTTAAAATTAGGTTGGATGTCTCTGTGCTCTGCTGCATTTTGAAGCACACAGCAACCTGCAAATCACAGCTGACTGTATCCTGCTGAGCATAGCCCCAACATTCCCTGGAACTACTGTAGGCTCCGAAACCTGCCAGGATTCTGCCCTGTTTTTGAGTCTTCAGAAACTTAATCAGCAAAGTTTACCTGCAGAGAAGACAGTGTCCTCTGAGAAATAGTCGTGGGGTTCATTAGTAGAAAGGGCTGTCATATTTTGACTACTTTATGACCTGGTTACTAGAAGGGTTTTTTCACCTTTTTCTTGCCATGAGCACGGGCAGCACAATGATCCACCTTCCCCTCCTGCTGCCCTCCTGCCCTCCACATCTCTCCCATGTAGGTGGTAGGTGGGAGGGAGGAAGGAGGCTCGCAGGAGAGATTTTTGTGGTGCTGTAGGAGGTCCTGCTATGCAGTGACCCAGATATGTGAGGGAAGCTGCAGTAGCAGCTCTGCAGTTGCAAGGCACTGGGACAATGTGCCCTGTTCTGTATTTCACTCCTCTCTACTTTTTCTGTTCTCCTTGCCATATGGAGCTGCAGTCATCACCACTTTCAGACCTATTCAGCATGGTGTGGTACCTCAGTGGTCACCCTGTGGGGCTGGACTACCTCTGGACAGGCCATGGCATGGCCAAACCAGACTGCTTGGACACCTCTCTCAGGTTTCTGTTTGTTCAGAGCTGAGTCACATTTTTGATGCTGCCACATCATGGTTGCAAAGGTTCCTGTGAAGAAATGCATTCAAACTCCAGAAAGATCTTGGCTAGGAAAAAGGCAATATTTATTACTCCTAGAACTACTCTGGCTCTCTTCTGCTTCCCATTTAAGATGTCTGCTCCATGCATTTTCCCAATACTGTTCTGGAGGTGGGGTACATACATGGAGGTGGAGGTGGCAGACAGAGAGCCTCCCTCAGCAGAATCCAGACCTCTGAATCACTCCTGACAGTTGGGAATGTGCTTTATTAATTTGATCTCCTTCATTTTTAATTACCACAGATCTCCCTCTGATCCCTTCATGAGTGTGATAGCAGAAGGGAATTTAGCTGATAAGGATCACTGCCATCAGGGCAGTTGCATGGGGTTTTAAATAGAAAATATTGATGGCAGTCCAAGGGAGCAGTTTGCTTTAGGGCTAAGCCCTTGCCTGCACCCCCTTATGGCTGGTATCTCTGGGAGCCCTTTGTTTTGGTGTGGGGCTGTAGGCAGTGTCTAATGGGGACTTTTTGGGATTTGGCAGTGGGAGCAGCACTTGGCATCGTGCTCATGCTGACACTGCACTGCTTCTGTTTCTGTGGCCACCATCAGGCTCTTCTGCCAGCCTGACCATATGCTGCATGTTTTACAGTCAAGAGTCTGAATTTGGAGCCTGCCTTCCTGCCTTCCTTCCTTCCTGCCTTCCTTCCTGCCTTCCTGCCTGCCTTCCTGCCTGCCTTCCTGCCTGCCTGCCTTCCTGCCTTCCTGCCTGCCTGCCTTCCTGCCTTCCTGCCTGCCTGCCTTCCTGCCTGCCTTCCTGCCTGCCTTCCTGCCTACCTGCCTTCCTGCCTACCTGCCTTCCTGCCTTCCTGCCTGCCTTCCTGCCTACCTGCCTTCCTGCCTTCCTGCCTGCCTTCCTGCCTGCCTTCCTGCCTGCCTCCCTCCCTCCTTCCTTCCCTCCTTCCTTCCCTCCCTCCCTCTCTCCTTCCCTCTCTCAGCATGTATAGCCCAAATACCTGGTTCATAGTGTGCTCTTGGGGTGTTCCAGGTGCACTGGTAGTCTCATCTCAGCAGAATTTTTGCCCAAAAAGAGCTTAAAGAGGGTCACATTTTGACCTTATATTATTTTAAAATATTAACTCTTATTCCTTATTTCTAATATTAACAGAACATTAGTTATTTTTTACTGTCCTAGGCAAGAATAGGTTGCACCTTATCTCATAAATACCTGCATATTTTAGTAGTGCTGTGTGCATAATAAAGAAACCATAGTGAGAATAATAGAGCATTTCTAAAGGAGTTGGATTTGCTGTGTTCAAGAGAGAAAAGTGCTGGTAGGGTCATTGTTATAGACAGCATCCAAATGCCAGTTATAATTATAATCAGGAAGGTTTCTTAAGAAAGGAGACAAAAAATATTGATAATACAGAGGAACTTGATCAAATTATTGGAACAGGCTGCCCAGGGAGGTGGTGGAATCACCATCCCTGCAAGTGTTCAAAAACCCTGTAGATGTGGCACTTGGGGACATGGTTTAGTGGTGGACTTGGCAGTGTTGGGCTAATGGCTGGACTTGGTGTTTTAGAGGTCTTTTCCAATGATTCTGTGATTCTGTGGCCCTGCTTAGCAATGTGCACCTTTACCTGGTGCCACTAAGGTGGGAACAACTTCTTTGAAATCAGAAATGTAGTTTAGTTCTGAAGTGAGTTTTGTGAGCCTGTACCAAATGACAAATGCGAAAAGCTCCACCAACTTCAGAAAATAGACTGTCCTCAATTACAATGGGCTTTACTGGAGTCTGAGAGCAAAATCTGACCTGATTTAGTGCTACTGAGCTGTGGTTGTTGAGTGTGTTCTAACTTGTGTAATCTGCTCCCAGGATACCACAGGAGGAGATACGGATCTTCCTGCTAATTGCAGACTCATTTAGGTCAAATGACCTTTTTAAGGCTCTGCATTTTGTAACACTTTAAGGGAATTTACGTGTTCAGCAGGAGTTTTAGCACTTTTCTTTCATAACAGGAAACTTAACTAGAAGGTTTTGAGTTCGATGTTCTCTCAGTCTTTGGTAAAGTTGGATACCCCAAGCAGGTAAGAACTGGGCCTCCTCCTAACTCCCCTGAAGTCAGTGGGCATCTGCAGATTTTGTGTGCACACACACAGTAGTGCAGGGCTGCCACGGAGCAAAGCTGTTCAGCCAGCAGGGGTGTGCACAGCACAGTTTGAGAGTTGCTACTAAAAGGCTGTGATTTAGCAAAGTACTCGAGCAGATGTTTATTCCTGTTCCTTTTAGAGCATCCCTGCTAATTCGTGTTCCTAACTCCAGTCAGGTAGGTGAGTCTTACTGATAGTATTAGGTTTCTCACCTGGACTGAGGCTTGAGGTTACACTTTGCCATGGCATTTCCATGTGGATGGATGCCCTGAGAGATACCCCAGTTTTACAAGTATTTTTTCCAGAATTTTTACTCTGTCATAAGCAAGACACTGTCTTTGCAGAACGAGTCACATTGTTGGCTTTTTGAAGCTCAGATTCAAAATGAAATAGGTAAATAATTAAAAAGCTGAAGAGTTTGCACTGAACCATCGGAATTTAATTCCTGGAGAAGAGTTGCTGGGAACTGCATGTTGATGTGTGTACTGCGACTATGAAGGGAGAGGCTGGCCTTAGTGTCTTCTGATGAATTCTTCACCTTGTTTGTGTATACAATGTAATTAAATGAGTTGAAAAGAAATTCCTCTGTGTCGTTAATTTCTCTCTCTGTGGGGAAGCAGCTGGAAAGACCTTGAGATTTGTTATGGCTTGTAGAGGGATGAGACGCAAGGACTGTGTGTGTGTGCAGAGAACATCAAATGGCACTGGAACCACTTTGGGTGATGAGCAATCAGAATATGCCTGGTGAAGTCAGTGGGGGCTGGAGAGCTGCTCACTCACCTCCAGCTCTATTTCCTGCCATCTCCACTGGGATGGATGTTGAAACCCTGGTGGCAAATGTGCTTCCTAACCTCTTGGTGATCGCTGCCTTCCTGCACTCTACACCACACTGCTGTGAATTGATTATTTCCATTCCAAACCCACCCCTTCCAGTGTCCAAATGATGCAATAAAATAAATAAAATGATAATAAAAGTGTCCCATGTGCCAGGCCAGCTGGGGAAAAGAGGTGAACTGAAAAAGGCTTTGCTCTGTTTCATTATTTTTTTGGATAAAAGGAAAAAATATTTATCCCTAAGAAAAGAAAAGGTCTCTTCCACTGAAGGTACTCTTCCCCATCTTACATTAGGCTTCAGAATGGTTCAAGCCTAAACAGCCTAGACAGACTTTTTTTTTTTTTTAATTAAGATTCAGTCTGGTTCCTGGTAACACACTGGGAAATAATGACTGAAGAAAACGAACATCAATTATTCACAGTCTATTGGAGAAGCCTCGTATAAATTATTCACAGAAGACATTCTGAAGCTGGTGAGATTATAGGAGACATTAATAATGAAGCAATGATTTCCTCTCATCCTTTGTCTTCCTCTATTTTTTCTCCTCACTCTTTATTTTGGTTGGTCTTTGGTTCCATGTTGTGTGGACCCTGATGCCCCAGGGTATCACTGAAAAGCCTCCATGGGCTTGTCCTTGGCCACATCTGCCCCTCCAGGCCTGGAGGCTTGTGGCATGTGTCTGCTGAAAACAGCAGCTGTTCAGAGACACAGCTGCCTGATGCTGCCAACCTCATGTTTCCTCTCTGAGCTACAATTTTCACCTCTGCCCATGGGAGGCTGAGACAATTCAGCCCCGACTCTGCCCGCAGGAGATGGCAGCATCTCACCTGAATCCCAGGTGGTGGGGCTTTGGATGAGCAACACAGGAACGGAGAGGGGAGAGCTGGACAGCCAGTGTTTCAGTGCTTTGTATTTTCATTGGTTTGTTTAGAATTGCTCAATTGCTATCCCCTTCTAATGTTGTTACAACCTGGTAAAATCCAGTCCTGTGTCTTTATTTTTAAATTATAGAGAGCCAGGGAGACACAGAAGGATACAGATGAACGTGCATGTGTTCAGTGGCAACAGAATAAACAGAAGACCTGAGATAGTTTTAGGTATTGTTAAGTAAGAAATGTCTGGAGGAAAAAGTCTGCTGAGACGAGTGGTGGAGGTAGAAGTGGTGGGTCCAAGTGGTGTGGGATGGGAAGCTGGGTGAGGGAAGAGGTGAGGCTGAGTGGGCAGGGCTGCCTAAAGGAGGAAAGCAGTTGAATACATTATAGTTTGGTGTTGGAGGATGCAGGGTACTGAGACAGCTTTGGTTAATCATCTGGTGAAATCTCAAATATTCTGATCCCTCTCACAGTGTGGCAGTATCTGGAAGATATTTGACATGAGAACACACTCCAGAGGAAAGTTTCAGACCTTAGGAGAAGCTGAGTAGTCAAATACATGTGAGGATCTACTCAGTTTGTCAATCTTTGTTCATGATAATCCTGTCCTGACCCCCAGCATCAGAGAGTTAAGCAGTGTGAGAATGTTATGGTTGGTTACTAGAAGAGAAATGTGCCAACTAATATTGACCCTAGTCCACCAAAGTCACCAGGAGGGCCACAGCTGTACTGAAAGACAGAATGTGACCCTGGAGACTTGCAGTCAAAGGGCAAATGAGACAAGCTTGTTTATGGTCTGTTTTGCCCTCTGGGGAGCTGTTTCCATGTCTGCAAAGTGATTGTAAAGTGCAATCAGATCTGCCAAATGATGTATTGCAAGCCCTCCTTGGAAGTAGCTACACCGTGGGCAGAGCTCTGCTTCAGGATGCCCCAGTCCTCATGGTGTGTCCTGGGAGGGAGGTAAGACACCACAGATTTTGACTTACAGAGTTTAAGAGTAGGGAGTTTAATTAGATTTTCTAGTCTGACCTCTCAGACCATTAAAAAACACCCAGCTAGGCTGACAGTGGGGCTGATAATGGGTATTTGGCAGGAGCTTTTCTTCGTATGGCGTCCAGTTATGGTATGAAACACCTGAGAGATGAAGGGTCCATCACATGCCATGACAGCTTGTTCCAACAATCTGTCATTCTTCCTATTAAAAATCTATGTGTTCTTTCCAATTTGAGTTTGTTTGGGTTCAGCTTCCAGAAGGTGGCTCTTTTATGCATTTCTCTGCTTGATTAAAGAGTGCAGCAGATCTTGTGTTTTCTCCCCCTGGAGATGCTTATATATTAATCAAGTTGGCTCTCAATATTCTTGTGATAAACTAAATAGATTAAGCACTTCAGATCTCTCACTGCAAGACATTACCCCTAATTTTAAAACGATTTGCACTCCTTTTGTCTTGTACTGACCTCATAAAAATGCCAGATCACAGCTATATGCAGTATTACAACAGTCTTCTTCCCTGTAATTTGCGTTTCATCCTACATATCTCTACCTCCACCTCTAAATTTATCCAGACCTCACTAGTGCCTGTTTTGGATGCCTTGACAGTGGGAGCTCTTGATGAATGGTGGGTCTGCTCCCACGCTCAGGCTTGCTGCTCTCCGGGCAGGGCTCACACATTTCAGCCCTCTGCAGGCAGGGCTGGCACTCCTTGCCCTCAGCAGCTTGTCTTTACCTCTGACTCTGCTAAAGCACACTGTGAGTGGGCTCGGGCTTGGTAACAGTCTCTCCCCTGCCAATCTTAATGCCATTCCTTTTTTATTTTCCTGCAGATCATTGATAAAAATGTGGGCAGCCATCAGACTCAGTCCTGGGCAGGCAAAACTGCCCCCTTCCTCCCTGCTCAAGGATGGTTTCCTATCGACAGCCCCATCTGAGATCTGTTACTCAGGCAGTTCTTAATGTCTTTAAGACGTGCCCCGCTGGTGTTGTGCAACACTACCTTTCTTCATCAGAGTGACACGAAAAACTAAGCTAACTGTATTAGAAACCCTAAGTCTATTACATCCACTCCGTCCCCTTTATCAAGTGACTTGTAATCCTTTTAAAGAATGAAATAAGGTCTGTTTGACAAGACTTACACAGTGGTGGCTATTAGTACTGTATCTCATGTCAATTTTTTATTAAGTGCATACAGTGTCACCTTTATTGCATGTGTGTATGAATGTGTGTGGCTGCCTGTGGCAGTGTCTGGTTAAACAGTACTTTACAGCATCTTTTTGTCAGAAAGACCAGTCACCTGTACAAACCACAGCATCTTTTTTTTACTTCTGTAGTTGTTTAAGAAAGCAAAAGCTGTGAATCACCAATAATTGCATCAGCTCCAAAGGCAGCAGTGTATCCAGCACCACAGTGTGTCATGCTGTTCCTAACTGCCTCTGGATGTTCTTCCAGTTTTAAAAATGTTCATGGTGGGGAAAGTAATGAAATCTTTTAATGCATTTCACAGTTTTCTTCACAGAAAGAAAGATCACATTTGGTCTTCGCAGTGTGTGTTGCTCTGTGTAAGCACCCAAACTTATCAATATTTGAAAGGTGTAATAATAATGTGAGGAGTCAGAGAGGGAGAGGAAATAGTGATGTCCAGTTATTCAGTAGAGATGGTTTCTCTGAAAATTAGGTATCAAATGCCTAAAAAAATGGACTCTGGGGTCAGGGGTGTTCACAAAGTCTCCCTCTAATTGGGAAACTAATTTTTCCTCTGGATTCTGAAGCAAGAGGGAGGGTTTAGGGGAGGACGGATCAGAGCACACACCTAAAATACAAGATTTAGATTCCCAAAACTTTGCTCACACCTTAACTTCCTATGCTGTGATGCAGCCCTTCTTGTTGGCAGCATCCTGTGTGTGTCACCCTCACAAACACAGCGAGGCTGCAATAATGTCAGCTGTTTCTGTGGCTGCTGCTGAGTGCTGCATCTGTGCTCAGCCATGTCTTAGTGATATGGAGCAGCCACGAGGAAGGAGAAGCTCCTAGGATGCCCTGGGATAGATCTGTGCCCTCTTCTTCCACAAGTGACTCTGACCTCCCTGTATCCAGCTGGAACAAGCTCCTGAACTGATGCAACTTAGATTAAAGAGGGTTTACCCTGGCTTTTGGTCTCCCCCTTGGTGGAAGACCAAGTTGTGGGACACTAGGAGAGGAGACCGTCCTTATGTTCACCACACACTGTATTTGCTCCCCACACCCCTCCAGCTGGAACGAGACCAAATGTTGCATCTGTTCCAGTATTGAAAGTGGTTCATGTTGCCATTAGCCACGTTCAGCCCCCAGTTGAACCTGGCAAGCAGCTGGCGTGCTCAGAGCCAGTTTGCTTGCAGGGGGAAGTGTTTTGATGAGGAGTGCTGCTGCCTTTGAAATACAATTCTTAGAAGAAGGAAAGAAGATAATTCCCCACCCAAATAAGACAGAGGCTCATCTAATTCCTGGAAGGGGAGAGATGGATGATGTGTCCTGTGTGGCAGCGGGCCTGATCTCTTACACCCTTTTATTTCTCTCAAATTATCAGTCTGCAAGGGGTTAACATATATTAGTTCAGTTAAAGTAACAATCTCTGCTCAACCTCACTGCGATGGAAGAGGAGGCTCCGCTGCCCTCAGCATTTTCATTATGGCAGGGAATTGCTCACGGTTCTTGACTCCTTAGTTGAAATTCATTACTCTGGAATGGTTAAGAAGCACTCTCAATTTCTTGCTATTTAGCTTTCTTTTTAAAAAAAGTTGAAACTGCGAAAGAACTGAAAGATGTCGTGAGAGAACTCACTTTTCTACTTGCCCTTCTGATAGCTTCTCTCTGCACCCTTCAAAAGGAAAAAATAAAGCAAGATTGATTAATAATGCTAAAGCAGTGAGTCAAGACATCTTTATATATTTAAGGTGAAAAGCTGTACAAAGTGTGGTTGCAGTTCAGACACACAGGGATGTGTTCACTGCTTTTGTCCAAGTCTCTGAAGAAAGCTGTTTCACACCCCAGGTGCAGGTACATCCTGTGGCTTGAGCTGAGGTCACAGAGTCAGTCAGGTGGGGTGTTAGCTGTGCCTCGTGTGCCACTGCCTACAGTGAACCACTTGCCCTCACTGAGGGTGGATTTTTTGTCTGTCTGTCAGTCTTTCACTGAAATCCATTGTGGCAGGATTGATAAATCCTTGTTTATTCCCACCCCAACACCCATCTCTGTGTGGATCCTGTCCACTTTCCTTCTTGGTCCGTCACCAGTGGACCAAGGTCCATCTGGGTCCATCACCATCTAACCCTAACAGGGTTAGAAATCTTGTTGGCTGGTTCAAATTCAGAGTGTGCTGGTAGGACCAAGAAGGAAAAATGACCCTTTGGCAGATCAGTCCATCAAAATGGACCTTTTATCTGCTTTCCAGTGGCACACACCAAGGACAATTACACAAACAAATCCTGCTAGTACTGGCGCAGAAATGGAAGCCTGAACTGTTAGTTGGATTCAGATGGAGATTGGTGTTACACAGCCATGAGTTTATCAAAGTACTTACAGTCAAACAAGTTTTTCTGCAGTTTGAATAAACATTGGCACATCTGTGGAGCCACATTTTCTGGGACTTGAGCCGGCGTCATTGTTTTGGGCCAGTTTCACCACTTTGGCTGCCAGTCTGGTCTCATCCTGCAGTTTCTCAGGCTAATGAGTTTATGTCTGTCAAAGAGAGTGTATAAAATATCTGTCACTGTGCAACGTGGCATGTGTGAAACAGAAAAAAATCCCATCATTTCTTGGGATGTGAGTTGTGTGCCTTGTTCTGGATCCTGCTTTGGCTTGACTGGCATAGTTAAGTTAGAGAATCTGCAAACATTGTAGGAAGTACTATGTGCTGCAGAAAGTGCTCATTTGTTTTCCATTGAGGATGTTCAGTCTCAAAGAGGACATGATGCAGCATGGGTCTGAGGGAAAGTGGGATGGCCTGCCATTGGAATGAGTGTCCAGGCAGAGGATATGATTCCTGACACAGGCATGGGGCTTTGTGGGCATACAGGACTTCAGCTGCTCTCCAGGTTTTTGTTTTATAATGGGAATAACCTTCCCTTAGCAGGCAGAGATGTGATCAGGGGGACAAGAAGCATACAGCTATTTGGAGGAAATAATTTTAGAGACCTCAGTAAAAAAAACCCACTTTGTGAATATACTACCTAATTATACTTCCCATAATTACACTGATTTTGAATACTGTCTTTGCTGTGCTGACAGCCAGTGGTTATTTTCTCAGCATGTTAATGTCACCCTAATCAGAGATCCTCATCTTCTAGTCACAGACCTGTGGGTGACCTTTTCCAAGACCACATGGTCTATCAGGCAAGATGTTTGAGGCTTTGTAGGTAGTTCATGTGAGGAGAAACACAGAGAGACCTTTGGATTAGGTCTACTACTCTCAGCCAAGGTTTGTAGTGTTAAATTACTGTCAGCCTGCTGCTGTACACTCTTCTCAGTTTAGGTGAGTGAGAAAAGTCTGTTCTGGCTCGCAAATACTGGTGGTTTTAATTGAGTTCAAGGTGTAACAGTTGGGTGAGCAAGGGTGAGGAAAGCTCTTATAAATCCTCATTTTCATAAACTGCTTTTGGACACAATCTGTCAATAGAGATTTTGTTTCTGAAAATCTTTGCCGATGGAGACGAGCTGCAAATCAGGAGCTGTCATTGGGATTTGGTTTCAATGCTGCCACGTTAGTGAAAGACCAGGTGAACATCTCAATTTTGCAGCTGATGTTGGTGGTTCAGCTGTTGTGTTCCTGGGACTGGGACATTCTGTTTGGGTCCCTTCGGTGGCAGTTCAATCTTAATTAATTAAGTGACAAAAAAAAGAATGAAAATTAATAGGGATTGATGAATCCATTCCTGTGTTGTAAACGATTGTCTCCCCAGCTTTCTCCTGTGCCTCTGGTGAGTACCTGGAGATGAAGAACCAGGTGTGCAGCAAATGTGCAGAGGGGACCTACTCGCTGGGCAGCGGGATCAAGTTTGACGAGTGGGATGAGCTACCAGCAGGATTCTCCAACGTGGCAACTTTCATGGACACGACAGTGGGCTCATCTGAGAGTAAAGCCAACAGCTGCAACAAGTAAGAAGCTCTGTTTGCACCTGGGTTAGGCAGCTGCAGGTGAACTCGAGACAGCTCAGCAGCACAAAGCTGCTTAGTGACTCAGCTCTGCAGAGGGCAACCAGCCCTGCTAATGGCAAACAAGAGTGGCTGGGAGGTAAAATCTGTGGCCCCATCTCTTTGCTGTCAGCATGGTCTCCTTGGGCTCAGCAGCAGCCAGTGAGTTTAAGACCAGCCTGAAGCTGCTCTTATTTGTAGCTGGAAAGCTCCAGGGTCATGGTATAGTAAATGTGGCTAAAAGGTCCTTTTACAGCCTATTTAGAGACCTGTGGTGCTTGCAGAAGGCTGTTTCTGAGTGTAATTGAAGGTATATTGAACCTGTGGATAATAAACCTTTCCTATGTAGGCTGAGTACTAAATTTTTTGTACCCTATCCCTTCCCATGCACAGTTTTAATGAAAAGTATTATATTTTATATTATTCACCTAACATATAAAAATAGATATAAAATAGATATAAAATAAAAATATTATATCTACTGTATCTGAAAAATAAATGGAAGTCCTGTAATAAATTTAAAAATCTGCTGCAGTTAGCTGTTGTGGCATTCTGGGGTCTTTATTATGTAACATGTTTTTGTATAGTAGTGTACAAAAAGTCTCCTCAGTATCTGTGATCTCAGTTGAGGCTTGTTTTGTTTATGTTCATCAGCTCTTCATGGACGCCTCGAGGGAATTACATAGAGTCAAACAGGGATGATTGTACAGTTTCTCTCATCTACGCTGTGCACCTGAAGAAATCCGGCTCTGTCTTCTTCGAATACCAGTATATTGACAACAACATCTTCTTTGAATTTTTTGTAAGGCCTTCTATATGGTGAATCCAACCTTTTATTGTAAGAATTCAACCCAGATAAAGATCATTAGCAGCAGCTTTCCCCCCCACCCCCTTTTAAGTTCCCTGTATGCCCATAGCCTGTTATTGCTGAACAAGATAAAAAAATGTGCTTCTCTTTCTGTCACTTACACTGTCTTGTGACATTTATTTCATCTTCAAAACTTAGTCTGAACTGATCCTGTCTGCCATGCAGTGGGATTTTTCCAGTAGGTGTCATGACTGCCCCAGTTAGTCCAGCCTTTTGCAGGACAGGTATTGGTGGTAGATGATTCCATTTGGAGGTGTTAGACTGGAGTTGTCTTTGAAAGGACTTGACATTTAAAAAGACTTCTTCCAAGGCAGTAGTATGTGGAAGCCTTCAGTTTTAGGTCAATTTGTGTCCTAGTAATTTAGTAAGTAAGATGAAAAGAAAAGCAGGAGAAAGCCAGGTGACTTTCAGTAGGAATTAGGTGTCTGCACTGCAAAATGGAGGGGCTGGGGATCATTAGCTCTGGGAGCAGCTTGCACCATGGTGTACTCAAATTGCTGAAAGAGTCTGGTCAGCAGTGACCAGAATGGGGAGGGCAACCCTGCTCTGCCCACCTGGATACACTGGTTGGTGTCCAGTGAGCTGGAGGGTTCCCAGCACCAGGATTTGCCATGGGGTGTTGGTGCCCAGTGTTACTGAGGTGCTTTGGAAGGTTCCACTGGCACCTGTATCACTGTCCTTGTCATGTTGTACCTGCCATTTGGGACAGAAAAAAATGTAATAGGAGGGTGACTCAGAAAGGCAGATGACTGGAAATTTTCAGTTTCCTCTGTAACTGCCCCTGTACCTGTCTGACAAGCTCTGTTTTTCATCAGAAAAACACAGCTCATGGCAGCTCACAGGAGTGAGAAGTCTTAGCTGGTGTTGGTTAATATATCTTGAAGTTTGGAAAAAAGTGCAAAGTATCCTTATCTTTAGTAGAGCTGGGAAAGGAAGACAAAAATTACCTCTTGGAGGCACCTTCATGCTGCTGCATCAGTGTGATAGATTGCTATTGCACTTTGGTAACAGACCGTGCAGGCAATGTTATTTAGCCATTTCTGTTTTGTGTTAAACTATCCTGCCTTCTTCACGGGAAGAAAGCAGCAAATATGCTTTCTGCTGTCAGGTGAGTGTGCCAGGATTATGAATCCCAGCTCCAGTTGCTTGACTGACTGGCAGGTCTGCTTCTGCAATGGAGCAAATATATTGTTTCTCTGAGCACTGGCTTTGAAAATGGCTTCTTGATTATTGCTTTTATCCATATCCTACTCATTCACCTTCTCTGAATTTATCATTCCCTGTTCAAGAAGCAGTGAGTGGTTCAGTCCTTTATCCAAATTCCCATAAATTCCTAGTCAGCCTCAGTATTTCAGGGAAACCATATTTAATGCTCCTGTAAAAGTCAGGTTTTTTTCTCCAGCATGCCTTTGTGCCTAAATATATTTAACAATGACACTTTAGCTCTGGACAGTGGCATTTCATTGGCAGTGGCAGTTTACTGGGAAATGGTGAGGTGTTTGATCTGCCCTTCCTTGGCTCTATTTACATATTGAAGCCATTTACACTTGATGAGAAGAGACTATATATTCTTACCTTGTTTTTGCAGATGGGAACCAAGACACAAAGATGCTGTAGCTCAATTGCACAAGATAATTAGGGATCTACCTTCTAAACAGGTGCTTCTTCTCACCTCTTTTCCTCAGTGCTGTTGATCTAGGTTGGAATTGAGTGTACAGATGCTTTGGAGGATGTGGGATTGCACAACTTATTTCAGACTTGACATGGAGCAACTTTAAGGAGGATCCTTGACTCCAGGTCAAGTGTCTGAAAGTGTTGAAGTGGCCTTTCTCCCTGGTGCAAAAAAAGCTGAGTATGTGATCTCACACCTCAAAGGGACTTGATCCTTTTTCATCTGAGAAGACAATTATAAGAAGAAAGAAGTGCACCAAACCCTGCTGTAAGGAAATGCTTCTGTGCTGGACCTGGGCAAGGGACAACCAACCTCACACTTCTGCCAGGACAAGTTCTCCATGGCCTGCTGCCTCTCCCTTGATAGCATTACTCTCATCCCTAGGTCAGGTGGCAGCAGGCCAAAGACAAAGCACATATTGGCTGTAGAGAAAACACTTTGTCTTCCAGCTTTGGCCCATCCACTCCTGCTTCCCCTATGACTTAGAGGCCTCTGGATTTTAGAGAATTAAGTCTTGACGGGCTCAGGAGAAGGAGGAAGCAGCAGGACAAGATTCTCATCATCCTTGTCTGAGCATATAGTACGAGGACAAGTGTGAGATCTTGTCCTGCTCTTTTTTTTGCCATCTCTGTCAGAGGGGGCCATTGGAGGCACTCTTAAACTGTGGCAGATGTTGAAAGTTGGGGGTTTATTTTGCCACAAATAAGGCAGCTATCTAAATACATAGACAAGAGGAACAGAGCTGGATCTTGTAATTCCCAGAAGTCATTATGCTGACAGAGATGCACCTGATTGTAGTCACTGATCTTGTGTTTTTATCAACAGATACAAAATGACCAGTGCAAAGAACTGGAGTCCACAGCAGACAAATGGGTGAAGCTCACAGACAACGGGGAATGGGGCTCTCATTCTGTAAGTGTATGAAAAATTCCTTCATGAAGCCTTTTTCCATTTATAAATGTCTGTGATTTCCTCTGTCCAGACACCAAGCACAGGCCAGCTCCTGTGAACGCATTTGAAGAAGCAGATCTTCCCTAGTACTGAGGGAAAAAGTCATGGAGATCCCTAAGGGGCTGATTCCAAAGGAAATTATATAGATGCAAGACTTTGTATTGATTTCCCTGGGCTTTGAATCAAGTGTTTTATGAGGTTAAATAGATTTATGCAAATCTGCATGCCACAGTCACTTTGCATGATTGTAATTGAAATCTTGTACAACAGTTGTTTGCTCATGAGAACACAGGATTATTCCCTGTGTCTTGGCAGAGCAGTGGCAGTGGGCTGTGTATGTGGAGTCAAGCAGGACGGGCATTTTATTCTCAAGTGTGTGCAGAAGGGCTGGACTGCACCCAGATTCTGCTCCACAGGGACTTGTGTGAAAACAAGCTGGCAGCCTCAGGGTGGCTCCTGCAGCACGGATGTGAGCCTGTCCATGCTGGGGGCAGGAGCCCTTTGGCTGGCCCGTGACCCAGCTGGCTGAGTTTGCTCTGTGAGCTGACCATGCACAGACCAGCTCAGCAGCTGAGGCTGCCTTCCACTCCTCCATCACACCCTTTCCCCAGAGCCATATCAGCAAAGGCCCAGCATGGGTGACATTATGCCAGAAGAAAAAGGCTTTTGTGGGCATAGGCAGCAGCATACTCTCTGTTTCCCATGGTCTGCTTATTCTTCTGGAAGACAAATTGTATTTCTGAGCCAGCTCTGGTTGGCAATGCCTGTTAGCTCAGGTGCAAGACCAGTGCAGCTTACACTGGGAGGCTGGAAAGCTGGGTCAGGAGGGATGGGTGGCATGAGCTGAGAGGTAGATCCAAGGCCAGGGCACTGGCTTGGGTGAGCTGAGGGATGTAGGCAGTCTGCATGGGAGATGGTGTCATCTGAGCTCATCACCTGGGGTGTGCAGGTGTTATCACTGTCCTTGAAAGTTGTTGGGATGGCTGGCTGAAATGTAAGCACATGAGCTAGGGGAGATCATGATTCTGGCTGTCCTGAAGGGTTTTTTCTGCACTGCAAATCCTGTCAAGGTGTCTTCTGTGAGCACAATTTTCCAGTTGCTGCTTCTGCTCTCAGCAGGTGATTCCTGCTGCACTGGAGTGGGCATTGGGTACCTCACCTTACACAACCTGATGCCTGTTTCAATATGGTCCCAGTTCCCCTGTTACAAGTGGTAGCTCAGCTCTCCTCTGCCCCTGTGGGTAGGAGATACAATATGCTGTATTTCTACTTTTCTGAATTTTTGAACTCTTCATCCTGGGTGAACAAAACCTGTGGTCCTGCCAGGCCTGTACAACACTGCTGTAAATCACATTATCCTGGACCCTTATGCTGGTAGAGTTTATCCCTCTTGTGTGAAAACATAGCACTTTCAGGCCAGTATCCATCTGTACTGGGCTAGTAGATGTGGTACAGCTTTGCAGGCCCGGCAGGGGCTTGGTGAACCTGCTGCTTTTTGCGATGAGTGACACTGTAGTTACACAAGTGAGTTGAAGACAGAAGGCACCAACACTTCTGCTGGAAGAGTTGTCCTGCCTTCCTACTGCCCCTTGCCTCAGCCATGATACCACCAACCCACCACTCCCTCCACAGGGGTTGTGCAGCCACTTGCTGAATAATGCCATGAAAAAAAGTGGGTCAGGGCAGTCAGAAACCAGGTTGTTTTCTTCATCTCATCTGCTGTTTGTGGTCAGAAGTGAGCAGGAGGGATGAGGCTGCTGCTGGGGACAGCCATGGTTTGTGCCTGGCTTACTGGCCATGATACTGTAGTGTTACATGCAGGCAGAGCTTGATTTTTAAAACCTATAAACAAAACTCACTTGTGAACTGGATTTTCGAACTCTGGATCATGTTGAGTTTCTTTATGAAAGTATATGTCAAGGCTTTAAAAACAAACTGATTGATTATATCTGAACATAAAGCTAGAGATAAAAGCTCTTGAGTGCCAGGGGTAGTTGGATAAAGGCAGGAACAGCTTTTTCCAAATTCTGCTTACAACAAGGTCAGAAACAGCTCTTGGTGTTTCTCCAACAGGGTTGTTGGGAAACATTTTTATAAAGCACACTTTGGCACTCCTCAGATATGCCTGTACAGCATCTGTCTAGCTGTTTCCCCATTATCTCTTGACTCACTAAACAGCATAGGAAAAGCTGCTAGGATGCAAGAACTTTGAATAATGGAAGTAAGAAATAAAACAATGTCTTGGCGAGGGGATGTCTGCTAACTCACACGTGTTGTTGCAGGTAACTCTGAAATCAGGTAGCAATATATTATACTGGAGAACAACAGGGATTCTCATGGGCTCCAAAGTAGTAAAACCAGTTCTAGTGAAGAGCATCACAATTGAAGGTAAGTAGTATTTGTCTTTGAGGGTTTATCTCACTCTTTCATCACAGTGTTTGCCAAGTGCTATTTCTACTCCTGTGACTACAGCACTGAAGTGGCTTTTTCTAGCCCCTTGCCCCCTGTCTTCTCCTCTGAAGTGTAGAAACAGAACAGCAAAACTTCACAGTAAGATAGACTGAAAAATTAGTTTATCTTGTAAATGTTGCCATCTACTGGAGAAGACTGGCTTAGCAAATAAACAGAAAAAGGAATAAACAGGTTTTCTTTGATGCAGTATGGAAAGACTGGTTATTGATTAGCCTCTCAATAGTGATAAAGAGATATATATAATAACAGTGACAGTAAATTAATATTTAAATGACCTTTTTAATCTAGGATTGCTCTTTTGATCCTGTTGTAAGTGTAATAAAACTTGGAGTGTCATGTAAAGTTCTTAGATGGGTCAGACTTGCATTGAGGAGTAAAGATTAAAGACCTAAATTATGAGTCAGCAAAGCCAAAGTGTCTAAAGTGAGTGGTGAAACTGTGTCTGATTTTTATGCTGTTTTATAGAGCTGGTTTGCTCTCAGCCCTAAGCCCAGGTAGGCAGCAGTTACAGGTGCTCTACCCGGAATTTTTCTTACAGGAGTTGCGTACACATCTGAATGCTTCGCGTGCAAGCCCGGAACCTTCAGTGACAAACCAGGTGCATCTGGCTGCCAGGTGTGCCCACGAGACACCTACTCTGAGAAAGGGGCTAAAGAGTGCACCAAGTGTAAAGAAGAAATGTATTATGCAGGTACATAAACCAAATGGGTTAAGCAAAACCAGGAGGGTCTGAGTACGTGCAGTCATGGGCTGTTTCAGATGTGAGAGTGGTTTTATCCAGCAATGACAGTCTCCAGTTGATATGTAGAAGGGAAATGAATGACTTCCCAAAATACGCAGAGGGCACATAGATACATAATGGGCCACAGTCAAACGTTGTTAGGGTCGTCCATGTTAATATTGAAGGAATGGAGAGACCTTTATGACCTGGAAGAGGATAGTTCTTCTGAAGGATAGAACAGTCGTGCTGTGCCCTCTCGTGGTGATTTGTGTTATAGATTGGCGATGACATGGATTTGCTTCATCACTACCTTCAGCCTTAGCAGGTTTTGAGGAATGCCCTTTCCAAGCACTGTCTCCTGGCTTGCCCCTGCCTCCTCTGTGGTTGGAAAATGTGGTGATCTAGTTGCAAACCCTAGTCCCAAAGTCCTCTGCATTCCCAGCTGTGGTTAGGTGGTGATCATCAGATAACATGCTTGTAATCTATTCTTCATAGTCAAAAGGTCTTCAGATTTCTTCCTTGTCGTAGTTTTAAGAAAGTCCTTGAAGAATCAGTTACTGGCCATAGCCCCAGTTATCACCAGTTGTGGCAAATGCTTGGGGACCTGTGCCTGTGTTCACAGTGGGACTGGAAATACTGCAAAATTATCTGGCAAGTGTTAAAACTGGGCCAGTGTTGTAAGCAAGTTTCTACAGGGTTAGAGGGATGGGATATTCACAACTTTCCTGGGTGACCTGTTCCAGTGCCTCACCATCCTCAGAGTAAAAAAAATCTTCCTAATAATTCTCCCTTGGGTATTTTGAATCAATAAATTCAGTGTGACAGTATGAGCATAGCTGGTATTTTCCCTGTTTCCCCGTTTTGGTTCAGGGGAAGGTTCATGCAAAATCCATGGCGAGTTTGATTTTTTCATTCTCATTTTCTGCTGACGCATTTTAACCTCCAGATTTTAAGCTTGTTACGTTTGTTTGCAGGGACCACGTGATCATTTAATATCCTGTTTCTCACCTTTTCTTTTAGAGGAGGGATCCAGTGCATGTATAGAGCGACCTCCATGCACAAGCAAAGACTTTTTCCAGATCCATACCCCATGTGATAAGGAGGGAAAAGTAAGTAGAAGGCACGATACCTTACCGCTATCTCTGCATTTGAAAACAAGGTAGTTTTTTTTTAGGAATCCCTTTCCCAATTACTTTCCCAATTCTGCTTCCAGCACTGAGTCTGTCTGAGGCTTTGGGCTTGTCCTTTGCCTGCCGTCTCCACAGCCTTTATCCCTCTGTAAGAATCTGCCAGATAAGGGTCTGCTTAAGGGATGTGTTGTGGTGAGATGATAAGTTCCTTGCACTTGTGATGGGTCTGACAGGGTCACTGGTGCTACTTCCATGCTGGTTGGAGCACAGGGTGAAGTACTGTCCCAGCATAAACCCAGCTCTTTAGTTGTTAATAATCTTTCCTGGCATACTTTGGGCTTGTGGTAACTATCCCAGCAGCACCCAGGCATAATTCAGGTGATACCATGGCACAGGAGCATTGGATATGACTGTTCTTGTTTCAAATAGAAGAGTGTTTGGTTGCATAGGTATGGTGTGTGTCATGTCCATTAGTTTCAGCATCAAAGAAAAGCCTGTGGTCTGGTAAAATAATGGTATGTACATAGCCTGGAGTGTTCATGTGTAGCAGCTTAGCTGCTGGTAATGTGCTTGTCCCATGGGATGCCTCAAATCACCTGGACTCTCAGGACATTGTTTCACCCAGAGACCTTAGATCCACTTAGTCTCTCACAGAGGGACCTGCTGGTGGAGCAGCCAGGCTTTGTCCTAGCAGTCAATTGGGATTTTTGGAGGAATTTGGAGAAGAAATTTCTGTTTACTGCTATAGGAAGCCCACAGAGGTGTGGACACATGGTCAGGCCTGTTTTGTCTCTTTCCTCTCCCATCTCTCTTAGATCCCATCTCTCAGAGGGGATTGCAAATAGTCAAATTCCTTCACACCTCAGTGTCTGGCCTTATATTTTCTGGCAGGATGGAGTATTTTGGAGTCTCCTGATCAGCCAGTTCCAAAATGCAGCTGGGAGCTCTTACGCTTTGAAAACGAAGCATCAGTGAGTTTAGCCCCAGAGGTGGCAGGCTCTGCAACCTGGTCTTGACTCACTGATTTCTGCTCTGTTAATTGTCTCTAATGACTCAAGAAATTAGCAGCAGTGTTCATGGCTGCACCCCCAGGTACAGCTTTAATTGCAGCCTCCTGCAGATTGTTCTGTCATTGCTCTGTGTGGTCCAAGTCTTCCTGGCACTGGATAGGTTCCTATTATTGACCCTTTTCCTGCCTCCTCAGTGGCCTTCCCCTTCGCTGGTGGACACCACTGGAATGCAAGGTGGGTTTTTCTGCAGACACCCTTCATTGTCCAGTTGCAATGACAGCAGCAGGTGTCACAGGCACACAGACACTGGCTGAGTTTTCAGGATTGGTTTCACTGCTCTGCGTCTCTGGAAATCGGTCCAAGTTTGCTGTACTCCCCAGGCAGCTCTCCACGTGATGCAGCTCAATGAGAGGGCCTGACTCTGCAGGCCATCTTCAGGAGAACAGTGGCTGTAAAAGACCAGCCTATTGATCCATGCTAAAATAAGCTAGCTTTTCACTGAACAATAGATTGTTGTCTCCCTTCTGCTGTCCCACTCCATGTGTAGAAGGGGCCTCAGGATATTTAGGCACTTGACTCTTGACTTTTCTTCTACCTGCTGCTTTAAAAATCCCAGGTTGAGTGCTTCAGCCCCAGTCCCAGAACCCCTCACCATGTGGCCACAGGCACTCTCTGACCCTCTTCTCCCTGCTCAGACCCAGTAGGATTCCTGTGGTGTGCAGTGTGTCCGGGCTCTGGGCAACCACACAGGTGCTTTGCCAGCTCCTGAGCCTTTTTCTTTTAAATGCTGTGCGCCCTGATGCTGCTGAAGCATTTCTGGAGCAATATTTCAGAAAATGTCTAAATGTTCAGGAGCAGCAAGGGCAGGAACAGGTCCTGATCCATAGGAATATGTGCCACTCTGGCAGGAGGAGTAGTCTGCTTGAGCAAAGCAGGCAAAGCAGACCCAGTGCCAGTGACCAGATTCAACCAAGTGGCCAGACAAGTCTGTAGGGATGAGGCAAACCCAGTGTCAAGCTGGAACATTGTGTCCATGGGTCAGTCAGGGTGTGGGTCAGCCAGGGAACATGACCTGGCTCAGGCATGGCTGCAACAAAATGCAGGCAGGGATGGAGAGTGAGAGCCTCAGCTGAACTGGAGCTCCCAGGAGCCAGGGCCTGAGCCTGAACTGAGGCTTCCTCCAACTTGTTTTTTGAAACAGTTTCAAGAAGGATCAGTGTTTCTTCAAGCACACTGTGTTACCAGAGGGGTAATCCTCAGTGCAAGCAGCTCAGTGCCCAGGGTGACAGGGGGTCTGGATCAAATTCTTGAGGTGAGATCTCCCTTACCTGAGCCTCCAGCCTCAAAGATCCCCGATTGCTGGGACCAAAGGGTGGAAGTACCCAGAGTGGGAGCTGTGGACAGGTTAAACTCTTGCCAGTTGGGTTTCTCAGCTGTGAAACTCAGCTAAGTTTCATCTTGACTTATAAAACCCTTTCAGAGACAGACCCAAAGTGAGATGAAATTTGAAATACAACTTTGTGGGTGATGCATCTTACCTAGTCCTTCTCCTAAAGATAGAAACTTGTGTCTTCAAAGGGGGGTGATGATGATGAAGTGGTGCTGTTCTATAGGTTAACACCATGGACTGACTCGTGTTAGTGTTCATAAACTGCTTCTTATGTGATGACGAGGGATTGGAGGGGGTTTGGGAGAGCTCCTGCATGGTTTTGGCATCTTCTCAATAGGTGAAAAATGGTAGGAGAGAAACTGCAGTCTTTTCAAAGAACAAGCCTGTATGAATTAAAAATGCAGAACTTGAGGTGGTCTCTGCTCAGAGATGCCTTCCCAATAAAGGGCTTTTATATGGCAGAAGTTGTATTTTGTGTTACTGTGGTTAAAATACAGATATTCCATATCCAGTTAGTAATTGTTTTAAGCTTCACATTTTTGTTTTATTCTTAAAGTCTGATATCATGGAATCTCCTATGAACCTAATCACTCGTTACCCTTGCCCTCCTTTCCCTTTATTGTCCTGGATGTGCAAGGTCTGTTTTTGGCCTCAAATGATGGGAATACCCTAATTCAGTTTACAAGGGGGACCTTCATTGGTGCATCTAGTCGTAAAACTTCATAGTACACTGTGTGAGCTCAGTGTCTCCTCCTTCCAGACTCAGATCATGTACAAGTGGATTGAACCCAAGATCTGCAGAGAGGATCTCCCTGATGCATTGACCCTACCTCCTTCTGGAGAGAGGCAGGACTGTCCGCCCTGCAATCCTGGCTTTTACAACAACGCCTCGTCTTCCTGTACTCCCTGCCCACCAGGCACATTTTCGGATGGGACACAGGGTAGGAGTCTGCAAAAAATTCATGCCTCTCCAAAAGCTGTCATCTGCTTGCATGTGACTTAGTTTAGTGACAGATCATCATAAGCCAGTGTTCATTTTGTGTTAAGTACTTGTTAAATAACGTTGGAGAGCAGGATGTGGATATCTGTTTTCTCTCCCAAGTCCTTTCTTATCAGGGATTGCTGCTCTAAGTTGACCTGCTGTGTTCTGGATGCATTTCTTGGTTGATATAAACATCCTGAGAGTTATTTTAAGGGATTCTGAGAAGGGAATCAGGACTTTTACAGTCAGCAATTCCTCCTCACCCATTCTCCTGTCCATGTCCAATTCTTTCCTGCGAAAACCTCATTTTAAGCCCAGTCAGATGAACACCCTGCCAACATTGTCTGGCCTAAACTCTGGCTTGTTGATTCTGAGATACATTGACCCAATGGTCCCCTACAGCATTTTGTGGGAACTCTTGTTTATCAAACCTTCAGCTGAATCTGTTAAAAAGTAAGTGTGACCTGGGGGACCAGTTGCAGATTACTTAACCACGAGGTTATAATCTACTGTTTATAAAATCCTGGTCTCATTTCCACTCTCCTGGTCCTGATAAGTCTTTGACTACAAAGAAATAAACTTTAACTACAAAGAAATAAACTATTTTCTTTCCTTATTACTTGCACCAGAGAGGAAAAAAGCAGTATTTATGTTCTTTAAAACACTGTTTGAGATGTGCTTTGGCTGTGTGATATCCTTTTCTGCCCTCTCACCCTTAGAGTGCAAAGCCTGCCCTGCTGGGACTGAACCAGCTCTTGGGTTTGAGTACAAGTGGTGGAACATCCTGCCAGGAAACATGAAGACATCTTGCTTTAATGTTGGCAACTCGAAGTGTGATGGGATGAATGGTGAGCCAAACTCCCCATGTTGTTTGCCTGTTTCCTGCATGGATCCTTGCTGTAATGGAGCACCCATCAAAATGAGTGTGCTCTTGGCTGTATTGCTCACACACAGTTTCCTCCCTCTACTTTAGTTGCACCAGGCTTGAAATTGTCTGTGGGAAGCAATGTCACAGTATCACAAAGAAATAAAAAACCTGTTGTACACCAGAAGAGGGCAGGAGCTGCAGTCTATATGAAGTTCCCTCAGCAAAGACCTGTCCCACCACTGGCTTTAATGAATCTTCAGATGCATTCATATCCCCACTGAAAAAAGCACTGTTTTGTCTTCTCTATAGTTTATCTCATTTTCTGTTTTGTGATAACTATGCCCATCGAGGTCACGCATAATTCTTTTGGAAAACTTAATTACAGTCCATGAGTTTATTCATTTAGCACTCAGAGCTTTCTCTCTGCACATGTGCTAAAATTGCAGCAGAGAGCAGTCACAGCTCAGTGGTGAAAATGATCCTGTTTGGGACATCTCCAGCCTTCTCTGACAGATTTTCCTCAGTCTTATCCACCCTGTCAGACTGATGCAACTCAAGCTTTGAATTATGCGTGTTGAGCAGAGGGGAACTGAAGTATGTGCTTAACATTTAACACGCAGATTCACTGATTCATCTGTTTTAAGGCTGAAAGATATCAGATGGATCATTCCCCTTGAGCTGCACAGCACAGGTCAGGGCATTTCAATTGCTTTGCTGATTTCGAAGGTGACAACTGCCTTTAAAATCAGCAGTTCATACAATTGCTAAAAATCTTCATTCAGAAGCATTATGATGTTGCTCTGTAATTTATATCAGGTATCTTTAAAATACACTGAAATACTGAATTGTTTAAAAATTATGGTAACATAGATTTCTTTTGCCACCCATTTATTGAATTTTTTTTCTTTTTTTGTCCTGTAAAGGTTGGGAGGTGGCTGGTGATCACATCCAGAGTGGGGCAGGAGGCTCTGACAATGATTATCTTATCTTGAACTTGCACATCCCAGGATTTAAGTAAGGAATGGGATATTTTTTCATCTATTTCTCATTTATTTCTGTCTCTTATACCTATTTCACACTGTCCCAGGGATGATCTGGATCTTCTTTTCTGAAGTGGAATAATGTAATGAATTAGAGACAAGGGGAAACTTGAGTTTTATTCCTGTGTCCCCAGTTTGTCAATTGAGGCAGGCAAGCGTGTAAAGCTTTGGTTTTTAGCAGTGTTTGCTTCAGTCCAACATACAGCCAGTTGGCTGTCTGGAAACTGAGGAAAGATGTTCCTATCCCTCTGTTTCTAAATTATTCCACAGTAACCAGCTAAACCTGCCATGGGGTGGATACTGGTGCCTGCCCTAAAAGTATTTTAGTGAAACCCAAGTTACTTAGCCCTGTGGCTCCAGGCAGCCTGCACGGGCTGTGCTTCCCTTGGAGCCAGCAGGGAGATACAGGCACTGCAGGATAATGGGAATCCCACCTCTCCTGAACCCTCAGACAGGATGAAATACCTACTTGAGGTGCTTGTGTCTCTGTCAAAAGAGTGAGCTTAGACTCCTAGCTCAGACCAGGTGCCGAATATTGAGGCAGGTAAGGTGTGGAAGATGAACCTCACCCTTCCTTAGCTGTATTCAGCTGAGGTAGGTGCAATTACATTGGTGTAAATTACTTGAGGTATGTAATGCATTTTAATAATAAAGATTCCAATATGGTCAAACTTGGTCAAACTTGGGCGTTCATTATAAGGAGGGGACTGTACCATAAATAACTTAAGACGCTTAAAAAGTGACCCTGCTGCACCCAATACTCAGTGCAGAGGCACCTGCCATTCTGCAAGGACAGGTTTTCTGTGACAGGACTTTGATGGCTTCCCCGTACAAAAAGGAATTTGAAGGATTGACTGCTGCCTGTCTGGAGAGCACTGTGTAAATGCTTTGTTCCTTCTCTGTTAAACAGACCTCCGACATCAGTGACAGGAGCAACTGGGTCAGAACTGGGACGGATTACTTTTATTTTTGAGACCATCTGTTCAGCGGATTGTGTGCTGTACTTTATGGCAGTAAGTGAGACCTCTTTCTCCATGACTGAGGACTCTGCCTGGTGTTCCACATGTCACTTTAATACCTCTGCATAGGTGTGATTAGTTGCACTTGGTTTATTATGATTAAGCACGGCATTAGTTTAGTATCTGCAGTGCCCTTGCAGGAAGGATTTAATGAATGACCTACTGAAATTCCTCCATCATGTGAGTTGTGAACCATTCCTGGTTATCTATTTATTCTAAAAGAAATCATTGGGCACTAAGGAGCCAATTTTCCCCCTGTTAAACTGACTGATGACATTATCAGTGTCTCTTGTGCTGTTGAGTTAGCATGTAGTAACAGAGTGACAAGTCGAGACGTGGGACAGAGGGATGGGAAGAGGACAATTAGGAAATTTAAACTTGATCCTGTCAATGACCTGGAGGATCAGTAGGGCAGCAGACCGATGTTTGCTTGAAAGCCCATCAGTTGAGGAAGGCAACTGGATCTGCAGTGGCTCCCTTGCCCCTTCCATTGGAAGGGGAAGCTGATTCATTTTTGTATTTAGTGGCTCTTTAAGGGAACCCGCTCTTAATTTAAAGATAATTGAGTGGAAATTTAGAAGAGTCCAAAAATTTGTCAGTTGTGCAAAACAAGTATGTTTACTTTATTAAGTGTTAAATGAAATTGTGGTGTCCTTTTTATCTACTAATTTCTATATCATAAAACACTGGTGCTTAGTGTAGTATGACCACACTTTTTGTTGTTCCTTTTTTTGTTAAAATTATGCCCGTTTTGTAGGATGTTAATCGAAAAAATACCAATGTGGTGGAATCATGGGAAAGAAGTAAAGAAAAACAATCCTATACTTACATCATCTCCAAAAATGCTTCCTTCACGTTCACCTGGGCCTTTCAGAGAATAAATGAGGGCCAAGATGTAAGTACTTCTTCATGTATGGGGCTTTACAACCCAGCATTCCTTGGACACTCACTGCCAGAACTCCTGCCCTCTGTTGAAGCTCACAGGTTTCTCATAAGGGGTGAGTGGCTCTCACCACAAAGCAGCCCCTGGGAGGCAGCTGTGGATAAGCAATCCATGAGGAAGGACAGAGCCATGGATAAGCAGATCCCTGAACTGGTGCACAGAGATGAGGGTAGTGTCTCAGTGCCGTGGTGTGATGACCCCGGGGTGGTTTCCTTGGCTCTCGTTCCAGAGCAGACAGTTCATCAATGACATGGCCAAGATCTACTCCATCACAGTGACCAACGCAGTGGACGGAGTCGCCTCTTCCTGCCGGGCCTGTGCCCTGGGCTCCGAGCAGTCTGGCTCGTCCTGCGTGCCCTGCCCACCAGGACACTACATCGAGAAAGAGACCAGCCAGTGCAAGGAGTGTCCGGCCAACACCTTCCTGTCCATCCACCAGGTGTATGGCAGGGAGGCCTGCATCCCATGTGGGCCTGGCAGCAAGAGCACCAAGGTACCGAACCTGAGCCTTTCCGGGCGAGGGGCAGACAGTGTTTATTGGGCTGGAAGCTCTCAAAGGGCTGCTTTAAGTGCTTTCCTACAGGCATGTGCCTTGTGAGCACTGGAGTATAGTTATAGCCAATGAGCCCACTCTTCCAATGTCACTAGTCTAGTTTCTGTTTGTAAATAATGATATAAAAGTGACAATATCAGCTCAAAAAAGGTTCATTTCAAGAAGATGTACTGTGGACAGTATACAAACAGGGCAAGCATACACATTACTTCCACCAAAACTATCCCAGATGCCTGCTCTTTTAAACGCAGGGATTTCCTTGGCTGGTTAATGTTTCTGGGCCTTTAGAAACCTCTAAGAAGTTCCTCTTATGTGAAACTGTAAGCATAGGTATACATTTATCATGTTCAAGGAGCTGCACAGGTACTGGAAGAATGGCTCCAGTTTGTTCGTATTCTGCCTGTCTTCAACCGAGTTCATATCCTGCCCTTGTTTCTTGAGCTGTTTCTTGTGTTTCCTTTACAAAATGCAAGTGTAAGCAAGGCCGTGTTCTGGTCTGTTTACAGGGCTTTAAGCTGGAACATTGGGATCCTAAAGGCACCCAGAACAAAACAAAGCAAGAAATTGCATTCTCTTGGCTAATGCAGCAAACAACAGGAAAACCAGGCTTAGGGAACATTGTAGTCCTGATATGTGATTGCAAGGGAATTTTCCCAAGGGAAAGATCAGTTACAGGAGTAGGACAGAGTTCCCCTTCATCCTTAACAAGGAAAGCAGTCCTGTGTGCACCCTTGCTTTAACTCCTAGGTGAATGTTTTTCTGCTCTTCCATAACTGCTCTTTAATGGATACCTCTGCTTTGCAGGACCACTCTGCCTGCTTCAGTGACTGCCTGGTGTCCTACGTCAAGGATAACCAGAGCCTGAATTACAATTTTAGCAGCCTCAGCCAGGTGGGCTCATTGATGAGTGGACCCAGCTTCACTTCCCGAGGGACCAAGTTCTTCCACTTCTTTAACATCAGCCTGTGTGGGAATGAGGTGAGCTCAGCTGGTGTTGAGGATTGGGAGGATGAGCCAATTCGTTGCCTGTGTTGATGTTCTGGGTCACACTGAGGCAGGACAAGGACTCCCTTTTAGCTGAGTTGTCACCAATACTGTGCAAACACTTCCCTTTGGATCTCGCTTTGCAGTGCAAGAGCAGCCAAGTGATTTTCCAGAGCAGAGATGACAGTGTGTTAGGCCATAAATAATGCTCAGAAGAAAATCCCTGTCACATCCCTTTTCTTAGCCTTTTCTTAGTTCTTGAGCCTTTGAGTCACTTGCATCACAACCCTGACCTTTGTGTGCTGCCACCAAGGAGCAAGTGAAGAGTCTGAGTCTTTCAGCTGGCAACTTCTTTCCATATGTGTCCCTCATGCCTTCACTGGAGATGTATGCAAAGCCCCTGGTCACCCTGCTCTCTGCCAGTGGCCAAGATGCCCAGTGCTGACTTTGCAGCCTTGGACAGTGGTAGAAAAATGTGTTTAGTCTGTGAGTTAAACAGGCTCTGCCACAGAGGCAAGATTTCTCTGTCTGGGGCTTGGACTGAACCAGAGCATGTTGTCACACACATAAAGTGACCTTTCAGAGCAGTACCAGTGTTTTGCAGTGTCCCATGAAAGCCAACATGTGTAGTTAACAATAATGCTCAGCCCTATAAAGTTCTGAAGTCTTTTTCCCATGTAGCAACGGATTTGCATGAGTTGAGACAAATGAGTAGTCACATTTCTTTACAGCATTTTTGCATACTTTTAGGGTTCAATGTATGTTTAACTGCTGCCTGGGTTAGAGCTGCTGACAGCTAGATCCACAGATGTACAGATATGCTCTCTTCTCTGTGGGTCTGGTCTTCACTTTTCCAAACTACTACAATGGTACTAGAGTACAACCTACCATATGATTAGGTGCTGAGTCCTTGAAATTTTGTTAGGAAAACTGAGTCTGGTAATTTGTCTTTCATTCCTGTTGCTCTGATTCTAGCACTGATCTTGACATGTGACATTAAAGCAGTCTTGAAGGCTATATATCTGTTTAGGGATTTCATGTATTTGTGCTTTGAAAATATTCTATCTGGATTAAATCCCAAATAAAGAGGTATTCCATGTATATTATTTAAAGGCAAGGGAAATAGGGTTTTCCTTTGCAAGCCATTTTACTGTGCTCTGCAAGTAAACACTGTGCTGTCAAGATAAACAAAGAGGAGTGCTCCACAGCACAGATTTCTGATAAGACACCTGCCAGAGGTGACATTGTATTTCTGAGTCTGCACAAGGCTTTAATCGGACCTTTGACGATGGCACAGTTTGTTGTTGTGGTTTGTCCCTCTTATGACAGACACATAGAGACATCAACTTGTTATGAGGTAAAGATTCCATCCAGTTTGCAATCAGGAATTTTGCAATCTCTCTCTTCCCAAACTTTTTCATGTCTTATCAACAACCAACATCTTCTCCCTTTTTTTTCCTGATTGTCCACAGGGGAAGAAGATGGCAATTTGCACTGACAATATCACGGATGTTACTCTGAAGGACATGGTTGCAGAATCAGAAGATTTTTCCAATTTTGTGGGAGCTTTTGTGTGTCAGTCCACCATCATCCCATCAGACAGCAAGGGTTTCCGAACAGCCCTGGCTCTGCAGTCCAACAGCCTTGCTGACAGGTTCTTAGGTATATGGTTTGTCTTTGCCTTGTTGTTGTTGTGGATGTACTGTCATGTATTTTAAGGCTGCAGAGTAAATCCTTCTTGGCTCAGCAGCTGCATTACTTTGAGGGAAGAGTGAAGGAGCAGCCCAAGATCAGTCTCAGATGGTTCCTGAGCTGTGAAGCAGCTCTGCACAGATGCCATTGTGTTCTGCTGATGTTTCAGTTCAGCTGATGGCTGGAGGGAAAGAGTAAGGGCTGTGCCCATTTTTAGTTTTCCGTTTCTGTGTTACTCACTCTTCCTTGTTCTTGGTCTGGTGGGTCTCACTATGCTTAGCATTTCAGCACAAAAATCTGGAGAGTGTAATTAAAAAGCTCTGGTTTTCTTTTATGTTCTGTACCCACCTCACTCAGGGCAAGACCAATGACTGTGATAATTACATTAATCCAAGTGTTTCTGCCCATGCCAAAATCCCATGGGCAATTTCACAAGAAGAAACTGGTGTGGGGACATAACTAGGCAAGGAATCAGGAGGCTTATGGCAGCACGTGGCTGTGCACATCATTAAGTCTTACATTGGTCCAGCTCACAAGTTCCCAGAATCTGAGGCCAGATTAGACAATGAAGTCATTTGCTCTGCTCACCTATCCATTACAGGCACTGAGTGCTTGTACCTTCCCCTGGCACTGAGCCCAGAAACTCATGTTTGACAAAAGCATATCTTTGCAAGAGCATTCAACCTGGACTTTTAAGACTGCCAGAAATAAAAGTTTTGCCACAGTCACTGGTATTTTTTTTCCACTGGTCAAACACTGTCTCTCTGTTCATTTTTAAAGCAGACTTGTTTCCTATTTCAACTTGCCTGACTTCAGTTTTCAGCTCTTGCTTTTTGTTATACTTTCTCCATATCACACCTACATTTTTCTTCTTGAAGAAATACTTCGTGTGCTGGAATCGTCACACCCTTCTGATAAACTAAGCAGACCAAGTTCTTCTAATTATCCTGCTATTGTGTATTTATCTTGAGCATATGAATAATTTTTGAGGCTCTTTCTACAGCTTCTTTAACTTTTTATATTTTCTTAAAGCATAGAATGAAATAGTATTGCAGTATTTAATTTGCTATATGGCACTAAAAATCACTTTTGTATTTGGAATCCCTGCATCCTTCTTTTTCTAAACTCATGGGATTTCATGGTGGCTTCTTGGATCTGTTGTCCACTCTGAATATTTCTTCAAAGTTACAGTTTCCAAGGAAAATTCTCTCTTCCTTAAGAGTGGCCTTCATTTCTTGCTGTATTTGTCTTATATTTAGTTTGTTTGGGACCATCTTCCAAAGTGAACCAAGCAACCAAGTTGCTCTATATTTTATTTTTAATCTTCTTAATCTTTGTCTCATCTACACACTTTAACAGCATGGATTATACAGTTACTTGCAGATCCCTGATGTTAATCTTACATTTTCACAGTTCAGTTATCGATGCCCAGAAAAGTCTGGAGACATCCCATGGCCAGATAATTTTATAATGACTTAGCTAAATAGTTTTTAATGCAGAGTGTGCGCTTAATTGATAGTACACTGCTAACTTTTTAATTAGAATCTCATGTGGTAATTAGTGAAATACTTGATAAATTTACATAACTTTCTTTAGCAACCAAGTTCATCAGCACTCAAGGAATGAGATCAGATTTGTTCAACAAGAGAGGTTCTCAATAAATTCATGTCGACTTTCACTCATTGTGTATCTGTCCATGAACTGAAACCCATTTTCCATTACCATTATTTTGTCTCATTGTGAGAGCCACATTGTAATTTGGGTCACCATTTCCCCTCTCCGTGCGTCTTTTGACAATTCACTGTCATCAAAAGCTCTGTTAAAGGTCACTCTTAGATACGGCTTTGCTCGTTCACAAACATTCATTCCAAGTAGATGCCAATATTGTCTCCTGCCCCTGAAGGAATTAAGGTAGTCATTGTCTTGGAAAGCAAGGAGATAGTCCTGATTTTTCCTTTACAAAGAAAATCTTATCTTCTTCTTTACAAAGAAAAGATATCAAGCTCTTCTGTTGCCTTTCTTTATCTCAGTTGCTAAATTTTAAAATAGTTGAAGTTTGCCTTTCTTAACATAAGACTGATGTGGACCTGCTGGAGTGAGTCCAGAGGAGGCCAAAACATGGTCGGAGGGCTGATCACTCCTATGGAGACAGGCTGAGAGAGGTGAGGTTGTTCAGCCTGGACAAGAGAAGGCTTCAAGGAGATTTTAGAGCATCTTCCAGTGTCTAAAGGGGCTACAAGAGAGCTGGAGAGGGATTTTTTACAAGGGCGTGTAGTGACAGTACAAGGGGGAATGGCTTCAAACTGAAAGAGAGTAGGTTTAGATTGGATATTAGGAAGAAATTCTTCCCTGTGAGGGTGGTGAGACACTGGCACAGGTAGCCCAGAGGAACTGTGGCTCTCCCATCTCTGGAAGTGTTCAAGAACAGATTGGATAGGGTTTTGAGCAACCTGGTCTAGGGAAAGGTGTCCCTGCCCATGGCAGGCGGGGGTGGAACAAGATGACTTTTAAGGTCGCTTCCAACCCCAACCATTTTATGAATCTGTGATTCTATGAACTGTTTCAAGAACAAGTGGAAAACTTCTTGTCTTTAGTCTTTCTACCAGTTTCTGACCGCTACCGCTTTTTTCTTGTTGTTCTAGAAATTTTTAACTCCCTAGAAGGATGCAGCCCCATTTTTACAATTCCCTCTTCTGAAATGTTGCAGTGGAGCACCAATATCTTCTGTCTTTGGTTCATGGGGTTGGAAGGATCTCTAACTTTTGTTTCTTGAATTTTCCTCCTTTTCAGGTTTTGCCCAATATCCATGTAGTTCACACACCTGCGTATCATTTGTTCCAAATTTTGCCATCAAGTCTTGCCTATGATTCCATAATCCTTCTTAGTCTTGTTATTTCATCTCCCACAGTACTGCAAATTGCTCAGGTCGTTACATGGTTTTGAGGTGTGAGTGTTATACATTCAGGGCATATACTCTGAGTGATTGCATCAGATATCTTCAGCAGTCCTTTGCCAGCCTAAATTATTTTATGTTTCTTTAGTATCCAGTGATTGCTTTAAATTAAAGTAAAATAGTAATAAATATTTACACCAGTGTTTTATTAAATTTTTTATTTTGCTATATCTACATGAGGAAATCAGACTGTATGAAGAACATACATATCAGTAAAGTTAAAAAAAAGTGTGTGTAATGTATAGTAATGCCATTAAGTGCTATTAAGTGAGATCCACACCTTTCAGACAGAAAATATTACACATAAACCCCTCAAAAATCCATTCATAGTTTGCTCCTTTTTTTTTTTCTTTCTCACGTTTTAGGAGCTACTGTTGAAACAACGCTGGAAAATATCAGCATCAAGGCAGATATGTTTCCTCCCTCTCCAAGCAAAATACCGGATGTGCATTTCTTTTACAAGTAGGTAAAAAATGCTGCTTATTTAAATGTCTAATGTCTTCATTTGTTTAAAGGAAAGTAAAGCTGTGAGGGGGGATCTTTAACTCACCTTTAATCTTTATCACTTTAATCAGTATCTACCTGATATTGATTGACACGTTGAAGATCATCTTATAAAATTAGCAAGCACTCTTTACTCAAATTTAAATTATGCTTGATCTGTAGGAAGTGATACCAGAGCTTTGATTCATTCAGATGCCACTTTCAGTGTTCTGTTACTTTCCATATTTTCTCATATATGACTTTGAAATGTCCCCTTCTTGTTGCATATTTTCTTTCATTTGTGTTTACTTTGATGCTACAAAAAAGAACTGATCAAGATTAAAAGTGATTGTTTCAACATGCACAGTTCCTAGTATGCTTTTCTTATTCTTCACTATTCTCTGTAGAAAGAATGCCTCAGTTTGGGTAGGAAGTAGCTCAAAGATCAGCTGAGTTCAAATGTCTACATCGCTGGTCTTCATGTCAGCTGTGTTTCTAAGCTGAGACTTACTTGAATATAGGACTTTGTATGTCAGCACTTCATGCTTATGTGAATACTTGAATTAGGTATCTGATTCTGCAAGCTGAGCCCCACACCAGTGACCCTACTTTGAGCATATTATGAACTTGGCTTACAATGTCTATCATGCTGGAGTAAGATTTTTTTAATCCCCCTTGACCTGTGCTGTTTCAGGACAGTTTGGTTCTCTGGTTGCAAGGCCAGGAGTGAGCCATCATAACCTCTCCAGCAGAGTAACACACCAACCACAGCACCTGTGATTCTCCTTTTCAGTCGTTCTGTTCTGCTTTGTGGGAAAGTTTTCTTCTTGACTCAGTAGATTTCAAACTAGCTAGAAAACCAGAGCAGTTCACCAAGTGGCATCTCTTTGAGCACTTTGAGATTTAAATAAATTGATAAGGCCTACCCTGATTCTGTTGCTCTTGTTTTTTTGATTTTCAACTGGCAAAGTCAAAAGTGCTGTGATAAAGGGTATTTCATTAATATTGCAGCTGCATGAATGTTTACAGACCTATGAAAGAGCAATATCCATTTAATGTAGTGTAAATATGTTACTTTTCTCCTCTTGTTTGACATTAGGTCTTCAACAGTGACAACCTCCTGTGAAAATGGCCGCGCCACTGTTGTGACAATGAGATGCAACCCCAACAAACCAGACCAAGGAGAGCTTTCTGTGCCCAGGTATTTCAGTCTTTGTGTCCTAGTAGTGCCAAAAAACCTTTGCTCCTCAGGTAATCTTACAAAACTCATTAGTAATTTTATATTGTAATATAATAACAATGAGGAGTGCTCTCTCCCTCATCAGTCACTTGTTTCTCCTAGGTGTCCATCACCTTCCAGCAGACCAGCTGATCGGTGTTTAGGCTGTGTGGCAGGTTGTTCTGAGTTTGAAGGCAAAAGAAGATGCAGTGATGTTTTCTTGTCTTCACTTCTCCTTTATTTCAGTTCCTTATTTTAGTCATTGGCCTCCTGATTAGAACTGCCTAGTCGAGGCTTTGAGAGGTAGCTTTTCTTTCTTGATCTACAGCAATGGCTAGGGAAAATTATTTTTTTGGGAAAAGAGAACCTGTTTTAGGAACTTTGAAATCTGCTAGTGCAATGCTTATGTGAGCCCTGACTGTCTATTTTATGTTGGGGATATATTTATTTATGTGTTTCATCACTGTATCCTGGCTGCCTTGTACCGGTTGTGTTCAGTTTGCCTGACTTTTTTTCCCTTCAGCCTGATTTGAGGGACTTTAAAAAGCTTTCTTCCAAAATCCTATTTGTGCCTGCATAAACATAACTTGAAGCATAACTGAAAAATTATTAAAAAAAAAAAAAGGGAAAGAATCAATTCTATTACTCTTTAGCAACACACTGTGATTCTTCAGAAGTTCCCTTCAATTCTGATAATCCTCCTCTTTGGTTATCAAGGCCCATTTTAGTCCATCTGGATGTTACTATAAATCTGCTAATTGCCCCCTTACTCATCCTCCTTCCCAAAAGCTAAGTCCTCTTCCCAAAAGTTAACAGAGTGAGAAGTGTGGGATGCTTTGATCCCTGTCCCTCTCAGGACACACGAACTGTGCTTGCCTGAATGAAGGCAAAGCAGAGTCTACCTCACAGGTGAAGTGGATTGATTGATTGATACTTGAACACTTTTGGAGATTCTTACCCCAGTTTCTGAGGGACCTGTCACACTACAAATGATGCTGGGCAATAAGCCACTGTCTATCAGCTGCTGTGTGAAAATTCTCCAGTTGTTCTTCCAGTACCACAGGATAAACACGATGTGAACTGTGATAAAGCACCAGTAGCGAGAGAGGAGCAACCTACCTTGCTTTTAAAAGTGTGAGCATGGGCAGAAATGGCACACAGCTGACACATGTACCTTATCTCAGTTCATGTTGACTTCTCCTTTCCTATCCCCCTTTGTTTAGCTCTGCAGTCTGCTGTTTTCACACAGTGAGGTATCAGATATATGTCAAATAATGTAGCTCCTTGATCCTGCAGGCGTGGTGTTTAGTATCACATGAAGCTACAGTATAAGATGAAAGCAGCTGAGGAGAAAGGTCTGTCAGTGCTCTTGCCATATAGGTTGGAAAAATGCTCCATAATTCACAGAGGAATGTACCTATTGTCAGGAATTCAAATCTAGGTAAGCCAGAATGGGCTTTTTAAAGCTGGGGATTTTAGTGCTTCACATCAGGATATCAGGTTTCCAAATGATACAGAAAAACACAACTTTAAATGCCTTCTTCTGCATGAATATATTTCATATTTACATGACCAAACTTCTTGCATGGACTTTTGGCCATTGCTGCTGTTAGACCTGATGTGATTGTCAGTAACAAAGGCTACATGACTGTCCTTCCACTGCCAGTACAACTTTCTTCTGCAGGCTGAATGCAAAATAGGCCATTAGCTTTTCTTAGAGTAAGAGAAGCTGTTATCTCTTCATTAACTGGTGAACATCCTTCTAGTAATTAACCATGACAGGACAAGTCCATTCCATATGGACTAAATCACCCAGACATCATTAGAACAACAGCAGGAACCAGATAGCAGCATTCACGTGGAACAGCCACCCTGTGCAGGAGAACAGTGAAACACTGGTGTAAGCCCTCCCCTCCCTCTCACTGCCAGGAACTGAATTGTTAGAGCTTTGATAGCTCAACACCTGTTTTCATTTGAGAAAGCATTTTACAAACTGGGAAAAATTCTTCCCCCAGATTCTTCCATCTGCTGACTTGATGAATGTTCACCTGTTTCTCGTACTTCCCATTCCCAGTCTTCAGCAGCAGAACGTGGATGAGGATTCAAACCCCTGAGTGTTTCTTTCATAACTGATAACTGAGCTCTGCTCTCCTCGTAGCTCCTGCCCCGCGGGCACCTGCGATGGATGCACTTTCTACTTCGTATGGGAAAGTGCAGAAGCTTGTCCTCTCTGCACGGAGCAAGACTACCACGAGATTGAGGGAGCCTGCAAAAAAGGATTTCAGGTACATGACCCGTGTCTCCAAATCAAGTGGGCTCATTTGGGTATAGCTTGGACTCTTTTTGAAATTTGATGTGCAAATTGATACGTAAGTACAGGTGGGGTTGGAAGATCTCAGCCCAGGCTCTGAGCTGGCCTGGATGCAAGCCGAGGGAGGAGCTGTGTTGAGACTCAGGAATGTTTGTGCCAATGGCAGTGTGGTTCCTGGAGGAGAGCTGGCTTGTGCTGACCAACTGTGTGAGTAAGGATGAGAACTCCCAGTGCATTCATACACGCAGGCCAGTTATTTCTGAAGGATGGAGTGCCCAAAGGACTTTGGTTCTTTAATAGCCATAAACATCAAGGGCAGGCCTGGAAAGGTTTCCAAATTTCAGTTCATAAATGCATCGTACTTGCTTGTAATGTTTTTGCTGCTACCTTTTCTAGTCAAATATTAGGAAGTCCTTCCATGGGGTCAAACTGTCCTGTTGATCAAGAGCTCCTGTGCAGTCACAACTCATTCCCAATAGCTGTCCAACCCATACTGAGTCATGTGGAGAGCTGTGTGGAAGAGGACACCCTTTTGCCATGCCTGAACCTGCAGGCATGAGCAAGGGGATGACTGATGAGACAATATGACTTCAGCTAGAGTCTGAAAACCTGACGGATGTGTTTTGGTTTGCTTTCATTGAAAAGTTATCTGATCTTTCTACCTCAGAACAGCTTGTTTTCTGTAAGTCTAAACAGTTCTTTCTTCTCCTACAAGCACCTCACTTTTTGGTGTTTTCTGTTTGAAAGGAAACCTTGTATGTATGGAATGAGCCAAAGCATTGCATCAAAGGAGTTTCCTTGCCAGAAAAAAGGACCAGCACTTGTGAAACAGTGGATTTTTGGCTTAAAGTTGGAGCTGGTGTTGGTGCTTTCACAGCAGTTTTGCTCATAGCCTTGACTTGCTATTTTTGGAAGAAGAACCAGAAGTAAGTACTGCAAATGTGTTCTATATAAAAGTTGGCTAAAAGCTTGATGGAGTGAACAGAAAGACTTCTCCTAGATCTGACTTTATGACACTGTTGATGAGAAGTATCCTGTAGGATCAATCCATTCATACACCAAGGTGATGCTTCTTCTGTCAACAGTGGCTATAAAAACTTCTGGTGAGGAAAGTATAGAAAATCCATGGTCATTTGTAATGGCATAATTTCCCAATAGCAACTGTCTTTTTAACCCTTGAGAGTTTGAAGTTGACTTTAGTATCTGAAGCAACATGGCTTTCTCAGGCTCTGAAGACCAGAAGGGTATCTTTAGTCTAATTAGCCCCTTTCAGCTTGGTAAAAAGCCATACCAGCTTGATATAGTTCTTGACCATATTGCTCAGTTCTATTTTGGTTGTCGCCTCAACCAGCACTTCTTCATGCAGGAAGCCCTCTCAACTTACTTGTGGTCTTTTGGGAAAACATGGTTCTTTTATAAGAATAGAGGACTAATTGGAGAGCAAGAGCTCAGGGTATTGTTAATATATTTTGGTTACATATTTTTAATGATTAAAAAGTATCTAATTTCCGCTAAATACCTCAGAAGTAACTATGTGGGAGGACTGCAGATAATCTAAATTACAAAAACCCTGAGTATGGGGCATTTGAGGAAAAAAAATCTATTCCTGTGTGGCTTTATATCTTCAGGCTGGAGTATAAGTATTCCAAATTAGTGATGACAACGAACTCAAAAGAGTGTGAACTGCCAGCTGCTGACAGCTGTGCTATAATGGAAGGAGAAGATAATGAAGAAGAAATAGTATATTCAAATAAGCAGTCACTGCTGGGAAAGCTCAAGTCCTTGGCAACAAAGGTGAGTAGTAATTACCAATATTAATGCTAAAAATAATTATTACCTTTATTTATTACTGGATGTGATGAGTCTTTGATGCTCATTTCACAGCAGTGCAGCCTCCCACGCACACCTCATCCAGTCCATAGTGATCTGCTGAAATCCACAGACTGGATAAAATTAAAAAATGTTGAAGGTTTTGGGTAAATGCTCCTTCCTCCACAAAGAGATTTCAGCAGCATTTTTTATTGCATGGGTGACACCAGGAAAAGCTAGCTAATAACAGAGAGAACCTCTCTGCTCGGAATCCTCACAGGCACCTCCACTGCTGAGGCAAACCCAGGTACTAGAGATACAAAAACTTAACATTGGCAACACAGCCACCAGCCAGCTGCTTGCAGCTCACCTGGGCTGGCTTCATGGCTGACTTGAGAACCATAATTCTGAGTAGGATTCAGCTGAAGAGACATCAGCTTCAGCCTGTTGCCCAATACAGCAGCCTCCTCAATTTCAGTGGGAAGCAACACCAAAAAAGCATTTTTTTCTGCAGTTCATGTGATGTGGATTGTTACATCTCTGAATTGACAGCACCAAAGTCTTTGGTGTCCTTTGAACATTTTTGAGAGGAGCCACAGAGGGCCATCATGGTAGGTCCCAAAAGCACTTTGGTCTTTGTTCCATGTGCTATGGGAAGAGTAGTGTTGTCTTTAAGGGATTCCAGTGGGGGCATCTGTTATGACCAGGATAAAGGCAAATAACATTTTCCCTTTCAAACAGTTTTGTTGAAGTTTCTTAGAAAGTTTCTTAAAAGGAAGAACCTTCTGAGGAAGGTCTCTTAAAAGATCATAATAAAAATTTATTTTAAAACATCATACTCTAGTTTGTTGTCCAAATACTATCTCAGAATGTTGAATTTGTTGTTGAGGTTTTTTCCGTGTATGCCTTTTTTTTCTTTCTGTGATTGAATGCAAGGTAATTAATACCTGTGTGCTGCCTTTCTTTTCCCTTAGTATTTTCTCTTCTCTTTATTCTTTTACTTTATTTATTAGAATGGTGTCCTCTTGCCACACTCTACCTGCTTCCCAGATATCCCTCCTAGGAGAAATTACCGTTGCACAGATAATGTGCAGAACTTTCTCTTGACCCCAGCCTGACTATTTGTCCGCAAAATCAATATTGGTCCTTGTGGAAAGGGGCAGAAATTCAATATTAATTCAGTATTGAGAATATAGAAAATGTAAATAAAATCAAATCACATCAAATTTTCTGGTGATGTTGCAAAAATAGAAGTAAGCTCTAGTACTTCAGTATTCAGACAACTTGAATGCCTACTTGGAGATTTTTAATGTTCCTGTATCCACTGTAGCAATCTTCCTGAGTGTTCTCTCCTTTTTCAACAAGCCTGTCAGATATTTCTAAGCTTGTTCCTTTTTTTACTGCTAGATAACAATAGCTGGCAAACTCAACTTCCAGTACCTCATTAGCTTACTCAGCTCTGTGTCCTGTATCCCTGCAGATAACTCAAATTTAATAATTTATCGAAAGCAAATGTTACAGGCATCACTTCTCATTTATGCAAAAGATGAAGAAGGTCATGTCCTGCTACATGTGCATGTCAAATGTAGAAAAAATATATGGAGGAAAACAGGGGAGAAAAAGGCGAAACATAAAATGAGAGAAGAAGAAAAATCTGCAGCATCCTAACTATATGTTCAAGCTTCAGGCAATAGCATTTCTGCCAGCATGTCACAAAGGTATTAGTGGGTTTGAGAACCCAACGGATTGAGGGCTAGGCCTGTAATATAGAAAGGGATGACTTATTTTTAATGAGAAGATAGAAGCCAAATAATTACAAACCTGTTTCAGATTGGAGGCTGTTCTAGTTGTGTCTGTTGTCTCCAGCACGGCAATACCAGGTTCTTCAGAACACATACTCTGCACTAGACTAGCAAAGGACAATTTCTCCCCTTCTTTCTCACATCTGCACCAGGCTGTCCTGATCTGTGTGAGATAGCTTTAGAAATCAGATTATGAAAGTAGTTTACGATAGTTTCCAAACTATTTGGATGTGTATGTCCACATTTCTTGCTCACCCTGATGCCTTCTTGTCAGATGGCCTAGGCTGTCACCCAGCACACAGCAAACTCAACCCTCTAGCCCTGATTTTCAAGACAAGAGATGATCTGTAGACTGTTTTTCTCCTGTGGGTGCCCCAGAGGCGGTGTTGAGATTGGAATCCAGGAGCGAGGCGTGGTGTTCACACTCACAGACTATGCTTCAAGCATTTTATATATTGTAGGAAACACATTAATAAGTGATAATAGCCATAGAGACGATTACCTTGCAATTCCCCAGCTCAGACTACCTGCCCTATTCTATGAATATGAAATGCAGACTTTCCCTGTACTCTCTAAAATAAGTACCATGAACAATAGCTATGGCATAATCGTATTGGTTTTGCAAACCTTTACAGAATTAAGTAATGTTGTTAAAGGGTCAAACTATGCCCTTAATTACTGTAGTAAAAATAAAGTGAAGTTTTTGGCAAAGGATGTTGAGAGAAGAAGTGATTGTGCTGACTGCTGGAGAGATTTTGAGGAAATCCAGTTGATGGGAACCTGTCTTTTCCATTGCAGGAAAAGGAAGATAATTTTGAATCTGTTCAGCTGAAATCTTCAAGATCCCAGAATATATGAAGAATTAATGCTGCCTTCAAAGAAACAAACCTAATTTCTATTTTTACAGGACCATATTTTAAACATATTCTGGCACACATTGTAGTGGTGATCTTGGTGAGAAATGCTTGGCCATTTAGGAGGAAAGAAGATAGGAAGCAAACCAGAAAATTGGATTGCCTTACCATGTGATTGAGTACCTTGCCAAAAAACAGAAAGCAGATGCTTGGATTCCATACTGGGAATGAAATTCAACTCAGGAAGAGATATACACACTGCAAATAACATGAACTTCTTGCATTCACCTGGGCATCACTCAGGCATGCCATATGATTTATAGGTACCTTTCATTTCTTTCTCCCTCCTTCTACGCATATTCCTAAGAAATTATTTTCAAGAGAGGCCTGCAACCTCCTGCAAAGGTTGTGTGTTGCTGTTTACTGGCACAACTGTGAGTCTCTCTTGAAATCAAAATTGTGATTGGTACTCGGAATGAGCCTCAGGTGAGTTTTGAACTTTGGAAAATAGTTTCAATTTTAATGGTTTGAAGGTTTGGATGGTCTGTGTTTACCTCTAATGCAAGGGGGAACAGTGTTGCACCTGCAAATTGAACCCATTCTGGTGCCTAAGTCATGGCTATCAGGGTTGGGGTAAAACCTAGTGCTATTAAATTTAAATGTGGTAACTGCTGTTGTGTGAATCGTAGGTCTGGGCCCATTTATAGGCAGTAGCAGGTTCAAACTCTTTATAGAAATGTAAAGTGGTACCTAAAGTGCAAGTTGCACTTGTCCCTCTCTGTGGAAGCTTGTCCTTTCAAGAGAGGCCTTTGGCAGATTCAGTGTCCTCCCTTGGGCAGCATACATGTCATCTTTTGTAGGGCTGGGAGCCAGCAAAGCCTCAGCTCCGGAGGTACGGCAAAAATTTCTGGTTTTGGGAATCAGGGATCAGCTTTGTCACTTGGGAGGTTTCTTAGAAATACTCAGCCTCCTTTATTCCTGGGCCCGCACAAGGAAGGAGGGAGGATGGATGGATGGATGGATGGATGGATGGATGGATGGATGGATGGATGTCCACCAGAGCTGAGCGTGAGTTATGTACTTGCACAACATCTAAATGCATTCTGTGTCAGTGCAAGTATCAGCTCTGGAGGAAAGGCACGAAGCGGCGCCTTGGAAACTGGAGGCCAGGTGGACTTTTCCATAAAATCAGCCACATTATAAGCATGTGATCTTCATAATATCCACAGTAATAATTTCCTGAAATTCCCACTGAGGTTGAACTCAAAGGAATCTGAAACTTAGGCAAAAAATATTTGAGTAAAATTATGCAAGACTTGTACAGAGCCAGAGAAAATGAGCAACGATTCTTGTATTGGCCTCTGGTCAGACTCATATTTCCATTACAGCAGATTTATGTGGATTGTGGAATGCATCAAAACCAGAAAAGAGACATGGGCAGAAATGGTCTTTTTACTATAGGGAATATAGATTTTTGATTTTATATGACTGAGTTGGTCTATCAATAAAAGAGGGCCCACTTTTAAGTAAAATTTAAATTAAACTGAATTTTCTGCACTCTAAATATTTTATTATACTCTAGATGTGGACAAAAATTTTATGAAGTTTAGATTTTTTTTTTCATTAGGGAAAATTCAGCTCAGTTATTTTATAGTTCCAGTCAAAGAACACACGCTTTACTCTTTTGATGGGAGATCCTTTAGGCAACTTAACTAAAGTGGTGTACATTTTCTGTTGGTCTTAAAAAGGCACTTCACTTTCCCAACTAAGATTTTTATGGGGTAATGTTGAATGTATATTAAATACACATTCCTTTTTGTATATTTTGTACCATTGCACACTTATTATTGTACATTGTATTTGTTGTCATGATGTCATTTATATATGGTTGTCAAAGATGATATGCTCACAGAGTAAATGGTTATGGCTTTGGGATTTCACTTCTTGGATCTTTTATGATGAGGGTTTTTATGTTGTTGATTTTTATTCAACTAGTGTGTTGTAGCATCAAAGATATATATCTGATGGACATTCATAAAATAAAGTAAAAATATATTTGAAATTTTGGACTTGAGATGTTTGGTGGCACTGCAGCCTTTCCTGAACATTGCAGGTCTTCAGTCATGAGCAGAGCTTTCACTGCCATCAAATTGCATGTCTACATCTCCTTTAGTTTTTGCCCTTCTCTCTCCGTATGTTTTCTCAGCCATAATTACAGTTCATTCTCCACAGCGCCATTTCTTTTTTCATCACTGGACCCATATACCTGTAATGCAGAAATGCCTTAATTTTTATGAACTATATTTAATTTGACTTAATACCACACGGGTTTCATTTGCTTCCTTTCTCTTTCCATTATATTTTCCAAATAAAATGGAATGGAATTTTTTGACAGCTGTGACAGACTTTGCTGTATGACTCTTCTCAGCTCTGCTTCCAAATGGTTTATCATGATGTTGTTGAACATTCTCCCAGGCAGTCTAATGGTGTATCTGGTGCAGTGCTAACATAGCAGGATCCAAACCAATACTATAGACTTTATTTACCTTAAAATAAGAAAACTGCAATTCCCAACAATTAAGCAAGTATGAACTGAAATATTTGAGCTGACTTCTGCTATTCTTTTCTTACTATTAAAGATGTAGTAGAGAGATGAAGTTTCCATTTTTCCATAAGAGACAAATTTTGGAAGCCTTTAACACTTCACTAAGAAATCAGCTGTCTGACCTCTTCTGGTGCTCTGCCAAAATATACTTACAGCAACCTCCCCCTTTTCTTCCACATGGAATCACATCAGAAAACTTATTTGATGCCATAAAACAATGTGAATCAGTCTGTTATGTGTTCACTTGATTAAACGGAATACATTTTATTGCTGCATTTGCATGCTTTTCTTTGAAATCTGGAGTCAAGCAACTGAATCTCTTTGAGGATTAAGCACATTTTAGTGGTGTCTGTATAAATTATTGGCAAATTAGCAGAATGTCATTGTCTCAGATTTGACAGTGCTTGCTAGAGGGGAAATGCACAAAGAATGTGTTCTAGCTTGGCTCTGATTATGTTGGTTGGATTTTGTAATATAGAATACGATTGATTAAGGTTTGGGGAAAACTACGTGTCTTAAAGCCACAGTGGGAAATTGCTGAGTAGCTTCAATGATCTGTCATCTTTGTTCAAAGAAAGGATTTGACTGTTTTTGAAAAATAGATTCTGGGATTCTTTGTTAGTAGAGGGGAAACTTTGCATTTTTTGTCCTTCCAGAGCCAGTAGTATCCATAAAATGAAGGTACTTAATTATAATCAGAGAACAGCAGGTGTCACCATTTGGGAGCCAGTGGTTGTTGACTCCTCTCCAGCAGTGACCAATACAGATGCTTCAGTGTAAAAGTAGAAGCAGCTACAATTGGTGCTGACACACCAATGGGGATGACATTTCCTCCTCAGCAAAGAATGCTGCTGGCTGTCCCATATCATGAAGCATGGAGGACTTAAATAGTTGTAGATAATGTAAGGGGGAATGATCTTAGAAACACTGAATGTTTTGGGTTGGAAAGGACCTTAATGATATTCTAGTTCCAACCCCCCTGCCATGAGCATGGACACTTTTCACTAGACCAGGTTGCTCATCCAGCCTGGCCTTGAGCACTTCTAGGGTTGAGGCATCCACAACTTCTCCGGGAAGCACATTCCAGTCCCTCACCACCTTCACAGTATTTTGTCCTAGCATGAAATCTAAATATCCCCTGTTTTAGTTTAAAACCATTCCCTCTTGTTCTATTATTATCTGGCCATATAAAAAGTAACTTTTTTATAAGCCCATTTTAGGTACTGGAAGGCTGCAATGAGGTCTCCCCAGAGCCTTCTCTTCTCAGTGATAACCTCAAGAGAACCCTTGTGAAGTTCTGCTTATCTTTGGTGGTGTTCTCTCTTAGTCTTTCCCCTTGTGTGCTACTTTCACTGAATCCCCTTGTTTTTATTTCTTGTTGAAGACTTGTGAACAGTGCTGCTTTGGTAAGGTGTAAGGGAAGAGGAACAGAAATAAAAGGAAGTCAGGCTCATCCTAGAATACAGAGTGTGTGTCACAGTGTACAGTGCCATCACCAGTCACCTGGCTGGATGTGCCCACCCTGAATTCATGCAGCAGGAACGAGGGAGACACAAGAATTGAGTTGATCATAAGCTGACATTGTGTTTTGGTTGTTCCTCTGGATCTGTAGAGGTGGAGTTCATCAGGAGAATTCTCTAAGGTCCCACGTACTGTGAGGCTGCTGCTGCCTAAAAGCCACAGCAGGGTTTCATGATGTGTATTTTCTACACCATCCTTCTCCTCTCGGAAAACCAGCCCAGCCTGGCCCTGGCCTTTTCTTCTTGCAGTGACAAAGCTCAGTTTTGCCTGTGTTTATGTTGCTGAGAAGCTTTGAGGTGGCTCTGGATGAACAACTTCTGCCCTTTGTCTTGCAGACTGCGGGCATTAATGAGTAGGCAATGGCACCATGGACATCAGACTGCATTTGGTGATGAGTTAAGGCTTTGTTTTGGTCTCCCTTACTCTAATTGTACTAACTAGGTGAAGGATTGCAGTGGAAATCTCCTTAAACAGAGCTGAATTTCTGCATGTGGTCAGGATATTTTAGAATTTTTTTCCTCATTTTTTGAATTTTTTCCATTCAGGGAGAACATGATATTTCTGAATTAGGTTTTGATTTTTCAGTTTCAAAACACAATTAATTTTAAAATCAGTTTGGCTATGAGTGGAACCAGCTATGTTCAATTAATTAAGGAAAAACAATCACTTGAAGAAAAAATAAAATATTTTGGTTTTCTGTAGTAGACTTTGGCCTTGCTTTCAAACTTCATTAAAGCTTTAAAAACCAAATAACTCTTCTAAAAAAACCAAACCAAGCTATGAAAAAATGCACCCAAACCCATGAACAAAGACAAAAATTCCCCCCAAAACCTTGTTTATTTCAGATTGGCCTGCAATAAACTTTTTGAGTCTTATTTTTCTATTCTGCCAATAAATAAAAAGTGATCAGTTTTTCACAAATTTTTCTGCAATTGTGATTTTTATCAGAGAGCTCAGGTACTTGGGACTTATGGCTTCTGAATAAAAAAAAAAGTTTTCTTCAGCCTTCAGTAAGGCACTGTAGATGCTGGGTTAAGCCTTGCTCTCATCCACAGGGTTTCCTCTGATTTCAGCATTTCACTCCCGAGTGTGCAGGGCTCAGAGCAGTGTGATGACTGTCAAGGCTCACAGTCAAGGTACTTGGGAGGAACTGTGCCAGGACCCCCTCTGCTTTGAGGCGAATTGCTCAAATGGCAGCAATAAAGAGACTGGAAAAGGTTTGTACTCTAAACCTAAGTTTTATGTAAATGGGTACAAAAATTATAAACTGCTTTTAATAGAGAAACTAAAATAATGATGTGAGACAACAGCAAAGAAAAAAAATTAATTCCCTTTCTCAAAAGGTTTTCATGCCAGGATGGTGTGGAAAGCCTCTGCTTTGACATTTTCCTTTTCTGTCCTGCTATGCTTTGAAACTGGATTACTTCATCAGGCAATACCAAAAAATCTGCATCCGTGGACATCCAGTGGAAAGTAGTGAAAGGCTTTCAAGACAAAGCCAAATAAAGTACAAGAATGTCAAGAGCATTCGGTGGGGCTGGAACTCCAGGGCTCTCCATGTTTTGGGGTTTTTTTGGTATGGAAACCTCACATGGAAGTGGCTTTCAAGCCAACTATGTATTCACAGCAGGTGTTCAGACACAGACACTGGGTCATTTTCTCAATAGTGCTATCGAAATGAATGAGAACTCCAGCACAGCGAGATCCTCACCTGCTGTAAATTAACTTCAGTAATGTCAATTTAGATTCTGGGGCTGGAATTCATCTGACACAATGCCTTAATTTTTAGTGCAAACTCTGTCATCTGAGCAAGCTGTGCTCGCCTTTATTTGGAGAGATTCATCCCTGCCTAAGTGTCTGCCTGAGATAAGCCAGGGGAATTATGTCTACTTCCCTCCACTGAGTACAAAGGAAGAAAGGGTTTACAATCTCAGATGTAGCTATTTACTTAGTCCTTGTAAACAATGAGTGTTAGATGAGGTGCATTTGACCCTGATTGTGGCTTTCCATAAAAATTGAGAAGAAACTCTCATTGGCCTAGGCATTTTTAAGAGCTCCATGCTGAGATGTCAGCATTATGGTCAGATATTCTGAACTTTTGTCACACTATGACCAACCTCTTAGTCCACAAAAAAGCATACCAAAGTCAAATGAATGCAGATGCCCAAACTGAGGTGCTTTAAGAGGTCTTGATTTGGAATGGAAGACTCCCAGCCTGTCACAACTTGACCCTGTGCCCTGCATCAAGGTGGGAAACAAGTCTGAAACCTTAGGCATGCCAGAGGTTGTGGAGAGGAAGAAGCTGAATGCAGAGCTCTGCATGTAGGGTGGGCTGATCTATGTCTGTTTTGGGGAAAGCCACAGGGATTCCTGTTCTGGACAGCTCCATTATGTAGAGGCTTAAACAGCTGCCTGTTTAGCCAGTCATGGAAGTGTTGACATCAAGAGGTCTTTGCTGGTGGACACGTGGATGTTTACAAAATACAAGCATCTATCTATGAGTAGGAATTTTAAGAACCTGCATCTTTAATTTTTGCATTCCAAATAAGAGCTACTTCCTTTGCCAGTTCTGCCCTAAAGGAATTGCAGCTTTCCAGAAATGTGTGAAAACATCTGCAAGTGCAGATGAACTGGGCTCCAGAGAACATGTACATCCCACACTAGGTATCCATAGTGTCTGACTTTCAGGCCTTGCTGTGTTGCTTTTGAAGTCAATGAGAATTTTGCTATTGACCTCAGCTGGAATGAGATCAATGGGAACAAGCCCTTAGGTAAATATGCTCAGACACATTAATCAAAGGTGTGTTTGTTTCCTTAATGACTTTTTGGACCTGGCAGGAGGGAGGATTTCAGATTGTTTCAATAGAGTGGGAGCAGCTTTAAGAGTGCAGTTTCAAAAGCCAGACTTTTAAGGTATTTTGCAATTGTCTAAGCAGGTGGTATGTGTGTCTTGAAGCATTTGGTTTGAACGCAAAGGTCACCCCAGAGACGTGTGTAAATGTCTCCTGCATTTCTCTTTTTTGACTTTCTGGTCTCTGTGGTACTCCAATTACCTTTCACAGTACTGTTGATGCAGACAACCTGAACCAGCTTTGTTTTGGCTGGAGATATTAAACAGTCTAATTTTCTGACAGATTTTCTTCCAATCTAATCTAAATTTTCTTTGTTTTTATATGCTACCAATCCATTGTGTGCATGACAGCATTTAGTCATGCCAAATGAATGAACCAGGAGTCAAACATTTTTTGCTAATATCTCATTAAGATGAAATTAGACATTTTCACTTTTGAAAATTACGCTACATTTTAATAACCAAAAAAAAAAAAAAAAAGGGAGGCTTTAATAATGTGGGAGGTTTTTTAAGAAGAGAGAATTTCTATGTGACCTTGAAAAAGCATTAATCATAAGCACATATATTGTGATATGGATTTTGTAAGACAGGCACAGACCAACACACAAATACCTGTGTACACACCCTCCAGACTTTTTATCCTTTTTACCTAACCTGCTCTCTAGAAAAATGTAATGACATTGAGAGAGTAAGAAACAAAAATGAAACCATGCTGAAAAACTTTTATCTTTTTATTATTGGTGCCTTTACATTAATACTGCTGTTTTGTGCTGAGAAAACCAATCTGTTACACGTAAGGTAACTGTAATATACAACATAGAAATGCAGTCTAAGTTAATTACAACAAGGAGCTACAAAAAAAATTCGTAGGAAAGAAGTCACCTAACATTGCAACTGTGCTTGCAACAATCACTCCCTTACTGCAGGACTATGCACATTGTGAACCATGGTTATTTACATGTCCCTTACGACCGTTAACAACAGGAGGGCTAAAATCAGTCTAAAAAGTTCCAGAACGTCACTATATACTGTACAATCCTCAAAAATAATTTATTACACTGTTTCTAAAAAAAGGTACTAATTTTGCTTGGATGTCTTTTGTTTTCTGGTGTTTTCTGGAGTGCACAACATGTGCAAAATTTTGCCTAACAGTCTAAAAACTCAAGAACTGAACCACGAGCCACAATCACAGAGACGAAGTGGTGGAGTCCAGAACTTCCCTCCCGTTGCACACGGTTGGCACGTACATACTGGCAGATGCTGAAAGAGAAAGAGAGGGAAAATCAACTGACTTCAGAACAGCAAAAAGGGACAACACACAGGATTAGGAGTTGTGTTTGTCTGGACCATCTCACTCCATTTACCCAAGGGGCCTAATGAAAAGTCACTGCCTGTGTCAGCAGCGGAGCTGATGGAGGTGCTGCTTGCACCTTGACGTGGCACCTCAGACCTGAGGCTGAAGCATCCTCTGAAGAAACCTGATTTCACTTTGCTGACCACTGGGAGCACAGAGGGTGATTACACTTCTCCAAGAAGTGTCAGAATAAAATACATGAATTTTTTTTTTATGATGATTCTGTGCCACTGGGTCTCACTTTGTAGCACTTTGCATGATAGTGTGAATTCACACAGCTAGAATGATGCTAAGATACCTCAATAGAAAAAAAAGTGAACCTTTGGATTCTCTGTGTTTTATTGGCAAGAAATGCCAAGGTCTGATCCTTTGAGCTTTCGCATAATTGGAGCGGACATTCATGAAGAAAATATATGTAGTTTTAAATCCAGGAGATGATCTATCATATTAGAATTCTGTGTCAATCACCTTTTAATAAATAAAAATAAGAATTTGAAGAACATATTTGATAAAGTGAAGAAATTTTCTACTGATTGAATTTAAAAGCAAGATGATTTCTCACCTAATCCCAGAATAATTTCTGCCTATAGGCTTCCTTTCTAGGAGCTCTGGATCAGGACTCAAAATGCATCCAGAGGTGAGGGCCAGATTCTGGTAAATTTGTTTACATGGTATAACAATTTATGCATCAGTTTTTATTGCTTTAGTGGTATTAGGTGACAACTGAATCGAACCATCTGCTTCCAAATGTATTTGTATTTTAAGCATAGAATATATTACCCTATTCTGCTAAAGTCGTGTGGATTTTAATTTAAAAGCAAACTTTGTTCGTCTTTGTCAAAATTACCCATTGGGCATCATGAATGTGTTTTCAGATACTCTCTGACATCTCTGCTCAGGGCACCATAAAGCTGCTTTTTGAAAGATACATTAGGTTAATGGTAACAGTGACCCAGAGAAATGTGATGCCTTCATCAGAGAAAACACATGGCAAGCAATGACTTAGTAAACTCAATCATCCAGTGTAAAAAGCAATTTATGCAGCTGGCAAGGGCATGCTCAATCTTCCACATCTGATGCTGGCTGCACTCTCAGTTACACACTGGTTCTGTAAAGATGCTCAGTATAATTTTTAGAACAAATTATTCTTTCTTCAAATCTTTTTCATTCTTTCATTGACTAAATAAATATTTCATGGAAAACAGAATTGCTTTAAGAAAAGAAATGTAGAGGCATCTACTGGACTAACCTGCTACTCAGAGGGCAGGACATCTTCCTGATAAACAGGAGACCCAAGAGCAAGCCCCTCTTCTGCATTAGGTCAGTGCAGTTTGATCTCTCACAACATGGATGTGTGTTGTGAGGCACAGGTGTGGAGCAATTGTATGTAAAAGACCACAGGGCATCATGTCTGTGAATTGTAAAAGTTACCTATCAGGTTTTGTATTCTGTTTTTAACTGGGTATAACATGGCAGCACAATGACCTGAATTTTTATTATTGTTGTTATTTTTGTTTCTACTTTTTGTTAGAAAATAGAAAAATTTATTATTCTCAGGAAACCTGATTCAAAACCCTGTTCTACTGCAGTATGGCTACAGGCAAAAGCATTTTGTTTCTGTGAACATCAGTCACTTGCCCAGAAATTTTTTAGCTTCAGGCTTTTTTGTTTTTTGAAGTCCAACACACTGACAAGCATGAATAGCTCAAATACTATGGTAACTGGGTCAGGAGGATATCAAAATTGGACAGAAATATATGGTGGTAGGTGAGAAATGAGTGGCTTTGCCTTTTAAGTTTCCAGGCTTCCTGCACAGCACGTACCTCTCTTGTAGTGCTGGGATGCAGTTATTAACTCTGCTGGGTGGAGTAAAGTGTTCACACCAAGCATCCAGCTCTCCTGAGACAGAACAAAAGACCTTGCTTTTCATTACAGACCTCAGCAGTGTTAATCACTGGCCCTGCAGGGTTCTGAGCTACACTCTGTGTCTTACAGCAGCCGCCAAGGGGTTTCCTGGAATATTGCTGGATGTGCAAGAGACACTTCACCTTCATTTTGTGTTGAGACCAAGGACAAAAGTGTGACATCAGCAGAAGTTATTTGGCTCGAGTTCATGCTTTTGAGCTCCCTTTTCCTGGCTGTCCCTCAGTTTGTTTAGATAATCCAAGGAAAAGAACCAGAGGTACAATGCAAGAGCCCAGCACTGCCATGGTGACCTTGCAGATTTGCCTACACAGCCAGGAACAGGCAGATCTGAATTTGCTGTCTGTGTGCCACTTAATGGAGTCACAGAATATCCTGTATCTTGGAAGGGATCCACAAGGATCACTGAGTCCAGTTTCTGGTTCTGCACAGGGCAACCCCAAGAATGACTCCATGTGCCTGAGAGCACTGTCTCCTCAACTCACGCTCACAGCTGCACAAGCGTGAGTTAATCATATATAAAAGCCATATATCAGGGCTAGTTTGGAGCCAGGCCTGGGAAAATAAATTCAGCGGAAAAAATTGCTAGCCTGGCTATAACAATAGCTTCAATTCTCCTTCTCACCCGTGTGGAGGCTGCCTGAAGGAGCTCAGCTCTGTGTGTAGCTCTCCATGTGGACATAACTTGGACATCAGGGTGTAAAAGCTTAGTCTGAATTGTGTAGGTGCTTAAATCAGACCTGAGTTCTTCATGAAGTTTTATGGGTGCTGAAACCCATAAAAAAGGAAAATGGGGGAACATCCCAATGGGGATGCTGGGGCAGCAGGACTTATGCAGCACCCTGCAAAATGGGAATTTTCAGGTTCAAATAAATGGGTACAGATATAGATATCTCAAAACTTGTCATATACCTAGGTACACTCTTACCCTGCCTCTAATTAGCTCAAATCTATATTCTTTTTTAGTCCAGACTTCACTTATCAGAATGATTAAAGCTTGGAGCTAACACACAGATTACCCAAGACCATCATGAGCATCACTTACCTTTTCTCATAGTGTTTGACCAGTTTTCATGGTTCAGGAAGGTGTGTTAAAAACTGTCTGTGTGTGACTTGCTGTTCATGACCCAGTGTGCTCGTGGCATTCATGATCAATGGAGTGAAGAGGTGGTGGCAACCCTGAGATGCAATGGAGATGGGAATCCATGGAGACAGGGAAAACACTGCCTGTTTGAGCAGCTTGGGTACTTCTGACCCCTAGAGCTCTGATAATGTATAAGAACTGGCTTTTCAAAGTTAATACAATGCCCTGGAGCTAATTTTGATGAGTCTGATATAAAGAAGTTTCTGAATAATGAAAATGCCATCAAGACCAAAATAAAAACAAGCTGACAGCCCCAGGACTGATGAGAGGAATATTTTAGACAAAGATTAGAACCAATATGAATGGCAACATTTTCGGAATTTTATAAATGACTAAACAGTTAAGAAAAATAATGGAAATTTATTTAAAATAATCTGCAAATTAATGGAAGGGAGTAGGGGAAGATTTTTCATCTTGAAAATATTGTCACTGTGATAGACAGTGTTATTTTCCCAAATGATTGTCCTAGATGGGAACTATAGGGCTGTTTCCTTTGTATGTGATGGACCTTTTAGCCCTACTTCCATGTCTTTCCATGGTCCAAAAAGCCCAACAAGGTGAGCAGCCCTGATTCAATTAGATGTAAGCAGTAAAAGTAAATAACTGCAGGAAGCTTTCTAAACAATGAAGTAGTAAGAGATTCTAAGTCTGGATTTTTATGCTTTTCTTAATGTCCTCAAGCTGTTCACAAGCCTGAAAATGCAGGTTTTAATGTGAAGATGTGCACTGAGGATGTCTCTTAGTTGCATGCATGCTTAAACACATATGTGTTATCCAGCCATTAAAATAAAGTATCAAATTCCAAAATGCAATCCAGAATCCAGTACAAAGTATTTATAAATCAAAGTGGTTTCTCACTGAGCTTATTCCCCAGCATGAGAGTATTAAAAAACTTGGAAAGACTATTTACACAAAATTCATAAGGAATGAAAATAATCTCATGGGACTTACTATTTCATCAAGGGACCAAACTTCTAAGAGGTTTCGGGAATTCATTGGTCTTTTGGGAGTGTTCAGCACTTCAGGCACTTAGGGCCATCTCATTAAATTTTCCAAAACATCAAGGAATATTTGCTCTCTGGTGGCAGGGCTGGATGCAGTCCTGACTCTGATGAGACATAGAGAGCCACATGGCTGACCTCTTCTTAAGGGACCCTGGGCATTCTTGCACAGTGTGGTTTGGGATGGGAGAGCCAGGGATGCCTGGGATCCCTTCACTTCCTAATCCCTGCTAATGTGATACATAGCAGGGTGCCAAGTTACTTCCATGCTCTGTCTGAAATCTGAAGTGCCAAAGCTTTTGAGACAATTTTGAAATTTAGGTGACACTCAAAAACCTCAGGCTAGGTTATTGTGAACCTGCTGGAAAAGGCCTTGCTCTGTGTCCCTCCTTTCCTCTGTTTCTTATTCCCTTCCTCGTCAGTGGAATAGCTGTAGTGTGCTTTTCAATTAGATTTCCGGGGTAGACATGCTGTCCAGAGAGCTCTGTGAACGAGGTGCTGTGTGCTCCTATCTTTGATGAGTTAAGTTAGTTAAGCTAGACAAAGAAAAAACCCAAACAAATATACAGGTGACCTGTTTTTTTTTGTAACCCATAAAACTCTCCGAGCAACTCACCCAGAAAAGGAGTGACAGCCTCAAAACAAAATCACAGCTGTGAACCTGCTTGTGATGAAGAGAGTGAAGATGAAGGGAAGAGGGAATCAGAGCAAATGAGTTGTCCTTGCAACAGAACACTGATTGCTACTCCAGGCTGTGGCACTGACAAAGAGTATTGATCATGCTCCGCATACAGATGCAGTTTATGACATCCCTTGGATGCATTTTCAGTAGACTTGGAGCCTTTCCTTATAATGCAGGTGATGAGCCATTGAGAGCACGCTGCGCTGTGGCCCAGATCCTGTCAGTGTGCTGCTCTGACAGAAATACTCCCAGGCAATCTGTTCCTGTCACACTGCCAGAGTGACAGTGAGGCACAGGGTCTGTTTGGTGTGTGCAACAGGCTGGACTCACAGCCCACCAAGAACTTTCTGCTGACTTCAGTGGGCTTCAGAGCAGGCTCTGAGCTGATTCCCATGGGAAGGGGATGAGTTTCCTCTCCAGACACAAAGGAAGTGGTGCTTTCACAGGGTTACATAGCTCAGCCCATCTCGCCTTTACCCAAACTCACCACAACCCCACAGAAAGGTGGCAGTCTTGTTACTTACACTGGGAATAAGTGGTCCCGGTCCCACTGACACTGAACCTGTTGAGGTGGAGTCTGTGAGTGACCACGTTCTTCTGGGGCTGGAAAAGGATGATGTGCACCTTGGGCGCAAACAGGCAGCCCAGCACAACAAAGCCACTGAGACTCACAGAGATGCACATGGTGGTGGTTTGCACCTAGGAGAGAGCGGGCACAAAGCACTGTGTTTCAGTATGGAAAGCTCTGAAAGGCAGAATATTAGAAACATTATCACACAACAGCATGAACCAGGGTCCTGCACTGGTGCAGGCTGATGTTGAACAGAACATCTGTTGCATCCTTATCATCCACAATCCTGGAATCATATAAATGAGGTGCTGGTGCTGGTGGTACCCTGTGTCTCTGCATGTCAAGGAGAGATTGATTGTGTCCTCCCTCATTTTAGTACAGAAAGGATAGATTTACTCTCTTTCTCTCCTAGCCTTGATTTCTAACTTGCTGAGAGAACTGTAATGCTTGTCATGAAATATCTGAGCAGTGCTGGCTGCAGGGAGAACCACCTCACACACAGCATACATTATGTGGGTTTACATCAGGTGTCTCATGCAAAACAACCCTCTGAAAACAAGTTTGGTGTCCAGCCCCAATCCTAATCAGACAACTTGAGTAAGCCCTTGCAGAAATGTAGGTGTGATTTGGAGTAAAGATTATATCTGGTGACTGTTTTCAGACTGGGTCTGAAAGGTGTCCTGATTTTGAGCCACCAGTTTTTCAACTCAGAAATGAATTGTTTGTAAGGCTGCAGTATTTTAGAAGAGTTGTCTTGGGGCATTTGTTAGAGTAGCTTTGCTGGCACTGTCTATCTTTTATCCTTTTTATTCAATAGTATAACTAGGTGCCAGTTTACTGCCTCATTTTCAGTTTATATTCTTTTCTTCCAAGGAGATTCCTTAATTAAGATGTTGAATTAAACTGCTTTAAACTCTACTGCTTAATTTGAATGATTATACATCTATGGCTCATTTTTCCCTAGTTATATTCCTGCAATTCTTTGAGATTATCCTTCCTCTGTGGGAATGCTTCTCATATCTCCTTGTCAGAAATAATTGGTGCAAATTGAAAAACAGAGTAGGGAATGGACATCATTACTTTACGTATATACTGAGCACAATTGGTGTTTTGTCATCAGTGAGGACAGTGAATGTGATCATTTAATAATCACTCTTTGCACAACATGGGTGTGGCAAGCACCATGAAATGTGCTCAGCTTTCACAGGGTGAGTGAACATGGAAGATCCTACAGAGACTGCATGACAAAGGAACACCTTGGCTGCACGTTCTCCTTCACCTCTGCATTTTGTCCACAGAGCTGTGCTGTCAGGTCAGGTGGATATTGAGTTGTATAGGTAAGACAAGATGGGGAGTTTTCTTATAAAACAAGAATAAAGGAAGCTACCTTTATTTTCATTAGTTTCAAGGTAAGTTTTTTTCACAATCAAAGCCCTCTCCCCCACCCTGCTTTCCTAGGGCTTGTGCTGCCTGGAGCAGCTCAGCTGTGCTGGTATAATTATACACTCAATCAATTAAATGATTTGGGTTTAAAATAGCTCCATCCCAGAGGGCTTCTTTTAATCCAGGTCACTCTAGTGACTCAGTATGTAACCTGGCCTCACAGACTGGACTGGTGTGCTGGCAGAGTGGAGGAAATCCCTCTAGACCCTGTGTTATGCTAAGGCACATGGAGAACAGGGAGGTGATTTGGGAGAGCCAGCACGGCTTCACCAAGGGGTGCAGATGTCATTTATCTGGAATTCTGTAAAGCCTTTGATAGATGCCCCCAAACATCATTCTCTCTAAAGTGAAGAGATATGGATTTGATGGGTGGGCTGTTAGCTGAATGAGAAATTGGTTGGATTGTCACATCAGAGGGCAGAGGCCAATGGTTTGGAGTCCTGATGGATGTCAGTGACAAGTGGTGTCCTTCAGGGGTCCATATTGGGACCAGGGTTATTTAATATCTCCATTAATGACATGGATGAAGGGATCAAGTGTGTCCTCAGCAAATCTGCAGATGACTCCAAGCTGAGTGATGCTGTTTCTAAGGCTGTTTATTGATGATGCTACCAAAATAGGGCTACACTAGGATGGCACTAGTTGATTCAGAGTCAACATGTGACACTGTATGGAAACTAAACATGGGCTTTTCAAAGGAACCCCAGAAGTGTAGCCTTGTCATGAAAGTATCAAAAAGATGTTAAAAGCATTTTCTGCTGATTTTGTAGTACTTGAGTTGGTTTATTTGGAACCTTGTATATAAATTAAATGCCTACAAGTGGTTTTGAAAACTCCATTCAGGACATAAGGCTGTAAAATTCTGCTTGAACAATCAAGTCATGCTCCTCTTGGCCATTACTGTCTGTACTTCCCACTCATGTGACTGTCTGCACTGATATTTCCCTCCTTCTCTGTCTGTCTTCCTGATTGCTTTGGGTGTCCGGAGCTGTTCCCTAGTGCCTTCTTTAAACTTTTCCTTCATTAACTTCAATCCATTACTTGCTATTCTAACTTCTCCTGAGACTGAATAATCCCTTCCTCTCGTTTTGTTGCCTTGAAATTATTTATAGTCTGTGATCACGTCTCCCTGGGTTTACTCTTGTCTAGACTAAATATATTTAGCGCTTTTACTGTCACTCTGCGTGTCTCACTGCGTCATTTGTTACCTATCCTTGTTTTCTAGAGGTTTTCAGTATATTTCCTAAGCTTGGAAAAATAATACTAAATATATTGTTCTGAGATGGCCACACCAAAAGTATGTTACGTGACATTATTAGCTCCACAGTGTTATATGCTATTTCATGTACACACTTTTGGCAATAACACCCCCCTAAGATAATCTACCTTTCTTCTGGGCAGAAGGTTGAACTAATTCTCTGCAAACTGCTCTAAGGGCCAACTCCCACAGTCACTTCTCACATCGTAATAACTGTGAGATTTCCAGTGGAGCAGATCTGGATCTTTTTTTCTGAGACAATTTCCTTCTGTTCAAAAATATGATTTTATTGAACTTGAAGGTTTGCAACACTATCTGACAATTTAAACAGTTTAATGTTCCTAAAGTTTGCTGGTGAAGGCTGACCAATATTTTCTGCTCAGTGAGGTATGTGTTTTATAGTGCAGAAAGAATAAAAAGTTCTATATTTAAGTCAAACATTTGTTGAATTTTTTAACAACCCTGTTTCATAGGACATTTTGAAATTCTATCCTTGTTATTTTTTATTTGGAGGAAAATACCATGTTTAAATAGCAGATTTTTTTGCAGAAGGAGACTGGTTAGTCCAGATTTTATTTTAAGCTCCCTTTCTGCCAAATAACTCATTATGACTAATTCTAGCTCATGATCCACTGGGTTTTTCTGTTAGAACTATGACTTCAGATAGTGATGAACTCAAATGAATACTTAATCCATATGTTATGCCTCTACTGCAGTCAGACTAACAGTATTAATCCCTCCCAGCTCTGACTGCACATGCTTTTTTTGAAATGACACCACCTTTCTTAGAAGTAAGCCAAAATCTGGTAACATTGAAAGAGAACTTCTTTGCAAGGGGCCCAGGGGACAAAAGAACTAAAAAAAATGCCTTTAGTGAATGCTGATGTGGCCCTCTAAAGTGTTGCATATGATTTATGGAAACAGCCAAAGACTTACTCTGTAGTCACTGGATGTCACATAAAATATAGGGAGAAAGGCCAGCCAAATGATGCACGTTGTGTACATTGTGAAACCGATAAACTTGGCTTCGTTGAAGTTCTCTGGACATTTCCTGGTTTTGAAGGCATACACAGTGCATAAGACCACGAGGATTACATCATATGTTAAGGACATTAACATACTGGAATCTTTGACATTGCATTTCAGGATGACAGTCTCTCTCTTCTCGGGAAGCGTGTATCGCCTGGTGCCCGGCGCCTCCAAGATGAGCCACACGGACACCACCACCACCTGGACCAGGATGAGACTCAGGCAGATGAACACCTGAGAGCTGGGGCTGATGAACTTGGGCCGCTGGGCACCGTTCTTTACGCCATCGAATATTCTGGCGATGCAGTTCGTTTTTGTCAGAAGGGCAGAGTAGCAGACAGCAAAGGAACTCCCTAGCCCCAAACGGCGGAGGGTACAGATGGCTGGAGAGGGCTTGGCTATGAAGAAGAAAGTCATGCTGTAAGACAGGAAGACCCCAAAGAGTAGTATGTAGCACAGTTCACGGCCAGAGGCTTTGACCAGGGGGGTGTTGTTGTGCTTGATGAACACCCCGATGACCATGAAAGTACAAATAAAGCCCAGGCATGCGATGGTAACAGGACCTATTGCCCAAGCATCTTCCCACTTGATGTAGTCTTCTGGTAGGTCGTAGCAGCCAGTCAGGTCAGCTGTGGGCCATTTTCCAGGCCCACAGTCCGCACAAGTGAATTCATCAGCCAGGTACTCATATGTTTCACAGGGAATACAAATCCAACAGCAGACATCTCCTGGTTGCATATTCTTCATCTCGTTAGGAGCACAGGGGTCGCTGCACTGGGAGACAGGGACAGAGCTCCTGGACCAGTGGATAGAGTCTACCTCCAGTGACAGAGTTTCTGCCCACTGACCAACCTTCACGTAGGAGTATCTGTCTCCAGTGAACTGGAAATTGAACACATTGTATCGTCCTATCCCATCTCCATAGGCATCAAATTTGACCATACTGTCTGCATCATTGGGAGGGTTGAATGGAGCTGTAGGGAAAGAAAAAAAGAAAGAAAGAAATGTCATTATCAAAGTTCTATTTTTTTTCATCCCTTTGGCAAGCACAGGCACATGACAGCTTAGAGAATACAATTCATTTGTTAACAGGTAAGTTGAGAGGTCTGTATCTGTCTCAGTTTTGAACCTGGAAGAAGAGCTCAGACAATAGATTTCTATTTCACTTTACATTTGTAAATGTAAGATGACCAATGTCCTTACTTTATTTTGTCCTGGATACAAATCAGTTCCTCAAGTTTTTCTCCCAGTATGTACCACTGCTATCTTTCACATTTTCTCTTGAAAGAAAGAGGTCTGCTTCTGAGTCTCAGCATTTTTAGGTGAAACTTGGCTGCCATGATACAAGAAAAATTAAATGATCAGTTCATTACATGTCAGTTTTGAGGCCAAGAGTCTGGAATGCAGTTGAATAGAGGATTCATTTTGAGGATGAAGGAGAAGTAACTGTGAAATCCTCAACAACTTCTACTATATCTTTTTCACTTCTCCCTGTGTTGTAGGAAGTTTTGAATCCCTTCTATTTTGCTTCAGTTTTACCAGTTTCTGACATTTCTGTGTGGTCTGAGTTCCCCAGCACGTGCTGCTTTGGTCCTGTACCTTGTTTGGGGAACGGACGAAAAAACCACAAACTGGATACGTGACCTTCTATGAAATTAATATTGTAACACTTCTAACTGGTAAGCTCTGGAAAGTTTTGTTTTCCTCCATCTGAGGCTTATCGAAGGAATGAAGAACTATTAAAAGTGTGGGAGGAAATGGCATTTACCATGTGATTTATTGGTCATTTGCTGTAGCATCAAAGGTGAAAATCTTTACAGGCAGGAGGCAAAAGGATTTTTTTTACCATTGAAGAACGATAAAGGTGATTTTATTCCCCAGTGTCTTTGGCAATAGAAGTGGTTCCACTGTCACTGCTGGAATAAATCTCTTTCCCTGCCTCTATGTCCATGTTGTGTTTGAGCTTGAGCAATATTGTATAAGGGTGTAATACCTTCCTCCACTTGAATCTCCACATACTTTGGATTTCTTGTGGTAGATTTATCTAGCTCCTTTAAAACACTGAGGCCAAATTCTTCCACCTTTGTTCCACAGAGTGTTACCTTATTTTGCAGTACTCTGGCTAGAGTCAGTAAAAGGGGCTGGGTTTTGGAATGGAAGCCCCAGCTGGAGGGTTGAAATTGTAACCTGCACCTCCTCAGGTGCTGCATTTGGACTGCATTTCTTTCCCAACTTTCTACTTATTGTAGGGCAAGGCTGAGATATAATTTACAGCCACCTATACTCTCTTATGGGTTTGAGTCAAGACTCTGCTTGTTCTCATCCCTGCCCTCTCCTGCTTCTTCCCACCTCAGCTGTGTCAGCCACAGTGGTGGACAGCCTTGGTTTGCAGGATTGCAGAATCATGGAATTACGGAATAATTCAGGTAGGAAGGGACCACCAGTGGGGTCCTCTGGTCCAACCCCTCTGTTCAAGCAGGGTCATGCCAGAGCACACGGCACAGGATTCATCCAGACAGTTCTGGAATATCTCCAGTGAGGGAGGCTCCACACCCTCTCTGGGCAACCTGTTCCAGTGCTTGGTCACTGCAGATAAAAAAACTTCTTTCTCATGTGTTCCAGCTTCTGCCCTTTGCCTCTGTCTTACTGCCATTGAGAAGAGCCTGGCTCCCTTCAGATACCCACATACACTGACAAGGTCCCCTCTCAGTTGTGTCTTCTAAAGGGTGAACAAGCCCAACACCTTTCCACATTAGACAGATGGTGCAGTCTCCTTATCATCTTTGTACCCCTCTACTGGGCTTGCTACAGGAGCTCCATGTCTTCCTTGTACTGGTCAAATTAGGACTGGGTAGCCCAGGAACTTGTAAAAAGTTTATTTTACCACTGTTGGCATTCTGTAGTCCAAGACCTCTGAGTGCACAAAAATTAAGAGCAGCATAATCCTCCCCCAAATGGCCAGTCCTGCTGGAAGTGACATGCTCTAAATTAAACAGGTATCTAAATTCAAAATATAGGTCAACAAGAAGAATATTAAGCAGCTTTCCTCCTCTCCCTCCTCCTCCTCCTCATGCACTGGCATGCAAGCTCTCTCATCCAGGAGCAGCATTAAAACAAAATCATAATGCAGCACTTAACAGCTCCTCAATAATGTGCTGTCATTGCCAATGTCTTCTTTCATTATTCATAACACTTATACAGATTGTAGAAGCTGTTAACACAGCAGCCCAGCTTTAAGAGCCAGTTTATTCACTTCAGTGCTATCCAGGCCAGCTCCTGAGGTGGGCTGAGCACTGTGACTGCTGCTGGCACCAGCGGAGCTGCAGGTAAGGAAGACAAACTGCAAACCAGTTGTTTGACACTTCTGTCAAGTGCCTAACTTGAAGGGCACAAGAGCCCCAGTGCAAGTTACCTGGGGGTCTGAAACACCAGCACTTTTCAGGAAAGAATTCCCTCTGTGTAACATGTTTAACAACTTCTTATAGAAGTTCTGATAGAATATTTGTCATTTAAATAGAACAAAGTATTTTCCATAGACTTTGCAGGTAGGTCCAGAAGGCAAAGCAGGTAATGTCACAGAGTTAGCTTGAAGCTCATGTATAATTGCCTTCCACAGGGCTGTTCCCACACTACAAGTAGAAACAAAAGATTTTTGTAGGACAATATGTTCTAAGATAATGAAAGCTTGTAGCTTCAAACATTCCTTTTTAGTGGCTGCTGATAGAGGAAAATAAATCACCCTCTTTCAGATGGAAAGGATGAAATCATTTAACCAAACAATGATGTATTAAATTATAGTATGGTGAGCCAAAGCCTACAAATGAGCCCACTGGGTGGCAGCAATTAATATACCCACTGATTACATATAAAATCACTAAAGCATTTTAAAGTATAATTTATCAACATGTTCTAGATCCTGTAGAATCACTTCCAAAAAGTAATGTTTTCATAAAATATGATGTAATAATAATAAAAATAAAATTAGGATGCTTATAGGCAAGCAAGATACTTATCACAAGAAAGCAGGACCTTATATTTTAGAGTAAAAATAAGACTTTTTACAAATTGGTTTTCCCAGAGATGATGTCAGGCTGTCATAAGTCACTCTGCAAATTTTTTTCCCAGTTATATTTCAGTTTTGAGAGGAAACTTACAATCTTTATAGCAGGTATTTCTGGCAGGTCTATTCCAGAGTTGCAGCTCAGCTCTTTTACATTCATCCCTTGGGAGAGGACAGACAAGAGTCTCTGGATCTACTCAGCTGCTAGCTAAGAGGCTGAGTGACAATATGAACTTTGCCTCCTTGGAGCAGAGCCTTTGAATCTTCTCCTTTCCTAGCACTTCATGAAATGTGTAAAGAAGTTATACAATAGGAATTTTGTAAAAGAAGTTATCAAGGAAAAGAAAAGATAATTGAAAGTGACTTAAAGATAAACCAGTGATGCTTTGTGCTCCAGGTTGCAGCAATTAAGCAATGAAGATGCAACAGCAGTGACATTTATGAGAGCAGGAGGGCAGAAGACAGAAACCTTTGAAACCTTGGTGCAGGCAGCCCAACTCTGTCAGCTCCCTGGAGAAATCCTACTGGAGGACAGGATTCCATTGTACAAGTGGAGAACAAACTCCTTCAGCTTCAGATAAGAGAGGAATGACTGTAGATTTATTACTCTTTTAGTAGCAGATATAGATAGGAACATAAAATAACATAATAGCTTTTATGTAGTGAATTATGTAATTTGTTTCCATCTTCCTAAGTGGGATCAATTTTTCCAACAGTCACATAACTTGCAAAAATGTGCTTATCTGCTGCTGGAAGCAGGTGAGTTGCTTTCATTTAGGAATCTTTACTATTTTTGGTGTCAGCGATGTACTGCTCTTGGTGACATGAAAAATTTCAGAAAGAAAGTTCTGAAGGGGAGATTTATTTTATCATTGGGCAAAACCTTTATTTGAAGAAATAGTATGAGAAGTATATTTTAATACTTCTAATTCTGCACATTGCCTCAGTTGAGTGAAAAATACTCCAGGATTTTTTAACGAGGAATGAATAGATGAGGAAAACAAAGCAGTTTTCATCCTAATTAGGCACTGGAAATCTTTTAAGAGGCTGAGCAGCCTAGGGAAAGATGTGTGTCATCTTAACTGGCATGCAATCAGACCGGGTTTTGTTTGTCAGCAACATCTTTGGGCCAGGAAGGATATTTTGCATAGAGTCTTGCATGTGTCTGGCACAGATCTGAGTGTGTAGATGTTACCCTATAGAAAACATCCTCAGTAACACTTCCTGGTAGGAATGATGACAGATATCCCTACATCTAAGAACATTCTTCATGTCCATTAAAACACACATCTTTCTTTGCAGAGTGTATTCTTTCTAAACAAGGTAAAGATCACAGAGGCACAGCTCACTAGCAATGAGGCAATTAATTAATAGCATGGCTTGATGAAAGCACTGCAGTTTTTCAGCTTGGCAGTTGGCAAAGATGGGAGATTTCATGTGGTTTTGAAAGAGATGGAAAAAGGACTATTGGGTGCACTGAAGGTACCTTCTCCCACAGCTTGTTGTCCCCAAAGACTATAAAGAGATCATGATTAAATAGAAATGGAAATGTAAAGAGGGAACGGGCTGGAGTTTCTGAAAAGTTGAGTAAAACCTCCTTAGTCTCACTAGATGGTGCTGCAAAAACTCCAAACTTCTGATTTAAGACTGAAAAACAAGACATTTTTTATGTAACAGAAAAATACAGTTATTTTTTAATCCCCCCTACTCTTCCTGTTACATATCCAGGGCAATGCCTTTTTAAAACACTTCAAGGAAAAGCCTAAATAATAATATAACAGGATATGGTGTGTTTGTCCAATGGGCTCATCTGTGTGTATGATGCCTTATCTTGAAAAGCATCAGAAAAGACCCTGAGAAAATACATTTCTTTTAATTCTCTTTTATTTTTAACTAGATATGACTTGTTGAGGTCAAAGTGACTTATTTCTGCTTGGCTGAACATTCAGACCGAGCAACGGAGACCTGATGCACCCACTCCTGTTTCTGCTTCAGCACAGCACAGCTGGTTTCATACCTGATTGACAGAAGGCACACTGAAATTTGGCAATTTAAAAGTTAGTGTGGGGAAAGATCATAGTGAAGTGCCACTAGATTGTACCTCTCCACAATTAGTAAAATATTCATTTCCACAGAGACAAGTAGTCACTTTTAACCTCTGCACCACTGTCTCTGGATGTGTTTGGGTTATACGCAGCATTGCTTCTTCTCATTTAAGAAATGAATGGGACAAATGAGACAGATTAGTCCCATACAAATATAATTTTCCCACCTATGTCTATAGATTTTCAATTCAGGCCTATGGTTTCTCCCTTAGGCTAGACGCTTGCTGCAGGGAATTTTAAAACGAGTCACAGACCCCCAAAACTTTTGCAGTGGTCAGAGACAGAATTGTTTTCCTCAGGCCGTTCACTTTGGAGTGGTATCTAGAACAGCCCAGTCAAACTGTACCTGTCCTTTTTCTGCTGACCACCATGAGTGTGACTATCTGAAATACATCCACTATATTTGTGTCTGAAGTCAAGTGACACGAAGAGCACCAATATCTGGAACAGAAAGGGTCACAACAGCTGGAGCACTGAGTGGTAGCAACACATCCAGGCTCTCCAGAGTGCCCCTGTGAGCAGGTGTCTCTCACAAGCTGTCTGCACAGGCTGCTCTGGGGGCTCTCAGAGAGGGCACACTGGGAACATTGGCAAAATAAGATAAGGGTCTGAAAAACTAGAAGACTTCCTTCAGCTTGTCATTCTCCTCATTACCCTCAGCCTGGTTGAGCACAGAACTTCCAAGCTACCTCTCTTGTGAAATGCTTGTCTCAAGCATCATGTTTTACATTTCCAGATATGTGCTGTCCTCTTGATTGTGTGGCTCTTGGGCATTGGTGTGGTCTTTAGGACTTGGGGAGAATGAACTAGATGCTAAGTTACAAACCTTCATCAAGGAAGCTGAAATTTCCCTTATTTTCTTAAGGAAATGTAAGGAATTAAAAAAAGAATTTCTTCTTTCTTAAAGCATTTGGATTTCAAGATATGGAAGGTAAAAAGCATGTAAAAATTCTGCACTCGTATTTCTCCTTAAAAATACAAATAATCTCCCCCAAAATTGAGAATATTTCTTGCAGTTTTTTGGTTAAGGTTGTATTAGTTCAACTTGAAAATAAAACAAATACTCATGGAAAATCATTCAAGGTGTTTTTCTTTTTTTAAAAAATAAGTCTGCTAGGTTGATAATTAATAGGAATAATTTGTGAGATTCCAACATAGAAATGACTTTCAATTGATACCATTTGTTTAATTTAAGTTTACCCACTTAAAGAAATGGTTGCCACAAGCAGCAAAATGCATCCAGTGTAATTCATACCAGCAATCAACTTCCAATTACAAAGGAAATTAAACCATGACTTCAAACTGCCTAACTCCTCCCTCAGGCCAACTCACTGTTTTGTACACAGAAGCAAGGGGAACCCATTCCATTACGAAGAATTATGGCCACTGTTAGGGTGACAACACATAAGCTCAGGAGCTGGAACTGCAAGTTCTGGGCTGGCCTTTGGTAGCCCCTGAAATGTTTTGGTCTGAGGAAGATTTGAGTTGGCTGGTGAGTTCTCTGTCAGTTGCTGAACATTTACGTTGCTGCCAGAGCTTGAGGTTTTGGTTGGGATTTTCTGCCATTTCAGGGGTTATGAATACCCTGTGTCCAATTTGAACATTTGGGTGAGGGACATTCCCATGTAACCTCAGAGCAGGGAACGGATGCCATGCCTTTTCCCCGTCTCTCCCCAGTACATCCAAGGTGCAGCTGAAAGAGATTGAAGTTGTGTTTTAATGTTGCTAAAATTTACTTTTGGACTAAATTAGGAACATGGTTATACCGCAGGGGCACGAATCTTTCTCTTTTTGGAGGCACTGTTCCATGACGTGTTAATTCCACCCCCAGACTGCAAACGTAGATGTCTAAGGAAGTGTTAAATACCTAATAATATTTCTGCCCTTCTTTGTCAGCCTGAAGGAAATATGAATAGATTTAGTTATTAAGATATTAAAGGAAGTTGGTTAAAAAATTCTCTCCTCTGTGGGGACTTGAGGATTAGAGAGGTGTTTCCAGACACAGCTCTGAATAATTTAGTTAGATAGTTTGCCCTTAGAGATCAGAAGCAAATGAACCATGAAATAGACCCTCTGGCTGTTATTTCCTAATTGACTTGATATGAAGACACTCCCAAATCAGGTGGACTGACATAGATTTAATTACTTACACTGCAATGCTATTATTTAGTAGTAGTAATATTGAAGCTGTGACAGTCCAAGATGCAAGAAATTTCAAGTGCCTGAGAAAGGCAGTATTTCTTATTAGACTTATAGATGGAATAAGTGCACAAGCTTTCAGGCCCAAGGTCGTTCCATTAGGCCATCAGAAACATTGCTCAATAAATTTGACCTTCATTTATTTTGAAGGAACAACTCTGCTTGGAGTTTAGTATATCAGGTTTTTATTTCCTGCTGGAAACAAAATTTCCCTTTGCAAACAGCCTCATTACTATCCATTTGCAGAGTAATTGCTGAAAGCTTTTTGTTCACTTCTTTAAAAGTATAGAGTTCAGAAACGCAAGGTCTGATCAAGATGCAAGACAAGATATGACAAAGAGATGTTATGCCAAAAGCTTCTTTTTTTTCCAGATATGTGGGCAGTCTAATAAAGGTATTGCCTCTTCCTACAAATCTTATGACTCTATGCTATTATTTTTGTTAAGGAGCTACTGAAAACTCTCAGCAATCACCCTACAAATTGCTAATAATGAGGTAATTTGCAAAATGAAATTGTATTTGCAGTAGGAAAATAAAACCCTAAGCAGTGAATTCTAAGGAGAGCGTGTATTTGAAATAATTGAAGCTCAAATTTATTGAACATTTTGGGGGAAAAAAAGGAGCTGTAGAATGCCTCAGAGTAGGAATAAAGAGACAATACCACGGTGAAACACAGGAAGCTTTAGGATCAGGCATATTATACAGCTCAGTTATAGCATTTGGCATATCTGACATAATGCTGTGCAGGACGAAGAAGAACTGGAGTACAGCTGGACACGCATCACACAGTGTAAGATTCTGGAGTGGATCAGTTTTCCCTAGGAATATAATGTGCCAATGAAAAAAGTGACCTATATTTCTTGAACATAAGTTTAATTAGAGTGTCTATTTTGGGAGTGCAGTTTTCTTACAGAGCTCCTATAGTCTCCCATAGTGGAGAGAAATTGGCACCCCCAAAGGTGGGCTCTGGCTAATGTGAGATGCCATCAGGAAGGTGGGTAACTTCCTCCATCAGTAGTTCTCCAGTTACACTGCAGAGTGTCAAAGAATACACGGAAGTTGGGTGGCTTCAATTTTGGCCACTGACGGAGAAATCAAACTTATGTTTTCAGTAAGGCCCACCACACACATTAAATGTGCTCATCTTCCTCTGTAAAGGTATGAGTCTGGATTTTATTTTTACTCTTTTCCATGCAATAAGGCAGTGGCTGGAAATGCACATCTACTGAAATTGCAAGTTAATTCAGTATTCAACAGAGTCCATCTCAGCTGACCAAATGTTGAGTCAGCCAGAGAGGTGAAAGTGGGCTTCTCTCAACAATGAATTTCAGTCAACAGAGAGTGAGATAAAGGATAACTCTTGGCTTTTAAGGTTATTCCTGCATATCACACACCAGCTGCAGAGGTAGCACGTCACCTCTCCCAGCATCATCAGTGTTCATTGGCATGTGCTGTGCTGCAACATGCAACCTGCACGTCCTATTAGTACTTGCAAATTCTTCTGTTCTCAGGAGTAAAAGATAAAGCTGAGAGCACAGTATCATTTTTGCTAATACTTCGCTCCACTGAATCAGTTCAGCAACAGCAATCACTGGACCTCAGGGGAAAACGTAAAATGAAAATGTTGATTTATTTGCCTGTTTTATGGTGGAAGCAGAGACACGTTGATCGGCTTAGACTGATAAAATGTTTCAGAGATCTGGAAAAGACATTAACAGCACTGCCTCAAACCTTCCTCTGACTTGAGATAATTTCTTCTCCAAAGAGCCTTTAAAGATGGGCTTTTTATTCTTTCAGTTACTGGAGCATTAACTAGCCATTAGCTATTTGTTCACATGGATGTGCAAATGTAATACAGGAAGTTTAACAAACTTTTCCAGCACATTTTCATCAGTTCCCAATAGCAGTTTCATAGTTTTTTCAGCCACTGTCTGGTGGAGACCTATCCTGGTACGGCAGGCCAGTCTTTGACACAAAGCTGATCACCTGGAGCAGTGTTCAGCTGCTGCATTCATCAGGGCAGTAAAGAAATGTCATGGAAAAATTCTACTTTTGCAGAAACCACAGGTAAAATTTATTTATAGGGGTACATGGTGAATAGTTAGTTATGTCAAGGGAAGGAACCACAAGAGTACAACCTTTTGCTGTTACAGGCAATGACATAATTGCTGCTTAGGCTAGAAAAGTCCAACAATCCCACCCCATAAATTTCTGCGTATGATCAGGCATGTCCTAGTGTTTTGGCGCAAATTTAAGATTTATTGCAAAAGTTTGAGCCAGAGAGAAATTGTTCCCACAGGAAGAGAGCAGGACAGTTCTGCAGCAGAACAGGAAGATGCTTGAGGCTCCAGATCTGCACACAGTCAGCTACTGATCACTACACAAATTCAAACTTGGGAAGAAGGGAGGATTGTTTTCAGGGCATAATTAATAGAAAGAAGAGCATGTTTGCAGCATATGCAAAACATCCTGTGAATGGTGAAAAAACAAATGCAGTAACAAGAAGGTGCAAGGCCAGTAACAGCCTCTCCAAAAAGAAAGAACTGGGACTGTCCCTTGATTGTGGATACTGGAACTCATCAGTGCTCCTACCTGAACAGTAGGAGGTTCTCCCTTCCCTTCCGTGTGGAAGAACCACTGTTTTTGGATTTGCTGCTCATTCTTTAGAAATGCAATCTCAACAATCATACAACAAGTATTATCTTTTATTTTAGAACTGGGTTAAGTAAAGAAAAATTTTAAAGAGCATTGTGTGAGGGCTCCTGTGAATGTGTATTTGTGTGTTCATGCCTCTCTGTGTGTTTTCCGATCCATACAATCAATGTGGTTAATACTGGGTCACAGAATCAAAGTGATATCAGATGTAGCCCTTAGAAATCACAGTCCACCCTGAAAATCCATATTCTCTCAGCTACAGAGTTACATGGGATTTTTGTAGTACATAAATTCCGTGTGAGGACTCTGTTCAAGGCTGGGCTTCCCCCAGCCTTCTCACGCCAGGAGTTTCCCTGTTTCCTCTAAGGACAGTGCAACCCCTTCCCTGAATAAAACTATGGTGTTTTCTTTGCTGAGCCTCGTATTTCAGCCGCAGAACTGGTAAATATTTCATACGTATAAATGTTGCTTTATCTCATTCCATCAAATTGTCTGGAATCTGTGTATAGCAGCAAGTAGAAAAATGTACAGCATGGAACCTCCATTGAACTGAAGAGCAATTGCAGATACACATTTAAAAAGTGAGTATCTCTCAACCTTCAGAAATGGTCTTGAATGGTTCTTTTGTAAGGAATGTGCTAGATGTATACGTGTCATTAGTCTAAAAGAGATGACATGATTCATATATTACCAAGTAGAAAGATGGGATTGTACAAGAGAAGCAAAACTGTAGGAGGTGAAATGCAAATGCAAGAGTGAGGGGGCAGGGGCCTTCAGAGTGTGAGGAACAATAACCTCTGCTTTCCATCTACTGGATGTTTGCAACCACCATTCCCATCCCCACCACTTCTGGCTCTGAGCTGTTCTTCACATTCATTCAGGAAAGAGTGAGTTTCTGTGTGGAGACCCTACATCCCAAATTACTGATCTTGTTAATTTCTTAATAAAATACATGTCTTAAGTTTAAGGATTTCTATTTGGAGACATGGTCCTTTCTGGCTTAGTGCTGAACCCCTTTTCATCCCAACAGGGAGCAGGTGAGCTGCCCATGGATGGAACAAAAAGCAAAAGAGTAACTCAAAGGATTGCTCCTGTAGCCATGCTACAGCTAGGATTTCATGGACATTTCTGTTAGAAGTTTCTCTGCCTCTGATACCCCTGTGCATGAGTATGTGTCTTGTTGCCCTTGCCTTGAAGAATTTTAGTATTCTTTGTCTTCACTTGTTATATGCTCAGACAAATACACTTTCATGGCAGGAAGAAGGAAACAAAAGGAAATGACTCACCCAGATAACAGCAATGAAATATATTTTTACATTATATTCTGTATCTGCTAACTAAATAACCATAAATATTGCAGTGATGCCAAGGCAGACATTCTCTGAGATGCTTTTAGAGGTGTTTAGAAACTTGGCTCTGACAAATGAGGAAATGAAAATCACACACATTTGTCTGTCAGGTCCATCCAGCTTGCAGTTGATGGGAGTTGTGTAGAAGGTCAGTTTGTGAAGAGTATGCATATGTAAAAGAAATTTCTGCTCCATGAAGATGTAGAGGTGGTTGCTTTTGGAAAAAATGGAAAAAATTTTGGGAAAAATATGTTAATGGAAAATACAAACAATGGCTGTTTTGAGTTTGGGTTGAGTTTCTTTCTCCCCTTTTATAGAGAAACAGGCCTGTATCACTGAGTGGTAGAGTTTTTTGCACTGGGAATCAGAAATGGACAAGACAAATTTGAAGGGAATAGTTCAGGCTTTGCATAAAGCTGAAATAGATTCACATGCTCATCTGGGCTGCAGTTTAACAAGTACAAATACAGCAGTTGGCTTGAGACAGGTTTGTCTGCAAACTTGCTCTGTGGAAGAGATGCAGGATTAAGACCACAATCCATGTCTAGATTGCAGCACCAGGCTGGGCTGAGTGTCAGTGTCATACTAATGCAGCTGTACTGGTCTGGTCCCTGTTCCTGCTTAACCACCATTAGCCTGGCAATATCTTTGTACTGTGCTCTACTGGATGAAGAAAATGTCTTCCAGGGATGTAGTGAAATTAAGGTTATTTCAGGAGAAAAGATACTTTTCTATAGATTATGCTTACTCTTCTGCCTTTGTAGTATAATTATTAGCTGCCAACAAGGATATAGGTTTTGTAAAAATAACATTTTGTTATCTTTGGGATTAGACATCTGGACTTGTGACTTGCTGTAGTTTTCTTCATCAACTTTTGAAAAGATGAGTTTTCTTGGAGACTCACTGGAAGTCCAGGACACATCTGGATTACTCAAAAGAGGAAAATGGAATCACTTTCTCATGTCCTTGTCCTCATCCTCAACACTTCTGGGGTGATGTTCTGAGCACAGCCTTTGCCTTTGTCAGCCCCTATCGTAGTATCTCAGCATGCAAGAGAGACTATCTGATGTTAGATATGGAAGTGCTAAAGGGCTCTTCTGTAGCAGGTGGTAGAGAAGAATCTGGTCTTTCCACGGGCTTTTCAGAGCTGAAATGGATGCTAAAATGTGAGGGATAGGAATCTTGAACCAAACTCTTCTTTCTCACCTGGTATTTTCTCCTTCAAGGTCACAGGAAGAAAGAAGCAGACCTGACATCTCTTTAGTTATGTATGAACATTTCTCTAAGGTAAATCTGCATGTAGAATAAGAATCTAATCCCATGGTATGTCCTGACTTGCCCCCCTACTGTAAAACCCAGTAGGACTGGGAAAGGGAATGTGCATAGTTGGGGAATGAAAAGGTTGCATGAGACTTCCTGCTCCTCTGAGGACTTGTACAGATCCTTTGTATTTGGGATTCACGTATCATTTGCCAGTAAAACAAAAGATAAAATAATAACTATTATAAAACAAGCAGCAGGCAAACACAGGAGCCTGTTATTTAGAGAAATTAGGTTACCAAGCCTTGTCTCTCAAGTATGTGCTCTGAAAGAAAATCATCGCTCAGTTTGTCAGTTGTGTTTCTCCACAAACACAGGGTATCTGATCTCATCCTCATTTACACACTCGCAGGAATGCTGTGAAATCTAGAGATTTATGGATGCCTAAAGGCTACATTATTAATAGGAGATAAGCAGCTGACTATAAATTACATAGAAGGCATAAACTATATAATTTTATGTTCAGTATTTCATAGCTCAGCTGAAGTGGTGGGTTGTTTAAACATTCAAGTAGAGGAAACCGAGATAGAGATCTAGTTGCAATTTTAGGGATGCCAAAGTACTTTCACCTAAAGATGCCATTATAACAAGTTTGGGGCTGTTGTTTCTGAAGCCTGTGGTTTCTGCAGACTTTCCAGGAATGACACCCAGCTGGGTAAAGGCCAAAGGCAACATACTTCCAGAGACTTCCTGAGGACTATGAAGAAAACCTGTTGCTGCTCTGTGACCTGCTAATGCTGTATCTCCCATCTTTCTGCCCATGGGGGCTCAGTGCTCAGGTCAGGCAGAGTAGTGGCAGCAGGTAGTGGTGGCAGCACGCAAAAGTACCTTGCTCCTGAGTTAGATGGGGAGCAACAGCCCAGCACACCTTGGCCTCAGCTGCTGGAGGTTATCTCAAGGGGTAAAAACAAAATTCAACCTCTGTTCCTGCTCACTCAGGCTAATTACTGTGAATTAGTGCCAAAGGAAAGCATGGAACAGCAGCTTTTTATGATGGTCTCTGGCTTGATAGTAGACACCATTAACAGGTAGGTCACTGACCTGCCATCACCGTGAGAGAAGTTCTAATGGAAATTTTATTTGGAACATGTGTCCTAGAGATGACAACACCTGTGTCCTTCTGCCAGCCCAGATACTCATTTCAGAGGGTGCAGTGAGTGACACACAACACATCCAGAGTGCAGACCAGTTGTTTGGCATCAAGATACCTCAAACCTAAACTAGGGGTTGAAAAGGTTCTATAGTATTTTAGTTTCAACCAGTTTACATCTATTAAGACCTGAGCAAATTGGTCTGATTGCACAGCTGCCTTTCCTTTCAGCAGGAATTGGACTAGAGACCACCAAACCTGCTTTATTCTATAACTTTATGATTTTATATATTATGAAACTATAGCATACACAATTAAAAATCTATATAAATGCATATACATAAATAAAGTGCATAAATATATTAATATATACACATACTAAAATCTTCAGGAGGACTAAGAAGAGATTAGCTTATTTACTCTTGGAGGGTAAATTTACCCAAAGTAAAGGAACAGCAGATCCCATGAGGCCTGTAAAGATAGGAGGAAGGAGAAAGAAGATGGGGCCATCAGGATTACCAGGCCATCAAAATCTTGCTGCAGCTCTCTGTGTATTTACACCACTGTAACTCCAACACAGACAGAATATGGGAAAATACTGTGCAGGTTCAACTGTTCCTCTCCTCTGAAACAGCAAGTCTCAAGTGTGCTTTCAGAGACTGTCCCTTGGCTGCTTGCAAGATTTTAAACACTATGACACATTTTTGGTCCCAGGGAAAGGCAGTAATTTTTTCCTATAAATCCTAGACATCTTTTTCATGTTTATTTTTAATTAGTATCTTGGGGAATTCACTCTACATTTTCCTTGCTTTTATTAGCTACAAATCCATCATGTATTACACTTTTACAACTTTTATGATTAACAAGGTATTGGATGCCTTCTGCCCATGTAAGCTTTACCTTCATCTGAAAGTGTGTTCTGGTTTATGTTACAAATAATCATCACAAGGAAGACCACGAGGACCTCACTGCTGACTGAGTGCTGAAGGCAAGGGGGATCTGACCTGATGAGAAGGAGCTCCTTGGGTGAGATAACAGAGCAGCAGGACCATCTGCCACAGAGCCTGGGCTGTGAGCTCCAGCTCTAGGCTGCACAGGTACTCCCTGCTGTAAACTCATAGCTGGCCTTTGAAGTTTCTGCAGCTGTAATCTGCTTGTGATAGCATTCTCCTGGTCTGTGCTCCATGCAGCCTGGCTGAGCACTGAGTTTTGAAGTGCACTTTTCACAGGAAATATTTATGGCTAAATCCCCGATCAGGGACCATGCAATGCTGCTGTGCTCAGAAGTAAGGTGACATCTGCTTGTTGCAGACCATGACTCTTAAGCTCTTTCTTACTTGGATGGAACAGTTACAATGGAAATGGTCTGTGAAATTGTGTTCCCACAACAGAAGTCACCAGTGTTCAAGAATAAAGGAGAAGGTGAATTTGCACTTCTGCTTCATATTGAGTGTTGACTGGAGCACAGTGAGGAGGAAGAGAAGAAAAAAATGAGCCACATAGAAATGTAAGACCAGGTAAGAATAGAGGTTTTGTCATAAAGTCCCATGGAGGAAAGGGGACAAATCAGACGTGGCTTACAACCCTTTTCTCATTTGGAGTAGCCATTCTGGTTAGCCATGGCAGAGGATTTGTCCAGGATAAGCTAGTTTTGATGATACAGGCTTTGCTGTAGAAGAGATGGATTTCTGAACACAAGACAGAAAGGGACATGACAGTGACTCTGGTAGCTCAGAATGAAGAAAGGGATAGGAAAAGACACTGAGTGCTTTAATTTTTTTTTGCCTAAAATTTTTAATGTCTTTTTTCCAAGTCTACTACTTTAGCCAAATTCCTGCAACCATTAGCTGTGGAGATTCAGAAAGCTGCACGAGACAGGTGGACATGCATACATCCCAAAATCCAACCCCCCTCTGCCCATATGCTCCCACACTAGACTGAGGGCAGAGTTAGTCCTGTTATACCATCAGCCCTGCTAACTGGAGTGGGAAAAGCTGGAGCCCAGGCCCACACTCCTGGCTGACAAGGATGTTATCCTGCACAACCAGATAAGCAACCCTGGGCCAGACGGAGCTAGTGCTGGTCTTTCAGTATCATTGCTACCCTTCCTCACCTCCAGTCCTATGTCCTGGAGGAGCAGCTACACCAGGCAGCAACATGTAGAGCACAGCTGTGCAGAACCCTGCCACTTTTTTATCCCAAATGACAGACACCCCTCTCACACTGTCCTGGCACTTGTCAAATGCGAGGCTTGCAGTAGTGCTGTGGGCAGTGGCAACACTGCTTTTCTGTGTTGTCCTGGTGGCTTAAACAAGCTAAAATAGTCAGTGAAGCTGTTTGCTGCACTGTCCTCTCCACCCTTGCGAGGGAGCAAGGCTGCTGGATATGTGGGCTCATCCCTGGATTCATAGCCCTCCCAGGAGTCCCTCTGTATGCTGCCCTTCAGCAGGCAATAGCTGGGTATGGTGAGAAGTTCAGTTTACTCACTGCTTTCTGCCATGGAGACCTTTACTTTTGTTCAGCACTTCTTTGTTGTTCCAGTAATACAAGTTAACAGCCTCTTGAACCGGCATCTCTTTATCAGCAGAAAACCATCACGATTTAGAACATCAAGTGCTGCACTTGTGCCCTCAGGAGGGAATGCAGAGGATGGGAAGATCAAGAAGATGAACCAGCCTATATCTCTTTGAAAGGCCAAACAAGCACTGAAATAGAGTGAGTGCATTTATCTAGGGGCTGGGCTTTGCATTCTCACATCCTGCTGCTGGAAGCTGGAATTAGGCACACGTCTTTTTGCTGAAAGATTCCGGATATCACAACATTTGTCATATGTCTTACCGACTTGCAAGAAAATTATGTGCTTGGTGTATCTCACAGACAATAAGGAGTAAAATCTCACCCTGTCTTCATGCCACACTGCAGTTCTGTGGAGTTATTTCAATTTAATGAAAAAGGAGAAGTAAGTAGGAGCCCAGAGATATTAGTGAGGTACCTGTCACACAGCATGTCAGCACCAGTGGCAGCACAAGGATGCACAAATCCTGGCCAGTCCCCTACAGCCACCCTGCTCCCTGGGTATTTCCTTGCAAATCACATTATTGCTGTGCCTGAGTCTCACTTCAGGCTTTCAGCTAAATGGCAAGTGAAAATAAACCTTAATCACTCTGTACTCCATCTGTAGCCAGTAGCAAGAGATGTAGGGGCAAATAATGCCTCACATGGGCTGGAGCACACTCTGTAAGTGCTGATCCCCTCCATTAATTGTAATCAAAGACTAATCAAAACTAATTTGAGTGTGAAGGGTAAATGTCTAAAATTTCTCCATCCCACACCAGTCATATAAATGCAACCGATCGTTTACTCAGACTGATGGGGGTGAAATACACCATGTTCCAGGAAACTGGGGCGATACTTTCAGGCTCATTTGCTAGATTTCTTTCACAGAAACCTGAGGTTTTATGCTTGCAGGGCTTGTCTATGTGGACCCCTGCCTTTCAGCAGAGGAGGCATTGCTTAAATAGCTGCTTGTGTGTCTGCAAATATCTATCTGTCACTGTTCTCTTTCTTGCCTGCTTCCTTGTGGTGGGTGTGGATTGCTACCCAGGCTAAAGAAGAGAGAAAATCCACAACCTGACTTGGTTGCAGTGTAGCTGCTGGGCTGGTAACTTCCATGCCACCCTCCCTCTGCACGAGGAAAAAAATTTTCTCAGGTTTGGAGGTGGAAATAGGAGAGCGTCATTGATCAAATGTACCATGCAACAAGGTCCTCAAATTGCATTAACAACGCACCCAAAGACTTTCTTAAGCCAGGAAAGAGCAAAGGAGAACTCTTGGTCCCATAGAAATCAATAACAAGATTTATATGTATTAAAATCTCACATATATATTAATTTTTCCCACCCCTCTGAAAGGAAGAAGGCATGGAAGATTTGCTGAATAACTCGCTACATAAAAATCACTCATCTGCTTAAAAAACAACTTACATTAAAACAGGGATTCACATTATAATGGAAGAACTAATAACAAAGAAAGGAGATGAGCAAATCATGTTGTAAGCTGGTAAAAATATATATGGAACAAAGCCATTGGAAAAGAACTTGACAGGTTTCTTAATGTTTTAAATTGGAAATGAAAATTAACGGTAACTAAACCTCTTCAGAGTTTCAAAGATTTCCATGCTGACTTTTAATCAAATTAATTTGGTTCAAAAAAAGAGCCTTCTGTTTTCAAAACTGAAAAATTATAGGCTTTAGGTTTTTTTTTCCAGCTTGAACAGCTTCAACTTCCAATTCAGAAAAGTATAAAAGATATTTCAGTAAAAATTAAAATTAATTTTTCTGGCTCTAGCTAAATTAAAATTTTCCTGAGATTTTGGTTGAAGAAACTTGGGGTTATTTTGACTTCATATCTAGATGTTAAGTGCAAAAATGCCTGGGTGCTTAAAAATAGCTGCATGTTAGAAAAATGATTAAGAATCCTGTATTTGAACTAAGGTTGCTTAGTCTGAAGGCTGGAATCTCTTACTAGTGTATTCATTTAAGCCCATAAAAATACCTGTAGTGTCAGAAAAATCTTCAAAACAACTGAAGTTTAAGATATTGAAGTGCCTACTCATTTGGGTAGGTCATTACAGTCCTGAAGTATCTCCCTGGCAGGGACAGAAGCACACCACTGCCTTCCCTCCTGATCAGTATGCCAGGAACCAGCTCCCATGAAGTGCTGTCCTCCTCAAACCAATTGATTTCAACAATTTAAAGACATTCAAGTATCTCTGAGGATAAGTGCAGGCAAGTGAGAAAAGAGTTTTTATGTTGTAAGTGCTGTGAGGAAGGGAAGGAGAAGGGATTCTTCTTATTTTCCTTGAGTTTAAACCCCAAAAGTTTGTTTCATTCTGACTTGAGTACTTGGCTACAGCAGCCATACCCCACTGGGAGCTGGTGAAGCACCAGGGATGGGTTTGACTCAGATCTAGAGGTGATCTGAGTCAAACACTGAGAAGACCTCTAAAGGAGGCAAAAGTTCAAGCTCCAATTTGACAGTTTGACATAGTTTCCAGTGTTATTAGCATTGTACAATGACTGAAGGTCTCTTGGGATTGAGCATGCTGCATCCTACCCATGTTTATCCTTCAATTCCTCTTGGAATTTTGTTCTCACACAAAGCACAGCATGACATTTCCTTACTATCAACTCAGTCAGCTGAGAATATCAGTTTAATAATACATAGAAATGCAAGTTCAACCTAGATGCTTCAGAAGAAACTTAGACATGTAGCAACAAAAAGACAGGATGTTCTACACTTCACTTGTTTCCTCTATAGATCTATTCAGCTGTTCTAAGATGTAATGTTGTTATGGCATAGTATTAATAAAAAAGCTAAATTCAGACATATGTGATGGCAAACCAGAGAGATGCCATGTGCTGTGCAGCCAGTCCCCATGAAGTTTGCTCATATCACTCCCAGACTGACCACCCTCCTCATCCCCTGCATGTTTAAGGTAGCATTTTTTATACTTTGTCATTAAGCCTGTAGTTCTGTAACACAGGTAATGGCACTATCCCATATATTTAAATATTTTGTATACACTTACGACAGGAATTATTACTTTACTATTTCAAAGACATTGGCCATGGTCCAGCAATTATGTAAATTCATAGCAAAGCAAGGGAGAGAAGGCCAAGTCTTGGCATGGGAATAGCAGGCAGCTGCCTGGTGTAGCAGGTGGTGAAAGGACCACTGGCTTTCAGACATGCCCAAACTGGCTGTGAATTACATGGGTGTTGGTGTGTGGAATTTTAGAGGATGGAGTGCAACACTGCCAAGACCAGCTGTTGCCACCTTCACCTCTTCCTTCTGCTGGAACAGGAGGAGCACTGAGCTGTTTCTTTTTTAGGGTTCTCACCAAGCTCCTCTTCCTTCTCCTTTCTGTGTTCTTGTGACAGGGGTGACCTTGCCTGGGTACCACTCTGGTCTGAACTGTGAAAATAGTTGCTACCAGGAATTTGGCTAGCTGTTACCATGACTGATGAACATTTCCTTAATTACAGTGCCATTCTGTATGTACCAAAAGAGGAATTATTACCTGTGAAGTTTACTTTCAGGAGATAATCTTTGTACAGCTTCCTGCCATCCAGATGCTTCATGGCATCACAGAGTTTGGTCGTGTTTGGGCACAGAGTCCTCTGCATTTTATGCAAGGCATGGGCCATTGCATACACAGCATTCACAACAAACATGATCTTGGATTCTTGCTCGTAGTTGGAACTGTTGATGGTGAAGTGCTTGTCACAAGCCTTTTTATGTGGTTTCCGGTTCTGCAGGCTACACTGGAACTTTTGCTCCCAGAAATCCTTGAACCAGGGGTTGCGTCTGTTGTTGTAAGGGCTGAGACTTTGGAAGTACTTGTCAAACTCTTTAACAGGATGGGAAGCAAGCTCCAAGGTTATGGCCCCGGACGCTATGTGCTCGTTGCCCTTGACAATGCTCTCCTGTGCTCCCCACCCGTCGCTGGCAATCCAGGTGAAGGACACGTTGAAGCGGTTGGCGGCCGCAATGAGCTCCCGGGAGTCGTCGCCTCGCATGAACAGCACCACAACCCTGGCGTTGGGCTTCTGGAGCAGCTCCCTGATCACGCCGTCGTAAGACTTCCTGATGTTGGACCGTCCCACTTTCTCAGAGGTGGCGATGCAGATGTTGCGCAGACGAGCTTCCTGCTCAAAGGCCTCGATCCCTGTCTCCCCGTAGTCTCCTTCGGAAGCCACTGTTGACACGTAAGTCCAGTTGAAATACCGCAAGATTTCAGCCATGGCTTTGGCTTGGTAGAAGTCCGGGGGCACTGTCCGTGCGAAATAATCATAGCGGGATTTGTCGCTCAGCTTGGCACTGGTGGAGGCGTAGCTAATCTGGGGGATCTGGAAGAGTCGCAGCAAATTCGCCACCTAGAGACAAAGGGGGGAGCACAGATTATTAAAGAGTGGTATTTATAAAATGGAACAGAAATATTTAGGGAAAGGCATTGACACTGTTTTTTAATGAGAGACGTTTTGACGATCACAGATCGAGGGTGTTGATAGGGGATGTTAATAACATGTTGACAACAAACTCCAGGGAGAGCACTGAACTGAGCATATGCACAGAAACTGTTGTGATGCCCAGTTAATTCCCTAGGTCCTGCTGGGATTGTAATGGACCTTTATTTTCGTGAAACTGAGCTTGTTTAAACAACAGATAATTAGACACAAATGGACAATATATTTCAGTTTCAGACTTCAGTAAGTGTTCCTTACTAAGGTCTGAGGATTTGCATGCCTTTGCTTCTGAATTCTTAAAATTTGCATAGTGGGATACATCATTGTATTTGATAACCAAATGCACTAATAAGACATAAATTTCCATTTTGTGCAAACATCACAAATGTACAGGCCTTTTGCAGAACTTTCTAGTCTCCCTTACTCAAGACAAGTCCCCACCTCTCCTATTTTTTACTCATTTAAATGTTTTTCTGAGATGTTCTGACTGCAGACCTGCTGAGACGGCACATCCGTTGCATGTTAGTACTCTTCAGGTGTTGCACAATGTCACAGAACCACGGAATCACAGCTTCACAGAATCACAGGATAGTCTCAACTGATCCACAGGGATCATCAAATCTAGCTTTTAGTGAATGGCCCATATGGGGACCAAACCCATGACCTCGGCACTATTAGCACCATGCTCTACCCAACTGAACTAATGTCATGTTGACCTACAGTTTTTAATAAATAATAAAAACTTTTAATAATCTCTATTTGCCCTTCTGGTTTGATTTATGTAGTCAAAAGTCCTGCTTTTTTTTCCTTTTTTTCATGTGTTGCTATGTCCAGTGCTTAAATATTTCCAAATCTACTCTGCTGCTCTCACAGAAGTGCAACTCTTGACCGCATCTCGAAAGGAATGAAGAAAGGTTATGGCACTTTTTTCCTATGACAGATTCTTAAATAACAAAGGGAAGATTGGTGACTAGAAGTTGTGTCCAGTAAATTAAATCTGAAGCTAATCTTGGAGTAGAGCCTGACGAAACCATTTGAAAAGCCATAGTGTGCTTGAGATTCCTGCAATAGTGAACTTGAGATTCCCAAGGGAAACTTATTAAAAATTGCCCAATCATTTAATTTTTTTTAATCTTCCCTAGATGTTTCCTTGACCACAAACTGTCTTTAAGAATTCAAAGGCAAAGAACTGTTTCGAAAAAATGTTCTAGAAGAGGCAAATTTTGAAGGCTCTAACATCAGCAGCAAATTAGACAGTCTGATATAAAAAAAGAAAAGGAAGAATTTTATTGCTTTTCAGCAACCTCTATGACTTGGGATTTTATAGATTTAGATTCTGTCTTTTCTGTAATGCACACACTGATCTAGTGTCCTGCTGTAGCTCAGTCTCCCCCTGTAAACAGGTGTAATCTCATCTGGGCCAGACTCTGCTGCCAGCCAGACATGTACAGGGACTTTCACAAGCCCGGGGCCACATGGCACTGAGGACTTCAGGAGGTCCTTGTCCTCCTGTCCTTCTAAAACACCAGGAAAGACCAGATGTCCGGGCACCTCAGCTGTAGCTGTTGACTTGAAGTTTGCCTTCACAAAAGAAATCACTGGGAGTGGCTTATTTTAGTTTAAACCAAAATAAAACCTTTCCTACAGTGCTTGGAAGGAGTATCCTGAACTTTAGCTGACACTGTGCAGTTCTGCCAGTGGGTACAGGCATAAGGCTGTGGCTGAGCTGGTTACTGTCCCTCAGAAAGCAGCTGATGTGTTCTTAACCTCCCTGCTGGATGGTAACAAGCATTAAACTCCCTTATACTGGAAGTGTGGGATTTAATTTGCATTGTGGTGATGTAAATGAACAGCTTTAAAGCAACACGATGGGCAGAGAGGCTTTTCTTGTCACCAAGGTACAATGGATTCTTTGAGCACTGTTAAGTCCCTGTGGCTTTGTAACTTTGATTACATGCCCACAGATCCACATGGTTTGGTTCACATGTCCCCTCTCAAGAGCACTCTGATTTGGTAATGAGAATCTACTCCATGTAGCTATTCTGGAACATTTCCTGCAGAACTGTGTGGGCTGGAACTGCTATTCTTGTCTCAGTTTATTCTAGCAGGAATTATTTTATTTGTGCTAAACCTTAATGAAGATATGCACACGCATCATTCTGCATTTCCCCCCTCAAACTGGCTAAAGAAGAAGCCCATTTTCAGCAGCTCAAGTAATGCTGTTCAGTATGAAGACAACCCTTCAGCTCACAGAAAGGTGCTCCTAAAATTACAGCAGTTTTATGGTTAGTTTGGTTTCTTTTTTATTTTTTTTTTCTGTTTTTCTTTTTTTTTAAAAAATATTTTTGTTTGTTTTGTTCTGGTTTTTTTTTTTTTTTTTTCCTTTTAGTCTAAGCAGAAAAAGCATCCATAGAACTACTCTCCCAGTTTACACAGGGGCCCTCAGCCTTTGAGGCCACTATACTTCTAGGGTCCCTGCAAACAGCTGCAATTCTGATTCCTGTTCTCTGGGGAGAAGAAAGTTTTCATGTGTTTACAGCTGTTTGCTGTAAAGCTTTCCATTATGAAGCTGTCCAGATGGTAGATTTTTCATGGACTAAAAATTGAAAAATATAAGAAAGTCTGATTAATCATAAAGGATAGTGGCCCAATCATCCCTGGAAACTACTACTGCTCATGGAGTTCAGTGAAGTTGTATCTGTTATTCAGATCAGGACACTGTTCTTGAAATTCTCAGGTGGGCATTTTCTGGAATATTGTAATGTCTTGATATTGGGGACTAATTTTTCAGAAAAGGTCAAGTCTCAGGTACTTAGCTGATGCAATTGGTTTCAGAACAGTCCCTTTTTCCAGCCATTTCCATGCTGATCCAAGTATTTGATTATGAAAATGTTATCCTGGTTAAGAGACTTACAAGAGAAGAGCACAGGTAGCAGGTTCTGCAGAGGAGATGACATCTAAGACTATGTCTACCCAGTGTAGTAGAGGACAGTGGGATGTAAACCAGAGTTATGTGCACTGAGATTCAACCACCTGAGGCACACCTCCACTGTAGCTCTGTGCTGCCCTGGCATGTGTGGCACAGCTTCAAAATTGCAGTGCAGATCCAGCTTTTGCTAAGTGAAATAATTTGTTCTGGCAAAGCTCCAGGGAGCAATTTAATCAAGCCGTGGTGCATGCAATTAGTCCTGAAATCCATATGTTGGCACTTAAGTTGCAGTAGTAGCCAGGTTCTTTCACTGTCAAAACTGGTGGGTTTTGCAGATACGTTTGAAGAGAAGTCTGGATGTTCTACATCTGCAAACCAAAACAGCCACTTTGCACAGCTTGCTGTGAACAAAGTTGTGTCGACACAGTCAGCGTTCAGCGTGATGGGAAACCTTTATTTGCCCTACACTGCTGGGCTTATTAGTGCACCCACTATCCTGTGGTAAAGTGTCCAGTCCCCAGGCAAACCTGGCTCTCACTCAGCTGCTGGGATGGAGGGTGGTTTGTTGCCCAACACGAGCATGGCAGTAAGTCCAGTGCCAGCCACATCCCTCTGTGGGGATGTACTGCACCAGCAAATCCTGCAAACGGAGTGGCTGTGGCAGTGCCAGGGGAGACCAGTGTCCCTCTCCCAGCACTGGAGCCACATCTGTCACTTCTGCTGCTCTGAGCTGCAGGGACAGGATAAATGCTTGTGGGAAATTGCCAATCTTGTTTAAAACACTGAAAATGGTGTCATAATAACAACCTGCAAGGAGCCACGAATTCGATACAGCTATCAAACACATGAACCTGGTTTCTGAGTGTATTTGTGACCATTCAAGAGTCCTGCTGGTAAATGGGGACAGATAGGTAACACCTCTGTATCTCGGTAACTTTGATCTGTCCTATGATTTACTGAATCTCATAGAACATTTTGCTTAACATTCATAGACTTTTTCCCTTTTTTTTTTTCCCTGGCAGTAGGATTTATTCTGATGTTTTTGTTAAAATTTCCTTTTTTTAATGACCCAGAGATTGTTCCTTGGATATTTTGAATGTGTATGGGGCTGTGCAAAATGCAGGAAACATTTTGCAGAAAAGAAGAAAAGGTAAATCTCGAAAGTTCTAGAATAGATAGGGTTTCTTCACCGTAACACACAAGTGTGTATCACTTATTTGTAGGACAGAGGAGGCCCCTTCTTAGATGACAGTGCTCTCTGCCCTTCTGAAATTTAACCATGCGAGAATCTCACAGCACTTAACATGGCTTAATGAATCTAATTTCACAGAGCTCCTTTGAGACAAGCAAGAGCTGCTCTGAACAGACAATAAATTAGGCTGTGGAGCAGAACAGGATTGAGGTAAAGGAGTTTTGTCTCTATTGAGAAACTGAGAAAATTTCTGTCTCTCTGAGCTGCAGTCTGTCCTAATGGAGATTCTGTTGCTGCATTTGGACTCCTGAGAATGTCTTTCCATTTCTGGGAATAAGTTGCTAGTCCAGATTCCCATAGCAAAGCCAGTCCCAAGGTTTTCCTAATTTCTAGATCATTGCTATAACACAGGGCCTGAACTCCTGCTTTGAAGGAACATGCACCAGTGTACATTGTATCCCATTCCTAAATGTTGGTAATCTATCTTGTGGGCTTTTTGTTATTATTTGGGCAGTTGGAAGTCAAACTGCATCTAAAGCATTCATTCCAATATATAAGACATGGGTTTTTTTCTTATTTAAATTTTTCTTCTTTCTTAAATCTAAAAATATAGCAAAAGTTTGGCAGAAAGTGCTATTTTAGAAAGGCAGGAAAGAAACACTGGTTCTGAATGGGCTGGGACGTGGATGTGTGAAAGGTGGCAGACATAAACCTGATGTAGAGACTAAATGAGGCCCCTCTCTAGTCAAAAGTCTCCACTGGCCTGTACAGTCTTCCCATGGTCTCAGCTCCTGGGAAGTACCTTTTTACTTAGGTTAAAGTCTCCCTTTTTTCAATTAATAACTATTTTCTTCTGTCCTCTGATCCTGCATCATGTTGATAAAGACATTTATTTTGTGTTCCCAAGAACACACCCGTACATATTGAAAAGCTGATACTAGGTTAACACCAAACCTCCTCTTCTCCAGGTTAAACACGTGCAGTTCCCTCAATTTCATCTTGTAGGGTTTGTGCTCCAAACTCTCCTCCCCATTGTTATGTGAATATTTATTGAATCATCCTTTTACCGAGGGACCCGAAGTTGGACAGAATATTCTACATGTGGTCCAATGAGAATAGAATAAATAGAAATATTTATTTCATCTGTGTACTGGCTGTTTCTGCAGATACAGCCCAGCAGGCTGAGAGCCTACAGAGCTGCCAGACTGTATCACTGGCAATAAATATGAGCAATACTGAAAAGCTGGGCTCCACCATAATTTCCCCTGTTCTCTTGGGATTTAGTAGGCTCCTACCTGGGGACAGTGTGACCCAGAGTGACTTAGTCTGGACACTTCTGGCATACTCATATAATTTGGCAGTATTTGGGAGGAGGAGAGTCCAGTGATGCAAATGCAGCTGCTCAGCTTGGACCCAAGAAAAAAATTCACTCCGAGCTGATATGTTTTCAAAGGGAAATTAGGACCTTAAAGGCCTCATTGCTTTCAGAACTGAAAAACCTTTATCAGCCTGGAACATCATCTCTCCCTAGCCCGTTTTAAAACTATGGGTGCCATCTCTGGGATATTATAATTGAAGGGTATTATACTGAAGGCAGTGACTGCCCAGGGGCTGTGTCATGACCTGCAGCAGAAAGCATCAATTTGACTTCAGCTGGACTTCAAGCGCTGACCCCAGAAGGTCCCTGGGAATGCCAATATCCTGGTTTTTAAACTGGCATATTAAAGCTCAGTTGTAAGGAACTCAATTAGATGCAGTGAGGTTATTTAGGAGTCCCAGCCTGGCTTGTTCTTCTGTGGAATCTGGCGCATTGCAGGACTGAAGCAGTGGTTTCCATCAGCTTTCTCACACTTTGGTAAGAGGGCTGTTTCCTAGTTTGTAAGTAATGTTCCTTAATAAAATTCCTTCCAAACAGTAACTCAAGAAAAAATAATTCATTATCAAACAAATAAAAATGTCTGGAATTTTTTGTTAGTGGGGAAAGGGCTGAAGGAAACATTATTTTGAGTCTTGCTCTTCTACTGAAAATTTAGGCAATGAAGCTGGGAAAAATATAGCTAAATATTTGCAGCAGACTCAGTAGCTGTCACACAGAGAGAAGCAGTGTTTGAACGGTGAAATAACTTCATCTGCAAAATGAACATCAGAAACAAGGAATACTATCAGAGTAACAGCCAGGATTTCTGCAAAGGACCTGGTAATTTCTTTTTGTATTTGTGTCTGTCCTGTGCAACAAAAAGTAAACCATGGAGGGCATGCAGAGGAATGTTGCACTTTGAAGGAATTGTTTGGAAATCTTACTTCTTTTTTCCTGCAGGGGATGGGACAGTGAGCTGTCACATATGCACTCTGCCTCCATACAGCATTACTGCTGAAGTGAAGTAAGCTGAGCACTAAAGTTGCACCCTGAAAAGAGGCCTGTGCAGAAGACCTTGCTTTGCATGAGGAGTGCAACTCTTCTCTGAGACTTCATAAACCTTCCTGTGAGTGACTCCTGGCACATATCCACATGATCAGAAAAGGTACTGAAACTGGGGCTGTTGGTGTCAAAGGAACATGAAATTGCTTCTGGACTTAAAAGAGCTATCAGTGGTAAATATGGTTATTTGAGACTCATTAACTGATGAGTAAGTCCTAGTCAGAAGGGGTAGAATGAGTGTAAGTGATGTCCAGGTGACCCTAGTGATTTCTTATTTTTGGCCACTTCCTCTTGCAGTTACATCCTTTCCCTGGAAGGGAATTCCTTGGAATTGTTTATTGCTCTCTACAACTTGCTGAAGGGAGATTGTAGCCAGGTGGGAGTTGGTCTCTTCTCCCATGTAATAGTGATAGGACAAAAGGAAAGGGTCTCAAGTTGAGCCAGGGGAGGTTTAGATTAGATACTAAGAAAAATTTCTTCACTGAAATGGTTGTTGGGCATTGGAACAGGCTGCCCAGGGAGGTGATAGATTCATGCAGATGTGGCACTTGGGCACATGGTTTAGTGGTGGACTTGGTAGTGCTGGGTTAAAGGTACCACTCGACGATTTTAGAGGTCTTTTCCAACCTTAATGATTCTATGGTTCTCTCATTGTATGGTAGAGCTCCTTCCTTCTTACCTGTGATCTCTGTGGTTACTTATCCATCCCTGTAGAGTCACATAATTTCCCCTTAACAAAAGGAGAAAATGCAACACACTGAAGGAAAATAATATATATCCCAAACCCAAATCAAAAAGACTGCAAAGAAACCAGTTACTGTGGGATTTTCAGAGAAGCCAGTGGGAAGTACCCATATTCCTTTGAAATCTCTAGGAAAGCAATGTCCAGTGTTCTTTGGACACTTTGAAAATCTCAGCCTAGTGGCTGTTCAGTTTCTGAATGTGGAATAGAAATAAAGAGAGGAACAAACAGCAAGGATCTGGCTGAGAGGTAGCGGACAGAGGGGAAGAACAGAGATAAAAGAGGGAGACACATGGAAGCTGGCAAGTGCATGTGCAGCTTAAATGCTGGTGGTAGGTGGTCCATCTCACAGAATAGATTTTTTAATAAGGATCTGGTTTACTTTTACAAGCACAAAATCACCAGAGGCTGTCACTGCACAGAACAAATGGCATGTGTGGTCTGGCAAACCCTTCCAATCCCCTTCACATTTCTCCTGCCCACATCCCTGGGGGGTCCATGCACAGTGGGACAGAGCCCCATATGTTACATTTGGTTTCTTATTTGCATTTGGTTCATGTAAAGATTTTACACAGTTTTCAGTGGTGATAGAATTCAGAAGCTATTGTTAAGACTTTGGTTGAAAGATGGTTTATCCTTGGAGGAAGGAAATGGAGGTGATTACCTTTCAAGCTCCATGAGCCCTTGGCAGACTTCTGTGGCTAAGGAGAAATGACAGCCAGGAAAAGATTGCCAGCAAATGAGTACATATTCTGAATTTCATGCCATATGGTCACTCACTTAGGAGTGGCTTTAGCTTTTGTGATAGCAGTAATGCACCGTTAAACCTTCTCCAGTGGTTTTGTTACAGTCTGCCTGAGAGACAGCAAGGAACTGGAAAGAAGACAGCAAGGCACTGGTTTCTGTTCTGCCATTTTTTCTGGATGAGGCTCTAACTTGGAAATAACTGTCATGCTAGTGGTCTGGAGGTCTTGAGGGTTAACAGCATTAAAAAACTTTACATCCATATGAATATAGTCTACATAGAAATTAAAAACGCAGCCCACCTAAAGGAACGTCTTCGTTTTTCTAAGAGCTGACTGCAGGGAATGGACCCTAGTCTTCATTTTCAGAAGATGTATCCAGTTTTCAGAAACAGGAAAGAACAAATCCAGCACTTGAATTATTGTATTCTTGCTTCCACATGCATATTCCTGACAAGAGCTGACCTAAGTATTTTAAATATGGAATTGGGATTGGCTATTCAGGAGCTCCTCTGCAAATGAATACTGCCTTTTTATCTTCTAATTTTTAATATGTCAATCTCTTCAAGGAAAATATGCTTGAAATTTCTGTTGTAAACTAAGAAAGAGTGGATAACCTGGCTCAGATGAACAGCCATGAGCCCAAAAGAAAACCCTCCAAATTTTGAATTCATGTCCTCATGCTAGATTCAACTCAAGTCAGAATTTTATTTCATGAAAACAGCTTTTTTTTTTTTTTTTTTTTTTTTTTAACATGAGCTTTTCCATTGACTAAGAATCCTGGCTTGAGTTTTGAAGGATCAAATGCTGTGCAGATTGGGCTCACTGCTAATTTAAACACAACATCTAAAAACTAATTACCCAGATCATCATTAAGGATAATAGCCTAGTCTGACCAGAAAATAATTAAGCATTCTGCATTCTCTTGTTGTTTTTAGTCTCTGCAAAAAGTGCCTATCGCACATACTGACTCAGTGGGGAAGGTGTTCATTGCTGATTTACCAGCAAAATCTTTTTTTCCTTAGTGGAAGGGTAATGCAAGAAATACAAATCTGACAGCAGGAGCATTATGAAGTGATTTGGCAGACAGCTGTCCAGAAAAAAAAAGCAGGAGAGGGAGGGTGAAGGGAGGGGAAGAAAAAATATTGAAATATAAAGACAAATTCACAGGAGGGGGAAAAAAAGGGCAGAAATAATTTTTGTCTGAAGAACTCAGCATGTTTTATTTTAAGGCTAAGAAACTACACTGTAGACTTTATGGTGTTTAAAGCTCCCAGCAAAAGAAAAATGCTTGCCAGGGCTACATCTGGAAGCATCCAGCACCCCAAGTGCTGCTGGAAAACACAGGGAATGGGGGTGCTAAGCCCTGCATATGCCTGACCAGTGAAATATTTTGACTTTCAGCAGTGGTGTGATTCCAGTTGTTACTGGAACTACTCTGTACAGGTGACTGGCTCTGAAATTGGGTAGTCTCTTCTGGTATGGCACCAAAATGCTTGTCTTTAATGCTTCAAAGTCCTTAGAATTTCAGGCTTGAGTCTGCAATGTCTATTATTCTTGACAGGGATTTTCTTTTGAAACAGAACTTGTGACTGGCTATCTTGACAGGATGGGCAACAGAATGAATGGCTTAATATGTCTTTTCTAGGACTTAATTACATCCTTTTTAGGTGGTGTGAAATCTAGAGGAAAGCTAGAAAAGGGAGACTGAAGGAAGGCCAACACAATCTATGTCAAGAGAAAATAAGCAACTGAATACTTTTTTCTAGCTGGAAAATGCTTGATGACAAGTCAAATGATGTGTGAAACTATTTTTCTGAAGAACCTTGTTAAGAAAGATCTTATGTTTGAAAAACTATTGACAACTCTAGGGAAGATCACAGAATAATATTAATTCAAAGTATTGTTTCATCATCCTCCATAGGGTTTTCAAACTGGATACAGCTATATTGCCATTTTATACATGTACTGGATGAGAAAGTCTCTCATCAGGACTTCCAATTTCCATTGGACAGCTGCTCCAAACCCAAGATTTTGGAATATGAAACATCTGTATACACTCTATTATGTATATTTGATGTGTGCTGCATCCAATCTACTGCCTCAGACATGGATTTAGTCTTAGGTCAATGATCACCAAAAACTGGCTTCAAGGGGACAGGCTGACAGATGTTGTGCAAGAAGCCACAGACTACTTTAGAAGTGTGGTCTGACTCCCTCTGGGTTTCTGGGAGGGAATGAAATACTTGTACCATTTCCTCTGCTCTAACTACTTTTATAGATATGTCTTTTAGGCTACCTCCTATCTTCATGTCCTTTGGACACACTTGAATTTAGGGTGGACTAAGAAACACACTGACCACAAACCAAAGGTACAGCGAAAAGACTGTCAGCCCTTCACCAGAGGGATAGGGCAGTCATACGATGCTTCAAAATATTTCATCAGCCTTCAGACAGCCGTAGCTCTGAAAACTGCTGAACTGGAGGAGGTATCTAACGAGAATTTATTCTTTTTGTTTCTAGTCACTTCTGGAACTCATTTAGCTTTTAGCATCCACAACAGCCTACCATTTGCTGGTTTCATTTGATGTACTCTTTGTCTGATTGGAAGAGACAATGAATAATGATTTCCTTAACAGTTTGTGCTGCCCAAGGTTCTGTAGCTATCATTTTTCCCCTTCAGATGTCTCTTTTTCTGAAACTTACTTGCTCTTTGTGCTCCAAGTGATCAGACCCACATAACTGGTGAAGGATACATTCCTGCTCTGCTAGCTGGTTACACTGGGACAAAACCACTCCTACTACAAGAGATGGCTGAGGTTCAGCTCTGCAGAAACTATTCTCCTGTGGTGTAGGTAAGGATTTGCCCTTATATTCCCTACTATGAATACACAGATGAGTTACACACTGGAATACAAAAGGAAATAAAATGTAATTTCTTTAAATTCTCCTGTGCTCATGCATGTCCTATGGGATCTGACCATGCTCCTAACTGATGGGATTTAATGCCTTCACAAGAGAAGCAGCCAGTTCCCTAGTGTAATTCTGATTGAAACGAACACTGGATGAACTCTTGGCCTATTTATGAAACAGGCAAATGAGGTTCTGTGGGCTTTCTGTCACTGCTAGTATAGTCTGCAGTACAGAAAAACTCTTACTGCTGTTGACACTGGTGCAGTCATTAAGGCCTGTGCTCAGTCTGGAAAAGTGTCCTACACTGAGTCTGAGAAAACATCCTGCACTGTCAAGACTCAATGCCTTTGGAAACCTGCAGCTGACCATGAAGAAATACGAGATGCAGGGTCTTAGTCTATGTCAGTCTGGGTTTAAGACACCACTCACTTGTGATTATGAGTCATGTGGACTGGCTTGTTTTATTTGACCCAAAATAACTGGATCTCAGAATCACAGAATCATTCAGGTTGGAAAATATCTCCAAGATCACCGAGTCCAACCTTTGACCAATCACAGCCATGTCAGCCAGACAATGGCACTGAGTGCCACATCCAGTCAGTTCTTTAATATGTCGAGGGATGATGGCTTCACCACCTCCCTCCCTGGGGAGTCCACTCCAATGTCTAACAACCCTTTCTGTGAAGAAAATTCCTCCCGATGTCCAACCTGAACCCCACTTAGCACAGCTTAAAGACATTTTCTCTCAACCTGTCACTGGCTGCCAGGGAGAAGAGGCTACTCCTCATCTGGCTACAACCTCCTTTCAGGTGTTTGTAGCTATAGGGTCCCCTCTGAGCCTCCTCTTCTCCGGGCTAAACACCCCCAGCTCCTTCAGGAGGAGTCCTTCACAGGACTTTCTCTGTAGACCCTAAACCATCTCTGCTGCCCTTCTCTGGACATGCTCCAGCACATCAATGCTGCAGTGAGGGGCCCAGAACTGGACACAGGATGTGAGGTGTGCCTCACCAGTGCCCAGTACAAAGGTCACTGCCCTGATCCTGTTGACCACACTATTGCTGATATAAGCCAGGATTTCATTGGTTTCTTCACCATCTGGGCACACCTGGCTCATGTTCAGCCACTGTCAACCAGCACCTCCAGGTCCATTTCCACTGGGACACGTTCCAGCCACTCTTCCTCCAGCCTGTTGCACTGCAGGAAGTTGTCGGGACCCAAGTGCAGGACCTGTACTTGGCCTTATTGAACCTCATACCACTGACCTCAGTCCATTGATTCAGCCTGTCCAGATCCCTCTGCAGTCTTCCTACTCTCCAGCAGATCAGCACTCTCACCCAGCTTAGTGTGGTCTGCAAACTGACTGAGGGTACTCTTGATTGCCTGATCCAGGTCATTGAGATTAAACAGGTCTGACTCCAATAATGAGCCTTGGGGAATCCCACTAGTGACTGGAAGTAAGATAAGGATTTATTTTTTTCATTTTAAATGTCTGTTGTTAAAATGAAACATTATGCACACACAGCATGGCAGGAACACATATATTCAGACACATAGGTGGTATCAGTTATGACTGATGTGAAAGCAGAGATCTGCGCTTAGAGTTGTAAAAGTATCATAAAATGCAAAGTTCAAACTAAATACTAAGTTTTTGGAAACTTCAGATGCCCTCAGCATACACCATAATTAGAGGAAGTGGACAGGTGCCTGAGGTTTGAACTACAACAAGTGTTTTAAAGAGTGACTTGAACTAATGTAAACTCAGTAAAAATCATACGCTAGGTTGACCCCTAGGGTACAGTGACCAAGCTAAGACTTGCTTTATTGGAAAACTTACATAAGCAGTGGTTCTCTCACTGGATTTGCAGATAAATGATTCTCACCTGGGGGGGCTGCTGTGACTTACCTGTATGGAGACGCTGCTGTAGGAGCCACCTATGACTCCTGCAATGAGCAGGGGCAAATTCTCCTGGATGGCATACGAGCCGTCAGGGCACATGTACTCTGTTTCATCCACTTTAGTCAAAGATGCCCTGACGAACTCCAAAGACTGTTCTAAGGCATATGTATCCCTGGAACACGTGTCCAAGATGTGAACTCCAAGCTTAATTCCTGGCAGCAAGTAGTTGTCTTTGTTGATTTCATCAATAGCAAACAGCATGGCCTCCAAGCGCTGGATGCCTCGGTCTTCATTGATTCTCCCACATTCTTCTATCCCAGTGCCTTTTTCCTTGATTGGGAATAAGCCTCCTAAGACCAGGTCTCCTTCTATCTTAATTTCCTTCCTGACAAAGCTGTGGTCACTTAGGGAAAGGAAAACTCCTTTGGAAAATAAAGCTAGCGCAAGCACTTGGAGTCTGGTGAACATCTTCATTGGTCCTGTTCTAGCAGCTCTGAGAAACATTGGTGGGAGCAAAAGCACTCTTCAGTCCTTCTGATCCATTGCCAGATAACAAGTGCTGTCCCACAAGCCAGCGAAGAACAAGCCAACAAGTCTTTCCACTGGACCTCTAAAGAAGAGATGGGAAGAATTAGAAAAGGCAAAAGGAAAGACAAAGATGTGAGATGCCTTAATCACACAACCATCCCTCCTTAAGGCAAACAAGGCTCTTTTCCAAGCAAATTAAGGTAAGTAGATAAATAAGTAAGAGAAACATGAAAGAGAAAAATAAAAGACATGACAAGGAGGAGTCTCATATTTCATGCTTGCTCAGGGCACAAAAATGCTTGCAGCTGGACTTTTCTCTCTTTAATTTTAATCACAGTTCGGTGCTCGGATCAAAGGGAGAACACAGCATTGATGCGTGTACTTAAGATGATTTTACTCTCACTAAGGTCAGGACAATTTGCCAATGACCTGAAAAGGAGAGAAATCAAACCTCAGAGTGAAGATCTTATTGTAACAATTCTGTAAATAAATACACATACACAAAGTCTGTTTATGAAACATAGATGCATGACTTGTCCATAGACTCCTTGTCAATATATCTTCAAATTTATCAAAGTGGCTGCCTCAGGATGTCCCAATCCTGAAATAAACTATGTGGCAATAGTAAAACAGAACACTTTAATAATTTATATCTGTACTTACCTTTTCCTTAACCGAGTATATACTATTAGAGTTGCAGGGTTATTTATAATTTAGAAACACTTAGCACAAAGAAATTGAAATAAGCAACGATTAAGATTTAACACTGAATAATGAATGAACATGCTTATTGCAAGGCAGTTGTTTATCCTAGTACAATTTCAATGTTGCTGTACCAAATTGTGTGAAATGATAGCTTTTTATTCATATTTATTCCAACATTGTTCTCTCATAAATCAGTAATGGGTCAGATTCACTGTTAAAGGTCTCTCTCTGCTATCCTAATAGTCTGAGCTGCAGACTGTCTCAGCAGAATTTTCCATTCAGAAATGTCAATAGAAAAAAGGCTTCCTCATCCCTAAAGGATCTCTAAGCTAGCTTGTTTATCACCTGTGGTTTATTAAACAGGTCCAGAAAATATATTTTCTGGTAATGTTAAGTGAAGTAATGATGTTGACAGTATTCAGCAGTACTTTCTGTATCAGAATTAGTACTCTAATTTACCAAACATTATTCAAGTGTATACAGGGCATATAAAATAGTGGTACTTTCCTACTGGAAATCATTATTAGACAAAAAGGTGACATTTCTCACATAAATGGCTGTGTGGTTAATAATTCAGTTGCATTAACTTCCATTGTTTTCATCACTAATCCCCTGTTTGGATAAAAACAGGACTTGGGATTTTTTTTTTAATGCAATATCCATCTTATTTACCTCTGTTGCTCCTGTTGCCACTGTATCTCAGCAAACATTCATACATTTGTCCTTACAACACTGGAAAAATATTGGTTTTCCCTGTTTTACACATGGGAGAAGAAGAGTCAAAGAAAGATGAAGTAAGATTCTCAGAAGATTTTAAATTCAGATTTTGATTTGCTCGGTACTCACAATCACTATCAAACACTGGAAAGGTCAACTGTGCCCTGAACCCCCTGGTTCTCACAGAGGCACTGATTCTGAAAAACTTCCTAAACAAGTTCTTCTAAGCTTGTTCCTGAGTGATTTACCTAAGGTCATCAGCACAGCCAAGAATCAAACTTTGATCTTTCCCAGTGCTCCTCTGATACCTTAACCATAAACATCCCTTGTTTCCTATTGCTCCTTCTGGCTTTTATGTGAGTCTTTTATAACGTCATATTAAAACAATCTGCTTTCAACAGCCCTTCAACACGACCCAAAGAAAAGGCTTTAAAATGGGGCTCTCTATAAGGTTTTTTAAACTGTCCTGGGACATACCTAGAGTTACAGTGGATTTACCCTGACCAGCAGGGAGGATGTTCTCATCTCCCTGACTCCTTCATAGGTGCCTTAAATGGCACTGCCTTTCACCTTGCATCTCCTCCGTGTCTCAGGAATCTGTGTGTCTCTGATACAACAGCAAGAAAGGACAGAAAGGTAATGAAAATTATTTCAACATTGCACGTGTTCAACTGATTTCCCCAGCAAAGAATGCAGAGGATTGTCATGTTCTGTCACTTAAGCTTGTTCCAGTGGTACTGCTGAGGGAAACTGGAATCAGTGATGGCACAGCAAGGGATAAGTCGCTGCAGAAGTCAAGGGGTGGTCAGAGAAAGTGAGGGCTAGGAACAGGCATGAGCATTACTCTGTTTCTTCCTTGCCTTGACTTTGTGTTGACAACACTGGTCAAGATGTTGAAGGTGTCCAGGGATATGAAAGGAGGAGGTGGTGGGAACCCCATTTGGATTGGAGAACACAGATCACTCATCCCCACAATCTTGCTCGATCTGGGGACACACTGCTTGGTAAGTGGTGTCCATGGGTGGGGGCCACCCACTCATGCCAATTGTCTTACCCTCCCCAGGGCAACGCCTGTGAAGTTCTGGGCTTGTCACAGGGGCTTTGAGACTGCAGGGAGACACCACGGATGCAAAGTCCTGCTTCCCAGGAAAAGGATCCTATTTTATGTGTTTGAATCCTCTCTTTATAAATGGAAGACAGTAAACAAAAACACAGCTTAGGGTATCAAATGTGCTCCTCTCCTTCATCAGACTTGGCAGCCTGTGCACTGCTGCCTGTGTAGTGGTATGGCAGTGTCCTGCTGAGGACCAGGGATGCTGAGCACAGGTTGGGAGTGAAGGCATTAATGCAAAGGCTGATTTGTCAGGGGAGGTTTCCCTTCTGGGCTGAGGGATGGATGCCTCCAGGGTTTCTCAGCGGTGGGATGGAAGCTGTGAGACAGATTTGGGTGGTCAGTGAGCAGTGTCACTATGGTGACACTGAACAGACATCTTGGTGTGATGAAGACTATTTTAAAGCAGATCACAGAGATGGGCTTGCAGCTCAGTTCCTCTCCTGTTCTCTCTGGTGTGCACCTCCCACATGCTTTCTCTGCATCTTGCATAACTCAGGACTATATATACAAACATTTCATACCTATTCCAGGCTGATACAGCCCACATTCCTCCTCTTAAACATGGTGAAGATGCCACTGATCATATCCTTCCTGAAGTGATTTCACTATACTGACCACTCCAATTGGCTTTTGCAGTACCATCATCTACTAAAAGCATGTTTCTAGGGTATTTAAAAAAGAAGTCTGTGCTGATCAAGCGGAAATTCTTTTATATTTTGTTTATATTTAAAGTTTTAACATCAGCTGCAGGCAGGGTTGTGTTGTTCTAGGTGTTCTGTTAGTACCTAAAATATGTACACTTCTGCCCTATAGCCCTTGGATCCCTAGTGGAAATAGAAGTAGAGTCTGGGTGTAGAAGCAATGTAAATATCAACATGAAAAATAAACAGGCTGAAGGAGAAAAGTTTCCATGTCTGCATCAGAGGGTTTCTGCCAGCTTTGCTCTATCTGAACTTTAGCCAGAAGCACTCAGCTTGTTAAACATCTTCATTTGGCACTCAAGAGCCCCTTCTCTTTCCACCACCAAAAAGTCCACAGGGGGAAGCTACATCTGCCCTTGGGGGACACTGTCAGCACTTCCCTTAGTGAAAGTAACTCACTTGTGTACAACAGCAGCTGTGCTGCTCTCACTGAAAATCTACTTGCCTCTAGGTCTGAATCATCAGTTTTGGTGTATTATTTATCTGTCTGTGAAAAGTTGATTGCACAAATTCACTGTTTCTTGGTGTAAGTTTGCTTATTTACTAAGGATCAGCACATTCTTGCTTCTGCAAAAGCAACTAAGATGAGAAAGGATGTCTGGGGTTTCTGTGTTCAGTATCCCACTGATATCATCTCCAAAACTAAATCTGTCTTTCAGGGTCACACGTCAGCTCTGATCCTCTGCAGGCCTTCTGCCTGCAGCTCACAGAGTAGGTCCACCTGTGCTGTTGGTTCAGAGATGAATTCTTATCAGACCAAGCATTTTCAGTCTGTTTTTCCAGTAGGTGTCAAACTCCAAAGAGAGTTGCAGTTGAATCTTTCATTTAGGCAGATGACTTATAAATTGAACATCATTGCTCATACATCAATGACAATTTTGTTCATGTCTTCCATCATACCAGCACCAATGTTTGGTACTGGCAATCCAGCATCCAGCAGCCATGCTTTTTCTAGTTTTCCAGTTATAAGAATGGAATGGGAAGCTTTACTGAGAGCTGAGGCACTTCAGATTGCCTAGCTATTTTTCAACACCATTAACCAATGAATGGGACAATCTACATGACTGGGCTAAAACTCTGAAGAGGCTTCCTCTCTTCCCTACCATGTGCTATATCCTAAATTTCCCACATTTGTTCCCCTTCACAGTGTTTTGCAGGGCTCATCTGTTTATGCAGCTTCCTGACAAAGGATGCAACAAGAGCTGACGTGGGTGCTGGAGAAGATTATGTTTAGCTTTGTTGTGGGTGGCTCCCCCTTGGCAGTTGAGGATTTATGCTGCATTATTCAGAACTATAATGTGTTATTGTGGTGCCTGGAGCCAAATGTCAACTCGATATCACCTGCTGTCCTTTGTACACTTTCTTTGGAGGAGAACCATGTGCAGTGTAAGGTCACAGAGGAGGTTCCCACTACACCTGTGCTCTTGTGGCATTTTACAAATACTGAAGCTAATAGTTTCATCAATAGATCTTTCTCCAAGGTCACCCATCAGAGAAGTATCTTTCCCCAAGCCCTTGCTGTGCCCTACAAATTATACCTTAGGGAAGCAAATTTCTAAAATAATTCCAATTTCATCTCAAAATTCTGGTGTGTCTTTCAAGACTGACACAAGAAGCTGAATGCAAAGATTTCTTTCTCTCAGAGATCATGGAGAATTTGCACAGTAGATCATCCATTCATCACATTCATATGTGCCCTAGCAGAACTTGACCTTAATGCCTGATGAGAACTGCACTGAAATATGGCATGTCTTATTTAATCAGAAAGAAAGTGATAGACAAGCTTGAGTCTCCTTGCCAATTATAATTAGAGACATTGTCACCTCTGGAAGAGAAATATTTGTAAAGTAACCCAAACCTTGCAGTGACAGACCTGTGCCAAGCACACAAATTTCTCACATCCCTATTCTGGCTGGCTGAAACCTGGTAGCTTAAATCAGGACATAAAAGAAAATGAAGAAACTAACAAACCAGGGAAAAGTTGCAAAAATGTGGTGAGATGGAGAAAACAAGTAAATTTCTTCTATGGAAATGGAGAAGCTCCTTCATGAAATGTTAATCAGGTGCTGACATATAATTTTGCTGAAAATTAATCAAAGTGCTTTAAATTTCAATTGTTTGCTGTTCTAGCTCAGATTTTTTTTCTTTCCTTGTGAAAAGTGACAAAAATGGCTTTCCAAGTAGGTAATTTTGTGAATTTCATTTCATCTTGAAAACCCATACAGGAAAAACATTAATTAATGCAATCACCAGCAACATGAGGCTACAAACCATACAAGTTCACACCATGCCTAGTATATTGTAAAACAGTTTGAAAAGTTCTAAAAATTTAGGGGAAATTTCAGTATAAAGACATAGAAAGCAAGAGATTATACCTCAGTGTAGAAGTAAATCATCAGTCCTAAAATAAAAACTTATATTCTGCTACTTTAGGACAAGAAGAAAAATTCAGAACACTGTGTTACTGTTTGTACTGTGTTAGCATCAACATCTGATGCTTTATGTTTTCTACAATGTCAACATACAGCAGATGTCCAGCCCTCTCCTCAGAGATCTGTGATGTCCTGTTTCGGAAAAAAAAATATTAATCATGCAGGAAAACAAATGTCTCTTGTGTGTTACTCTTTAAGTTTCCAGATATTAAACAACTGTATAGATTAGAACTAGATGTATTAATTTAGCCTGGTGAGGAACAAGGAGCTCCTGAAGATCACCGGACCTCAATATAGTGTGGAAATATGGGTCTTTGTTACTTGTTAAAATCCACGAGAGCATTTGGCACCGGCTCAGTCCTTCCAAAGTGAGCCTGGTCTCAGGAGAGGGAGTTACAATGAGCAGACCACCAGAGGCACAGCTCTGGGTGAGGCCATGCAGGCTCCTGACTCGTTAAGAGTTTCTCCCTGCTCTGACAATAAGTATATTCAAGTGCACTGAGAAGTCCAGCTGTGAGCCCGAGGCTTTGTGCCATCTGGACAGTTTGTGGTGTAATGATCTTGATGTAATGCAGGGTTAGACCTCTGAAAGTGCCGCCATCCTTCCTTCTGTCTTCTTTGGATTGAGCTGAATCCTACTGCTTTTTGTCCATCTGCTTATTTCTTCCAGGCACTGGTGACAGCTGAAAGCCCACCAGCAGTGACTGCAATGAGCAGGCAAGTGCTGTGTGCTTATTGATTGTGTGTTAGTTGACTTTAGTCGCAGCCTTCACGTGTGGTCCCAGAAAGACATGGAAAAGGAAAAATGGGAGTATAAATCCTTCGGGGACAAAGGAGCAGCTGGCTTCTGTGACCTGTGGATGTCACAGCAATTATTCCTGCTAGGTGGTGTGGGAACACCAGCACCAGGCTAAGGTCAGGAATGTCAAATGTTGGGTGAGAGAGGTGATGGCGTAAGTACTCAAGGAGTACTCTTGCCCAAAGAAAACCATGATGTTTTCAGTGTCATGTCCTGGGATGAATTATTTAGCTAAGAGAAGCTTTAACACTTGTGCTTAATGCAAGTGAGGCTTAACGAAGTGAAGTTAACACCACACAAAGTATAGCCCCCCAAGGAGCGTCTGCATTTAGTCTTTAGACACATATTTAACCTCTCCCTCTTAATTGATTCTTAAGCATCTATTTTTTTCTGCCCACACAGAGATCATTGCTGCTTTGTGCTCGTAATCACTTCTCAGCTCTCTGCAACGTCTGCAGGGCTTTTCTTGAGGCTGGATCTCCCAGTGAACCTGTGTCCCAGCTGAGGTGCTCTGCCTGGGCATTCTGGGCTCACTCCAGAGCGAGCTGCCGGATTTCAATCTTGCCACTCTGCCAAAATGTTTTCCTCACGCTGTGGCGATACAGAAAATATGGCTGAGTCTTTGCATCTGTGGAGGGCAGAGAGCCCTCTGTCATTATTGTGTTGAGGCTCAGTCTGGCTGGCAGCACAGCCAGCCTCAGAGTCACACCAGACTCACCGAGCAGCAGTGTGCACCCTTTCTCTTCTCTGTGTGTATGTGTGTATTTGGAGTGACTTCTGCTGCCACCCAGCCCGCTCTGATAGGATGCAATCGTGGCTTGGACCCCCAACAGCAGCATTCGAACCTGGCTTGGTGCTCTCCACATCACTGGTTAGGATAGGAGAAACTGAAATAGCAAAGCTGATGACCAGCAGTGGGCAAAGACCTCTCTGTGGCTGCTTCTCCCCGCCCCGATTCAGTGATAAATAAAAACCTTACCAGGTTGGTGCTCCCATCCCTCTCTGGTCTGAGCTGTATCTCCCAGTCTGCCACAGCAGTACCAAACAGCTGGAAATTTTCCAAGCTGAGATGGCTCTTCTTATTTGCTGATCGAGGCAGTATTTCCCTCTCTGACAGTCACTGCAAGAACCGCAGGGCAGGAGCTGCTGCCTTGCCTGTGGCTGTGCAGGGCTGAACTCCTGTCTCATCACCACTGCCCGTTCAGTGATGATATTGGATCTGCGTTACTTTCTCACTGACAGATCGCAACATTTTAGGCATCTTTGACCTCCTCCAGGAGTATCTCCTGCCTATTCTGGTCTAAGAAAGACAGTGGGACCCCCAAAGGCACGAATTTATTTCTAATGAACGTGTAGGCACTTGTTTTGTGCAGACTGGTTCACCTAGCATTTACAATCTGAGGTCAAGGGAGCTGCCTGATTACACAGACAGGGTTTCACCTACTGGGCACTTGTTTTGCCGTGATTCTGGTAACAACACAAAGCATTAGAAAGGGATCAGAACATGGAACGAATGTTCAGGTTTTTAAAGAAAGAACTGTTTAGCAGTGGACTGTAGCTTTTTGATGTTTAGTTGTTTTCTTTTCTTTCCTTTCTTTTTGTTTTTTTTTTTTTTTTTTTTTGAACATAAAAGGATTAAAAATTTAACAACAGTAGCCTCTGTTGAAATGATCCTTCCCTCCTCCACCTCCGTCTACACCCTCCCTCCCAGAGCCCAGCCGGGTAACTCTTCCATCACAGGAATGTTACCTCCAGGCTACAGCATTCAGCCGAGTGTGAAATCACAATTAACGGAGCAAGTGTTTTGTAAGTGAGCAGAGACGGCCACAAATTACATCCTGCTATTAGCTGATTTTAGAACAACACTGTTGAACAGCTTCATGATTACTGGGCTGTGGCGTGTATTAAAAAAACATTAATAAAACATAATTGATTGTGAATTGTGGTTACTGCCTTTATAGTTTTAATCACAGAAGTCTCAGAAGTTTGTTGGAAACAAAAGCTGCCCTCAGCTATTTATGGGAACTGGATTGTACTAAAAATTTTACAGAACTTGATTTGCAGCTGTTGTGAATCAGTAAACTACTGAAGCCTATGGGGTTTTCTGACTGATAGGTTGCCTTTGCCTTTTTCTTTTCCAGTCAGCAGAGAAAGGCACAAGGCTGCTTTTCCTCCACCAGAAAGTACCACTGAAGTGGGAACAATATTCTCAGTCTCTCAGACCTGCCATGCTCTAGGCATGTCCTTAGAGGCAGGTAATGTCACCGATAGGGAGCAGGAGCTGGTGGCTTCTATTTACTGAGAAACAGGCAAATACAGAGCTATACTTCAAAAATACTCACTTTTGGGCCCCAGATTATTTTCAAAGCTTCAATCATGTATTCTTACAGGAACCTGGAATGTTAATTCTGATTCATGACCCTGTCTGGGCTCGTGGAGGGACAAGGTATGTCACAAAAGTTTATGGCTACATTATCAAACTTGGATGCCCTGCTATGAATTTATGGACTTTGAAAAGGCTGCTCACAATCAGTCAAATGTGGGACTTTGAAAGAATTTGAAGCCCAGCCAATGACACAAATGGACTGCTCTTCTTCATCAGTTAGTGCTTCAGGTATCTAAATCTCACTCTCAGGCTGAGAATTCCCAAAACACTTCAGACATTGCCTGCACTTGATCAAGGTGATGCTTAACTCTACTCATAAATTTAGTCAGAGAAAGATGGACCCCTGCCAAAATCCTTAGGGAAATAGGCTCAGGGATGTGGGCAGGATCTTGCCCTAGCTGTAACTATTTAATCAGTTTCTTCACCCCACAGAGAGGTGGCATAAAGGGAGGAATAAACCTTACAAAGTTCTGAATCTCTCCTGCTGTGACCACTAAAAATGCTAGTGCTCGGAGTGTTGAAAAATCTTAGAAGTGGATCTAAAATTAGGTAATATAATGCCTGCATTATTTGTTGACTTTTTTTCAGCCTGTGCCCTGGCAAATAAACTTGTATAAACAGTGGGAGTAGATTGCTGAAAAGCATTTCCTGTTAAAGAGCTAGCAGCAAGGGTTATTTTTAATGAAAATAAACCAGAGAAAGCAAATTTTTCCTGTTTCTGCAAAGATTTATCTCATGAAGGCAGCAACAAACATGCCTTGTCTTGACTAAGGGAGTGAATGCTACTGCTAAGAAATGAAATGTAAGTCAGTTACCACTCAGGCTCATCTCAGTTTAGTACTCAGCTCTTTGCAGGTGCATCCTGGAACAAACAACTCCAACCTGCACCAAGCTTCTCCTCTTCCCACACCACCTGTCCCTCCCTCGGATCTGATGTAAACTGCTTGCTTGGCTCCTTTCATGCAGCTCCACAGCAGTGTATGTACATGCAGACATACATTTTTATGAGAAGAGCCAGAACCTCATACCCCCAACACATTCACTGCATTCTCTCACTCTAAATGGCCATTGCTATGGCAACAACAGCTTAACTCAAAATTTAGTGAGGCATTTAGCACAAATTATGAAAGAAGAGATGAGACACTGGGTAAAGCCATGCATGGTTTCATGGTCCACTGTGGCTCCATTCACCGATTGCTTCAGGACACCCTGAGGACCTTGCCACTTGTAGTCTGTCACCTTCTGCCCAGCACAGTGCAGGAAACAGCTTTCTCTAGCACTGGCTTTGTCTTTATTCTTTTCTGTGCTGACAGTAAATGGCCTTTCAGCCATCTGATCGGCCACAGAACTGAATTTGCAGTTCAACCACCCTGGTCCTCAAAACCTCTGCCAGAATAATTCATGGCCTGGTAGTGTGAGTGAGGAATTCCTTGCTAATGAAGGGAAGGAAAGACACAGGCCCTATTTAGAGTATCTGGAACAGTGCTAGTGCCCTGCATCAGCATATCTGGCGGCAGATGAAGGCCCAGCTGAGTTGTGGGATAAAGCATAGTGCATGTCTGTGACACTTCTTGCAAGGAGTTGCTCTGTGGTGCCAAATCTCAGGCATAGTGACAAAGTAGAGGAAAGACAAGCATGAATAACCTCAACAATTCCTAGTGAATTCATGTCTTTCTAAAACCTGTGCAAACTTTGTCCTGTGCTCTTACATATGGCCACATCTTATAGAAGCCAAGATGAAAGGTCTACAAGGAGAGGGATTTTTTAGAAGGGCATGAAAGGGAGTAGATTTACAAAAGATCTGGAGAAGAAATTCTTCACTACGAGGGTGAAGAGATACTGGAGAAGGTTGCCCACAGCAATTGAGGACTCCCCATTGCTAGAAGTGTTCAAGGCCAGGTTGGACAGGGCTTCTTAGGGGGTTGGAACTAAATGGACTTTAAGGCCTCTTCCAACCAAAATCATTCCATGGTTATTCTGTGACAGTGATCCTTTGCTTTGGATGAAGCACAAAATAGGCAAAAACTATTCAGAGAAAGTTCATGTCTAATTTTAGACATCTAAAGTGAGGTTCCTTCTTTGGAACCCAAAGCTAAGCAGGATGAGCCTAGGTCTTAACTGTGCTCCTTTCATCTCTCACTAGAGGCAGACAGAGTTTTGGTCAAGGAAGAGTTAAAAATGCTTTGCATGGATGTTTGCATAGGGGCTTATTATTTCTTGGAAGGTACAGTCCAGAGTAAGGATGTACTCCTGCCTCACTCCAGGAGGAGTTAGATCTGATTTATTTTGGGAGGATCAGGACTGGATATTCTTTCTGTGTGGCCTGTGTGCCTTGTAATAACAAGCTCTCTTGTTATTACAGTTCTCATTGCAATCTAAGATTAATACTTGTATCCCAAATTTCACCGAGGCCAGCATGAATGAATAATAATCCCATTAAAGAATTCAAGAACTGGCCAAGAGTCACTAGTTGTATTTGTTAACGAAACTGAACCAGAGGTGAGGATTTCATTGCTTTGCTTGTACTTTCTGGCTTCGATCAGGGAGAAACTTCGTTTGCCAGCACTTCTACTGATCACAGGAAGGCAGAGCCATCCACATGGCAGTGAGCATGCAACGAAAGCCATTCTGTGATAATTGCCTCGAATTCTCCTGTCAAGCAGTGACTGAAAAATGAGAGCTGAGAAACCACAAGACCAGGTGCATGAAAAAAAGTAGGTTAGGAATTGTACATGCCAGATTGTGAACCAGACTGCACTCCCCTCAAGGGCATATTCTTCCAATTCCACAGCTTGTTTCATGGAGAGGAAGATGATGGAGAGGAACCATCTCCGGAGATTGTCTGTTTTCCCCAGGGCTGTGGTGTTACTCCACATGCCAGTGCCATGGCTCTGGGAGGCAAAGGGTCCTACATCACATGTGATGAGCTGCAGAGGTATCTTCAAGCAAGGAGAAAAAATCAGGAAGCAAACAGCAGCCCTGGATGTGGTTCTGCTCCAGCAGTAGCTGAGCAGCAGCTCAGGGTGTTGCTGAGCCTGGGGACAAGTTCTGGGGGTCTCACTGAAAGTGCCTGGGAAGAGGGGAATTACAGAAGGATAACAAGCATGGACATGTGAAGGAATTTGAGGGGAAATTTTGAAATTCAGTTTCTAGGGCAGATAGCTTTGACAACATCCTAGACCTTTAAGCTACATGACGACTGGCAGAGAGAAAGAACTTCAGTTGCCTGAGTTTTAAATGGAATGGCCTCATGTGCTTTTTAGGACTATCACACTAAGTTTGGCATCAAGCAGTGAAATACCCTCCCTTCATGGCACAGGCCCAGCTGCCTTTTTCTCAGGAAAGCAAAATCAGCATGGCCAACATCTTCTGCCTTTTCCTGTTCCACAGAGGAATGAAAAAATTTACATGGAAAACAGGAGAGGCCTGTGAAAGCAGGTGACAATATTTAAAATGGGAAATCCTATGGCATCTCTCCAATATAAAATGAAGACAACACTTGAGTAGCAGCCTACTCTTATCACAGGCTGCATGATTTTAGTACATCCTAGTGGGTTGTAAAAGTGACATCTTCATTTGCAATAAAAAGGTGTCAAAGATGGCTGGTACTCCTGACCAGAGGAATTCTCACCGGTTTAGATAAGCCACTGACTGCTTTGACTGTGCCCTACCTGTAACTTTCCTGTCTAAAACAAGTCTGCAAGGCATGACATCAGGGTTTGCTGAATTCAGAGCCAAGCTTTCACTGATGTCAGTCAAACACAGGCTATCCCCAGGTGACATTTGTGTTCCAGTTTGAGTGTTTTCTTTCTGACATAGGATAAGACCAGGGCATTTTATTTTTTCCAAGAGAGATACATTATCTGGCCGTTTCCAGCTGATGTAAGATAGGTTACAATAGTGATACAGCCTATCTATGAAGAGTCTCTTTGCCTGTGGTTTCCTGCAGGGGGGTTTTTTGGTATTTGCTATGTGGCTGAGCTCACTCTTCAGCCTTTCTTTATCAAGGGATTTTAATCTCATTCTTTATTCCTTTATTCAGCCACCTTCCTTTCCTCAAAAGGAAACCTGTAAGAAATGAATGTCTTCAAAGTCTGTATTTTGTACGATTTTGTTGACACTGGCTAGCATTCAAACTTTATTGGAATTGGCAGTTAATGTAATTGCATAAGCCCTATTTCCTTAGGAAAACAGCCTTCAAAAGATCAGGGCATGCTACGAGAACTCCTCTATCCTTGCAGTGTCCCAGTCTCTAACTTTTAAACCTCCCCTATTGTTATGTAAGCCAATAGCACAGCTTTATTCCCAGAATTTGTCAATTATGGAACTTGATTAATCTAATATATTTTTGACATTGCAATAGGATAAAATAAATTGCACACTACTGTATCTATTTCTCTCCATGGGCAGTGAATAGGGTCCACAGAACTGGACAAAGGAATTTTCTGAATGGAGTGGACTCTTCAGACTCTCATTTAGTCAGTGAGGCCAACATGGCCAAAAGTTGCTGGCATGCAACTCATTTCACAGGATCACAGAATCAGTCAGGCTAGAAGGGACCACAGTGGATCGTCTGCTCCAATCTCCCTGCTCAAGCAGAGTCATCCCAGAGCACACGGCACAGGATTGTGTCCGGATGGTTCTTGACTATTTCCAGTGTGGGAGACTCCACACCCTCTCTGGGCAACCTGTTCCAGTGCTTGGTCACTGCACAGGACAGAAGTTCTTCCTCACGTTCAGGTGGAACTTCCTGTGCAGCAATTTCTGCCTGTTGCCTCTTGTCCTACTGCAAGGCTGAACAGGCTCAACTCCCTCAGGCTGTCCTTGTAAGAGAGATGCTTCAGTCCCTTAACTATCTTTGCAGCCTCTGCTGGACCCTCTCCATGTCTCACTTGTACTGAGGAGCCCAGAACTGGAGACAGTATGTAGATGTGGCCTCACTAGGGGTGAGTAGAGGGGCAGGATCACCTCCCTTGACCTGCTGGAATGCTTTTCCTAATGCATCCGAGGATATCATTGGCCTTCTTGACTCCTGGGGCATGTTGTTAGCTCATGGACAGCTTGTTGTGCACCAGAACCCTGAGGTCCTTTCTATTTTAGGCTGATTCACACCCTACACTCTACTGTATTGATGAAATCCACATATAATCACTTAGTTCGCATGAGACATCAACAACAAAGATATCTAGATAAGATGGACTCCCCTTCTTTCTCTCAGATGGTCAGTATAGCAGAGGACTGGTCCCTCTCTCACATTATTTAGATGTTATCAAGCCCTGGTAGTATCAAACCTTGTGCTTTAGCATTAAAAGTGAGTAGGAGCAATACCATATGAAACGGGGAACTCACATTTTGCAAATCCATTCTCTCTGTGGGCAGTGTTTCGGTTTCATTCTGGGATCATTGATTTGCTAGCTTTGAGCTGTTTCCTTCATCAAGCCCAGAGGATAAGCTTTTTTTGCATGCATCTTTCTCTCTTCTATGCCTAATGCTAGTTTATTCTCCTCCCAATCTTATGTAACACTTTTACAGGAGGATACATCTGTGATATGCTCTTTGACTGTTTTTTTTTGGAAAAATATGAATAAACCAGAATAAACTGGAAGATTGTTAGTGTATTTTGCAGATTATCTGTGTTCCAACTCTACTCACAGGAAAATGCAAAGTCGATTAAAACCCACCAAGTGTAATAAATATGTTTTTTGATTCTGTCAGCATGGTTAAAGATAAAAGCTAATGGCAAATCCATAATACAGTCATACAGATCAAATGATCTATCAATCCATAAGCTTGCATTCATGACAGATAAATGCTCTTATTATCTTCACAGCATGCCCCAGTTAGTCCAGCATGAACTTGGTGAGTTAACTTGGCACTGCAGTCAGGGCGTTGGCATGCAGGAAGTTTGTTTGTTAAAATAGCATTTTAAATGCTGGAAGTTCCATTTCTTCAGCCTGTGGACTGTTCCTTTCATTGATTACTGCTCAGCTCAGCCCCTCAGCAGCTCTCAGGTGTATCCCACTCCTTGTTCCCAGTCGTGACCTCCTCATGTTCCTCTTCCAAGCCTTCCCCCTCTTCGTGCCAGCAGCTTCTTTCTCCCAGGTTATTTGTACACTGAGCCTTAAGCAGAAAACACCCTACATTTCCACTCACCTAGGGCTTGAGACAACCACATGATGGGAAATATTTGACAAATTTTACAAGAGGCACCACAGTCAGAGAAAACTGGTACGTTTTTCAAGATAAATTCAAGAATTTGTGACAGTTACCAACGTGAGACTTTTGTCTGGTCCACTGGTTCAGTGAGTCAGGGTTATTGTAGACTTGAACTACGTGTTCTCTTGTATGAACAGACTGTTTTGAGCTAGGACTGTAATCACAAGGAATAAAACACTGTCTAATGCAATGGCCAAATCAAGTACCAGTGAAAGAGGCTCCATTTGTGTCAATCATAGTTATCTTGTGGATGGATCTGTCCCATTGTTAATGTTAAAACCCTTTTTGTTCTCTTGTTCCAGCTATTCAGAATTATTCATTCATCCTGAATGAATATTTTGTGCTTAAACTGAATCTTAGAAGCTTATTTAGAACCACTTAAGATCTTAAATTAAATATGAGTATAATGTGGGGAGGCATAGAAATAAAAGATCCATAATTTTTCAAGTGTAAAATTAAATTCCTCCCTCCTTTCCTCTCTGATTTGATGCATCTAGTGCAAAGTATATGGAATTTGAGTAGGTATACTAAGAAATTCAGAGAGTTTTGATAGATACCTGCATGTGAGAGATACACGACTATTGGAGGTCCACAGAAATATATCAATTGATCTATCATTTCTGATAGAAGTTGCAGATTTTCTCCATTTACATTTAAAGATCAACAGTACTGACTTATGAATTTTTTCCTATTTTATCTATTGCATCTCAGGAGCCACAGGGAAGAAATTAAAAACTCATCATCTGGCCAGCATGGAGGCTCAGAGCTTTGATGGTTTCAGCTGTTAAACCTGCTGTTTCACAGAACCCATTTTTGACTCCTAGATCTGCTGCCTACATCAATGTGCTGTTGTTTGGTTGGAAGCAATACAGATCCAGACAGGGTTAGCAATTTATTATAAAAATTTCCATCAGCCTAAGTGTAGCAGTGAGCATATATGTGCCTGCATGCATGTGGGCTTTGTTGCTGTTTTCAGCATTCAGGAAACAATTACAGGAGAACATTAGCTGTGCTTCAGTGCATACTATGAGTCTAAAGTAATGGCATGATCTTCACTCAGGGACCAAGAGTGTCCCAGATGGATCAGCAAGGCAACAGGGAAGTAAACCTACAAAACAACTAATTTTCTCTTGGTTACTTCTCTCTTTTGAACACCTAACTCCTACACTCAGAAATATTTTTTTGTGCAGTTATGAACAGTTCTTTTCAGCAGCTGAACAGGTAAACAAGATTTTTTATTTTTCCACAATTACAAATCCCTTTATTACAGGGCATGATGCCATCCCCGTATTTTAGCAATGAGAAGCTGTGGAAAAAACAAAAGTATGGCCTGAATCAATGGAAAGAAAGATCATTTCTTTCCCAGTGTCACCATAAAACTCTCAGAGATCATGAATGTCTAAGAACAATGAAGAGATTAAGAAGCTGCAGGCAATGGGGTATTACCTTCAGTACAGCCTAGTCCATATGCAAGAAAAAAATAGTTCCTGTTAAAAGACTGATATAGCTGCAAAAAGTAAACACCATTTAGGTTACCAGAACACTTTTTCAGGTCTTCATCATCCAAAGCTAATTTGCTTCCCCTCAAAAACATTAATTGAATTCCAATTTCTCTTTACTAGTGCTGCCTCACTTAAACTAGACAACTATGGCCACAGTGCTAGTCCTTTACAAAGCTATTTGTCCATAAAGATAATTAATTTCATTGGGGAAATGCATAGCCAGCAGCAGAACCAAGAGAAAGGAACTCTATGATAATAGGTCAGAGCTACTTAAAGTGCCCTGAATACTCATTGTGTTGTTGATGAGGAGGAGCAAACCCTGGCATTTTCTATGAAGGCATCCTTCAGCACTTTTTGACTGCATGACAATCATCTAATTTAAATACTGACTTCCCCAAATCTCAGAAGAACTCATGTACATCACATATTTCCCACACTTGACTCATTAAAGCACATGAGATTTTTTTTTTTTTTGGGTGGATTTGGGCTCACAATATAATACACAAAATTCCCTTCCAATCGTTAGAAAGGCTCCAGTCTAGAAAGGCTCCAGTCTAGAAACTAAACCAGCACACTGACATCTGGTTCTCATCTCATCTGTCTTTGGCTCACTTCTTTGTACCTATAGAAAATAGAGATAATACTGCTTTTTGACCTTGCAGCTGTGTCCTAAGGATTAATTCTTGTGCTACATGCCCTGCAGTGAACGGCAGTCGGGTCAGAGAGTACAGTCTGTTCTTTGCATGGAGGTAAATTAGGTGTGCCTCTGATGGCAGTAGAAATTTGGCCCCATTGGATGAATCCCACGATCTCCAGGCTTTAGACAGATTGATTCAGCTGGCGCCATGCCTCAGACCTAACTTCAGTGTTGTGACATCTTGCAAGGAAAGGTATTTTTGGGTTGTGAGAGAGTACATAGGTAAAGCAGGAGCTAGGGGCATGCTGGTAAAACAGGAGACACTCTCTGGAGAATTATATTATATTCCCTCAGAATGGACTGGTAGAAGGACAATTCAATAGGGCATGTGGGGTGATCTCTGCTGCTGGCACATAGAGAAAAAATCCTAAGCTAGCAGTTTTTCTGGGGCTCAGTCTCCTTTCTGGGCACATGAAAGTTCCTTGGGAAAATCCCATGGGGTTTTTGGAGAATCTGGGTTTGGCTGCTGCTCCAAAGTGCTTTTTGGAGAGCCTTTCTAATGGTTGTGGGGAAGAGCAGGGAAGCCAGCTGAAGTATGAGGGTGTCAATAACGCCTATTGAGTCTGAATTCCCCTGGGCCAGGGCCCAGGTGTAGACAGACGCTGTAGGCAGAGTGCTTGGCAGGCTGGCTCTGCTTTCTGAAGCCAGGCTTCATCCTACAGCCATGAGCAGGATGGTGCTGGGAACTCCTCACTGCACTGAAAATAGCCAGCCTAGAGCTTGTGCTGCAGCCCACAGTGTTCTGGGGGATCTGGGCAACAAGGAAGCCCTCTCCCCAAGCAACCCTTAGTTTATCATGCCTTGACAAGCACCAGCTAAAACTTCAGCATATACCAGTTGGGCAAGCACTAGTTATTATTAGTATTAATTATTCATATATTTCCATTTTATTTAATAACTGAGTTACAACTATTCGTATTACTGTCTCCTTACTCCAGCACTTACACAGACTCAGAGGGCAGATGATAAATACATTTAATACTTCCTCAAATGCAAAGGTTTTTGTTTGTTTTTCAATGTTTACTTGCTTGACTGGAGCATTTCACTTGAGCTTCATACCCCAGTTAGTTATAGCAGATTGCATAGTGGGATTCATGCCTGGGTAAAGGTAGTTTGCTTGCTTTACAACACCAAGATAAATACTAGTCTGAAGCACCGTCATGAGGTCAATCAGGTCTAAGATTTTAAATGCCAGAAGACTTACAATTCCATCCTGACAGCCCCTCTGCTCCTCCTCATCTTTTCCCCAGCAATAAGACTCATTTAAAGCTTTAAAATATGGGAAGCAGAAAAGGAGTCATTAATTTTACTTGCACAACAGCATTCACACTTGTAAGGCTTTGACAGCTTCCTTAAGCCCAAAGGAATTCAGCTAGCCAGGGCAACGAATGCGTACCAATACTTGAATTGGAAGGACAGAATTTTCAGGGCTGAACACATATTTTTGTCCTGCTGGAAGCTGACAGTGATGAGAGTATGTAGGATGCTTTACTACCACATTCATGTGATGCTACTTAATTTCCCCCCTCACCTTGTTCAGCATATTCCCTTCGTGTTTCTTAAATCAATAGAACTGCAGTGAGCCAACAGATTATTTCAATATTTTCTAGGATGCTCTGCCCTTACCACCATGCTTAATACCTATTGTTTTTGGTAAGGCAAATAAACTCCTTAACTGTTATATTTGCTACTTACAAGGAAGTTGACTGTGTGTTTTGGGGGATAAGAAATTCAATTGCAGAAAGCTAAACATATATGCGTGGAGCTGAATACTTTTGTAAACAAATTCTGTGGGCTTTCATATTTGTATCACTGTCATGATTTTGGATGGAAAATGGAAAACTTGTGATGAATGCATAATAGGCCATTGCATTTCCATCTGAGACAGAAGGAACGTGCTTACTTCTTCAGAAGGGAAGACAGATGAAGGCAGGCAAGCTGCAGAATAAAACAAGAATTAAGTGATAGCCTCTCGATGATCATTGTTCTGCTATCTGTTCATTATCTGTCTGGGTGTAGGTAGCAAACACCACATGAATTTAAATAAAACCCATTACTCACACTCACTTACAGACGTGACGATAGGAGTTGCTTGACAGGTCTTACACAGGAAACTCGATGTCATTGAGCCCGTTGCTCTGTTGATTCTCCTCCAGCAAAATTCTCTACCTGTGCAGGAATATTTTAAGACCTCACTAAATTTGACAGAGTGTTAGGGTTTTTTGCTTATTTGTGTTTTGTATCATTATTGGGTCTCTACAATAACAGATGGTGAAATCTCCCGAGTAAGCCAAATGCCAGTGATTTTCCTTACAGGATGTCATGCAAAAACACTAACAGTTCGGTTCCTATTAGTACTAGAAACCGATGGGCCAGCTCCAGCATCCTAAAGTTCCTGGGTGTCTTTGGATCAGCTTCTTGACACAGCTGAATAAGGCAGGCAATCTGCTTTAAAGACTCCTTTAGTACTCCCAGAGTTTCTGCTGAACATCCTATCGATAAAAAGGCTAAAAATCTCTCTTAAAGAGCACTTTCTTTTTAGAATACACAGGTTCCTTTAGAGACGAGTAAAGTCAGGGAAGTTTGCAGGTAGATTTAAAACACCCATTTGTTTTTTTTTTCTTGAATCAGGGACTTCTCACTTCTGAGATGGCCACTGCTGGTGGTTTGTGTTTGCTGGCAGCAAACACTTACAAAATTGCACTTGGCATAGGTGATAACCAGCTTGGCCAGGCTTGTCTTTCCTTGGTCTTTTCCCTGTGTCTCTTGCTGTGCCATATTGAAGGAATATTGCTTAATGAGTATAATGGGATATTTACATCTATTTCATGCTCCTAGAGCTGTCCTAATTGACTCTTTTCTCTCATCATGATTAACTTATCATCTGCTGAGCATGAAATAGCAATAGAATTCATAGTTCTCTGTCAAGTGTGACTGTAGGGACATTTCTCCCTCCCTATAAGTCCCATACTCCCCACTGGTGATATGAAAAATGTTGGAGTCCCTTCACCATGGGCTTTGAGAGTAAGTTTGGATATATTTATGAAGTCCATAAATTTAGATTGTCTTCTATTTATATCTAAGTGCATTTCATGTTGAAATTCTTATTTTCAAGTACACGTATCTATTTATGATCACTTTTTAAGTCAGATTTCCTTTTGAATGAACTGTTGATGATCCCTTAACAAAGAGGGTTTTTCTTTGTTGGATCTCTGATCTGAACAGGTTCCACACTGGGGACCAGGTTTGAGTCTTTTCATTGTATTTCGAGAGAAAGGGGGAGAAATGCTTCTGCTCTCCTTTCTGGTTCCTCTGAGGATGTAACTGAATTTCTGACAAATACTGTATTTTAAGAAAGGTGTAAGTATAAGCAGGGATCCTAAAGAGGTGAAATGCTCACTGCAATAGGCTTCATACACATACCAAGAGGGAGTCCTTGCCTCTTTATATCTGGGACTGTCTGTGTTGGACAACAGTCAATAGCTGGTAACGGACACTGAGTTGACACAGTAGCAAAAGGGACAAGATGTCTGTCAACTTCATACAACCCTAGTTATGTACAGATGTTTGTGGGTTTGGGCTTTCATTACTCTAGGCCCCCTTGTTTTTCAGAGAGGTAAGCCCTGAACTTATCCACTTTGGCATTTTCCGTGAGGGAGGAGAGAGGTAGCAGAGATGGAGGAAAGAAGGCGATTCTTATGAAATGTCTTCAAGGAGAGTTAATTTCTTTTGACTGATGTCTTTGGAGTTTTCATATTTATTCGGAAGGAAATCATGCTCAGCAATTGTCATTACCTCCCAGAGAAGTGTTGCATTCGTTTGAAGGTATACTTGACACATATTGTGTCAAAGCTCACTGTCTCTCAGACATGACATGTGACAGCTGAAATTATTTGACATGCTCCAGTTAAAGGAATTGAGTACCAAATTCCCAGGGGCTGTGGACAGTTTCTGTACATAAAGCTCTCTTTGAGTATAAAGGAGGCTTTTCAAAAGCATTCAAAATCGGTTTTTCCTGCTCTCATAGAGTTAATTCTGGATTCTTTTGATCACCAAGGTAGCTCTTCTGAGCCAGTTTGGCTGAAATGATCTTAGCAAATAGGATGGGTCATGAACCACTCTGGTCTGGATACATCTGACAGATGGGCCATTACAGAGAAAACCTCTGGAGCTCCAGAATTGGAAGGTCCCATCCCACAGATCTCGTTTGAATACTGCTGGGGCTAAGGCAGTCTCAAACTTCCTCCCAGGAGCTGTCTTGGGAGAGTTACACTGGTCAAGACTCCATGTCTGGGGACTGTTTTAGCCATTAAATGATACAGACATATTCTGGTGTCTGTCACTGTTTAAGAGCTGTAGCTGCAATGTTTGAGCTCCTCTGCCATCAGTACAGATGATCAGAGCTGTACACAGTCCTTCACATGAGAAGCTGCACCCTCATATGTATAGCTGTGTCTGGTCTCATGAATGAAACCTCTGTGGGACTGTTCTGAGGCAATGAGATCATTAGGCCCACAGTGGTGGGCACTTATCCAGCTGGCCTCTGCCAGCCTCTGAGAAAGGGGGCCCATATTGTAAATGTATCTGGTAAATGGTCCCCACTATGTGCTAAGTCTCCACACATGTCTGTGAATTGTTCAGAACAATGTCGCATCCCAAAAGAACTCCAGGGACCATTCAAGCAATTTCTCAGTATGGGCAATCAGGATTATATTGTCAATGTCTTTTCACTGGCACTGTTTAGCTCATTAGTAATACAAAAAGACAGTCCTCACCACTTCTGCTAGAGAAGTCTTGCCTGATGCATCCTAGCACTCAATTTGCTTTGCTAATAGCTGCATCAGGATTGTCCCTGGGCACCATCTCCCGGTTGAGAAAACTCATGAGCCTTTTCCTATGAGGTCTCTCAAATATAAGTTTCCAGGTGCTAACTGAAACTCCTCATACTTTCCTAAAGTTGAACAGACAGAAAGGGTATTTTCTGCAGGTATAAGGTGGTGTTGGTGCCATTGCACAGGATACCATTTGAAACTTGTGCATAATCCAGGCATTATTGTGAAAATAATAATTGAAGTAGGTATTGGTATAGAGAAGGACTACTACAAAAGACAGTGGACTGATGAGACTGTTTTAAGGGGAAACAATGTGGCTTCATGTGTTTAGCTTAGTGAAAGGAAAGCTGAAGTTTTTGACAGCTATGCATAGACACCCCAGGAGTCTGAGTACTCAGAAGGGAGGAGATTAAAAGACATTTCTGGAATTAGAACAAATGACTGTAACCTGGTCCTGAATAAACAGACATTGGAAATTATAAAGAAGTTTCTAAACTGCAGAGGAATTAAGTTTTGGAAAAGCTTTCTGACTGCGGGAATAACAGTCAAAAAAGCAAAATTTAAGAGGTAGTTGAAGAATTCCAAAGAAGGGATTATATGACCTGATGGTTCATGACAGCAAGAACTGAAGTCAGTGACCAAAGTCATCCCTTCAGGTCCTATCTCTGATGATCTGAAAAGTATTTAAGAAGATCATGTCCCATTGATCTGCAGTGACAGAGAAGGTGGAGACTGAGTCTCAATCTCTCCATATCTAAATGCAGCATGATACCCTTGAGCAACAGTCCTGCCATTCCATATAACAGCAAAAGAGCCCAGGAATAGCTTCTGTAGAGACAGTAATTTGATTTACCACAGTTGTGAAAGAATGGACTCAAAGAGTTATTTTTCCTAACCTGTAGTATCTTTTTTCCTGGATATGCTATAATCATGAGAAATAAATTGGCAGATATCTAGATACGAATTTTAAATCCATGAGACCTTAAATGCAAGAGCTTTTGTATCCAAATGGCTGCTTCATGCCCTAAATTCTCTGAGTTGTGTTTAATTCTTGCAGCACATAAGGCATGTAAAAACCACCCACTCACTACTTCAGAGCCATTTTTCTTCATCTAAATGAAATTTCTTTAGTTCCATTCATCTTTACAGCTCATTCAACAGGTCCCTCTGCAGCAGTGAAGGGGAGCATGTTTCAATGTGCTAATCCAGCTCAGAGATGGATTAATTGACTCACATGCCCCTCTGATCACTAGCCAGATGTCTCTCCCCAGCTGGCAAGCCTTACTAATTTTCTTGTTGTTGTTGTTGTTAATTCTGGGTTTCCAGCCAGCGGGGGCTCAATCAAGGGCAACATGCCCTCTGCCAACATTTTGTATTCTTTGGTCTGCTTTCCCTTGGGCAAAGATATTCAGCTATGAACCTCCTGCCCTGGCTCTTTGCCATCTGGCCTGTGGCCCCTGGAGAGAGCTCTCCTGGTGCAGTTGCACTTGTGTATCCGGCACCTTGGGCCACCACGGGGCTCTGCTGTGAATATTCAGGGTGGGTGAAGGAGGCATGTGGGGCCCAGAGGGCCAATTCCAAGTGATATAAAATTTCAGGTCTGTGCACTGAATTTTTGGGGAGACAAAAAGACTAATAACAGGAGTTAGAAATATTCCTTCATCAGACTATGAAAGGAAATTTCTATGAAATGACATGAAGGAAAACGGAAGAATGTTTAAGAGGACTGTGTTGGGACTGTGTTGGGACATGACTAGACCAGTTGGGACACTAAATTGGGAAGCAATGTGACATAAAGGGTGGTTTGAAGATGGGATGTATGTGTGCTCCAGGCTCTACTCCTTATTCTGTCATTGCCCTGGTGTCTTGGGCAAGACACTTCCCTACTCAGGTACTTTCTAATGCCCAGGAGAGTTTGCAGTATTATTAAGAACTTGCTAATGAGCAAGACACTGTGAAAATTAAATATAATGTGCATCACTGAACATACGACCATGTATTTTCAGCATGAAGGCTTCTGCCATGACTTGCAGTGATTTGGCTAAAACCATGATGCTGCCAAATGGAAAGGTGTCAATTTTGGCCAGACTGTAGAATGCTGTTTGCTCTTATCCCATTGCTTGTCTTTGGTCATCACCGTTACCACATTGAGTAGAAACTCAATGTACAAGAATTCAGCTGGATGGTACAACTTCTATACACCTCAGCAGTGACTTCCTCACACACAGGTCATTGGCAGTGGTCACTGAGGGAAGGCAGCTGAGAGCACAGGCAGCAGTAGGAATATTTGAAGATTTGTACTATTTAACACCAAGACCCAGAAGTTCAGCTCTGCATACAGCTGGAGCATTCCCTGAATTAAGAAGATGGAACACTGGTTTTCTAATTTCTCACTAATGGAGGTTATTTATCACAAGCTGTTAAAAAAAGGAGTTCCTGGATTATGTGAATATTCTCCTTTTCTTTCCTTTTTTAATTTTTCTTTTTTTTCCCTCTTTCTTCCCCTTTTTTCTTCCCTTTTTTTTCTTTTCCCTTTTCCCTTTTCCCTTTTCCCTTTTCCCTTTTCCCTTCCCTTCCCCTTCCCTTTCCCCTTCCCCTTCCCCTGCCCCTTCCCTATAATGACCTGACAGAAAATAGTTCACCAGAATGGAAAAGAAAAGCAAACACTTCTCCTTTTTTTTCCATTAGAAAAGAAGTTGCAAAATATTGTTCCATGACAAGGTCAAGAGGAGCACAGCTTGAGAAGAGAGAAGTAAGAAGTTCATCTATGGTGTGAACATTAAGAACTCAGCTGCATTTCCATGGACACAACACTTACTACTCCAACTAAATATGTGGACAAGGTAATTTCTTCAGCATTTGAGCAGTTGCTTACAATTCTTAGGGATGTAAATAAGAAGGGAATCTCACTCTTCTAATTTAGCATATTTGGTCGTTTTTAGCTTAGGTACATGCCTTATATAAATCTCTTTCCAAAACCACAAATTTCTTCCCACATCAGGCATAGCCCCAGGGAAGTTGTTTTACAGGGAAATAAAGGCTTCGACCTTTGATCACTGTAACCTGGCTTCTCACAATCCTGAAAACAAGTTTCTAAAAAACTGAAATGTGAACAACACACATCATCAATATCACTTACTGAGTTGTTAGGTGGTAAATTTTCCCCACAGGGGGTGAGCAATTCACTTGATGTATTTGGCAAAGGGTTTGATTCTCCTCCCCACTGGCAGCAATGTGGTGCTGACAATCTCTCTGTTCTTTGATGGGGCTCAGAGCAAAGTAAGGGAGTGCAGAGTCAGACTCAAAGCTCTGTGAGTGCAGAGAAAAGAGGGCTCTGTCAAGAGAGGGTTTTTGCAGTCTGAACAGTGAGCTGCAATCTTTGAAGAAAAGACTTCAAAGAGAAAAGGAGAAAAGAAACAATGCCTAATCTTTATACAAATGTGCTCAGGGGTCTCTGAAATTCAGAAACTTCTAAAATCTAAGAATTAATTATCGCTTGCCAGAAGGAAGCTTTATTCACAGGTAACGGTTACAGCAATCCGAGCCCTCTATGTATAAAACTCATGGAATTATATTGAACTGACTAAAGCTCAGTAAACCACCCTCCTTCCCTTTGGTGTACTTGCACACTTTCCAAGTGTTTGATGTTATCCTTCACATTGTTTACGTGGGACACATGACAGCAGCTCCTAAAATTTTGTCTTTGAAAGGAGATGTACTTGGAAATATTTTGCTACAAGAACTGTGACTCACAGGTTCACATTAAAACATGCAACAAAGTGATGCAGCTCCTCAGCTCCTGTAGAGCCCTGTTGGCTTCTGTTTACTGCAGCAAAAGACAAGACCCTAAATAATTTTTCAGCTCCACAGCTGCATAAATAACAAGGAGCACTGGGGGTAACTAAAAGCAAAGCATTCCTGTTCTGATTCCTCTTAGCAGAATGGTGTGTTTAAAATGTCCCTCAGGCCAGGTATCCAGAATATCTCAGCACCTCACAGACTCTCTTGTATTTGCTCTTATAATAATACCCTTTTGTGTAAGCATTCTCATATTCATTTTACACTTGAAGTCTGAAAGCTAAGGAGGTGGTAAGACCCATGGTTGCAGGGCAAGTTAGTGGTGAAATCAAGAATTAAACATTTAAGTATCTGGAGAACTCAGTTACATGATGGTGTTACTGTGCTCAAGAAAGTGAATGATTTATTGTGGATGTCTGACCAGAGAGTCATACTCAGGCCATGGTAACGTGTAGCTTAAATCCTGCGTTTACTGAAGCTGAGTGTGTGAACCCAGCTGGGCTGGTGTGGCTCAGCTGCTGCACAGTAACACACTAAACTGCAATAACTCGATTGTGCATCCCAGACCTCTCTTTTTAAAAGCTCTGACTTTCATCTTTAAGACTTCAATGAAAACAGCTGTTGCAGAAGCTCAGGAGAGCGCTGTACCACGGCAGGGAAACAGTCTCCATACCCAGAACAGCTATATCTGATATACAACTAAACAATCGCCTCTTTTAAAATGTCAGTAAGCCAAGGCACCTGTACTGATGGGAAGGGAAATGGAAGACAGAGACCATGTCCAATGCAGCAACTTTGACATAATGAAACCCTCTGGCAGGATTGGAATTGCTTCATTTTATGTTTACATCCATATGGCTTTTAAGGTTAAATAGAACTTGCTTTGATATTTGCCCACCAGCAGTCAGGAGGCATCTGTGGCTGTTGTCTCCCTGTGCATATGAATACTTTGCATCCCAATAATAAGTAGATCCAACCATTGTGCACAACCAGCATTTCTAGAGATGGCCAAAAACTGAGTAGACATGGCAGTTCGTGATATGGTTTGGTGGGCATGGTGGTATTCGGTCAAAAGTTGGACTTAATGATTTTGGAGATGATCCTGATGATCTTTTCCAACCTTAACAATCCTACTGGTGCTTGGGAGTCACTGACCATCCCAGAAGATCAAGTAACAGAGGGGCATTACATTATCCCATGTTAGCATCCAGAAGGATGCAAAGGACAGAGTTTGACCCTGGTGTTGGATTACAGGCAGGGCTGTGGGTGTTTGTTTTCAAAGGAAATTTTCTTCTGCGAACAATCAGAAAAATCCCAGGCAGTCTCCTCTCACTGACTGTGGCAGCTCCCAAGACAACAAAACCGAAGGTAATTGGTGCTGCCTCTCCCTCCAAATGGGAAATGTTGATATTTCAAGTATTTGTTTTACTGTGGATAGTTGACACAGCTTGTGAGAAATTATTCTGGGAGGAAAGGAAACCTCCCAAACTCCTCCACTTCCTTTGTCCCCGGCTCCTCTCGGCTCCTGCTGGGTGCTCCGAATCACCCCACCAGGAATGTCCCTGCCCGGGGACAGGGTCCTCCACCCCTTCCTCCAGGGCTGTGCAGGGAGCAAATCCTTGGCAGCCAGAAAGGGGCTCAGCTCTCCCAGCATCAGTGGGGCCGGGCTGTGACACCCCAGCCCAGGTGGGGTAGGGCAGGCAGACTCCAGCCCTGAGCGAGCTCAAACCAAAAGAGGCAATCTGGTACTGAGCTAATTTTGCCCAGTGGGGGATATCTGCTGTGTTTGTTGTAAGATTTTTGGTGTCACTTATCACATGCTCGTTATAATGCATTGCCTGAGGCATAATTAAATTCAAAGGGCATGTCTGTGTTGAAAGGGAGGGTTGCAATTTGTTGCTGTTAGGATTTTTCATTAAAAACCAAGCAGTTTTTCTGACTGGCAGGAACAATGGTTGCAGAACAAAAATGCTATTAAATAAAGAGAAGCCAAAGGCTTTTCTTTTTTGCCTTTCTTTTTTTTTTTTTTTTTTTTTTTTAATAACTACCTGCCTGACATCTCCACACTGACTTTGAATAAAGTACAGCATTTTAAAACAGTGGGATTGTAACAGTAAGACAAGGCAAAGAAAAGAAGAGCCTTGACATTAAGAAAGGGTTGGCAGGTGATAGGTATATTATATATACCAGATTATATGTGTATATCTATCTATACACACAAATATTTGTATCTATACATGTGCGTGTATGTGTATGTGTTTTATCTCCAGTTGAGAAATTTGCCTTTGCTGCTGAAATTTTCCTGAAAACTCAGTTAATTAGTTCTCATAATACCCATGGAGGCAGACATTAGTATCATCCTTATCCACAGATGAGGAGATAGGAAAGAGCGCAGCGAGAAGAATGCACAGAGAGATTAAGGGATTTCTGCTACAGTGAATTCAGTATAGAGCTGGGAATTCAGTCCAGCAGGCAAAATCCTAACCCTATTAAAAGCAATGGGGGACTAACTTACGAGAAGCCTGGATTTGGCAATTTTTGCTTGCTTTGTTCAAACCTCTCTGATCTATTCAGAGCTACATGTGTCCTGATGATGCTTTCAGAAGAAAATTACACCTGTGACTGTGTATGGCTCCTGGTCAAATCTCAGCTGAGTCCCTCTGTCTCAGAGCTTCAAAACAGGGGCTGACTGTTTCTTTGAGGGACTCTGTACCATACATTTACATATATCTTAAAAATAGTCTGGAGTGATAAGTGAAGTAATTTAAGATCTTCCTAAATAGAATACTATATTCTCCCAGGCCACCAGGGTCACAGAACTGAAATTTTACATCCCTAGTTGCTATATTCCACCTCACAGTGCTATCAAAAAATGACTGGAGGGTTTCAGCTAAACAGATGAGCTACTTTTAAAATAGATTGGGTAAAGCTAGCTCATTAAAGAAAAAAAATAATAATGTCCTCATTTTATAATGGCTTTGTTGCCTTCTTGCTTATATACTTGTTCCAGGGCAGTATTTTCATTTTATTAGGGTGTTTTCAGCTCTTATTTTTAAGCTCACTTCATTAATGTTGGTAGAACACTTTGAAGTAGAAAATGTGAGTGCTAAGTGGTATCACTGACACACTTTCAAGGCAACGCTTTTGCCTTCCCAGAAGTCATCTGAAGCAAATTTGTCACACCTGCAAATGTGCACAAATTGGTGCTGGCAGTAGAGGGACAAATTTCTCTCAAAACTGCTGCAGCAGCTGTACGTTGGCTGCAAGTGCCTGGAAGAGGATTCCTCTTTCCAGCAGGAAGCTGGGGTCTGTCAGCTGGAGAGTGAGTCCCCAGCCTTGCCGTGAGGAGTCTGGCAGTGAAGCAGCTGTGGAGCAGAGCTCCACTGTCTTGATACTTACATGCTGGATAAAAATCCCCTAAACTCATCTCTGAGTCCCCCAGTGGCTCCTCCAGTGCTGCACACCAAATCTCCAGGGTTTTTTTCTTCTCAATGAGACTATAATGGACTGAGGAGTGTTGGAAGGAGCAGAGGGTGTGCTGGGTTTCTGTGGGAGAGGAAAGGCTGCTGGGGTGGGCAGAAGATCACCTGATGCAGCATCTTTGAACATGGGGAGAGTTTCATAGAATCATAGAAAGACTTTGGTTGAAAGTGACTTTAAAGCTCATCTGGTTGCAATGCCTGGCCATGCACAGGGACACCTTTCACTAGACCAGGCTGCTCAGAGCTCCATCCAACCTGGACTTGAGCACTTCCAGGGATGGGGTGTCCACAGATTCTCTGGGCAGCCAGTGCCAGGGCTTCACTGCTCTCACAGCAAAGAATTTCTCCCTAACATCTAACATCTGTATCTCGGGGCTTGTCCACTGATCAGAGGTTTGCCAGTGGTGCAGTGCTGTTGAATATGAGGATTTACTACTCCCTTGCCACGAGCCTGGGACATCCCAGGGCAGAAGACAGGTTTCCAACACCTGAGGCAAGGGCTTACCCGTGAAGAGTGGTATCTACAGAGCCCCATGGCATGTTTGAGAAGTCTGTGGTGTCAAGGTTAATTTTGAATATCACTGAAACCATGGCCTGGCTACCTGTATGCTGTCCCCACCACCCCCTGGGATGTGGGATCACAGGAGGGATCCTGTTGGCCTCAGGGTATGGTTTGGACACGCACAGTGCTGCTGGCAGTGTGAAATGGGAAGCTGTCCTGGCACTGTATGGCAGCCTTCCCTCTAAACTGCAATAGCACCGCTGCCCTGCTTGCCTGTGGCTCTGATTTATTACCTTGTCGTATTTCAGAAGCTAAAGCAGGTTGAGCTTGGTCAATGTTTAGATGGAAGGGTCTCCAAGGAAAACACAAGAGCTGGAGGAAATGTTCCCTGAGTCAGAGTCAGGGCAATAATCCAGTGTGGTGTTAAGGATGTTGCTTTTGGTCTGATTGCAAAATCAATGCATGGGCCACTAGTGGTCTGTGGAGAGCGGCTGTAATACCCAACATGACTGGGCAATAACTGACAGGTCTTTCTTTTCCTGCAAGGGTCAACTCTGCAGTGGGTGTAAATTAGATGAAATGAAGATGATGAATCTGGCTGATTGCTTTCTCTGTTTTGTCTCGTTATTTGGATTTAGAGGTTTGGTTATTTTTCTTTGTCATTTTCCTTTGTATGTTTCATAATTCCTTAAATTGCATGGAAGGACACAAAATAAAAACATTAACAATTTTCTTTCCCCTAATAAATTTCCCAGCTTCTGGAAATCCACAACTTAAGGGTCCCTTTAAAGGTTTTAGGGTTTTTTCTGCCTAAAACTATTGTTATGTGGATTTGAATTTTCCCTCATCATTCCCACAGAATTATCTACAATCTCAGGCTGCTCACCACTGTCTGCATGGTTGGTTCTGTTATCTACCAGTTTCTTATACTGAGCATCATCTCTGTGTCTGGCCCTCAAGGAAAACCAGCCACAACTCTTACTATTGCCTCTGTAGATGTTGTGTTTCAGATACCAGACTCTCTCTGCCAGTGTCCTGGGACAGTGCATTTTTCCACATCCATCACACAGTTTGTTTGAAATGGTGCCAGTCAAGGAACACAGACTTTAGTTTCCTGTGAAGCAAGGTGCAATCATGTAATAGAAGTTGCAATCCCCTTTGTAATAGTACAAACTATATTAAAAGAGCACTGATCTGAATTTAAGGGGATAATGAAAATGAACAATTTCATCCATGCAGCAGTTTGGCCTCTTGGGTTTTTAAGCAAATACTTTTCTTTTTTTCTTCATCCATCCTCCACTTGTAGCACAAAAAGAAATATTTTTCCATGACATGATGGAATTCAGATTCAAAAGCTGTATTTACATCTCCTGATTCTTTTTTTTCTGGTTTAACAAACTGCAAATTTGAAGTATGAAAGGTGCCAAATGATCTCTTACTACAAACTGCAAAGTAAACAGACCATCTCTACCCACTCTGTTATTTTAGATGGTCATTTCAAGAATGAACTGACCAGACAGTTTTGAGGATGGCAAGGTATTTAAGACCCACTGTGCAAAGACTCTGTGACTGTAGTAATTAGCTGTGGGCCTCCACTAGGAAAGCAGAGCCTTGATAAGCACATTACAAAACCCCTGTCAGGAATACAAGGGCTTTGAAGACAGCATTGAAAGAAATTTTGCTTCTGAATATAAGAAAGGATGTAATGAGAGATTTCTCAACGGAGAAGATTATGCTTTATTTGGGCTTTTCTATACAGATTGAGGAACAGAATGTGAGAAAACTTCACAACTTATTTAGGAACACAGATATTTGCAGGCTGGACTGCACCCAAGCCCAATCTAGCCCAGCATCTTGTGTCAGAGAGTGGCCAGCACCAGATGCTGCAGGAGAAGGTACAAGAGAATCTGTACAGGTTATATTTGCACAAGTGGGGAAAATATCTCCTTGATTTCCAGTTATTGCTGTTGCTGTTGTGTGTAGATTTATTTTCCTTCTACAGCACAAAAATTAAACAAATATGTCTATTTCAGACTTTAGATATCATTTCCCAAAGCATTAAATTCTTCCTCCCAGTCATATATGACTATAATGACTACAATGAAGCCAAAAAACCTGCCCCCACCCCTGTATTCAGTAATTCCAGTGCATATTTCCAGTAGAGATCCCCACACTCTGGGATGTGGCATGGAAGTGACCACTCTCCTTTGGCCACACAGCAGTCAAGGCATATGGGAATCTACCTTGTGGTTTTGAATGAGGTGATATTTTTCAGCAGGTAACACTAACCCCCCCCTGCCCTGGCAGAGGGGACACAGAGGAGATGTGGGCCAGGCTGGGACCCTGTTGGTGGGGTTCTTACTGGTACTGACTGCCTTAGAGATGCTGTACTGACTGATACTGGGCAAGTTGTTTCTCATCTCTGTGTTGTCTCTACAGAGCGGAGATACTGACTGACACTTGCCTTCTTTGAAAAGCAGTGTGATTGACAGCTGTGGCTAAAAAATAACTGTAGAATATAACAGAAGAGACTGTTTCTTAGGACTATCAGCTCCACCACTGAAACTGCTTAAAACCACCCACAAAACACTACTGTAGACCGAGAAAAACACATTCACCTCCATGCAAAGCTGCTCCTTCTGTTCCTCTTTCAGAATTAAGATGAGCCTTTGCCTTTTAATTCTGGCTTGCAGAATTAAGCATTGGCTTTTTTGTTATTGTTATTGAAAACACACAGCGTAAACTTAACTGTGGTCAGATCCCTCATTGAGCTGCAGTGGAGGAAGGGCATTTGTACTGGAAATTAATATGGCTGGCATGTCTGCCTTGGTTTTGAGGATAGTGTTTTCATGTTCTTTTCCTTTCTTCCTCAGCTTTCTTCCCTTTTGTATCTGCCTGCCTCTTTCCCATTTCTTTCACAGCCACTATTTTTGCTCCAAGCAAAGAACTCAGTCATGCTCTCACTCTCTCAGGGGCTCTGTATACACTTGAGGTCAGGCTAGCAAACTTTACTGGAGCCAAACTTTGCACCCTTCCCTTGCCCTTTTTGTACTCTCTGCCTCGCCACAGCTTTCTGTCCCCCAGGTTTTCCCCATGCTCCCAAGGGCAGCAGTCCCTCACTGCTGGCACATCTGGCTGGGGTTTGCCTGGGTGCTCTCAGTGGCTCTGACACAGAGCTCCTGTTGGACACTGGGCTAATCACTCATCTCTCCTCTGATGTATTTTATCCATTTCAACCACATGATTTTCAGGGAAAGGGACAGTCTGTTACTCTTTGTCATTACCCACTCTAGCACAACACAGTTCCCCTGAGGTTCAAGGCACCATATGCCCTCACATTCCTCTGAGCTCACCTCACCCTCATGTCCCTTCTTCTTCTCTCTACTGTTCTTTTAACAGTGTCTTCCTTCTCAGCATGGTGGTCCTTCTTCCTTTTCCCCACGCTTCCCTTGCCCTCCTCCAGGGCTGTGCTGCCGAGCCCTAGACAGTTGTCCTGGGCTGGAGAGGGGCTGGGATCATGGGACACCCCGGATCTGCCAGGAAGGGTCGAGCACTCTGACTCCTCTCCCTTATGAGGCAGCAGGGATTTCGATGCCTGAACCTCAGTGGGCAGAGAACTAAACAAAAAGAAGAGGCAGAGCTGTCTAATGAGCTCATCAGAGGTGACATGGCTTGTAGAAAAGGATGTATGTACAATGGGGAGCAAGCCTTGCTGGAAGGAGTGTTTAACATCTGATTTCCAAAGCCTCATTCCTTGAAGGTCTGCAGTAATTTTTTTCACTTTCAGTGCCTTCCATTTTCTCATATCTGCCCTACTCTGTGTGTTTCCCTGTATTTGGTTTTGTCCAGTCTTGTTCAGCCTTCTTCCTACCATTCCCATCAGTGTGGCCTATGGGCTGCTTCATTCCAACCAATGTTCCTAAAGTTCCTTTGGAGGGGTGCTCCAGTGAGGCAACAATTAATTCCTGTATCTGTAATTTGTTTATCTTCTTCTATAGAGTCTTACAACAAGCCTCAGGAGAGGGATATAAATGATGAATGCAGGTTAATAACATGGGAGTCTGCAGAAAATTGCATTAAAATGGTACAGCAATAACGGATATAAAAACAACTGAAGCATGTGGTGAAGTCCCTACTATATCAAAATATTTCCACTGGTAATATACACTGTAGTTTGTGCAAAAAAATCTGAAACTTTAAAGTGATAAAAAATTAATACCTCCAAACTGCTCATGAGAAGAAAGAAGGTTAGGTAAATTATTCCCAGTTGTTACAATAGGTGAAAAAATAAGCAAAATGGGTGAACTTAATCCTATTTAATTTTAATCATTCAAAGGCCTGGAGCCTAGCCATATGTATCAACAGAGCTCCCTCCCTCATCAGTGCAGAGAGGCAGAGACCTCAAGGGAAACAGATTCATCCCAACCCAGAAAAAAATGCTTAAAAAGCAGGGACACTGGCTCTCCCTTAACTGGAGAAGATTAATTCATCTAGGCTTATGTAGGCAGGATGTCTAACCCTTCCAACAGCTACACTTGGGAGCTTCCTCCTTCTCAAAGCCATTTTTAAAAAATGGCCTCAGGTCACTATGGCCAGACTAAGATTAGCAGAACTATTTGTAGTTTCTGGTATTCCGAAAGGGAGGTAAGACCATTTCTCTTTGCTTTATAACACTCATGGATTTCACTAGTTGCACTGGAAACTCTCTGCCAGATGTGAGGTGTTGGAAGCTGAGCTACACACTCATCAGGGTGCTCAATGGCTTACATATCATCTTTGTGAACATTTTGTGTGCCTGCATGAGCTAAGGGGAAGCAACCTGTGTGAGCTGGTATCACAGAGGGGCTTCAGGAGACCTGCCACAAATCTTCAGTCAGGCAAACAAACTGGAGGAGCTTTACCCTCTCATGGCAATTCATCATTCTGCTTTAAGAGGCTGAAAAAAGTTGTCAAGAAGTGATGTGAGAAGCAGTCACATTAATGTGGAAAGGGAAGTCTGCTTCCCATTTTTTTTCCAGTAATAAACAGAATGAGAGCTGGACACAGTCTTTGGGGCATCATCTGGACAAATGTGTAGGACATCCCAGCCAGCAATCCCAAACCAGACTATGATCTGTGTCAGGACACAGGAATTGTGGAGATGTAGCTGCCAGGGTGATGGGAAAAGGATGGGAGCAACCTGCTGAATTAAGAACACAGGTAGGGTGTGTCATCGTAGTGAGGTATGTTTCTACTAATATGCTTTAGCATAAATAGTGCTGATGTTGGTTTCTGAAATGAAAAAGAGGCATTGGGTAAATCCTTTCGCTGGAGGTGCATTCCTAGGGAGACAAGAGTGCAAAATCCCACTTCAATAGGATAATACAGAAGAAAGTACTGCAGGAAAGCATTTAGGCGAAGAAAAACTTAATCCATATAGTTGTCTGTTCTTCCAAAGCATTAGCCAGAAATCTGTCTGAAATGCTGTTTTTCAGCGTGTGATCTGGTAGCTCAAAGATTGCTTCTAAGGTAAGGATTTTTTTTTTTTTTTTAATGCTATTCCCCAATAACAGTAAAATTTCAGTTTTCAGCCTATGGTCTGTGATTCTTCGTGGGTCCAGGATTAACTTCCTGATATCCATGATCCATGCTTTTCTACTTTTCTGAGAAACACAGTGATAATATATTTGCAGCAGAATCTGCATCCACAGGGAGAAATAGGAAAGCTTTAGCAATGAGGAGTGAAAACCACTGGTACAAAAGGGTTGTTTTTGAACTAGGCATTTTTTTTAATGGCAACACCTTGATTAATGGAATATCACCTTGCCCTGTATAAGGACAGACTGAAATGCAGAGAAGGTAGATGGTGATAGTCATTGACAATGTCAACAATGACACTGTCACTGTCCAGAGAAAGTGAGGAAGGTGCTGGAGTCAGGCTGCTATTTTTATTGCGACATTATAAATGTACCATTGAACTCTGCAAGTTCCCAGCAGTCTGTTCTTAGATAATCATGACATCTATTTTAGTAAAATGCAGATTCTGGGGGTATTTTATTATACAGCAGGATGGCTGGTCTATAGAAATGTTGCTGGATTTGCCACAGCAATCTGCCAGACACAACATCACCAGCCAAGTGGTAAAAATATGAGTGCATTAAAGATATTGAGGATTCCAGCTGATCCAAGATGAGCCTGCAAAGTGCACTTTCTTTTACCTGTCTTGAGTTTGCTCAGTGGAATAACAGTCTCTGAGGTAAAAATAGTTCATGGAAAGAGAAAATGCTTTCTCCTCAGTGTTGTCTCTATTCCTCCCTTCCTGCATGTTGAGATGTAGTTTTCTTCTGTGACAACTTTGTGTTGAATATCCAATGGAGAATTACCAGGTGGAACAGAGATCGAAGTCCTACCCTGCTTAATACCTGCAGCATTTCTCAACTCTCAGAACCAAACCAAACCACACAAAAAATCATCCAGGAAATAGACTGTCAAATGACTGGATAAAACCCATGATCAATAGGAACAACAAGGCAAAATCCACATTTTTTAGTTAATCACATAGAAGGTCATTGAAATCACAGAGCTCAGATGTATGATACAAACTGCAGATAAAACTTTATGAAATTACAGTCTTTGCTGTCATCTTAATAATCTTTGGCTGCTTGTTCATCTGTATTTGTGGAAAAAATGGCCTTAACTCTTTCAATTCATTATGCTAGTCTTTTTTTAAAAAGATAGTAGCATCTTTAATATTCTCCTAGGGCTGTTTTGCTTGACTATGACATATTTATTTGTCAAAGACAGATGTCCAGTATTATGAAATGTCTAGCCTAATTCACAATTTTTTTTTAGCACAATATGACATTAGGAACTGAATAATTTTTAGACATGAGTTCTGTACCTGTAGTCATCCAGTAGAGTTGGGATTTATTTTAAAAACATTTTAACTCTGGGCTGGAACAGTTAAAGAACAGTTTGAACCTAGTAATATATGAGTCATAAGGAGAGTTGTTTCCTGGTTCTGTTAGTACTTTTTGACTGATTTAAGCAGTAAATATGAAGCCTGGTGAGACGTAAACAAAGGTTTATCTTTAAAAGCAGCCCCCCTAGCCTATTTAACTACAGCTATGATCACAAGAGGGTTAGTACTAGTGGATTTGTGAATTCAAACAGTACAAAAGAATAACCTGGTCTGCTTCCCTGATAGTTATGGTACTGTAACTCAAAAGTTATTCAGTGAAAATCAGTGAAGATCCTTCAATTTCATGCCAGAGATACATTTTCATCTGTAAAGACAATACAGCAAAAACAAAGGACATCCTTGGGCAGAGTGGGAATATGTTAATATTAAGTTTAAATTTTTGTAATTCAAACCTAGATTAGGACAATCCAAATCATCAAAACCACTAGTGCAACAGCAACATCCTGGCAGGTCAGCCCTGGGGACTAAGTGTAGCAGGGTCAGGGCTACGAACAATTACAATACAGGGGCAGTGGCTGCCTGTGTTGTAATTAGTTCTCTCCTTGTTAACAGATACTGGTGTGAAGGGGTGTGTGTGTGTGTGGGGGGGGGTGTGTGTGTGTGTGTGAAATTATAGACCCTTGGTACAAGGGTAGAACATAAAGGCAACAAATTTTTCCAAATCCTTGAACCCTGACGTTAAATACACCCCAGGCTGTAAGACTGGAGCAATACAGATGGTGTGTTCGAGGTTCAGCAGGGCAGTGTCCTTGTAATTGTTGCTATGACTTGGTTATGCCACACAAAGCCAGAAGGACCATCCTGAACTAATCAGTAGGACGCTTTGAATATGTAAAAGAATGAACCATTTTAACCAAAATCACATCCATTGAACAGAAGATGGATGTTATAAAGGCCTCGTCCTGATCCTGTCAGTATTCCTGTCTTTTGGGGCTTAAAGTTGGCTGACTTGGTGAACAAGTAGAAAATCAAACAGGTGGGGAAATCTTTGCAAGATTACAGCACGTGGGAATCTCCAGGAAGCTTTGACAGCCCCAGGAAAGAGTTCCCCTAGCTCTAATTGAGCTGGCTTCAGAATGAGAGACACTCCAAAGTGCAACAGAGGAGGAGGAATAAAAGATAGCTTTGAGGAGAAAGGAGTACACAAGGGAAATAATGGGAATCCACTCCTGGGGGCTACAGGACTCAGACTCCTTCTGTTTTATGCAGAAAGGGCCAAGTCTAGCAATCAGAGACCTTCAAATTCATGACAGCTTTTAACAGAAGACAGCAAAGGCTAAAGAAAGAAAAGAAAGAACTCAACCCACCAGGCACCAAATTTAAACTAAACTAAGCTCTGGTGAACCCTGTCAAGGAATCTGTGCTCCAAAAGGAAATTAGTGGAACCCGAGGTCTCAGGGGTTCTTGACGTGAGGAGGAAGAACAGGTATTTATGATACTGTAAACGCCTCTACATGGAAACTGGAGTCTAGCAGAAGTCACCTTCTGACAGCACCACTTGGAAGGAAATGTATTTGCTTTAATTTGTGCAGTGCAACCTCCTCCACACTCAAACCACAGAAGCTCTGAGCCCAAATCAGCTTTATGAACAGGAAACTGTTTTAGCTTAAGAATGTTAAATTTTTTGGCTTAGGAAATTGTTGGTTCAGTCTTTATTATAACCAAGATGAAAGTTATCACATATGCATAGTATGTAAACTGAGAAGACTTTGCATATTTGAATACTTTAATATTGGACCAGTGTGTTGACACTACAAGATGATTGAAAGAATAACTTAGTATTTTCTGAAAGGTCTGAAATGCAAATCTTTCAAATCAACAAGATCAAGACGAACAGTGAGCTTAGACTTGAGTGCTTGCCAGGTTTTCTAATATATTTCTTTCTCACTTTAACACAGCTTTAATTTGGCATCCCTGAAGATTATGGATGGGTAATTCACAGATCTACTGACTTTAAAGGCATAGGGGCCATAAATGACCTTCCAGCTTGGCCTCTTGTATAATGCAAGCAAAAAGACCTCCCTATATTAATTCCCACTTCAAGACTAAGAGTGTGGCACTGAGAACATAGGAAGCTTTGGACTGGGTTAAAAAAAGGCTTCTGTAGCCCATGTCTGTCATTGTTCAGTCTCTGACAGAGGTCATCTGTGTACACTTAAGGAAGCATAGGTGTAACAGTGCAAGACATCCCCACCAGCACAAGTAAGTTGTTGCTTTCACATGTAGTTAAAAAGTCAAGCCTCAGTGGAAAGGCAAACTCTGAATTCTGGGAGAGAAAATTCATTTTGCAAGATAAACTTATCTCCAAATAATAATGATGGCATTGTAGGATCTCAGACACATTTTGCCTTCCTCCTATATGTTGAAGAGAGAAAAGTGTTTCTTTTTGTAAGAGACACAGTGGATTCTTGTGGAAATAAATGAGGGAGGACAACTTGGCAAGGACCAGAGAAAAAAACAGCAGCACCATGTTTTCCTCTCTCGCTGACATAGCACCTTGTTTGAGTTCAGTCACAGAGCAGGCTATGAATAAAATTATGACTAAAATTTCAAATCATGTGAGAAGCATAGATTAAACTGAGCCTGAACTGCTGGAGTCCCACCCTAGACATTTAGGTGAGATTCTTTTAATGAAACAGTCAGATTATATGGTCATACATGTGATCTGGTTAGAGATCCTTTTATTGGATCCATTTATCTGGTATGAGAGCCTTTTATTGTAATTGTGTAGAAAAAAACAAAACAATTTTTGAACATGATTTCTCTCTACCTATAGTAGATGTCTAAAAGAGGTCAGTTGAATCACTCCTTAAAAGTGTAATTTTTCTTTTTATCATGAAAAATGACTTTCCAAAGATGTAGATGTCCACGCTGTGGCTTCAGGTTATGTCTGCTGAGGTAAATCCCACCCTCAAATGCTTCTTTTCCTTGATTTGTATGAAAAAAAAAATGAGGTTGTGGAATGAAATGACCAAAAGAAGCACCAATTCCTTGGTAGTCACAGAAGTGGTGAGAAGTACAAGAGGTCACTACAAATACTTCTTTTCCCCCCTGCTTCCTAAAGTTCACAAGCTTTTTCTGAACTGGGGAAAGCAAGATTATCTCATATAAAGGGCAATGGTGAGAGACTGCTTGTTCTTCCAGACATCTGAGTGGGAGTCAAGACAGTTTTTGGTCTTTTAGAGGGAGATGAAGCAAATTAAATATTACTTTCACTATTGGTATTAATCACAAGCAAAAGGCTCCAACAGAAATCCCTTCATTTGACTTGAAGTGGAAAGAATTACTTGTTTGCTTAGAAAAAGTTTTTATGTGGTGTAAGTCTGAGATGAACGGCAACTATTTGGTTAACTGCAACTATTTGGTTAACTGCAACTATTTGGTTAACTGGAAGGAGTTCTCAGGAAACCATACTGGAGACCCAGAGGCAAAACAATTAACATAGTTGTGCAACCAGCTGAGCCTTTGCAGTTGCTCTCCACACACTTAGCTGGGCTGGAGAAGCACATGACCCCAAGGGCTTGGGGCACAAGGTTCTCAGCCTGCAGACAGCAGGAGGCTTGTGGGCAAGAGTGAGGAGACCACTGCCTACGTGCCAGGCACCAGTCCAGATCATACTGTACTCTCTACAGGCCCAAAGGTCCTTCGAGGCATTGCAGTTTTACTCCAGAGGAATGTGCCTGAGCTGAGAAAATAACCCTGTTTTGTAATTTCAGGTGTTCTTGCCTGCTGTCACTCTTAAAAAGTCAGCAAGGGTCTTAGAAGTTCAAGAGGACCATCTCCTAAAGATGCAGGAGGTAAAAAGGAGCTTGCTAGACAAACTGGCCATAGTCTGAAGGCTCTTGGAAAATTTTAGGGAGGAAAGCGGCTTAGAAGCATCTGAAGGACGTCATTAAGCTGTGTTCCTGGGTTCTGCAGTGGAATGGGAGGATTAAACAAACAGAGGAAGAGCTCCAGGGCCTAAATCATGGCTGATAGAGTCTACACGTATCTCTGACCACCAGACAATGCCAAACTCCTTCCCTCCATCTCAGTAGAAGGGAAGTGAATAGACCCTGGCACCAAGTGAGGTTGAGCAGGAGCCAGCAAAATGCCACAGTGAACCTCCTCACTGAGGAAATGCCCCCCAGGCTGAGGTTTAGCCAAGGCTGCTGTCTCCAGTTGCTTTGCTAGAGAAGACCAAGCGTAGTGAAGAGCAATGAACAGGGAGGAAAAAAATGTTATCAGTAACTGTTTACTCAGGAAAGGCTTTGAACCATTTTGTTTTTGTTGCAATAATCAACTTGGGAAGCACTGTGACCCTTGAAGGAATTTTTATTGATCATAGCAGAATAGGCCATTAATAGAGAAGAAATTATCAGAGAAAAAGACATTTCTGCCATTCTCAATACTGTTTTCATCAAAGCCTTTCACCAGCAATAGCTCTTTCCTTTACTTATACTCTATTTTATTTTCAAACCAATGCTATTTTCTTCACCAAACACTAAGTCCTTTACTTTGGTAGAAACTAAATATTTCCTTTAATGAGCGTAAGAGATAATAATGTTAAGCATTAGTTGGAACCATCATGCAACAAAACCTCGATGCCATTTAAAAACACTTAATGCACAGGCTGACATTTTTCATTTCACTAAAAAGCAGAAGATTAGAGGTGCTACAACTCAGAAAGGAAGCATTATCCCACTGATGAGATAGTGCTTTCCTTTGTACTAATCACACAAACAGTCTAAAATGTCCTTGTATCTATTTCTTATGTTAAAAACCCTAACAGAATGTTCCTGTAACAGGTGGCAAAGGAAAAAACCCAGTCTTAGCACTCTGGTTTTTTCACTAGCGTTGCTTTGAATCTTTCCAGAGGCAATGAATGTTTCATGGCTTGATGGCCAATTCAGCAGACTGGAAGATCTCTCAGACTGAGAAGTGTGCCAGTTTCAGACCACTAGAGAAGGCATAGACACACTGGCCTGAGACTCACACTTTCCCAAATCCTACCAGCAGTGTCAGGCTCATCACAGCTGTGGCCAGACCAGATTGTAAGCAAAGCTGCATCAAGCTCAGGGGATGAGAAATTAACTGGGATGAAAAGGGAACTTTGGTGTCAGTCTTTAGCTAAAGCAGAAATGAACTTAAACCATAAAAATAAATATTTAGGCTAGACACTAGGGGAAAATGTTCTCATCATAAAGGTACTGAGGCACAGGGACATGCTATCTGGGAGAGTTGTGGAGTCTTTACCATCACGAGTTTTCAGGAAAAAAGTAACCTTTTATCAGAAGTGACACAATAATACTGACTTTGCTTTGGGGCAGGAGATAGATTGAATTGTCTCATCTGGCTTTATTTATGTTGCACAACCCCCATATTTCCTGTATCTACAAGCTGTCTCTGTCCTTGGAGCTTGTGACAGTGCAGTTACACTGATTTACACTAGTTGGGGGACTGGGACATGCTCATGACTCATGTTCCCATGCCATCAACTCCTCAGCAGCTTCCTTGGTGATGGCCAAGCTCAGAGTGCAGCAGCCACTCTCAGTGAGAGGGGCAAGAGAAATGTTTTATTACAGTGCAAGGATTTTGCTGCAAAGTCTTCTCTACTGCTTGAGTATGAGTAAGGGAAGGAAGAAGCTGACTTTGAAAACCCCCAACTGCAGATGTTATTATCTCTTGAAGCTATTAAATGATGGAAGTGCAGCACTCCTGACAAATTGAACAGCACTGCCCTTTGGTGTAGAATAGACCAGCTCCACCGAGTTTGTTGCTAATTTATCACAATCTAGTATTTGACCCACTGAATCTTGAATTGAATTTTTATACATTTGTGAACTATTTTTGCTGTATGAAAAATCAATATCTTTTTATTGTTCACCTGATTTAGGACAGATAAAAGGAATATTTCAGTATTCTCCAGGGTCAGTGCAGAGAGGCCTTGAATGATGAAAGATACAGTATCTTTTGAATGGAAGAAAAACTTCAGAGTAGAAAGGAAAAAGTGTAATTTACATGAAATATTCTTCCTATCCATGACATGAATATTTTTTTCACAAACTCATGACAAAACTTAATGTCCTTTTAGAAGACAACATCTGATTATCACTCTTTAAGAAAGAATTATTAATTTAGAAAAATTTTTCTTTCTGAATTTCTTTGCATTTTGTATGAGCCATAAAACCTCAAAGGATTTATTTGAATTTCAATACCATCTCACACTTTTATTAAAATATACTATAACCCTGCTTCAGTAATTAACATGAAGGTAGGACTCTTAGTCTAAAAACTGAAATCTCTCTGTTATTTCAGATTTTCCCTAAGTATGCTTTTGATTAAATAATTGCTGAACAGCAGTGTTAAAATATTATCTGTGATAGAGAGCATGTCACAAATTTCCTACTCATGTTCCTGCAGTTTATGCTTTTGCCAATGTGTTTTATGAGTATTTATTAAAGATGACGCCTTGAGTTAATAACATAAACTACCTACTAGTTTCATAATCATCACTGCAGTGCAGAAAGCTTTAGAGTTACGGTAGTTCTGCATTGACGACGTCAACAGATTTACTGCATTCATTTCCTTATGCAAATATTCCAAAAACATACATAACTTTATAACCTTATATAGTGCACTGCCTACACATGAGGGTATCAAAGCCTGTGAACATGCAGAGTAGACTTTAAAGTTGACAGCACAAGTTGTGATGCTCCTTCCTTTCTTGTTTATCTGTTGTCCTAATATTAGAACTCATTTAAAGCTGGGTTTTGTAGACACATAGGGATTTCTGCAGAGCCCCTACAGTAAGGGGAGACTGCTCATGATCTTTACATGATGTGTTTGTCTACACTGAAGTCACTCATAAGGAGACTGAATGTGAACTAAGCAGGCATTTGTGATCCACTCTTGCCCTGTATACGTACAAGATTTGCCCCCGCGTGGCAGAGCTTGCCTCTCTCTTGCAAGACAACCTTGTTTGCTCCTGCAGTTTGTCCATTTTCCCCTCTCTTCCCCAGGAGAAGCATGGTGCTCTCTCTGCCCTGACTGCCTCTGCTGCACCTCACCAGGAGAGGTTTACAAAACACAGACCCTGGCATTGGAACCCTGAGTTATGTTCAGGTCACTGAGAGAAGAGGGTTAGAAGGGACCCTGAGATATCTTGATCTTGATCTTCCTTTGCTATTACCCAGATTGAGATTAATTTTACTTATGTCTTATCTAACTCATGTCTTGGCTAACTTGTTTTTAGACACTTTGATGACAGGAACTTCCTCGATTTCCCAGCAGTTTATTCTGTCTTTCCCATTCCTTACAATTAAAAAATTAAAAGCTTTTCATGAGGTCTAGTCTTCTGTGTGACAACTTAAGCCTTTTACTTACCTGGGACAAATCTATTTTTACACACAATTCCTCATGTTGATGTTCTGTGTTCATGTTCTGTGCACTCCAAGAGATTTATATTCTTTCTTAAAACATAATTCTCAAAACTGGGTACCATACTCTGGAAGTGGCCCTACTAGTGTTGAGTAGAGATTAATGTTTACATTCCATATCCTGAAGACAATATTCCTGTTTATTAATCCTAGTAGAAAATTTCCTTTTTCCACAACAATATGATACCATGGTTTTGAGTCATGCTATGCATATTCTGATCTTCCATAGCCTTAAATCCATTCCTGTTGCACTGCTACCTGGCCTGTGGTTCATTTCCCATATTCGTAGTAACATCTATGTGAATAATTTTACAGTAAGTCTGTTTTCCTCCTAGGGTCATTTTATGAGCCAGAATCTGACAATATTAATGTATAGCTGATCTAAAAAAAAAAAAAAATTACTTTTTGAAACTTGGAAGACATGATAATCAAGTTAGCTATCAATAACTCTCTGTCTACTTATCTGGCAAACAGATAGTCAATTACACATCAAAATAATGTCAAAACCAATACATAATAGTAGTCAGCAATCAGCAATAAATTTTAGATCAATTCTACTGGCCAGGTACAGTCTGGACCACTTTTATAGAACATTGCATAGAACTATGCATAATTTTGCAGAAAAATATGTCTTAATTAAACATGGAGAGTATCTGGAATCGATACAGATGGAGAATGCATTCACATTAATCTTATTGAAAGAATTTATATTTTATTTTAGGAAAAGAGCAGTACAGAGAGTTTCAGTCATCTTGAAGTCCTTCTGCTACTGCTATCATGGACATTTTGCTTGAGAAGGGACTTCAGGATGCAAGACCTGCACTTCAAGTGAGTTTTTTTAATTAATAAATAAGTATAGGTGAATTTATACATGCAAAATAATTTTGGCAGGGATAATAATGGAAATAGCTAGAAAAAATATTGAATGGATTAGCACACTTAATTGGTCTTAGGTTGCCTAATGAACAATTAGCCTTGTGTTTAATCCCTCTCAATCCATTCGTTTTTGCAGCTCTTAGTCTCTAAAGATAAACATGGATCATTCCAAATGTGCTTTTGTTTTTGAAACTACTTATATTAATATTTAACTGTAATCATTGGCATGGAAACCATCTTATAAATGGGAATGGACAAAAATGGGACATACTAGAGGACCTATTACTTGGTGCTTTAAAATGTATTGCAAAAAAATTGCAACACTCTAAAATACTACTGACATAAGTCCTGTTGATTAAATAGAGATGAATCTACTTGGAAACTGTTTTTAAGACCTTAGGAGCACACTGTTGACCATTCAGTCAGTGGCATTACAATGCCAGGCCCTGCTGACCATGACCAGACAGTGTATCTTAGGTACTTCAATTATTTAGTATGATCTAGGTTCAAGAGCCAACATATCAGATGAGTATTTGGGGTTGCTTGTACTACAAGTGGAGAGAAAAAGCATCAAGATGCATCCACGGGTTGCCTGAATGTGCCTCTCTGTGTCTCCCTATCCCAGACTGTAAAAAACTTCTCTCCCACATGGACATCAATCTTCCCTTTCATCCAGTGCATCCAAGGAGTCATTATTTAGCAGTCCCATTGTGAACAAGTTAGACAGAGAAAAGGGACTTCTCTGATACATAATGGTGGCTTGTGCTCTGGCCAGTTAAATCTTCAAAGTAACTGCTTGCCTGTTCAGGGGTAATTCAAGGCTTGGAAGTTAATGGTCAGGAAAAAGTGAGTTGGATGGATGTGTTTTAATTCACTGAGATGTATTAAAACAGCATGTTGATTAATTTGAAGGCTAGAGGGAACACTTTTTTTTGCAATATTAAGGTTCTCCATGAAATACTACAGATAACAGAGTAAATGCTTTTTATTTTTTCCTTCCTGAGTTTTTATTATTTTCTTTTTTTTTTTTTTTTTAGCAGTAATACTCTTTTATGCATGAACCTAACAGATGTAAAGGGCTCTCTAAGGAGCCTTTGGGGCAAGTACCTGTGGCAGCTTCATTAGGACCTCTCTGACATTATCCATGTCCTGGACAGTTTGGGATATATTCTAGACTGGCCAGGGAAAAGTTTGAGTCTTAATAAAAGAAGAGAAATTAAGCAAGTGAGGCACAAAGTGTGTCTAGGGGTCATGAAGTTCTGGATTCTTGCCTAATGCCACATTCATCAGGCTTAATGTAGATGAACTCTGTGTGGGTTTTCCAGCAGCAAAGTCAAACATCTCATTTGAGACCTCCTGGCTCTGTGATTATGATCCTGAAAGCATGAGCAGCTTCTGCCTTTTCATGCAGCTGGAATACCCAAATGAAAACTCATCACACATCTGGATCCATCACTCAGCTCTGCAACATTCATTGGTGCATTTTATGCTTGGACTTGGTCTGGAGGCTTCCATTCTACAAAGGCTCCTGCACATGACACATGGTAGACAATGCAGGAGCCAAACATCCCCTCTCTTTAGCAGGGACTGAACCAAGAGAAGCCATGGCCCACACAGATCCTTCTAGCAAAGACAAAGCAACAGGTTGTTCAAGCTGCCTTAAAAACTTTTCTTCTGAAATATTGACGTGGATGTGAGAAATGACAATTACTTGGTTGGAGGTGGATGTGGTTACAAATTAGGAATGACCAGAAACAGTCAAGAAAAAAATATAGCAAGTTGAGAGGTGACAGGATGAGGACATCATTATGGCTCTGTGCAGCTCCTGAGGGCTCTTGGAGCAAAATGCTGGCTGGAGTGAGGCTTGGAGAACAGAACAAAGGAATGGTACAAAGGATTTCTTTGAGAAATACTGTATTCAAGACAAGGGAAGTCAAGCCATTCATTCTCTGCACTCATCTTTTGGGTATGGGTCCAGATGAGCTACTGGAGAAGGCAAAAAGGAAAACCGCAAAAAACCCGAGCTATGTAAAAAAGCAAATGGCAAAAGAAAAGCAGTTATTTCACTGAGTCAGGAGATGACTGAAGGGAACATTACCTAAATGAATGTTAAAAAGTCAAAATCTAATCCCTTTGCAATATAAAAGGCTGGAATGGAAAAGATAATACTAAATTGCTTCAAATTTCCATAGCAGAGAGGATAAGAGTGATAGGCTTGGTTGCAAAAAATGGGATTTAGTTAAACTTCTGGAAACCTTCTGTCCATAAGAGCACTTAAATGAATCACTTAAGATATATGCTATTGCAGGAGGCTGTGAAATGTCTGTCATTGCAGATTTTAAGGAAATCATTCAACAAGTATCAGTTAATAAAGACTTAAAGACAGTTTATGCCATCTTTGGAGGGGGAGATGGATCAGATGAGGTCCTTACTGGTGTCATTATCTGTGGAACTATAAATGCTGCGTTCAGGCAAAGGGAACGTTGTGTACAATCTTTGAAAATGAAGAATCTTACATAAAAAGGGTCTCTTTCTATCCATTTCTACCCTAATGGATACTGCACTCTCTCAGGACAAGTTCTAATTGGAACCTTGTGCCCTCGCCAGGAAATCACAGGGACCAAGAAACTCTATTACTCTGCAGCCGCTCCCTGGACATTGATTTAAGGTAGTTAGGGCCAAATGGAACTATTTGTCTGCTTCCTTCCTCAAAAAATGTGAATAGACAGGCAGATAAGTAGAAGTAATGTAAGACTTCATCTTACCTACTGGCCAAAATACCTACATTTTAGGGAGTGGAAGCATCTCCCAGAGATAAGCAGCCAACAGGGCACGGCTGGGTCACACCCCTCCTCACTACTGCAAGCGTCAATTTACATTACACCTTTTGGCCAAAAACCTGATACACAAATTAAATTTCAGCTCCCAGGACCTGGTGTTACTTCCAGACTAAACTCTTCCTTTCTTCATACTGAATAATGGCACTAGGAATATGTTTATCTGAGCTGAATGCTCAAGGTATTAGCATTAATCTCTAAGCTTTGTCCTGGATATCTGCTTCTGGGAAAAAAATCTTGTTTAGATGACTGATACTATTGAGAATTTCATAATCCTTAGAAATCTCAAAAATGTCAATGACACAATAAAAATAAATCATCAAACCTTATTCATCAGAAGTCTCTAATGCTGTTGAAGTGTCTGATATTTCCAAGAGTCTTTCAGTCTCTGAAACTGTTAAAATAGAAACACCTTTCCCACATTTTCCTTCTCTGCCTTTAACAAATGATGGTTCTTTTAACCTCCTTCTCCCCTCTTTGTTTGCTTAGAGGATCAAAGCCTTTTTATTTATTTCTTTTTCCTCCCAAGCAGTTTCTGGAGTGTTAAAAAAGCACCACCAGTATACTGAGTTTACATTACAAACAAGTTAAAATTCCCAGTCTGTCAGAGCTTTTCTCCTAGGATACCAAGGAAAGCAAAGTTCGGCTAAACTGCACAATTAATCGGATATCACTTCTGAGTGAAGAAGAAAAGGCTGCTTTAAGCAGAGCTATTCTCTTCTTAGAGATTTCAAGTCCACTTCAGAAAGGAAAGTTATTATTCTCTGAAAGTTATCTGATTTTATTTGTATTCCTGGAGCTACTCCATTAAGTCATGTTCCCTTTTCACCCATAAAATCAGCTTAATGAATCAGCTGTGGGATTGGCCATATGTAAATGTACCTTATGACAGCTGCATTGACAAGTGAATGGATGAAAAAGACATGGGCTGCACGTTGCTTTTGTTGGAACAGCAGTGGGGTTTGTTCTGCTTTTAAGACCTGAGGTAGACAGTTTATTTCTTTTCTCGGTTATGAAGAAAATGCTCTTTTCTTATTATTCTAAAATAAATGTATTTTGTAATAATGGTGTGATAAAGAAGCTTGAGCTGTACGGTTTAGGAATATTTGGCTAAAACAGACTTGAGTGTTGGGCTACCATTCCCACACAATTGCTCTCCTTTTCCTCAACTTCTGACAGCAAAGACTTGCCTGATAAATCAACCTCATGGTCAGTCGATGTGGGATGGGCTTGCACCTGTTTAATAAAATGCACTGGTCTCTGCTGATCTCTGGTATTGTCAGGGCTCTTCTAAAGCCATGGTGGCTGCAAGGAAGAAAATGAGCAGCACAATTAAGAGATCCCAAGGGAATACAATGAAACACTTGCGAAGTAGATTTAACAAGTGTATTTTAGTGTGTTCTTACAGTGTTTGGAAAATATCTAAGAAGATTCCTATAGACTTTGCGAATTTTCCAGTAAAATGTTATTTTATTGAAAAGTATTTAATAATAAGTAAAATGAGAAATTTGATAGTCTCTCTGCAAATAACGCACTGTAACATCTACTGTGCATTGTAAGGTATCCTTTTCACACAGTTTTATCAAAGTTTAATCCAATATAACTACATTGATGCTCCACGTGGCTGTTTTTCTCCCCTGCTTTTTGCAAGGCAGAGCTAAGATGGTAAAATACATCTGTTACAAGGTAAAATCAAGATATTTAATTTGTGGTATTCAGAAACATCCGAAAATTTTACAATGGAACCAAATGAAGTGTCAGTTGACATACAGTGAAGATGTCTTTCTGACTGACTAAAGATTAGTAAAAATGCCATTAAAAATATGTTATAAAAAGCAAAGAAGTCTATAGTCATATTCTCAACTAGTGACACTCAACAATCAAATACACACATAATCTCACCAAAAATTATAATGAAGCTTTTTGAAAACTGATTTGTCATGGCAAAACCAATTTTATTTTTCTTTAAAATATCAATTTTGAAATGATCTTGCAGAGAAAAATAATTTTTGACATTTCTTAGCCACATGAGCTGATCCAAGCATACTCTTCTAATACCTTAGCACTGAACCCTACATGTGCTACTGCACAATACCTTTATCTTTCTTTTTTCCTCCATCCTTTTGTCTATTTATGTTTTCTCTTGTCATGAAAATATGGAGAAATAAAAGGGAAAAATTAATCATTGTATGAGTTCTGGAAACATCCCCAAAATCTGCTTATTGATTTTTATCACATCTCTGGCTACGCGAGTCTAACAGCAGGCCAGCCAATTTCTGCTAAGCATTAAAAATGTAATATTTTTAAACACTAGCAGAACATGTCTTCTCATGCTTTCTTGATAATTTCTTCACTAGATGATGCAACCAATAGGAATGAAATTATTAATAACAATATAATATATAATAATTATAAAGCAATACAGAAATTTCTAGGCAGTAAGTACTGGATCCCAAAATATCTCAGCCAAAAATCTCTTACAAAACACATAAGTAGAAATGTTCCCTCAAGCACAGCTGCAGGTGTCCCATCATGGTGGCCTGGCACATACAGGCTGGAGACAGTTTGGGATCTAAGGAGACTTAATCACAGCTAAATTATGGAAAACAGGCAAATATCCTGATGTGGTGAGCTGTACTTTTAACTGCTCAAGGTCAACAAGGTCAAAGCTGGTCTAGGAGCCTCTCAGTGAACCCTAGACTGGCTTCCCATAGGGGTCAATTCCTCTCCAGGGACGAGGAATGTATTTAACCTGCATTCCTATAACAGACAAATTCTGGATCATTTCAGCCCTGCTATTACATGTATATGGAGCAGGGAGTCACACCACTGATGAAACAATATTTAGGAACTTTTAGGGATGAAAAAATTTAGGAATATATTTAGGGATAAATCTTAGGAATTTGGGTGTGAAACAATATTTTTAAGATTTTCAAACTCTTTTCAAATGATGTCCCAACCTACACCTCAGCGCTGGTTTGACCACATGGTGTTCAATGCCTGCTGCAAGCCATTAATGTCCCTCAGTGTTAGATGTGGCTTCTGTCACACTGGTTTTGCTGGAGGAGGTTTAGAGTCTCTCAGTATAATCAGACAGCCCTTTGTTGCCTACTTATCTCAGCTTCTTTGCAGGACTCATTCCAGAGAAGAATCCCACTGCCCAATCCCAGGCTCGCTGAATTGCCTGCAGCATCCTCCTCCACAGACCACAGGGCAGGATCTCAGCCAGCTCAGCGTGTCCTTTGGAGGAGCAGCCACCACAACCCACAGAGGCTGAGGCTTTGCAGAGCCCCCCATCTGCAGTTATGTAGTTGTGTGTCACTTCTCCAGATGCAGCATTTAGGTAGCACAAAAAGTGTCCCTGGTTTGTGTGTGTTCTCTTTAGTGAAGCTTTCCATGGGAGTGGAAGCTAATGTATAAGTTTTACTATATTTCTCAGCTGAGGGTGCTCTCAAGTCACTACATTCTGCATATTTTCTCTTCACTCTGTCTTCCACAGCATGTCGTGTTCTAGACAAAGATTTTTCTCAGTTTTCAGGTTCCCTTCAGCTCTTTCCTCCTGGCACACCCAGGCCCCAGCTCCTCCTCTGTACCAGTGGGAGGTGACTTTTCTGTTCCTCCCCAACCCTTTGATACTCTTCTATTTCTTTTTTTTTTTTTTTTGTCAATTCCTTCTTCCAGTCTTTGTCCATGCTTTTTCTCTGATGTCATGCCAGTCCCAGTCTTTTCATTTTGCATCCCTATTTTATTCTTCCCTTTGTTCTCTCCTCAAGCACTCCTCATTTTCTCAAGAGCATTTTTGTTTCTTTCACCTGCATACTCTACCTCCCCTATTCAGCACCCCTCCTTTCAGGTACCCTGTTCCTTAAAGGTTACTCTAAATTACCATGTTCATCCTTCTTCACATGAAAAACCAATTATTCCATTATTTCTCCTAATACAATTCTGTCCTATGGATTTGCTGACTTTGTGGTCACTGACAGCTTTTGGCTTCATTCTCCCTTGTGTAGACTTGCTTAATTTTCCTCTGGAATCTGACAGTGTCTCCGTTGACTTCACCACCTTCATCTGCCCTAAAATCTCTTCTTCCCACAACTGGCTTACCATTTAATTTACTTTTCTTCCAGCTTGAATAGTCATTTGAGTATCTCTACTGATATTTTTTTTTCCTTTTCTATCAAGCTATTTTTGTCTCTTTATTTTTCCCATTTTGTATCGTACAGAGATATTTTCCTCAATCTTTTTTTGTTTTCAAAACTTTTTCCCCTTCTCTATTCACTTTTCTAATGGAGAATTTCAAGGTCTGACAGCATCCACCAAAATTCTGCTCCAAGTTCCCATTTCATCCATGAAAAGCTTATCAACAACTCCCTCTCTACACACCTTGCTTGATGCATATCTGATCTAGTTTAAATACTTGGTGATCATGCTGTATCCCTTTGGATGTACTGGGAAAGTGACTTTGAAGGTCAAGGTCATCAGTACTATCAAGGTCAAGCCACTTGCCAGACTTCAGAGTGCTCTGAAGGAAGGCTGCCTCAGTAACTGGGGTTAAGACCACGCTTTTACATGTGGATATGTTTGGTCCTAGATGGTTTGGAAAAGCTGCTAACCTGATTCTTAGGTTTTGGGTTTTGCCTGTTGCTTTACATGAGGAGCCCATATATTCCTGCACAAGCAGTACCATTGCTGACTACATAAATGCTCCCATAGTCTCAGCATAGCTATGAAAAAGAGCATGGTAATTGTTCCAACTGCATCATTTTATATTTGAAAGCACCAATATCAGATAAAAGCAATATAGTCCTACAGCCTAATTTTTTTGTGTGTAATTTTCTGTAACTCTAGCAAATTCTCTTCTTTTTGACTTTAATAGGTTCATAGTGATTTACCCCCCCCCCCCCGCCATGAAAATTTGCTGCATTACTCTTAAAAGGCAGCTGGAAACAAGACAGTACATTTTTTGCAGTATTTTTTAAAATCTGCACATCTCTGAAATAAATGTCTGAAAACCTCTTAAGACAATAGATAAGCCAGCAAATCCATTGAGATCACACAGTGGATTCTGGGCTTACCTGAAGAAAGAGACAATTGCACTAATCCTCAATAGTTAAAGCACTTCTAACAATGAACTGTGCTTTTGTCTCAGTGGAAATACCTGACAATTGCATGGAGGCTATTCCCAGGCATCATTGTGCCTTGGAGGATTTTTTTTTTATCATTTTACTCCTACTGCTAAATTAAACTCAGGCTTTTCAGCCAATCTGTATTTTCATAAAATGAAATGTGTACCAGTTTCTTCTGCCAGTTTAGGGCTGGATTATCAGAGTGAAAGTTGTCTTGCTAAGTTCACAGCAAGAAACAGTCACAGGCAGAGACTTAGGAGCATGGTACCACTGAAGGATACTGCACTGCTCTCCTGCCACCTTTGGACCCCAGGTCCCCCACAGTTTTGCTCTGGACAGCCAGGGCTGGCTGCAGGAGCAGGGTGGCTGATTCTCCCTCTGGTCACCCCTTTTTGTTGGCTGTAGATACCTCTCCATTGCAAATGCAACCTGCTCAGGCATTAAAGCACAGACTTACTCTCCACACTAGAAGAGAGCAAGAGAACAATCTTCTCTTTAACTCTCTGACCTGAACTAAGTTCTTGATTAGGCTTTGAACCAGCTCTCAGTTTTATACCAATAAGCAGAAAAATGTCCCAACAGTCAATATTACACCATCTTCACAAGAGCTTGCATAGCTTACCATAGTTACACACATTCCCACATAAACTAAGTAATGCTGTCTGATCCTGAAGAGTGTCAAACATCTTGGTGTTGTTCTGTGGCATCCTGAGAGTGACTTTATCAATGACAAAAGTTCATGCCAACTGATCAATAACTTTAGTACAACAAGTTGGAGCAAACAAGGTGCAGCAATCCTGATAACATTTTATAGGACTTTGCAGACAGCTTTCAAAACCTGATCAGAGAATGAAGTCCCTTCAGTAGGATGCTGCTGGCAAATTTAACAGCCTCACAGACAGGATCTCACACCCTGTGAAGTCTTGAGGTTGGATTCTCAAACTGCACTGCTAAACCAGACTTTTGGTGGATGCACACCTCATGTGACCCACCTGAATACTTGTAGGCAAACAGAGAATTTAGCCCACCAGCTTTAAAGGTAAAATCGCAATTTGACCCCAGCATAAGCAGCATTAGAACCAAGTCTTTCATGTCTTCTAGTATTCCATATAGGACTCTGTGAGCTACAGCACAATTTATGTTCTGTAGGACACTGCCATGGGCGAGTTGTGTTCACAAAAAACATCCAAATACTTCTTTCTTTAAATGCCACTACATGTCCCTACACTGCCTTCATTTCCAAATTCAGCTCCACTTATATAACACAGACCACTGAACTGAATGATAGCATTGTTTGTAATGTATTTCTTTTATTTTGGCTTTCCAGTCTGATTTAGTACTTTGCTTTGTCACATTTATTTAACTGTAAAAACATTATGTGAATCCAGAGAGATACTTTACCCCTGCATCTTGCTTTAGATCCACTCTTCCAATGATAAAATTAGAATCTTACTCCTAGACAAGGTGTCAACATTTGCCTAAAAAAACTTTATTCCTTTATTTGTAGAAGCTTAGAAGTAGGTCATCAACACAAGTAACCCAGGCAAACATCAACAGTGATTAGAAAAGCATCTTTGCTCCAGCATGAAAGTCTAGTTTTAATGTACTTGATACCAATGCCATTTTACTTAAGTTACAGAGCAGTAAAGCAACTGATATATTTTCTATTTTGAATGTGTTTTGTGCTAAATATATAATGGAGGGCTCTAGAAATAGTGAGAGTAGGGGACAGCATCATTCTTAAAAAAAACCCCTAACAAACAAACAAAGAAGAAAAAAGCCACAGAAATTAAAGTATGAAATATTCTAATAGGGGACAATTAACTCACATTGCTCCTCAAATAATCAGTTCATTAAGAAGCATTTGCATGAATTGTTACTGATTTCAATCAAAGGATGAACATTACAGAAGTATAATTTTTCTATTACCTTAATTGTGAATAAAAGTAGCTTAATGTGCAATTTTTCCCAATATAATTGGAGAAGTTACATTTTCTTTTAATACATTTATCAACATAAATAACAGCAGAAGAAGTCATCATGATTTAGGTGCATTTCAAGACAATGAAAGAAGTAATTTTCCTACAATATGTATTTGATCAGGTGGGTTGTGTGATTTTCAAATTGTTGTCATGAATATTTAATCAACATGAGACATATACTTATGCAAGCTGAAATAGGTACCAATCTGTGTCCCAGGCTGTTCTGTTTCACAGTCTTCCAATTGAGTGTTTTTTTAAGCTAATTTAACTAATTAAAAAAAAAAAAAAGAACTAAAATAATCTTCAGCAGGTGGCATAAACTGAGAAGGAGCCAAAGAACTCACAGACTACCAGAAAACCATTGAACTAGTTCAGTTCAATGCAGTATTGGGTGTGATGCCTGCCTGGTTCTTCATTAATTCCTTGGGTTTTATCAAGATTGCTGAAATCCTGGGATGTATACGTAAAATGATCCATATCCACTGTGATAACCTGGGGGGATAAAGCCCCAAAAATCCAACACTCCTCCCCAAATCCTCCCTATACACTGGCATAGAGCTGCACTTTCTCACACCCACACGTGTGTCCCAGCAGATACGTGTGCCTGGCACACACAGAGATGCAAGGTACGTACCCACACACCTCTAGGTCTACAGGGGGTTAGATAAACACTGCCTAGGGACAAAAAACACATTTCTATGAATCTGTACATATAGAACATCTATATGCATCCAAGCAAACACATAAGCACAGATACATACACCTACACACCCAGAAACACAGGGACATGGGCAAGGCACATCCACAGGCTCAGACAGCTCTGAAAGCACACACACACCTACACAGCTGGCTGTGTACTCACATGGACACACAGATACGTGGGCAGATATATATATATGAGGGAGAATTACAACGGCTCTACCATCCATCCTAATTTCTCCTTCCTTTTGAAGTATTCCAATTCTAGGATCCTGGAGTGAGCCAGGTCCCTGCAGGGGAGGTATTCCCAGAGGAGCAAGGCACTTCAAATTCTTTAAGGTTCCCCACCTCTCTCTCCCTCTCTCCCAGCAGCAGATCCAGGGAGATGAGCTGGGCAGTCAGCACAGCTCTCCCAGCTGCTGCCTTGGCACTTTTAGCTTAAGGAAGGGTATAGGATGGCAAGCTTAAGATCTCATCCCTTCACCCCCAAAGCCTGTGGGAGCAGGAACCTCTGGGCAACATCTGGACACAGCTCCTTTCTGCACACTGCCCTACGCCCCCTCCCCCCGCCAGCTGTCGGCTTCAGGGGTCCCCCTGCACCCTACCCTTCCTTTGCAAGTGTAAAAGCCCTTGTTGTCCTCCCTCTCCCCGCTTCCCCGTTTCTCCTGCCCCTCGAATCCCGTCAGGAAACCTCTTCGCGATTCGCTGCTCTAAACTTTTTCCTGGCTGCACAACCCGCAACCGCCGGGGCAGCGGCTGCGTCTGGTCCAGAGGGCAGAACGGGGCGGGGGTGGGCTGCAGGGACCCGGGATGCAGGGATCCTGGCGGCAGGGTGTGGGATGCAAGGAGTGGGATGAGAGGATTGAGATGCGGGATCCGGGGATGTGAGGACCGGGATGCGCGAATCCGAGACGCAGGATGCAGAGACGGGGATGTGGGATGCAGGGATCAGGACGCGGGATACCAGTGCCCAGCTCCTTACCGTGCAGTGAGGATAGGTCCTGGTGAGGGTCTCCAGCTCCTCCCGGGCATCGCGGGCTTCCCGATGTGCTCGTTAAACATCCACCGGGGAGTCTCACCCCCCAAACTTGTGTGAGCTGCTTCCTCTGGGAACAATCACCCTTTCTCCCCCCCACCTTGGATCGGATCCCGATGGAAACTCATCAAGGCCTCCTAAGTGGTCAGAGGTAAGCTGTGAGGGAAGGAGAAGAAGAGGGGGACAACGGGACGGAGGGGTTGTGATCACCAAGCGATGATCCCCTTCCTTCCCCCTCTCCTCTGGAGCACCCGCTTCCCGTTCCTCTGACCAACTTTGGCTCTGCTTAGCCAGGCAGCGCCTGGGACCGGCGCTGTGAATTGGGGTCCCTTTTCGCAGCCTGGCATCTTTCTAGATTTCCTCTCCTTTCCGGGCAAAGGGGATTGGTGCAAAGCTTTAAATTAGGAGGCGACCTAGAGTTGCAAAGACAGGGAGTGGGAGCTGGCTGGCGTTCGCAGACCGCCTCCCCCGGCACTCGGCGCTGCGCGGAGGGGCCGGCTGAGCCCTATCCCTACCATTTATTCATTGACTGCGCTCCTAGTTCTCACTCTGGAGCTGGCTATTGCTCCTGGCACGGCCGGGAGCGGAGCTGTGGCAGAAGCCCTGGGAAGGAGGCGAGCCCCATGCTGCGGGGCTCCCCGCGGCTGTTTAACTGCGCCGGCAGCGCGGGCAGGAGCGCAGCCCGGCCCCGGGGGGAGGACACGGGTGTGGGGGGACGGGACACGGGGACGCTGCTGTCGCCTGGCAACCCTGCATCCCTGCCCCGAGCATCCCTCCCCCAGCGCCCTGATTGGACGGGGCCGGGGCGGGGGGAACGCACACGCTCCTCCGAGGATGCTGCGCCCCGGCACTGCGACTTGTCGCATCCTCAAAAAGCCGGGAGCGGGCAGGGTGAGCACAGAGCAGCCGGGAGAGCCGAGGCAGTTCAGGGCGTTGTATCGCCGTCCCCCTGCCTTCTTGCTTCCAGCTGGCTTGATCAATTTGCTTCTGCTTTGCATCTTCTAGAAAAAAAAAAATGTATTTAGGTATATATGCATGTATGTATGTATCGATGGATGGATAGATAGATACAAAGAAAATATACCAATATATGCACACAAATACATGTATATACATATATGCATTTTTATGTACAGACACATGTATTATCAATAGTCTTTATATTATCTCTCTCTATTCTAACTCCTATGCAGGAAGAGAGAATAAAATAGTTACTGAGAAAAGATCACTCCAGGGTGCAGCAAATCTGGATGCGAAGGGAAAAAATAAAGCTAGTTTTTGGCTTATATATATTTGAAAACCATAGGTTTACATCAGCTGGAGTGTTAACAGAAGGTTGTGGTCCTAACAAAAGGATTAAACCTGGTGGGGTGAGTGAGCTGTAAGAGTCAGTGAGGACGGATGTATTGACTCCAGAGAGGGTGAGTTTAAGCCATGCTGCATGAGGCACTGCTGGTGTTGTATGTGGCTTCATTGCTCATTCTCTGCTATGGGGGACAGCGAGCAGCTGCTTCCTGCTGGTTGGGTGTAGCATGGAGAGGACGCCTGTAAAATCCCAATATCTCCCTTTTCATCACAGCTGCAGTTGGGACACTGAATTTCTCACTCTTCAGCAGGCAGAGGCCGTTGTCCGCTTCTCCCTGAATGTTTCCCCCCACCTTTGCACTTAACCCCAGGCAGCTCCCCACCAGTGCTCAGTTAAAGCAAGAGCCACTGCAGTCAGGAGCTGCAATCCAGCAGCTCACATGGGGCCACTATTGTTTCAGCAGCCACGTTTCTGGTAAGGAGTTAAGCAAAAGTAAAAGGAAATAAAATAATCTGTTTCTGCTTTGTAATATGTTATGTTTAGTTATTTAACATCTGTTTACTTTTGTGATCTACTCATTACATTTGAGCTACTTGACGAATTCTATGAGTTTTTTCTTTCTTGGAAGCCAAGGACATTTGCTAAGATGTGCATGTTAAACTGTTTCATTAAGGACTTAAGTAGGGAGCAAAATGAAAGACAGCAGTTTCTCTCAGGTTTACCCTTCTTTAGATTGGATCAAAATGTACATGAGACATTGCTGTAACATCAGGGTAAACTGGAATGAATAGGAAGTCAGTCTCATGTCTTTCAAATCATAGCACAATTTGACAAATAGGTTTGGAATACAATTTTTTCACAGTCTTGCAGGCTGATTGCCAGGAAAGTCTAGTGAAAATAAGGATCTGCTTCTGCATTGCTTAGTACATAACAATCATGCCTCAGGTATGAAAGTAACTTTTTCATTGGGCAGGATATAAAACCCACTGTGTATGAAATTGGCCACCACAGGTACCAAGCAGAATTTTGCTGAGATGTATTGTCTGATTTCTAGCAGGTCACACAGAGCCAGGGAGGTGACCTGGTCATTTGTTCTGTGCTTCAAAAAACATCAGTGATACCCATGGTTTACTCCCTTTCCATGCCTTGCTGCTGTGCAATGTTTGATACCAGTCCCTAACACTGCATTTGCACATGATTCCTGGCTACTGAGAAACAGGAAAATAAACCTGAACAGTCAAACAAGCTGTTGGCAAAGGTACAAGGGTTTTATTCCACTTTCTTCCAGGGCTCTTCCTCAGCCATTTCTCCTGGCACAATAGCGTCTCATTTTAGCCATAAGACCACCTACCCTAGTATTTCTAAAGCAGTATTCTGGAGACCTCATTTCAGCTTATGACTCTGGAAAACCATCTTTATTTTTGTAGGGAACACAGCTGTGCCTCAATTCTCTTTTGGGATAGCGCATGGTGCATCCACGTAGGGTGTGCTAAGATGCAGCCACGTACTGAGTGTGTTTTCAGTCAGGTGTTCAGGCTTACAGGTACACACAGTGTGACAATGAAAGGCTATACAATGATCTCAGTGAAGCTCTGGGCTGTGTTTGGGTGCTGCTGGCAAATCATTCATTTCAGGCTAAATTGAGCACCACATGCTACACTTAATTGTAGATACACCCACGGTTAGACAAAGAAATCAGGCTGTGTAACTTCTGCCAGGGGACAGCTTGGAGAAAACATTCAACAGCCCTCAACGTGTTTGACCTGGATCCAAAGAAGGGGTTTTAATATGAAGTGTATTTATGAAGTGTATTTTCTGCCTGTGAAACAAAGATGGTGAAGCAGCACTAAAAATTCCTGAAATAGGACTATTTTGCCTTTGTGAATTATCTATTAGTGAAATAGTAGTTATGTCTAGTTAAAAGATCGATTCCTTTCAAAATTGAGCTCTCACATAACACCAAATTGTGTTCATAGAAAGCTTTGATGAGCTGAAGAATTTGTTTTTATAAAATTCATGAATGTGATTAACAGGCTTATCACCACAAATAAACAGATGCGTGCCTTTTTCTTACACAGAATTTTAGCATGAGCTTCAAGACTGTACACATGAGAACTTTCCAGTTTTACATTTGACTGCAAGATACTGTTCCAGCAAAACACTTTGTAGGGTTCCCTAACTTGCTATAAGCATCTGTTTTGGGACACACTCAAGTTTTTTGCTGATTAAAGACTAAAAGCAAATATTTAGAAAAATTGCAAACGTATTTGTACAGCCAGTGAGTGATCTATGGATTGGGCCCAGCCTACCTGAATAATTCATGAGGCTTATGGTCTTTCCTCCTTTTCTGGGGACCTCACAGAAATGGACAGGAATAGGGCCATAGATCAATGAGTTTTTTCTAGCAAATTTATCCCTGCCACTTGATTTCCAACAGCCCTGCACCTGCTTCCGGTGTGGAAGTGATGTGTGAGTGGGCAGGATCCCATTCTGTGGCTCTGCTCTGAGCTAACAGTTGTGGTCATCACCCCAGGGCCAATCCTGGCTTATCTCTGTGGTTTGGGGCACACATCAGAAGCACCTAGAGATCATATCATGTTTCCCTGGGAGTCTGCCAGTCTCAGGGTAGAAAACCCTCTTTGGACAGTAGTAGTCACAGGGGTCTAGATGTGTTTCCACTATAGTCACCTCAGTCTGTCTCCTGAGGCATAAAGGCAAAAAGTTCATAATGGCTGATGCAGGGATCTACAAAACCCCACACTCTGACCCATCCCTACCTGCCAGTTGTAAGGGACATGGGCATACTCCAGAGGAACTGTGTCCAGTGGCACTCAGCTTTCAGAGGAATCTGGTAATCCCTAGGGAAGATCCACGGTGATGAAGAGTGTAAGGGGTGTCACTCTGTCATATTCAAGGTCCTCTCGGATTGCTGGGAAAAATTATACACTGCTGTGGTTGCTGGCTGCACACCAGTGCCCACCAAAGCCTCTCTACTTCCTCAGCTGGGCAGGGCAAAGAAAGTATAACAAAAAAAGACACTTTGTTTTCTCTTAACAAACAACACTGATGGTCTTCATCATGAAGCTCATCATCAAAATGCAATGTCTTCTTTTCTCATTGTTAAGTGGTTTTGAAGAGATTTTAGGTCAATACATATGGTGCAGAAAGTCCTCATGTACATTCAGTGCTGATCCTCTTACAGCTGATTCATGTGGCATCCCTTGGGCCTTCAGTGACATTGTTATTTACTGTCAGATGTCCTGTGATGGCTTTCTTAGCTGGCTGAAGGGATACTGGCCTACTACCAGCATGAAGAATATGCCATGACACACTCAGGTCTTTTTGGGGCATTCTGAGCCTCTCTCATGCACAAGGACAGTGGCAACTCTGACTATAAGGCTCAACACAACAAAAACCTGTGCTTCATGGTCCAGCACATGGAAGAAAGACTTAATTCCACACTGTCTGTGCACGTGGAGCAGCATCCCCCCTTCTGCCTCCACCCCCCACGACCATTAGTGTCTTTACCTGCCTCTTCTCATCTTCCCTCCAGCCAATTTTCCCATTTCCTTCAGTCTCCCTCTGCCTTTTTCACCTTCTTCCCTTTTACTCTTTAGATAGCTGTCTGCCTGCTCATGCCTGTTAGCCATGTCTCCAGTTAACCCCAAGGTCTCCTTACCCCTTCTCCACAAAGAAACCTCTTTCCATGGAAAAACCCCAGCAGCTGTTGTTCATCTTCATCAGCTGCAAGAGGCAAAAAGGTCTGGCTCCACTGTGGGAACGAGCTGCCCTCTTTCCACCTCTGCTTCCTTCTCAGAAATCAGGTTTCCCAACATGCTGCTGGAGACACATGTGACATCCAGATGTTGTCCAAATGGGGCTCCTTCATAAAAATACATCAGCAGCAAGGGTCCCTCCAGGTCCCTGCAAGATGTACAAGTATACACACTCCACTTGCACCCTCCAGCTTTTCCCTGGCCAAAACCCTGCTGCAGTTTGTGCAGGTGCAGGGATGAGCATAACACAGGCTCTGCCTGACACGTGAAGGACACTTTAAATCTCTGCCAGCTCATGACTCTGGGTCCAAGGTCCACCATCCTTCTGCATCTTCTCACTCCATCCTTCCCAGGTCTCTGATATAGGAGGTGTTATTTGTCTTCTGAGAGGGGACTCTAGCCTTTCCCAGGGGGTGCAGGGAACAGGGCATGGCACAATAGCACATTCCAATCTCTGCCATATTTAAATTAATATGAACAGATGACCCTGTTCTACCAATGCTGACTGTTATCTCTTTCTCTTACTGTGTGGATAATTGGGTATCAGATACCAGAATTTCCTACATATTTTGCTTTTGACTTAAGTCACCTTTATGTTTCTGTGCATTATTATTCTCTGTATTAGTGTCTGAGCTGCTAGCAGTCTGGTTTCTTCAAACTACTCCTTTCTCCCCCCTGAAAATCCCCTAACATTTCTTTGTGAAACACTTTCCCTTCCCCCATTGCTCTTCTCTGTAGGAATTACTGCATTTACATATTTTGTTTAAGATGCTTAGGAATTATCGACAAGTTTGCCTTGCCCCTGGGGGGTGATGTGACACAATCGAGCTGTGAAGCACTTAAAGCATTGACTGGCTCATAGGAGGGATTACTTGTGACTCTGAATTAGGGCACGGGCCAAGAAATGTAGCACAGTGCTGTCAGGGGCTGTGGCACACAGATCCATTTCCTTTATAATCCCATCATATCTAGGACCTACCACACACAGAGCAACGTAAAAGATCTAAATTTTCCCATTAGCACAAGATACAGGCTTCCTGTGAAATAAATTTACTCACAGTCCCTACACCACTGCTTTGCAAGCCTGAAAACCTTGTTTTTATTATGTCAGTGAGTTTATTTCTGAATTCTTTCACACTGAGAATCCATCTGGATATACTACTTTCGAAATGTCCTGCTGAGATTCTGCTTTGCCACTAGTTAAAAATGAATGGATAAATTTAAAAACAGGAAGTTTATTGTATTTTTCAGCTGAAAGATATTCTAGATTTTATCTTGGCTTAGATTTTTTGTTGGTGGAATTTTGGTTTTTATTGTGTTTTTGGTTTTTTTTCCTTCTTTTTCCCAACCATTTAATTTTACTAGCACCCCTGGAAGGAACAGTGAGTCCAGAATTAGAAACCTGAAATAAAAGGAATGAAATTCCTGGAAATGAGACTGGGACAAAAAGAGGAAGAAATCCAAATCAGTCACAAGCTAAGGATCTCAACTTTCCCGTAACAAAGACAAGCCATTTTCTAACAGAAAAGACATACCTGGCCTTGTAAAACTACTAGTAGCATAAAATATAATTGAGCAGATGGTGACAAAAATAGCACTTGAGCTGTTTAAAAGCCTTTTATTGAATGCCTCTTCTTTTTTTTTTCCTTTTCTTTCCCCTCCGGAATCCTGTTGTCCTCTCTAATTTAAGAAAAGACAAGAAATACAAGGAAATTGTGAGATCTGTATGATTTTCTTCAGCTTGTTCTATTTAAGTTGCACACCAGTAAATGTGGTTAAGAGAATAATTTGAAGTTGCAAAGCAATGAGAACTAACACTGATAGTGGAATCTTAATTCAGCTCCCTCGTGCGTGTGGATACACTCCTTAATTGGTTTAACACTGTCTTTTTTTCTCTTTCAGAAAATTCTGGCACATTCAGCACCCTAAAGAAATAGGGCTTTGTCAATAATTTGATTTTCCTCAGTGCTCAGTGCTCAGTGACTCTGCCTTGTACTTTGTATACTGTGCACTTGCCTTACCCTGCATTACAGGGAGAATGGTCCATTTCTTTTCAGAGAAACATTCAAGTGTTTTGGAAACGTTTTTCATTTGGTTTTACTTAATTCCTGAGGTAAGGGCTGGTATGTTGGTTTTCTGTTTCCCAGATAAGACATAGGCATTAAAACCTGAAAGTGTTAGTGACTTCTTAGTACCTGATTTTCCACATTTAGGAGCTCTCCACTTTCAGAATAATTTACATGATACCTTGAAGCAATGGCTGTTGCTCACCTTATATGAAATCTGTGCTCCCAGTTGGGTTTGTGCAACCCAGTTGTTGGGTTTTATCTTGTCCTAGAGTTTGACTAGGGGAACATTATTGTTTTCTTAGACTCATTCTCATAAGTGAGTAAATCCTGTTGTTTGAAATGATGCACAGATGCAGAGGATCAACATGGAGAAGTCCATCTCAACAACTACATTTTGGCAAGGGTGTAAGCCATTGTAAGATGAGCTTCATGATGGGAAATGCTCAGGAATTCGACTACTGCTTGGTATTAATTCTGGAGTTCTAAGAAAAAGAGAAAAGAAAAGAAAAAATAAAATAAAATAAAAGATAAAGGAGAAAAGAGAACAGAAAAAAAAAGAGAAAAAGAGAAGATCCCCAAAGTAGAGATTCTAGATGGATTTTGCCCTAGTAGCTCTTATAGAATGGAAGGAGTACCTCATGTGGTGACAGTTATCAGATCCTGGCCAGGGAACAGAAGCAGCTTCCTAAGAACAGTGAATTTTGTGATCACACCAAATGTCCATCAAGGAGAGTGTTTTATGTCTAATCCTGGTCAGTAGTATGTACTTAGAAAAACTTGGGAACTGCACAAAATAGAACATTTTTCTCTTGATATACCACTTATGGCTTCCAGCAACCTGTGCTTTAGGGACTTTAATCTTCTTTTGATCCCATTATTCTGTTTGCCTTTACAAAACCCTGCTGTGGGGATTTCCCTCACTGAAATAGTCAGTGTGTGAATACCACTTCCATTTTTTTTTTTAGCCTGCCTCAGCAAGAACCCTGATCTACTGTGTTCTGGGAAACCACAAATACTTTTTCCTTCCTCATTCTCTTCAATCTATTTATGGCTTTAGACATTTGCCATACCCTTCCCCTGCATAAAAGATGAAAAATTCCAGGCTGTTCAGTTTTCCTTCCTCATGATTTGCTTCTGTCCACATTTCTGCCCTTCTCTATTCTTTTTTAACTTCACAGTCCCTTTTTCTGAGATCAGCACACCACCATTTGGAGCCCTCCAGGTGTGGGAGAAATACCTATTATTACAGTCTCATAATGATGATATTGGCTTTCTATTTTTTTTTTCTCTTCCTTCCTAAAAAGTTCTAACATTTTCTTTGTCATTTTGACAAAGGAAAGCTGAGCTGGCATTTTCAAACTATCATAAGAAGTAGTGTTTAATTTAGAGTCCATTGTATCACATGCAGAGCTAGAGTTATTTTTTGTCTTATCTGCAGTTTTTCACATTCATCGACAGTGATTTTCATCTGCCATTTTATTGTCCAGTCAGTCGATATTGTGAGATCCTTTTGTGCCTTGTGGCCACTAGTTTGGCTTTTTACTATTCTGAGTATCTCTCTACATAAGTAACAGTCTCATGTCTCATTAGTCAACCATTTTCCAGATCTTTCCAGATGATGTTAATCAATACTAGTCCCAGAACAGACATTTGGGGAACTCAGTGAGAGGGGGTCTTCCTTCATAATGAAAGCTGAGCACAAATCCCTACCCTTTGTTTCCTCATTTTCAGGCACCTTCTACCTGCTCTTGTCTTTGCTAAGTTTCCTTGAAACTCTTTCATGAGGATATTTGTCAGAAATGTTGCAAAGACCCAAATACAGGTCACCTGTATCTGTTTGCTTATAGGACCCAAAGTGCTCCTGCAGCCATGAGCAGCACAGCTTTCCCCATATCAAGAACCTCTTCCCAACAGATTTTTCCACACATTTTAAAGGCCTTTCCTTGCTAGTTTTCTTAGCAATTTTCTGGTATGACAGACAGATCTATTCATCCCTTTTTCTCCAGGTCACCCACAAAATACTTTTAAACAACAGCTGACTTACTCTACTCCTTTGGTAACAGGGCTGAATTAAGAAAGAGGTTACAGATCACAGATCAGCAGTTTCATATCTGAATCCGTTTATCACTTGGGACTCGAAGTTTTTTATTGTTCATTTAATCACTTTTTTTAATATATTCTCGCTCTTGACAGCTAGATTTGAGACAGATCCTCAGACTTGTCACCTGTAAAGAAAGGTTATGGTGAACACTGATGCAAAAAAAAATTTGTGTTTTCTGTTATAGCCTTAACATCCTTCAGTGCTTTTTCTATACCTGGGCTATTTATTGCCCCTCTAACTCTGGCAGCTTTCTTCTGAGGTAGTAAAGTAAAAAAAATTGCTATCTGTAGTTGTGCTTTATTTTGCACATTTCACCTCAAAACTCCTTCCTGTTTAGTGCCTGACACTGAAGATTTTATAGATCATAAAGCAATTCCCTAAATCCTATCTCTAAGACCAATAGGCTGACTGCAAAAGAGGGAATAATGTAAATAAGCTATACTGAAGATGAACTTCCCAACTGTGTGTGAAGACATGGATATTTGTGGCCATTTGGATGGCACCTGAAGTGACTTGTACAAGTGTGAGGTAGATGCCAGGACTCATAAGTTCAATTTAGTGGAATATCAAAGTACACTTCCAGCTACCTCTTCCATCAGTCCAGCTACACAGGTTTACTTCATCAATTCTTACCCGGCTGTCAAGGCTTGCTGTAGAAAGTCTTGCAGAGAAGTAAATGGGAAATACTTTGCTGACACTGCTCAAAAGAACTCTCATTTCTTGGGCTGGCAATTTCATTTCTGACTTCCTCACCTTTCTGGTCATACTTCTAAACATTAAAAGAGTCAGAGATATTACCCTAGCAGTAAACCCCCCCTTTTTTTCTTCTCTCTCTTTTTCATATTTCCTGAATTGCTTTTGTGGGAGCAAAACAGAAGAATGTGAAGTGAAATGTCTAACCTGTTACACTCGACTGATCAATATATGTCTTTTTTTGCACTATAGTAAAAAGATGAAGTTGGCTTAGGTGGTTTCACAGCTTACAACTAACTTTCTTCAGTTAGGCAGCCCCAAAGGAAACCTGTGCATACTAAAGAGTAAAAAGGCTTGAGGACATTTGCAAAGGAAAGACGCTTCCCTCTGGTTTCAACTCAATGGGCCTTGCTGACATAGTTCAACTAGAGAAAGAGGAAAACTGGCACCAAGTGCTTGCGAAAGGCCTGGAAGATTTATTACAAACACCAGCTACCTGTATCTAACATATAAACGCATATTTCTGAGTACTTGAGACAACCCTACGCTCAGAGGGTGGCTGTCAGAATAACTTTAACTTCCTGAATTTGCTAGTCTAGATAAACACCTGCTACTGATGAAGCAGATGAGACAGGCAAAAGAAAGATTTGACTTGCCATAGATTATGATCCAAGCAACTGAGACAGAATGAAAAAGGTCTGAAAACCAGTTGACACATCAGATGTGAGTTGTGGCACAGAAAATTAGACCTCAAGAGTGTGAAACATCTATGGCATGAAAGGGTAGAGTGGCCACTTTTGGATCACTACACAGTTCATGGGAGCGAAAAAAATTTTTCCCCTCTTTGTTTTAACTTAGAGTGTGCAATAGATTGTACCCATTTTTGACAACTCTTTTTAGATGGAGGGTGTTAGATGACTCACATCCCTAAACTGCCTGTCTCCCTCTGCTAATTGTAAAATGAGTCTTGGGTGTACCCCAGACACTTGGCCAGATGAACACCTCTGCAGATGTTGTAATTGGTGTCTGTGTCTGAGCCCTAAATGTACCTGTGGTCAGAGGGGTCTGCAGAGGGTTCCCTGGGGCAGTGCCCATGCTCCCTTCATGTCACACCTCAGCAGCCCTGTGGTTCCAGCCCTGCAGCTGCCACAGCACAGCCAGGGAACCATTCCCTTCCTCTGCAGTGCTGCCAACACTGTCAGTCACTGAAACAGAGAGGATTAGGAAGGAATAAAGAAAATCTCTACTGCTTTTTTGCCTCAGGGCAGCAGAGGACTGCAGGAATGGACACGCCAGGATCACCTTGATTTATAGAGTGGCATCCTAGTTGGTGTCATGTATTTAATCCTTTTTTGCCAGCAGCTAATTGAAAAGTCTGCATTGTAATGTTGAATTGTATACTTATAAGTCTAATTAAAAAAAAAAAAAAAAAAGGAGATGTAAAAAAAAGGCTTTTTAGGATTTTTAAAATCTTAAATTTATTTCCATGTGACTGAATATATTCCTATAGCAAGCGTGAGGAAATAACAGTGAAATGGGAAATAAAATCTACAGATAGAATGCTTTTTATTTTTTATTTTTGTCTTATTAGCCTTAGAGAAATAGCAGCAATTATTTTTGTATACTGTTTTGCTCTGACTGACACATTCATGTTCAAATTTTAATGTTTCTAACAGCCATTCTCTCAGCAAAAAAATATTTTTGTGAATAAATTCTACTTATGTTATGTCTTACTGTGCTAAAACTATGTCAAATAACTGTGTAAAATACACATCTGTGATAAAATGTAAGTGGGATAGAATGCAGGTGCATGGAAAATGACTTTAGCAGCCTTTCACTTGCACTGCTTCCTAATAAGTTTCTCTCAGACACTAGTACTGTAAACCTCTGAGATGCTCCTAATACAGCAAACAGCAAAATAAAACTAAACTCATCTCAAAAATAAGTGACTTTTTATTAAATAAGCATTCTTCACTTATTTCTCTGCCTCCAGAAATACACTTGTCTCAAACATAGAAAAAGTGAGATCCAGCACGACCACATTTTACCCTATTTATGGTTATTTATGCATGCTCCCCTAAACAAATCCTTCCAATTTCATACTTACTGTCTGGTTTTAATGTGGAAGTTGCTACCATGAGAAACATGGTAAAATGGTATTACTCTGTGATAGAATTTACCATTCCATAGAACCATTTAGGTTGGAAAAGCCCTCTGAGATCATAGAGTCCAACCATTAACGCAGCAATGCCAAGTCCTCCACTAACCCATGTCCCCCAAGTGCCACATCTGCACATCTTTTAAATACCTCCAGGGATGGTGACTGCATCACTGGTCTGGGCAGCCTGTTATTTTTGTATAGGAGACTTCCAAGTATTTAAGTTTTTAAGGCCTTGACTTATTCAAATGAAATTAATTTTGTGTGTTTTGGGGATTTGGGGATGAGATTTGCAAGCAGAAATGAAGGCTTTGAAGATATACAAATGTTATCTAATGCAAATTCCTCTGATATTCATAAAATCTCATCTCACTGCACCTCATTTTGGATGTGTCTGGAACCTGCTGCTGCACAGTGTGGAAATAAGCCAGCCTCCACCTCTTGGGGAAGCACCAATGAAATAATTATCTGCTTGCTAAACATTTCCTGCCTTAACTGTGAAGCCTCATCCAAATCTGCTTTGCCTGTGACCTTTCACAAATCCATTTCTCCAGGGCTTTTTACACCTGATGGATGCTGCAGGGAGCTTGTGGCATGTTTGCTGTGCACCTGCAAATCCTGCAGACAGCGAGATGGCAGCTCCCACACCACTGAGAGGGGTAAAGTGGGACTTCCCTTGGGCCCCTGGGTTGTGAGCTTCTGTTTGAGAGCGCTGTGAGAATAGGCAGGATTCATCTGATTAAAGACAGATATTTATAATGGGGGCATATTTGTGAGCTACTCACCTGAAGCTTGCTTTCTATATCTCTACCTAAGGATGAGGTGAAGAGGCTTCTGAAGGTGCCTTTTCCAGCTCAGGTGAAAATGTCTGTCCTGCAGCATTAGGAGACATGGATCCCATCTTCCGTAGCAATTGTCTGTTTCTCCAAACACCTGAGTATGGATCATGCTCACATTTTCAGGGTCACTCACGTCCATCGCTGCTTCCTGCGTGGGTGTGACCTGCAGAGGCAGGCAGATCTGCCCCTCTTTCTGGAAATGGGCTCATTTATGCTGTGTTCAGGATTGCCCAGAGAAACTGTGGAAGCCCCATGCCTGGAAGTGTTCAAGGCCAGGCTGGATAGGGCTCTGAGGAACCTGGGCTAGTGGAAGGTGTCACTGCCCAAGGCAGGGGGTTGGAACCAGAGGATCTTTAAGGCCCCTTCCAGCCCAAACCATTCTAGGATTCCCTGTGGTATTTCCAATTTCTTCAGTCACCTTCCTTGCTCTGAGAACTGCACAGAAATCTTAGACACCCAGAGTAGCTGCTGGATTTGCAGATGCCACTGTATTTCAGTGCCTGGTTAGATGTCTTGGACCTCAGTGTCCTCTTTCCTTTGTTGTCTGTCCAAAGATGATCCAATTTGACCTAGAATTTTGGGGCTTGCCTTAAAGGTCTGGTATTTTAAACTTAAGCCTTGAATGCTTGTGGTTCAAATCCCCTTGGATTGCCTGAAAATATAGATTTTCAGGCTTCCCTGTAAGGAGCACAAAAGATGGAAGAACTATAAAGAAAAGGGTCTTTTATATAAACTAGTGGATCAAACACAGTGATGGACACATCAAAGTATTTGCATGCCTGATTTCTATTTCTCTCAGAGGGAATGCAAGCAGGTAAACATTTTCCTAGATCTGGCCCAGAGGCTAAACAAATTTTCAAAGGATATATAACATTTAGGTATTTTGTAAGTAAACAGTCTTTATGTGCTGCTGCACTGAAGCAGCCTGTTTTTAGTTTTCACATGTAAGAAAATTTTAACTCATCCTTTTAGGCACAACTGTGTGTGGTGGTAAGTTGTACATGATGGCATCCCAAGAAGACTAAATTACCCAAATATTTCTAGTATGAAAGGCAAGTGGAAATACAACCATGAAACATCCTGGCATGGAGACAATAAGCTCCAAAGTGACCTCAAAAGTTTATTGGTTCTTATTTCTGCTTTCAGACAGGAACTATTGTGTTTAAATCAAATCAGGCAACTTAAAAATTGTATCTAATCAACAAAAAAGATAAAGAGGAGGCTACTGTACTCATTCACCTTATCTTAAGACCTTTTTTTGATCCTGATGCTGAAATGTGGAGAGGCCACACCAACTTGACTTAGTCTGGGACCACAAACCGTGTTAGTTCAAATTGCAACATATTTCTACCTTGTCCTTTCCCCTGCTTCGTTGATGGTTAATGGCAGCTGTTCCTCATGGGCCTTGACAGAAAAAGGACTGTGTTCAAAAACCAGCGCACCACTTTATCTGTAAAATTATTTCTTGACACTTTTGACTCTAAAGTTTTGTGTGTGAATAATCCCCTATTCTGTACATGAGGTTTCCTAGGAAGTCTCTGACAAAGCCAGTACCTAAACCCTTATTTCCTGAGTTTTATGCCAAAACCTGAAGTGTCATTTTTCTAAGATTCATCAGAGTGAACCTGCATCTGCTCCCTCACTCTTGAGATGAAGTGTTCTACCAGAGGCTGTTTTTGCTGTACTCGCAGTCAGCAGCATCCCAGTCTGGAAGAGTGGGAGCTTTCAGTGCTTCCAGCATGGATGGCTACACCTGACTGTGCAGTCTATTTATAGGGAGGAGATGAGCTCCTGAGTGGTGTTTTTCTGACCTTTTGCAGAACTTAATGATGGGAGAACTCATTTCCTAGACTTTATGAACTATTTTGATTTGACCTCCTTTGTCTGGGAGGGGAGATTAGATAAGTGTTCTGAATGTAGGCACCTGGGGTGTCAGTCACCTAAATGCAGACATGGAGTGACCTTTGAGATGCCCCAGAACATGTGAATTACCTGCCTATCTGCAATACATAGGAATTACCAAAGGCCCACAGCTCTCTGGAGCTGCAGCTAGAAGCCTGTCAGAATACTACAGAATTTTTTGTTCAGACAGCTGATTTTCACTTTATCCTGCAGATACCCCTCACCTCAAACTTAGTCAAGAGGAATCCTAGTTCAGCTCTCTACAAGTTAGCACCATTATATAAATACAAAAATTAACTTTTGCAGTCCCCTTAGTGATTGTAGGGGTAGATGCTTTTGCTTTGCTTTTGGAATGTTGTTCAAAATAATCTCAGGCAAGCAAAGAAGAAAAGATCTTATCCATCTCTTTCTATCTAAGGCCTAACTCTTGGCTTCATCTTCAGCTATATGAAGTATTATGCCTTTGGTCAAAATCAATAAAGTCATGCCAGTTGAATTGATGGGGATATGACCAAAGCTTAACTAGATCACTTACTTCAAATGTAACAAGAAGACAAGGACTGCATCCGTATCTTTCAGCCTTAAGTTCCCTAAGCACTAAATTAAATCATGCAGTGACTAAGAATAGCCGTGCCATTAAAAATGTTCAGAGACAGTTAAAAGCCCAACTGCTACTCATGACCCAAATTCAAGATGGCCTTCAAATTTATTTTAGGCTGCAATATGATGCTTTTGATTGCCCCTTCCCTTGATCTGTTGTGTAAATTAGACCTGTTGTGGAGGAACAATGGAGTTTTTGGTGGCAGATCATGCTCCCAGTGAAGTCTCTGGGGTGAATTTCCCTCTGACTTCTACTGATGTGACGTCAAAAGTAACCCTTAAGCCAATTAATTGAATTACACAAGTAAGTTACATTTCTGTGGGAGTATAGCCTAGGAAAAATTACCTCCTAAATTGCACCTGGACAGTGTTAATGAGGGCAAAAGGAATTTGTAGTATTAACAAGGGAGAAGCTTGGTTAATAATTCATCCACAAAATGTGCATGATATGAATTATAGTGGATTCCTTACAGAGTCAAAACACAAACAAGAATCACTCTCTCTGTCCTCATGGATGAGACCCATGGCATTTAATCTATATAATTTTTAATCTACCATGTAAACATCCTTTTGAAAGTTTTTAAATTTGAATGTAATTGCTACCAGCTCTTGATTGCATTCAGTGTACATAATCTATCATTGAATCAAATAATTATTATTGCTGTTGTGAAATAGGGAATTATGCAAGAGCCTAAAGGAGAACTGCATGGCAGGTGAGAAATAAACAAATGAGGGTGGGATAATCAATCTCTGTACCATAAAATGTTAATGTTGTCCTAATAAATATGAATTCTCTTCCATTGCTTGATATGCTCCCTACCAAGCATGTCACTTAGCCTGTGGTATGCTTTAGTTTAGTTTGAAGTGGTACTACTATTAACACTTTTAGCAAAATTATAATAGTTCCCTTTCATTTTCATAAAAGTAATTAAACTTATCAGTTTTCTTGTTATGCAACAAGCCAACCAATAAATGGACAAAAAAAGTTCAATTTGTGGTATTTCTGAATTAGCATCCTATCCACCAGGGATTATTCAGATATGAGATTCTGAATTAATGATTTTTTAATAATAAATTTAAAAAAAAGAGGAAAGAAGAACGATATTGGAAGAGAAACATTCCTGTCAGTTCCCACATTGACAAAATGATATTAACCACAGGGTAGCTACTAATACTTCATTGCAAGCTCACAGTTTTTTTCAGACAAAGCTAACCTGATGGCTCCAGAAGGAGGCTGACATTTAAATTGAACTTAAATAAACAAATACCTTACCATGGTGAGAAGAGAATTGTGTGCTTGGACAGACTGGGCTTTTCAAGGTACACTGAACCTAGAGGATGTCCTGCATAGAAGGATGCATTCTTCTCATGGAATGTAAATTAAAGAACTCTGAAAGGAACTGTACCGTGAAATCTGCTCAGAGATAAAGCAATGAGTTAAGAGAGGAAATAATATTCTTTGAGATTTCATAATTTATATGGACCAAATTTCAACCCCCTCATGAATAGATACGCTCAATATATTTTAAAACCAGTCCTAATATATTATTCAGAGACAAGTGTAGAAGCCTGCATTTGATTTATGACCTCAAAGAATGAAGAGACAGAAAGATAGGCAGCCCCCAAGGCTATTTTGTCCAGGTGATACATTCCCCAACTGGACTTGTAATGTTCCATATGATGAGATTCCCTGTCCTTGGAGTTAAGTTATGCCAGAACAAAAGTCCAGCAGAGACTTTCTGCTTCTCTTCCAGCCATATGCTGGCATGGGGACCCCTGCAAACTCAGCTGCCCCACTCCATAAACAGGAGAAGAAAAATAGATGTGTGTTAAACTCAATTGATTTCACCTCATTACACCATGCTGCCAGAAGGGCTGGTTTCTGGGATGTGTTATCCCTGTCCCTCTGCTGGCAGATTAGGGACAGGGACCAGGAAGCTGATAGGTGAAAACCTACCAAAGAGAGTATTTATGATCCCAAGCTGCTGAGACTTAGGAAAGCTCAAGTGAATGGTGCCAAGTTTTCTGAATAGCTTCTTTTAGACTATCTCACTCAGGAAAGTGATCAGTAAAAGTGAAATTCTTGCATTGTAGCAAGAATTTATTTTTCCCTTTTGGCCATGACACTTTCATAATACCCTTTAACAAAATATTATGCTTGACAGTCCTGTGGGTAAGATGCTTGATGTGATATGGGTGACACAATTCTTATTCTGTTGCAAACCTGGCCTTGGACCAGATCTTCAGAAAGGTTTAGACCCCTAAGTATATGTTTCAGTAAGATTTTAAAGTCTCCTAGCTTGAAGTACTTTTACTTCCTTGATTTTATTCAAACTTATGTACTTTAGGTGCCTATATACATGCACAATTGAACATCTCACAAGGTGTCTATCTTTATCAGCCTGATTTGCCCTTATTTTCTCAGTCTAACAGCTGTTTTTAGCTGATCTTAGTCTTTAGAAAATGAGCAGGATAGAAATTATCTTTCTCTTTTTATATACATACGCAGGCAGCACAGCATGGGCAGGCAGCAGGGCTTCTGTGGTAACAGTGAACACAGCTCCTGCACCTAATTGGATGATCATAAGATTTGAAAGCAAGAAGATTGTCTCCAATCAATACAATTTCTAAGCAAGTGCTTTTCAACTGCACTTTCAGATTTCATGAATTGGAAATGAACAGACCCCTCTCGTTTGGGGATCTGTGACCTCAGTGAATACTGGAACCAAAGCACACCAGACCCTTAACTTTTGAAACCATTTATGGAGTAGGGCTTTGTTTTCACTCTCTGGCCACATCTGATAGCAAATTGCATTTTTATTAATTTATGTTCTTTAATATTATGGGCAGGAAGACAAATAACTGTCTCAGTATATAAACACTTCCCTGGAAATGAACAGATGAACAGATTTCAAACCCAGTTTTCTTCATGCTCACCTAATTAGCTTTCTTTTATGTGAGGTTGTGGTATTTCAACAAGTAAAAGATGCTGATTTTCAAGTGAAAGTTTGCAGCTAACTCTTAAATAAATCTGTTATCTTATTTTGGGGGATATATGGAACAAACTTTAGATTCACCCAAATTCCTTTAATTTCTCGATATATTTAAATCATATAATCATTTAGGTTGGAAAAGACCTCTAAGATCATTGAGTCTGAAGTAGCTGGACCTGTGTGACTGATGCAAAATAACACATGAAGACAGGAATAAAACCTGGATTTCAGAGTCCTAGTACAGTGTTCTCAATAGCAGGAGTCTTAACTTCTAATAAAACCAACACCTGGGTTTTCCTGCAAGCCTCTAACACCTCCCAGACCAGCAGAAGGGGAGTAACTACTGCCTATGCACTAAACTGAATTGACAGGGAACACCATCAAAACAGCACATTTATCAAAGAAATATTTGAAAATTTTACAATATTTTAAGAGAGCAAATGAATCTGTTTTCCCACAGCTAAAATGATTACTCACCCTACCACAAGTTTTGATGTCTGTTTAAGTGATAATCTCTGCTGCTTTGAAATACACAAAATAATGAACAGCTGCTCTGGCTGATGAAATGCAGAAGCAAAGTTGAGGTACTAATCTCTGATAAAAAAAAAAAAAGTTTATTGCATCTGGAATAAAGAGGCAATAAAGGATTATTGTTGATGCAGAACAAACCATAATAGTGATAAGAACAAAGTAAACATATTCATCCTCTTCCTTTCTGAAATCTGACTGTGCTACCTTTCAGCAAATGTAACAGACATTTGGATGATGTGCACATCCACATGGCTCCTGGGAGGGATGAGCTGCTTCACTTCCCAGTGCTTTGTTTTGATGAAGTGCCTTTACCTGTCCTGGTTTCAGCTGGGGGAGAGTTAATTTTTTTTTAGTAGTTGGTCCAGTGCAGTAATTTGGATGTAGTGTGAAAATCATGTTGATAACACACTGATGTTTTAGTTGTTGCTCAACAGTGCTAAATCAAGGGATTTTCATTTTCCCATGCTCTGCCAGATGTGCAAGAAACAGGGGGGAGCACGGCCAGGGCAGATGACTGGAACCGGCCAGAGGGATAATTCCATACCATACAACACCACGATTAGTATGGAAAATGGGGGAGTTGGCCAGGGAATGACAATTGCTGCTCTTGGGTGGGCTGAGCATTGAATAGTTCATGGTAAGTAATTGTATCGTGGATCACTTGTTCTTATCTTCATTACAGTTGTCATTATCATTATAACAATTACATTTGACTTTATTTTAATTTTTAAATAATTTTTATCTCAACTCATTAATTTACCTTTTTTTTTTATTTTCCTCGCCATCCCACTGGGGAGCCAGTGGAGAGCAGGGTGAGTGGATACATGGCACTTAGCTGTAACTGGAGTTAAACTACAACTCTGCACTTAATTACCTGGTTATGTTTTTGAACTACAAGTGAACTATGTCTGTTTTTCTTTTCACACCCATTAATTATTATTACTTCAGCCTAAGCTTGCAAACTTTTTAAAAGAGGAGTGGGCAAGGAATCTACAAGGAAATTACTTGAAGAGGAAAGGAAAAGCAGCAAAGGCCTATGTAATTAACCTGGCTGATCTAAGCCACTCCTCATAAAGATTCCCTTCCAGACCCTTCGCCATCTTTGTGGCCTTCCTTTGGACAGTCTCTAATAGCTCTTTTATATGTTGTGGTGCCCAAAACTGCACACAGGACTTTGGGTGAGGCTGCCCCAGTTCAGAGCAGAGCAGAGCAGAGCAGAGCAGAAGAGAGCAGGACAATCCCCTTCTTTCCCGGCTGATTCTGTCCATACAACCGTGGTTTCCCTGTCCCAGGTGCAGAATCCAGCACTAATCCTTGTTAAGCTTCATATGGTTTTAAGGGGACTGAAACCCTCTGTGGAACAGGTTTCAGCCCAGAGGGCAAAGGCTACAACAAACACAAGTGCTGAACTGAACACACTGGCTCATAAAGCTCTGCAGACATTTCCTTGCTCAAATGCAGGGCCCCAGATGGATTCGGATCCTTGCTGACCTACAAGGTATTCTCACATCATGGCCAGTTTTCAGCTGGCATCGATACATCAGTGGCTTCCTGCCCTCACCATTTGCTGGGAGAGGTGGAGGTAAGAGATGGGCACAATGCAGATTGCTGGGAGAGGTGGAGGTAAGAGATGGGCACAATGCAGATCTTTGCCATACTTTTAGCTGGTTTAAGAGTCTGTTGGTGCTAGTTCATGCTGAACAATCAACTCAGGCAGAGGGCTGTGACTTCTCTCTTTTCCTGCGCTGAGCAGGAACTGGGTACAGGGAAGAATCTGTCTTGTGGTTACCCAGCCAGGGCAGTGGAAGTGAATTGCAAAGGATGACTACTTAAGTTTGAGAATTTGGTTCATAATCCTTTTTGTTACATTGTTATTAAAAATATAGTTCATAGATAGTTCACATATAAATCTTTTTAAAGTCATGGATGTCCTATAAATCATCTGCATATATGATGGGTTCTGCAGAGAAAGAGATACTTTAAGACTAAAGTGAAAGTTTGATTTAGAAAAGCCCTATGTGCATATTTTATACCCTTACACCTAGTGATTTAATTGAAAACAATTGAAATAATATAAGAAAGAGAACAAAACAACACCAATGCTTTTTAGAATAAGTATTGAATACAAAAGATCAAGCAAACATTGTTACACTTGGTATTTTATCTTGGGTTTCAAACCCATCAGGATATAACATTTATTAGAGATTAATAGAAGGATGAGGTGAAACATGCTGGTGGTTCAGCAGGGCAATTGTCAGAGAATGCTCTGCGTGCATGTGTGTAGCTCATCACCTCCTAGAAGGAATCAATCAAAAGTGAAAAAAAATCCCAAGTACCATGGTCCTAACTGGAGTAGAGCTGGGACAGAACCACAGGTTTTGCAAATTGGCAAAGCTCAGTGATTTGCTGAGTTACAGAAACAGGGAATCTACCTATTGGTAGTTTATTTTTTTAATACGTGCTTGCAAATGACAGAAGTGTTAAGTGCAGAGCGCCTGATTTTCTTCTCACTTATGTCAGTGTCAATCAGGGATAACTTCTCTGAATGTACTTAACATGTTTATTTCTGCCCTCTGGCTTCCCTGTAGCTAGTCCTAATTAGAATTGTGCAAGGAGTTGGCTGGCTAAGTCATTCTCTAAAAAAATAAGATTAAAAAATATATTAAAAAATCTTAGGTGGAATAAAGGAACTGAGATGCCATTTTGTGCCAAAGAGGTTTTCTCTTGGCTTGCAATAGAGTACATGTTTATCTAAGTAGCAAAGACTCAAATGACTTTTAGGCTTGAGTGGTGTAAGCAGAGATCCAGAGAGGTCCTATCTGTACTCCAAGTCAGGTAAGAAGCAGTTTGGATATGGACCTTCCCTACACTGCAGGATATTCCAGTATCTGAGGTATATGCAAAAAGTGGGAAAACCTGCTTCAGGTTTGTTATTAGCACCTATTTCTTTAAATGTTGCCTCCCAGAAAATAATGTGCTATTGTGAAAATGTCAAAACAAAATATTTTGGTGTTCTGAAGAGTATTTTGTTTCCTTATTTGGTTGGTTTTTTTGCCATACATAGATGTTGTAACAGTGATGGTCTGGATCCCTGAAAACCTCTTTCATGTAGGACAAATAAGTAATTTGTTAGGGTTGTGTTGTTTTTAATTTTTCCCCTTGAGTAATAGTAATTTGCATCTGTGTAAAGCAGAAAAAAAGTCAGACCAATGAGATTATGCTGACAAGTGCCTGATACCAGCAAGAGGAGAATGGGAACTGACTGTCTGATAGAACCAGAATGTACCTCTCAGCTCAGTTAAGTGAAAGTCCATTATTCCTGGGCTGCTGCATCAGCAAAGCAATTAAATTAAGGAATTCTACAGACTTCCCACATAGTTAAAACGAACTAAACCAGATTGAATATAGAGCATTACACACCAGGGGAGGAGAATAAGGAAGGTGGGGTTAGAAAGTGAAAATTCCAGTGTATAAAACAAAGAGAAGTAAAATGCTCAGCCATAGGAAATGATTTTTATGATCGTGAAAAAGAAATGTTATTACTGCTTGGAGGATTTAAATTCTATTTTATGAACCCTGGTTTGTATCTATGACCTTCTGAGATCTCTGCTAAGATAACTGTGCTCAATTCTCCATGTACCATGAAGGGTTTTCCCAGACCATTCGTGCCTGTATGGGTCGAATCTGTCGTTAGTTGCAAGAGTGGGGAATACATAAATATCTGGCTGTTCGTAAAGAAATTCTCTACACCCTGTTTGTGAGGACTGACCAATATCAGCTTTTCTCTTTGAGCTGTGAAGCTGCAAGCATCTGCCTTCAAGCTGCATGACTCCTTCTGGGACTTCTCTGAATCCAAGTAATCTCCTTGAGCAATGGATTCATTTGATGGTTAACAGTATTGCTGCCAAAAAGAGATTTGTCATATCTTTAGGCTAAGAGAAGGAATTCTGCAGTACTAGCTAACTCCTCTCCACAGGGGAAATCAGCATATTCTTCTGGTTATGCTGCAGTCCTATGATCAATATATTTGTTCACATTTAATGCTACATGTGAAAACCAGCATTCTCATTCTGAAAAAAGCTGCAAGCAAACAGTGACCCATATATAGGATTTGTCTTCTTTCCAGCTTTATTCTTAACAGAATTTATGTGGAATTAATTGTAAATAGCTGGATTTGAAGGTGTCTTGAATTTTTTTTGAGGCAAGTTGGCATTTAAATCTTATTTTCCCTAGCTAGTCAATAACAATGTTCTTAGCTTCTGAAACTTGGACAGATTTATAGCTTCAGCAAACTTTCACACTGCCATTTTTAAATACACACCATATATTTCACAGATCTTCCAAGCAAAATTTTTAGACATGCCAATGCGATTTAGAAGTCTAGAGTATATTTAAATATGACTGAAGCATGTGCAAAAACAAACCCCAAAGACTTTTGGTAAGATTCAGACCATCCACAAGTTAATTTCCAAAATGGCACATGTGCCTAGATGTAAAACTATCAGATTCTCTGATACATATGACAAAGATATTGATCTTAAGATCCTATGTTCTTAAACCAGTGGATGATTGAAGACAGTAATAACTCAACTTCCTACTGCAAGAGTCTGTCAAGTCCATACATTTATGGTACTCAGCATGTGAAAAACCAGTGAAACACTGAAAGTGCTGGGAAGATCCCTGAATCTTGTGGCTGCACATCACCTGGGGTAACAAGCAAAGCACAAGCTTCTAACCTAGCCCAGTGTCACAGCAGTCCTCACATACCCACATAAATGGATAAGGAGCAAGAAAAGAGTGTTTCTGGTTTTCCAATAACTTAATTGTATTCAGATGAGCTAGAAAGTCTGTTTTGGCTCAAATGACCCCACTTTCTGAGAGAGTTGAACTTACATCTGTCATGTGTGAAGAATTTTTAGTACTATCAGGAAAGGGATCTCTGAACTGCTCCTTCTCAAGGCTCCTTGCTGCAAATGGGACCACTAACAGATGACTGAGATGGAAGTAAAGAGCTGGAAGGAGCCTTTAACTCAGGCAGCTAAAGCAGATTTCAACAGAAACCTTATCTTGCCTCAGAAGTGATGCTTAAAGCTTACTTTAGGGGTGGGGATCGATGTCTATTCACTAGGAAATGGTGTTTGTTTTGAGGTGTCTCTCCTATCTCCATTTACTGTTTCCAGGCTGCTGGATTAAAGACCACCTCCATAGGGTTCCTGCAGTCAGTGCTGCAGCCAGGAAAATTCTGCTTCAGAAGTAACTTTTTTCCTGCTTTCACTTTTTTTTCTTTCTTGTTTAGGACTTAGCTTGATGCAGGCTGGGACTAAGCCTGCAAGCTGTCTGCTGGATGTTTTCGTCAGTTCCACAGCTGCAGTAAGAGCTGTAAAGTGATCAATTATGTCAAATTTCTCGCAGTGTCCACAAAGGCTACTGAAGCTCACAGCTCTTGAAAAGGCTTTCAGGACCCTGGAAGCCCTGAAGATACTTCAATGGAGCTGGGCTTTTAGACTGAACTGCAGAAAGCCTCAGCTGCTGCAAACCCACTGAAACCTGGAGTACCTTTTTTGCTGACTGCTCCAGACTCCTCACAGGCTCAGATCCTGGGAGCCTGTCTCATGGCTTCAAGCCACAACTAAACAGCATAATCCACCTGGATGTTTTAACAAAGCTGGCTGCTCGGAAGTCAGAAGTCCTAGGAAGGCTGGCATATTCAGCTCTAGAGGTTTCCTTCCATTACAACAGGATGCTTTGGGCAAAACTTCTGCAGCTCAATGAGTACTAAAAACCTTTTCAAAACACCAGGCCCAAAGTTTTATGGTAAGACTGGACTGCAGGTTATTAAGTTGGAGCCACATTTATAAATCCTGCCTTATGTCTTTCATTATGTTTTCACAGCACTTGTTCCAATGGAAACGAAAAGAGTTGTAGTACATACAATGTGGGACGAAATGATTGAAAACACTAAGTTGATCTATCCCCCTTCAGTTATCTTTGTGATAAATACTTAGTGCTAATTAGTTCTAAAAATACTAATTCCCATATTTTTAACGGAAGGATTTTTTGGAATTGCCTTTTCCTGTGGATATTTGAATTGGATGAGTGCTTGAATTACACAGCATGTAAGTCTCTGAATTGTTATGAATTAATAGAAATGTGGACAGAACTGTGCACTGTTATGGTTTTGCTCAAAGTTAATTTGCACAGTTTTTATCTTCCTGAGATCTTTGCTGAATTTAGATTTTAGGATCACAGCTAATTACCATTTCCAGGCACAGTGAGGATGACAAAATCATTAGGAGTAGTCAGCACAGCATCACTGAGTGGAAGTCATGCTTGACCAACCTGATACACATCTGTGGTGAAGTGACTGACCTCTTGGATGAGGGCAAGGCAGAGGGTGTTGTCTGCCTGGACTTCAGCGTGGCCTTTGACAATGTCTCCCATTAGACCCTCATAGAGAAGCTTTTGATGTACAGACTGGGGGAGTAGACTGAGGTGGACTGAAAACTAGCTGAATGTCTGGGTCCAAGGAGTGGTGATCCACAAATCCAGCTGGAGACAGTGGCTAGCAGAGTTCCTCAGTGACCAATACTGGGTGCAGTCCTGTTAAACCTCTGGATGATGGGGCAGAGTGTAGCCTCAGCAAGTTTGCTGGGGACACTAAACTGGGAGAAGTGGCTGAAACACTAGAGGGTCATGCTCTCATCCAGAATGATCTCAACAGGCTGGAGAAATGGGTCAACAGGAATGTCTTGAGGTTCAACAAAGGGAATTGTGAAGTCCTGCACCTGGGGAGGAGCACCCCCATGCACTGGTGTATGATGGTGGCCTCTTCAGTGGAAAGAAGCTTGGCAGAAAGGGACCTGGAAGTCTTGGTGGACACCAGGTTGAACATGAAACTCTCAGTATCAAAGTAAATATCTGTACAGATTCCATTTAGATATCTGCCACATTTTTCACAATGTAGGTGTAAATTGACCTGAGGGCCATCATTCAGTCCCCAAACCTAGTTAATACTGTATTGCATCATGACTTTCATATCCAGCTCTTCTGAATTTCTGTTAATTCTGCCTACAAGTTATCAGAAGAAAAGGCCTTTTCTTAATAACAAAATACTGATCTGAAAATGTTTCATAATATTTTTTAGGGTAGGATAATTTCACCTGGGCATGTTCCAAGGAAACTTTTCTTGGACGACATTCACTTTTCAGAGTGAAGAATCACAGTGCAAATCTGTTTCATCATCTAAAATTTAAAGACCATTTACATAAGGATAATCAGGGAAAGGACAGAACGATCAGGATTGCAAGTGTCTGAAAATAAAGATAAGACCAGATCTGCCGGTATGAGCTTTCCGTGTGGTGCATCTCAGATGATGGAAAGCAGCTGTAAAGGGGTATAGCCAGCATTTGTGATTCTCTGCATCAGTGGAGCAATGCCAAAGAGTTCTGGTGTATCAACAAATCCAGGGCAAGTGGCAGCTGCATCCTTCTAGACAGATAAAGCTTCTTCTGCTGCAAGCAGTGTGAAGAAAACATTTGCATGTACACAGTAGGGTATTTGTTTGCATGTGTACATGCATGGGTGTTTACACGTACACACCCACAATTCTGCCAGTGTGGTGGGCCTGGTAACACCATCTGGTGTTAAATTTACCCATCATCTCTGCTGATAAGAGCAGTTGCCTACAGTCTTGCTAAATGTTACTCAGAAAGCTGAAGTCCTTCACATCATCAATAATCCTTTTTGGACCCAGGCAGGATAAAGGAGAAAAATTACAAACAAAACAAAACAAAATCCAGATGCACATATTAGGTAAAAAATTCTGGTGTGTCTGGGCATGCGGAGGAGAGACTGGAACAGATTGTGTCTAAATGGATGCTGGGACTGGGAGCTTGTGTAAAATGGACAAAATAGCAAGAAGGGATGGAGGTTTGGGGAGTAAGACAGTTTGGAAAATTGTTGCAGGTACATTTGTTGGTGTACGTGGGGGGTAGCATGACAGTCTGGAATCTGGAATATGTATAGATAGGATGGCTAAGGGCTGCACGTAAAAGGGAATAAGATTTAACATAAAAGTACAAAAAAGAAAGATCTTAAGGCACTAGGGAAAGAGGCAATCATAGCAGTTGTTCAGGGAAAAAGATTGGCCCAAAAGATCAGGAAGGGGAAGGAGGTGTGGGGGTAGGTCAGTACTGGATGGGCCTATGGTCCAATAGCAGCCTTGAGTTGGGTTCAGGTATGTGAGAATGTAAGGAAAGAGGGAAGTCTCAAGGAAAAGTAAAGATAAAATTGACTTGCCAAAGAGATAGGAAGTGTTTGGGTCATACTTATATGCTGTGTGGGAAGTGATGAATGGGACACTCAAGCACATAATATCCTTGCTGGGACTGAAGTATGCTCAGGAGAGAGTGTGCTACTGCTAATTTCAGTTGCTAGGCTCAGAATAATCTCTCTTAAGCATCCATGAACTGTTGGGTTTTTTCCCCAAGACTTCTAATTTGCTCATCTCCTTGTAGATATTCATATATATACTGAACAGAATAGACCAAATTTCAAATCCCTCCACAAAGCTTTCCAGAACTATCTAATCTTTCTAAAAAATATGGTCTTCATGTTTTTTTCTCTAGAACAACAGTATTCTCAGTACAGGCTTAGCTGTTTTGATTCAAGCAATTTAGTTCTGACTCTGTCTGGATAGCCCTAGCAGGGAAAAACCCTTAATCAAGATGTTTAGCAAAGTTATGAGACACTAATAAAAGATCCTGAAAGAGGGAGTATCGAGCAACACTAATTACAGGAAATGCTAGAATATTTATAGACACATACACAGATATTTGTAGAACAACCTCTAGGCTTTAAACTTTCCTGGCCTAATCTCAGCAGAGAGACCCTTTCAAGTGATAACCTAAATATTTTGGTTCAGTATGTTTATAAGCAACCCATGGATTTCCTTGAAAAAAATGAATGGAGTCTGGCACATGTTTGGGGTTGTGGCTGACTGTACATTTTATTCATTAGGGAGTATATTTTGCTATAAATACTTTCTTTATTTGTTTGGAAGAAACTGTATTTTGACTTTGATTTTTTGAAAGATAAAGCTGAAGCAATCATTTACAGTCATGTTTTATTATCTGCTGGAGCTTCAAACAGTGTCTAATCCAATGATTGCTGAAAACACTCTCGATTCAGAAACAATTTATTTTCTCATAGTACCAACAATGTGACACTTTGGGGAGTTCTTTGCAGCAGAACTCAGAGAAGTCACACTAGAAGCAAATTTGGCTTGATTCTGATTTTTGAGCATTAGAATCCTTCATACTGACCTAACAATTATCCAGGATAATTCAAAACACATTCAAAATGGCTGTAATTTCACATTCAGCCCTAAAAGCTGCATTTAAGTTTGGTGTATGGTATGAAAACAAATCACCAGCTATGGAAAGCCAGCGATATTGTGGTGATAACCAGGTGCTTAATAGAACAGTCTTTTACAAGCAGAGCTCTTATTCACAGAAATTACTTGCATTTTTCCAATTACATAAGAGCTGGAAAACTGTTGTTTTAAACATTAAATCTTATTATAGATTACTGTGGATTCCAGAAAAAAGAGCCTGCTTTCCCTCTACACTCCTGGAAGGAAAGGAATGCTGTTATTTATAAACATTTAAGTCATGATTGTGACGCCCATGAATCTGTAAACTCCTGTTCAAGCCCAGGCAGCAGGAAAGGTGCTGTGTTGATTCATCTGGCTGCAGGTAAGGGCTATTTTCCCTGTTATAGAACACCCTCTTTGTTGCACACCAGTCTGTGCCCTAGAAATGAACACTGCTGCACAGGCACATCTTCAGGCAAACACTCCAGAGTATGACATTTACTGAGGTGTTACCAGGAAATGACCACTTAGCACATGAGACTTGATAGAAACATCCAATATTAAATTGCCAACTTCTTGGACAGTCTTATCCACTCCACTGAACTTTGTGAAAATGTCCCTTTACACCATCTGAAATCTTGGACCATGATCTTTTAGGATAGACAGCAGTTTATCTAAATTGCTTGCCAGGAGGAAACACAGCACTAGATTGGCTGCTACTCAGCTAGGTATTTATCACGATACTCTACTTCAACTGTGTCCTGCTGCTCTTAGGCATCGTCTTCATGTTTCGTTTTACCTAAGATAAATAAATTGGTGTCATCTTGGAGATTTAGTTGCAACTGCAGTTTAGAGGTAAAAAAAATATACCTTGTGAGCAAGTTTCTTAAAGCAAACAAAACCTCAAACCCCCTCATAACTCTCCCAAATTATAAACCTCAGGAGAAATTAATTAGAAATAGTAAAAAATAGTAGTAGTTAAAATATTACATCTTGAAAATTTTACAGGTCCCTTACTATTCCTTAAGTCAAGCAAATCTAGGAAAAAAAGCAGGCATTGGTGTTTCTTTTACTGCTTACATGGGCCATAAAACAAAACATTTGGAAAATACCAGTATTAAATGACAAATGAGGTAATTTAGACCACAAATAATACTTTATTTATCAGAAGTGAAATAATATAGATCAACCTTTACAACTTCTGTATCAATCTGCTATTTGGAGTAAATAGAAAAATAAAATATTTCCTTAAAAACACTCAGATGATTTGTTTCAGGGCTCATAAACATCTTTTATAAACAGCAGTTTAGTAATACCTAATGTTAAGTAATACCAGTGGTGCTGTAACTAATCTAGACTACGGATGCCAAAGAAATAATGCTTAAAGAGTTTTATTAGACTGATCTAATTGAAAAATGAGATGTGCTGTGGGGCATAGAAACATTGTGAAGCTTGTCTATTTTTTCCCAGACTGATGTGATATTATTGTTGCATATATTGCTTTAAAAGGCACAAAAATACTGAAGGCAAGCAAAATGTCCTTGGGCCTTTTGAGGCTGGGTTCTTACCTTGAGCTTATGTGTGCACTCAGAGGATGGCCAGAGCAGGTTTGCCTCCCACCCCCAGGTGCTGGGCAGCCTGGACACCTTCCCTTTGCACAGTGCAGCTGCACACTGGAGGAAGTCTCCTTCCATGGGATACATTCCAGGAAAAGTGAGTGGGGTTTCTCCTTTCACACTGGTGTTCTCAGAGACCTGAGTGAGCAGGGTGGGTAGGTCGAATCCCTCCATGCATGGAAGAGTGCTTGGATGTATTTTGGAAGCAGTATTTGGATATCTGCTATGTCATTTTCTGATCCTTAAAACAACTTTCTGTCATGAGGCTCACATAGGCTGGCTGTAGTTACACTTTTTGTGTGCTGTGATAACATTCCATCATATTAATTAACAGGATCCCTTGCTACTCTGCATTCTCCTGTCCATCTACTGACTCCTGCCTTACATTTTATACTGTATGTTTGTAAGCACCTATACAACACTTACCATGCTGAGATCAGGGTCCATGACTGTTTTCTACCTCAATGACTTAGGAAACAGTCCTAACACTGGTTTTAAAGGCACTGGGGTGGTTTGAATGACTTACTGTGCTGGAAAGTCTGAAGTAGAAAAATAGCCATGCTACCCAAGATAGGTAGACTGTTTATGCTGGGAGTAGGATTCAACTCATTCTAAGACAGATTTATAGTAGGAAAAATGAATCACACTCAAAAACTTTTTTTTCTCTCCTCATTCTGAGTATGAAAAAGATGTTTAAAATGTGTCTTTCCTAGATGCCACTGGTAACTGCTGTGTCTTTTTGTAATTTATTATATAAAGAGTAACATATGTCAGCTCCAGCAAACAAGATATTTATTTATCAAATAAATGAATAAATACATCCATCATTCTTCTTTGAAAAATACTGGGACATTTAAGTCAGGCACTTGAAAGCAACATTATAGTAACAGAAACTGTAAGTGATAGCAATAATGCTGGAAAGCTTTTATCAAATTAAGTGAAGGGTTTGGATCAGCTCCCAGCAGCAATGGCTTCATTTCTCAGAAACCAGCAGCTGGTTACCTGTAGCACCTTTGCTTGCTGTTCCAGCAGAGTCCTCATGTCCTGAATGGATGCTGGGAATTGCTTCCAGGCTCTGATCAGTCCTGTGGATTAAGACAGTCTCACACAGCTGTGCATGGGTATGGATTAATCCTTTCATTGAAACACTGGGATTTGAAATAGGAGTTGTTAATTTTGGTTGACAGTATCTTGGCAGAGAGGAGACAGGCAGATCCCTTCTCCTCCATTAGAAGTTCTTGTTTCTGCTGTTTTATTAAAACAGCTCATCGTATTTGTAAGCTTCAATGAACTATTCTTCTTAACATACTCCCACACACGGATCCATTGAACAACTTGCATTGTCTCAGTTATTTTGAGGATAAACATTTCTTCAGGAGTGATCATGAAACCTGCAATCACTAAAGTTTCAAAGACAATAAATATCACCTTCTTCAGCCCATTACAGGGGGTAATTTCTTTGCTACTTGTGAAGATAAAAGTTAGGAGGAATAACATCACCCTTAAAAACAATGGCAGAAGAAGAGGGTAGTAGTAGGATCTTGGCTCAGAAGTGTGTTAAAAACCATGCTCATTCCTGGAAGGAATGTTAGATGAAAAAATATTAATCAGTTACTAATGATACAAGTAACCTTTACAATGAAGGAATCACCTTTCTCTGGGTTTCTTATGGGTTATTTTTTTTCATACTCCTTAAGCACAAATAGTATTTATCTAAATCAGACAAGATGTTAAAAGAATTTTAATGGATAATACAGTGAGAATGTAATAAATAAAGATTGTGTAGAGACTAATTTTCTGAAGTGCCTTGCTCCCTTAAGCTTATTCTTACTTTTAGAATAGAATTCAGGGATGACTTAGGCTTTTGGGAGCCTTACATCTCTAATAATCTGTGGGAGTAAGGCTCCTCCATCCCTAAAATGTATTGCATTCCAGCTGCCTTAGGTAGCTCTAATGTAATTTGCTTGGATGCAAAAAGCAGTATGGCAGGTTTGCATGGCAGTTTGCCCAGACTAATATAGCAACTTCTAGATGTTAATTAGTCACAGTAGAGCTCCACAATAAAGCTTGTTTGTTCAGCACTTGCTCAGGTATCTTCATGCTGCACGGCTTTATGACATACAGGTATAAACCTGGGTGCTTCTAAAATTGTCATTTCTCGCCTGAGAGAAAATTAACATAAAAATACCCATGCAGATCTCATGTTTTATAGCTGCCTGTTGATTTCCAGATCAGGTGCTCTCAGTAGGGCCAAACCTCCCCTGCAACACCTCACTCCATCAGCAGGGAACTTTTGACAGGACTAGGTCTGAGATGAAACACTTTTTAGCCCTTGCTATGCAGTGCTGTTAAAATGGGATCCATAAACTCCAACTCTGTCCTACATTGCTCTGTTGATGTTGCAGAACTAACTTAAATGAAGCATAATTTAAACATATTTAGAGGAAAGGTTGCCTTGAGTAAATGATTCTCAGTAGAAGATGTAGGAAGAGCACTCAAGAAATCCCTTACATCTATTTTATAATTTGAGGAATACCTGTAGGCTTCCTTTGGGGCTGTATTCATCATCCAGTTTAGAAGCAGAGCTGCAGATACAGTGGGAAGCTGTAGAGAAAGGCTGCATCCAGTTTTATTCTAGTTCAGCTCTGTTTGGGATGGTTCTGTTAGGAGTCCAGCTTCTCCACTGAAGTTATGGTTAGGTACAAACTCAGAGCAGCAATAAAGTGACCCACATTGTTCACTCCTCTTTTCAGCTTTTTAAAGCTAGGAATAGTAACAGGTGTAATGCTTAAAAAGTCAATATTTTGAGGAAGAGAGGGCAATTTCTATTTGGCCCTTTGTCTTGTTGGTTTAGGGTGTTAATTCCATGTCTCTCTTCTCTGTGCATGTAGCACTGGTGAAAGGTGCCAGACTGACATGCCTGGGGAATGAATAACTCTTTTTATGCACAGTTGGTGTCTGAGTACATCAGAGGTTTTGGGCTAGCAAATCTCCTTAATCCTAAGAAGTAAATCGCTAAAAGATGTTGTCAGTATATGTTAATTATTTTCCCTGAGATGGAACTCAAAACCAGAGAGAAAGGAGATTAAGAAATACAGACATGCCTGATAATTCTGAATGTTTCACCAGGAAAGGCCTCTCTGCGAGGTTGATAAGGGAGTGTCCTGATCTCTCATCTTGTTTTGAATATGCCTACCAATTTCCCATCAAATGTCACAGGCTCCAACCACTCTGCAGCTAACCCATGCAATGCAAACACAAAACTGCAAAAACTCAGCCTTTAGCTCCTTGGTGGTGCATTTTCTTTTAAGGCAAAACAACTGTGACAGTTTTTCTTAAATCGTGAATTTTCTACTCAAGAAAAACAGCAGTTCAGATTTCTAAAAATAACTGTCATCTTTGCATGCCAGAGCTGAGAGGTCTAAAGGAATGTGCCAATTAATTGACTAGGGAACTTAAAAATGGAAACCTGTCAGATGGATGTGTCTGGACCATAGATCAGGAGGAAAGGAAGATGGAGAGCAATGTGTGTGCTGGCATTTCTAACCAATCATGCAGCTTGGAGTAGGCACTCTGAGCCAGGTGATACTAATGGGGAAGGAGCTATTGCTCCCCATCCTCTCTCCTTTGCCAGTCTTGACTGACTCATTGCTTTGGAAATTCTTGGCTAACATATTCATTCATTTCTCACAGAAACTAAGTGTTGCAGCTAGAAATAAAACAGAAGATGGCTAGTAGCGACGTATCTATGGAGAATTCATAATGCATGATTTCACGTCTCAGAAACTTCAGAAAAGTTATAATTTATTCCTTTTCCTGCTCTGCAATATGTCTAATACTTCTGGTATAAAAACTGCATGATCCAACTGCTCATAGCAGTATTGAGAAGTGTTTAATGGTTATGAACCCTTCATCCCAGCATGTACAATACCCAGGATACTGGGACAACTGCACACCTGACAGCAGAAGAATGGGCCACTCTTGATACAGCAGGGAGTTTAAAGACTGATTTTCTTGATGTCTGTGCTCTTAACTTTCTCCCTGTGCAACTCACACAGCTTCTAGTTCCTTCCTGATTCCTCTACAGGTTTTCTGGGTGAATAGGAGGCCATGCACCCGCTTTTCAAAATTATTAATAGTTGAATATTGGGGCAGTACTGGGTTAAGTGGCTCTGGTTTCCCTCTCTCCCGGTGCTTAAGAAGCTGACTTTCACCATGGTGGTGGAAATCCTTTGAGTCTCTTACCTACCTCTACCAACATTTTTTATCAAATGCTTATGAACTCTATCCTTGGAATAGAATACCACCTGTACTCCAGTAAATATAAGCAGCTTTTTAGCAGACTAATTTAGCATCTCATGTATTAGATTAATGTTATTCTGAGCAGGTGTCAGAATGTTTTTTTTCATGTCAAAACACTTGGACTACTTAAGACTACCTTTGGTGATGATACATTTTCTTTTATGCCAGAAAATCTCCAGCACAACTTTTTCTCCTTGCAAAACTGACTTTTTAAGAGAAGCTTTTTACAAAACATGTCTACTCTAGATGAGTAACTTTGATATCACCTCCAAAACAAATTCCCCATCAGCCCTAAATAGTTTGAATGTGAAAATTCTTTATGGCAGTTGTGATTGATGGTGTCTGAATGCAGGTACCCATCTTCTCTAGGTCTTCTTTACTTCCAGCTGACTGCATTGCTGACTGTCAGCTCCCATAATGCACAATCCTCAAGAGAACGGGTTTATGATCCCTCATGGGAGTCAGAGTTTGCTCTAAAGAGATTTTCTGCAGAGGAGAAATGGACCAAGAAGAATTAGGGAGTCACTTCCCAAAAGGCACTGCAGGAATATTTCTGACAAGACCTTTTTTTTTTTTTCACTTTAAAAAAGTATTTTGATTTTTGGGGGTAGACCCATTTCTGACATACAGCCAGCATATTTGTGGATGCTTTTCTTATTAATTATTCAGTTTTCCTGTGCATCCTTCTTGCCAATAAAACTCTTAGGTTGGAGACAGGTATCGGAACGCTTTGCAAGGACAGTCTGCACTGACAGCATGGAGAGGATGATGGAGTCAGCCAACTCAACCAGCTGCCATAGTGCTGAGCTGTCCACAAACACAGAAGCATTCCAGAGATGGAGTTATGACCGCAAGAGTCTCACAGTCAGCGTATTAATTTGGTCTAGAGGAGTAATGTGTCTGATGCCATATGGTGGAGCTAATCTTGTTTATCACTGCTTCACTGCCCCATCCATTTGGTTCGTAGTAGGAATTATTACACAAATAGCTACTGCTGAGACCTTCTGCAGAGACAGAGACAGGTGTGAGTGGTCTGGGGAGGTCTCAGGAGAGTGCAGTTGGAGACTGAATAGAGACAAGAAAGCTCATGCTTTCTGAGTTACACCAAAACACCCAGCATGAGACAGATAAATAGCTCAACTCTGAGAGAGATTTCTAGTGGACTTAGTTGATGCCATGATGATTTTTTGCCTTTTCTACCTTTCATAGCTTTTGTATTCTTAGTGTTTTTTAACCTACATTCTTAGACTTATTTGTCAAGCTGGGAGACTGAACATCTTAGAAGCTTCACAGTTAAGGATCAGAAAGTCCCAGACACCAAGGTCCTCTCCAGAATACATTTTGTAATCTAAGATAGAACCATCCAGGGGAAGGTTCCTTGGGGAGGGGGGCTCATTTGAGCCTCTCATTGGGGAATCTTTGATAGATATGCTAATTAGTAAGACCTATAATGTTATACCTGATCTATTGTGGGTGTTCATTGCGGTGTGCATTTTGGCACATTCCACCTGGACGTGGTGCACCTAAGGGTCCTTAAAATAAACAAAGAGGTAAAATCCCTTTTTCCCTTCTAACCGTATTTGATTCTTGATTTTAAGACCAGGAAAAGTCATCAAGTAAACTGTTTTTTTTCATTTCACCCCCAGATATCTACATTTCAGTCAGAATATTTTATTAATTGCTGAAGGTTTGTCTGTAATGAATTTATTGACAAAATCCTATGTACTGATACACATTGAGTCCAGTCTAATTCCTTAATGATTACAGGTTTCCTGTTCATGCCTGTCAGGTTCATTCACAATGCAGTAATTTTGCTGCCTCATCTCACCAATAACCTGCCTTTGCAGTATTTAATGTTACTTCACTGCCCACCTTGGGCATCTGTGTTGAATTTGATGCTCACCTCAGTTATAAGCAACAGAAGGTTAGACACTGACCACAGATATTGTCTATGAAAGGTCCCTGTCCTGAACTATTGATTGGCAAAGTCAATCCTGGACTGAGTGTGGAAAGAAAAGACCTTTTTGTTAGACTTGACAAGTCTTTGAACACACTCAAAAGGACCAAATGGCTTTTTGATACAGTCTTGAGTTGGCAGCAGAGTTCCACCCTCTACCATTTTGCTGTCACCTTTTTATTCTCATTTATTTCTAGAGGTCGGGGATTATTCCCGATGTGAGGTTTGCCTCTGACTCCACTGCGAGCAGGCACTTACCCTCTGTGGTTCAGTAGCTACAGGAAGAGCGTGTCAGGGTACCTGCTAGAAGAGGGATGGCAGCTCCTGTGCCTGCTTAGTTCCATCAGGAGCTGGTGTATACAGCAGCTAATTCACTGCTTGAACACCTTGATTCTAATGGGTGAACCTGTATAACACCTTCCTTTTCACACTCCACCGTGAGTCATGTTAGGAAGACTGCAGGGTGCCAGCTTTCTAATGTCTGTGAGAAGCAGAGCTATGTTCACGCTTCCCAAAGCATTAGTCATTCAAATCCACCCTCAGTCTTTCTTCTGTCATACATTTATTTGTGCATGAGCAGGTAAGCTCAGAGTAAGTTAGAATCTCTTCTTGGAAAGAAGGAGCCGTGTAAGACAAGCCTGCACAAGGTTCAAAATAAAAATCCTGCAACTCCAATGTTGTGTTTCACTTCTACCTGTGGCACCTGTAAAGCAATCAAGGTTGAAAGAAACCTGGAAGCAAAAGCTGTTTGCATGCTTGGGAAATGCTTTTGAGAAGTTTTCCTTCTCATTCTATTATAAGGAAGAGATTATCCCAGTACTTGCAAGAAAGAAGGATAAGGTTCAACCATCTAAAGCCATCTTCCTCCTTCTGGCCTTCTTGATGCCCACTTGCATTTCAGTCCTGAAGCTTAGTTACAGGCTGTGTAATCACTTCAGACAACACACCAGCTGGAAAGAGAGCCTGGATAGCTGCTGCTGTTGTGTGTCAGGAGAGGGTGGGGGTGAGGAATAAGAAACCCAAGAAAAAGAAAGTTGGATGAGGAGGACATTTTGTTTCTCCCCCTGACAAACAGTGGCTCTCATGTCAAATCCCAGAGAGTGAAAACACAGCAACAAGTTTAGTTCTGTGGTGCAGCCCAAGAAAGAGCAATGTCATCAAACCTGCCTGCTTTTGGGTCTGATTCTGCAGGTTTTATGTATGTGTAAATATACATGTACACACACGTATATGTGTATCACCTGAAGACAGTCAACATTGTAATAAACATGCAAAGTCATCAAAAAATATAACTCATTCCACATTGTTTGGAATTAAACTGTTAAAGATCAAGGGTCAAAATACCTGCATAATCCCTAATACCAGCACCAGGTTAAGCACAAGCAGTAATCTTTTCTCTCTCAGTACAGAAATGCACAGAAAATTAAAGGACTGGCATCAGTACCCTGCCAGAACAAATGCTTTGCTGCTCAGACCAATTTTTGGAAGAAAACATATTCTAGAAAAAGATTTATTTCCTCCAAAATCATCTGTTTTTTCAATACACACACTGACAAGAAATATCCTGTGAACAGTATATTCCAAACACAAGAGTAAAAAGAAGAACAGAAGAGTAACTTCCATTATTTGGAAACAACAAAGGTGAAGGAGAAATTGTATATTCGGTGTTCCCAAAACCCCTCTCCAGCTGTGAGGAAGACAAACAGGCAGACAACTCTTCTGCAATTTCTTCCCTCTCCTCTTTGCAGCATTGGCACCACAGAAAGTAAGCAGCCATGACATCTCATAGACCCAGGATTATGTTGTGCTCTAAACCTCCTCCTTCCCACCTCCCAGAACTTTGTTGCACTGACTGTGCCCGTTCTCATGCTGAGTGTTTTCCCTGAGACTTCAATGTCTACCAATTTGAATGAATGAATGAAATTTTGCTCTCATGAATGAAATTTTGCTCTCATTTTCTCAGACACATGCATTTGAAAGACATTTATTGGACAAAGGAACAGGTGGGACCCAAAAGAAGCAGTGCCAGCCAAGCATCCTTCCCCAGCTGACAGCTACAGAGTGGTCTGGTGGTGGGAAGAGGTGACTCCCAGCATCCCATAGCCCTGCAGTCCATGCTGACTGCCAGTGTTTTTCCTGCTCTTGATCCCTTATCCTCACAGCTCCAGCCTGCACACCAGCTGTCTCTCACCAGAAAGGAACTATTTTGCTTGACCTCAGTGATGCACTTCGGTGATGAACAAAATGCCATAACGCTTTTTTGTTTTCCAAGTAACACAAAAAAAATGTGACAAGGTGGCTGAAAACTTTGTCAAAAATCTCATTTTCCATGATTAAGCTTGAGTGAAGATGCTCATTGTAATTTCAGGTAAACTTATCTAGCTTTACCAACCATAGCGCTTTTATGACCAAGAGTACCTGCAGGAAGTTTCTCCTTAAAACTGTCTCCCACTGAGGACTAGGGACAGTGAAGTTATTTGATAGCTGTCAAAGATAGGTTTTGTGGGTCAGATGATATATAGCTCATTGCCTAAGCCACATCTCCAAGATTTTGGTTACCTCTTGGCTAATAAGGATTCCCGCACAGAATTAAGCTAAAGAGTATTGTGTTAAAGAGAAAAAGCCTGAAATAATGTGCTAAAAAGAGATACATGGATCTTCTATTGTGGGAGCTACATTTTTTTTTTCCTAGAACTTATAAACAAAGGAGAAAAACAGTTCTGGCTAAAATAATTGTGAATACCTCAACTTGTACAAGTCCCACTGAGAGAAAACTTTCATCTCCAGATTCAACCTCCATTATCTGACAGATAATGGAACTATCTGCAGGAAATGAAAAACCTGACAAAGATTAAATGTGGGATTCACCTAATCTAACTTAATCTCCTTGAAATTCAGGTGACTAAATTAAAGCCATCCTCTTGGTTGCCTATATTGAGTACAGAGTGGGAGAAATACCTCCAAAGAGTAATTAATCTTGTCTTCCAGTCATCTGTCTTACACAGGTGTGAGTTGCCTTCAAGAGGGATGTCCATCTCCAGTGACTCCTGAAAAAGTCCAGACAGGCTTGGTAGAAAAGTCTTGACTATGAAAAGCCAAGAAGGCTCAGTCCCATGGGTCAGAGAGGGAATTGGTCATGCCCAGGTAGAGTGGAAGGCAGTGGTTTGTTTTGACTTGGAGAATAGCCTAGGACAGGGTCTCTGATACATCTCTGATATAAAGGCATCAGATACAAAATACTAACAAATCTGTATCCTTTCTCTGCTACTTCCATAAAGTACGACATTTTTTCTATTGAAAATGGAGCGGTGTTGTCTTGAAAAATAGTTGTCTTTATGAACACATAAAAAGAAATTCTGAAGAATGCAAATACATGGACCCTGAGAGGTTTTGTTTCCCCTTAACTCAGTGACTTCATTTTTTATTGTGAGTGGTAAAGCAAAACCCCTCTGTAGAAACATGCACTCCTACAATGTGTTATGGATTTCCAGTGGTGAACTATTAGGTGTTTTGCAATTAACACAGCATGAAAGAACCATCACTTCTATGGATCTCTGAGTTCACACTTTCCTCTAATGAGAGCCAAGATAAATTGCTCCAGTTTCGGTGTATTGGCTACCAAATTGACCCTGATCCATAGCTCACTTCAGGCTTCTGTAATTCCAATAGTCTTGCAGTATGTTCAAATCCACCAATTGCAAATGTCTAAAATTCACTCATGCTACTCCAGAAGCTAAAACCCGAAGAAAAACGCATATATTCTGCTCAGGTTTAATTTTTTTCCTTCTCTTCCTGTAAAATATAACACCTTTTCCACATCCATTTACACTGGTATTTGTCCCAGAGATGAAATACTGCAGAACCTGACCTAGTGCCTTGAGGCAATTCCTTAGTGGTGGAATTATCTTTATTAGCAGATGACATAATTTCTCTTCTAAGAGTGCAAAACGCAGGGTAAAGAGAGGTGAAGGGACAGAGGCAACTCTGTGCCCTCACCATATTTAACAAACCTTGTCCACAGAGTCTGACAGTGCACTTTCTATTCTGGGTCCATTTGTATATATTCTTCAGAAGAGGCAGCACATGAATGAGGCTGCTGATTGTTGCTGTCAGCATCCAAGGTGGATGTTAAAAAAGAATGGATGAGGATATTTCTCTGCACATCAGCACTTCCCAAAACTTCTCTCAGTGATTGCACACTGAGAAATAATAGTGCTCATGCTGGTTATGTAGCATAATGTGTGGAATTACTGGGTCAGAAATTCTCCCTTAATAGCTATGGGATGGGGCTCTGGGAAGTTTTGGGGAGGTGGGTCATGAATTTCACAGGTCTTACTGAGCAGCTGGTTATAGCTAGATCCTGAAATAGTGACTATGAATAAAAAACCAAAAAGTGATTGTATCTGAGTTCCTAATCCTCGTGAGGAGGCATGAACTGAGTGCCACCCACATGGCAGGAGGTGTGAGCAATGATTGACATAATGGTCTGTTTGTGCTCCCCCAACTGCCCTAGGAACAACTCCATGTAATGAGATCCATAGCACTGGAGAGGTGCTGCAGGACAGTTTGGACATGAGCCCAGTCCTGTGTGAATGACAGGGAAGTGCAATACCAGCGGGTTTGGTCACATCAGGGAAACAGTCATTGAAATGCTGGAGCATGGGAATGGTGGAGCAGTCCATCTCTGGTCTCCAATATCTGATGCTTGATATGTCTCATTTTAGAGCCACATTAAAGGTGCTGAGAGCACCCTTGATCCTCCTGGAGGTCAGGTCTGGCTGCTGAGGCTCAGAGAGTCCCTCATGCCCCAAGGCCATCAGGAAAAGCCCACAGCAGCCTTTGGGGAGGTTACCATGAGCATGACAATCCCATTTCAGGGCACCTCACCCATAGCTCCCAGCTGTGCCACAGACAGTAAAATATTGGGCTGTAACAGCAAACAATTAGTGAAGAGCTGTCAGAAGAGATATATAACATATAGACAGTATTTTAAAACTACATAGCTAGCAGCTTTTTTTTTTTTTTTTTTTTGTAGAGTCAGATTCGTCAATATTCATGCAAGTCTGAGGCATTTTCATAGGAACTGTAACCAAAGCAGGACTGCCTCAGGGACTGAAATCTGAAGATTTTAATCCACTTGAGAACCATTCCCCTGTCCCCTCCCCCCCCAAGTTCATACTATGTATTTCCCTGTCTTTGTTCTGCTGTTTTAAGGTTATATTCTTTGGCTCTTGAGATGTTCATGTGTTCTCTGCCTGGGCTGCACACATGAAACAGAGGGGCCGGAGACAAGGGCCTGATTTGGGATGTAGCATCCCATTCTCCTCTTCAGCCTCCATCTTTCACTCAAGGAAAACAAGATCATTGCAGCAGTAACCTGATTCCCAGCCAGTGCGGCAGAAATCACTTGCTTCTCTCATCTCTGTGAATTGCAATATCCTGCAATATCTTCCCACATATTCAGGCATCTCTGTTGGTTGACACAAGGTAGGATTCCTTTGCAGAAGGAACTTAATGGGTAGGAAAAATACTGCCTCGGTGTGTAGCTTCCTGATTTACAGTGGTATCTGACTTCTCTCAGGGTGTTTGGTCTCTGAGGGAATTTGAAAAATCTCTGTTCATGCTAATTTTGATATCTACTTAATTTTCTAACACACCAAGCAGAGCTTGGCATTTGTGTTACTGGGAGCTGGCCAATAGGTCACTACTTTGCACAATCGACCTCCAACAGAAAGGAAGCCAAATCCAGATGAAGTTAAAATAATGCTTCTTGGAGCAGAAGAAGTAAGTTTTTTTCTTCAACTATAAGCATTAGATGCTTGTTTAATGAAAAAAAAGATAGTTAAGGATGACAGTTTTTCTTGCACGTCTTTAGAAAAGGGGTATATACATCAGAGCCCATGATCTCACAGATCATAAATCTTCAAAAAGTAAAGCTGGGAAGGATCTTAATTAGCCTCCTAATCGCACACCCTGCACTGAAAAAGGCAAGTAATATGTAGTGAGGCCACCTCTAACAGGTATTTGATTTACAATCTCAGAGGAAAGCAATTCTGCAGCCCATGCAGGCAACTTGTTGTAGTGCTTCCTTATACTTACTTAGAAAGTTTTCCCTAGTATCTAACCTAAATCTTTGTTTCTGCAAATTAAGACAATTACTTCTTGTTTGACCACTATTGAACTGTCTAAACAATTGATCATTCTTTGGTGTTGCGATAAAAATAGTAACTACTGGAAGATTAGAATCATATCTTTGTTTAATCTTTTCTAGATTAAATAAATCCAATTTTTTTAGCACGTGCTCCTAAACCTCTTATTGTTTTCCAGTCACCTTTGGACCTTCTCTAGATTATCTCAATCTTTGTCACACTCTTACAGATTAAACCCCTCCATGTTTATTTTCTAATCAAGTCTTTAATAACGTCACATAGCAATATGCCTTTTTAAAAATCATGCAAAATTTTCCTCCTTAATATGTATGCAATTTTCTTTTAGCTATGATACTGGTTTGTAGCTGAAGCTTTTTTTTAACTCAGTGCTGTATTTCCTTCTTTCAAATGTAGCATCCTTCATGCTTTTATTAAATTTCATTTGCTGATTTCAACCCAAACCTCCAGCTTACTCAGATCACTCTCTAGTTTGTCATCTGAAAGTACTATTTTACAGATGAAATGCCTTCACATACTGCTGTGAAGCACCACTGACCTGAATAAGTCTTCATTTCAAGGGCTTTTTTATTAAGATTCTGGATGAGGTCCAGGTATGAAGTCATTACATGGTCAATTGTTTGCCAGTCTGCCACAACAGTGTTTCAAGCACATGTACGGGCCCTTTATGTATGTGGGAAATAGGATGAAGAGTTTAAAAATACCTAAACTGACATTTCTGCTTTTCCATAATACTTTAGAAGAGTTTCTATAGTTCCATTTTTATTTATATCAATATATAAATGAACATGTGCACCCAACATTTTTTTGCCCACACACTGTCTGTTGTAGGTTTTTGCATATTTATTACATAAAACAATCCTTCTCTTCTACTTTTTTGGTTTTTTTAGGCTGCCTCAGGTGTCTATTGCACATAAAAAATATTTTTTCATATGGTCTTTTTTCCTCTCCCTGCAATTATCTTTTTAGACTAATGAGTACCCGAAACGGAATTGTATTTGAAACCAATGGAGGTCAATAGAGGTGACTCAGTATTATGCTAATTTAGTTCTTGGGTCCTATTATATATTGTCCAGGTCCATTCAGGTTTAAGAGAGAAGAACAGAAGCTTTTATGTTTCCATGTTTACATGAGTTTTCCCCTTTTGCTGAAGTATAATGGTTGATATTTGCATTTAATTAAGACTTAACTGGAAGTGATACTGGATGTCGGCTCCATTAGGTTTGAAAGATGTCTTTGAAGCAAATAAATATTAGCATCCTGGCTAAGAGAGAAACTAAAGAAAATAACAGTGATGAATTAAACAAAAAAAGGGAGAAATATCTTTCACACATCACAAGGTTTTTTCCAGATTTATCATAAAAATGAAAAGCACTTTGAAGATGGAAAATTGCAAACGCAGAAACTGTGTCTTCATATCTCCAATACGTGTAGCCACATGCTCCCAATGAATGTGACTGATAGAAGTGTTACCAGAAAACTGCAGCCAAGAATCAAAAAGGGATTGCTGGATTTTAAAATGTGTGATTCATTTTCATGTCATTAAGGCGAGAATTGTGTTTTCTTTTTCCTCTTCTCTCTCTGGCTTTTGAAGCTTTTCCATAGACGTGGTTCTCTGGAGGCACACTTAACCTTTGGTTTGTTTTATTGTGCTCAAGCATCTGACTAGGAGAGGAAAATGATGAGTTTTCTTTCTTTAAATGCCAAAATGTCATAAATTCCCACCTCCATGTATTGTCTCAGTTTCTGAAGACATAGGGGAGGTTTCCTTCTGAATGTTTTTCTGAAGATCTGTGCCTATTTAAAGGCAGTAAGATATACTTATTCTGGTAATGGAAGACAGACAGTTTTCAGAACTTTGTCAATTACAAGTTTGGCAGGCAGTTTTGCCTTCTAAAAGATCCTGATTTTCAGAAAATTCTATATTACAATAAATAAATCCACTTCCAGGCAGCTCATATTAAACATCAAAACTGAAGCATGGAAAATCTGAAGCTGCATTCAAAATCCTTACTTAGATACCAGATTTCAGTCATAATCCATCTGTTGCCAAGGTTTTAAGACCCGTAATACATCTGATCAAATTTTCTGTTCATGGGACAAGTTTCCTTTGATGCCATCACTGGTTTCTTCTCAGCTGAACCATTTTCCCAAGGAATTAATCAACAGGATGACATTCAGAATAAGCTTCTTGGCAGCCTGGAATGAGACGAGTAAGTGTCAAATTGGAACTACATAAAATTTTGTATTTAATTTGATTGAGATTAATAAAATAACACCAAATATTTTGTCTGTATAATTTTTATTATTTATTTTTATTAGGTTTCTTATCTTTTATTATTATGATTTTATGTACAATTTTAATTATATTTTTATTTATTCCTAACTGTTTGATGCTATCAACAGATCCCAAGTTTGTGTCAAAGTGTGTACCCAATACTTACAAATCATTAGAGAGGGAATATACCAACAACAATTGACTAATTTATTTGCTATGAAGTAGAAGATATTACATTAATCTTTACTGGACTAAAAAAAGACAGTCTTTGTTCTTGTAAGCAGCTTGAGCAATCAAAGAATAAAATGCAAAAGTTCTTAGTAGAAAGCTGCAGTCACTACTCAGCAATGCAAAGTAGAATGACACATGCAAATTAAAGTGCATACAGTATTTTTCAAGCTCTAAATCAAATTTTTTGGGATAAAAATGGTGAGAAAAAAACCTCAGACCTGCTCAAATCCCATTTTCTGAATTATGAGGTTGTATCTCATTTTAGATCATTGAAACTTAAGAAACTGAAGGTCAAAATCCAAATGCCATCACCTGTACTTCCTAACACCTAGAAATGGGGAATCCAGGCTTACCTGTGATGTTTCACAGTGCCTCAGATCAACTTTACTCCTTCCAAGGCCTCTTTCATGTCACTGCAGAGAGTCTGTACCTTTGGTGAGAGTCTGTGGTAAGGGGACAGCTGATATATGAGTGGAAAGACACCTGACACAAACCAGCATGTCAGTTACTCCATCCAGCTGCAATTCATCACACCCTGCTTTGAGTGGGCACCTGGAATGTGTACGGTAGTAACAGACCATTAGATCATCAATTAAAATAGTCTCGACTTCGTCCTAAGCTGTCAAAGTGTTTGTTGTGGTCTCTTCAGTTACGAAGTTATCAAATGACTTTAATCCATATCTCATTCAATGGTTTGTCCAGTGTCTATTTGATGAGTGAATAATAATTAATATTATTCATTCATTTGATGAATGAATAATAATTATGGTTAACATAATCACAGAATACTCTGAGTTGGAAGGGACCCATGAGGATCATCAAGTTCAACTCTTAAGTGAATGGCCCATACAGGGATTGAATCCACGACTGGTGTTGTTATCACCATGCTCTCACCAATTGAGTTAATCTCAGGGTGATGGAATTGACTTTCCATTGAGTTATTTCTAGTTTCTAGTTCTAATTTCCAGATGATACTTGTTTTGTCTCGGTCACTAATGAGATCAAAAGTTGCTTAGCCAAAGAACCACTGTGGTTTTTAAAAGACATTTTAAAAAAGGCAGTTGTAGACATTTCTGCTTACCCTGAGGTTTCTTTAGTCTGGCCTAAGCATTGAGGGTATTAATGACATTTATTTTAAATCACTTTCATATCAATCAGGTTTCAAATTATTATTAACACTGATGTTTCCCCCAAGCAAGAAAAACACACAAAATTTAATTTATATTCTGTAATGTTTTTATGATGCCCATTTAGAATTATTTTGATATACCAGTCTGGAGGCAGACTCGTGATTACATGCAGGGAACTTTTATACTTCTACACTGAAGCAGCCTGATTTCTAATGATGCTATGATTTTTTTTGTGTGTCCCTGAGCTAGGTGAGGCCGGTGTTGTTTTGCTACCCATTAAAGGAGGAGAAAATTGCCACATTTCTAGATGATGCAGCAACAGTGTTGGAACTTGCAGGTTTGAAGTACTCAAAACTTATCTTCACAATAGATATTTGCTGAATTTCCATGAATGTTAAAACTCTTTTTTGAACCACCAGAATCCTGAAGAAGATTTTCCATTGAGCATGTGACTGTGTTTCTGTTTCTTGGATTTATTTTAAAAGCATGGCTGTTGAGGGGTTTGCATAAAGTGAAGAAGCAAAGACAAGCAAGGAACAAATCACAGCAGGCTGGAGGCGTGTCTGAGAAAAACTTTAAACCACAAAGTGGCAGCATTAATGCATCAAGAGTGGAAAGGAACCTGAGACAAATACCTTGGATGGTGGGAGGTGTCTGGAAGCCCTTGTGAATGATGGTAGACAGCATATGTTGTGTGGGTGTCCACTGTGATCTGTTCCCCCCCAGCAACACATGAACGGTACCCAGTCTCAAAGTCCTATTTCCTCTTAGTTATAGTTCTACATGCTCTTCATTTTTATCCTTCACGCCCTCCTGAAATGATAAATTTGAAATGGTTTCTGGTCTGTTCTAAACATTTAATTCCTAGAAAGATATCAACAAACCAGAGGGACTTTTAAGAGGAGTGAGAAAGAAAAGCCGTGGAGGCGATTCACAGTGAAAGAAAATATTCACAATAGGTAACAATGGTAACTGTGATAACAATGATTGCTGCCCATCGCTCAGCAGCAATTTCAACATGTGTCCTTACCAGATACCCTCACACTATCTATTTTTAGGGGGACATTCCTTATTGTGTAACAGTATGTTTGTGTATTTAGCAAGGTGTAGAAAGGAGGGGAATGGCTATAGGTCCTGATTGCTAGAGCTTAGGAAAGGGAGAGGGGAGGGAAGGAGATGAAGTGTTTTAATTGCATCTGTTGAATATTTGTCAAAAAGAAAAAAATATAGAAGAAATAATAATAATAGTAATAATAATAATAAAAACAACAACAACAACAACAATAATAACAATAACAACAGTTATGAAATCCCCTCCATTTTGAATGTGGAAATGGTGAATGAAAAATTACAGCCAGATTAACGAAGGTCAGCTGGATAAAACAAACCCTGAACTCCATTTCTACAACAGCAGAATTTTCAGGTTTTGTTCTCTCACACATATATCCTTCAGGACAAAAAATCTGACAGACATTTATCCTGGTGTCACTGAGATCACATTTTGAGGACAATGGTAGAATAGAAAAGGAGATTAGATCACGGTTTGGCTAACACAACCTCTGTTGTCACTGGTGTTGTGTCAGAAAGAAAGGCCCACTGTCAGAAACCAAAGTGGCTCTGAGTGAGTGGCTGTGAGGGAAAACTTGTTTTCCATTTGAATGATGAGAAACTCAAACCTGGAAGTGAGAGAAGCATAATGAGTACAGGAGAGCAATTAAAAAACCCTTGTTTTTTGTAGATTTACTGTTTACAGTAGGTACTAAAATCCTGCTACTAAGAGTTTATATTAAGAGTTACAATTGTTCAAGGCTTTATTGTTTAGACACGTAGAAGTCATCCACTAACTCACGTTTCGCTTTCAGAGTAATCAAATAGAAACCAAGTAACCTTCATCAGCTAAGGAACACCTAATCTCAGAACATTAAATCACAGCAAGGTATTTTCATTTGAGCATTCACATCTTGAACTGGTCATAAAGCTCTCAAGAGATTTGATAATATGGGCTTTACTCTTACCTAAGAGCAGGTTCACATAGTTATCTTTGTGTTGTTTGTACATAAAGGGTTATTGTTATAGATGAGTGTGTACTATATTGTAAACCATAATTAACTAACAGAGATTTAGGGGGAAAATAATGAATTTTGATGGATTAATTATTACTTCAGGTGATATAATTAGCATATAAATATAGCAAGAAATTGATTCTATGCTTCTGAATTCATACCTGAAAGTGTCACTAGTTTACTGAAAACACTTTAGTTGTACTTGCAACCACTGAAAGCAGCAGACTGTGTTTGCTCTGCTAATATTTCCAAACTGTACTTTTACTACCAGTTGGTTTCTAAGCCTTTCCTTTAGTATTTGTTCAAATTTCGAGATCAAGTTCCATCAGTGCCTATCAAAACAGGAATGACATTTCTGGGCAAAACTTATTAAAGCAGTCATGTAGCACTGTCATCATATATTAGAGAGTGAACTTTAATTTGTCAGGTAGCAAGCCTGCTTAGAAACACAACATAATGGGTATGAAAACCAATTTACTATAAATGATGCACCTAAACTCATGACTATGGATTGTGTTAGAAATGCATGCTTTGTGCCTTTATAGAGTTTTGACTCCTCAAAAGGTGCAGCCTCTGTCTTGGCAGGGTTTGTGGATCAATGTGTGGAACACTTGGATGTGAAAAACAATCAGTTGTGACAATCAGCCAGTCAGAAATCTTGAACACCTTCCATCTCTGCTCCATTTATGGGCATCAGTAAATAAAGCTCTGTTCTTAAAGCTGTGTTTTCATTTATTTTTTTCTGCCAGCTAGTGCCAGGCAACTTAGTGGAGCCTTCCAACATTGCCTCCGTATGGAAATAAATTGAATCAACATTGTATTTTTTTCCCCCAGCATAAAATGTTCCCTCTCTTTCACACTCCTTTTGCTTCATGAGTAAACAGCTTCAAAATAAACAATTAGAGGGCTCTTGTAAAGTCTGCTATCAGTTACTTAGATTTGTTTTTGTGTTTCTTTTTTAATAAATAGTTACATTAAAGAGGAGAAGAGGGAGACAATCGAGTTCTACAGCTATTGGTCCTCAGTTTATTCTCAGAAGAAAACTAATGATCTCCAGACAAATATTACAGCTATTGAGCCTTTGAGGAGAAATGTGCTTCAGTCTGATCCTTGCAACTTGAATTTGGATTTTAAAATGGTCTTTTTTTTTTTTCTAATGGTAAATTAATTCTTGGGTTTTTTTGTGTTATTTTCTTCTTGGTTTACAGCTGGGTTCAGAAAATCCAGCAGACCACTTTTCCAGTGACTTCCCCCCTCTTTTTTTTTCCTGCTCTTTCATGAAGAATGACACTTTCTGTCCATAAGGATGAATGTTTTCAAAGAATCACAACATCTGTAACAAAAACAAACAAACAAAACCTCCAAAATGACAGGAGAAACAACAACAACATCAACACAAACAATCAAACAACAAAAAAAACCCCCAAGACCTTGTGGAAAACATTCTGGGCTGTGGGACAGAAATCCTATAGTTCATGTCCTGCCTTTCAAATGTGCTTTCACATGTGGCTTCAGGCAAATTACTTGATCTCGCCAGTTCTGTATCTACATAAGCTCAGCAATATTTTTTAATATATGGATACACAGGAACTAACATTCTTATCACTGCTGCTCTATTCTGTTACAGTTTAGATAAAACTATCTTTATAAAGGTTTAATAGTGTAAAATACAAAATCAATTTTATATAAAAGTTGCATTTATTGCAAGAAAACAAATGGAAGAAAATATCTATGAATTTTCAGCTTATCTGGACAAAGACTTTTATTAGCTGTTTCCTTGGTAACTTTTTTTCAAGAAACCTTTAAAGATAACTTTGCATTTGGGAGTAGAGAATCTTGAAATATGACAAAGGCTACTGAAAAGTCTTAATACAAAGGCACAATGTATCCCAAGGAAGCTTTCATGATGTTGCTTTTATGGCTGAATCTACAAGGAAAAAAATATTCTGCAAAGAAAAGCACAGCAAGAGAGCAAAGATGATCAGACGTATTAACACACAAAGTTAGCAACATCAAAGCAGGTAGGTCCTCGTTTGGTTTTGGTTTTGTTGGATGTGCTTTGGGTTTTTTTCTGAGACACTGCACTAATCTTGATTGCACTTCTCCAGCTGGAAGACTCAAGAGCAAGAGGGAACATTTTGCCTTCCTTCACAGTAGCATTTCTGAAGTAGATTATATTCATCATGAGAGATGATGCAGGGTAATTTGTACAAGGAGATGATACAATTAACAACCACGAATAGAAAGCAGAAGCGGTCAATAAATATTTCTGTTCCATAATTGTAAACAGGCAAGAATAATGTACTTGGACAACATAAAGATGATGAAGTACCTTTCAGTTCACATATCACCTACCCAGGATAAGCAATGAGGAATTTGTGTGACCTAGATGACTTATACAGCACAGCCCAAACTGGTGATGAACAATTTTGACAAATCCTGAGGAGAACTCAGAAGAAGCTCGGAAGAGTTATAACAACCTGTAAAAAGTATTCAAGAGGTATAGTTAATGAAAAATATTTGCGTTTTTCTAGGCCAAACGAAAATAAGGGAATTTGATTACTGAAGATTAAAGGCTTTGAATTTAAGTAATGCCAGAGTATTTTATGGTTGCTTAAAAAAAATAAAAAAAAGAAATATTTTTGAGGAAATTAGAATTTGTGGATGCCCCAGGTTCCGGAATTATTCAAATAATTAATAATTATTACATTAGTTAAAATTTTGTAAGAATTTAGAACCTTTTGACATTCTAATTAAAAATATTGCACTGTGAATTACCAAGAAGGAGCTGATTAATGGTATAACTGACAAATTTTAAGGTGATTTTATTCATAGAGGATTTTCATTATAGGTTTTTCTAGTGGGAAAAATCACCATGGAAAATGTACCTGATACTGCTCAAGAATTTTACCTATTATCTGGTGGTAAATATATCAACACTGTCAATGAAGTATGTGACTGGTGCAAAGAGTAGTGGAATGCTGAAAAATGATGAAGTAGAGCAGTCAGATACAACGACCAAGACTACCTGATGAACTGCTGTATTCAATCAAGCTGCTTTTTCAGTTCCGGTAAATGCAAAATTTTATCCATGTAAGTATAGGGAATGCAGGTCATTCCTACAGCAGAGGAATAGGAACTACAGAAGAAAATATTAAAAATATATAGGTATATATATATATATATATATATATCTAGAAAGAATCAGTGGGTTCTGCAGTGGTTTTCTGCATCAAAAACACTCATTCCAAGTCTTTTATGTGGCAGCAGTTAAAATAAAAAAACATCTCCTTATATTGTACTGATGAGATGATTATTATGCTACTAATAATTCTAGAGCCTACAGTTTCAAAGGAATAATTAGAAAGTTGGAAAATAAATCTACTCTAGTTTTTCAAGACCTGAGGAATATACATTGCATTGAATCCTACTGGGGTTTTCAGCATTTTGTGTCCAGCAGGGAAAGCCCACATGGATGGTCTGGACACTAAATGTCTTTCAGTTGCGAAAGACAGTTTTAATACAGTGATTAATCAATAATTAAATGCAAATGTATTTGAGAAATTAATAAAATTGTGCTGGACGCTTCTCTCCTAATCTCTTCATACCAAAGGACATATTTTTGCCACAGACTCTTGCCTCCATAAAGGAATAATGCGATGAATCATCAATATCTGAGATAGGAAGAAGTTTGGACTAGATGATGATATAATGCTGCCTGCCATGGAAAGAGATGGTTATGGAAAGGGGAAGCCTGGTACTGGTGACAATCCAACATCTTTGGATCAGATCTTGGCTGTGTCAGCTTTCAACCCAGTTTGAACAGTTTTAGGATTGTGGCAAGATTTAAGTCTGAGTAGCAGGGCAATAATTCCCAGTGGCCTATCACCAACATGAATAAGTGATTCCCGTATCAACAGGAACAATATCATAGAGATAAAAGAAGTTACATTTATAGAAAGTGTAATTTATATAGAAAGTTACATTTATAAAAAGTGTAACAAATTCCTCCCTCTGTACTCATTCCATCAGGAGGAGAGCTGTTGGTAACAGAGCTTTATAGCTATAACAACTGATATTTTTCTCTGTAGAGGTACTAAGTTAAATCCCAGCAATTTCACCCAGCAGAGCAGCTATCACAACATCAGCTCCTATGCTGGTAACCAGACAATTTTCTTTATAGCACTCCTGAGTGTATATTTTATGTACTACTGCTAAAAATATCAATTTTACTCCTTCTTTAGTAACCTCTTCCAGACATCATGCATCAACTTACATATCATATTTCATAAATAATTATCTTACAAGGAAATTTAACTTGGTGTAAAAATAAAATGTCAATCCCATTTTTCTTCTACAGAAATGTCCTTATGCCAAGATGAATCCTCCACCGTATGCTCATAAATGAAAGAGAAAATCTGTTATCTAATGGTTCTTTGTTAGCAAACTATTCTAATTGATTTATTTTTCTTAGTAATTGCACTGCTGGAATGTATCTGTGCTTAAACTGCTACCAGCTCTGTCTACTATCTCCTATTTTAAACACTGGGCAATGAATGCAAAGAATTTAACATATTGTCATAGATGATGAACTAGGGCTTTATATTTCTAATACTGTCTAAAATGACTGCACTTTAAAAAAATTATCTTCATTCTAGAAAAATGTAAATATTTGTTTGAGATTGGTTATTAACCCAAAAGACTGGGGTAATGAAGAGCAAAGACAAAGTACTTTCTTTTTGTTCTCTTCCTGAATTTGTGAACACATAAAGAAGTTTGATATTGCAGATACTCATATTATTCTTGTTTCAGAGCTGTATGGATGATCCTTTAGGCTGACATGCCCCACCACAAGAGACTGAAAATCAGAATATACCAGCAAAAATTAAAACAAAAGAGCAAAAAGGAGGGAGAGAACAGTGAAGTCACTAAGCAGAAGTTTTTGCTTTCAAATCGCCAGGATAAAATTTATGAGATAGGTGGCCTCCAACATTTATACTGCAGCTTGTCTTTTTCAAGTGATCTACAGGAGAGCAGAGAGGAAAATCTGTACATTTTCCTCTGAGCAACCACTGTTTTTAAAATCACTGATATTGCTCTTTAAAATAACAAATGAAATATTAAGACATTTCATCAATGCAAGTATTAAGTCTGAAAATAACGGTGCAGTTTTATGCTATCCTAAGAGTTAAGCTTAAAATCATGGGAAGTCAGACAATATTCTGTTCCTGGTACTTTCATGTTTGTGGAGGATACAATGTGGCATGTTACTACCTCATCATCTCATCCCAGTCCTACTGCCTGCTGCAAAAGTGTCCTCATGATCACGGTCTTCAGTGCAGTTGCTGACTGAGCTGGAAGGATTGTAACTCAACAATGTCAATACTCAGGGAATGGCCCAGCTTCATTATAAAACAGCTCTCACAGAACATGTTACAAATGTGGATTATGGCACAAATTATCTTTTCCCTGAGTACAGCCATGATCCAACACCTATTCCAGTTGCTGACAGTCTCTATGAACTTTGATCAAGCACTTAAATCCTTGTGAATTTTTCTTACAGCTGGATTATGTTGTCTTTATTTCCCATTGTGAGAATTGCTTATTTGAAAGTTAGAAAACTCTTTTGATGGATTCCTGCTGGAAAGGTCAAGTCATATATCCCCATGTAACTTTTATTGACCAAGTTTTACATAGTGAAAATGGATGGGGAATCACCTGTTGGAGTAAATTGCCTAATATAATGTCTGGAAAACCTACAGCCCCATTAAGAATGGATCTCCTTCCCTAGTGATATCCAGACAGCTGTGTGACATGATAACAGACTGCAACCTATCATCCAAGCTGTTTAATTCATTATTCAAAGAAACTTGGTTTAGGCATCTAGGAAAACCTTTTTTGCTGTAGACAAAGGAACAGCAGGAAAATGGTATTTTGAAGAACACATTCAAGTTAGCCATGAGAATGACTGTAGAAAGAATCAAACAAGAAGAGTGGAGAGTGTCGGTGTCCCAGTTTGGACAAATTTGGAAGAAAATATCCTCTGAAAGAAAGAAGGTTACAATCACCCCACCCCCCTACCAGGTTCAGGAAAAAAACTTTAATCAGCTGCTGGTTGTGCATTTTCAGTATTTAACTTCCTAGAAGCACTCAGGTTAGGAAGGATTTCCGGAGAATCTGTAGTCCAATGCTCAAAGCAGAGCTAATGGCAAAGTTAGATCAGGTTGTTCAGATTCTTGCCCAGCTGAGCTGGCACAGTGCCCCACTACAGAATATCCCTTGGATCGAGCTGGGATGGGGCTCTGAGGAACCTTGTGTAGTGGGTGCCATCCCTGCCTATGGCTGGGTATGGAACCAGATGATCTTTACGTTTCTTTCCAACCCAAACCATTCTATGATTCTATGAACTTTTGGGCCCAGCAGTCCAGTTTGCCTTCCATGCACTTTGGGGTCCAGACTGCATTTTCTCAGTTTGCCTCCTGGCCACTTCTTGGATAATGTGTTTGAAGCCCTGCTTAATTTCAGGTGAACAACATTTTTAAACTACTTCTTATTCACAGACCCAGATATTTGATCAGAGAAGGAACTCAGGTTGATTAAACCTGACTGATCTTAGTAAATCAGAGGTAGCAATTAACAGTCACCTTCTTGTCTTTCATGTACCTTCCACAAATCATGTTTTCTTTCAACGCACTAGTACTGGCGCCTTGTTCAGTCTCTTGTTTTATTCTTGTAAATTTCTATTCAAGTCCATAATTGACAAAATCATCATGAGAATAACATATTGAACAGACTGAACTAATAATCACTTCTCATTAATTTGGAGTTTGATTAAGTCTTGAAGAAGTACTTGATAATTTGGAATCCAGCTTTAAACCTGTTTTAAGTCTTTTAAAATCCTCTGTATTTTTTTTTTGTCTCTTGAACATTATTAATTAAATAGTCCTTTCTTTTTCCATTTTTCCAAGACTTGCCAAGATATCATGACAATTGAGATTTTTAATCCACATTTTTCAGACTGAGATATCAAAATTTTAGCGCCTTGATCTAATGTCACTATTCAGAAAGCAATTTGATTTTCAGGTGCTTGGCAGTTCACTTCTGAAAATGTCTTTAATTTGCCTGTGTCTTTCAGTCAGTTAATTCCCCCCTGACTCAGTAGGAAGCAGACTGAAACCAAGTGTGGTTTTCATACAGCTTTGTGAGCAGCCAGCAGACAGGAGATACATCTTTGCTCTGTGAACAACCTAGACCAGATATTTTATGTGTAGCTTAGCACTGAACAGTTCCATATTTCCTTAGCAATCTCCAGTACAATTCTGTGCTCCTTGTGCCTTTAGCAAAATGCAAGAAATTACAAGGATGACGTGAAGTGCAGGAGAGGAACATTATAGAAGGAACTACTTAGAAAGTGAGAAGTGGCAGTGCTCACTTGCTTAACATTTGTATAAAAACCTCTTGAAGATGAGAGGAATAGAAGCATTCTTTTTTTTTTTTTTTTTTTTTTTTTAATGCATTGGTGTGTTGCAAATCCTAATTGAAACTTGTGGACAAGAAAGCTGATCTTGCAGTAATGTTTGTAGATACAATTATGGAAATCCTTTGAGCGTGATTAAATTATACAGTGCCTGGATATTGAAGATGTTTCAATACTTATGTCTGCAGTAGAACCCGTGGCAAAGTAGGAGGTGACACCTCCCTGATCAATCTGTTTGGGAAGGACAGAATGTGCAGTAGTTTTCCCGTTAGCAAGTTTTTTCCAGGGCTAAATACCATCCATAAAACAGTCAGTTCTGCATGGTCTATTGGGCAAATTTGAACACACATGAAGTAGAGACATCCTTGAAAGATCACCAAGAAGACCTGATCAGTATAAAATGGTTGTGTAACAGAAGAAAATGCATGTCTTAATATTAACTGGAGTAAGGAAAGTTTTTAGTTGATTATTTATTGCTAAATCCAGCTCTTTGGTGCCTCGTATAAATCTCGGTTATGGAACTTGGTACAGTTATTTGTTTGAGATACTGTAATTTATCCACCACCACAGATATATAGGCTTATTTAGTTCTTGCTGTTCATCTCAAAGAGGTGGTTGATTTCTTTTCATAGGTAAAGAATGTTTTAATTTATTATCTGTTGTGAATGCCTGGGCAGGTGTCCAAAGCTCCAGGATTTGTTGTTAATAAACAAAATTTGAGAACAGAGGAAGAAATTTTTTGCACAGAAAAAAAATGGAAGTTGTGTCTAACACAAAGATATACTTTAAAAATAGTGTTTCCTGAGAAAAAATATGGTCCATCCAGAATATTAAAATTCAAATGCTTAACAGTTCTGTTTTCATGAAAAATCACGTAACTCCAGAACAGTGTAGGTTTTCTACAATATTCAGGCTCCTAAAACTCACGAAAAATAGTCAAACTAAAGTCTGGCTTCCCAAAGCACAGATATTCTTTAGCTGCTTTCTCACTTATAGAGACATTAATCTTTTAAGGCCATTTTCAATTTGATCATCTCCATAATTTAGGGCTAGATTTTACCCAGGAAGTGTTTTAATCACCCTGGTAACTTTCAGTTCATGGCAAACTCACTTGCTTCTCATTTTGGATGAGAATCACCTATGGTCTAAGGGCTCTGGAGGAAGGCATATATGCTATGTCTGTTAGTAAATGGTTCAAATGGTTAAGTATGTTCCTGCTAAAAAATTGCATCTCATTTCCAGTTTGAAGGTTTGGCTCTCAGCCACTGGGTCTTGTTATCATAGATGAAAGAGGCCTCTGATACCAGGCACTGCTCCATGCGTAGGTGGAATGTTCCCCATGTTATCCATATTAATCTGATTCATTGCTGCTACTGCATTATCTTTCATCATTTTTCCTAGCTGTCAATTTTCAAAATAGTGCTGGTTTTGATATGTTGCTTGTTTTTGTAGCTGAGAAGCCATGAAGTAGCTGCAGAGGACTTAAAAAGAGATCTTCATCTGGATGAATTATTACTGATAGGAAGAAAAAATTCTACATCTTTGAAGGATGTCTTACACTTTGGACTACAATTTTCCAGCAACTTTCACCACAGAGGTCTCATGTTTGCTTTAATAAATGAGTGAAGTGCCTAGACATTTATTTTTCTATGTCTGGTTCCCAAAATGGAAGCTGGAACTCCCATGGTAGGCACCTTAGCTCAAATTTTTCTGGCCTAATTTCCAGCAATATCCCCATGATTCCTACTAGCTACCTGCCCTGGTAGTGCGCACCTGGCCAAGAAAAAGCCCAGGGCAGGTGGATTTACATGGAATTTAGGAAACATCCCAGTGCCTGGAAAGTGTTAGCCACTGCAGAGTAATCCATGCAGTGTAGCAGATAGCCCTGGGAACTGACTGTAAATCTGCTTAATATAGTAGAGTGTCTGAAATTCTTCCCCTCCTCTGCAGCTTAGACATATGGCTTAGAGCTCAAGAAAAAGAGATGGATTCCAGCATCCAGAAACCTCTACTGTGAAGAAGTCTACAGAAACACTTCCCAAGAACTCAGAAGAGATTGCAAAGGAGACATTATTTTCTCTTTTCTCTCAAACTTGCCAAGGGTTTCATGCATTTGCCTAGAAAGTGAGGAAAGAGGCAGTTCTCATCAAATTCTCATGGGCCAACTCAGAAGGTTCTCTGCACACAGGGATGAGGCCCTTTTTGTCAAAGGTGTACAGCTGCATCCAGAAATATCACTCACAGATCTCTCAGGTTCCAATTCATCCTTCTTTCCCAAAAACCCAGGAAATTGCACAGTCACATTTACTTTCCTTTTCTGTGATTTTGGTTTTTTTTAAGTAACTTCCTGATCCATGACAAGTATTTGTTTTTTTTTTTTTTTCCAAAATGCAAAAAAACTTTGTTTATTCAGAAGCATTTACCAACAACTCAAAAATCAATATAAAACACAGTATTGCTGTCATACTTGTATTCAAACAGATCCAAGACATATTATTACACCCTTGGTTTTGTGGCAAACCTTTCTCCTTTGTGAAAAGCTTGTTTTACAAAGTAACAGAAAGAAGGGTGAAGAGTGACTTGTCATAAGCTGTGCTTCCAAGCTGTTTGGAAAGGAGAGAAAGATCTGGCTGGTTGCTTACCCTGAAAGTTTTCAAGATGCTTTTTGCTCAGATGAAATTGCAAGTAAAAGCTCCGTTTGAATGTACTGCTGGTTGGTTGAAGTTATGACTATTGCAAATACAAGAGAATACTCAGAGGCCATAGTGTGGTTTCATTTCCATCCTGGAATATAAGAAAAATTGTTGTTTACACTTGAAAGATTATATTGAAGAATTAAATGGTGCCTCATTATCTCACCTAGTTCTACTTCTACTCAGATTCTTTTCTTGCCCTTATTCCTGTCACTAACCATACTGAATACCCTTCTAACTGAAAGAGAATTAAGATGTGGAATGAGGTGCAAACAAATGTGTGCCTCATCTAGAGATGGTGGATGACGAGACTACAGGTAAGGTTAAAGTTTGGGGTTTTACCTCCATAGAGACTTCCGAAAAATGCAGAGAGAAAAAACCAAAACTCACAGATTTTGAATGCCCTCCAATATTTGATGATTTGATTATTTTGTTCACATCTCTGTTTACAGACTTCGAAGCTGCTTTGTGAGGTAGTCAGAAAAATTTACAAGGTAAATAACTGAAAGAGTTGAGAATGAAAGGAGAGACCCTCTTCAGCTGACATGATTCCAGGGCCCATTAAAAAAAAAAACAAAAACATGGTTCTCTGAATAATCTTGAAAATACATGAGAATGACCATAGAATTTAGTTCCTCTTTAGGGATCAAAATAAGCAGCAACTTTATCAGGATAATACAGCACTCAGAGCCTGGCCTTGGACAGCATAATGTGAACTGACAGCCTTTCTGAGAACTTTGAGGGTTTGTCTCTATCTGCAGTTGCTTCACATTTCCAAGTTTGGCTCTGAACACCAATAAGAGGCATTTAGCAGAACCAAATATTGGATCCAATTTTCTGAATGAACACTTATAGGACCATCCTTCTTCCCAGACGGAGACATTTTACTAATAAAGGGCACACAGAAGACATCCTTGACATCTTGTTTCAGAGTCTGCATCTATTACACTCTTGTCATGATAAGGGAAGCAAAATGTCAGAACAAAATAAAGGAAAATTATCAATCGGTAAAAGAAAACATATCAAACCCACTTGCTAAAATAAACAGATGGAAAAGGCAAATTATTAGGGAATACTTGTTTTCTAGCAAAGCTACTGGGGGAAATAGAAGGAATATGAGCAAGTAAATATGCACAGCATTCCTGGAGGAGAAATAAATAGGGATCCTATTATACTGCTGCTTATGCACAGCTTGGAAACTTCACTATAAAAGCTGCAGGGAATAGAAATACACTGTATGGAAGCAGAACATCCTTGGACTGTTTATGACACTACATGCATGCATTACCCCGAGGTTCCTATAAAATACTTATTATTTGCCAGTTCAAGCTGTTTGGCTTAGCTGTGATTTGGGTAATATTTCCTTACACTGGAAGAAGTGTTCTGCTGTTGGTATAGGCTGGAGTGCTACAGCAGCATAGCCTCATGTTTCTCAGACTGCTCATAAATTTGCAGGCCACAGTTATCAACCACAGGTATTCTACACTGCAAGTGACTCTGCCTGTGGATCCATAGAGCAGGGAATATATACCAAAATTTCAAGTTAATTTATTCCTCCATTTCCATGGCTGTGTATTTAAAATGTATTCATTTACCTGGGCACTGACACACATGCAGAAGTCCAAGGCGATCTCTGTTAATTTCAGGGCAAAATACAACACTGAGTAAACCACAGGCTTTTACTATGCAAACGGAAGGTTTTTCTTGGTTTTGTTTGGAAGAACTTTCAACTACTTCAATCAAGAAAAATTTTGTAAAAGGGCCAAGTAGGAAAGGTGAAACAATGACAAACCTTGAACTCTTTGACAGAGGACAAGGAAGTTTTGATTAGGGGGAAGACAATTTGAGAACAATTTCCTTTCCTGAGGCTGCACCTACAATCAAAGGAGGCTATCAATTATTGCATAACCCTGAGTATCGAAACAAAGGAGTTATTGGTGAGTAGACTAGGATGGTAGAAATTCCTCAGGGTATATCTGTAAAAGCTTCAAGGACATAGAGTGTGGAGTCAGAAGGGCATAGAGAGAAGCTCACTCCCAAGGATAAATCCCACCTGTGCAGAGGCTGGAAGGGAGAACTGGGGAGACCCACTGCAGTGTGTGTTAAACCTCTCATGTTAAACCAGGCTCTGCTGCACTGCTTTGTCAAGTCACATACTCTATTGCAGGACTGACTTCTCTGCCACCATCCCCATGGCCCAGACTTGGGAACACACAAAATCCACTCTAAGACTCAGGGGCCATCAACAGCCTGAAGGTTCAGTCACAGAATGGTTGGGTTGGAGACTCTCAGCTCAGAGTGGCCAGGCCATGAGCTTTTTACCTTTAATGATATCTTCAGGGGATTCAGTAGCTTAACTGCCCATGGGAGCAGAACTCATGGGGAATTTTGCTCCAAAGGAAGCCAGTGATCAGGGTTCTTCTACCTTTTTCTTGGGATATTAAATATTCTCTCAGAGTAAACAATCTATTTGATGATTTTCCACTGACTGATACTTAGCTCTAGGAAAGGACAAGCTCATTTTGCCAAAATTGCCTCTGGATTAGGATGTTGCATACCCCATTGCTAGGGACATGGCCTACTGCAGAAAACATTACAATTTAATTATATTGGTGAATGCAATATTATTTGTGAAATAAAATTGCCTTATTAGGATATGAAGCATTCTTGGATCTTTAGAGAATCATTAAACAAAGTAATTCCCTATTACCTCAGTGAAAAGGAATTAATGAAAGAGCAAAGCTATCAGAAAGGTCTGAAAGCAAATGATTATGAGTTAATAATGTTTCAGGAATTTAAATGTAAAATCCTGCTAATAATCAGAAGAAATAGCTATGCAGGATCAAACTATCATGCAGAGCCTCCCACAATAATTTATTCATTAAAGAAAAGGAAAATTATTTTCTATTACTCCAAAGACTAACCTCACAGTGAAAAATAAATTGGCATTTATAGTGCTTCATCTCTAGAAGCGAAAAGGAAAGATATCTGTGACTTGCAAACAAAAGATTTATTTGTATTAAAAACTAAAAAAAAATAGAGTAGCTCAATTCACTTTCCTGGATACCCTTTTCTAACATTTTCATACATTATCTAGCTGTGTGACAGCAAAATTATAATCTAATCACTTAGGATCATCTAACATAGTCTAACTGAAAACTTTGCAATTATTTCAGTGTTTTGAATAGTACATGCAAATGCTCCTTTCCTATTTGACTGAAAGATGCTAGTAAATAAGTTTGGGTTTAAACCTCCAAATTTTTGGCGGTGCCTGGAATTCCAAAAGTAATGTTATAGTCATTTTTCCTCCAAAAGCCCTTGAGAATTCCTGGAAAAAATCACTTCACAGTCTGATGTCTCCATACGAGAAGCCTGTGAGACTAATGTGTGATAGGCTGTCAAGAATGGAATAATACAGAACTCCCTTCAACCAGTATGGAGAAAGATACCAAGTAAATCTCTGGCTATTTGACATCATCTGATTTCAGTTGCCTATTCTTAGACTTTTACTGTTCTTTGAGATATCTCAAATTATTCAGGTTTCTACAAGAGGCAGGTAAAGGCACCACCAGACTTAAAGAACACCAGAACTCCTCCTCTTTGAAAAGTAGCTATTTGGGGCAATTAATTTTTGGTCATGACATCCCACCTCTACATTTTTAGGTGTGGGGTAGGTGTCTGAGCTTCTGTCATAGATGGAGGATCTCTATCCAGGACAGGCTATGGAGCCTGCAGAACCTTTTGGCTGACCTGTTACCAGGTCTTCTGGAGGACATGGTTTTCCTATAATACCTGTGTTACATGTGCCAACTGAATGGGAGCAAAGTTCAGATGGGGCATCAAGAATTTTTTTTTCTCTAATCAGTACAACCAACAGTGAGACAAGTTACTGGCAGGTGCTGTAGTCTCCATTTGTGCCTTTACTCCATTTGTGGAGTTTTTCAAAACTCGATGAGATAAATAACCCAGAGAAACCTAAAAGGACCTCACAGAGGAACAGAAAGTTGGAACAGAGACGTCCTGAGGTCTCTTCACACTTGATTTATCCCATGATCTCCCAATCCTTGGACACTGTAGAACACCTCAAACAACGCTAACACCAAATGTTGACCGTCTGGCAACTGCATTGAGCTCTTGAGCAGCTCTGGCACCAGCTGGAGTTTATACACCCAGACCATACGTAGACATTTATATGTTGACAGCTGAATTTGGATCCCAGTCATGAGATGATGAATCCTGCTTCTCACATGATAGTTATGCATATGCAAAGAAAGGCAAGGTTCATCAGACATATATTTTTTTCATCTAATTCACAGTGTGTTTATCCATGTGTGAATGTGAGACACATCATGCAGGGATACTAGAAAATACTATGTCTGTCTTTTGAAAAAAAATGTTGTTTAGTTGTCTTCTGTGCAATCAATTTTCTGCTATTTAAGTCTAAGAGTAGACTAGAATGTAAGTGTTGTTTTATTTAAAAAACAGAGAGTGAATAAACTGCTTTGGTTAAAACAGCATCAAGGGGTGCTTTATAGTGAGGATTTAAAGTGCTCAACTTCTAAAGCCCATTGAGGAGAAGATGTAAAAATGCTGAATACTCTATTCCCAAGTAATTTACTCTAATTATCAAGGAAAAGGGGAACAGTCTTTCCTTCTAAAGAGATTTCCTTCAGAAAAGCCATGACTGTTCTTCACATCAAGTTTTTAATTTGGAAAATCAGGAAGAGAGGTGATTTTTGAAGCTTTCCATTTGAATAAGTGCTCAAGTACTTACTGAAAAGAATCAAAGTGGTTTTCCAGTAGTTCATCTGACTCATAAACCCAAGAGCTCTGAATGTTGGTGCTGATGTTGAACTCTCCATAGTAGTGCCCCTCCAGAACTTCTCTGCAACTTCAGGCAAATCTGGAAATTACATAGATGGTGCAACCAAATCTCTTTTCCTGTGGTTGATCAACTCTGTGGCTGGGCTACTGAGTAGCAACTCATGAATAGTAGAAATTTCTGTGGGCAAAATTCTGGCAACTTTGAGAATATAAAGGAAGCATGAGGGGAGAAATACGCTTTAGTTAACTGTCTTCACAACACTCCTGTGAGGAAGCCAAAAATGTTCCCAATTGTACAGATGAAAACCAAAGGTGCATAGATTCTCTCTTCTGAGCTGGTCATCTAGGGCTTCACTCATATATCTAAATACAGGACAAATCCATGCTGTCTTTAGATGCCAGTCCAAAAAAGGCAAACTCTCCTGAAGATTATGTGTCCTATATTGGTCCTACATAGGCATCTTGGATTCTCCAGAATGTCACTATGTCACTATTCTCCTACTATGTCACTAGACACATTTGTGCAGTCAACAAATTGTGAATAATTGAATACTTAATCCCTCCTTACAGTCAAAATAAAGTAGTAAATAACTCCAAGATGCAGTTCATGACCTTGTTCCGACATTTAAACTGTTCTGAATCATTACAAATATAATTCAACATGTCTTTCATAAAGATATGAAAGACTGAATAATATTCCACTTATATGCAGCTATATTTATATCAGATGCTGAATTTAAACCAAGCACAAAGTAAGTGTGGTTGTATTAAGGAATTCTTCCTGTAACACATGTACCACAACACTGCAGGTTTTTCCATAGGAATGTGAAGCTGCCGCATGTGATCAGATGCTGGCAGTGAGACAAAACACCTGCACAGAGAAGCATTAAAACTTCTCCAAATGTTTTGAAATCTTTCCCAAAAAAGTACTTTAAGCTGTGGAGAAGTGTCACAAAAGTCATCCTGGGATGACTTCTTCCTGAAAAGAGGTTGCTGTGAGTTGGGGTAGGAACACAGGTTCTTCCCGTGACTAATAAGTGGTAGGAAAAGGGCAAATGGCCTCAAGGTGCAGCAGGAGTGGTTTAGTTTGGATATTAGTAAAAAATTTCTTTACTGCAATGATCATCAGGAACTGGAATAGGATGCCCAGGGAAGTGATGGAATCCTCTTCCCTAGAGGTGTTTAAAAGATGCACAGATGTGGCACTAGGGGACATTGTTAGGTATGCGGTTGGACTTGATGATCTGAAAGGTTTTTTCCATACTAAATGACTCTTTTTTGTCTTCTTTTTAAGGATCTCACGACACCCACACTATCAGGAAGCTTCTGTGTTTTCTGAAGACTCCCGTCTTGCCAATCACAGGGGAATGCTGAGAGTTGACACTGAATGAACCTGCTATAAAGCATAGACATTTGCCCATAATTGAGTACATCTGTGGTATCTGCACGAATAAAATACAAATCTTTTCAATTCTCTGCCTTTATCACATTTTCACATAAATAATGGAGTTTTTTCAATTTTGACCTTATCAAGGTCAAAATCTCTCTCCATCATTGCCAGCTGTTTCTAAATTAACACAGTTTTCCTTTGAAATGAAACACATGAAAGAGTTTTATTGATTATTTTCTCAATAGAGAACGTTTATATGGTAGATTATCACATCAAATATTTCTAACACTAATGAAAAAAATTACTAATGGATAACATTTTCTTTATTATCTAGAGAGCGGAGTGTCATCTTAAGTAGATTAATTTTATTCTTTAAATTCTGTGAACTGCAGGGCAGCTCATTTAGAATCTGATATGGACAAAATTAAGAGAGGTTTTGAAAGAAACAACCAGTAATTTTAATTTTAATGCTCACCAGTGAAACTAAAAATGACACATAGTCATTTAGTTTCATTAAAAACAGAGATTATTTTGATCTATGATGGAGTTATAGTCTTTGAAAAAAGGGAAACAAAAGAACCTTTTAAAATATACTTTTGAATTAAAAATACCATTTTGAAAATATAAGAATGAATTATTTATTCTCCTGACTCGATTTTTCCCTATTTTCAGACCAATTCAGAAATGTGAGAAATTAGTAGTTTTAGAGCCATTAAATCAGCACTTCCCAAACACTAACACACAAACCTTTTGACAGAAAGAAGCACCGAGTTTAACTTTGATCACTTCTAGCTCTCAAAAAACCCCCATCAACAGACTGTGATTGCAGTTTCTCGAGCTTATCCCTGACTCATATATCTGCTCACTTTCTAGAAGAACTTTGTTTCAGCCTTCCAGATTGTATTTTTATAGGAAGGTCTATTTAACTGAAAAGGCTGAGTTCTTCTGCAACACAATTTTGTATGAATCTCTGAAATTCACCTGGCACCTCTGGTTTAGAACTACAAGTGGCCACGTCCCAGTTGCACATGGGTTTTAAAGTTTATGGCATAATGTTGTTTTTACAGCAGAGTTGTCACTTTTACGTATATAAAAACATCTCAGGTGCATTAGCAATGTGCTCCTCTGGGGCTAACTGACTTTAATAGGTGTGTAAGCTATCACATTACTACACAGATTTATGCACTGTGGATCAAAAATAACACTTACTAGTGCCTATTACTGTCCTCTTTCATGCTCTAGACAAGAGTGTGGCTGTACACTTCTCTGGTCAAGACCATGGTGGTTTTGAACATGCAACAATGCAAGGGACTCATGGATATTTCCTACTGAAGTTTTCCAGGAACAGGTAGGAGCTGCAGTTTCAGGACTGGCACCACAATAACCAAGTCACATCTTAACAGTGCAGCTGGCTAGGTTCAGCACAGATGTTTAGATATGATTCACCATAATTCACCAGAAGTCTACTCTGAGGCAGTGTCATCCCAGGGTGCATTTAAGAGCCTAGGGGAGTTTATGCCTTGGAACCAGTCTGAGAATGCTGTGGAAGACAGTTCTCTGTGAAGAAAATTAGAAGAATCATCAATATTAAAATTCAGCTCAATTTATAATACATATATTTAGCTTAATGTATGATATATATGTTGTCCAGGAACAGGACAACATCAAGTCACCTTGGTCTTAACAACAAAGATAATCCAAATAAATAAAAAAAAAAGGATTCTGGGAAGCATATGACAGATGCAAAGCAGAATATCTATGTCTGGTAGAAGAGACAGCTCCAGCGACTGAATACACAGCAGCCAGCCCCCTACACAGTGTTTTGAGAATTATCACCCACCAGAATATTTAGACTGAGGAACTCCTTGGTTAAATCTTGATCAGCTTCAATATCCACCGAATGTTATTCCAAGAAGTGTACATTGAATATGACACACACACACTTTTCATTAAACTCCCCCACCACAATTAGTATTTATGCTGTTAATTGCTGCTTTTGAAAAATACACAAAAAAATTCCTTTTTGCCAAGCTCAGAGAAATGAGTGACCTTTGCAAGTCACTGCCCAACCAGCCAGGGCAAAAATTGGCAGAAAAAAAGAAAAGCTCTGTACATATCCTTAGTACTGTGCTTTTTTATAGTGGTTATGATTGTCATTATAGAAAAACACATATTGCCAGTTATGCATATCTTTTTATTTTTCTACCATGCATAGTAAATACTATAATCAATAGTTGACTACCATAATCACAGCAATTACTATGCAGCTTTAATACTGAATCACTGCCAAGAATATTTTTCAACATCATCACTGTCCTACTCTTCTCACTATAAACATAGCAGTATGTTCCTCTCCAAACACTGCAGACAGGGACAACCTTTGGCCAACTCATCTCCCATGGGATTCAGCGATTTAGGTCAGATCCTGAACAGGCACAATGCATAAAAATAAGAGAATGCTGGTAAATCCTAAAGCCTTTACAGGCTGGAGTTACAAAGAGATGTCAGGACAAACCAAGAAATGAAGAAGGTAAATTGTATCATTTAGTTAGTATTAAAATACATTCTACTAAAAATATATATAATCCTGTGGGAATATACACATACAGATACATATATACATATACATCTATTCACACGTGTGTACCCATACCCACAATCAAGAAAAAATGCATGCATGTATGGACATAGATAAAACTTTTTGCATTATAGTAATTTTAAAATCTCCATTTAAAAATATTAAGCCTGACTGAAAAAACAGCAGAATAAATTCTTGTTTCTGAGTATATCTCAGTAGCTGTATCTTTTCACTGTAGGACTGCCCTCTCAAATTGTTTTGACACAGATAGGATTACTGCAAAATTGGTCATGAAAGAAACAAATCTTTTATGCCTACCCCAACTGTTAGTATATTCTTATCTGCACTGGCAGTGTTAAATCTGTAGGTAAATATGAATTTGCTGGCTATAGTATGGCTTCAAAAGATCAGCATTCTGACAGGAGAACCAGTATAGCCTTGATGCTAGTATTTATTTCTACAGACAGTTGCTAAGTATAAATACACTCTATCAGCTATGAAACTCTAATCTAAAGCTCTTTATTGCCGCACAAAAATAAAAAGTGGAGTAGAAAGAGTTTGAAAGCAAACCTAAACTTCAGAGGATATGTCAATGATTGATGACATTTTCTTGTCAGTTGTTATTTGTATGAAAAGATAGCACTACTATTTTGGAAAAGAAAATCTTTAAAAATTCATAGGGGGTATTTGAAATAGGAGCGTTCAGGCACTGCAGGGTCATGCATGGTAAAAGAGATGGGACGAAGAGGTGGTATTTTGTCCAGTAACAGAATGTCAGCACTCGGTAGAGCAGTAGGAAGGGTTCAGTATAATTCTGCCTTCAAAGACTGGCGACTGCATGGGCTGGCTCAGGTAGAAGCATCCCAGGATGGCTTTTGTAAGACTGGGCTACAATTTAAAACACCTTATTTTGGAAAAGATTTCGAAACATTTGGAGAAATTTTAATGCTGCTGTATGCTGTTGTTTTGTCCCACTGCCAGCATCTGATCACACTTGGCAGATCCGTGTTCCCACGGCAAAAGATGTGATGTTGTAGCATGTACATTACAGGAAGGATCCCTTAACAACAGGTATTCTATGATTCTGTGGTGAGCTGGATGCACACTTATGTGTCCTGACTTTAAATTCAGTATCTGATCTAATATATTAAATAACTGTAGCTGAATATAAATGAAATATTAATCAATCTTTCTTGAATTTATTGAAGACATGTCAAGTTGCCTTAAGTTCTTTGGGAACATTTTGAAGCCATTTGAAAGAAGAAAAACTGTATTCCATTTCTTCTCTTACAATGTTATGCAGACTGGACCTTATCCCACTCAGTCATGAGATCTGGAAAGGCTACAGAGCCGGGCAACAAACAGTTGTATGAAATTTAATGAGAGCAGGTGTTGGATTGTCCACCTGGGATGGGGCAATCCTGGTTACACATACAAATTGGGGTACGAGAGTCTTAAAAGCAGCTCCATGAAAAGAAAGCTGAAGATTTGGGTGGATGGCAAACTGAATATGAGTTCACATGACTAATCAAAAGGGTCAGCCCTATCCTGGGGTTCATCCAGCACAGCATCTATCACTGGCTGGTCAGGGGAGATGATTGTCTTTCTCCATTCTGCACTAATTTGACCTGGACTTGAGTGCTGTGCGGAGGTTTGGGTGCCCCAGTGTAAGAAAGATATAAAGTTATTGGAGAGCATCTAAAGGAGGGGAATCAACATGGTGAAAGGCCTGGAGGGCAAGACTTGTAAGGAGTATCTGAGGTCCCTTGCTTTGTTCAGCTTGGAAAAGAGAAGAGGCTGCACCTTTCTCCGGGGGTGCAGTGGAGGGGAGGGTACTCGAACTTCCTCTGGTGACCAGCAACAGGACATGAAGAAATGGAATCAAGATGCATCAGGGGAAGTTCACATGGGACATGGGGAAAAGCTTCTGCATGGAGAGGTGGTCATTCCCTGGAAGAGGCTATCCAGAGAAGTGGTTGCACATCAAGCTAGTCAGAGCTCAAGGAGGATCTGGACAACTCTCTTATTGTATGGTTTAGTTTTAAGTAGTTCTGCAAGGAACAGGGAGTTGTTGGTCCCTTCCAACTTGAGGTATTCTGTGATTCTATGATTTTAAATTAGATATTACAATTACCACACTTTTGCTGGGGGCTGTCACTGCCACTCTGCTGAGGTTTCTTCTCGCTTATACACCCAGCACGGTTGTGTTCAGCATCTGCTGTGAAGGAAGACAAAGTTTCGTTCAACTTTAGGGATAAAAGGCCTTTGGGGCACTGAAGCAGATTCAGCTTCAAAACTGATTGGGCTCTTTCAGTACTTGGCTCCCTAAATACTCACAAGATGAATGTGGGCATGCATGCTAAGTTCCCCATAGAAAATGATCTTGGTCTCAGAGATCATGTTTCACATTTTCTTCCTTACTATTTATGTTCTGCTCTGAAAGTAAATGAATACTAAATTGAATCAGCAATTCAGGCTTGCTACATTTCATTGATCTATGACAGATCAGAGCTTGATGCTGAGCTAATGTGGCCCCAGGCACCAACCTTTACCACTAATATGGTTTTAAAATTCTCTACTCATGTCTATTTATTATGAATGTAATCTGTTTTAGGAAAGCACCTAAATCTCTACTAATAATTCATTCAGATGCATGCACTGTCCTCATTTAAAATGTCCAGGTCAACCCTGCTTTTCCTGATTATTTTAATAGTGCACATTGTTCTATATTACCTGGTTTGCTTCCACTCTCACTCTTTTTCATGTATTTTTTGCCTGACTCCCACTGATGACAGACTGGGATGATTTATTTCCTTATGCAACACTCTTTGTATTCTATAGTTATTTTTTGCCACAGTAACACTTTATTACCTTCCTCTTCCAGCAGCTCACTCTCTCAGCCACAAGTAAAATTTAGCGAAGTTTTCTGAAATTTCTTATGATCTGCCAGCCAAAATTTTATCTGGGATACTATACTCCAGGTTCTTAACTCAAAAAAATTAGTTCTGGACCTCAGTGCTTCTCCAGTGATTGTCATCCATCAACACTAACAGGGAAGTGAGTAGATTCAGCCTCCTGATGTCAGCAGATAAAGTTCAAAAACATTTACATCTGTCATCTGGCTTGTCACCTTTGATAAGTCCTTTCTTTACTCCCTCTACTTTGTTTATTTGATCCATGGCATCCCCTTCAATTTCTCCTTACCTTCCTCTCATGTCCTTATTCCTCCCAAGCACAAAGCAGGGAAATGGATGTTTCTGACTAGTTACTAAACTGAAAAATAAAACTCTGTGTTCAACTGGAACAATAGTATTTTGGTCCTTCATCTAAAAGCATTAAAAACAAAAGCCAAGAAAATCCCCAATATATTTTTAGTCTTAAAACTACTTGTCAATCTACTGTATATGATACTTCTTGGGGCTCTCTTGTTTTTTTGTTTTTTTCTTCTTTTTTTTTTTTAATTTTCCCTTAAAGAGTAGGTAATTTGTCAAACAAAATGCCAAAACTATGAAACCTAAAAGAACATTTCCTTTTGAAATTATTATATAATATATTTCAATATTTTATAATGGAATCCTTCGTTGAAAAGTATTGGCAATAATTGGGCTTAAACTGCTTCTCACTATAACTTCAATTCATGAACATATGAATTTTTCAGTGAATTTACTGTCCACAGAAAATTTGTGGCCATGCCTACATACAATGAGCAACAAGATACTGTTCTATTAATGTTGTTCGCTTTGGCTTAAAATTTAAACTGTCTTGTTAAAATAACTTCAAAATATATTCTGATTTCAATTAAAACCCCTAGTGCTTCTGATGAACAGTGCATTGTCTGCAATCAACTTTGAAATTTGAAGCCTTTGGATTTAACAGAGACATTCAAATTAATTCAGTATTAGATATATCTATATATCTCGTGGAAATATCATCTCTTGAAATTTCTCATCTGAAGGCTATAAAACAACAAATTAGATAAGCTTGCAAGATCTCCGCCCTATTGAATAGGAGAAATACTTCCAGGCTGGTTGCTCTCTTGCAGGTTTGTTTCACGGCAGATTTTAGGCTCAGGTCAAATTTGTCCTTGAACATAAATGCCGTTCACCATTTGGCTGTACACCTAGGTTTCATTTATCCGAGTTCTGGTAGGGCAGCTCATTGTTTCGGAGGAGTTAAAAAAGCACCTGAAAAGTCATGTGCATCTCAGTTGTGCATTTCTTCTGGTTGTCAAGGAAACCACCCCAGGATTCCTGGCAACAGACTTTATCTCAATCGGTAATGGAAACACCACAGGTATTAGCCAGTCAGTCACCTCCCACCGGGTGCTATTTTGAGAACAAGTCAATAGATCAGATTCTCCTCTTCCAGCAGCTCTGAAGCTGTGTGAGGGTTTGTCGTGTGCCTTTGTCTCCATGGGGCTTGGCTCTTTAGCAGTTTCTCAGGGCAGAGAGCCATCCTAGAAGTGAGGCTGTTAAACACTGCTCTCAAGGTACAAAAAAGCCTTCAAAAGCACTATGGTAAACCTGTCTCTAAGTCTGGAGTAAGGGCTAGAAATTATCAAGGGAAGAGGGTGCCTTTGTTTAAGATGGACACTCTTTCTCTTCATGTACCAAAACTGTACAAAAGTGTTTACATTTACAGCCTTAAAAAACAAACAAACAAACAAACAAACATATTTTTAATGGATACCTATTTAGTCATTAAATGTCCTGAAGATGTTGACTGAGATCTGCAGTTCTGGGAATGGCAGAACACCATGGTTATGGATCTGGGGTCACCTGTGAGTGCTACAGGCAGTCACCCAGACTGAGAGTCAAAGTGCCCCTGCGACCAGCCTGTTCCCAAACTGAGTTTGTCCAGAGAGCATCCAGAAGGGTAAAATGCTTTATTTTCATGAAGGTGAAAGTAGAGCTTTGGGTGTGATTGGGGAAGTTCATAGGAAATGACAGAGCAAGCTGGAATAAAGTTACTTGAATGCTAAGGGGAGAAAATAGGACAGGATAATGGGGAAGACAGATGGTAGGAGGAAAAGTAAAACTGTGATGCACAGCTGAAATGGATATGTAAAACAGGGATTCGAAACCTGTGGGGTGGGAATGAAAGAACGGTAAGAAATGTCACACTGGGGAGAAATGGTTGTGGACAATTGAAAAATCAAGAACAGGCAATTTACAGTAAAAAATGGATGGGCCTGTGCCTTCACAGGACTGCACAGTGCTTCAGTTTGTGAGGGGAAAAGCTGAGGTAACTCAGAGGGGGCAGAAAGAACTGCATAGGGGAGGAATGCTGAAATTCTCTGACATTACCTGTAGGGAACAGAATGAACATTTTGGGGTAAAATTGAGCAGTGTGGAACAAAAGCTGCGAAAATCTGCGGAGGACATGTAGCAGACATTTTGGCGGGAAAATCTGAGGGGAGAAAATGGTTTTTGGGGAAAAACCTGAGGTAATTTGTAGAGGACAGGCAGAGAAAATTTTGTGATAAAGCCTGACGTAAATTTTAAGGTCCAGAAGGAACATTTTTGAGGTAAAATCTCAGGTAATCTTCAGGGGACTGAATGAGTATTTTGGAGGCAAAATCTGAGGTAATCTGTACATGACATATAGGGAATATTTATGAGGAAAAATCTGAGAGGAATCAGTAGTGGACAGAAAGGACATTTTGGGGTAAAACTGAGCAGTGTGGGAACAAAAGCTGCAGTAATCTGTGGAGGACATGTAGCAGACATTTTGGCGGGAAAATCTGAGGTGATCTCCAGGGGAGAAAATTGGTTTTGGGGAAAAGTCTGAGGAAATTTGTGGAGAACAGGCAGAGAAAATTTTGTGATAAAACCTGAGGCAATTTTTAAGGGCCAGAAGGAATATTTTTTGGGTAAAATCTCAGGTAAATCTGCAGGGAAATGAATGAAGGTAAAATCTGAGGTAATCTCTATGGAAGAGAACGTTTTGGAAGGAAAATCGTGAGGTAATCAGAAAGAACATTTTAGGAGCAAAATCTCAGGTAATCTGTAGGGGATATTTTAGAGAGCAGACCTGAAGAAGTTTGTGGGGACAGAATGGGTATTTTGGGCGCAGAATCTGAGGTAACTTGTAGGGGACATTTTGGAGGGAAAACTTGAGGTAATCTGTAGGGGACAGAATGAAGATTTTTGGGGTAAAATCTTAGGTGACCTATAGGACACAGCTAGGGGACATTTTGGAGGGAAAATCTGAGGTAATCTATTGGAGGGTCAGAAGTCATGTTTTTGATGGAAAATCTGAGGTAATTAAGATGAAACAAAATAAAGAGTATTTTTGACAAGTGAATTTAGTATAATTCACAGAGAAAAACTGAGCATTTTTGAGAGGAAGTCTTTTGAAACACAGAAGACAGAGACAGCATTTTTGACAGACAATCTGGGATAACTCAGAAGAGACATAGGTAACATTTTTAGCTGAAAACGTGGGTAAATTTAGAAGAGTACCGTCGCGGGCAGAGTGGGAGCGGCAGAGAAAATCTGTTAGAAAAGCCCCTTCTGTTCAGTCATGAGGTGCAAAAAGGACCCCCTTGCTTTCTAAACTCCTCAGAGAGGAACTTGGGTGTGACTGAATCCAATCTTAGCCCCAGACTTTTTCAACAGTTTATGTCTAAAAGATGTTACAGGTATAATTGAACCTTTATACAATTTTATTCTTCAGGAGAAAGGATTGCAAACCAAATCTACTAATATATATGACTTATTATGATACTGACTAGACAAAAATATCTTAATCAGAATTATTTCCTATACAGTACAGCAGCTATAAAAACTAGTACAGTACAATGAACTGTTTTGAAGCAACATTGAAGCAATTATATTAAAGCTAGCAAAAAAAATTATTCAGCAAAAGTTAATGTCACTTAGCCATACCAAAAACGGTGGCAAATCTCTTTTGCTTATCTTTGAGAAATAACTGAGGGGTGTCCACACTCGGAGGGATCTTCCCACACACAATTCCAAGAAGGAGTATGTTGGAAGACCTACTATTAAAAATTGGGACTGGGTGGCTCAAGGCTCACCCTGTCAGGTTATTGGGTCATGATTCCCTTCAGGCACAGGAGCTGGAGCTTCTCAGGCCTGAATGTGTTGTCATCCATTGGCAGAAGCTGTGGGATGACAAGAGGCAAGACTGAACAAGAGCAGCCACAGCTTTGAGCTCAGGAGTGGAACAGTGAGGTAACACCAGCAGCTTGCAGCTGAAGTGAGTCAAGCTGAAGCTAGAGGCTTTTGTGGAGCTGGAGGGGTCAGTGGGGGGTGACTTGAGGATGTCCCTGTGGGGCTGTTGGGTAGTGGTTCCCTTCAGCTCCTTTCAGGAGCTTCTCAGGCCTGACTGTGTTGTTGTTCATTGGCAGAAGCCGAGCCAAGAGTGAGCAAGAGGAGCAGCAGCTTCGAGCTTAAGAGTGGAAGAGTGAGGCAAGGGCGAACCTGGAGCTGAAGAGGGTGCACAAGAGACCCTCTGGGCAAAGGGCCTTCCTGGCATGGCCAGCGCACCATTCTTGGTGCCATGGCTGGCTTTGCGCTGGGTGACTTCCCTGGAAGCAGGGCTGGGTCTTTGCTGTCCTTGGCTTTTTGCTGTTGTGCTCCTTTGGCTACCCGGAGAGAGGGGCAACTCTGTAAGGAGGGTGAGAGCCCCTGTCTCTGCACCTGACAGGGGAAAATGGAGCTTTCCCAGCCCCAGCCCATCCACCCTGTTAGCAGGGTGGGACCTTTTCCCCAGTCCCTGTGGCTTTCTGCCTGCTGCCACCCTGACTAGCGTGACCCTTGTACTCAGGGCGCATCACAGCCTTTGTCCTTGTGCCACCCCTGAAGTGCCTCAGTGTGTTGAGGCCCCCATGCCCTCCCCACAGTGCCAGGGCAGGTCTGATGCTTTCCTCTTCCACTCAGTGCTAGGGATGGCTCCCCAGCAGGTCAGCTGCACAAAACTTGCTCTCTTTTCTGGGACTGTCTCCCCCTCCCCATCTTCCCCCCTCTCTCTTCCCCGTAGCTGGTGTGAGTGAGCAAGTGTGTTTGTGCTTTAGGCCCCCCTTAGAGCAGTGTAGCTTAGACTTCCCAGGAGGGAAAAAGGAGCTCTGTGCAGCCACAGGTGAGGGGAGCCATGGTGGGGGGTGGGAGGGTGGTCCCCAAAAACACACAAGTGGAGAGACTGTCTCACCTTGCCCCTGCTTTCTGAGGACAGAGCGAAGCCACTTATTGGTAGTGTAGGCACCGTGACCCTCCTGTAGCCAGGGCCGGGGTCTCTGCCTATGCTGCATGGCCAGTCCTGCTGGTGACCTGCCAGTGTGCCGGCTCTGTACTCGGGGCACGTGTCAGGACCTTGTGGAACCCTTTGTCCCCAGGAGCCTCCCCGGAAAGCAGGGCTAGTGAGGCTGCTTTAGCCAGGTGACAGGAATGAGCGCTCCCTGGCCCTTGCGAGGGCGCAGGTTGAAGAAGTGCTGTGCTGCAGGGCGCAGTCCCGCCTTTGGCGCTGCTTTGGGCTGGTGTGACCTCCCTGACGCCTTTTCTGAGAAGGCTCCCAGAGCCCCTGCATGTGATAAACAGAGGCTATAATATTGGCTTTCTGCAAATGTTAAAATAAATAATGTTAAAAGTAGTGGCTTTTTCACAAATAAATGTTATGCATACATATACATGTGTATATATATATATATATATATATCTATATATATATATTACAAAATATGTACTTGGCAGTCCAGGCAGCAGCTTGAGCCCCCTGTAAGCAGGGGTGAATCCTCTTTGGCTTCTGCTTTGCATGCCCAGCTTCATTTTCCCAAGAGGGCCTGGCTCCCAGCACTGCATGGGACTGCGATGGATGTTGTGATGGTGAGTCAAGCTGAAGCTGAAGCTGGAGGCTTTTGTGGAGCTAGGGGGGTCTGCGGGAGGTAGCTTGAGGATGTCCCTGTGATACTGTTGGGTTGCAGTTCCCTTCAGCTCCTTTCAGGAGCTTCTTAGGCCTGACTGTGTTGTTGTCCATTGGCAGAAGTTGTGGGACAACGAGGCAAGAGTGAGCAAGAGGAGCAGCAGCTTCGAGCTCAAGAGTGTAACAGCGAGGCAAGAGCGAACCTGGAGCTGAAGAGGGTGCACAAGAGACCCTCTGGGCAAAGGGCCTTCCTGGCATGGCCAGCGCACCATTCTTGGTGCCATGGCTGGCTTTGCGCTGGGTGACTTCCCTGGAAGCAGGGCTGGGTCTTTGCTGTCCTTGGCTTTTTGCTGTTATGCTCCTTTGGCTGCCCGGAGAGAGGGGCAACCCTGTAAGGAGGGTGAGAGCCCCTGTCTCTGCACCTGACAGGGGAAATAGAGCTCTCCTGGCCTGTGGCCCACCCTGTTAGCAGGGCAGGGCCTTTTCCCCAGTCCTGGCCTTGCCCCTGCTTTCTCAGGGCGGAGCCAAGCCACTTAGGTGTAGTGTGGACACCATCACCTGCCTGTAGCCTAGGCCTTGGTCGCTGCCTATGCTGCGTGGCTGCCAGTCCTGCTGGTGACCTGCCAGCGTGCTGGTCCCGTACTCAGGGCATGTGTAACGACTTTGTGGAGCCCTTTGTCCCCAGGAGCAGCCCCTGGTCCCTGAAAGCAGGGAATGGATTAGAGAGAGGGGAATGAAATAAAAAGAGAAAGAAAATATTGTCTGGGATGGGAATATTACAGTTAAGAGAAATCCAGTATTAGTTTTGGAGAATCATCTCAGCTTCTTCCAATGCAGAGCTCCTGGGAAAGCCTGTGCAGGAGCTAAATTCTCCCAAGCCTGGATGACCTCAGGTAGCCTACTGAAAGTCCCTAAATTTCTTTGTGGCTCAAGAGGAATCAATTCATTAAAAGCCCCTCTTTTCTCTCCCAGTAGTCTATGAATAGTTCTATGTTGACACACCCACAGTAGCGTCCAGTCATACTGATGACGTGTTCTTTGTCCTCCCTGTGTGTATTCTGCCCTCAATGCTGGAAAAGAAAAAAGTGCGGTAGTGGTGAAGTACTCAGACAAAAAGTGATTATAAAAGGAAACAGAGTTAATGAGGGAACTGTGAGTAATCATGGCACTACTTGCAAATCTCTGCAAGAAGCTTCACAACCTGGTGAGTTCAATGTTTGAGGAAATCAGTTCCTGGAAGGAAGAGTGAAAGAAATAATCACATTCCCCTCAAAGTCATCAAAAAAGTAACAGCCATAAACTGAGTAAGAATACCAAATCAAATCTAATTTCATTGGTTATAGAGTAAGAGGATGTATGGAAAATGTCCTACATTGCCTACCTCAGCTTCAAGAGCAAGCACTTTGATAGTCTTCCACAGTAATTCATAAAAACAGAGGAAGAAAAAATGGAAGAAAGTAATTTGGTGCACAGCATAGGGAAACATGCTTGGAAAATGATGTGTAATGATTCAGTGTTGAAAGCGAAGGATGAATTTAATGTTGTTCCTGAAGGACCAGTATTGAGTCTGTTGCTATTCAGTATTGTCATTAAGGAGCTATTATGATCTTTGCAATTTTGCAGGTGGCATTGATTGGAGAGTGCCTGAAGAACTGGAGGGCAGGAATCCAGGTGATCCTATGGAACTGGGAGTGAGAATTGACAAAACTGCTGATACTTCATGACAGGGATACAGATAGTGTTCTTAGGCAAAACCAGTCAGCTCTCCTAATACAAGATAGTAAAGAAATTGTTGGATTGCATGTTTATAGGAAAGACTAAGATAGTTTTATTGCTCACAAATGACCCTGAAACACAATGACAGATTGTAGGAGAAACCCCACAAATTCCAAAAAAATCAGTATAAGCAAGGAGTAAACCTCATAACACAATCCTTCTCTCCATTCAGAACTGGGGGAGACCTCAAGTGGAAATCTGGGTCCAATTTTCTTGGGCAGCCAGGAATACCCTGAACCAACAACCAAACTGGCATAAGCAAAGTGTTGCTCCAGCTCAAATTTATGATACCACAAATATATTGGACAAGTTGAAAATAATGAAATAGGAGAGGAAAAAAATGACCCGTGCAATAAGTAATGCACCAAAGGACAGAAGAACTGAAAATTGTTACTGTTGAGATTTGACAGAATAGTCACCCAACAACCTAGTAGACCTTTCAATTGAAAAGTTAAAATTAGGTGAGAGTTTCTATTTGAGAAGGATAAAATTGTCATCACAAGAGAGAAAGATGCAATTTCTATTGGAACACTTATTTGGTTTTTTTGGAGTCCTTAGAAACTCAATGCTACACGATCTTGAGTGTTGATAGTTCTGTTTTCTAACTCACTAACCTGAGAGGAGATGCTTCAAAGACAGGAAGCTAAATCTGTTTGCAAGACAGTGTGTGTCTAAACTGCAGGAAAACAGTTTGGGAGACACACAGACAATGTATTGTGTATGTTTGTACTTAACTCTGAAGAAAAATTATATGGAAGCCTTTTAATTGTCTATCACAAAATGGGCAGGGCTCAGAGGAAAGATCTTTTGTATTGTGGTTTTGTGGTATATGTGATTTGACTCCATGATTGGCCTGTGGTAGTTCCCTGTAAAGCAGTGAGCATGACATGGTTGTATATGCTATGCCAACTTTGATGTTTAACCTTGCTGCTTCAAAAGACTGGTTAAAAAAAAAATATTGCTTGAAGTAATAATTGATAGTGACAAGGGAAAATATACAGTTAACATAGCGAAAGAAAACAAGACAAATTTTAAAAGCTTAGCAAAAGGATGAAAGCTGTTTTCTACACTCTTTATTATAGAGTCCCTTCTGGTCAAAAAGAAAAAGAACAACGATTAGGTAACTACTGTTAACTGCATTAGAGAAAAGCACCAGAAGATCATGAATAGAGAAACCAGTGCTGTGTTAATGCAATTTTAAAGAAACTTTGCTTTTATTCACTCTGTTCCCCTATATTTTTAAGAATTTCATATGCATAATCTTTTATAAACCAAAGAAATAAATTTATGCTTTTTTAAATTTATCTCTCCGTCAACTGGTAATTGACTTTTGAAAACTTGAATACCCTCACAGTTGGCTTGTGTTCCCCTGCAGATCTGTATTCAGACCCTCATTCTGTACTCCCTTCATTATTGTTCCCTCCATCCATATCTTCCTACATGTCACCCTCCTAAGGAGAAAGTTATGGGAATTTTTTCCAACAGTGGGTTTCACACTAAGAGATCGAGATTTGTTCTTTTAAAGGCTAAAGAGAATTTCATGGTTATTAGCATGCTGGTTTTTTCAATGCAGCTCCTCTATGTGCTTATTCTAAGCAGGGCTGCAGGCATCAGCTTTTTTAAGCTTATTCAAAACTTTCCATTGTAGCACCCAGTTTGCTCATAGATTTGAGAAAGCTTTAGTTATTTCAACCCAAATTTGTCATGTGCAGTTTGAAACTGTGATTTCATATCTTTCCAGACTTGAAACACTCCATCAAATATTGCAGAGATATAAGAAACATGGGCTAAAGTATAGCAGACAGAGAAAAGTTTCACATCTATGACCTTCATCTGCGTAGACCAAAAAGGAAAAATAAAAGCAGCCTGAATTTTTTGTAGAGCCAAGGGATCTTTGTTAACCCCTAAAAAGAGAAGGGAAATGACCCACCACTCTTACTCAAGGCAGGAAACATTGGCACAGAGGATCTTAAGTGCTTTGAGGTTTGAGAAGCTGGAGGAGAACAGTCTTGGGTTATTCTCACTCAAGAGCTGTCAGGGCTCCCAGGACACCTCCAGGAGTCCCTCTCACTATGACACTGGAGACACGTATGTTTTTCTAACACAGAGATTCAAGACCACAGGAAAGCATTTAAATTCAATTTTCTGTAATTCATTATTAAGAGAATCAATAGGTAAGAGAAAGAAATACCAGGAAACAAAAATGCTATAGAGGGAAAAGAAGACATATGTTGTATGTCACATCTTGTAAATCCTAATATAAGGTTATTCAGAAGTTTATAGATATTTATGTCTTTAGCTACAGCTGAACACTGATTCATAGAAAAACTGAAGACTCTTGGCAACTTAAAACTCAATGAATTGAAAAAGAAGAATAGGCTAGATGCTGTCAGAATGATCCCAAGGATAAAACAATACGGCAGGAGTGTATTAGCCCAGGTTAATGTATACTAACAATGACAAATAGAATCATAGAATTCTATAATTTCTTAGGTTGGAAAAAACATCTGAAGTAATAGAATCAAATCATTAATCCAGCACTGCTAAGGCTACATTAAACTATGTCCCCAAGTGCCACAACTGCATGTCTTTCAACTCCCTCCAGGGAGGGTGACTCCACCACTGCCCTGGGCAGCGTGTTCCAGTGCTTGACAACCCTTGCAGTGAAGAAACATCTCCCCGTATCCAATCTAAACCTTCTTTGGTGCAACTTGAATTAAATTGAGCACACTGCTGTTGTATGTTCAGTCGCTGTCAATGAACACCCTCAGGTCCTTTTCTACCAGGCAGTTTTCCAGGCAGTCTGTCCCCAGCCTGTAGCTCTCCATGGGGTTGGTTGTGTTTATTTGCCTTACTTATTGCACCTCATAAAACTGGCCTCTGTCCATCAATCCAGCTTGTCCAGATCCATCTTCCTACTCTCCAGCAGATCAAAACTCCCACCTAACTTTTCGTGTACAAACTCACTGAGGGAACACTTGTTCCCCTCATCCAGATCATCGACACAAACAAGATATGAACAGGCCTGGCCCCAACACTGTTTTTTTATCCAGCAAACAGTGCACCCATCCACATCATGGGAAGCCAGTTTTTCCACGAGGATACTGTGGGAAATGGGGTCAAAGGCTTTACTAAGGCCTAGGTAAACAACATCCACTGTCTTTCCCTCATCCTCCAAGCAGGTCACCCTGTCATAGAAGGAGATGAGGTTGGTCAAGGAGCACCTGCCTTTCTTAAGTCCATGCTGATTGTTCCATATGATGATCTGCTCCATGACCTTCTGCCATACCAAGGTCAGACTGCAATGAGTCGGATGGAATAAAGGCCCAATGGAACTTCCTTATTAAGTTAGAAAATTTTATCTAATCTGATGTGCCCAGCATCAACAGCATCAGTGATATGAAGGGTTTTGTATATTATACAGTCTGTCTGATGAAAAGATGAAGGTTTTATTACTCACAGACATACCTGAGCTTTTTCAAATCCTTCTGTAAGATTTAGCTCCATTTTACCTTGTGACAATGACTTGCAGATTAATTACTTGACTAATAAACCACTTTCTTCTTAATATAAAACTTGCCTTAAAACAGTATGACACATCCACGTTTCTCCTTACTATCCATCACATCTTTTATTTGCCGTCTATTGAAATGTGAATAGCCAAAAATCATACTGCTTTGTACAGATATTTTTTTCATTATTTTAATAATCATAACTGCCACTTCGTAATTTTTTCTTTATTTATTTCATTCTCCAATTTCTGGCATATCTTGGGGGTAGTGAACCTTAGGACATCTATAAAGTTTTTTCAAACCACAGTTACTCTTTGCTACAGCTTATACTGTTTGAGCGGGTAAAATATTGCTGATAGTTTTATATTTTGTCTCTCCTGAATACTTTGTAGTTTCTGTATCAGTGTAATGATAGCTTTATTTTCAGATTTGACTTTTTAAGGTTTTTGGTGAAAATGCTGCTTTTTAATCTAATTCTCTTCCAAGAGGTGGAATTAAGTAGGGCCAGTGCCACATCTCAACAGTAACAGTTAAAGTTACTAAGTTCTCATTTCTTTAAATAAGCGACAGAAATAGCAATGGACATTTGTGTTTAATAGAGTAGTAATGATCAAAAACCTGCCCTCTCAGTAAAGGCTATAATAACATCATGTGGTATAAAACTGGTTTACAGCTGGTAAATCTCAGTGCCAGCTGGATGGACTGTATAGTATAGAAGGACCTCAGAAATATTCCCTTGGATTTTCCCCAGAGAGAAATATGGGATCATGAGCTGAAACCTCCATTAAGAACTGTTTCCATGTACAACAGACCAGTTGCATTTCTCATGTATCACAGACCAAAACATTTTGTTTGCTAGTTTGGTAGGATACAGTAGATCATTCAGACTCATTTGAATAAAGTGTGTATTTTAGCTCCAACAATGGTATTTTATTCGACTGGACTAACATTAAAAAAAAAAAAGGGCTTCATTCTCATCTGATTAAAGAATTAAAGTGCTGATTTGTAGGAATAACTTCCTTGAAGTTCTGACAGAAAGAAATGCAGAGATTTATAATATATAAAAAAATCTTCTAAATCCACTATATTAAGCAGCAGCACTCAGAACTTTATTAGATATTAAGGTAAAAGACTGATGAAGTTTGTTGAACAAAGCAATCCTATCAACTTTTCTAATTCTCCTTCATAGTTTACTGACATGAAGGTGAAGTCATTACATTAATACCCCCTTTTCCAATTAGCCTTATTGTCCATGACAAATCTCATAAAAACACAGCACTTCATTAGTTCCAAGATGCATTGCTGTACAGAATGTAAGGGAAGGAGACCTTCCCTAGGCTGCTGCAGACTCTGCAGGCTCCCTGAGCCAGGGGAAAGCCCGGAGCTCTGGCTGCGCCTCACACACAGCGACTCTGCAGCCAGGGGCCAGCTCCTCACCCGAGGGAGCTAATCCCGGGCTAAGCTCTAGGGGTGGGTGGGCGAAGGCAAGGAAAGAGGAGAGACTCTCTGTACGGGTTCCACAAGCACATCTACCACAAGCAGAAGACCCAGAAATGAAGAGCAAGCAACACAGCCGGGTCCAGGGATTTTATACTCAGAGGGATGGGGGTGGAGAAAAAGGCGATGGCCAACAGGGAAGGGTGAGAGGGGAGGAGGCCATGGGCAATTAAGCAATGCAAGACACCTGTAGGAGGGGTAATAGGGAACGACCAATGGGGCACCGAGGAGCATGGAACTTTCCAGAACTGTTACATATTCAACTGAAGAGATAAATATTTATGAGCTTTTACATAAAACTGGGAGGGGAGAACCCAAACTAGCCAATTTACTAAAAACAAATTAAGGAACCTAAGGATTCTGGGAACTTGCCATCACCACAGGGGTGATCTTAGACCTTGGTGCCTGATCCCCAGGACTCACACATAGTTGTTCCTTCTGGGGTCATAGTGGCCACAGCCACTTGCATTGCAACAAGACTCCACGAGTGAGATACTTGTGCAATTTCAGTCTTGCATATTAATGCTTTAACTAATGCACTAATTAAACAAGTATTTTCTTTCTAACCTTTAGTGTTTTCTGTATTAATTCATTAGTGTTACCACTTTGCTTGCTGTTTCCTTAGTGATTAATTGATGTTGGATGACTTTTAAGTATTTTCCCCCTTCAATGCAAATGAAGGGTACCACATGGCTGACAAACTCTCAAGTTCTGTCTGCATTAGATAAATTCAATCAGGAATCGTGGAAGCGCAGCACAGTAAGGGTAGCTGGTAGGTCAGTTGTGTAATAGCAGGGCACAACTTTGTTCTTTTTTGCTGAGAAGATATGCAAGTGAGTAATAACAGCAGTGTTTCATAGATGGAATAACAGAGGCTCAAGACTAGAAAGTGGGATTTACCTCATTTGCTTTGGTATTAAACATCTGAGTGAGTTATACTTTAGAGTCAGTGGCAAGAAATAGGCAGTTCAGGTGGGCAACTCACCTGAACAATCTTAGGTGCTTATTTTGAAGCAATATGAATTGCATTGAGTGCTTGGGTGATTAAAAATTGTTGTGGTTTAAGTCCAGCCAGCAACTCAGCACCACTCAGCCACTCCCTCCCTCCCCCACCAGCCCCACTGGGGAGAGAATCAGAGGGGTAAAAGAGAGAAAAGAGAGGAAAAACTGCCCACAAAAACAGAGCAAAATAAGGAATTCATTCACCACTTTCCATGGGCAGGCAGGTGTCCAGCCATCTCCAGATGATTTGGGAAGACAAACACCACACCTCCAAACTTCCCTCATTTCTTCCTTCTTCCCTCTGCTTTATCATGGTATACTAACCATGATATTACATGATCTGGATTATCCCTTTGGTCAGTTGGGGTCAGTCACCTGTACCAGCCGTGTCTCCTCGCAACTTCCCAGGCACCCTCAGCCCCCTGACCAACATGGCAGTATGAAAAGCAGAAAAGGCCTTGGCTCTGTGTAATCCCTGCCCAGCAATAATAAAAACGTCTCTATATTATGAACACTGTTTCCAACATGCATCCAAAATATAGCCCCGTGCTGGCCACCGTGAAGAAAATTAGCTCTACCCCAGTCAAAACAAGTACAAGGGTGTAGGTAAGTTGCTTAAATATGTGCATTCAATAGCAGCTGCATTAGTGTATTGAAAGCTTGCAAAGAGCTGGCAGATACTGTAGAGAAGCTGTGGGGGGCATGTCTGTATAGTGGACATCGAAATTTCAGTGTCTTCATCTATGAGCTGCATCTCGCCCTTAGGTTAGAAGAAGTACTCCCAGAGTGATAAAAATTTCTGTTTTACCTCAAAGCTAGGTCTGTTGTCCAAAGTCCAAGGAAGAAGAGGTTTATCTCCACAGAGAGAGATTTATCTCCTTTCCAAAAAGAAATAGCCAGGAAATACCAGACAACCCGTAGCTGAGTGAATGTTTCTCTCTCTCCATTGCTTAAAGCTAGAAATTGAGTCAGTTAAGTATTTGCAAGTACTTAGCTGCAACAAAAAAATAATGAGAGGAATATAGGCTGAGAGTGAAACAGCAGGAGCCTGGTAGAAGCTGTCCCACCAGTACTATTTAACCTGCACTTACAACAGCCTTTGCATAAAGCTGCCTCTGGACAGCCAGGAGCAGGTTACCAGCTAATATAACCCTCAAGTTTGTGCTATAACACTCTAGTTTTCTATTTGCTAACCCGTGTTATTTTAGCTAGGAAGGGATCTGTATTTTCCAAACTATGAATATACCATGTACTATTGAACATCAAGATCAATCAAACTGTGATCATGTCAGTGAAGCCCAACAAATGATGGTGAGCCAATATTCTCAATTCATGGAAATGGAAATGGTCAGATGTGGCTTTTTTTTCCCCTTTAGGTTTATAGCTCATGAGCCATTTCCATTAGAAACCTAGACAGGGTAGGATAGTTCCAGCCTTAGTGCAGATTTTCTGGAGGGGGGAACTACTCTGTAGGGTAGCTTAGCTTTTCACCTTGATTACTATACAGAGTACCTAAAGCAGGTAGGTTCCTAATTCAGATGCCTTAAAACTAGGTGGGATAAATCTGGGAGTGTTTGTTAGGATATTCCCCAATCCTTTAGTACCAAAATCAAGGAAAGCACAGCCACCACAAGTAGAAGCAACACTATCAGGTTCCTGTTATTTACTAAGAAGAGTTAGAGCATTTCACTGACGTGTTGCAGGTATTTCTCTGGATTAATTCAGGAGAGAAAATTAACTGTTCCATCCACAAGCTAGAGAAGCTTGTCTCTTTATCTGAAGCTGTAGCATTTTGCATTTCCTGTTTAATATAGACAGCCATAAACTGAACATTATTAAGATTTCTTCACAAGGGGAATAAGAAAGTAGAGCTCACTACAGTTTCCCCTGTTTCTTTAATTTCACAGCTGAATTACCAGAGACTTGCTTAAAGAGGAAAGGCTACAGGAAAATTCAGAGCTGCTGGAAACATGTATATGTACATATAAATATGTTCAGCCCTTTGGGTGTTACTAGAGTGGAAATAACATCTAGTATATGCTAAAGCTCTGTGTAATGAAGAAAGGGGGTCATGCATTTTTTAATAGGAAATGACAGAGGGCATTTCATCACTGCAGAACCATATAGTTTTTATTTAAGTTAGTTTTAAAATAGGTAGCTTAGCTGGTGGTAGTGGAGAGCTCAGAAGATGCTGAGAAAACTGTAAGCATTTACCTTGTTTTCTTAAAGTGTGGTGGGAGTTGTTTCAGCTCACTGTGACCTCCCCATGACTGACATCTGAGCCAGCTGAAGCTGCTTAAACAACTTACAATAGAAGTTGTAAGGATATGTATCCAGTAAGGATATATTGAGAATTTGCACACCAAGCAAAACTTAAAAGCTCAAAGGCTTGAAACATTTGATCCTTTGACCACTGGCATGGAGCAGTGATTACTTGAATTTTTTTGACAGTGTCCTAACAGGTGGCACTGGAAGTCTCAGGCGTGTTAAAGCAAATAGTGCCAGACAACTCATCCAATACATTTGAAAGCACAGTAAAGACAGCATTTAGCTCAAAGTTCTAGATATTAGAGACACAATTGATTGTAATGAATGAAATTTGCTTAAAGCATTAAAGAATAAGTTGATTCCTATCTGTGCTGTTTTCAAATTCACCCGTTATTGGAGATGATTATCTTCTGTCAGCTTCAAAGGATGTATTTGCCATGGTTCTTGGGGAGAAACATTTTTTCTGAGATAATTTGTCCAAAAAGTCTGTACAGACTGGTGATGAGAATCACCATTAAATAAGCACATGTGGGCTTATTTCAGTGTAGGGCTGTGATAACATCCGTACCTACGGTACAATGACAAGACAGGTGCCAGGGGATCTATCAAGGACACAACACTGGTTGTGGCAGCAAGGGAACATACAAGGCCCTGACAACCTTCCAAAGACACTTGCCAGGCTCTCCTGTATGCTTGTCACCCCTGGGTTGTGGGAGTGGTCTGTTTTGGCAAGTTTTGCGATCATGCAGCTGTGGTAGTGTGAGAGGCTGTACTGGGGAAAATCAGCAATTGTCTCTCAGGGTTGGTTTCTTACATTCTGTGTTCCTCACTGCAACACTTGGGCTTTCGCTGCGATGAGTTGTGACCCAAGAGTGCTGGTGAGAGCCAAGCTCCACCACAGTCCCTGCAGAAGAAGAAAAGGGCACATCTCCATGAAAGTATTTTGTCAGCTCATAAATCTTTTTTTTTTGCTGCTGTTGGTCTGGCAAACACAGTCTGAAAGTTGTCCGACTGCATCACTGTGGCTTTGAGCCCAAGCCAGTACATCAGTCTCACGTGTGGTGCTTGCTGCACCCTAAAGGGCTTCTGTTGGTCTGGCCATGCTGCTTTTCTGTTTGTCTCTGGTAATACTGTATGACCTACATTTCTCTCCCTGCATTTGTGTCTGATTAGGTCCTGGTTCTGCCCCTCCTGCTTGCTCTCCAAATATTACTCCTTAACTAAATCTAGATGGCTAGAATTAAAGAGTCTTCCTCTGCTGATAATTATTTTATTTTAGTCAGGGAGTAGCTTTCTATCTGTATCTGGGTCAGTATTAAGCTTAGCTTCCAGTGTTAATTTTCATGCTAAATATTCTTAATTTGTTCCTCCTTTATAAGAAGCTCCTTGATCCAGTAAATCTTCTTGTCCCTCCTACAGTGTGTCTAGTTATGAATTGTCATGATTCAGTGAATCTGCAGAGAAACTATTTTAATTATCCTCCCTTTTTCTCTCTGTCTTCTGCCTGGATGTCCAAGCTTCCCGTGGAGGGAACATTCCTATCCTCCTTCAGCTCCCTGGAGGCAGTTGGAAATTTTTCATGTCAAGTTATCTTTTTGTCTCCCAAATCATACTGGATAAGCACTTCTTAGTGCTGCAAGGTTGATTTCTGTGGGGAGATTCCAGCTGCAGGGAAAGGAAGACAAGCTCAGGGGAGACTGCCAGAGAAAATGGATATATAGTCTCATTTATGTAAGACTTGGCAAAACCAGAGAAAGGCCTGATCTACATTGCTCTCTGGACTTCAAGTGTCACAGATTTCTGCTTGATTCAGTGCAAGAAGGAAAATCACCTTTGCATGATTTGTAGCTGGTAGATGTTTCATTTTTTGGATTCTGAACCCCATCACACTTTTGGGTGAGTGGTGGGCATGGGCAGTGGGATAGAGAATCTCCAGATCTCAGATGCATTGAATCCAGCCCAAATAGCACAGCTGTCTTTGCTCAAATTCCTGTAGTTCCGAAAACTGGTTTCTGGGCATCCTGAGACCTCGGAAGAAAGCATCGCAAACTTTGCAAACAATTAGGACTTTGCTTCATCTTCTGACTAACAAGGCAATTGCTTAGATGGCAGCTTAAGCATTGATGCAGTTAGTTGAAAAAAATGACAAAAGCCTGGATAAAGTGCTTCCCTCTCAGGTTCAGCACTGTCAGTCATCCATTCAGGCTTCAGAATTTCCCTGGTGCTCTTTGTTCAGCAAGAGGCTTACTGGAACCACCACACACTGTGTCAAACTACCAGGAAGTCCTTTATCAGTACATCCTTTTGAAGCTGTCATTGAACTGTATGGACCTAAAGAATGATAAGCATTAATAATACCGTGTTCTTTTTATCCGTGTGTCGCAGTTTAGTCTCAGTTGGTTTTATCTTAAGCTCAGGATTTTCAGTCCAAGCTAGTCTGCTGCAACTCCCCACCTCCTTGTCCTTTTCAAATGGTGCTTAACCCATCACATATGGATACATAAGGCAAAAAAAATCAAACTAGTTTTTATCTAAGTCAGAGGTTTATGCCTTTTGTTTGTAGCTTGGACTTCTTTTGGCAAGTGCGTGAGCATCCTGCCCACAGTCCACTGGCATAAGTCCCACAAGCAGCATAGCTTGTCATAGTGATAGTGTTGGGGTTTTATTTGCTGAATTTTTTATTTGGGTGTCTGTCTGTTTGTTTGTTTGTTTTTTCAGGGGAAGTGTGTGTGTTATTTAGCATTAATCAAACAAGTAATCAAACAGAGTCGTGAAGCAAGGATCTGAACTGTTTCATGGGCATTTCTCATCCTGGCATCATCGGCCCTTAAGAGCATTCATGCAGCCACGCCCAGTCATGCAAGCACAACAGAATCCAGAAGGATCAGCTGAACATCGGGGTACAAAACCCACTGCTCACTGTCCAGCACAGTTTCACTTCCCAGTGGGTTCATCTACTCTTTTTGCAGGAATCCTAAAGATTTCAACCAGCATCCAAAAATGCATATGTGGAAACCATCTTGTAAAGAGAATTGAACTTGCAGACCAGTGGGTTGTCTTTACATGGTGCAAAGAATTTGGGTGTGTTTCAGTAATACATTACCTGCCATACATCAGGGATGACTTTGGGGCAGCTTTCAAGGAGTGACACAGAAAGGAAGATGTAGTTCCTTCTCTTGGAAGTTATAATAGATGATGTATGTGCTAATCAGAAATGTGAGTGTAGACTTAGCCAGAATACAATGCTAAAGTGAAATCACTCTGCCAGAGATTTTGCAGTTTTCAGCAAGGCAGCTTGGTTCAATCAGGAAAAGAACACAAGGATAAAAGTGCAACATTAGGCAACTAAATCCCAAATCTTCAGAATTTCTAATCTGTGCTCTATAAATAGAAAAAAAACAAAATTTATAAAGCCTAAGAGTGCCCTGAGATTCTGTGGATATATTGACAGTCTGGAGCAGCTAAATACCCAGTTCACAATAAATCCTCCCAGGTGCTGGGCTGCCTCTAACTGTCCTGCCACTTACCTTACGAAAAGCCTTTCTCCAAATACACACAATACGGGCTGCAGAGATAAACACAGGGACTGCAAAAAATAAAGTAAATAATGCTGTTGGTGTGACCGTGACTCTTTAGGAGATAATAGAGTGGAATAATTCCAATTGGAGGGGACCTAGAACAATCATGTAGTCCAACTGCTTGATCACTTCAGGGTTGTCCAAAAGTCAAAGCATATTTTTAACTGTGCTGTCCAAATGCCCCTTAAACACTGACAGGTGTGGTACAAAAAACACCTCTCTAGAAAACCCATTCCAGTGTTTGACAGCCTCTCTGTGTTCCTAATGTCAAGTTTACACCTCCCCTGACACAGCTTTGAACCATTCTCATACGTCCTATCACTGGATACCACAAAGAAGAGATCAGCATCTCCCTCCCCACTTGCCCTCCTCAGGAAGATTAGAGAGCAATGAGGTTGCCCCTCCATCTCCTTTTCTCCAAATTAGTGATTTTAGTGCTTCAGGACTCAAACACTCATCTAACATTACCCATAAACACCCATCTCAACTCTGTGGTGACCCTGACTGGATGCCTGGTAGCCACCAAAGCTGCTCTGTAGTTTCCCACAACGACTGGACAGAGGAGAGAAAAAAAAAAAAAAAAGGGTTTATGAGTTGAGATAAGGACAGGGAGAGATCATTCACTGATTACCACCATGGGCAAAACAGACTTGACTTGAAGATATTAATTGAAGTTATTACCAGTCAAAATCAGAGCAAGATAATGAGAAACAAAAGAGATCTTAAAAACACCCTTCCCCTCCACCTGCTTCATTTCTGGGCTCTACCTCCTACCTCCAGTGGCATGGGGAGACAGGGAATTAAGGCTGTGGTCATTTCATCACAGGTTGTTTCTGCCACTGCTCAAGGAGAGTTCTTCCCCTGCTCCAGCATGGGGTCCCTCCCATGGAAAACAGTTCTACTTGAACTTCTCCAGTGTGAGTCCTTCCCATTGGCTGCAGTTCTTCCTGAATGGTTCCAGCCTGGGTTCCTTCCCACAGGGTGCAGTCCATCAGGACCAGCCTGCTTTGCCATGCACTTCACCACAGGCTACAGAGGAATCTCAGCTCCAGCACCTGGAGCACCTCCTCCCCCTCCTCCACTGACCTTGGTGTCTGCAGAGTTGTTCCTCTCACATTCTCTGTCCTCTCTTGTCTGGCTGCAATTACATCTGCACAACAACTGTTTTCTCCTTCTTAAATAAATTATCCTGGAGGCATTGCTGCCATCTGTGATGGGCTTGGCCTTGGCCAGCAGTGGTTACCTCCTGGGAAGTGGTTCCTTCCTGGGGAAGGGTGGGCACCGACTCTGTCGGATGTGGGGGAGGCTTCCAGCAGCTTCTCACAGAAGCCATCACTGTAGCCTCTCCTCAGCTACCCAAACCTGGCCATGCAAACTAAATACAGACACAAAGCCATATCTTTAAAAAGATTGAGCTGAGACCGGTCTGGATGGAAGGCTGTTCTCATTTCTTTGTGTTAGAACAATGGCATCATTGGAGTGCTCGTTTAAAGAGGGGGTGCAAAAGCAGGCAAACGTAGTCTAAAGCCTATGGGTTACAACACTAGCAGGAATCCAGTTCCTTGTCCATTAAACATACCACATGGATTACAGTAAAGAAGTAAACAGTGGCTTGAGGAAAATAAGGAAAAAATGGTTTTAAAGTTTTGTTTTGTTTTTAAGGTTATTGGCATGACTGAGGGCATTGGGAACTCTGCAGTGATTTCACTGCTTGATTTTTCCTTTTAAGGAAAGATTTTCCAGGAGGTGGAATTTAGGAACAGAATGATCTCCCCATGGGTCAGCTGAGAGCAAAATATCTGACAGCACAGCCACATAGCCTCCCCCGGCACATGCTGACATACTTATAGAGGTTGGCATGCCTAAAGGCTTCTTATAATTTATTCTGCCTCTCCTACAGTCCCTGAAGCACAAATAGTCGGTAAGCTATGAGATCTTGCTATGCTTCAGCTCTTTTGCTCCCCCATATTATATTCCCTAGGGTAACCATAGGAGCAAAGAACAACTTCTAGAACTCACAGTAGCACAGGAATTCATTTATATACATCTTATTATTGCAGACCCCTGTCCACCCCCTTTAAGGATGCTGGATCCTAGGCAACAGAATATATTTCTGTGCAATAATGCTGGTAAAGTTCATCAGGTTCAATGAACTAGTTATATAGATTTTCTCTCCCTGACCTAAAAAAAGAAAAATACAAATAAAATTTAAAAAAACCAGTTCTATTTTTAGGCTGTAAAAATTTGTTATTATCTATCTGGCAAAATTTAATATGTTTAATAAAACCTCCTAATACAATATTTGCTTTAGCCATGACCCAGTTTTGGAAAAAGTGCAGTTTTAGTTACAGTAAAGGTGCAGTCCTGGAAGAACACAAATATTCATGGCAATATTTCAAACAGAGGTCAATTATTAATGAAATGTAAGGACTTTTCTTTAGCCTACAGTTATGAAAATATTGAATATTTTTTCCATCTATAAAAAGTACTTTAAAAGAAGGAGGATTTTTAAAGAGAATGCTAATTGTGAAAAACCCTAATTTCTGGGTCTTGCTTTTGAAATACAAATAATATCTTCTGTAGTGTCTATGTCTGTGTGTAAAGATTTACTTACACCATCACTTCCAACAACAAACAATTGCTCTGCAGTTTGGTATGACATTGATGTGCTGCAAGTCCATCCAGAAGGGACACCTTTGGCTCTTCCATGGTGCATTATCTTGTCCCACACTACTCAGTACCAGAAGCTGAATGGTACCAAGGAACGGACAGTTCTTTCTCAGTCACGAATTCTCTGTGCCCTCAGAGTGACTTCTTGTCTCTCATCAGCCACACTGCTGTGACTGGCACCACTGCAACTTTCATATAAGTCAAGTATCTTGCATTAGCTGCTCTTCTACATCCTCTGATGGATTTCCTGACCAAATACCCCTCGCCTCTCTTCCTTTCTGCTCTCACTCTCCTTACCCTGCCCCTCTCTGTTCATGCACCCAATCTTTTCCACTCTGCTGCTGCATCAGCTCTTTCACATTTCCCCTTGGTACTCATTCCCAGTTTCTTGTCTGTCCTCCAGGGTTCCACATTCCAGCTCTTTAGACTTATTTTTGACAGGAGGGCCCCAGTCAATCAGACTAATTTCTCATTGGGCACCTCCTCCTGTTTTCATGCTTACTCAGATTGTCCTGATCTTTCCACCTCATTGTTTCCCATTCCAGCTCATCCCTATGTTACACCCCAATACTACTTCTCAGTCAGCTCCAGACTATAACTCCACCAACTTTTTGTGACAACTATTTTTCCTCATACAGACCCTGGAACTGCTCTTCTCTGCTCAGTTTCCTTCCTTATATTATCACGCTCTGACTCTACTCCTTCTTTGCATTCACATCGCTGATCCTGATACGTGTGGGGAACCATATTGGTGGGTGTAGAGAGACTGAATTCATGCTCTCAAAAATTGCACAGAAAACACATCTTCCTTCCAGCCCTCCCTCTGAATAGACAGAATAGAGAGGAGCTGGATGTGAACCATCAACAAAGATTTGCTGACTAATATTATTCCTTAGCAAGGTGAACATGAGGACAGTAAAAAGGCTGATATAACAGTGCACTTCCTTGCCAAGTCTGTAATTCCTGTTCCACAGTGTAAGGACACTGGATCTTCTCAAAGGTTAGCAGAGTTTTAATATGGATAAAACCAAACTTTTCCCCCCCCAGTAACATTCTTGGAAGCAGCTGAATAAACTTGGTTATAATTACAAAAAGCAGCCAGAAGCAGATACCAGCATGGAAAATGTCACCTTGAACAGTCAAATTTAAAAACATTTCAATTAGTAAGTGAAAACATGGGAAATATTCTTATAAGAGGAGGTGTCATCCAAACCTAATTATAGATTATGTTTTTGTTCTTGATGTAATATGATTTAAATTCATTATCCATCTGTAGTGAGAGAAAAGATGCATTTTAATTCACATGCCTCATCTAGCATTGCTGAGTTCAAAAAGCGTGATAGATGGCAGTGGATTAGAGGTCAGTCTCACCAGGAGGAGGAGTTACTGGTTATCAATTTGGTGAAAGAAGCCCCACAAAACCCTTCCAAACCTTCTGAGATCTGTCTTTTGTAGGGAAATCTTCAAATGATGCCATTAATTCTCAATATGGACCCAATTTAATAAATACTCTTTTACTTCCTGAATTCTTTACATATTGCTAGAGTTGTGTGTGATTGCACTATGACTATCTAAAGGAATAACATAAACAGGACCTTAAATTCCTCCAGAGTGATGATCAGCTATCTTTTTCAAATTTAAGGATGGTGTTTGCCAGCCTATGTGGTTCAGAAAACTTGGATGCTCAGTGCAAGAATCAAGCCTTTGCTGAGGTATATAAATAGTGTAACATTATTTCTGTCCCTCACATGCACATTCTTTTGAACTGAATAATTTAGTTCAGCTGTTGAAGCCTATTACACTTTCCATTACAAATTATTTTCGAGAGCATAACATTTAGGTACTTTTAAAACTGGATGAATGCACTAAAAGAGACACTGCATTTGCATAAGCTCAAACTATTGTTTGGGGTTTTTTTAGCTATTTCAGCTAAGAAGCCTTTGTTCTTTTCTTTTCTTTCCTGCTTAGCCCTTCTCTTAGCTATCCCTCGGTATCAGTTTCTTGAGCTGATTCAAAGCATTAACGTGAAAACCAGACTGGACTAAAGCAATGCACAGACACCTCTTGGAGATTTTTAAACTTTTGTAATGAATTTGAGTTTCAGAACGTGCTACATATAGTCCTGTACCACAAATGTCATTTTCAAGTCTTTAAAAAAGTATCTCATATGCAGGTACAAAATATTATGCAGCGAAAACACACACACGAGCGCAAACAGACAAACACGCAGAGTTTAATTGCTTCCTTATGACCTTTCAGTACTTAAAGAAAGCTTATTGAAAAGCTGGAGAGGGACCTTTCATGTGGGCAGATAGTGATAGGACAAGGGGCAATGTTTTTAAACTAAAAGAAGGGAGATTTAGATTAGAAATTAGGGAGAAATTCTTTACTATGAGGGTGGTGAGGCCATAGCACAGGTTGCCCAGAGAAGCTGTGGATGCCCCATCTCTGGATTATTCAAGGCTGGGTTGGATGGGGCTTGGAGCAACCTGGTGTGGTGGAAAGTGTCCCTGCCTATAGCAAGGGGGGTGGAACGAGATGATCTTTAGGATCCCTTCCAACCCAAATTATTCTGTGTCTCTGTGATTATGCAGAACACTCTACTAGAGCTCATCATGAATATCTCTAGGGAAGACAGGACATATGACATAAATTCTGTTGTAGGAACACTTACATCAGTAGTTCAGTGATGATTTGCCCTAATTAGACATCTGACTCATTACTCCACAGAAAACAGAAATACCCATCTGGAGAAACAACACAATACCCATCCTTGTTCCCCCCCAAAAAAGACCCAGAAACCACAAAACCCAAAGCAAAACAAAAACAAAACAGTGAACCCTCCCCCCGCCCCTGCTTCCCCCAAAAAACCACCCAATCCCCAAAAATTAACCACAAAAATCCCTGAAAACCAACCAACAGAATAACCAACTACCCAGTGGCTGAGGGCTAATATCAAGACAGCATCTTAACACAGGAATTTATCTATTTTTGCAATATAATGTCTTTGGATCTGAGCCTTCATTACCTAGTGCAAATAAAAATTCAGAACTAGTATCTGTCCAATAAAGATCTATACAAAGCTGTACAATTAGTCTGACGGAGGTTTCCATCAGAAACAATTGTCAGTCCTCAAATGATACTGGGCAAGTAAGGACTTGAGAAAATATAGGGGAATGCAGCCAAGCCCTTGTCTATTTAATCCAACAAAAGATGAAGTGAAAGAAGCAAATATGAGGTGGTTGCTGCTCAATTACTGTTGAAGTTTTGTTAAATGAGTTGACTGCTATCTTATTTACATAAGAAAATCTCCACTCATGCTTCACAGAGCCTCAGCCAGACCTTAATTGAGAATTTATGGTTGAGTTCTCAGTGGAGGTGAAGAACTGGAACTTTAATTCCAAGTGCAGCGGTTGGCCTGAATCCAGTTGCATTCATGACACTGATGACCAGTGTCCATTTATGCAAAATTCCTGTAACAAGCAAAGGCTTGAGCTGAAATTAGACAAGCAGTTGCCTATAGTTTGAAGTCAGGCTTGAATGCACCTGGATTTCCTTGTATGTATGTATACAGAAAAATTACATTTTCCTTGGCTTTCCTCTGGCTCATATGTGGATGCTTGTACTGAGAATTTTTTCAATTAAGTCAATACTTTTTTTGGAAAATTGTCAAGTTTGCCACACTTGACAAAGAAAGAGGAGGTAGTTTGCTACTGTCTAAAGTGCCACACAGATTGCCCGTATCTGTTCTGCATATATATATATATATATATATATATACATATATATATATATATATATATATATATATATAGGGTTTTTCTCAAGGAGTGGTAGGACTATGTATCTCACAGTGGAGTTTCATATGCTTGGGAAGTTCTGTAACCTTGTTGGTAGCTGAAGCATGGGTTGTTTGGATTTAGTTCTGTGCTGTGGCAGTCTTTCCTGATTCATCTTTGGTAAACTACTCAAGACCACCACCCCACTTCCCTCTCCAAAGTCAGTAACTTTGAGGATGTTCATCAAAATGGAAGCAAATTTTCAGGTTTTAAATATATGTAAAAATTTGTTCCCTAAACAACTCATTGGAGTAAGTCAATTTAAATTCATTCTTTGGCATCCAGCCATCTACCAGAGGGCCAAGTGCTAATGGGCCCAGTAGTTGTTATGTTTGAGGTGGGTTTTTGCCTCAGTTTCTAGAAGATGATTTGTGCTTTCTGGGCTCCACTGGCGAGGGGCTGGATTCAGTTACCTGAACACAGGCTGGAAGGTTGATGCCTTTTCTGCTGTATAACTTTCTCCATAACAAGTTTTCAGTTGTTAAGACTTGCAAAACAGCAAACACATACATGATACCTGATCCCAAGCAAAGCTTGAAACAGGGCCATGATATAGAAGAAACCCTTGGAAACTCTGGTTGCCACTTATGATTTTACACTCTGACAGGGTATACCCAAAACTCACTAGAAAGCTAAGATGAAGAACACATCTGCAAATATGACACAGAGGCCCACTTTGGAAATCACTGAGTTAATGAGATCAAACAGCAGAGCAGTGAATATAACAGAGAGAAACACAGATTCTTTCTAGTTATGGTTAAGCTATTGAATTTTCTAAATATTCCCCTTTTTTCCCTCAGAGATACCATTTTCTTAGCAAACCTACCATACATAATTATAGATTTTAGCGTTCCTTGCCAGCTGAGAATAATACTGAATCTACAAACTCTTCTTAGGAAGCCTGGTTGGTTGTTCACTAGGATTTTATTCTTAGATCAGCAGCTCGTTATGGCCCTAAGACATGCACATAATCCTCCATCTACTCCCTGAATCACCTCACCCCATGCAGCCGTCTGTGTTGCTTTACTGGGAACACTGTGTCCATTACTGGGGCAATCTCTTCAGAGCATTCTGGCAGGCACGTTACAGCCCTCAGAGGCTCAAGTGCCACGGGGAAGCTCCAGGCACCTGCAGAGCACAGGTGTTCTCTAAGATGGCTCTTTGCTTGTAATAATTGAAGGAAGCAGAGGGAAGAAGAACCAGTGGAAGAAAACTGCCTTTTGGGATTTCAGAAGGTTGGGATTACCTTCCGTTGTCAGTGACTGGAATAATGTCACATGTAGAGAGACAATTAAGTATTGGCTTTTCAGAACTATGGATTTTCTGTTTGCATGGGGTTGATTATGTGCTATATGATGGACAGGGAAGACATACAAAAACAAACAAATAAATACTTCCCACCCTCCAGCAAATTTCTATGGAAGAAGTACACAGGTTGGACCTTAATGATTTCTCCATCCCTGGGGATATATTACATTATCCCTGGGGATACCTCAGTCATGGAATACTTTGCGTGGATATCCACAGTACTCACTGGAACAGCTCTCTTGAGTGAGGAATCTGCCATCCCCAAAAGGCTGTACTCCACCTTGGCTTTGCAAGTTCCAGGTTAGGAAACCTTCCATGTTGATTGGAAAAACCCTCATGTAGTGGGAAGTGCCTGGGGTTGTGCCTTAATTTTTTGCTCACATACCCATTCTGAGCCTTCCATGCCTGGCTATCACTTGTTTCCAGAGATTATTTAGTGCTGGAAGAACCCCTACACTCATGACAAGATTTCCATACTCTATGTCTTGGTTCTGGCTAATGAGAGAAGCAATGTCAGAGCTGAGTTCCAACACTCAGAGCACCTGGCACAGCTCATGTCACCCACATTGGCACCGCTGTGAATCTCACAGCAGCCATGCATTAGGAATAAGGAACAGAAATCCCAGTACTGTCAAAGGCTCTATGGTGAGCTCTGCTGAATTCACTGATACCTCGGCTTGATCCAGAAACAGCACTTCTGCTTTTGTGGAGCACTGCATTCACAAAATAGTTATTTGCTCAGGTTTTGTAATCAGTTCAAACATCTGCACTCACAGCAGAGAATTTACTTCCAGCAGCTGAATCTTATGCACAGTTTTCAGATCCTGTTGCTCTGGTCTAAATGCAGCTGGTCCCTTCACCAGCCCAAAGAATTATGCATTGAAGACATACCAAACTGAAACCTCTTGGACAGCTGCTGTATGCCAGGGCACAAGGATCTCCTCCGGAGCCCAGTTCCTTCAGAGCTTCATCAACATCTACTGAAGGAAGCACAAATTTCAAATTTCAGTTACAAGATTAAAGAAGGCAAGCTGCCCCTGGGAATTGTTTGCAGGATGCAGTATGTGAGGAGAAGAACAAACACACCAAAAATTCCCTGCCCTGTGCCTTTCTTTTAATTCTAAGATTTGTACTCCAGTAAGACTTAGTCCTGCAATATCACCTTGGCATTCACACAGATATAACCTATGAATCTTACATCATACAACTAATACCCTCAGCTTTGATCTTCAAGGGGTGAAAAATGCTAATACTTTATACTACATTATTTAGGGGCTTCCTAGAGTTCAATATATTAATGCAGTCCTCTCCATTCAGCAGTGAATAGATTTCCTCTTTAGGAAGGTTATATTCATCTGTGCGGGAGAGAATGTGAGAAATAATCCCCATCCTGTCAGGCAATTAAAGCAGTATTATTCCTTGCAATTTTAGGTTTTAATTTACTGTATGAATACCTACACTATTAAGTCAAATATTTTTATGGAAAAAATCAGTGAAGCTCCATGCAATATTGTTAAAGCCTTACACCTCCTACATATTCTTCATTATGAGAATATTATGGTCTGGCACAAAACCAATACACTTCAATATTTAAACTGAAATTTAGGAAATGACCTGTATTGTTCTTATAGAAAAATTAATTACTTAAAAAGGGTTCTTTTATTGACAAAATTTATAAAAGGTACAGTTAAGGTTAAAATAAGGGGGGTTTTTCTCATTTTCCCTACTTTTTCTGGTTTTTTTTCTCATTTTCCCTGCTTTCTCTGGTTTTTTTTCCCAGTCAGTCATTTGTAACATTTTGAAAATTAAATTGTGAACTGGAATTTTCCAGTTATATTTTCAGCTCAGCAGCAATTTTTGGGAGGTGTGATGATCTGAGTAAAATTGGTTTAGATTCTATGACTTCAGACCAAAAACCAAGCTACATGCTTCAGCCTGATCAGAAATCTTTAATGGCAATAGTTGGAAACAGATGAATATGTTTTGTTCTAATGTTGCTTACGATTTCTTGAGTAGATTCCTTTAATGACTTCATGGTTTTATGGTTATAAGCATGAAAATGTTGTTTCATAGACGCACAGTATAATTTTCTACATGGATTATTTTTAAAAATTGATTTTAAGCTCTGTTTCAACAATGTGCAGAAGTAAATTCAAGTGGTATTTTCTCATTACATGGTCATACATCAAAAATACACATTTCAGAGACAATACAGTTATGAAAAATTTAACTCTGTCTGAGAAGGTGGTGAGAGTTTCCAGTTTAGGGGAGAGAAAAAGGCTGTAATTAGCCTCATTAAGTAAAATCTTTGCCCAGTGTCTATGTGAAAGCCTCATCCTTCTCTAGCCAGTAAGAGTAACACTGCTCCTAAGGCGTGAGTCAGATAAACAAAAAAGAGATGAGTAAAACCATCAATTTCTCATCGTCACTTTAAAAAGAGGGTCAAATTAAGATGCAGGTGTTTAAATGGTATATATGTGTGTTGGATCAGATACGCCTTCCAAAGATATTTTTATTGTCTGAAAATTTATTCGAAAAACAGAGCAGCAAGTGTTCAAGTCCCTGTTTCAATAAACATTTTATGTGCAAAGAGGATCAGACTGACTAACCCCAAAACAGCTGGATATGAATAATCCTTATGTGGACTAGGGAAGGATCAGGTTCAAAGAGAACATGCAGACAGATCAGTCTTCAGTGCTTTGAAGGGTGATGAGCTCCTCTTCTTCCCTTAGCCAAAAAACACTTTCAGTTTGCCTGAGAAGTGGTGGAAATCCTCCCTGATCTTTGAAAAAGGGAAGAGGGAAGAATGGGATTAATATAATATAAATAAACTTAGGTGATGAGATATGAACAAGATTTCTCCTAGTGATGTATTGGAAGACATTGGAAAATGGTGTAGAGATGTTTTTTCAAATGCTGGCTTCTCTTTGTGACATTTATGATGAAATTCTGCATTACAGTGTAGTTTCCTGCTGTGCTTACATATTTTGAAAATGTGGCTACTTCTCTATTAGGGTAAATAAAGTGTGAATTTACTGAAAATGTTGTACCTACTTTCACAGGAAGATCTACAAAATCGATATACCTGTCATTTTAACTTTGACAGCAGGGTAGATACTAGAACAGATTGTTAAACAATCTGTAGATAAGAAGCAAGAGCAAAATGCAGTACTTGAAAATGTCCAATGTGGATCTATCAAATGAAAATCATGTCAAACCTATTGAATTTCCTTCTCTGATCAATGATCTTGCTTAGCATATGGAGGAGAAGCTGAAAATGTGAAGTATTCTGACTTTATTAAGCTTTTAAGCATTCTATACCAGCAAAGGTAGAAATTATAGCCACTGTGTGTCAATGTTCAATTGACTAAAAATGGTGCTTTGGGAATTATTTCATCACTTTCTCTATCAGAAAAAGTAGGGTAGGTTTTGCAGGGCACCCCCAAGGTCTGCCTTGGTCCTAGTCCTGGTTAATCTTTATATTTGTGGCATGGATGAAGGAGCCAAGCACACACACAGAAGTTCTTGGGCGAGGAGGGTTGTGTGTACTTTGGAGGAACGGATCAGAATTCATAACCATGCCGTTAACTGCAGCAAGTGTTTGAACCATGGGGATGAAATTCAATAACGACAGGTGCCATGAATAGTAATGCCTGTGGAGGGAACCTGAAGTGCACAAATACAAATGGGAGAATAACTGGAGGAACAACAGTATGGGAGGAGAGGTCCAAGGTCATCATGGCTCACAAACTGCGTCTGAGTCGACAAGATAATGTGGTTGCACAAAAGGCAAATCTGATTCTGGGCGGTATTAGCAGCATGACAACGGAAGTGATTATTTCGCTGTACTAAGCAGTGATGAGACCTCAGCTCGTGCACCATTCCCCAGTCTGAAAACAAGACAGGTGTAAATAAACTGGACAACCTCTAAAGGAGAGAAAAAAGACAAAAAGAAAGCACAATTTATGTCAAAAGGCTGGGAGAAGTCTACTTATTCAGGTAAAACAAAATCAGGTGGAAACATAAGGATATATGAAATGGAATTAATTAGTTTTAAGATGATGAGGCCATTTTTTTTCTTCACATCCTATGTGTTGCAAGAAATGCTGACTTAATTCAAAACAAAATATTTGAGGCAGAAATTTCAATACAAGGTTGTAGTATAGAAATTGGGAAAAATTTCTAATTATCAGGTTAGTAAGACCTTTGAACAGATGTTTGGTTAAACTACTGGATCTCCTGTGCTGGAAGTTTATAATAAATATTCAAGAACATCTTTGAAATATTGCATGGATTTATATTTTCCTCTTCATAGAGAAAGGATAAACAACTGATCACTCAACATCATGTAATTCTTATGTGTCTATAAAAAGTTGCTTTAACCAAAATTACTGTAATAGGATATTTAATAAGTTTGTATGTTTCAGTTTTGCACCTGAAAAAGAGTATGGAGAATTTTACATAGCACAAAGAGGGTTCATGAAAATTGTGTTAAATTTGTACTTTGGGAAGTCAGAGTAGGATTATGTTTTATTCGAAAATGTCAGTAAAAACAAACAAGCACACAAAACCTCCAAAGAATAAATCATCTTTTTAAGTAGAAATGTCACATTCCCCAAACAATTTTTTTTAACAAAAAGTAAAGGCTTTTGTAGTAACAGAATCTTTCCTGAAACATTCAGTGGTCTGAAAATATATTTTTTAAGAGTTTTATCTGAAAAAGTTTTGAACAGTTCTATTTAGTAGTTGTGAAGACATTGATATTTGCGGCTGTGATCCTGTGGGGCAACGATTTTGCCCTGTTTCCAACCTTGCTGCCTTTGAATTAACAGAGCTTTTTGTTCTTTCCACAATCTCTTTTTCGTAGGGTTTTTTTCTTCCTTTTGCCTCATACTGCCCCAAACAATTCTCCCGCTAAATGGCAGAGGGAAATTAAAGAAGACAAGTTCAGACAAGCAGATAACAAGAAATCATGGAACACTTCCACAATGGTCTCTTTGTTAAAGTGCTTGGAAATTTGTCCTTCACTTCCCAGAACATCCCATTGCTTTCGGCAGAAGTAATGGTGCTGGGGCAGGAACACTTTGTGGTGTGAAGTACTGAGAGTAATTCAGAAACAACAGAATAGTTGAGGGTGGCAAAAAAAAACCTGTCAGGGAAAGGATCAGAGATGTTGTACCTTGAGTCAGAGTAATGAAGCCAGATGCCAAGAGTTAAAAGTCTTACTTGTAGTGTTAGGATAATTAGCCAGCTCTTACATCTTTTGCAATCTCACTGCTGTCTCTATAATCTCAAATGAATTGGTTCCCTCATCCACAATGAATTATTTGCAGTCGAGAAAATTTTTTCAATATTTTATCACAGCACCTGCTACATTGGCTCCAGGCTCATTAAGAGATCTTTTGGTGCTACTGTAATATGAATAAATATCTTTGAATATATGAATATTTTTAATGTTCATATAAATATATGAATACAGCTTTATCCCATCAGAGTTACACTGGCTTGAAGTGGAGCAATGCATGAGTGACTCGATCAGAGACTTATTGCTGGCTCGTCTTAGCAGCCTTTACTTTGTGCTAGCTGTGTGAGAGGCAGCATCATTGTTCCCATTTTTCTGTGTCTCTTGTTACATTTGGAAAATGAAGGGGTATCTCTTTTACAGTTTTCAGGTGTGTAGTGGGCTTCTGAACCCCAATTCTCTCAGCTCCAAAACCCTAAGGGCTGACCTGGGCTTTCTCCTGATGTTTTTTGCCAGAGGCTCCTGGTGAGGCCGTGCTCCCTAACCACAATGTAGAGCACATTTTGCACAGCTTGTCCTGTTTGGACAGGCTCAAAAGCTACTGTATGAGCTGTCTCCTGCTTGAGATGCTCAAAGGCTTCTTGTTGCTCAAGGGCCCACTCAAAATAGCTCTTCTTTTGGGTCTGAAACCAACTATAACTTGGAATATGTATTCTCCAGAATGCCACAAGGCCTAGGAAAGCTTAGGTTTCCTTAGCTGATGGAGACATGGTTACTACCCTGTTTATCACATCCATATGCACGTGATATCTGCAGTCCAAAAGGTGCACTCTTGAACAAAGGGAGCTATTTTCTAAAATGGGCCGGGCCCGATTACTGTGCTGAGCCTCTGGAAGCAGATTTTAGCAGTAACTCCCATTTTTCAGCCAAAAGGTCTTTTTTATGTTTAATTATCTCTCAGCAGATTGAGGTTCTATGATTTTTGCAAAGGTGATTTATCATTTGCTTTCATGGCAATGCTAATCTGCACGTATTTTATGTTTCTAACATGCTTGTATTTCCACATATCTAATATAGGTGAAAATATTCATTATACTAGTTGAGTGATTAGGAATTTTAAAGCATAGACCCTTTCCATGAAAAATCATTCCTGAACTCTATTCATTTTGAGAGTAAACAATTCAGGTTTTAAGTCATGGTCGTTACTAGCTGAGAGATTCTTGTTATTAATAATTTTAATGCATTCAGGAAAACTACAGCTACTGAAAAATATAGCAAAAAATTATTCAAAATGTAAATCTACTGAAAAACAAAATTGTCTATCTGCAAAAGAACCATTTGATGGCATTCATTCTGTTTAAATAGCAGCTATTAAGCTTTTAATGGTTTTATGCTTTAAAGAATGATAAAAATCCTACTAAATAGTTCTTCTGGACTGTTTTAAAATCAAGTAATCATGTATGATTAAGATGATAACATTTATCATCATTGTAGCTGGTGACAGTAGCTCTTACTGTATTCTACATTTCCAATGTCTATCAAATCCTTAGAAAATATGATGACATAAACAATGTATCATTACACATATTAGAACTTAAGAAATCTGCTCAATAATGCCATATGCCTCACGTCTCCAACATGTCACTTATTCTCATGATTCACATTTGATATTTTCTGAAAGCCTGAGTTTTCAGAGACTTGAATTCTAAGACACTGTCTTTTTTTTTGTCAGAAATCAAACAAGTAGAAGGGTAGAGAAAACCTTAGAAACATGAAATTCACTATCTAAAAGCAAAAGTATGAAATCTTTTTATTAGGAATGATTAATAATAGAATATATAATTTTCATACAAATTAATGTTTTTGTGGCTTTAAGAAAGATATTTGTAGCCCTGAGTTTTGCAAAAGCATAAAAAACCCAGCAAAAATGTTACTTATTTATTCATGTCTAGCATCCCATGTAGTTTTAAGTCCAACACAAGTGAGCCAATGTGTGTGTGAAGAAATACTGTCCTGTTAAGCATATCTCTTTCATCTGTTCAATTTTGGACAGGTCTTGGGTAAATGCTGCATTGCAGTACACTACCAGGGCTCCAGATCTATAGAATGAAAGGACTACTTTTAGTATTTCAGTCTGTGCTGCTAATTTGGGAACTGGAAAAGATGTTAAAATACTTTAAAGACAGAGAACAGGGTTTGAGGTGATTGATTTTTCTACTTACATTAAAAACCAAAAGCAGCTTCTAACAACTGCATCAAAGCTGCTAACAGCTATGGCTAATTTTCTGTCTCAAATCCATTGGGCTTTTCCTCCAGAGTTTAATTGCAGTTATCCACTTGCCTAGAGAAACCTCAGTTCATGTCTCATGGCACTGAGCAGAGTCTTTGCATCTTTGTGATTGATGAGAAAGGTCTAAACAATGGACATTTATTGTCATGTATTTTTACACAAAGCATGGAAATTAAGTCTTGCAGGGTTGGGTTGGGTTGGTACAAGCATATTCCCCATTTTCTGTGGCAGAATAGATAACTCTATGTCAATTTTAATCAAATTAGCTCTTTAGACAGTAAGCACGAGAACCACAGCAACAGACACCAGTGCAGGCAGCAAGAATGCTGTCCAAGGAGATTGAACATGCTCATGAGGCCTTTCTGTACATACCTGCACATTGTCACAGCCAGCTTGACAAAGATAATGCATTTGAGGGTTTTACTATGTGTGGGTCCTCTGCCATCCTTAGATCCTACCCAGGGATTCAGAGAAAAGCAATCAAGTTGAAGGTTTTTCTCAGCTAAGACTGACCAATCTTGTAGAGCCTTTTATTCAAGGGTGAGTAAAATTGCCATTGTCAGCCAATAAATCAGCAAGCAACCCTTGTAAATGGTATGGCTATGGTATGAATGAGGATAAACAAGTTTCCATGTCCAGATACTGCTGCATTGCTGCCCTCCTCATTGCTCACTGTGGAAGGTGGTGTATGGACACTCAGCCCAGAGAGGAACATGTCATAAGCAGGAAGGGAATAGACAAGATATTCACAAAACTGTGACGTTCCTAACAAACCCTAATGAGTTTCAGAGGCTTAGATTTAGGGTCATACTTGGCTGACATGCTGCATTCAAATCTGAGTTGGCTTCTGCTCATTTAGAGTCACTGGCTGAGGCTGATGCTGGGTTTGGGGCTCTGCTGTGCACTCTGCTGCTTGAATTCATGATTTCTAAGCACACTTAATCAAGCTTTAAGTTTTGCTTCTTCTGCCTGTCTGAGAGGGTAATATAAAGATTCTCCCTATTACGAACTGGAACCAAGGCTTAGTTTCCAGTTCCAGTTAGATATTGATACATAGCACTGCAGCTCTCTAGTGAAGAAAAAGAAAAAGCAGTCAACAAGTAACCAATGCTCTTTTAAAATGACAGATTAGGCAAAAACCAGTTTCAAAAGCACAGTGTTTTTGAAATAAAACTGCAGAATTTTGGAACAGAGCAGAAATTAGGAAACCTCTTCTTTAGGGCCTGTTCTAGTCTAACAGTTCACTCCCGCTTATTTGGACACATCACCAACATGTGCACCTTGTAATGGATGAGGTTTTACTATTTTAAATTAAAAGTTGTCCGGAGTACCATAAAGATGACTCTCAAAACACAAATATACTTTAGGAACTGCTCTGAATGCTCCTGGCATAGCTGCTGTACTCAAAACTGATCAGCAAACGGCAACTAAGAGATGGTTGTAAAAAAACAGAATAAGAACTCAGGCTGTTAAGTTGCATCCTCCTGCCATGACAAGCTGTTCTTTTTCATTTAAAGCCAAATCAGACATGTTACATTATCTACAGTCAAAGAAACATAGAAACATAGACCAGTGGCATTGTTGCTGTGTCCTTTGTGGTCTTTTTGAGATCTGACTTCACCAGGTCTTGTCTTCTGCATGACTGGGATTCAAAACAAAACGTTGCAGAGCAGCTGGGCAAAAAACACTGCTGGTGTCAACGAGCAGTGAGTCACATGCCAAGGGACAGCATGCTTCCTTGGGAGAATGACGTGATGTTCAACAGGAACGTCAGATTAAAGTCAAGCATCCTGCCTTTCAGGGCTGCCAGAGAAGCAAAATATTCACCTTTGTGCATCAGAATAGATATCAAAGTCAGAGTGTGAAAGGGAGGGGGGAGTTTCTGTGGATTTCATCTTTGACAGAGCTGGGTTTTTTTATAAATGGGCAGGAAAAGCTTCTGGAAAAATCTGTCCTGTTTCGGCCCCTTTCCTCTCCTATTCTTTCCCTTGCAGTTTTGTACAATAGGCCAGTTAGAATGGGAATAGAGGGAAGCTAAATGATTGCAAAATTTGAGTTATTTTGGGGAGAGAGGAAATGAGTAGACAGACCTGACTGCTTTTTGTTGAGGATAGACATTCTGGAGAATCCAAAAGGTGACTGGAGAGGAAGACTGGAGCACAGTTGGGGCTAGGACAGATAGGACAGGCACTAGATACTAGGAAAAAGAGGGGTGACCAAATCTAAAACATTTTACATTATTTAACATCTTTCTTTCTGTCTTGCACAGATGTGGCATACACATGAAGCCAGGTTTTCTCAAAGAATTGGGCTCAGTTTATCTTGCTTTGCTTGTGTGTCTGTCCCTACTGACATTTTTTGAGTTGGTTAATTTTCTCTTCAGTCGAGGGGGCGAAAGACATCACAAAGTTAACCATTATGATGGTATTGGAGAGGTGATGGTCAGGAGTGACAGAAAGCTTTTGTAGTGTCATGGAACCTCCAGACTGCCTTCAAACATTATTAGACCTCAGAGAATCTGCTCTGGATGCAGTTCATCGAGCAAAGCTTGAACCAACACTTGTAATCAGCCTTATCCAGCTTATTCAGTTCTGTTGCTCTTGCTTATGTTTCCTAGTGGGACAGATCTCCCATTCATTTGTGTTATCAGGATTTGTTTTTCCTCCTGCTACCTTCCCATTCTTTCCCTGCATAGAGGAGGTCTCTTTTGTTTGACAACAAGTGATTCTAATTAATCATTTTCTGCTGCTTTTGAATTGTGCAGCTCTGATTAATTTGGGCACTGGCTATAGGGTTGAGCTGAAGTGATAGTGAGCTGTGAACACAGGCTCTATTGTCTGTAACAGCACAAAATGCTTGTGCAGAGTGGTTTGAAAATTTAAGTATTTCTTCCTTCTGTAATATGCTATGCTTGCTTAATGCTTTCAAAGCAATGTTCCTGTTATGTGCAATAAAAGGTTCCCAAAAGTTAAGAAGATGATTTCTCAGTCATTGGAGCATTATAAGTCAGAGGCTAGTCTACCATTATTTCAGTCCTGTTGAAGATTGGCATGATTATTATTGTTATTAATACTTATAAATTTAAGAATTTTATTGTATTCAGGGATGGAATATGATTTCATAGCCATAATTCTGGGTCTTCTGGCTCCCTAGAAATTTCCTGCTGTTACAGTCCAGCAAAATTTGTCATCTGTTTAGTTAGATCTGCCAAGATAACACAATAACCTGTGAACTCATATAAATCATCTAATTCATCTACTGTTAAAAGTGAACTTTTAATATAAGAGGTGTGAGTCCTAGTAGGATTGAGAGCTATCAGTATGTTTTTTATGTCTTGATTCAAGTCTGCTTATCTAATTCTGTCTTTGTACCAAAGTGTGCATCGTATATTTGCAACTGTCTAAATATATATGTAGAGAAATAAGTACGAAATAATTACAGGTAAAAGACCATTTCTCAAAAGGGACATGAGCTTGAATGTGGCACTGTACAGCTGTGTGGCTGCTGTTGTGAAACTGGTAATAGATAAATGCTCTCTCCCCACATTCCATTGCTCCCAGCTGTATCAGTGAGGATAAAAGGGAAGGTTTTCCCTGGTAAACGTCTATCTCCTCAAGCTCTGACTTGTCTAGGGTAGCAGCCTTCTGAAACTTTTGAATGTAGAAATGTTTGTGTATGTGCAGTTTATTATGGTGCGTAACTGAAACTTGCAGGGGTTAGCAGAGTACAAATGCTAATGAATAATGAACCATGAAAAGCAAACAAGATAGCTTCAGAGATCATAAAATCATAGAACATGCTGAGTTGGAAGGGACCCATCAGAGTCATCAAGTTCGACTCCTGGCCCTGCATGAGACACTCCAGGAATCCCACCATGTACCTGAGAGTGTTGTCCAAATGCTCAGTGAGCTCTGTCAGGCTCAGTGCTGTGAGTGCTTCCCTGGGGAGCCTGTTCCAGTGCCCAACCACCCTGTGGGTGAAGAACCTTTTCCAAGCTAAACCTCCACTGACTCTGTTTCATGCTGTTTCCTCCAGTCCTGTCACTGATTATGAGAGAGAAGAGATCAGAATCTGCCCCTTTGCTTCCCCTCGTGAGGACATTGGAGACCACAATGACCCAGGTTATCTCTGTGCATTCCCCTGACAGAGCTTTGCACACCTATGCCACTATGTAAAATCTCCTTTACTCTTCAGAGCCCATGCAGAATTTAGCTTTAGTTACTGTCATGAACTTAAACTTTATATGTTTTGAATGAAAACATAATCAACTGACTTATTTTTCTCTTGTCTAAATCTTGTTCACTCAGGTGAGCAGCTGAGGTAGAGGTAAAGGTGTCAGGCTGACTCAGGAACTAAGGGAATTATGATGTGTCTGTGAAGCTGATATCAACATAAAAACTTCTGGGATTTTACTGTCTTGTCAATTTATGATACTTTCCTGACAGAAGGTTAGCAGGCTGGGAATTTGTTTGGAGGCCATGCTGCAGAACTGATGGAAAGTAAAAAGCATCTCTGTCTCTGAAGTCTCACTTTCTCCTGTTTTTTGAAATTATAATGCAATCTGCAAAGGAAGAGCTTAAAAAAATCCAGATAGATAGCAAGGGACGAGAAATACAAATCCTTGTTTCTTTCTTTAAAGCCATTAAGCATACAATCACAAAATGAGAGACATTTTCTGAATATATAAAACATTACTTATTTGCTATAAATAATCTGCTGAACACTTTCAGTGTAAGCAGACTTGGAAATACCTGGAGTGATTTTGTTGGCATAAAGTTTATTACAGGGTTTTCCTGCTGGATCAAGAATGGGGTGAAAGGAAATTACAGAGTTGCTATTGCACCATGTTAATATAATTATTATTAATTCAATAAATATATAAACAGTTTTTGTACTTGACCACAAGGAAAGATTAACAACAAAAAGCAATGGTGTACAGGGAATAATAGGATGATGTAGGTTGGAAGAAAGCTTTGGAGGACATCTGGTCCAACCTTTAGCTCAAAACAAGACAAATTTTGATCACATTAGAACTGAAACATAAGTGGAACATGCTCCACATTGCAAAGCATGTGTGTAGAGATGGTACAGGAAAAGATGGGGTCAAGATTATGATTCCATTGCTCTGTGTGACACTCAAGTCCCTTTGTGTGTGTGGTCTTGAAGCCATCCTGTGTGACTGGCCCCCATGCTTTTAGGCAAATTGAACCATTGTCAGATGTAAGAACTAGAATTGATTAGGTATTATCCAATGAAACATTTTTGGTCTTTAAATTCCCTTTTTAAGCTGTTTCAGGACCAGGATAGAATTGCTAGTGGATGGCTGATTGAATCATCTAGTCCACTTCAGTAGCACTAGGAGAGAAGGGGGGCAAAGAACAATTGTCACTCCCTGTGTCACTTAAGTAATAGAAATAAGTGGAAACAGCAAATGTTCAAGGAGCAAAATCTGTTGAGTAATGATATTCTGACCTCTTGTAACTCAAATGAAATTTTGTCATTGAATTCTCTAGGACTTTGCTTCTCCCTTCATTTCATTTGAATAAATACTCATTTCATCCTTAATAAATCTTTAAATTAAATAGTGAATTTGGCAAGAATGTATAAGGTGCAAAATATAGACTCATCTGTTCTCTATTGATGTTACTTGCTTGCCCAAGCAACAGAGCTATTTTAAAACTACATTTTTCCATCTGTGAAGAGATTATTAGGGTTCTCTAAAAATACGCAAGGACTGTCATATTTGCTGGTTCAGTGGTATTCAGTCCTTGTTCCACTGAATGTTTGGCCAGCATTCATCTAAAGATAATTTTTTCAGTGTCTTATGTTTAATGTGCATATAAGATGTCAATTTCCAGACTATATAAAAGATCCAAGTACCTCAGTCTTGCTGAAACACGTATGAAACATTCCTTCAAACTCATTTGGGTGATTCTTATGGGTGAATTTATGTTTTTATGAAATATCTTTAATTAAGGCTGGAGTAGAATGAAACTATATGGCTTGTAATATCAGTCTCTATTATCCTAGAGAGGACACAGGGAGCTTCTTTAGTCTCTTCATGAGTATTCAGGCCCTCTCTCTGCCCAATGCTCTTTGCAAAGTTGGTGGTATGTTTTTGCATGGTGTTCCTGGGATTTTTTTATTTCAGACAGAGAGATACAGACCTCTCAAGTCAAAGAGCTCTGATTTACTCTTTGGGAATGTGCTCCTCTCTTCTCTCTTTGGACTATGGCAGTAATTTAGAATGACTGTACTCCTAATTCAGGAATGTCCCTTAGCTGTCCAAAGGAAAGTGAGCCTTTGAGACTGCCCAGTGAATGGCTCTAGAAGATGATGTTGAATTTTTTCCTTTATGGAGGTGAAAAAATAGTAAAGCCAGTTCTGCTGAAGAGGAATTGTAAAATCTCTGCAATTAATGAAAAAGAAACGGCTTTATTTTTGGAGGGTCAAGCAACTGAAGTGTTGTGGAAGGGTCATTATGCTATTGTCATATAATATGTCATATTTCTGTAGCACTGTGAGAATAAAAGACTTAGACAGGGAAAGCAGTGTGTAGACTTTTGATAAACACTGTCAAACAGTTTAAATCCAAACAGTGCAAACTACTAAAGGTAAAGAAATATACTGGCTTCAAAAAAAATACCCAACCCCAAACACGAACCTCCTCCACGAAGATTTTTTAAAATATTGCTGTAAGCTGTATTCAAATAAAATATAGAACTGAAGTTTTGCAAAAATAAAACATCAGGAAGATCAGCTCATATGAAATAAACCATTTAATTACTGCAGACAAGGGCTTGGGGTTGCTGCTCCTTGGTTTGACATCCCAGCATAAACTTCTTTCCGTGAAGAAAAGAAAACCAATCAAAGAGAAATGAGACCCAGGGAGCTTTAAATAGTGGCTACTCCTTGTCAGAACATGAGGAGGGGCAGCCAGAAGGAAAGGGAGAAGGGTAGAAGCAGTAGGTACATTATTGGCCTGTTTGGTTTACAATAAGCAGCTGAGAGTAATTTGTACAGAATTTAAGGGGGGGGAATCCAGGTTCAGCAAATGAGCTCAGAGGAAGACCAGGTGAGATGTACGGGCCAGTAAGAAAGAAAAGGGATATATGATCTCAGTATAAGAAGTAAACAATTAAGATTTGATCTTTCTATAGCAAGATCTGAGACTTTATATAATTTTTGGATTGATTCCAATTTGTTCCATGGAGAAGTGAAATTATTTTAGAAACGGGGTTTCCTTGCTGCATATTGAGATGTTCAGAGTGATTTTCTTGTTCCCTGAGGTCTCTGAGGTTTCTTTTTTCTGTCTTGCTTCTGACATATAAATGCTCCAAAGCAGATGATCCAGGGCTCAGCTCTGCCATTTACAATCAGTCATCAGGGAGAATCCCTTTGGCTCGCACCCTTTAGCAACCACTGAAGCACTGACAACCCAACCAGTGCTTTAGGCAGTAGATCCACAATTTTCAGTGCAAAAGGGGACATTTGATTTTTTTCCTTCTTGTCTGCTGCATCAGTTCCCTGCAATTGATGTCTGAAATAAAAATAACTAAATAGCTTCCAGTGTAGGGTAGAAAATACCTACATTTATTAAAAGGCAATATGGTAAACTGCAAGTGACCAAACTATACAGCACTTTGACATAAGGGTGAGCTAAATTTCCCATTCAGTGCAGCTGATTTGTACCATTTCTGATGGAGGCAGTTTTCCCGTTCCCCTGGGTCTCAGCCAAGCACTTGGTCACCCACTTTCCTAAAGTCAGGATGTGTTTGGGTAGTCAGACTGGGGTGTTGGAAGTGTGGCTGAAAAAAAATCCACTTTTTTTTTTGATTTATGCGTGTTTTTTTAATCAGATGGCCTTGTGGGAAGCTCTGGGAACATACAGCTGAGGCTGGGAGGAGAGGAAGACCCACCCCTTTTTTTTCCAGGTACCCATCCATACACAGGGTTAAACTAGTCATGAAACTGCATCCCTATAGTCAAAAGCTTAGCTAGCCAGCTAACAAGAACTTTATATTTAAAGAAGTCAGGTTCTTAAACTCTAATGAACTCCCATGGATTTTGATGAGAATTTAATCAAACTATGCATCTTGAATCTCTTGCTCTAAGTTATTATATAATTTTTCTTTCCTACACAACCTGGTCTGATAAATACATTTTATTAAGGAAAATTTGCCTTAATATATCAGTAAGGCAGATTAAAAAATGCAGTGATTTAAGTTATTTGCAGCTCATAAAAATAAATCCAAACCAAAGACAAAGACTTTTCTAACCTCTGGGGCATGGGGCACACATTTAGTTTTGATGTAGCAATATTTTTTCTCCTCGTGGATCTTCAAGCAGCTACTAAAAAAATATCCTGTAGTTAAAGGTAACCTCAAATTTGTCATATTTGTCCTTTGCAATGCCTACAATGTAACAGAGGAGTCAAATAGAAAAAGCCTCCATGGCTGGCCTTAGACCTACTGAGTGTGCACAACAGAGCATGTTCTTACACCTTGGTATGGGAGTTAGCTACAACGTCTCTACATAACTGTAGGCTATTGGCAAGGGACAGAACATCATACAAGGGAAGATTTTTTTTGACCAGAAAAACACAAAGTATATACAGTGCCAGGTTTTTAATTTAGAGATTGATTGAATAATTTGTTCTGTAGTGGTTGGGTAGCAACAAAAGAAATTAGATCTCTTTAGGATTGCTGTTGCTCTTGAGACAAGTATGAATTATTAAGGTAGTGAGGTCATGCAAGGATATAATACCACTATTGGATTTATCGAATTAGAGGGTTCTTACTTATAACAAGTCAGATTTTAAGTTCCCTGCATAAACCTTAAGATGGCCTGATGTAGAACCGTGTATGTAAATCACATCTCAAGCAGAGTCTATTGAAGTCTCTTTGAATGTTTGGGGAAATAGTAAACACACTTTAAAAGATTAATCAGCAGAGCTTGGCTTATTTAGTCTTGTGAGAGGGAAATTAGTTACTTCATGTAAGTACGTTTTGGCATGAGAAGAAAACATTTAACAGTAGCAACAGAGTAGAAATGTTTATGTTAGCTGATGATTCTGGCAGAAAATCATAAAGACAAACTTATCACAGATATATTTACACCAAAAATTAACTGACATCACAATCACTGAAATAGCTTCCTAAATAAGACAAACAAGGTCTGAATACTGTATTATTCCAACATGAAGCTAACTAAACTTATGAGGAAAAATTATAGGAGAGAGATGAACCCAGAATGAAAAATTGAACTCTCTTAGAGGAAGTTATGGATTTTTAATGTGTTGATATTCTCCAAAATGCAGGGAGGAGAATATGAAGGGATGCATAATTGTGATTTACATGGTAAATCCAAATTACTGCTGTTTGTCTCCCAAGGCCAAGAATATATTTTCTGCCTTCTGAATAACTTGACTGCCGTTATTTTTTCCATTCCTCCTTTAGAAGGAAGATGAGTGGCAAAGCTGGAGACAAGACACTGAGTGAAGAGTCCTACTGCTTTTGGTGCAAATGAGAAGTGTCCCATGATCACGATCAGTGAGATTTGCTCATAGTAACCTCATTACTCAGTGGATTTTCCCACCAACAGACTGTCTTGTGGGTTTTTTGCATTTATTTCTATGGGGATCTCGGTTCATCCTACAAATCACCTGCTGTTGCAGGAGTGTAAAACATTGAAGATAACAGCATAAGAGATATGCCACAAGTCTCTCAATAACTTGCCTCCTATATCACCAGTGGATCCTTAGTGAACAAGGCATGAAGCCTTTCCCTAGCTATGTTTAGGAGTTCTCTGAGGAGGGATTTTTATTCCACAATAGCTATAAATGCCTATGTCCTCCATTGTCTTTGAGTCAGAAACACCTTAGATTTCTTAGGCTTTTTTCCAGTTTTGGAATACAGTGTTTTGTATCATTTAATCCTTTGTGGTCTGATGGCTTTGAAGGCAGAAGGGTGAAAAGGACTTGGAGTAGATGTTTGAAAGGCTCATCAGACTAAAGACTACTATCGTGAAGGATTAGCACTGATGATCTATGAGTCATACTCATCTTTTGTTCTTGCCTCATTTAAATCAGTCAGTCTTCAGGCCACCCACAGCTCTTTGTTTAATAAGGGTTAGCAGAAGTAGTCAATAATTAACTTAAAGAAGATCAGTTAGAGAAAAATAGGGACACAGATACACCCATAAACATATGGCTCAGGTGTACAACTTACACTGCAATTTTTTCTATCTAGCCAAAAACAAGCTGTGTACAAGAGATTTGATTATAAACCCATCAACTCAGTACCTGATGCTGTACATAATAGGAAGTGATGAAGTGTGACGGCAGCATATCTGGTACATTATCATAGTAATTTCTAGACAAGCTGGCTGGAGAAATGTATTGAGTTATAAGGCTGCTATATCTGAGTGAAGAAAAGAGTTGTGAGAGGATTTAAGGGTGATTAGGGCTTTTGGAAATCACTGTCTTTTGCAAAGCTACACAACGTGCTCTTCAACAGCATGGATCTACACCAGTATAAGCAAACTAGCACCTGTCATAACTATTAATTTTCCTTCTTTCTTTCTTGCTGAACAGAAATAAATGTGATTGAGTATGTACTTAAAGATTAGTCTTTGCCCAAGATGTACTGCAGTTAATATGGCAGATGATTTAGAACATAACAAAGTAAAAAATTATTTTATTATCTTAAAATCACAGTCCTTTACTTCTAGCTCCATTTCCCCCCAAGGAACTTCAAAGTTCTGAGGAAAAGTAGGAATATAATGTTATCCAACAATTCCCTGTAAAAATATTTCACTCTTTATTATTGCATGTTGAATGTCTGTGACTAAAACAAGTCTCAATGTGATGCCTTCTCCAGCCACCTAGGAAAAGAGACTAGACAAGAGTAAGGGAATAAAGATAGGTATTTATTTGAAGGGCCTTCAAGGTACACCCCAAAAAATGGACCCCAAGATGATGGACCCCAGGTCACGAGTTCTTCACACCTTTATAGGTTTGGTTCATTTGCATACCACAGTTAATTCTCCAATTAAAGCACCAGTTTAATGATGTAATTCCCCTCAGCTTCCCCCCCCCACCCCTTAGAGTCTTTGGTTTACACATTTTGGGCCTGGAAGAGCCTGGCTGTCCTTGAAGGCAAAGCCTGGAGAGGATTTGTTATGTCTACCTAGTACGAGAGAGCAGAAATTACAGGCTACAAGGAACTTCAGAGTTACACTCTAAGCAGTACAGAATTTGAAAATATAAAAGTTAAAACCTAAGGCATCAAATGAAGTGAAGCTTGGCCATTTGTCATTCCAAACATGGGCCAGGTATTAAAGATCAAACAAGGCAGAAAGATGGCATATTATCCAGCTGGGTTTTTACCTTCTCATTTAGCCTTACATTTTGCAAGGTGTCTGAGGTATCCTGTCATCTCTTCATTGTGAATCAACCAATTTTTAGGCAGAGTTGCCCCAAGTTTTTTTCTTTATATGGCTCTACAGCATCATGCAATAAAGTCTTACCAAGAGAAAGTTCAACCTGTAAAGATTTAGCAAACAGACTCTGTCTCATTTGTACCCAGAAGGTTCATGGTGCCCATCAGTTCTTAGTTCATTTGAAGCCAGCTCCAGGAGGAGCAGCATATGGCTTTTACACTGCTGACGTCAGTGAAGTTAGACTGTGTTTACATCCAAGCCAATAAGATCAGAAATTTTTCTTAGTATTCCAGAAGTAAAAATCCCCAGATATCATAAATAAATTTTCTATACATGCCCCAAGTACCTCAGAATGCTTCATCTCGACAAAACACAGGGATGAATTTCAAGAAATGACAGGTTATCAGAGTCTCTAAATAACCAGTTTAGGCCACAGCAGTGCTAGACTCCTTAGTGTGAGTTTCTTTACTAAATCCAAGTAAGTAGGTTACCATAAGTCTTGTTAACTGATTTAGAAACAGTATAGGGAACAATTAATAAATCACTGAGCCACAATTCTCTCTCTCATTTCTCCCCTTTATAATACTTCTTGTGCTGCTAGACAATACTGTAAGAAATTAGCAGAGACCTTTAAGTAGTTCATATGAGTTGAAAGGTTGTCATTAAATATATTCACCTAGAAAAATTGTCAACTGGAATATGTGCCTGAATGAGACAGAGGATACAGGCAGACGGAGCAGAATTTCGAAGAGAAAAATTTGCTATGCCAGTGCTGCAGGTTTACTGTATTTACAGCTCATGGTAGTTGGTGCTCTAACTGAAGATGTTGAGAATTATTTTGACCATTTAAACTTGCATATAAAGCTGGTTTTGTGGGAAAAAATGAGCAGTGTTTCTAGGTCCTTGACATCTTTAATTTATATTGTCCCCAAGTCAGAAGACATTTTTTACTTCAGTATCACCTGTTATGCTTTTGTTAATGGATAACATATTTTTCTGTATTGAAAGCTGAGCTGAGCCTAACAGGAGACAAGTGGTGGAAGGAAGGAAGGAAGGAAGGAAGGAAGGAAGGAAGGAAGGAAGGAAGGAAGGAAGGAAGGAAGGAAGGAAGGAAGGAAGGAAGGAAGGAAGGAAGGAGAGAGAAGAAAGAGAGAAAATTTGGTTTATTTTAATAGTATAACTGAAGTTTTACTCCAGAAAAAAAGGAGTCTTGTGGTTTTGTCCTCATCATATCTGAGGCTTCAGCAGTTATATCTCAGCCTTTAGTTGCTATAAATACTTGTCTAATGCCTTAATCATAAGACTGTTCAGAAACCTTATTCTTGCCTTAAAATGTTGTTCTTTCCAAAGCAGGTGAACAGATTCTTTCTGAATAATTCACATTTGTAAGAAAAATAAGTCAGATACCCTACCCCTGTTTCTCCATGTTTAGTGTGCCCTTGCTACATGGCCTTCCCACATGCAAAGTGATACCATCTAGAGGAGGTATTTATGTGTTGCTGTCAGCTGCAATCACAAAACTTGGAACAGGCTTTCATGAGCTTGTGTCCTATGTCTGCATAACGTAGGGTAGCTTATTAACATTAGTTAAACATGACAGACTGAGGCACAGAAAGGCCAGATGTTTCCTGTAGAGGAACTACTCACATACAAAGAAAGAAACATGACTTCCAAGCACTTCAGTCAGTGCATCATCTCCTTTTTCTCATTGGATTCCATCTTTTTATAAGCTGCTAACAATCCCTGCCTCACTTTTGACCTCAGTTTACAGGCACGTGTGCCAGAGGGTGAGAGATGTTGGATATTTCAGAGTAGGGACTGACAAAGCACTGGTACTCTAAAAGACCTACTTGAGAGACATAAAGGTTCCAGATTCTGACTGAAAAATCTACCAGTACTCTTAAACTCCTATTTTGGGGAATTAAGGTACAAGGTGGCATACTACCCAACCAAAATTGGATGCTGCTTTGAGCTGCTTAAGATGTGTCTTGGCTTTTTGTTTCATAGAATCTGCAGGCATGTCTACTGCTGTGTTAGACCTGTCCTAGAGTTCTGCCCATGCTCTGAGATGTCTAAAATTTAGCTCACTCTTGTCTGTGAATCATTTAGCTGCATTATTATATCTTTTTAATATAGAAAACTTAGTCTATGCCTGTGGCAGTAAGAATGAAATGACTGTGCCTGCAAAGGAAACCCAGGATGCAAATAGCTCTTACACAGGGAATTAGATCCCTGAATTTCCTCCATTTTTCTGTTTACAGTCTTGGTGAATATTCTCTGCCGTTCTGTTTACAGTCTATTCCCTGCCTTTCTTTCTTATTTTTTTTTCTTTTCTTCCTAGCAGTCTGAATTAAATCTAGTCTGCTTCAAAGATTTGGGGTGTATCTGCTTGGATTTTTTTGTTAATGTATGTTGCCTGTGGCATCACCCATTGCAGGCACAGATGAAGGCTAGTACATCATTATCAGCATATTGAATGAAGAGGCCTACTTGTGGAATTTTCTAAGTGATACACCTGCTTATTTGCATTGTAATAAGTCCTGAAGACAAAAACCCTCCAGGACACTTTGTCTTAGCCTTTGCAGAATGTTAATATGGCTTTAATGAATTGCATCTTGTACAGGGCTGCACTTGGATGCAAACCATTCAATTACTTCAGCAACCTTTAGAAGACAAACCCCACCTGTGCCCTTCCACAGGCTGTCACTGACTTCACTGAGTTTGGAATCAGAGAGATATATACCATGGAATAACTCAGTGCTGGAATTTTAGGACTATGTTTATCCAAAAAGCTGGAATTAATACCAATAAAACTCTGTTGGGAACAATATGACACAGATAAATTCAGCATTGGGAATAATCTGTCATAATTTTAGGTACACAGATTGTCCACAGACACACCTGTGATAGTTGTCTGGATTCTCTTTTTTGTCAACTAATGGAGAGTCACTGTTCTCATCTTCTCTTGACAGCTGAAATAGGCACAACAAATTACTCTTTAGAAGTGTCTATTTGTGTCCACTGAGTGTAAAGGAGTCCATAAAACCAGCTCTAATTTAGACATATGCATTGAAAACTTTCGAAGCAAGGTGGGACAAATCCCACTTCACATCTTTTGAAGTGAGACTGTCACCTAATTTTTTTGCATTTCTTCTGTACGTTATCCAGACCATTCACTCTTTACAATGGATGGGACTCATTTCATCCAGCTTTAGACAATCCTGGTGTAGACATCTATGTATAAATGGATCAACCCAGGCTCCAGTTTTCGTCCATGAAAACAATTAGACACTTGCACAGACATTTGTATGTGTCAGATGAATTGGACACGAGGAGTTTTTATTTGCCTGCTCTGTCTGTTGAGGTTAGGCATCCTGGAGAACAGAAAACTATTGGACAGGTAGGTGCAGATTCCCACAATTTAAGGATCTCAGGGAAGATGAAGCCATGCACATTGAGTGCATGAAGAAAGGATCAAGAGGCAGGTGTCAAAAGTGGCAGCAAGTGAAATCCTGGTTATAAATAAGGAATAAAAGTCCTAACTTGGGACATTTAGTCTCATCTGACAGTTTCACAGAAAATGCTTTGTCACTGGAGCCAAAAGCTTTTCAGCTTTTTGTATTGCCATTCTGGTGAGGGGGCTGGGGATGCATGCGAAATTGTGAGGAGAGAGCCAGGACAGGTGACCCAAACTGACCAAAGGGACATTCCAGACCATATGACATTGTGCTCATTATATGAAGTGGGGGGAAGAAGAACAAAGTGGGGGGACATTTGAAGGGATGGTGTCTGTCTTGCCAACTCACCATTATATGTGATGAGGCCCAGCTCTCCTGGAGATGCCTGAACACCTGCCTGCCCATGGGAAGTGGGGACTTAATTCCTTGTTTTGCTTTCCTTGTGTTCACAGCTTTTGCTTTCCCTGTTGAGCTGCCTTTATCTCAACCCATGAGTTCTCTGGCTTTTCCCCTTCAGTTGTCTCCCCAGTCCTCTGGTGGGAGAGGGAGCAAGGGGCTGTGTGCAGCTTGGTTGCTGGCTGGGGTTAAACCACAACAGCTGCACTCTCTCAGTCTTCCTGAAATAAATAAAAACTGATCACAGAGTCTCAATGCACAGGCTCCAGGAAAGGCATTGTGTTGTGCCTCAGTGAGTCACTGAGCACCAGTGATGCTCTGTATTTCTGCTGCTTTAATTGGCCTATGGTTGATAGTAGGAAAATGAGAGGCTCTAAAGTGCATTAAATCCCAGTCCATCCAGTGCTTGTTAGATTTCTTTTCTGTTTGCACCCTGATGCTGTTTGCTGCTGGCTCCTGCCCTGGGCATCCCCTCTGAGTACAGAGGGTTACACAAAATATGAGCTGAGGCATAAGGTTGCCCATTGCTTTAAGGGCCACATGAACCTCCAGCCACTGAGGTTCAAAGCAGCATGAACTGCTTACAGCATCAAGAGCTGCTGTCAAGGGAAGAGATGGGTTGTGTGCAGCACAAGGCTTTATTGTTATGACTTCCAGGTACTGCTATTTATCAGTGGCCTAGCAGACAGCAACCTCTCTTTTATCTTCTGTTCCTGGATATTGTGGAGGAAATGAAAATGGGAGTTGGATTTGCCTGACTTGGCAGTGCTGGGTTAATGGTTGGACTCAGTGATCTTAAAGATTTTTTCCAACCTAAACGATTCTATGATTCTATGATTCTGTGATGCAGAAAATGTGATTTGTTTATCAGGAGATGTGAGAAATGGGGACTGTAATTTGTGCATTTCATCTAAACATGCAGTTGTTTAAGGGGGTTAACCAGCGTGTTTTCACACTGCATTTTCAATCTCCCCCTGCTAAACACACGTAAACTTTTAAATTCAGATGATTTTTTTATCAAGAGTTACACCTTAAAGATGGGCTAGTTGGGAAGAAGATCAACCTGTCTAAACAGAGAACTTTGGCTGGAACTCAAGGGAAAAAAGGAGAGTTTATAGCCTTTGGAAGAAAGGGTAGGCAACTCAGGAGGACAACAAAGAGGTTGTGAGGCTATACAGGGAGAAATTAGAAGTCTGAAAGCCCAATTAGAATTTAATCTGGCTACTACTGCAAAAGACTATAAAATATTTTCTGTATATCACCAGAAAAAGGAGAGCTAAGGAGATTCTTCATTCTTTATTGGATGTGTTGGGAAGCATAGTGACAAAGGATGAGGAAAAGGATGAGGTGTTTAATGCTCTCTTTGTCTCAGCCTTTAATAGCAAGACCAGTTGTTCTTTGTGTACCCAGACCCCTGAGCTGTAAGACAGGGACAGGGATCAGAGTGAAGCCCTCATGATCTAAGGGAAAATGATGAGTGAGCTTCTACACTGCTTGGGCACACAGAAGTCCATGGGTCTGGTTGGGATCCACCTGAGGGTACTGAGGCAGTTGGCAGAAGTGCTCACCCAGTCCCTTTCAGTCATTTACCAGCAGTCCTGGTGAACCAGGGAGGTCTCAGGTGACTGGAAGTTGGTGAATATGATGCCCATCTACACGAAGGGCCACAAGGAGGATCTGGAGAACTACAGGCCTGTCAGCCTGACCTCAGTGCTGCAAAAGGTCATGGAGATCATCTTGAGTCCCATCACGTGGCATGTGCAGGACAACCAGAGGATCAGGCCCAGCCAGCAGGGGATTGTGAAAGGCAGGTCCTGCTTAATCAACCTGAACTTCCATGGCAAAGTGACCTGCCTAGTGGATGAGGGGAAGGCTGTGGATGTTGTTTACTTAGTTTATTAAAGCCTTTGATGCCATTTCCCACAGCATTCTCCTGGAGAAACTGGCTGCTCGTGGCTTGGATGGGTGCACTGTTTGCTGGGTAAGAAACTGGCTGGATGGCTGGGCCCAGGTGGAGGTGGGGAATGCTGCCACATCCAGTTGCCAGCCAGTCACTACTGGGGTTCCCTGGGGCACAGATTGGAGTGAGTCCTGTTTAACATATTCATCAATGACCTCAACAAGGGAATCGAATGCACCCCCAATGAGTTTGCAGATGGCACCAAGCTGGGAAAGGGTGGTGATCTGCTGGAGAGTAGAAAGGCTCTGCATAGGGATCTGGACAGGCTGGATCCATGGACAGAGGCCAGTTGTGTGAGGTTCAAGAAAGCCAAGTGCCGAGTCCTATGCTTGAGTTACAACAACCATGTGCAGGCTGAGTGGCAGCCAGGGGCAGAGTGGCTGGAAAACTTCCCAGTGGAAAAAGACCTGGGGTGCTGATCAACAGTGGCTGAACAGTAGCCCAGGAAGCCAAGAAGACCAGCGGCATCCTGGCTTGTAACAGAAATAGTGTGGCTAGCAGGACCAGGGCAGTAATCTTCCTTTTGTGCTGGGCCCTGGTGGGACTGCACCTGGAATTCTGTGTCTAATTTTGGGCCCTTCACTCCAAGAAAGACATTGAAGTGATGGAATGAGCCCAGAGAAGGACAAAGGAGCAGGACAAGGCTTTGGACCACAAGCCTGATGAGCAGCTGAGGGAGCTCAGATTGTTCAGCGTGAAAGGAAGTTTGGAGGGAACTGGAATTTTGGTCCACAATTCCCTGGAGGGGAAAGGAGGTTGTAGCCGGGTGGGGGTTGGTCTCTTCTCCCAAGTAACAACTGATATGACAAGAGGAAATGGTCTTAAGGAGGAGGTTAAGATTGGATGTTAGGAAAAACTTCTTCACCCAAAGGGTTGTCAAGCACTGAAACAGTGCAGTGATGGAGTTACTGTCCCTTTTTAGAAGGTATGGTATAAAGAAAAGGAATTATGTAAATAAAGTATTTAAAAGGTATGTAGATGTGGCAGTTGGGGATGTGGTTTAGAGGTGGACTCAGCAGTGCTGGGTTAATTGGACCTGATAATCTTAGAGGGCTTTTCCAACCAAAATTAATTCTTGATTCTATGATCTATAATCAGACAAGAGATTATGATATCTGTAAATAACAAAGAATGAAATGAGACCTATTATTGGAGAAAATACTGTTCAATGGGGAGAGGCTGATATGAAGACAAGATAAAAGTCTGGCATTTATTTTTAATTTCAAAATAGCATTTTATTCATGGAGGGTAGATTTTGATGGAGGGTGACAGCCCGTTACCTTCCCTAGCAACATTTCCCTGTCTGCCTCTGACCCACCAAGAGGAAGAAGTCAGGGGGTTTGTTCCTGTTACTGATTTGTCTGATGCTCTAGAGCCTGAGGGAGGACATCTTTTTGCCCTGTTCAGCATTGCATGAAATCCTTGTAGGAAACAATGAGTAACCTATTGTTTTTCGCAGATGCCTCCCTCCTGCATAAACCCCTCAGTAATTAACCAGCAGCATCTTCAAAGTAGCAATGTGTGAGGTAAATCAGAAGGAATGGGAATGACAAAGTGATAATACCCATGTGTTTTGATGCAGAAATGACATGGTAGTTGTATCAAAACAGTTAATCATCCTTTATGATCTTGCTGGCATTTATACCATTGTTCAAGCTTCACAGGAGGTATCTTGTCACAAATGCCTTATGTGAGCTGCATCTTGTTGCTCCCACCACCACATTGCCCTCTCCCCCCTGCCAGGATTGTCACAAATGCCTTATGTGCGCTGCATCTTGTTGCTCCCACCACCACATTCCCCTCTCCCCCCTGCCAGGATTCAGCTGAGGGCATAGGGAGAGGAGAGGGCCCTTTTCCCATTGAATCATAGAATGGTTTGGATTGGAAGGGACCTTAAAGGTTATCTAGTTCCAACTCTCCTGCCATGGGCGGGGACACCTGGTTTAGACCGGGTTGCTCCAAGTCCCATCCAACCTGGCCTTGAACACTTCCAGTGAAGGAATTTCTCTGGGCAGCCTGCTTCAGTGCCTTACCACCCTCACAGTAAAGAATTACTTTTGAAAGATCAAATCTATGTCAACGCTATATCAGTTTAAAGCCATCACCCCTTGTCCTATCGCTATGTGGACTTGTGAAAAGTCCTTCACCAGCTTTCCTGTAGGCCCCCTTCAGGAACTGGAAAGCTGCTCTAAGGTCTCCCTGGACCTTTCTCTTCTCTTGGCAAAACAACTCTCTCAGCCCTTGGTCATTGGAGAGGAGCTCCAGCCCTACATCTTTGTGCTGATCTTCTACAGGAATTGTTTCTTCATTGTCTGAGTCCCTGCCTTTGCCTTCTGTAACTTGTCCACCAGTGAACAGTGAGGCAAAAAAATCACTGAACATCTCAGTCTTCTCCATATCCCAAGTAACCAAGGCTCCTGTCTCCTTCTGGAGGGCCCACATTTTTCCTAGTCTTCCTTTAATTAACAGTGTACTTTTCCTTGTTGCCCTTGACATCCCTGGCCAAATTTTATAGAATGAAAGAAGATAATCTACAGATATTTGTGCTCACTGCACAAATTACACTGCTTCTGAAGCTGTACAGCTTTGTACAAAATGTTCATAAGATGATGTTCCTTGAACAGCTTCCCTCAGTGGTGCAGAGGGAAAACAGACATCAGTTTGGTAAAGCAGCACTTCCTAAAATTAATGTTTCCTGTGTCTGTTGCTCTTTACTCATATTTATCTGAGATGAGAATACAGAAATATTTGGGTCCATTTAAACCATGTTTATTATGTATACATACTCAACAGGTTTTCTTGACTTGTTTTTATAGCTTCTAGATCAGAAAACATAGAGAGTATTGGGCTTACTGAGTTTTTGAGTGGATATTACATCAATTTAATATGTAACAATGTTCACAGGCTTTATCTTCCATTTTGCACATTTTCCTGAACTCCCTTATCACCGAAAAAACATTTGCACTGACAGACCATTGAAATATCTTTCTATATCTTACTGAGTTTACATATTGGGTTATATTTCTCCTCTCCACCTCTCAGCTGGGGGATTGGAAGTAAAATCCATTCTGTATCCATTTAGGGAAGAGGGCAGTCAGATCAATAATCTGTGGTAGCTTCTTGGCAGAAAAAAACCAGATACATTCACAAAAATATTGATTCCATTAATCCATGTTCCACTGCAAACTGCCAACAGGTCAGGTCAGTCACATTTCTCCTCTTTTTTTTTTTTTGCTGAAAACAGATTTAGAATAGATTGCAAGGAGTAAGGACACTCTTCTCAAGGCACCACAAGAAGTTAAACCCCAGAATTTGTGTTCCCCCAAATCACAAGACTGCCTTGAAAATTGTGATATTTAGAATTTAGATAAATGGTGTCCTGGTCTTGTGTATGCGTGTGTGTGTCTTCTGTTTTAAAACCTTCTGGGTTTGCATATGTTGCTTTGAGAAACCAACAGACTAGAAATGATAAATGTCTGACCTAAAAACCACACATCAAATCTGCTCTGGAGTTTGTATATAACTCTTTGTTCTCTCTAGGAAATTCTGAATCTGCATACTCTGCTCTGGCTCTTGGAAAATGTTTTCTTCCAAACGTATGTGCTTCTGCCTTGCCCTTCAGCTTATGCTCTCCCAGTTTGAAAGATGAGGTAAAGAAATGTTTTCATAAAGACGTGCAGTGTGTTGCCTTTCGCCATCCCCACTTGCCAGTTTTCATTATTGCTCTGCCTATTCTTTGCCTGGAGCAATATTATTTTTATATTCTGTTAAAAAACCCTTGACATCCTCCAGGAAAATAAAGAGTCTGAATGACAACAAAGTGCATGTGTGTATGAGCATGTGGAGCTTTCTTGGCAGCTTCTGTGCCTATTGCTTTACCTCTGATCATATCAACATTATTTTCCCTTCAAGCAAACAAAGTGCTTTGAAGTGATGTCTCCCTTGACAGGGTGAGCCATTGACAAGCTGTCAAGAGCAGACAATGGAGAAAAAGGGATGCTTGTCCTGTGTGAGGGAGCTGTGCCACAGCTTTGGCTACCAACTGAAACTCACGGGGACCATCGCGTGTGTGTGAAGGACATGGTGGTAATATCAGTGGGAAAGACTGAGCTGCCATTTGCTGTATAAAAAGATATTCTGTTTTCACATGGAGAAAGTGAATGGGAATCGATCAAACAAAAGGTTGAAATACAGAAAATGCCAGACAGAAGACAGATGGCCGAGAGAGAGACAGATAGGTAGAAATAATTGAGTCATTATTTTCTCTTAAAATTTACAGTATCAAAGAATCTTTAAGGTTGCAAAAGACCTCCAAGATGATAGAGTCCAATCATTGAACTGTTAACCACTACTGCTGCAGCTGACAGATCTTACTCTTTCATGGATCTGTCATGATTGGAAACCTTCCTCAGGAAGTGGGAACCCTCGATTCTCAAGGAAATCCCAAACAAATGGAATTTATCCCTTTGTAATTTATTTTGAATAGAGATTACTGCATTTTTGCCATCTCATCTGAATGTTAGACAACTATCTTGTTAGACAAGTGGCTTCTATTCCTCTCAGAAAAAGAGGTTTGAACCACCGCCCAGCCATGCTGCAGCAGACAGCTCCTCATGGCAAGCAATGGACCAAAGGGGTACCAGGCCCCTCCAGGTCTCCTATGGTATCTGAGTTATTGTTCAGATTACTACCCAAAAATTAATGACTCCAGGGCAAATAGTAGATCAGGAAGGAGACAGCCTTACTCTGTGGTTTCATCTATTTTATGACAGAAAAAAAATATAACATCAGATTTTGTGTCTGAATAACCCCTAGCACCAGCACAGGCTCTCACCCTGGGCTCAGGATGGTAAATAAGCAAAGAAGAGACTAATCCTGCCCACCTTCAAGCATTAAGCAGCTTGCAGGGTTCATCGCTTTGGGGATTACTGCAAACCCAGCAGCCAAACTGAGTTTCTGAGACATTTCTGCACAGTCACAGAGGTCCCTCAGAGTTTGGCACCAGCCGTTTTGTGGTTCTAAATTTTTTACTTTCACAGTCAAAGTGACAGGTAGGCACAGAAACCTTCTCTGAGGCATTTGAGCCTGTGCACTCCAGTTAGCTGTCAGCAGTCTTTTCTTCATCTGTTTACTGGAGATGACACAATCTTCGTGGCAGGGAAGGTCCAGATGATGGATTGTTGTAGTACACTATGTGGTGGTAAAGAGATAGGCCCTGAGGGCTGGAGAGAGAGCCTCTTTCCTGGGCCTGGAGGTGACCCTGGGAGTGCATCCAGGTCACCAGGGATGGGCTGAGAGAGGACTGTGGGTTTGTGGACACTGTTAGACCTATGGGGAGCGATGGTTGTAGTTTGTGGCCTTATAGGGTATTGTTTATCTATTACCATACTGTGTTATACTCCAGGTGATTGGGAGACACTGTGGTGAACATCTTTCCTGCTTATATGATGTTGTATCCTGTGTGTGCTGGTATTTGGGGAATTCTGACTGGGCAAAGAACGTCTTTGCACTTCTCCACCTTGTGTGTGAAGTCCATGCCCTTGCGTGATTACTGCAATGAATGTGTCTTAACTTTACACAGAGAGGCATGTAAATTTAGTTTGTACAATAGAATTAGCATAATTCATGAATTAGGTCAATTTCAATTACTTATGTATAGAAAGTAGATTTTGTCCTAACAAGATGAATCTAATTTCAAAATCCTATCACATATCTTTTTTTCCAAGAGACATCCACAAATGGGGCTTTGCTGTTATCAGATGTGTGAAGCAACATCACTGTATATTTTCACACCTAGTTGATTACTTAACCATCTGTTCTCTTCAACAACACAGGATACATGATGGGAGGAAGAAAGAGGAAGAGAAATAAATGGAAATTGCACTGTGATTGTTTTCTAACCTATCTCTTAATTTTTCATTTTTGCCATAAATCCCAGGACAATTTTTATTAGAGTGGTATGTGTGTTAAAACAAGGCCTATTATATATAAACAAACCTTTTATAACTTCCTTCTTTCTTTCTTTTTCCCCCCTGCTTTTTTTAAAATCAGAATAATGGAAATGTATCACAACTTTCTTCATATCCTCTTTGGATGACTATATAATGGAGGTGGAGGGAGGAGAATTTTGCAGGCAGAACATTATGTGCATTAGATAAAAACCAGTTATTTAGTAGCTCATACTTAAAAATATTCACACTTAATTTAACTCACTTCATTCTCTAGAAGGACTGTGGGTGTGTTAATCTTTTGAGTTGATAAAATCATTCATCTAGATCGACAGTTTAGAAATTGACTTCCAATTTTCAGTTACCTTTGTTCTAATGTGTCCTCTTTGGCTTAAATTTATTTTTCAGACATCATTAAAAAAAAAGAGCCCCGGACAGATTTTATATATTGGGTTGAATTAACATTTCAAGTTATAGATCTTGCAATTATTAAAAAGCCAAATCAAATAACCTTACAAAAATTTTTTTTCATTGACATTTTCACTCAAATACAAAACAAGACCTCCTTCATTTTGATAGCTTTGTCAAGAACAAGTATTTTGCTATCCCCTACTATGTTATTTTCCATTATAATTATTGATTCAGGTGGCATATAGAATTATGAAAAAACCTCCAACATAAGAAATCTAGAACTATCACAAAGGACTCTGTAATCACAGAATCTCACTGAACATGCTTAACACAGGTGGTACAGCATCCTTTGAAACAGGCATTGTGTACATACACACATTCATACATATATATATGTATATATATGTATATGTATACACATGTATATGGAATGCAATCACCAACTTCATAAATAGCCATTAGAGACCCTCCAAACCAAAATTAGAAGTTTTCCTCTTTGTCTTGGCCAGTCAAGGTAACAAATCTGTGTGCATGTGGAAGCCATGTGCTACTCATACAGAGGCATTCATTACAGGAATAAGTTGTCCTATGTTAAAAGACTGACAAAAGCAAGGGATAGCTGAGGTTAAGGCAAACCTAAATTAACTGGTTTTTGGCCCTTACCTAACTAATCAGATGCCTGACTCTTGCAACTTTGGCACAGTAAATCCACATCAGTCGAACGCTGCAACAAGTTGGGATAATGTAAATGGTGTCTCTGGCTTGAGTGACTGGGGAAGTCATAACAGCAGTGCCCTGTGAGCTGCCTGGGGCTTTAGGATGCTCAAAGCTCTGTGGGTGTTCAGAAACAGCAAGTTTAATGTAAGAGAAAGTGCTTTCTTGGTGCCTTTTTGTTCACGGGTGTTTTCTGTCCACCTAAAAAGAAAGGAGTGGGTGGGAGGTTTCTCTTTACCTGCCAGATACTGAACAAATGACATGAGGAAATCGAGGGAGACTTTTTTTGTGACTGTAGGGGCAGGATGGGTGGGAATCACAGTGGGGAAGCTGGGAAGTATAAGAGATTCCTGGAAATAAAAACTATAATGGAATGTTACTTACAACCAGGAAGTAATTGCATTAACTGAAAACAATCATAAAGTCAAAGCTATATCTTGAGGGAACAGGTGGATGGGAGGGAGTTGTGCACAAACCCTGTTCCTTTCTTGTCTTTCCTCTTTAGACACTTGATGGTTCTCTGCCTAAAAAGTGAAGTAATCTAGTTCTTATGCAGTAAATCCTATGTTTTGTGTTTCCTTGGAAGTGCACTGCAGAGAAGGTCTAGACAGAAACATCTCAATGTTTTGGTAAATGTTGGATCTTTCTGTTGACCTTTGGTGGAATGGACAAACCAGGTTGTCATCAGTGGGTCTGAGTAGACAAATCTGTATTGGGGGAGGGGAACAGCTGTGCCCTCAACATTGTGGGACCAGGTCTTTGTGTAGAGGAGTGTGTGACGGGGCCCTCTGCTCACAGTCCACAGGAAGGATGAGGAGTAGAATCATGGAATCATAGAATTGCTTAGGTTGGAAAAGATCACTGAGTTCAGCTGCAAATGTAACACTGCTAAGTCCAACACTATAGCCATGTCTCCAAGTGCCACATCTACACATCTTTCAAGTGCCTCAAGGGATGATGACTCCACCACTTCCCTGGACAGCCTGTTCTAATGCCTGACCACCCTCTTGGTAAAAAAATTCTTTCTGAATATCCAAGATAAACCTCTCCTGGTGCAACTTGAGTTCATTTCCTCTTGTGTTTGTTACCTGGGAAAAAAACCTGACCCCCACCTCACTACACTCTCAGCTACCTGTAAAGAGTGATAAGGTCTCCTTTTTTTCTGGCATACTGGAAATAATGCACTTTTCTTCAGCTCAAGCTATTGAACTGTATCTTCTGCATGTTTTGAACTAGAAGCCCAATTTTAGTTTCAGCTTGGTGGATTAGATGAATTTTGTTAGTGAGTTTACCTATCAACCCTGCCTGCACTTGCTTTGCATTCCTCCAGGTATAGTCTTGAAAAATAATGCTTCCAAGAGTAATGGTTTTGCTTTCCAGAAAAAGCCTGCCACAAGTTTGTGGTTTAAAGCCGTAAGTTAGGTTTGTAGTCCATCATATTTCAGATCAATACACTACAGAGAGCTGACACAGATCCTGCACAAAGACAGATTGCACTTTCAAGGGAATTTCATGCCATTTAAAAATGGAATTAGGCAAGATGGAAATGCTAAAAATACATGAAAAATAAAGTTTAAGCCACTAAAGGAAAACCATGTGTGTTATTCTACTTATTAAAAGACAACAAGCTGCCACAAAATAAATATTCCCTGCTAATGAGCTAATATTTAATCAGCACAGTGCTCTGTTCTGAAAAAAAAAGCTTCTGCTGGCCACTTTTTGTTGGTGGTCCTTTAAAAAGATAGAGAGAAAACTCGAACAGGCTGTATTTAAATTAGTCTTTTTTTCCTTCTATGCAGTGAAGCAGGAGCAGGCTCCGTGCTTCTCATAATTTTATTTATGACCCTAAGCCCTCAATCTCAGAGAAAATGGAGGTCACGCTGCTTCTTATGCATGTTGTCATGCAGATATGTGGGCTTTCAAATGGGGTGTTTACTTCTAAACCTCAAGGTAACATACATTTTTTAATGACTTCCACTTTGGTTTGGTTTTTTTTTTTTGGGACTCCACAAATGGGACTGCTGCTGCTTGTCCAGCTCATTGAATATGGAAAGGATCTGTCTGCTGAATCCCATGAGATGTTAATGTGCTGGGGTTGGGCAGAGTTATCTATATCTCTCTGCACCCAGACTCCAGCAGACTTCTGCAGAGGGAGTGTAGCAATGGAAGAGGGACAACCAAACACACATTGGTGAGAAGAGAGGAGATTCTTCTGAAGAACTGGATAAAGAGTGATAAAAGCTGGCACAGTGGTAGGCTGAATTTTGATAAATTGCCTTCCACTTCTGCACCTAGGTTTTCCCCACCTTTTCAGGTTTAAAATCAATCTTTCCAACCAACTTTTGAATAGCCAGGAAATGTTTAATTTCTTATTTACAGCTGTGACTCATGTATGAAAGAGTATTTCAAGCTGTGCAAAATATCACCACCTGGATAAAGTTTACCTGACACCCTCCCTCTGCAGTATGCTTTTTTCCCCCCAGCAGGCCAAAAATTTAACGCTGCTTCCCTTACTCTCAGTGGATTTTGCTCACCCATAGTATTTCCTCAAGGATGGAAGGGCTCTGGCATGTTATTTAACCTTTGAATAACATGCTAGAGACTAAATTAAGAATGTCTTCTAAAGCACAGTTGCCTATTACTGCATAGAGTCAGAGATACAGTGAAGTGCACAAAAACTTATAGATCCTCCACATGTATTCTTGACTCAACAACTTCATCACTCTGGATGATTCCTTTGGGCTGGAATAGGGTTCTCTTTGACAGTACAGGATATTTCCTTCCTGCTGCTTTTGTATCTCATCCTTCTTCCTGGGAAGCCTTCCTTCCTCCGAGCACAGAAATTCTTAGTTTATATTTCTTAAAAGCAGATCCTTGCTTATTTTTGGAGTCTCTTTTTTCACTCTTCTGTGAACTACTGGAGAATGTGGTATCTTCTGGCTCCAGCCAGCTTCCTTTGAAAACCAATTATTTGATCCAGAGTACAGCTGTTGAGTTTTATGATTTCCCATTGTATCCAGACATGGAGAAAGATTACATTTTGCCTTGTCAGAAAATGCTAAATTCAAGATGCCCAGAAAACAGTCTGGTGATACAGCAGTTTTTGTACCAGTGTCTTCTTATTAGCATTTCAATTTCTTTGATTTTAGCTGGACAAATTCACGAAACTCTTACACAAAAAGAGGTTGTAGGGTTAAAAGGCGATATATTTGTAATTGGAGGTAAAGTAGGTTTGCATTCCTTCCCCTCTCTAGAAGAATTTTTGCACCCTTTACTAAAACTGTCTCTCAGTAGGACTAACCATGTTCAGATATCACTGGAACCAACCATGTTCATGTGTAGGAAGTAAGTAGAGAGGTTCAAAGTTGTGCTGGAGGGTGCTTGTTCCTTTCATGGTTGTTTTTGGTGTTTTCAGCAAGAGATTACAGATCCTTTAAGTAGTAACTGGACTGAGTAGAATTTCCTCGACATGGAAGATCAGATTTGTTTTAGGGGCAATATCAAGCCTGTTTATGACAGAGGATGTGCAAGGACTGAAAGCAGTGGTAGCCATTTGAGATGCTCTGAGAGCCTCCCTGAACTTCAGCTGATGCTCTAGAAGAACATGGTCCCCCTTGGAGGTATGTTGTGTCTGCTGGCTCTCACCAAAATTCCTGCACATTTCCACATAAAACAGCAACAGATGGATATTTCTGCTTGCATAACTGAAGCCTGTCTTAGGTGTCTTCTTTTATGATCTGAAATGTTCCCTAGGCCCCAATTAGATTGCATTAACTAGATTTACATCAACTACAATGGAGCTTAGATTCTCAGCTCATATAATGACAGCTGCAGATAGAAAAATTATGTGTCTAATCTTGCACCAAATTCAACCCCAAATCAGTCATCACTAGGAGTGAAAGAAAGAAGTCAGCTGCAGTCAGGGGAGGACTGTACAAATACTCTTTCAGTCTTTTCTCTTTGATCTGTTGCAAATATTTTTCAGTTTGGTGAGTTAATTGTCCTGGCTTTTACTCTAACAGAGTCTGGGTTTTTTAAAATTTAAAAACCTTGCAGTCTTCTTTTTGAGGAGCTCCTTATAGAAGACTGTCTAGACTGTTGACCTCTGCATCAGATCCACTGTATATGTGAAATGTGTGTGTGCAATGGACCTATGACTCTGGTGCTCTCAGCTTCCCAGGAGCCTGACTTCCATGAGTACATCAGGCAGATGGCATTTCAAAGACTGAGGTATTTCCTGCACAGATACCCTGTCTTGGGAGCAGTGGGGTCTTTGGCTCTTCTAGCTGACGCTGGCTTTTGGATCCTCTCTGGTTCATCCCATTAGCCAGAGTTCCAGCTTTTTGACTCATCCCAGTTCTTCTCACAGCCACTAGCTCGTGCACTAGTGAGGCTGAGTAAGAGCATAGATTTTCAGGAAATAAGTCTTCACACTGCCACTTGATATGCAGATAAAAATATTCTTACAGCCTTTAGAGTCTCATATAGGCCTGGATATTATATCTATTTTTCCCCTTTCTCTTCCATCTATGGACTGAGATTTGCTGTGTAATATTGCTTGTAATTTTTCTAGCTTATTTTCAAGTCTGTGCTTTTTTTTCATTCATGGGAGGTTGCCTGGTCACAAGCTCTCTAGCCCTTTGACAGATTATAATCTTCAATATGTTACGTTGATTCATAAGCTGTGTTACCTCTCAAATGCATGTTGGTTGAGCAAGACTCCTTGCTAAGCAGGGTACAACTCAGCTCAAGTGGTGGGGTTAGAATGAGCTTCTTCAAATGTAATTACTACAGAGAGAAAAACCAGGATGCCAAATAAGATTGAAGACCACCTAGTACAAAACCAGCTAATATACTTAAATAAAATGTACCCACTTTGGTGCTTAAGTAGGTATAAATTCCCCTACTCAATTGCTGTTACTGTTAATACTAACACAGCCCCTATTATGGGCTGTGTTACCCTATTATGGTCTAGCCAAGAAAGCAGACAGACTGTCCTGGTTGATACATCACCTAGAGACAGACTGAAGAGTAATGAGCTACTGAAGTTCACCCCACACATGTAAGGAAGAGTAAGGGAAAGCAATAGGATTCCCCCCATAATGGTACTCACAGCCCTAGGCATGCTCCAGTCAGACTTCAGAGGATTAATCTCAGCACTTGTATTGGTGTCAGAGATCAATAATGCTTGGACTTTTATTTATGATCTCTTTACTGAAAAGCTCTTTATCTCAGCTTGTGTTGTTCTGATTTCTGTTCTCTTGTTCCTGTGAACTTCGGTTTAGAAGTGCAGATAGGCAACATGCTCCAGAGAGAGATGATGTACCTTCAAACTCGGGGTATTTAGGCACTGATTCCAAGCAGTAGTACCCTATTGGTTTTTTCCTTTGTTTATTGCATTGGATCCATGGGGAACTGATCTACATTGCCTGTAAGCAATAAAAAAATATGTTGGAATGTGTACAAAAATGATTACAGGTGTATGCAATGTTTTGCAGCCAAATAAATTCCCTGATACAGCTGAAGGGGTGACAGGCATGCCCCAGAACCAAGAGTAAATGCTATGGTGGAAGGAAAGAGAAACTCCTTTAGGCAGTGCTCCTGCTGAACCTTCTGTGTTTTAAACAATTCAGAAATTTTTACTCAGGCACAGTGAGCGGTAAATATGAGAGATCTAAAGATTAATTTTTAATAAATACAATATACATCCAAAGGAACTGCAGTGCCTGTTTGCTAACCAGCTACAAGTTGAGTTTTGGGATTTTACACACATCTGCCTGCAAACATCTGTACTATTAGCATTGTATTCTTGCCATGTCTGGATCTCTTCTGACTTACAAATTGCTTTCTGAAGTAGATGTTATAACATTTCTGTCCTTAAATTTAGATTGGGGCAGTTAACCTGCAAGTCACTTGTTCTTCATTTGATGATACAGATATTCCAATATTTATTTAGTGTTACTCATCTAAGAACAAATCTGCTGGAGCAGTTGATGACTCCTCTGTAAATTTTTTCATACAGTTTTTATGTTTGCTGGTTTTGTCTGGGGCAGAGTTAATTTTCTTCACAGTAGCTGGAATAGGGCTATGGGTTGGATTTGTGCTGAAAACTATTGATAAGTGAGGGATGTTTTTGTTAGTATTGAGTAGGGCTTGCACACAGTCAAAGCCTTTTCTGCTCCTCACCCCAAACCGCCAGCAAGGAGCCTGGAACTGCACAAGGATTTGGGAAGGGACACAGACAGGACAGCTGGCCCCACCTGACCTAAGGGACATCCAGACCATATCATCTCATGCTCAGAATGCAAATCTCGGGAAGGAAGTAGGAAGAGGAGACCATTCAGAGTGATGGTGTTTTTCTTCCTAAGTTACTGTTATGCATGATGGACTCCCGCTTTCCTGGCTGAATACCTGCCTGCCCATGGGAAGTGGTGAAGGAATTCCTTGTTTTGCTTTGCTTTGCTCTACCTCTTAAACAGTCTTTATCTCAATGATGAGTTTTTTCACTCTTATCTTTCTGATTATCTCCCCAGCCCCACAGGGGCAGGGGTGGAGTGGGGCAGCTGCGTGGGCCTGAGCTGCCATCTGGAGTTAAACCAGGACTGTTTGCATATTATTTGTAGCTGTATGATGAAAAAAGAAGGCAGGCAGTAGTTGCTGAATATGAAATGTGCCCTAAAGCCATCTGGGAAAAAAAAGAGTAGATACTATCCAAACGCATTTGGTGTGACAGAGGAAGTTGCTGACAGAGGCTGTACCAATCCTATTCAAGGCTTTGTACTTTAGAGAGGCCGCATGATAAACTCTTGACTTTTCAAAGTCAAGAATAGGAACAGCTCCTTGGTCTCAAGGTATGCTCTGTTATTAGATGGTTTTCAGCTACTTAAATTAAGCTATCTGTGAAGGAATGCTTATAAAAGCATGTTGATGAACAGCATGTCTATTTACAACATACTTAAATAGAGGAAGCACAGTTCATTTGAGTGTCAGTGCAAAGTGGGATTCTGTACAGCTTTCTGTGAGCCAAGATTGTTTACTCATTTATCCAAAAGCACAGGCAAAATCCAGGCTTTGTAAAACAGGCAGAACTGAATTTCCTTTGGTTACAGTGTAAAGCAACTTTTCTCTCAGGTGGGTGTCCAGCTCCAAGGTTTAGATAAAAGAATTGCCCAGCTATCATTGCAATATCCACTGGACGACAAGCTGGTTGCTCTGGTAACTCATTATTTAATGTCTGAATGGTGATATAAATAGCAACACGGCACGTCTTAGTTGTTATGCATTATCATGATAAGTTATGTAAGTGATGTCACCAGATTCAGTTTTGAGATTTCTATGAAGCTCAATACGTTCATACTTTTGTGTGTGTGAGAAAGGGTTCAAAGCCCCTTTTTTAATAATGCAATCCCAATGTAAAGGCTGTGTAGAAATATTATTCTATTCAGGTAACACTTTGAAATGCCATCAGAAGAAATATCTTTTGTACAAGGCCACAAGAAATTAAAATTAAAAAAAAAAAAGAAGAAGAAAAGAAGAAACCTCTACTTTCCTAAAGTGATGGAAGCTGTTCTATTAGAAGTCACAGAAACACTTCTCTCCAAGACTGCCTGGCTTTCAAAGTAGTCCAGAAGTTACATTTAAAAAGTAAAACACAAAGAGTAAAGTAGACAAGTAGTAGAAATGAGAACTTGAGTTCCCATTTAGCTTAGTTTGATGCAGAGCTGGGTACAAAAGAAAGGAAGAGAAAGAGTAATTATAATAATAAAATGTGCTCACCTCTCAGGATGTGTGCATACCATGATAAACTATTTCAATCTGTAACCTTTTTAGTTCTCAGTAAAATTGTTCTTTCCAGACAAATCATCCACCACTGAACTGAACTTCCTGAAGTTCTCTGAATCTGTGATGAGGGTCCCAAAAAAGCCTCTGAACATACGCCCAGAGAATTCAGTCTAGTACTGGAATTATTAGAGGTTATCATGAAAATGTTTGTAGTCAGTTAATATTAAGACATTAGAAAACATTGTAAAAAGTTATAAGATAATTGGTTAGACAAAAATACCCTAAGGGCATCCTTCATATAAATAGTTTACCAATAATATCACTCTAACTGAGGTGTTAGCACGGTTAGTGGGTGTCCTTACTCTGTACAGGCCATTCACTGAATAGTGGTGAGAGGTAGTGACAAAAGTAAATTATTGATACCTGAAGATGCAGGTATTTCACAGTGCAGCCCTCTGTGTAACTGCTCTGCCCTGGTGGCTGAGGTGGCTGAGTACCTGAGGTGGCTTTTCATAACTCAGTACTGGAGTCCAGTGGTAGCCAGCATGTCTTGAAACTACCCAGTTAACTAGGTGTATCTTGTAAGTTGTGCTAAACTTACCATAATTACACTCACACTGTTCTCCAAATCAGTTTATTTTAAATGTCATTGTTTTAGCTACACAAGCTCTGGTCATATATATTATGTCACTGTATCACCTTTGAAACAGTGATACAATCACAGTAACCAAAACAGCTTGTGGCTATGTTATTGCTTTCCTAGTTGAGTTGCATCTGTAGATTTGAGGTGTCCAGCTTGTGACTGTTTCAGGAGTAAAAAAAGTTCTGAGACAAAAAAGTGCTTAATTTCACTCTTCTCATTTTCCGGGGGGAGTTAGAAAGTAATCACAGACAAGTCAGCTTATTCTTTCAGCTGCAAGGGAAGGAATTCTTTGGTTTGCAGAAATACTCCTTCCCACTGTCTTTTGTGCCTCAAAATGTTCACACTAGTAAAAATAAAGATGATTTTATAGGTGCAGTGTTTCTTGATGACTTTTTGTATGCAGCAAATCTTTCCTATGAGTCCTTTCATGTGAATGTGGTGTGAATGTTAGACAGCACAAAGGTAACTCATTTAATTAGAGCTTCTTCATTTCCTCTTTTAGCTAGAGACAACCTAGAAAATCAGCATCATGTTTCTAACTAGCAGGAAGAAAAGGCAAAGCTGGTCAGCCAATTGCAGCTCTATATTTACTTTTCCTTCCTCAAGCACAAGAAAATCAAATGAAGGAAAACATAGAAAATGCAATGGGAAGAGTGGGTAGCTGACTTCTAAGCCGTATTCTGAGGAAGCAAGCAGGAGGGAGAGTGAAATGAGAGGATGAAGGCAGAAATCTGAGCATACTTGAGAAGACACTACGTTCTGTGCACAATCTGTCCCCCTCAGCAACACAGCAGACTGTCATTCACTCATTCTGGGCCAGATTCTTTTTTGTGTGGAAACCTATTCCACTGCTTTAAAAAGGGGCTCCATATAAATTATTTCTAGGTCCAGGAGGTATTTTTTGACAAACTTCAATAGTACTTTTCTTGCTATCCACATTCTTTCCTAAGAGGATGGATTGCACTGCTGTTTGAACTCATAGTTCAACACATGAATGGCGTTTTTTGAAATATACACAGAATTTGCTTGTTACAGCAATTCTTTTAGTTACTTATTTCACTTAGTAACTTGTATATCCATTAGTGGTAAGATGTTCCAAGGGAAAATGTTGTAATTGCACATATTTAAAGGGTACATCATTTACCTTTATTACAACTCTAGTTGCAGCTGCGGTCTCAAAATTATCCCAGTGTGTGCCATGCTGGTGCAATTAGGAGAAACTGGTCCTTTGTCTTTATAATCCTGCTCTGGATGAGAAATAAGAACGTTGATAGAGCAAAGAAACCACTGTACTGTATTATAACTCAGTAAGTCAGCCCGGCCCCATGACAGTTCCTGGAGAAGTAAAATGGACTTAGAGAATAGTTTGGGAAGGGAAACCTAGTTAGAGTGTTTTCAGTAAATATGAGAGCTGATGCGTGGGCGTTGCAGTCACAAATCCTGTTATATGCTAATACGATTTATACGCATAGCACCCAAACATAATTATCAGAGTTAACCCCTGTGTACCTGCAGTATTTAAAATTAAAATGAAGTTATGCTATTTGCACTTTCAGAACAGTAGATCTATATTACACATGAACATGTCATAATTTAGCTTATTTTTGCTGACTGAATACACTGTGCCAGACCACACTTCTTTCATTTGAACAGTGATTGACATGCTTCTTGAACCTCATGAATCTTGAATTCAAAGGAACTGTCTTAACTGCAATTAAATTAAAAAGTATGAGATTTAATGGAGGTATTCCTTATTCAGGGAATGAAGGATATAATAGGAGACCCTTTGATACATTGTGCTGTATGAAACAGATGTTTAGCAACAATTTTTCAACAAAACCTTAATTCTGGAATGAATTCTTAAGAAGTGGACATGGGACACCCAACACAACCAAGTAAATGAGCATCTTCCAGTCTAGAGCTCTCTTCAGGATCATAGTGTTAATTAATGTGTCTATACTGACTTCATTCTCTGCTCCAGGAGAAACAATATTTATTTTCTGGACTTCTTTTTGCATAACTGTTTGCACCCTTTATGGTCAATGAGTTAGCTTTTCCCTCTCTGAATAGCCTTTAGGGCAGTCCTCATCTTGATCACTCCCAGACCATTCTTCACACAATGTGTTTTGTGTCCAGCCAAATACGTCTGTGAGCCAGCTTTGTTTAGGAAAAACCTTGCTGATCTGCTGCAGAGAAAAATCCTGGCTGATAAATTTGTGGACAAGCAGGAGACTAGAGAGTGATCCAGCTGCTGGTGTTGACATACTCATCTGGAGCAGTCATGTTTATGCTTTGGTGTAGCAAAGCACTCCTACACCACTTTTATTTAATACAATGACTACTTCTCTTAACTGGGGGCTAACCCTCCTTCCTACAAACTGCTAGGGACTTCTAAGAAAGATCTGTTAGTGCAAAAATGGAAAAATGATGCTTAAGTTTTTAAAGACTGCTGAATTCTGAAAGATATCCATCTGCACACACCCTGGGATCTGGAATTGTGGCACTGCATATGCCTGCTATGCAATACTCAATCCAAAAACCTGCAACCTTCTACACTTGTAAGTGACGGCAGATATAACTCTATTTGGACTAGTAAACCAAAAAATGTATTGACTTAAGAAAGCAGCATTTTTCATTTTGAAAATGTCAAAACAAAGTGTCAGCAATTCTGAAAAGAAAAAGGTCCCTAAGATCTGTTTGTTTGCCCCTTCTGTTTGGAAACAAGACTTACAAGAACTCTCTGTGGGAAAGTTTATTGTTTTGTTGAGTCATTATTTCTGAGAAGAAAAAAAATATTCAAAATCTTCTCAGCCATCCTGCTAATTCCTGATTTTTGCTGCTCTAATTTCCATAGGTAAAGAAGCATGTGCTGATTCCTGGAATGACGCGTGAATATTTTAGTTTGTCATCTCCAACTCAGATCAGATTAAAATTCTCTGACCTTCAACATTCACCATCTTGCTGTGAAGGGATTGATTCCTTTCAGTTTGACTCTTGTGCTCTTGACTTTATACAGGCCTTTGCTTTGGTGAAAGGATTTCTGTAGTAACTCTTTGCTAAGCAAGTTATATACAGATTTCCAGAGTTTATTATTATACTCCGTTCAGTTTGGAAGCTCCCATAGTACCTAGAACGTTTATTCCACATCTCTGTCTTTATCAAAATATTGAAAGTTTTTGAGGTGATGGAGATCTACTCCCTTATATCTTGTACCTGTTACAGGACCTGTTAAAGGAAAACTGTTCTGGAATCTCATTAAAATGGTTAAGACTGCAGCTTAGCATCTCGCAGAACACCAAATAGAAGAATATAGTGGATTCACACAGGAACAGACTATTTTTCCAAGAAAGACCTAGTCCAACACACCTGACCTGGCTTGCATTGGCAACACGTTATGGCCTATCCTTAGCATGACCATCTCCTGTAGCCACTGCTGAGGTGCAATGTGGAAACACTTTTCATTCAATGGCTTGCTGGGCAAACTGTGCTAAGTGCTGCATGCACAATAGCCTGATGTTTTGGTTTCACCATGAGATGTAGAGACTTCATCAGTCTCATCTTAAAAAGGGTAGCTTCAGAGTACATGATGGTTTCAGCAATATTCAATCCCTTCCCCAGGCTCAGCTGGGTGGTTAGCAACAAAAGTAGTTGATGAAAGCCTGTGAAAGACACATAAAATAATCTGGAAACCAATTAACGGTTTAATTGGCAAATAAACCTATTCTTTACTCCCAAATGTTTCTGAGGATTGTGCAAGTAATGAGGTGGAAAAGATTAGCATCAAATAAAATTCCAAAAATAGTACAGCAAAAAAAGTGCAAGACAGTAAAAGGTCAAGCTCAAGGAGCATGAAATTCAACATTCAACCTTGACTTGTCTGGCTGGGAGATATGTATGGGTTGAAATCTTTATCTCTGACTAACGTACAGCATAAGGCCTGAAGTTTTTGTAGTAAGATTGCTCCCATTTACACAAAACAAATTTAAAAACATTAGAAAGAATATCCTTTTTTAATTGCTCACTAGCAAAAAATTTTACATGGGCATTAACAGGATCCTGATAAAGATTAGTCCTCCCCAGAAAAAGCAACAGCTATTTTACAGAGAATGGAAGTCATAAAGCTGTAAGGTCCTTGCTTCAGGGCATAAACCAACTGCAGACACAGGAAGTTAAGAACAAATTTCTCCCTATGAGCTGATTATTATTTAATGAGCCATCATCATTTTAGTAATGAATGAATGATTGGAAAGTTAATTTATTTATTTTCTTGTGTTATCATACTAACTTGAAGCAAAGAAATCTCCAGGAATCTATGGCTAATTTTTTGAAGATCTAGGCACTAGTCTTCTGCCTGTCAGGGCTGGAATTATAAACAAATTCGCTCTTTTGCAAGTTATATTAGGCTGTAACAACATGGAATGTGTAAGCAACTTCCAGTTGTGATACAATGACAAACTTGTGCAAACACATACAGTTCTTAACTCTTGCATATGTCTGGTTTTGTGCTCTTGTACATGGTTCAAAAAAAAAAATCAGAACTCGGTGGAGGGATACTATCTCCAGGGAACCAGCACAATCAGAGCCATGGAGGGGATTCCCAGGAAAAGTGCCATCCAGCTGGTCTTAAACAAATAGTAAAAGCTACATTTTTTCACCAGAAATACATATGGATGTTGAATACCGAGTAGCAAAGTGAGCTGCTTATTGTGTAGGCTCAGAAGAAACTGACCAATAAATCTCATTATTTCCACACTTGGGACAGTCGGGTCTGCAGAAAGACTCAATATGGAAAAAAGCTGGATTATAAAAAGTGTGGGATATGTCTAGACCAAGCCAGAAAAGTAGATTCTTCAGGGCTGCAGATTGCTTCCACTCAGCAGAATAATACAGGAAGAGAAGAACAAATTCTGAAAATCAAATTAAGAGCTTCTTGCTCTTCACACTATCAGATCATGCTAATATAGAGAGAAGCAAAAGAACAAAGATAAGTCCCCAGAAAGCCATGGGGAAAGATTTGGGTCCTGATGAAGACTTCCAAACCACTGTAAGACTCCTAAAAATGACTTCAAAACAATTAGCTTAGCTTTCATTGAGACATCTACACAGAATCAGAAAAATTGTCTCCTACTCCAGTCTGCTGGAGTTGATCCTGGTTTCACCTCTGAGGTCCTGTTCTCCACTATAGCAGTTTTCAATGAGGAGTGTCAAATTAGTTCTGCCTCTTGAGTGTGACGTTTTGAGACAGACCAAGTATCAGTTTCCTTTCAGAGGATTTGGGCTTGACTTCTGCTTTCATCCATAAAAATGTAAGATTTTCTTCAGATCGTGTCCTCTGGCTTCTCCACTGTCTACAGCTCTAGAGAAAGAGAAAGGGAATTAGAAGAGAGAAAGTCAATCCCATGCAGAAACAAAAAGGGAGTGGATGGTGAATACCACCAATCTTCTCCAAAGAAGGAGAATGACAGACTGGAGAGGACTATCGAGGAAATATAAAGTGGATGCTGGACAATCCAGGGCTTCCAGAAATCACAGCTCTGATCAGGTTGACTACAAATGCCAAGGTGTTCAGGGAGTAAAACAAAAGATAAGCTTTTCCCAGTCAGTTTCAAAATAATCAGTTGTGTGTTGAGTTTTCTTACTATTACAAATGCATAGGAGATCAAATGTAATGGAGAGGTACTTCATAAGGAAGAGCAACCTTTCTCCAAAATGCACTGCAACACCACATCCTAGCAAAATATAAGGTCCAAGTTAGCAGGTTATATTAATAGATTATAATCTAAAATATTTCATCAGAAGCAACTTTAATCTAGGAAGTTTCAAATGAAACAGGACAACTCACCCAGCAGGCTGCAAATGAATCCAAGCTCAGCAGTAGGTGCTGTCTCTCACAAGTACAGTCTGTCTTCAGAGTTTGAGAAACAAAAATTCCAGCTCTACGGTTCCAGGGCTGCAGTGCCAGTAGTGGTGTCAGCAGCCTCAGCCTGGAGTCTTGAGAGGTTCTCTCTGTTAAGAAGTTTGAAAAATATCAGGATTACCTGGTCTGAGCTTCCAGCCATACAGGTGTAGTTTGGATGCCTGCAGGACTACCATGGAACTAGTCCAAACCCAGCTTCTGAGTTATGCAGCTCTTACTTGGAGCTCCATCGGTCTTCCAGGGCTACTCCAGCTGTCATGATTGAGCTGGAAATTTCTATGTTTGACTTCCCAGACTTAACTTACTTTCTCTACAATTTTTTTACAAAACTCCTTATTGCAGTTACTTTCTTTTTTCTTCCCTGTAGAAAAATTGAAATGACTGTTTTATTATTTTATTTATTTTAAGCCCTCAGAAACAGAGAAGTTTTCTATCTAGGATCCCCTATAAGATCTAAACTTACACAATTAAACATTTATTCCTCTATCACCTCTGGGTTTCTTTTTGCTCTCCTTAATTTTGTTTTATTGTTATTGTCTTCCTTCCTTCCTTCCTTCCTTCCTTCCTTCCTTCCTTCCTTCCTTCCTTCCTTCCTTCCTTCCTTCCTTCCTTCCTTCCTTCCTTCCTTCCTTCCTTCCTTCCTTCCTTCCTTCCTTCCTTCCTTCCTTCCTTCCTTCCTTCCTTCCTTCCTTCCTCACGAAAATGGCTGAGACAAAGGCCTGTTGGTTTCCTCTGACTTCTCTTTTCATGCATGTCAGTGAAGGTGTTTCCAAGGCACAAAGTCGTGCTATTAAATTTTCAAAACATTTTATTATGTATTTGAAACACACACTAAGGTGTTTGGGCCACCTATCCTCTGCAGCAGCAACTGGAAGCCACGTGAGATATTATAAGGTGTCTAAAATGGAATAAGATTTTTAAGTCTGGACAACTGAATCCTGAACCAGATCATCTTGCTGCAAATTCAGAGGATGCTGACACAAACACATGCCATAATCTTCTCAGTTCAACCACCTGCATCCAATGGCTCAGTCATCAGACCTGAGCCCTCTGAGTGTTTTATTGGTAAATGCTGACATATTTTAATATCTATGCTTGCGGTGCTGGAATAATGCTGGTTTTGGCCTTTGTCACTTTTAGCTCACAGCAGTGATCAAAACAGCACTGTGTAAATTCTTTGGAGCCTTTCCTGCTACAGGCAATAAGAGATTTGCCACTAACTTCAGCAGAACCATTTACGAGTGCCACGTTTAATTAACACGTAATTCAGAGTGTCTAATAGGATTGATGTGTATCTGAATTAAAACTGCAAATAAAATGGTGCTAAGGGATAGAAGCAGAGAAGACTTTAAATCTCATTTCAGGACTTGAGCGCGAATGGCAGAAAATACCATGGGCTTCACAGACTGGGAAGAACTTGGCATGAGATAAAAGGCTTAAGCCAGGATTCATCCAACTTCCAGTGTTGCTCAAAGGATGAAACCATCTGAGATTTATATATTCATTGCTTGACTTGCCCACACAAGGCTTTGAATGCCACTGGAATTTGATTTTTAGAGGACATCAGAAAGACTGACACAAAATATTGTTGGATGAACAGTCTGCAGGAGGCTTCTGGCTGGTCCACCAGGCTTCTGAGCAGTCAGACATTTTGGGATTGAGGGTGGTTCTCTTCCAGATTCACATAATCCCATTTGGAGCTTTCCCTCTGTTAGAATGCAATGCGAGACAGGCTTTCAAGCCCTTTCCTCTGGTGCTAATTCTCCGATGAATATTGACTCAGGGTTTTGTAGAACGGCTGAAAAAATGACAAGTCAATGAGCATTGCTCCCTTCCCTGCCTGTCTGCTCAAGTGGGGTAGGAGAAGGGGAAAAAAAAAGAAAAAAAGAAAAGAAAACAAAAAACCCTAAACCAGAAACACTATTTTGCTGTTTAAATTAGGAAGATCAGGACAACAGGAGGATAGGCTATTTGTGACACCTTAAGAAATCCGATTGTTCTTGTTGTCTAGACCAGAGCAGGTAGCTGCTGTACCCTGTAACGCATCTCTCCCTCAGGCCCTAATGTCAGGGTAGGATAGTGCCACACTCCCATTTTTTAAAGAATTGAACATTGAGATGATAACCCTCCCTTCTCCTCTTCCCAGTGTTTTGGAGAGAAGAAGCTGCATTTGGCCTGCCCGTTGCCCCTGCAGAAGTGTACAGTGTCACAGCCAGCCAGGAGCCTCATGCCGCTCTTTCTGCTTTTTTTGGGGTGGGGACTGAGAATAGCTGAGACTAGCTGAGAGCCACATTGCCTCTTGCAGAGGTCAAATCCTCAGTTTGCCAGTTCTGCCCTAGCAGGTGAGAGACAGAAGCAACTCCCTGTCATAGGACCATAACATGAACCAGCAGCCGGAGCTCCCAGATGGGACCAAAGCAAAGACCTTCACCAGCTCAGCCTTAGTGTCTTGCTGGTATTTAGGTCCCAAATTGCTTCAAGGCTCAAATTCACATTCCCACTTTCTTTCCCTCTTGCCAGTTTTGTCTCTGCTCAAGCACCTTCTGTTGATGTTGGTTTAGGAATCTCCACCCTTTCTCTAGCAAGTGTTAGCTGTTATCTGGAAAACTGCCGAATTCACAGCCCTGGGAATTGAAATTTTCAATACACTCAGTCCAAGCAAAAACGGCTTCTTTATATGCATCACAGGGCAATGTTGTGTGGAGGATCTAAATTTCCTTTATTGTCTTCTTGATTCCTTGATTACTCAGCAGGGGGTGTGTCTGCTATCCATCACTGGGAGGCAGAGAGGCATTAATATCTGATACTTAGACTGGGCAAGAGCAAGAATTGTCATGTGTATTTAGAAGTTGTTACTGACTACTGACAACCTTAGCAACCAGCTTGGATTCATACTGACATATTCTTCATCCTTTCCTCCCTCAACCCCTCCTCTCACTTTCTTCCCCTCTCACTTGATTTGTTTCACTTTTTTTTTTTAATCTTTTGACACTAAAGATATAAAAACCTTTCTCAAATTCTCCCTCTGGTAGAAAATATCGTGACAGCACAGATTTTAGTCAATATGTCATCAGTGCTAGTACTGAGCAAGAGATTAATTTTCCAAGTATAATACACAGTTTGTTTTTTTAGGTTAAGGGGGTTATAACAGGTTGTATATAATTATTCTTGCTTAGCAATTTTATCTAATAATAGCTGCAAAATAGTGGCAAAGATTAATTAAGGAGGCAAAGGAAAATCCAGCAGGAATAACGTCTGAAGAAACAGTATTTGTTTTATGTGAGGCACAAATTCTGGAAAAGAATGTTATGCTCTTCATCGTAAGATGGAAATAAGTATCAGGGAAGTGAAATGGAGAAGAACTGGTAAGGGTTTAAGGGCATGACTAATCAAGCAGAGAGAAGAAATTGAATAAGAATCACACTTTCTACAGAGTCACAAAATGATGGAAATAGAACTGTCATTACAGATGATAATTAACAGGGCTCAGTATCTCTCAGCTTTGGAGTTCAAAACAGTGGGAAGTCTATGCAACAAGCAGCATGAATTTCACACACCCTGACTTGTCCTGAAGGAATTCCTCGTGGCTGCCAGTGGCATAACATTATCACAGGCTGCTGTTATTATTATTTTTGAGAAAATGAGTTTCCATGCAAAAGCATGTTATTAACTTTTCAAACTATCAAGCATATGTATATATGTAAATTCCTCATAAGTTTACATGTTTTTTGTGCCCATCTGGACCTGGCATTAGTAGGTCAGAACTTGATTATTGCATTAATCTTCTGGTAACTCCATGTTAAAGAGTAGTTCTAGAAGCCTTTCAGCCAGGAAATCCAGATTCTTGCACTTGAGAGTTTGTTGTGCCAAGAAACTCTGGGTAGCATTCATGCTCCATTTTCAATAACCACCGAATAGGAGGAAGTTCAGAATCTTGTAGGGATGTCAATGTTATACCATTGCTTTTAAGGGATAAATGAGATAATAAATTTGCCTTACTGCCAGTCTGATACTGATCTCAAGACTTGAATAGCAAGGATTTAAAGGAGTGAAATAATACCAACTAATATACAAAACAGATATTTTTGAACTGACTTTTACAGAGTTTTCTGAGTAAGTGTATAAAAGGCAAATTAATGCTGAACAGGTTTATTTCTGTTGGACTGCACAGAGATGAGCTATTTGATATGTACTATTCATGGTATTTATCAATGTTTAGGAACTAAATCCAGTCTCATAGCTGAAAAATTTGGAGTTGACTGCAAGGTCAGGAAAGCAGGATGAAATACGATGATAGGTGATTGATACAGAGTTATTCAAATCACCTGTTAAAGAGAGTTTATGTGAATTAGATTAGAGTAATTTGCCCTTCTGTGGTCCAAATCTGACCCTTAAGTTCACTTTGTGATCAGCAGAGAGCAGTGCACACCTCCAAAGAGTGTTTTTTCTCATCCTGAGAGGATGATGATGATAACCTTTTCCCCCTTGATCAGAAAAGAAACATAGCTGTTAACTTGAAAGTACAGCAAGTACCAGCATCAAACTGATTAAAACTCTGAGAGTTGCTAAAGGAATGCACTACTAATACTAGTTGCTAATGGATGCACTACCACTCAGTCCACTTAGGAGAAGATTGAGGGATGATTTTGTCCTATGCATAAAGAGAAGTGATGGCTGATGGTTACATATCTGTATTTTCAGATTCGAAGTAAGGCACTTATTTTTATCAGCAAATGTTATTTATTTCTGAAATGCTTTAAGGATAGTTGCTCTAGATCTTGTATAAGGTTTTTGCATAATTAAACAGGACTAGTCTTCATTAAAACTGTGATCATGCAAAAAGGAACAAATTCAGTGAACTTCATTACCTGCAATTCATAACTCCAGCCAGAAGCTCAAAGCACATATTTTTTGCTCTACCAAGGACTAACTGTATGCATTCCTCTCTTTAGGCACTAACAGTATAAGGACAGGCATAGAAAAATGGGAGAGGGAGGAATATCAACCATTATCAGTGCAGCAAAACACACTTGAATTCTATGTTAAGATTTTACTTCACATCAGGAAACCATCTGCAGTTTCTGATCAGCTAAGCTAAATTGAATTTAAAAAATTATTTTTGCATGTACATATTTTCTCCTTTTGTTTCAGAAATACAAAGCTGCTTGCGTATGAACAATGATTTTCTGTTCTGACCATACCTCCAAGAATCAGGCTGTTAGCCAAAATTAATATAGCATTCCTATATTTTTTCAGAATAATTAATGAGGATATGCAAAATCAATCCAATACCTATCCCTGGGGAAGTCCAACCCTATCTGTCTCAAGTCCTTTTATTTCACCCTGTTGACCCCTCCGTTATAGTCGTTCTCCAAATCTCTTCTTACTCATAGATTTTCCTTATGAAGTAGTCATGTCCCATGGGGTACCAACACTGTCACTGTGATCCAAAACAGCTTTTTGCACACGTCAGAGTTTTGCCATTCCCAGAGAACCCATCCCCAAAAGCGTCTAGGCAGTGATAAGCCTCCCACCAGCCTTCAGTGAGTTCACTTTTGGTTTTGCTGCTCTGCTATGATAGGTATGAGCTCCAGATCTGAGCACTTCTCATTTTCAAGCTGTCTTGGGGTGACTTGGAGTTGTAACACAAGCTTGATTTTCTCAGAGAGGATCTGCTGGAGCTGACTCCGGCTCCTTGCCCAGGAGCTAGAGTACTGTTCCAGCAGAGATCAATTTCCTTTGATAGGAAAGTGATTTGCTTCAAAAACAGAAGCAAATTACTTCAGCATCTACTAATAACCTCACTATTTAAGAACTCACAAATTAAAATATTTCATTTATTATATTCAGCTGTTTGTGACCCAAAACAAACAAACAAACAAAAGACAAATAAAACTAATATTTTCTACTCTTCAGTTTAGGTATGGAACAAATTAATTCCTAATTAATATTAAAGTGCTGCTGATACTTTGCATTGGGGATTGTAAAGGTTATTAAGAAGAAGAAATCACTGAAGATATATACAAATGTATGGCTTCCATTTCAAAGTCCTGGCTGGGCCAGAATAAAAGGTCTTTAGAATGAATTGTGTCTGTAGATGAATCAGATGGCATTTTCAGAGCTGCTTTGGGGCAGATTTTTCAGTTGTTTTAATATTTCCTCTGTTGGGTGCTGCCCATATAATACCGCAGCTGGGCAGAGCTCCAGAAGACACTGCTTGTAATGCTGGTTCTGCCACTGCCTACCCTATTGCACATCTACTTCTCTGAGCTAACTCTGTGCTTTTCAGCCTTCAAAATGGAATCACAATGCTGATCATAATGTATTCAAAACGTGCTAATAAGGTTTGTGCTAGTCTAAGCTGGAAATGATCAATGAAGGTAGCATTTATCTCTCCTGACATCCGTGTTACATCTGTGCTACTTGTAGGATGGGTTTCATCTGACACGCAGGTTATCTGAAGCACTTGAAGTCCATTTAAAAACAGTAGTGAGAAATAACCAATCCTAAATCATAGCTCATCTGATTTGGATTAGGAGTCTACCTTTGGATAGGCTTAGCAAAGGAAAAGAGATTCCTACAATATAGATGTCTAAAGCAGGAAAATGCCAACACTACTCAAAGTGGTTAGCAGTCAGAGCCTATAGCTTCCAGAGATTTAGATTTCTTTATCCATTTTATATTAAAGAGTTTTATCTGGATAATTTTGCTTCAACCTGTATGCTCAGAAGTCAATAATAAAACACCAGGTCCTTGAAATACCCTCATGCCATGTCACTTAAACAATTCAAAGGTTGATTTTTTCCCTTTGCCTGAGAAATAACTAAAGAACAAAGCTTTCATGAATTCTCATTTGCAAATTGTAATTGCTTCAGGAATAGAAACACTTAACATATATTGCTGGCATACACATTTTTTTAAAAAAGAGGAAAAAAATCCCAACTAAAGAAAAAAACACTACTGACTCCTGGAATCCATTAACAAGACTCAAACCTTATAGTAAGAAATGTAAAGGTTGTATAGCCTAATTTATTTAGGCTCTGATGCCCAACTAAAATTGTGTAAAAATATGCCAGTAAAAATACAACTTTGAATCACAGCATAGTTGAAATGTATGCATATGATGTAATTTATAACAAGGTTTACTGACTGTTAATGCCATGAAGTTTTTATGCCTCCAAGAACAATATGAAGCATAAGGATTTACTAACTGTGCTGAATTTTCAATGTGTGTCAGAAATACACAAAGAAATACACAGACTGTACAAAATATAGAATCATTGAATATTTTGATTTAGAAGGAACCTGAAAATTCATTTGTTTCAACCCCCTGCCATGTGCCAACTTTCCACCAGACCCGGTTGCTCCAAGCCCCATCCAACCTGGCCTTGAACACTTCCAGGGATGGAGCATCTACAACTTCTCTGGGCAGCCTGTTCCAGTGCCTCATTGCCCTCAGATTAAAGAATTTCTTCCTAAGATCCAATCTAAACCTACCCTTTCTCAGTTTAAAACAATTTCCCCTTGTTCTATCATCACGTACCCTTGTAAAAAAATCCCCCTCCAGCTCCCCTGTGGGTCCCTTTCAAATACTGAAAGGCTGCAATAAGACACCCTAGAGCCTTCTCTCATCTAGGCTGGAACAGCCCCAGTCTCTGAGCCTTTCCTCACAGGAGAAGTGTTCCATCCACCTGAGCATCTTTGTGGCCCCTCCTTGGACTCGCTCCAACAAAACGTGGCAGTGAGTCTTCACAGGGGCTCATCTAAGAGCTTCCTTCTTGATGTCAAGCAAGAAACCAGAGCCTTCCTTTTTCTCTTAAGTTCCTCAGAAGCCCAAACCTCAAGACAAAACTCAAGGTCACAGACAGGGTTCCCTCTTTTCTCTGTCAAAACCTACAGTTCACCCACAGAGTTCAGAACTTCAAGGCAGAAGTAGCATATCAGAAAATTATTTAGTCTCACATGTAAAGGGTAAGGAGATTACCCTCATCTCATTGGAGTGGTTTGGAAGTTGTATGGTTAATTTGACCATACTATTTAATATCTTTTGTAGTCAAAGGAAAGAGAGGAATTTCTGAAAAGGCAACTCCTCCCATGGTAATGAGATTTCTGCACCTATGTTTCTAAGATAGCAGGACAAATCATGCTTTGGAGATGCCTGTCTTTCTTGATTGATTAAAAAGAAAGCCTAGACAATTAGCTTAGGCTTATCATCTTTTAAATATCCCTAGTTAGATGAAACAAAGGAGATCCTAAGGCTGTAATCTAATGTAGTGTGTGCTCCAAATCCATAGTTGTAGCAGGTGCTTAACTTTTGCTTACTGGGGAAAAGAAACTTCAACTTTTATCTGAACTGCATGCAAAAGTATGAGCAACGAGCTAGGATTTTCTTTTGTGAGTACTGTTATCACACTTGGCAAAATGAAAGCTTTGTAATGAGGTTTTGTTTTTGCCTCATAAAAATTTCATTGAATTTCTACTTAAATAATCCACAAGGAAGAGATTATTAAGACAAAGCATTTTCATTTATTAGATCTCTCAATATCATGAGAAGCAAAGATTTCAATTTGTTTCCTTTATTACATATTTTTAGCTATATGTACTAAACTATATTTTGAGTTAACTTTGAGTGAGACCTTTCTCTTTTATCAACAGGATTTTTTAGGTGGATCAGATAACAGCACCTTTAAATGTACATTCATGGGAAATTATGGCAGTTTAAAGTTTGATTTATATTGCCAAATATAAATGTAGAGATTTCAATATGAGGAATAAAAGAAAATTTTTCGTTTTGACCAGTATGAAAATTAGTCTAATATATGTTTTTATGAAAGTTAGATGAGAAGACATTTTCCTGAAAAGTTTGCAAATTGAAGATGAAAAGGGAAGACATTGCCATTCATTCTGAGCAGCAGATTAGTGAGTAAGTTGTAGATAAAGCAGCATAAAACATCTTATCCAGTTCAATTGCACAGGGTCAATATTTACGACATATAAACCCATGTTAACTTAACCTGAAGGATATGTTTTTTCAGACACAGAGGGAAAAGGAAATATATTCAGACTAAAAAAGTATTTGAAATCATGTATACTCTTTAGCATGCTCATGAACAAACTAACCTACACGTAGGAAGGACAGTTTGGTTGTGAAATCAGATGCCTTCTTTGTGAGTACCAAGGTAAGATGGAGACTGGTTTAACTTCTTTGTGGATTTTGGTTTAATGATAGCCACTAGAACACCTGAAAACACTTATTCTTTTAATGTGATAGAAATGGTAGAAACAAAGATGAAGTAAAGTCTTTGTGCAAGTCTTTTTGTGGAAACTCAGATGATAACTTCTATTGAGTTGATTTTGAACCATTTGGATTTCAGTTGTATGCTGTTTTGACAGAAGAGTCATGTCTGTCTCAGACACATCGTTCTGAACCTCATTGTTGCACAACTGTAACAACCACATGTGGAAAATATTTATGTGACTCAAACTGCTGAAAATTTAAATCATAGAAAAATTATTTCTCTTTTCAAAGGTCACTCCTTTGCTTAATTTCTTGGGAATTTAACCTGGGAATTTTAAAAGAAATAAACTTGAAAATGTTTCTTCATTCACTTTTTGATTATTTTCTTTTTCTCTCTCTCATTTTTGTATAATTTTTATATACTCTTTATATATACATCTGAGAAAAAAGGATTGATATAATAGTCTTGATTACCTTGAATAAATAATGTCTTCTTCTTATTTTATTTAATTCTGATCCTACCATATATGTGGATAAAAAAAGAAAAAACACCCCTACCCTGGCATAGATTTTCTGCCATGTGACCATATTACAGACTGGGAAGCATGTGGCAGTGCTTCTAATATCATAAACATAACCATAACTGTTTAGTCAGAGACATTTTGAATTACTACATTTCCTCCTTCAGGTCTTTGGATTCAATTCAAAACTGAAGCCAATAGATGTTGCATCATAAAATCTGTGGCTTTTATCCATTAATTTAATTCAGTATTTTGCTTTTAACCATTCACAGAATAACAATACTTTTTGATAAATGTAAAATAACGGTTGCTTAAGAAAATGACATTTGATTAAACAGCATTTTCTTTGAATAACTTTAATTATCCAATTAATATGTATTCAGAATCAAAATGGATGCAATTGAAGAAAAGCTCCAAAAATGAATAATACCTTGAATGCATCCTTTAATCACTTTAATAACAAAAGCTCTCAACATTTTTCTAAGTTTGGTAAGAAAATTACTTGGTTATTGTTCCTACTTAAATTAATAAGATTTTTGCTATTATGTGCATTTTGACATCACTGGGTCATAAATCTTGGAAAAGAAACATTCTGAAGTGGAAATACAGAAATGATAAGGAGGACAGGGGAAGATCTATGGATGTCATCTATCTGGATTTCTGGAAGGCTTTTGACACATGCTCCCTAAAACATCCATCTCTAAATTGGAGAGATACCTATTTGATGGCTAGCCTGTTCAGTGGATAAGGAATTGGCTGGATGGCTGTGTCCAGTGAGCAGGGGTCAACAACTCGGTCAGGGGTCCATGTTTGACCCAGCACAATTTCATATCACAGAATCACCAGCTGGGGTTGGACGGGATCGTAAAGGTCAAGCATGGACCTGTTGAAGTGAGTCCAGAGGAGGATGATGAAGATAATCGTAGGGATGGAGCACCTCTCTTACGAGGAAAGGCTGAGAGAATTAAGGCTGTTCAACCTGGAGAAGAGAAGGCTCTGGGGAATTTTATTGCAGCTTTTCAATACTTAAAGGCAGTATATAAGAAAGGTCAGGACAGAGCCTGTTGTGATAGGACAATGATTTTCAGCTAAAGGAGGTTAGATTAGATATAGGGAAAAATATTTTCACTTAGAAGGTGGTGAAACACTGGCACGGTTTGCCCAGAGAGGTGGTGGATGCCCTATCCCTGGAAACATTGGGCAGGGCTCTAAGTGACCTGGTCTAGCTGAAGATGTCCCTGCTCACTGTAGGGGAGTTGGGCTGCATGACCTTTAAAGGTTCCTTCCAACCAAAACTGTCCCTTCGTTCTGTGACAAAGGTAAAAAGATGTAATTAGTTTTAAGGATTCAGATATGGGTTCTGCATATCTATAGTATACAAGTAATGAATTTAGATCCAAGATATGAATTCAGACCTTCAGGTAGTGAGAAACTGTTATGCTAAAGTGCAGATATCTCTGCAAACATCTTGTATATATTCCTCTTCATTTAATAATCCTGAAGCAAGTTTCTTCCTATCACTGGGAGCAACAACAAGGCTTACAAGTTGTGTAAGTCCACATAAATCTATTTTTATATGTGATTATGTCTGGGACATGGTTTGGCGCACCCTTGACTTCCACTGATTTCAGTGGGAGTTGAAATTTCTCAGCACTCTCTATAGCAGGGCTCCTGTCTTGGAAGGCCAAGCACAGAAGAAACTGCAATGTTCACAGCATGTGCTCTTCATGGACCACATGCCAGCAACATTAGGATTTTCACAGTATTCCCTCAAGACATTTAGCTGCCACATCACGTAGCTGTGCTGAAGGTCAGCACAGGGGATATAGCTTCAATTTTCTCTCATCTGGAGCTTCCAAACCAATGCTCTCTGTGGATTTGTGTCTCTAATCTCCCCAGGCTGAGGATACTTGACCAACTTTTAATCTCTCCTCGAGCTCTCCCTTGGGCTTCAGCCTAGGCATTCACTGAACAACCTGCCCCAGGCTGCTCACCTGACTACATGAGACAGTAAGGGCTACCAATCTAGTTGGGGTCAGGGAAGGAAGGAGAACTTGAGCTAGACCTTCTTTCTGTGGAAATAAAAGTGGTTTTGTTACTTCCAGAGTAAAAGTCTACACGGTGTTTTATTCAACAAATATGTTTCAATGAGTAAAAGTACACCTTAATGAGGTTTATGCACTTTAATTGAAGCTCTCATGAAATTACTTCTGTTTCTTTTTCCTTTTTTTTTTTCTGTTTTGCTTCTTTTTCCATTTTCTTTTCCTTATATCCTGTTACAGCCTTTCTTAAAACTAATGACCCAGGCACTCTCCTCCTGAGCTACAATAAATGAAAGGGAACAGATAAGAAAATCTCTGCATCTCCCTTAGAGCCAGTGCATCCTGCAGATATCTCCCAGTGGTTGTCATTAGCCCTAATGGAAAACAGCTGAGCCCCAGCACAGCCACACTGGTCTTCACCAAGTAGGTGCTTGTGCCTGAAAGGGAAGGTATTTGCAAATATTCCTTCTGTGTTACAAGTGTCAGATATTTTACCATGCAGAGTAACTTTGGTGCCATAGGGATAAGCTAAACTCAAACTTCATTCCAGAAGGAAAACTTATCACTGGATGAGGAATTTCTTCTTCCCCTTGAAGAAGACGTGTAATGTGTGCAAGCCTGATGGATGGATTTATTTTTGTCTGGCATCTCATATATAAACTAGTTCTTAAGGAAATATTGATACACGGGAAAGATACAAAGATAGCTCTAGGATGAAGCATACTCCATCCTTAAAAAGGCACCTAGCATAGGCAGGATGATTCATTATCTATGGTGCCTTCCTCTCTCCATTGATGGTATGAAAACTAAGGACTTGACTCATCTGATCTCAACTAAATGTCAGATTAGAGAGAGGAACTGTTCCCCTAAAATACCTGTTTCCCCAGTGATGACTATAAAAGAAAAGAAGAATTATGTTCTTGGGGAGGAATATTCAATTTTAGTTAGATGAACTCCACCCTATTATCTAAATATGTGATTCTTGGGTTTCTTGAGCAGGGTCAGGAGTTGAACTCGATGATCCTGGTGGCTCCTTTCCCACTCAGAATATTCTGTGATTCTATGAAATTTTATAGGACTAAAGTTATATAAAGTCAATTCATTTGAGATTATTGTTCACTGAGAATGCATTAAATTCCAGTTGTAACAAAGTTTCCTCACTTTGTTTCTGGACTATTTTTGCTCTTTTTATGCACACTACATATCATATTAGCTTCTTATTCTTTGATTGGTTTTGAGTTACAATCACTACACGAAAGATCAGTACAGTCGCATTGGATGAGACCAGAAATCCTGTCTAGAGCAATGGCCAAGAGAATATCCCTTCTAGAAGAGCATGAGAACCTGAAAAGAGCTTTGTCACCTGTTAGAGTCCCACAGCCAAATAGTTGTAGCTCAGGCAATTTGGGAGTTGGGTTTTACTTCCAAATAAATTTCAGGCCTTGCTGGAGGTCAAGGTTTAACTTTGAGTTGGATCTCCATTAAAAGGCAATTTTCTCTGACTGAGATATACATAGATATGTGTTTTCCATGAGTGTCAGAAAGTCACTGGATGCACAGGTTACACCATGGGCTCCCTGTGTGCCAGAAGGGAGCCTGTGACAGGGAAAACAGCAATGCCTCATTTGTGCTAACCTGATGGGTTGGGTATCTGAATTTGATCAAGTCAGCATGCTGGAGGATCAGACAGACCTAAACTTTGTGCAATATTTTATCTCCAGCACATAGTGCTTTAAAGCTCAGGAAGTCATTAAACTCCAAGCTGACACAGGGAATGCCTAGTGGGATTAACCTTCAAAAACTAATTACCAAGGAGATCAACAGAAGGCAGCCTGCATCACCACTGTTGTGACAGCCTACCAGAGGAGTGAGCGGCGTCAGAAAATGTTGAATAAAAAATCTGCTTCACTGCAGATCCTTTTCCTATGTAGGCAGAGTTTTCTGAAAGATTACCAATGGCAGACCAATGGAAATCAGGTTTCTAATTACAGATAGGGGTCTGAGTACAACTGCTATGATTATTTTTATTTTATCCTTTTTCCTGTAGTTTATAAGAAAGGTTTTGAATTAAGTATTAAACTAGCAACTAGGAAGGATCAGCTCCCATGTTAAAGAAAAGGGGTGGCCTCACCTCATTGAGACATCCACTGAGATAATCACCCTAAAGTTTTGGTGATGATTAATGAAGAGATAAAGACATGATGAGTATCTGATTTGTCTGAACCATCTAAGGCCAATAGCACCTTCAAAATGCATGCCTTTTTTCCCCCCTACTCCATCTCTCTTGAATATTGAAAGAGCTTATGATGGCTGCCTGGAATATACAGTATGGGTTTTAAATGTAGTGAGATGCATTCCAACTGCATACCAAACACACGGCACAAATAAATGCTGAGCTTGTGCAAGGGGCAGTACTCCAGCAGCTGCCAACCCCAAACCAATACAGCCTAATATTACCTGGAAATCTGTTAATTGCTCCTCAGATTTCATGTCCCTTGGATGAACCTGATCTCAGGTAGCGTGACAAAAAGCCAGGCAGCAGATTATGTTACACACATATATAGACATGTAGGTTGTGTGTATGTGTGTGCACCTATGTATAGCAGGACAGTATACAGATATCATATTACACATTATTTTATATAAAATAATTTATTTTTGCATTTATTGTATATATGTGTGTGTGTGTATATAGAGAGAGTGATGTCACATCAACATTAACTTACTCCAGTTTCTGGACACAAAACTTTTAGACTTACACACGTAAAAAAAAAAATCCTAAAGAAACAAAGAAGACTAGTTTTCCCAATTTTCTGCAAATGCTATTAGGTTAACAATCTCTCTTGGATATCAAGCATACTGAAGTTTAAACAAAACATTGGAAAGCAGAAATCCCAAAGCTCATACAGGCAAAAGTAAAGAATTCCAGTAAGCTCAGAACTCTGCAGTCTTGCAAGCTAGACATGTTTGCAATACCTACCACCTAGTTGATGCTGTGATCAGAATTCTGGGGACACATGTTAGTTACATAAATGTTTTTAAATCAATCTGATGATAGCACTAGTTCAGACCATGCCCTGACTTTAAGAAATCCTCAGGGAGGACTCAAAACAAATTAATGCATTTAATTACCTTTCTGAAGTTCCCAAATAAATGTCTGTTGAATTTTGCCCCTCAGTTTAAGTCTAAATTCACAAATGCTATTACATTTTAATTAAAGTAAATTCATTTTTCCACTTGGTGGTTATTCTATCTTGATTTTTTAAATTATTATTATTCTTATAATTTAATAAAGATGCTAATTGGGGATTAGTTTGTAATAACAGCTGACAGGCCCCAAGGATCCATTCTGCTCTCGAATAGTCTATGGATGCAGAACAATCCATAAGGCAGCATGGGGGAACCCTTATGTTACCAGGAGTGATCCTCTTCGTTCACAACCAGAGACTGCACACTGCAGGGATCTTGCTCTGGTGAGAGATTCTTCTGCCTTAGAACCTGCACACTACTGCCTTTCAGAAGTTGCTTGGGCACAGGCAGAGTAAGGAGAATTTAGCTTTTACATTGTATATTTACATGTACCACAGAGATAGCTTGTGTTCTGAGCTGTCTGGAGATGAATCAGCTTTGGAACACGAGCACAGTATTTGATTGAACACTGAGAGCCTTCGAAACGTTAATAAGGCTATTGCACAATATCTGGATAAGAGCAAAGGGATTTGTCTCTTTGAGATTATTTAGCTTGACATTTCTAACATTGGAAAGATGATGTTCAGTGGTGTTGGTTTATTCATTTGCAAAAAAACCCCTTAGATTGTTCAATATTGGGTAAAGACTGTGAAAGGGAATCTTATATCCTCTTACAATGTGAAGTTACCAAAACTTAAGCCACTGAAGATTAGGCAAGTTGGAATGGAGATATTCAAGTAACTCCTCTGACCCTAAAACACAAAAGATCTTTATGTGTCATATTAATTCATAAATTTGTTTGGTATTGTATTAAAGGGACAGGTTAGGTTATTCTCCAGGTCTGCATAAAAATAGGAGTTCTATTTATCAATGTTCACTTACATAGTCCAGCTGGAGAAAGAAGCATAATCTCAGAAAATCTTTGACTTAAATTACATGATCTTCTTACCAAACCCTTCCCTGAGGAGATGAAGCCATATAGTATCTCCAGGAAATCTTACAGAATATATGAATTTTGGTTACATTTATAAAAAGCAAACCACCATTAAATAGAATGATATTTATAGTTTGAGCTCACTGACAGACCAGTGCATTGTAAGCTTACCTATGAATTGAGAATACAAACTCTCTTCTTGCCAGCTGCCTGCCCGTGGGGGGTTATCTTGAGTCTTGTGAAAATATTGTATCCTCAGTGCAACAAAGGTCTTTGAAGTTTAACTGAGCACAGATGTTTTCCTTAGGCTTTAATTGAAAGCAGTGACAACCAAACTCCTTCTACAGTGTGACCCATGTTTTAAAAGAGATTTCTTCAAATAGAGTAGGACTGAACCCTAAACTTGCTTTCTCTTCCAAAACTCTATCCCTAAATGTTTAAAAAGAAGGAGATTAATATAAGACATTAATATAAGACAGAAGCATATATCAGATCATATATCAAGAGGAAGAAATCAAGAAATAAATAAGAAATATTTCATTCTTTAATATTTTTCTTACTCTGAGCATTTGAAATAGATATCTTTCAAAAACAATGAAACTGAGTTAATTTGGACTTTATTAAGTTTTTAATGTGGAATTTGTTATGCTGACTTTTAAGAAAGATGCAGTGTGCATGGTATATAACATCATGAGTTAATGGAACTCTTAACCCTGGAAAATTTGTAGACAAATATATTTGGCAAGACTTCTCTTTTTTTTTTTTTTTTTTTTTTTAAATTAAAGTGATTTGTCAAAATCTTGGTTGATAACCATGAAAAAGGTAATGAACTACATTTAAATACTCGTATGTACAAGTCAGGCAGGCCCTTATTCTCAAATTGTCCCATTGATTTCTGCTTCACTGGGACAATATTTGAAACACAGTACAGAGACTTTCTGATACAATTTAAGGAAGGTAAATATGCTGAGGAAATGTTGAAACTGATTCTGTAAGAAAGGAGTCAATGGCATAATCTGGGTTTAGCTGTGTGCTATAGTAGTAGTTTTTGAAAAAGACCTAAGGGTTGCTATTTTCTGTCCTTGGAGAATGCCATTGCAGTAAGCAATAGCTATGTGAAACAAAAAGAGGACATATGTGTTTTCATGTGGACTAAATAAGCTCCTCACATGGTTTGAGAACTCACGTGAGAGGCACTAGAGTCAGATACTGGTAGGAAGCCCTGCTGGAAAGGACCTTCCAGGTGTCCCAGCAACACACAGCATCTGCCTTCTGGTGGTACCAGCTACACCCACACCACTGAGTCCATGCTCCTGTCTAATCCGGGGTCACAAATCCCTAAAGATGGAGATAGTTCAGCTTCTCAGGCAATCCCTTCTGATGTTTAGCTGTTCCTATCCCAGCTAAGCCAAGCTTGCTGAGACCAGAAACACAAGACTGTGTAAGGTAGAAGTGCATGAGTGCCTGTAAGATTCTGCAATGCTCACAGTTCCACGTGCAGCAAAGATGCTCCCCCTGTCTGTTGTTGGTCCTCTCTGAGACTCAGTGCCTGCTGTGGCACTGGTGGGGAAGGCTGGTGAATCATTCCAGACACCTATAATCCAGCAGAGCTGTGAGTCTATTTCTGCACATAGTCAACAGATGGGAGAATTCACAAAAGCTAAATTTGGCAGACATTACTGGAAGTCTCAGTATGGCCCTCAGTCAATTAGGTAACCCAGCCTTATGAACAGAAGTGACTAAGGGCCATTATCTTATGAGAACCAAAGAAGTCAACTTCTTAACCCCAGAGGCACAACAACTCTATATAGGTTTCAAAATTGGTTTGTCTGAAGTAAGTAATCAAGAAAAGCAAGAAGTGATTTACTGAGGGGTTTAAAATAGAACAGGTTGGCCAACAACAATAGCTTAGCTCTCCAGAGCACCTTGTGCCCACACTGTACCTAAAACAAGCTTTGCATAATAGAGGAGAGTTCACATCCACATGATTACAGTTATAGGGTCCCTGGAGGGAAAAGAACAAGCAAAGAGAGAAGGCTTTTCATCATCATTTATAAAGACTTTAAGGGTCTGTTTAAGATGGTGAAATGCTGCTTACCTTCATTTTACAACACTTTGAGGTACAGACCTTTGCAGAATACACTGTTTAACTCTTTGGGATCATTACTGGTTAGGGTCTTTCCATTTAGCAACCTGCCTCATTTCAAAACTCTTCATATTTTCCCATTATCATACTAACTGCATTTTTTATTAAATTTTAACTTTGCCTAATTAAAGTAGCAAAAAGCCATGAATGCAAACATATTTAAAATAAAAAAATAATTTTACGAGTAAATCTGAAAAGCACAATGCTGGTTCCTCTATTTAAATGGTAAATTGAAAATTAATACTTATGCAGACTAAATCAACTCATCTAATCATGGAATAAAAGGTAATTAAGTGAACCTTTCAAATGAGAGTTAGAGCTAAATACAGCAACCCTTGATTCTGCAGAGTAAATCTTGACTCGTGTGATTAGTTGCTCTGCTTTACTTGGTGAAAGGACTTGTGGCATCACACCCAGAAATTACTGCTTGATCCTAGAATTTGGACTGAATCTGTGCATCTCTGCAGCTCTGTGATAGATGTAGAAATGCATATGTAAGTATCTCTTGAATCAGGCAGAACCCAAAATTAAAGTCATATATTCTATTCAGTGTCCAAATGAAAATCTCTGATTATTTGAATATGACATTACTTGCCTCTGGCATGAACAATGACACATTGAATTTCAACATGGAAATTCCATTCTTTTGCATTTTCTGTTGTTTTCTCATTCTATTTTTGCTTCAGATATATCAGATGTACAAAAGAGGGTTGCTGGATGCACTCTCTGGATTGGGTGCTGTACTTTTAGAGACCATTGTCAGTTATAAGGAGTTTGGAAACCCATATTGCATTCCAGTTTGAGTCACTGACCTCACAGAGATCTCTGTGTGATTGTACTGGGTAAATCCATTTGGATTTCACACCGGTAAATTCAGCTGATCTAAGGTTAAGGAATATGAAGGAATCCTGCAAGTTTTCAACCTGCTTCTCCTGCTATCTTGAAGAATCCATACTTCACTGTCCAGGGGTAAATGCTGATAAGGTTATACAGGCTCCAAAGTTCATTTGGCCCCAACAATTTTTCCATTCAGACATCCACCCTAAACTAATCCTGCAGGAGCCCTCAATAGCCAGTGAAGAGGAAAAGTACATATAAGTTATTTTCATTTACCTCTCTATCTCTCAGCTTAGGGCAGCATGAAGCATTTCTCTCCTGAGGCCATGTATAGCCCTTAGCATTATCTTCCAGTGATTTTCCAGTGGTTTGATGGGTAAAATCAGGTACTGTTATTACCCTAGTAGGAACACTATTCAGTACCCTCATAAAGATATAACAGAATATTCAGACTGTACAAAATTTTTGGATTAATATTTAAAATGACACCTTATGATCTCTCCTGGTGGAGAACAGGGAACTGGAGAAAACACACTGCAAATAGGGAAGAGGTTGAAGAGGTCAATCTTCTCTATGTAAATCATACAGTCCACATCCAGTGCGTGAATTTCTCCTCCCACTTCCCTGAAATGCAACAACCAATTATCCTGTAAGAGAACTATGATTTAAAATGAGCCTCCTATCAAATATTTTTTTCCCAGGAATGGCAATTTTGCTGAAGGTTTATTTACTGGTATTCACACACTTGAGTTCAAATGTCTGTCTTGACAACAGAAGGAAAGATACAAGTTTCCTGACGCTTTAATTCTCTTCCAGTGCCTCTGTGGAGTTCAAGGGGGCTATGTTCATAGAAATATGTAGAAAATGTATAGGAAAAGGACACCTTCTGAGTATTTCACTTGAACTATGAGTCTCTGTTAGAAAATGTGGCTTGTGTATTCAGAGATGTGCACATCAGTACATTTTGCTGACCTCTAAAAATTAGTGTTAGACATAAAAACAGCATTCGCCCCATTTTCTTAAATTTCTCTGCAAGAAAAAGGGACACTCTATACATGATGTGTATGCCTCTTTTATAATTTAATTTATTTTTGTGTGTATTCATAGTAGAAATAGAAAATAATTTTACACTTCTTATCTTTTTTCTAAACTTTTGCTATTTTCATTTTTTCCTATTAAAGGCTTTTTAATTTTTTTTTTTCTATTTTGATGAAGATGATGGGGATAATGGGGCTTTGAAAGGGAAGTATTTTTTCCCACTGAAATTTCTTAATGAAAATTTTAGGTTCCAGACAGAGGCTGGACCAAATAACCCCCCAGATGTTTCTGCCATCTTGACTTTTTTATGTGATTCCATGATTTAAGATCTTAAAAAATAGAACACCAAGTTGGACCAAATTGATTTGTTTAAACCAGTATAAGGAATATTATAAAGAAAATTAGATCTGACTCCCATTGGGTTCATATAAGCACCTCCACTTCTGAAGAAGAAAGGGAAGGAAAAAAAACCAGTGTGCAAGCCAGCAGCTCTAGTTTAATTCTTTGCTTCCCTTTTCACTTCTTCTATTACCTTAAATACCATTCTCTGTGTTTCAGATTTCTGTAAATAAAATACTAAAATCGTCACTTTGTGCAGTGTTGATGTGAGGGGAAAACCATAAAAGCTTCTTAGAAACCACAGTTATGCAAACCATGTATTTTTGCCACAGATAAAAGCCAAGATACACTAGTATATCTCTCTATATAAACACATACCTTTACTTCCAGTGCTGTAAAACATTGAATGTGGTTGGAAGTTGGGAAGGGACTGCTTCCCAACAGGGCACAAAAAGGCAACAATAGAACTTACAAACAAAATGTTCCATGCTGGAGAATGTGACATTATTTTCTGCAAATTGTGCTGGTGAGAACCTGAGAGACAACAGGTTTGTGGCAGCAGGAGATGCCTCCAACTGGCTCCACTTGGTGCCTAAATTGCAATGAGGTTCTAACCTGGCATGCTGAAATGAACAGCTCTCAAAGAGTACAATATATTTTTGACACAGCTCTGCCTCCCAACATTTTAAAGCTCAATCTGAAAGTCTGAGGCAGACAGATTCTACACACCAAAAAAGGCCTGACTCAGACTGGAAAGAAATAACTTTGCTCTGAGAAATCAGATCAGCTAAAAAAATTGCATTTCCATGGTTTCTTAGCACATCTGGTTTGAAGGCACGAGTTACCTAAAAGATTTATTGGTGTGATAAATACAGATCTTTACTACCCAGCCAATAATTTGAAACTTGCAGACTCAACTGGAAGAGAACGTGAAGGCCCATAAAATAGCAAACCAGATAAGGTTCCACATGTATTCCAAATCATAGATGCAAAATAGCCTTTAAAAAGTTATGTCAGTCTGTTTCCACCTGAGCTCTTGCTACCTGCATGAGGATCTCCCCACATAGGCATAAAAGTGTTTGTTTGAAGTGAATTTTTCATTTTAAAAAGTGCTGAGATCACAACTCTCATTTCTATTGGTAGGAGGTGTTGGTGTTATGTCTCTTTGAAAATTAGGCCACTTATTTTAGGCACATAAATATATTAGCCCCGGCTTCTCTGTGCCACTCTGTGGATGCAAAGCAGCCACATACCTGTCTTAGGTGGTCAATTAGGATGAGAAACTGGCTTGAAGCAAAAGCAGAACTTGTGAAATTAACCTGCTATAATTTTTTTTTCTTCTGATGTGCTATAAAACGCTTGATAGGTGTGCTAGATTTATCACTGAAATGTCTAGAGTTGGGGAAATGGTCCAAAATGCTTAAAGCTCTGGACTGAGATAAGTAGCCTGTCATAACAGATTTAGCAAGTGATCATGCAAACCATAGGAAAAATACTCAGTGGCATAGAAAGAATGTCCTATTTACAGAAATGCTGTGTTACTTGCTCTTGGTGGAAATCAGAAGATTCAATGCCTTTGGGGTCTATTAAGCAAAGCCTTTAAGTACAGCTGCATTGCCAGCTCTCACTGCTTTACTAATATTGTAAGGATATTTGTTGCTTTGTAGAGGCACCTGGGTTAGTTTGAGTACTGGGAAATTTTTCTTTTGCAGGAAAAATGCAAACTTCTTACCAGCACTGTCACAGAAGGAAACTTGAAACAGTGACCTAGGTCAAATATAATTGATACAAAAGACGTGTGCATATATTTGTGCACATGCATATATATATATATATATATGTGTGTGTGTGTGTGTGTGTGTATATATTTACACACCTGCATATGCTAATAATATCAGGAGAATCATGGTTCAGGATAGGGCCATGATTAAGATGTTTGTTTAAACAGGATTGTTTCATTGAATCCAGACTGAAGAGCCACAGTTAGCAGACACATACTAACTTAGACATGAACTTTCCCTAATTAGGCAGCAAAACCAGGGTGTTTTTTTAATTGTCTTTTTTTTCAATTGTCTTTTTTTCTTTTTTTCTTTTTTTTTTTGACTGGGGTAGGAAGAGATTTGTAGGGGGATGCTATAACTTTTCTGCCTTCTAATGAGCACAAGGAGGTTTTTTAAGGAGGTAGATGTGGGGGTGTTCTTATGGAGAACGTGTTTCCTGTCATTTCTCTTGAAAGCAAGACCAAGGCTCAGTAGCAAAGTTTGCATCTCATTTGGCCACAATGTAGATATCCATAGTAGGATCTCTGTTTCACTAGAAACAGACATGAATGAATGAAGTGGCATTTTGTGCTTAAGAAGATGTAATTTTTTTTTGGCCTGAAATGTATTAAATCTGGCTACAGAAGCTACAATTACCACTCCTGCTATTACACAGTTATAATTATTGAGGAACTTTGCCATATGTCTTTGTAGCAGCAGAAATATGAAAACCTTGGCATAAAAAATACAATGTATAAGATCATTTAAAGCATTTAAAGGCTTCTCATCATAGGTGTTTCTGGTATTTTGTTGTAGGCCAAAAGCAGAGTTCAGTGCCATTTCAGCTATTAATATGTTGTGTATCATTCCCATGGAAAATTTTCAACACAATTATCATTGTGGGATCATCAAGCCCATTGTTTAAATAATGCTTTTATAATAGGAAGCTATCGAGTAATAATGAAGCAATGAAAAGGTTCTTGTTATAAGGCAGACTGTCTAAGGAAAGCAGAAATCAAAAGGCAGGCTGCTACTTGCATAAAACACTTGGATAATGTGTGTTTTGCAACATGTTATAATGTAGGTTTATGATGACTATTCAGCTGCTTCTTTGAGAGACTATGCAGACAGGGATAAAAAAGGATCAGTTAAAAATGCTTTTTTCTCATTAAGAGGTTTTGTTCTTAAAGAAGGTAAAGATCATTCCAGTATTCTTATACTGGTTGTATAATACAATAGATACCAAGTAGCTAGAGCAAGGCTGTACATAGAATTCCTAAATTGGCACAGAAATCCAGGGTGTTACAAGACAGGCTCTTACATAACAAAAGAATCCCTACATTTCCTAGGTAAAACTGGAATCAGTATCCCAGGCAGGAGTCCCTCTTTGAAGGACTGCATTTGAGAATCAGAGCGTTTTACAGATATTCTTCCTCTCTCTGATATCAACAAATGTCTCTGGTCCACCAGGCCATGGGATGGCTTCATCAGTGACAGCTGAATTATCTACAGGTCATGGATTCCTTCCAATTCTTCTCATCTTTCTCCACAAGGTCAGTGTCAGAGACACTCTGAACTGAGGGTTCTCCTTTTCTTTGTCAAGAACTTGCTTTGCATGTTCAGAGTGGTTTTGGGGATTTTTTCCAGTCTTAAAGTCAATGAAAGAGAAGGAAGAAACATTATTTTAAGAGAAAAACTAAATCTAAGGTAAAGTAGAGCTGCAAACCAGCAATGGTACTGACTGTAATTCAAGACAAGTTTGGGAACTTGAGGAAGGAATGAATTTCCTGCAGCGTTAATTTTACTTAATAAGAAGTCAATTCTGCTGTGTCTTCTAATGAGTTGTCATGGAACCATTTATGCTTGTAAACTATATGGTCTGGAGAAAATTTTTTAAATTGTAAGAAACTTAGTGAAAATATATTTCTAATTTTAAATTTGATTGTGTTCCATATTCTTGTAAAATGTTGCACTAATGTGTGATAGAGATTTTTCCATTGCATTATATGTGTGTTTCATTTTATTAAATTTTTAATAGCTTTGCTATTCAGGACATTGGAGACTAGTTTTAGGTTTCTAAATGATGATTTTAGAAGGTAATATAATATTAAAGAGTGTCAGGATAGCACATAAATTAGTTAAAAATCCAGATGGGCAACTGCAACAAACTCTTAAGGGTTCATCATTAGTATGCATTGCTGTAAAGTATCTTCTGTCACTCACTGCAAAAGTCCAGCAAGTTTTCACTTGATGGAGCCTGTACTTTTAAAAAAAATTATTATCAACATGCACTCATTCAGGTTTCTGGCCTCTATTTTCTGCACAAAATAAGCCTAAATAACATCACTGCTAGATTGAATTCACTGAGTTCAGTGTAGAACTCTCCTAAATTTTTTCTTGGTTTGGTTTTTTGGGGGAAGGGTTCTGTTGGTATTGTCTTGGGACATATTTTCATAATTCTCTTAAACCAGAGATAGATAATTTCCTAGGATCACCATTTGCTCTTAATTATGAAGGCTCAGTATGGCTAAATGAGCCAGTTTTGTAGTACAGGTGGATATACCCTGGCCTGGTATAATGTGCATTAACAGTTATTAACTGTGTCTGTGCAGTTTCGTTCTGAGCACTATCTCTGAAAATTCCCACTCACACTTCATGTGAGCCTGGACCCTATTTTCTTTCCTTCTTTTGGATTGAAATGGGTTAAAAACAAATCTGACCCTTTCTCTGCAGATTAATTTAATGCATTTTTTCATTCATCTTCCAACACTCTTGAATTTAATTAGGAAATAGCAAATTAATAGCTGCAAAATTAATATTGACAATTCGCAGGAAGGAAGAAGTTGAACTGCGTTCATCACTTCTGTTTCTGGCCATAACACAATATCAGCTGGAGCTCACAAATCTGGGCAAGGGTAGAAAATTGTACAGCCACGATCAGAGCAGACCCTTCCTCTCTAATGAGTGCATAGAAAGCAGTTTTAGTCCATATGATTCATACATCAGTGCTTTTCTCATTTTTCAGCCCTATTGGACACTCCTTGGATGCACCTGTAATGTACTTTTGACATTTACACTGGGATGAGATGATTAATTTCATAGAGATGGCTGATTTGCCATGATAATCAGTGGCCTTACTAAAAGGCTTTTAAGCAACTACCTTGGATAAATGTTGTTATTTTGTAGAGATAAGAGGCCTCTGTGCCTGCATCAGAGGTTGTGGTTTAACCTCATGTGTTGAATGCCAGAAAACAATTTCCAAAATGAATACTGTTCCTTGCAAAAAACGATTTTCCCCTAACAAATTGCAGGAAGAATGAAAACACCAAACACGGTATCACAGCAACTCGATTAGCTACAAACAATTCTTTTGTAAGCCTTCATTTTTAATTGCTTTTGTGTCCCTCTCCCTTCATCATCCCCTAGTTAAAGAAGTATAAATGAGAGGTTAGACTCTTTCATGCTTCTCTGTTTAAAGACAGTCAATAATATGCCCTCCCCCTTCCTTACGCACTCTTGAATGCAAATTCTTTTTCAGTATGACTGACTCAGAGTTACCTCTGGAGATGTGGGCTTTGTGATTAATTGCTGTGTTAAGTAAGAAGCTTGTTTATTTATTTTGATTGTTCTGTTCTGATCAACAGAAAAAAAATAATAATAGAAAAAAATCTGTTGATCTGGGAGTTTACTGAATGTTATTTGAGATAATGCAACCAAAATAAAATTAGCAGCCTGGTTCAATTAGCACTCCAATCCAACAGAATCAAGGATGGGAATTTCTAAACAAGTATTAATTTGCCAAAAATTCTCACAATTCCCTTGAAAAAATGAGGCTCTTCTGGCCTCTAAAAATGTATATGACACCATACTATGATACTCAGGGAAAAGCTGGACCTTAAATATTATAAGCATATTCAAAAAGAGCACAAAGTCTTTGAATATTAACTGATTCAACAATTTAAAAGAGGAGATCTTTCTGGGGAAAAAAAGAAAAGTTGTAAACGAAGATTCAGATTGTGGAAGAGATTTCTGGCCAAGTACAGGAAGACAGCAATATCACAAAATGTGTTAATGGAGACCTTTGCAAGGAGACAAACTAAGAGCTAAAACTTCTGAACACAGATATGAAATGGGTCTGAACACAGAAAACTTACTGCTGCTTGTGAATATTCTGCCTGTTTAGGTCTGGCAGTGTGCTGAGTTACAGGATGGGTACGTTGCCAGTCCCTTGGAAGTGCAGTCCAGGCTGTCATGGTCTCTCTCCCAGCGTACCAAGAAAAGGAAGGACTTGACAGAGTGAGAAATTCCTCTGATGATGTCACCCCACCGACTCTCTTATAACAACTGGTGTGGCCAGCAAAGCAGCTCATGAGCAGTAATGAAACAAGTGTTACCTTAGGGGTCATATGAAAAGCATAAATCCATGCTAACTTTTTGTGTCTGGGCTCTAAATTCCCATAGTTTCACAGCGCAGCTCTCATCCTTTTGTGATATGCCATGTTGAAATCAACACTACACCCAGGCCATGGCTTTCCACATGTTTTATAGTCAAATGAAATTAGGCAGCATGGATTAGGTGATCACCAGGTCTAAACTGATTCCTGTTGCCAAATAATTCCCTGTTAGTGGTGATTTTTACAGACCTGCTCCTCAACTGCAATCTGTACTAAGAAGAAAGGCTTTTTAATCCTCCATAACCTTCCTTGGAGTAATGCCTTTTTCACAATAGTGGGCTCTGGCCCTGTCAGTCAACATAGTGCCTGGAATAACAATGAATGATGAAGTATCTTCTCATCTCAAGAGCAGGCACTTACCTGCATAAATCTCTCATGTAGAGATAAGCAATAGCTATAAACCCAAATGGGCTTTCCTTCTGAAAGGTCAGCTTTTGAAAGGATTTCCTTAGTCCCCTGGAGCCTCAGCAAAAGATAACATTTCAGAACTTGTCTTTTGCTTTCTACTCTATTTAATTAAAGTACGCTGTTAACTTTGATGAAAATATGTTCCCCTCATGATTAAAAAGCTTTTTGATTAGATCATTTTGCATAGACAAGTGGCCTGTAATAATAATAATAAATTCCAATATTTTTGAAACAACTTTCTCATCTGTTAATAAATTGTAATTCAATTCTGCATGAAAATTGACAGGTACACAGAAAACCTCACCCACCAGTTGAATGTATTACTGTAACTGGACACTAGAACTCCTAGGTGAATTATAGTCTTGATCATATGCTATAGAGAAAGAAAAAGGGAAAATACCAGTCTAAATCAATGCTAAGAAACCCTATGTATCTCAGCTAATCTTGTAATCTGAAATGCAGGAAAGTCCTGTACAAAGAGCTGAACTGGCTTGATGGGAGTCTTCTCTACTTTAAAAGCTCAATAGTAACATAAATAGAGCATTAATCCTGAAAGAAGAAATCTTTTGGTATGATTTCTAACTACCCCAGGTCCCTGGTGTAATTTTCTCATTTGTGTTGATCTGAGATGACAATGAGCAGAGCAAGCTTAGGCATCTTCTTATTCATCTGTGGTAGACAGGTTCCAAGGCACAAAGAGCATCTTTGGTCTGCTTAAATGATACATGAGAAGCTTGTAGAGAACCTGGAAATAAAACATATATGTCTCTAGTTTGATTAGACTCTCCCTTCTTCTTTATTACTTAGGAAGAAAGGAGAATATTTCACAATAAAAATATAAGGATGTTTAATCTGCAATAGACTAGGGACACTGATGCTTTAACATCTGGGCTGTTTGTATCTTGATGGTCCTTGGGGATTGAAAACATTTACTTTATTACTAAAATTTGGATCAAATATCATTTCACAGTAAAGATAAATTGCACCTTCTTTTTTCTTCTGTAGTATAAAATAAATACTCAAAAGAAAAATAGCCCTTGAATGACTAAAGATTATAATGTTTGGCCTCAAAACCTGTTGTTTGTTTTTTGCAATAAATTTCACATTCTAAAAGTTTATATAGATAGTGACTTATAGTTCTGAAAATAAACACAAAATTTGGTGGGTTTTTTTTTTGTTTGTGTTTTTTTTTTTTTTTTTCTGGTCAGTAAAAAGATTATAGTAAGGAGCTCATTTGCTATGTTAAACCCAAGCTCTCAACCTAATTTCCTCAGCTCATGTGGAAATTAATGCCTTCCTTAAAGTTGTTTGATCCTGGTGTTTTTGAAGCAAAGGCCACAGTATATATGAGTGACAGACTTTTATCCCCGTGAGGCTTAGCTGAAGTCACCACACTGTGACCTGTGCTGGATAAGAGTCAGGCCCTCCAGAGGTAGCAGATAATGAAACACTGGGCTGCTGCATCAGCTGACTTCTCTGTTCATCATCCCCAGCTAAAGGTCAGATGACATATCTCAGGTGACAGAAAATAAATAAACTCAATACATCATTTTCCCTGATCACTTCAAATGTGAAAGTAAACAAGGTAAATATTTTGGTGCAGGTCATTATCTAACTGTTGCTGGTACAATTCTTCTTTTAATTTTTTTTTTTCATATTTAGACGTACCAAGTAATTGTAGAATCTGCACTTAATGCATATGTATTTTTGATATCTAATTGCAACAGGATAATATATCAAAGTGCTCCTTGAGCAAGAGCATATTCATAAAACCTCTCCTAGGACTGATGGCACAGAAAAAGCAAATGGGATTCCAGCAAAATCCTCAGGTCACAAATAGAAGCGACATGAATCAGAAAGACTCTTTTATGAGAGAAAAGCATGCTAAGGGAGTTTTAAATTACAGGCACTTCCAAGGAAAGGATTATTTAGAAATCTCAATCTCTCTGAATTGGTCCTGGAAACTCAGTCTTAAACATGATACTGAGCCACTTCAGTGCATCCCATGCCAAAAGCAGTGAAAACTGAGAAACCTCAGCACTTTAGCAGCTCTGCTCTGTGTGCAGCAGCAGGGGAGCAGAGGCTTCAGAGTAACTGAGGTGCTCTCCTGAGACTGAGGGGAGTCAAGTTTTCATCCTGCATCTGCCACTAATGTGCTTTGAGCAACCTACACCCACCTCTTCTGGTTATTTAAATTACAAGTTCCCCAGCAGAGATTGTCACAGCAGAAGGGACCTGCACACACTTCCCAGGACACTGAAGCTCCTCAGGGAGCCTGACACAATTCCCTGGCCTGGACCTGGCAGAGGGGGCTCTGGGGAGGTGCAGGCTCAGCCTCTGAGCAGGGTCTGTGCACTGCTGCTCGCAGCTGATCCTCCTTTTACATGCACAGTGTCTTTATATTTCTTGAAGGTGGCTGCCTGCACACACGGCTGACATTTTCCTTCCCTTCACTTATTTCAACACATGCAGGGAGGCACATTTTTTCCTTTTAAATTAAGAAGATATGTATTTCTTGCACTGGGAGTCATATGCTGGCAGCTGAATACAGTGGAACAGATTAGTGATCTTAAAATGGCACATTTTTTAAAATCTAGTTGGTTTTTAATATGCAATTAGCAAAATATTGGTCTTATAAGACATTTCTATATGTTGCTGTATGCCGTGCAGATCTGATCATATATTACCAAAGAGGTAGTAATATTCTTTAAAACTCCTCATAAATATAAAATTTATTAATTTTTCTTCTTTTTTGTCCCTATACAAAAGCACAGTTTGTGTGTTAACTTTAGTAACTGCATTTGTATGGAAGTGCTCTGACTTCAGTACATGGACATCTCTTCACTATTCCTTTCCTTTGCTGCTTGTCATAGCAGAGAAGTAAAATATTGTCTCTGACCATGGGAGCAAAAATAAATGTTGATTAAGATATTGATCTAAGGTCAAGAAGATTCCAAATTTCAATCTAATGTATTAAAAAACATGCAGTTTGGAAAAAAAGCATTACAGCCTGCAAAAATGTCACCTACATAAATACTCAGGTTAGAGGAATCTTGTAGCTATTAAATGCCAAAGAAATAGAATAACTTCCCTTTCAGAAGAATATGTGGTTTCCATGAAAATTGCACTGGATCAGAGATTTAATTTCTCTTGAAATATCATGCATTACAGAGACAAAAGATATCTTCCATACTTGTAACAACACATAGTATGCCTGCTAACAAACTGTTGTTTCAAATAACCCATGTATTCTTCTTTTTTTTCTCATTCTTTTCACTAAGGAACTTATTAAAAAGCTTTCCATGGTGCAAGCTCTTTAAAAAAATTACATGATTCAATAATATTACGAGATAGGAAAACACTTTTGTTTCAATAGTTTCCCAAAAAAAAGAGGTAGAATAATTAAGAACTTACGGAGTTCTATTTCAGGAAATTGCTTTTAGGAGGGAAGTATCAGAGAGAAAGAAACCTAAACAGCAATGTTTCCTTTGTTCCATCTCTGCCTCCTTGAACAGTAAGATTCTTCATTTTACTGACACACAGAGAGGTCTGACACCCTGTCCAAAATAAAAGAAAGCATTGACAACAAAAGAAAAACTGGAAATTATGTGGTATCCCTTACTGGAACACAATGCTTCTGAGTACCTAGGAAACCTGTAAATAGCCAGGGATGTAGAAGTGTTGTGACATTAGACTGTCAAATATTTCAGTGTTAAAGCTCTTGTTAGAGACTCATCAATAGCAGAGTCTCCCCTCTGTGGAGATGTTTATAATTTTCTGAATAACTTATCTGTGAAGCATTTTCAGATCCTGAACATTTTATCACCTTGTAATATAAAGATCTGGAATGCAGAGAAGAAGCCATATTTCTGCAGGGATGGCACCCAGGGGCTTGGAGAGCAGTGCTGGAGGCAGGCTGTTTGCAAATAAACCCACATGGGCCAACTGCAATCTTCAATCTTCTCACTTAAATAATTCTGGTTTCCTACAAAACTGCTTTTTGATGCACCATTTCTGGATAATGAGGAAGCTTTTAAGCATACAAATACCCCAAAAATTATTTTTGTAACTATTTTAATTTATAAAATGTCACTATTGTCTAATACAGCTTGAGGTACCATTGTGTATATCTTAACACAGTGAAAAAAAACCTCAATGGACATATAGCATTTTGTGGGCACCCTGTATACTGAAGTTCATTTGCAAAACCTATTTGATTGACATATAATAGATAAGATCTAAAAGATAATTAAATGTCTTCACCTGAGCAGAAATAAAACCAGACTAAGAGCAGAATAGTTTTCACAGCAAATCAAAATGTTGTTAGAAAATAATTCCCCTCTTTTTCAAAAATACCTTATATTTTGTCATTTAGGGAAAGAATCAAATCCTATAGAAAACAATGACCTGGAAAGGAGTCAAAGATCATGCTTAAGAAACTACACAACTTTCCTTGGGAGATGGAAGGAATCAATAAAAGGGCAAGTGTGTAAGAAGAGTGGCCCAAAAAGCACATCTTGAACTTTTCCCTTTGCTTTTAGCTGCCAATGGAATTCATTGCTGACTTTAAAAAAAATCTATAAAAATATGTCTTACAATATGCACCTCCAGCCCATAGATCAATAGTGGGTAGTGGTTTTGTGGTAACCAGAAATGTGCTAATAATACATTTTTTTTAAAAAATGAAGGCTCCTAGAAGCCAGGTGTTCACCACAGCAGATTCTATAAACATGAGAATGTTCTCAGTCTAGAACCACCTTGAAGGGAAGAGAGACTCCTATAAAGAGGCTGACCTTGGCCTTCTGAGAGGGATAGGAAGAGGTGGAATGTATATAAAAGACTGCTAAAAGTTGTAAATGTTTGTCAGAAGACAGCTTCAGGTGGAGCATTTTAATTTGATAGTAGATGTGTTTGTTTTGTTGGCTTGTGGACTAGTGGAGGTGAGAGATCTGAAAATGTATCTGTCAGACACTGAAAGCAAACTTATTTCAAAGAGACCCAGTCCTTGGAGACTGTCTAACTCCTGTGTTTCTAGAAGCCTCCATTTTCTCTTTATGTCTATAACTGAGAGCCATTCGACATAAAATTGCATAATGGTTGCCTTTATTTCTCCAGTTAATTGGTGGACTAACACTTTGAAAAATGTCATGCACTGTCTGCCACACCTCATTTGCACTGCTCTTCCTCTACCTAAACACCTGCCCGATTCCTTTCATTTAGATAGCTGGTATTTTGTCTTAAACCATAAAATATTTGTGTGAGAACAATTCACAGAGGCGTGAAATAAAGTTGTTTCTAATGGCACGAGTTCTGAGGAACACTGCTGTCTCACAGCTCTGAGGATTACACGAGTTAGAGCAGTCCTCTGACCTTCAAAGCTTCTCAGGCAACCAGCAGTCATTAACTCCAGCAGGAGGCTAAGCCCTGAATATTTTGGAATGGGGACTTGACAGACTTACCTGAGTTCAAAGAGATGTTCAACAGCAGAGCAAAGGCTTGACCGCAAATTTTGGAAGGATTGCTGAACAAGAAAATCATCCCTTTCCCTTTATGTAGATGGGTGGAAAAGGCAGAGGGTAAGTCTGGGTGGTTGGTATTTGAGGTTATCCACTGTCAAGGACTGTTGTACTGCTGCACTGCTGTGCATGGGCAGATTTGAGATTAGGTTTTAGGTTAAGTTGAGATATTGCCCCTAATCATGTTACTGCCAGGGGGACTCTCAGGGATGGTTTAATGATGGTGCTGTTCAGAGAGAGTTAGAGAAAAACACCAAGGCTCCCTTGTCATCCTGGTTCATGAGCCCTGACAATAACAGCAGTCAGTTTATCTAATTTTAGACATCTATATGATAAACATCTGTATCAGAGTTAATTATTCAGAATATTTTCATGGGCAAGGGAAGGAAAAAAGCACATCTAAAGAATGACACAGATAATGGTTTTAGACATCTGCCTTGAAGTGAGAGGTAATCTCTTTCTCTCCACTAGCTGTGAAGAATCCAGACAACTAGCTTATGTTTTGTTCCACTAGATTTCCTCTGGTGGATATTTGCCTAGGTGACTACTTCAGATAGAATGCCCAACCTTCAGACTTCAAGGTGCCTGAATTTCACCCTCTTGAGTAGCAGTTGCTTCCAGGAGCGAAGTTGCATGATTGCAACTTTAGGCTCATCCTGAGAGGGGCTTCAAAATTCAGGATACACAGGTAGAGCCAAGGTACTGGGTCTGAAGACAGTCCTACTGCTGTCCATCTTTGATATTGAAGATAAAGTACCTTAGATATTAGAATGAGCCTTGGGACATCATTACAATGGACTGTGCACAGCTCATTTGCACAGAAACCAGACAAAGGTGTTAAAGTTTTAATCTACTTTCAAGTTTTCTCATGTTTTAGGATTATTTACATGCCCTGCACGAGCACTTGCTGGCTGGTGGACAACAGGCTGTCTACCAGGACATCATGTACAAATTCTTGTGATGAGAGTAATGGAGAAGCCACCACATGCAATAGACACTGATTAGATTAATGAATTTATGGAAATTTCAGAATTTGTGATGGGTCATTTTTGAGGCCACAGAGGGCAGCCTGTGACACCAAGATCCAGCAAGCACTGAATATTTTCTACAATTTAGGCTACTTCGCATCTGTGTGGGTCAAGTTTTTTATTATTATTTATTTGTTTATTAATTCAGTTTATCAAAACCATGCTACTGTCAAGTAAATTTATTGCTCAAAGATTATTTTAACTTAAAAGAGCTTTTTCTTTGCTCCAGCAGGAATGTTTTCATTTACTGACACAAATTCTCTGTCCTAGGATTTCCCATGTGAGAAAGAAAAATGTGTTTCTTCATTTATAAACTTCGTTGGATAGATGAGACTAGTTCAGCAAGTGAGGCAAGAGATGACACAACAGAGAAAGCTCAAAAACCATCCCAAAGCCAGGAAGAATATTGGGTATCTTTTGGAGTACCAAGGACTGCTGCTCTGAGAGGATGCTTATGTCTTACAATTTTCTCTTCCCAAGAGTCCCTGAAGCCCATTAACCAGATTTTGTCCAGTTAAAACTGAGTGTGTTAATCCAAGTGCTAACATTTCTAACAGTTATATTGTTTTTTTTCTTCAGATGGCTTTGTTAGAGATTGCTCTACTGAACTCCAGCAGCTGTTCTTGAAGACAAATGAGCTGCACAAAAAAATTATCCCCGCTCAGAATGACAGTTGCCTGTGAGTTACCTAACTTATTAGTCTAAAAGCAGAAGAGAATTTTTCACCAAAGACTAAAAGTAACCTAAAATACACATTTGAACAATCCAAGGGGAGATAACATTCACAGATCTTAAAGAGGAGAAAGGTGCTGACATCAATTAAAACTTGAAAAAATTGGCTTCCCAGCATCACTTCTGTTTCAGCCATTAAAACTTTACTTTAAGAGGTATATAACAACAGGTGGATGTTAAAAAATCTGTAGATGTGGTTCTATGTGGGATTTTGGGCTGAAGTCTCTACCAAAAATAGTCCAAAATTGTGTTTGACAACTAGAGTTTGAATAAAGAATGGTATAATCGCCATACATTGTCCCAGAGCTTGCACAGTCAATAGATACAAAAGAAAAAAAGTTCACTATTTTCATACTGTGCTCAGGTATTCGACTCAGAGTTTCTGAGTTTTGGCAGGTATTCAGTTCTGATGAAGGAGGCAGAGATGTTCACTGCCACTGAAATTCAGATATAGAATTAATTTCTCTACAGCTTAGATGGACAACATCAAGGTCTTAGCCTTTCTTTAAAGTTAGTGTAGGTTAAATACTAATGAAAGAAACACCGAAACCTTGAACTTCTCTGGGTCTGACCACAAGAAGACACAGAGATTTCACAGTGGGAGCTGAGACAAAGACTAGCTTTCCATTTTTTTTTTCCCCATGTTGGGATCAATATTCTTCAGTTCTCAAGAATTTTCTCTAAATGGAGCAACTTTTCTAACTGGCCATTTCAGCAGGTCATTGTTCCTATTTACAGTGCTGAGTGTGATCATTGAAGCATCAGAAATGTTTTGTGTCTCTACAAAACAGGACAATTTATCATATTTTCTGCTTCTGTTCTCTGCTTTTTCCACAATAGGCTTTTATTTTGGGGCATTATAGTGCCAGCAGGAATGTGTAAAAAGAAAAGACTTGTTCTGGCTGTGTATTAATGCTTGGCACAAAGAGGATCTCTCCTCAGAGGGATTGTATGTGTAATTTTTTAATTATTTTTTTCCCTGAGCTTCTCGTCTGAAAACTGTCATCGTCTGGCTCTTCTGCCTTGCCTAGAGCCAAGGTGAAACTGAACCCTGTGCCAGCTACCTACTCCCAAAGCAGATGAGCAGCAAGGGAGTGAGCATTTTCCAGGTGCCGTTTTTCAGGGAATTATTCCCTCAGAGAGCCCTGGAACACCCGTCCATCCTGTGTTTGCTGACCTGTGCCTGAGGACAGTTGCCAGAAACGATTCATCTCTAATATGGATTAACTTTCCTGGCTTCTTCATATCACCAGTGCAGGACAGATTGAATGAGCAGCGCTGTGAAGGATCAAACACATAAAAGAGGCTTCGAAATGGAGCATTTACCCTTTGTTTCACCCTTCCCATGAAATGGGGCTGAGTTGGCTTTAGGATTCAGAGTCCTTTCCAGCTCTCTCCAAGGGCTCTGTTCTAAGTGTGCAGGAAGGAAACACAGGGTCAGGTACGCTGTGTGTAACCTCATCAACGGAACCAAAATACAGCCAGATACTGAAGTGCTGAGTGCTGAAAAGCCCAAGCCAAACCAGACAGGCACCAGGAAAAGACAAATGCTAGTATGTCTCATCCACTCTAATATGCAAAGGTAAGTATCTTTTTTAAAGAACAGAATATCAGACAAGATCTTCAGTAAATGTGCTTCAGGATACTTATATTAACAGTGACTGGCTTGTACCTGCTAAGATCTGATTGTGTGTTTTGCTGCACCAGTAAACCCACTGCTGTTCTCCACCCAGTCCAGTCCAAGGACATTAGCTCTTTTCCCAGGTGATTCCCATTAGTGCCTCAGTTCAGCTCAGCAGTGCATTTCTTCAGTGTATCTCCTTATCATCACCACGCAGACACAGATTCAGATTGCAGATGGGGCTCCTGACACACAAACTGCAGTCCTTTAGGAAATCATTACACCAGAATAATATGTCAGCACTTAATTTGTCCTAATTGCTATCAGACATCCAACCTGCAGCACCAGAGCTAGCCCGAGGCAGGTGTACACTGTAGATGCCAAGTGCTAAGCATCACTTTGGTTCATACTGGGCTCACAGCTTGCTAATGTAGACCCAGCCATTTTTTTCTGGAACTAAAATTTCTTTAAAATCTTATTTCTGCAGCTTTCTGGTCTCCTCCATGGTGGTGTCTTGCCCACCATGCATGGTACATTAATTTTGCACTTTATACCCTTGCCCTTCTGTAAACACCTGCCGTCAAGGGTAGCCAAAATCAAAACAAGATAAAAATAATAAAAGATGCCTCTAAACTGAGCAATAAAATAAATAAACAGCAAGTGGGAAAGATCAGCAGCAATGCATAGGAGGGTGTGACAAAGCCAAGAGACACAGGGACTGAGCTTCCAGGGACTTGGAAGCTGCTAAGAGAGCAGTTTTACGCTCCAGCCCCAAAGCAAGTACTGTAAAATTCCATTTGAATTTTTTTTTTTTTTAGCTGGAAGCTCAAACACTGCCACATGCTGATAGTGATAAATCCAAAGAGGCACAACCTTTGCAAAGCAATTTTTATCAACATTAAGAGGATGCTGCCTCAGCAGCCTGGAAAAGCAGAAAACGTTGAGCTTCCTCTAACACATATGGTAATTTCTGCTAAATTTCTGAACGAATGGTGAATTTAGTGCTGTATTGGGGAGCTTTATGGACAGTTGTGTCCACTTCTAATTAATGCACAGTTAAAAAGGTAAAAAAGAATTAATAAATGTTGATAAAGTTATTCATGCCCTTGGGCAAGGTGTTACACTTCTAAAAGGCCTTTCACATGAGTTTTGTGCAGTGAGGGCTCTGCCATGCAAAATCACCTTATCAGCTGAGGGAACAATATTGTAGAGGTCAGCTTGCTATAATGCAATGAAACCAATAATATTTTAAACTTCATTGCTGTCCATTAAACACTGATCTCCATCATTAGGTGCCTAAAAAGGCAGTTTTTCTGACATAGTGATCAACTCCTGATGAAGCCAATGAATTCACTGGTCTCTAAAATGAGATGGCTTTGTGTCTGCAACCGGTGGTGGATTTGGATTCTAGTCCCAGAGGTCTGACCCCCCAGTTCTGTGAACTACTACAACTATTTATACTTTGAAGAAAAGCATAGAAAATGAAGAAACTATTCATATGATCAGACACGCACACACAAAAAATACTGAAAAAAATCCAAACCAGCTGAGATGTTGGCTATAAGGTGGTTGGATTCAATCTCGGAATTAGCTGGTGCTTTAAAACTACACTTACGTCAACTGAAGTTGTCAATTGCCCCTCATCCTTCACAAGACCCTCTTCCCCAGGATGAGGATGCAATTTCCTGGCCTCACTGCTCAAATATCAACTCTTTCACATCGTGGTGACCCAAGTTTTCTCTCTTTCTCCTCGACTCCTTGGAAGCGAAGTAGATCCTGCCTACTGCCAAACTTCTCCCACTTCCCACATTTTAAATCAGGACATGAACTCATGCCCTCCATTTTATGCTTCTCTCTCATGATCCAACCTTGCACAAGCAGACTAAGACCTCAGTTCTATAACCCCTGACATCTTTCGTATTCCTGATGTCCATCCCAGCTTATGAGTTCCTTAACATTGCTGTCTGCAACCCCAGTCACGAATTCAAGTCCCCAGATGGCAAAGCTGCTGCAGAGTGAGCACCAATTAGTTGCAACTTCGCTATTCATTAAATACTATTGCTTTGGGGGTTTTTTTGCAGATGGAGACACTGAGGTCAAGGATAAATCATCTGTTAATTTCTAGAACACTTGGAATGTGGCTCACAGGTCAAATTCTGTCCCTTCAAACAACTAATTGGGTTGCCTGAGTCATATGAAGGACACTTGAGAAAGAAGGTGACAGAGAATGAGCTGGAAGATGGAAGAATTATTCCAGGAAACTGGTCTCTACTGTTCTCTCTACCAGAACTTTCTGCCCTACATCCCTTTGTTATCTTAATAAAAATGCATTTCCAACTGGACCAGAATGTTGACCTCCCCCACAAGAGATTAGTGGCCCTCACTCTGTGCCAGTCCTTGTGTCTGGTCCCTGACACGTGCTTGCACATTTGCTAATGCAATGGGCCAGAAAGCCACAGTGCCTGCACCTTGAACACAAACATCATTTCTATTGGTTGAGGACATCAGTATCATCTCAGGCTGAGAAAATATTTAGGAATATCTTGACCCAGTATTTCTCCCAGAGGGTGTTTTTTCTTTCTGTATTGTCTTTCTTTTACTTTTCAGCCTCCTTCTTTAAGGTTTTTGAAAGCGTAATATGAAAATATTTGTGATATTTTTCTTGAGTTAATAAATCTATGAGGAGACCATGATTATGGTTACTGCCTCAAGAGAGAAAATTGGTTTTGGAGGAGAAAATTTACAGGCAAAATTAAGAAATTCTCACTTGAAGGTAATGCTGATGCTTTATTATGTTTCTGCCACAGTGTCACCATGGACACACTATCATCTTGCAGGGATGCTGGAGATGTAAGCAGCTGACATTCCAGCAGTCAGCTCTACATTTCACTGTAGGTCACAGAAACTAATGGCTAGCAAAAAAAGTCAAGCTCAATAAGAAGGAAAAAGTTGGTTTTTTTCAAGTGTGCTTCAGGAAAGAAGGAATATCTATGAGCACAATAAGTTTGGAAATTACCAGAATAGTGAATAAGAGGGACAAATGTGCAAAGATCCTCTTTCCCCAGCTGCAAGCTGTTTTTTCCCTTTTGCAGCATGGGCAGTGGTGTCTGTGCTAATCTGTTGTGTTCTTTACTCCCACCTAGAATTGTGCTCTATTTTTCATGAGGTTTGGTTACATGACTGAACACTCTATGTCTGTATTTGTGATAAAATTGATGAATTTAACATCTCAGTTTATGAAATCCTGAAATACAGGAGATGACTACTGCTGTGAGAGTGGAGCTTGGTGTAAACCACAGAGCAGCCACCAGTAATGCATTTTAAACTGCCTTGGAGCCACTGTCTTTAGGTAACTCCAGCTGAATCCCAGAAAGTTCTCAGGAGGGACCTGTGTTTCCCTTGTGTGGTCTAGATTAAAGGCTAGGTAAGGTTTCACCAAGTCTGTTCAGCTTAAATCCCTCTACCCTCAATGCACACAGATGTATCATGTGCACAAAGTGACCCAGGGGTTGTGATGTCCCTACTAGTCATGGAAAGAAGGCTAATTTGAAGACCTTAGGAGAATTCCTACAGTTAGACAAAGGGAACCTAGCTTTCACAAAAATTAAATAATACAGCTAAGAAAGCAAGTGAACAAATAGAAAGACCCTAAGCTTTAAGAAAATGTCTATTGAAGAATTGAAATGCAAACCAGATCTGGGAATTTGGAGCTCTAACAACAACAACAAAGCTACTGAAGAAGTCTTAATTCTGGAACAATCTCCTGGGAAAAAAAAGCATTAATGTGCAACCTAGGTAGGGGGAGACTAAAGTTACATCTGCCAGGACTGAGAGCTCACTTTTTCTTTGTACCTACAGACATAAACTTGGATGAATGTTTTAGTTCTGCAAGCTCTCAAGAAACTTAAAAACATGGTGGCATGCCCTAACCAAAAAAAGAATTCAGAAAGAGGTAGGGAACATCTAAGCAGTGTTTTATACTCTTTCTAGTAGCCAAGATAGTTTCTCTCCCTTTCCCTCACTGAACATCACCCTCAACTGTAGATGCCTGAAAGTGCTTTCTGTCAAGGCCAGGTTCTTATACCCTTTTTCACAGGCAATGATTAAGAGCTGGTGCTGCCAACAAGCATTTTTTTAAGCTTATGCTAAAGCTGTGTTGGAATTAAAGTCCTCTCCAATCTCAACCATTTTGTGACTGTGGAATATATTATGTGACTCTGAAGGCATGTGCAAATGACAGGTACAGGTATTCAAATTCTAGGCGTCCTAGGGTAGTTGAATCCCTTGAAAAATAACATTTCTTTGAGGAATTGGTTATGGATTTCTCATTATCAGTACGAATACCAGGTTGCTTTAGGTACCCACAGATTGGTTATGCAAGTATACTTGCATATTCAAATACCACCCAGATTTCTTTGCACTGTCTTTTTCAAGAATTCAGTGTTTCAAAGGGTTAAAATACAGGACTGGCGGGGTTCTGAGTCAATTCAAACCATCAAAGATCCTTGATGCAATATTTCACTTTACCCCCACTGAGCCTGGCTGTATTTGGTGACCTTTCTGCATGGACGTTTTGTCTCAGCACTATGCAAGAGGAATGCTTACGAGGACAGGGAACAGTGCTGCCAGTAAGGAGGTCCAGCCCCGTGGCCAGGGAGAAGGGAAGCAAAGATCAGGCCATCCAAAGGATGCAGGGGAGAGGGAGGGTCATTCCACCACTGTCAGAAAGCTGGACCAGTGGACTGAGGTGAGGAGAACTTGTCAGTCCTAACTTTCTCCTGATCCCAGAGGCCCATCTGACAAGGCTGACAGTCCATGATGGCTCACTGTTTTCAGCTGTGGCGTGTTTATGCTTCTTTCAGCTCTCATCCCTTGCAATACATTGCCATGCCAGCTGTCCCTATATGAATTCATCTCCATTTCCCCCCACTTGTCTGAGAGCAAATTAAAGAAAGCAGAACCATGAACTAAATAAAAAAGTGTAAAGTTTCTCCTCTTGATGGAAACACATCTGGTAGGGGACGTAATTTGTTTTTTCAGTATTAAAAGGCTGCTGTCATCTCTTGCAATTTGTGAGCCCCATCTGAGAAATGAACAGGTTGGACTTTCCTGAACTTATATTTGTTATTACTAAAAAGATCTTTGTAATGGCTGAGAGTAAATGCTGACACTGACTTGGGTTTGTGATTTTATTTACTTACTTGATTCTTATTTATGATGGCTTGGCCACGTAGTGAAGCTTCTCAGAGTACTGAAATAAAGAATCATTAGAATCAAGCAAGGAAGCAAAGTGAAATAAAGGTGATATGAATGCTGTTTGCTTGCTTATTCATTTAAATCGATTTTCCTTTACTGGCTGAGAGAATCTATCAGAAGAATAAAGCCAAAAAGAAAAGAGAAAAGTTGACTTTGGAAGCAGATTTCTTGCAAACTATTAAGAGGTATGTGATCTACAATATCATTGTTTCCATCAATGGCAATGGCATTTTTTTTGTCATGGATTTCAGCAGAGAATAGCAAGCGTGAGAAATCAGAGCAATAAAACAAATGTCAGCAGTCATAATTAGTGCTTGCCAACTCTCATAATTTCATCAAAGTGCAGAAATCACTCATATGCTTAAAGCTCCTGGAATCTCAATATTATGAACAATTTATTTTCCATAAATGATACTCTGCATGACTGTGGAAGAAATCTTGTATCTATGAATCCCAAATGGTAAAGGAGTAAGCATACACATCTGTAATATGTTAATTTTGCACTGATCTCATGAATTGGTTGTGCATTGTGTGCTGAAATAATTAACAATCTCTTTTAGCACACCAGGGGCCAGATCTTCAGGTGACAGAAATTGATCAAATGCCATGGATTGCAAAACAGCAGCTGCATTTGCCAAGCAGCTGAAATTACTAAGTTAATTTACAAAAGTTAAAAATATCCCTCATCGTTATGAATTGTGACATTAATGTATATTTTATCAGGATAGATATTCTTGTGATTCTCTTGTGGTTTTGCTCTTCATCACATCTGTTTGTCTGATTCCTGGTTTTCTATAATTTAAACAAATATTCTCTTCACATATTTTTTGCTGCCTTCATCTTGTACAGACAGATTTGCATCCTTTATTAAGATATGTTGGTGCCTTTTTCCCCACTGAGAACTCAATGCTCCTTGTGGTTCTCTTCCAACTCAGGGTATTCTAAGAACAGGTGTTATTCGTTCTTGGAAATTGGTTCAAAACCCTGCAAGCAATGAAGTTTCAACCTCTCAGGAGCCTGCAGTCTTTAGGTTAAGGGATCTGGGAAGTTTTTCCTGGCCTACTCTGGCAGTGTCAGATATTTTGTGCCTTACCTGCCTGCTGTAACCTGTTCCTGCCACTTGCAAGAGAAGCAGAGAAATGTGTTATCATGCCTGGAGCAAGTCAGTTTGCTGTCCAGCTTATCAGCTTAAGCAATTAATGAACCCAAATATATGCTCCTGTTCTGTGTTGTAAATGCTGGTGCTTTGGATGGGGTCGTGTCCTTGTGGACATGGTACTGACTTAAGCAAGACAGAGGAGCCTTCACTCTTTGTCAGTAGAGTCTGTACAGGTAGGACCTGATGTGGGAGCACACGTGTCTGCCTGTGGGACTTAACCTGACCAATCAACCAGTTTTGACTAATTAGTGAGGATTTGAGGAGGGAGAATGAAAACCCCTTCATGATCTGAGCTGGTTCTTAATTCTTCACTTAAACTAAGCATTAAAATTATGTCATTTGGAGATGAGGGGATGTCTCAGTTGACAGTTATATCCATGCCTTGGTTTATAAGTGGTTTTTAACTCACACTAACTTGAATTTTTAAAATTGTGCAGAGACACTTGCAGATTATTTCCTTTTGATAAGGCTTCTTTCTCCCACTTGATTTTGCATTAAAAATTTCTTTTGCCTTTTTTTTTTTTTTTTTGTATCTTGTTTAATTTTCATCCATTATTCTTTCTTCAGATCTTTCATCCATCATCTTTCTTCAGTTCTGTGGTTTTTCTTTCTCTGACTTCTCCCTCAGTGTGTGCATTACCCGTGTTGTATGGACTGTGATTCACTAATGTGACACTGGAGCAAACAAGTGAAACTTGGGTTCACTAGATATAGCCTTTCCCCAAGATTGCCATAGGTAATATGCTTTGTCTTAAATTTGGAAGATGCAGTTTAATGTTACATAAATCTGCCAATACTCCTAACTGAGGCAAGCTCTCCCACACAGAAGGAGTAGAAGTATTATTACATTAGTGGTGAATCACAGATTATATTTGATCTTTCTTTTCCCATTTCACCAGCAGTCCTTCCACAAGAAGCCCCTGTTGGGTTGGAATTTAGTGTCCTCTTTGCACAAATGAAAGCTACTAAATGATCCAGTCTCATTTGGTTTTATGTACTTCAGTCTTGGCTACCTATGGACCCTGACATGGAAAGTGACTGGCTTTTCCTTTCAACAGCTGTTGGTGCTAAAATGGATTTTAGACTCCTGAAGAGGACAACATGAGCAGTGGCTTTCCCTGCGTGGTTTGGAGACCTGTCAGATGCTTTCAGTCGTACTTGTCTCTTGTGTAGTGAAGCACAGATTGTGACGCTCTGTTTTTATTCCCACTTGAAGCAAACTTTGGAGGTAGAAGAAGTGATGGCAGAAAGGATATTTCTTGGCATACAAAGGCTTGTTAAACTTTTTCATGTGCAGATGCAACATATGAAGCTTGCACTTCCAGAATGATGGTGAAGTTTTGTTCAGTAGCTCTGGGTTCTGCCTGGTTTTCTTTAAAACACTTCAGAAAATATTGGTTATTGTAAAACAAAAATTATTTTATTGTCACAGGCTTGTACATTTAATGGGTTTATACGTGTATGCACCCACACGTGTGGGTGTCAGTCTCTCCTCCCAGGTTGCAAGTGACAGGATGACAGGATGAGAGGAAATGGATTTGAATTGTGCCAGGAGAGGTTTAGATTGGATGTTGGGAAAATTTTTTTTCACTGAAAGGGTTGTAAAGCATTGGAACAGCTGTCCAGGGAAGTAGTAGAGTCACCATCCCTGGAAGTATTCAAAAAATGTGTGGATATGGCACTGGAGGACATGGTTTGATAATGAACATGGTGGTGCTGTGTTGATGCTTGGACTTGATTACCTTAAAGGTCTTTTCCAATCTTAAAAATTCTATGATTTTGAGATTTTAAAAGCTTTCTATAATGTCAGGACAATAAATAGTGTCAACATACTGAAAAAATAATCCAGCTGGGGTAGTATGTAAAGCTGTAGATTTTCAAATTACATAGTGCAACAATACAGCACAAAAATCATATTATAATTTTAATACATTCTCCTGGAGTTTTCTTTATGTCCAGAGCCCAGGAATGGCACCAGATTTATTTTTTTCCTACTTGTGCCAGATTATTCTCATTAACATCACTTAGAAATCTATAAAAATGAAAAGACTGCTGCTCCACAGACAGTCATAGAGCTTGAGAAGTGACAAACAAAGCAGCATTTGCTGAAGAGCAGAATGTCAAGCAGAAGTGACAGACAAGGCCAATTACCATATGCAAATAAGACAGCATTCATTATATAATTTAAAAAAAAAAAGCTATATTTGTCAAAAGTACTGCTATTCAGAACCGATTCTCTGGCAGGATGAACCCTGTGGAGTTTCAGGTTTTATGAGCTTTTGCATCACGTTTTTTTAAATGGTAAAATGTATTTTTGCTCAACACAATTTTTCCTATGGTTTTGCATACTACTTTTCCCTGTTTCTCCACAGGAAAATGCTGAGTGCCTTTAAAATAGATAGTTTATTGCCATTTTGAATCCAAACTGGTCCATCTACTCTGTTATTCTTTCCCAGAAAACTGCAGCTGCTTCAGGGAAGACACAGGCTACTCTGCAATGAAATGGTTAGTCTCACTTTTTTTCTACTGTTCATGGGAGGAGTCTTTGTCTGGATGACCTCCAAAGCAATACCCCAGCTGAATTAAAAACGGCCATGGCTTTGTTCCCTACCTTCAAAATATTGACCGAGGTGTTGTGTATGATCATGGCATGTTTCTGGTGAGAACACCAGAAAACATATTGAAATATACTTGGAATTTGGGAGTATCTGCTCCAGTGATGTCCATCTACAGAGTGGTTGTTCTACATTACTCTTCCCTACAGTCATATGGATCCAAGTGAATTAATGGAAGAATAAGAATATGCAGTCCCCACAGGCTTGCCTACATGTGGAAGTTATTAGGAATTAGAAGAATTTGAAGTTTGGTAGATATTTCACACTGTATCCGATATAGAAGCTAATATTCTGCACTTCTGAGCGATATTGACTCATCTTTACAGAAGCACTGGGTACTATTTCAAAATTTCTTTCCACACATCTGGATGGGGCTGGTGTTATATTCCTGCCATCTCCCTTGGGATAGCCTAGCAAGAGGCCAGATTGGAGAACTGCCTTCCAGAAAACTTCCCTAAACAAGCAACAGTTTCCTTCCAGCTAGGGTTTTTATCTTAAGTTGCTCTTGGAGAGTAAGAGCATCAGGACACATCCAGATAAAAAAAGCAGGGAGGGAAATGGTTGGCCAAACATGGCAGTGAAGTGGTACAACTGATTTTTGTGGCACTGCCTTCAGCTGAGAATGGCTGTGGAAGCCAGAGGCAATGTGCAAGAGGGGAAGTTTTGGGCAGGGGGTTTTCCATGTCATCTATTCTGTACATGCAGCTTTAGGGGTGCATTCTGGAGAGCCACTGACAGTGGCAGCTCCTCCACAGGAGTGTGCAAGCCTTGTGATGTGAGTGACCTCTTAGAGAAGCTCACTGCAGTCCACTGACTATAAACAACTGCAGTAGATGAGACTGATGTAGATGTTCAGAAAAGCTGGAGTTTTAGTGCTGCTTCCTTCAATACAGAGTACCAATATCTCTTGTTTAAAAGTTTCTTTTGCCAGTTTGGCTAACATAATTAGCTAATTATCACAGCAATTGCCATTCAGCATGGCAGTCAAGAGTAAGCCTCTGTTGTTCTAAACCCTGTGGAGCTGTTTAAGATGACCACTGACCCAGAGAGTCCGTGGACTTAAGAAAGTCAGTGAATGGTTTTCCCAGACAGAATAAATGCAGATTTCTGGGAATAAGATCCACTGCTTGGATTCCTGTGAGAAAAGTGCTAACATATTCACCTCTTGCTCACAATCTCCAGCATTTTTTCAAGCTTTTAGTCTCCAGAGCAGAATTATGAAAGTTATACATTCTTGTTTGCAAAGCTGCTGTCAGTGCTTTACTTGCAGTGCCCCAGTTGAGCATATTTCACTGTGTGCAATGGCTGTATTTAGTGAAAGCAGTCATGCTGACAGTCTGCATGATGGAAGCCCTAATCTGTGCAGTGTCATGCACTGTGCATCACCAGGAGGGAATCTCTAGTGACTTGGTATTAATGAGAGGGAAGCAGTGGCACTGTTATTATTTTTTATGACTTATCCTTCTCCACAGATGTTTAAGGCACTTTGAAAAACAAATAAAGCAGGTATCCCTGCTGATAACTATGCAGAGCAGCAAGGCACAGTTGGCATCCTCATGATTCCTGCTGCAGAGGGTCTAAAGAAAGAAGGCTGGGTAAAGTGGTGGTCTTGGCAGTGCTACGTTAACTGTTGGACTCAAAGACCCTAGATGTCCTTTCCAACCTTAAAGATTCTATGATTCTGTGAAAATTTGGCTTACCATTTCCATTACATAGTGTTTTAGTGTCTCCTTCTCCCATGTAGGATTAGGGCTTCATGCATAAATGGCATGAAGAATTAACTCTCAGGCTCACTTTTCCCACTGACACAAACTTAAATTATTCCCCCAAAACACAGAATGCAGGAAAGCAAGGAATGTATTTACCTTGTCTCTCTTTCATGCAGAGAATATTTCCACACAGCCACTCTTCTAACAGCTAAGAGTAAAATAAAGTATTACTGTTATTAGTAAAAATCACCTCTTGACTTCTGGGTATTGCTCTATTTTCCTCTTTTGTAACTCTATATTGTCTGGTGACCCTGATCTGCGTCATGGGCAGTGACAGAGGTTTATGAAGTATATGCAGGGGACATAAAAGTCTTTCACCTCCTGCTTAATTTTTAAACTTAAATATGATAAAAAAAAAAAATTCAGTCTGCATTCCAAAACTGTGGATTTCTCCAGTTATGGGTAATTTTTTCACTTTCCTCTCTATTTAATCACCTGCTTCTGGTGCCAGCTTCTGTGGTTTTCAGCTACCAGTGTGTACTGAGGCTGAACTGGTGTGTCCCAAAGTAAAAATGACAAATGCTGAAACAGCAGCTCAGGAGTTGCCTACACATGCTTCATTTTTTCATGTCCTTCATGATCAAAGCCTGTTCTTTCCATCTGACTAATGTACTAACCTTGGTCTGAATAAATGTGCACCTTCAGTCACCACTAGCAAAAGGTGCTCAAAATTACTCAGGCTGGGGTACACACAGTGAAAGTGAAAGAAACCTGATAAGAGAGCATCATTATCAACACTGATAGTGGTTTGGCATATCTCATGTGAGATGTCTGACCATGAATTCACCTGTGGGATCAGTATTTCCTTCAGGACGGTCTTTGGATGGTAGAAAGCCAGAACCTCAAAATGGTGTTGTCAAGTCCTAAACTTATTCCCTCATTTGGTTCAATGCAGAGGAAAGTTTGATGGTGTTTGTGGTGCACTGCAAAATATATACATTTATTCAATAATTCCTTAACGGAATATACTGCTTAATCTTAAAAAAAAAAAAAAAATCCAAATTGGCTTGTCTCCACTCAGTTTCCAAGAACACCTTGATTTCTTCACATTACTTTAAATTTTACGAAGCTAACGTCCCCCTCTATCCTGATTTTATCTCCTTATCAGAAATATTGCTATGGCTCTGTCTTTACTTCATTGCTTTTTATGTGGTGTTACAGAACAGCTTGCAAAACATCTGGCAGAAAATGGCTTATGTTTTGAGGCTATAATTTTGCTTGAGGAACTTTTAGAGACATTAGTAAGTTTTGGATAAAAGTCATTGTCAGAGTATAGTACTTTGCACTATTATAAGAAGAACAGAAATTTCCTCATGAAACCAAAATCTTGAAAAAGTTAGGGATTTTTTTTTACCTTGTTAGCACAAATGATGTTATAACAGAAAGTATTGGTTCTGAATTTGCCATAGATGTAACTTTGCATAATATTTTTTGCTTTTGGATGAAAGAAGGAGGCTATTTTCAACAGCACATATCCACATCAAGTGGTTCAAGGGAGTAAAGTTTTACTGAGCTTGCTGAAGTTACGCTGATCTATTGCTATAGCCTAAAAACCAGTTCTGGGCACTGTAATAAAACTGAATATAGTTAAATCATATTGTAGGTAATGAACACAGTGTCACTGTTTCATAAAACCCATGAAAAAATGTGATGGATAAGTACGCCCTGATGCTTCTGCAGAAACACTGGTTTCTGGGGTCAGGAAAAAGCATGAGCATTACTGTTATGACAATATTAAAGACAAATGTGTGGAGAAGCTATTGGAATTAAAATGATGGAATGAAACATTTGCACTTATACCATATATTTATTTAATAAATGGAACAGAACTCTTTGTATAAATCTCTGAGAATTTACAGACAAGCTTGTGCTAAAAGAAAGATTATTTGGACACAACCAGCTTTCTGTTTTTTTCCTTACCCAGAAGTGTCCCCTCTTCCAGTATATGAGACAAGAAAACTTTTATCTAATGTATTTGAGTCTCAGTGGTATGAAAAGACATTTCAATAGTTCTAGACCTTGTACCTCAAATATGGGTACTATGACAAGTTATACATTAAATTATATACCTTTCCTCACAATTAACACATAACAACATCGACTGTTATGTTTGGTTGTTAAAACCAAAGTATTCAAACACAGAGGACCAAAGTCACTGGGTTCATGGCTTTGTGAGGATTCATGACAGTAATCATAAAAAAGGTTAATGAGCAGCACAGACATGGCACATCAAGCACAATAAGTAACCATCTAATCCAAAGTATAATGAAACACTTCCGGTTCAGAATTAAATATAATTCACCTGCTTCTGGTGCCAGCTTCTGTGGTTTTCAGCTACCAGTGTGTACTGAGGCTGAACTGGTGTGTCCCAAAGTAAAAATGACAAATGCTGAAACAGCAGCTCAGGAGTTGCCTACATATGCTTCATTTTTTCATGTCCTTTATGATCAAAGCCTGTTCTTTCCATCTGACTAATGTACTAACCTTGGTCTGAATACATGTGCACCTTCGGTCACCACTAGCAAAAGGTGCCCAAAATTACTCAGGCTGGGGTACACACAGTGAAAGTGAAAGAAGCCTGACAAGAGATCTTTTCTCCTTTCTCAAAAGGAAAATCTTTTGTTGAGTCTCTCCTTTTTACTTCTCTTTCAAAGTAACTATAGGAAATGCTAAATGCAGGATGAGACAGAAAATCTTCATATAGAAAGGGCAGAAAATAAGAAAAGAAAGAATCTTTTAAGCTCAATGATATATTTTTAAACTTTTTTCTCTTCCCTTTTCTTTTGACCAGCCTTAGGCTGGTGCTTTGATCTATATTTCAGTCACCAAGGTCCCTTATCAGAGAAAACACAAGAAAAGGAAAGTGAAAGATACAGACAGAATGACAAATAGATGCACCTTGAGTCACTACAGAGTGGCTTTTCTGCTCTTCAGAATTAAACCTATCTGGAAACTGTATCTGCAATGGGAATGGACCAGAGCTTTGCCCTGAGGGCCTAAACCAACTCCTGCTGATTGCAAAAAGTGCTTTTTGATATGTAGACTTATCAGTCTAAGATTCCAGAGGATAAAACAATAAGATACAATATTCTGCCATTCCTTGGATGGTCCTTTTTGTGTTCCCCTCCCTTCCTGCACTGAGGGCAGCTCCTCTGTCCTCCATACACCTGTTTTCATGTGTGTGTACACCTCTCTGCCTTCTAGGAATAACTTTTACGTGCACAGTGTAAGGCATACAGATCAAAAGCAGCCCAGTAGTCTGTGTCTGACAGACCAGGGACAGATGCCCAGGATAAAAGAAAGGCCAGAAAGCTCTTCACTGCTCGTGTGTTACAAGCCAGAAACAGAGGTGATAGGTCTCTTAGGTCACCCTCAATGTGTTCTCCTTGCAGACATGTGAAGCAGCTTTCCCACAGCGGTAATTTTTAGCATCAGTAACTTTCACATATGTGTAAGGAATTACTCCAGTGTGCTTGCTTTGAACTGAGTGTGTGGCAGAATATTCTCATGGCTTTAAGCTCATGTGTTAGAAGCTGATCCCTCTTCATGTCCTCCTTGTCCCCCCTGCTCTGCACCACCTCTTGCCCAGGAGTCCAGGTCCAGCTCATTGTTTCTTGCACAGATGGCACCTACACCTTTGATCAGCTGTCATGCCCTTTTCCGTGCCTTTCCCACTTCTGGATGAAACAGAAATACCAGAAGTGCACGAAGCATTGAAGATGCAAGCATATTATAGATTTATACACTGGCATAATAACATTACCTATTTGTTCTCTATTCATTTCCTGATATTTCCTAAGGTTTGATTTGCTTTTTGACTTCTACTGAATATGGAGTTGATGTTTTTTATAGAACTAGCTATAATATTCCCAATATCTCTCTCTTGAATGATAATAGTCAGCCCAGAGCCCATAATTTTGTAACTAAAGCATTATTGCTTCTACCTGTGTAAATTACTTTTCATTTATCCATATTGAATTTCATTTTCCATTTTATCTCTCAGTCACTTAGCCTTGTACAGTCTTTTTGCAAATCTTTGCAGTTAGCTCTCAGTTTTACTAAGCCAAGCAAGTTCATGCCACCAACAAAGTTTGTGTCCTCATTCTCTTCACCTTAGAGACTTGTGCACTTTCCTGGTGTTTTCAAGCAGCTGATTTAGGGCCATAGTACCAAGCAAAGTGAGACAAAGTAGTCTTCCTCAGACTTGCTACTAGAATTATTTGTACTTTATGCTTCCAAAATTTTGCATATCTGGCTATGGGCCATGATCTTCCCATCTATTTTTATCAAATTTTCACTTTTTTTTCTTGTATTCATCCTCCTTATAGAGAAACTGCATTATTCATCTCTTTGAACATGCATAGCATTTTGAGATGGAGTTTGGAATAGATCCGTTTCATAGAGAAAACAAAGCTTTCTCCAGAACAGTGTTCAGCTTGAGGGCAGCTAGAAAACCTGTGTAATGTCGAGCTAAGAAAACAGTAATGGTATTGTGTGTTTAGCTGTCACGTTGGATAATGATGATTAAGGCACATAAATTTTAGTAATGCACACTGAGTGGTAAGACCAGCAGCACATCAACCCTGCTAAGACCTAATGGTCTTACACACTTCTACCTGAGTCAAGAGTAGGTGACTTCAGAGGAAAGTACAGAATGAGCTCTTGCTCTTGCTTCAGGATCTATAATAAAAATACCTTAACTTCCTTCACACAAGATTTAATTTGGTCACAGTGATTCTCAAGTATAATTTCTTTGGAAATTTGACCTTGTTCATTTTTCTTGGTTTTTTTTTTTTTTTTTTCTCTGCAGATGTTCCTCTAACCTAAAGGCTCAAAGAAAGGACATAAAATGCTGTCTAGTGAACACATATACCACCCTCCCAAAGGAAATCTGGACAGATACTTCAGTGGTACCATTGATAGGGTGATTTGGTGACTAGCACATCACTGCCCTTACAAGTTCATGGAGATGAACAGTCCTTCATAGTTATCTCAGCTATTAACTAAATCCACCTGATTTGCATGTCCCACTCATGGTTAATTTACTGAGCTTTTTCCCTTTCAGACTGTCTATAAATATGCCATCATGTCCTCTAAACCTTATTTAAACTTCCTGAAGCACAGTAACAACAAACTTCCCACCACAGTCAGCAGCAGATTTCAATGGAGCTGCTCATGAGTATGGACTCTGAGGTTTGGCACAGACAAAAACCACTGGTGTGTAGGCTACTGCACCTCTAACCTCTTTTACAGTAAGAATACAATCTTATTCCTTCTCCTTTTTCCCTATCTCCTAGTGAGGTCTTAATCCATGTGAAGTTTTAACTCTCACTCCATGGTTACCAAGTTTCCCTAACAGTCTCTTGTAAGGGTCTTTACCAAAGGTCTTTTGAAAGCCTGAATAAATTTTATCCACCATTTCTCCCTCATTCACTATTTTGTTAACTCTGAATGAGTGTTGGCAGCTTAGAGAGCTATTATTTGGCCTTGAGAAGCCTGAGGCTTTAGTCCTAGTAGGTTGTATACATTAAATTAATATATAACTCTATTTTTTATAATTTTCTTGACTATTTTTCCTGCTGCTGAGGTACGTCCTGTGTATCTATAAAAGACAATTGCCTCCGGCATTTTATGGAAGATTAAGGCAGCCTTGGCTACAACCCAATTGGCTGTGGTAGCAGGGTTTTATTTCAGATTTTTAACAATAAACTGTGTACCTTTAAACAGCAATTCAGCTGCTTCATTATTTAGTCCCTCGTAGCTCCTAGACAGCTAAGACACAGCAGTGATGATTAATTACTATGTAATGTGTTGTGTTATTCCACTACTTTTTTTCCATTTTTGTTTTGTTTTCACAGAGAACATCTCACCCTTGCTTCATGTTGATAATAGCACCTATTTAAGTTATTTTTGTAAACAAGAGTTTAAGCTCAGTAGCATAAGTCAATGTATTTTTTGCTTATCACATCTTGACATTTTGGAGAAGAATGTGTGTGACTGACACCATGTGAAAAGCAGAGGTAAGCAGAGGGAAAAAATTAAACCAAAGAAATACTTCATACTACTGGTGAGAGCAAATCATTCTCTTTGAGACTGAGCTAAATAGTGCCCTGGTAAGTGAACATAAATTGAATCTACTTTGAGTCAGATATATATTTGAAGGAAATTGGTGTAATTTCCCTTAGACAAATGAAAAAGTCATTTATACTACTTGCAGCTCTGTCTCATTTATTTCAATGAAGTTATTCTGCATTTATGTGGGTGTAACCCAGAACAGCATTTAGTTCACTGTTAAGGTAGTAACTTCTCTGCTCCTAATCCTGTGATGGTTGGTAGCAAAAATAGTCTGTGGGATACTGGCATGAATGGAACAAGAAAAGGAGGAGAGGAGAGGAGAGGAGAGGAGAGGAGAGGAGAGGAGAGGAGAGGAGAGGAGAGGAGAGGAGAGGAGAGGAGAGGAGAGGAGAGGAGAGGAAAGGAGAGGAGAGGAGAGGAGAGGAGAGGAGGAGGGAGAGGAGAGGAGAGGAGAGGAGAGGAGAGGAGAGGAGAGGAGAGGAGAGGAGAGGAGAGGAGAGGAGAGGAGAGGAGAGGAGAGGAGAGGAGAGGAGAGGAGAGGAGAGGAGAGGAGAGGAGAGAGGAGAGGAAGCTCTTCAAGTGCAGAGAAAATAGTTTTTGTTATTTATTGAAGCAATAAGTGGAATCTTACTTGAACTTCTCATTCCCGTTGTGCCGGGCACCACAGCAGCTTAACCAGAGAGAGGCTGTTGAGACAATAACTTGTTTAGCTCTTTTGCACTCCCCTCCCTCCTGCCCCCCAGCTAAACTGTGTTCTGAACAGCCAGACAGCCAACTGGGGCTCCTGGGCTGCTCTGGCTGGAAAGCAGCATACTGCAGCCTAATTCCTTGTACCCATTTCAGTGTTTCTATCATTTCTTTGTGCCAAACACAGCAGAATGCAGTGCAAAGATAAACGGAGAGACAATACCCTGCTCAAAGAGCTTCCAGCAGAAACAGGCACCTTCCAAAGAGGCAAATGGAGAGGCAGTCTACCTGAGCTCTCATTAGAATAGAAAACTAGAAATAGAAAGTGAACTAGCAGTTCTTGAGACCCATATGCCTTTACAATGCACTTTTTCTAGACAAAACACATCAGGTGATAATACCTTCCTTAGCTGGGTGCTGGAATTTTTGAGTACTGCTGCCCCAGGATTAATTGCAGTCTTTGGAAATGCTTTGTGTTATCTCTCTGTTACAACTGATGATGATTTGTTTCTGCTTCGCAAGTTTGAGTTGGTTTATTGGAAATTTTATGAGGGTAAAAGAGGTTTATGGGGGTAAAGAGGAAGAATTATCACTGTATGTTAAAGGAAGAGTTATTACCACTACTCATAATAGCAGTGGGAAGGATTATCACTAGCAAAAGCTCAAGAAGATTACTTGGAATTCAGCAATGTACAGTAAACAATCTTTATCTCTTGCAGAATGTCAGTGCATATTTTACAATATAGTTGGTGTTGGTGATCCATGAAAACAAATCTGCTGCAATTCAAGTTTAATCATTCTGAATCTTAGAATTAAATTAATATTCAGTTGTCACAAAACCAGCAGAAAAAAAAAGCTGCTTAAGAAAGGAACGGGGAAGAGCACTGTAATTTCATTTCAGTCTAATTCCAATTTAAAATCTTTGTATCAGCATCCCCTTGGCAAGTTTTCAGTAGATTCATAAGACTCAGCAGAGCAGTATGAGCATGCAGATAACAGACATGAGATCACTAAGCAAACTAGTTTCAAAAGCTTCTGGTTTACATTAAATACTTTTTAAAAATTACAGAATATATTCCTGACTTTCCTATGTCACTGTCATAAATATCAACTGATTAAATGTTTTTCTTATTTAACAAAAGTACAGATTCTTCAAATACATTCACAGGCATACACACAAGCTTGTCCCGTGGACAGAGATTAAACTCAGCACAGCCAGGATTTTAAAAAAGGGTAATGAAGATAGTATAAATGAAATTTATGTGAGGATTTCTTCCGGTAAGAAAAAGTAAAGTAGCCAGAATGAGGTTACATGTGACAAAAACATTTCATATTCTGCTGGAAATTACTTGGATAATGTGAAGATAGGCAGCATATAATATAGTGAAAAGATGTAAAAGACCGTGTAAAGAAAACTAACCTGTCTAGGATGTGATGGAATTACGTGAACTAATATTAGTTTTGCCCTTGGAAATTTATATTCACATTTATAGTTATAAATATAAAATCAGATTTATAAATCAAAAATACCCTGAGATGAATTCTGTACCAACTCTTTTCTTGCTATTCACTTATCAATGGGAAGTTTCAAATCAGCCTCTGCCAGAACTTAGGAATGTGAGTGATGCCCTGATCTCTTTCACACCTTTTGTAGCTTTGTTCAGTAACTGTATGGATTCATAGCATAGGTATATATACTATAACATATATATATATTTATATTTAAAAGTATGCATACAACAACACACAATATTCTCAAATCTCTGATCAAGGTGCCTCCTTCTGGAAAGAATTCTTGGTTATTAGAGAAAAAAAGACTTCCCAAGACAAAATGACATGCTAGTTATACATTCCTCCTCATTTTCAAGACACTTGTACTATGAGTTTGTTTTGAAGTCACTCTTTTGCAATACGGTTATGTTAATGGAAATAAGGGCTGGAATTACAAAGATAGAAAACTGTGAAAAATAAAAATTCGGGATGCTCTGGATCATTAAAAAGGATAATTAACATTGTTTTTCAAAAATTATGGAAAGCTCATGCAAATTACATCTTATTTTAAATAAACTTGCTATGCATATATACATACTAATTTTGAAAGATGAGTTTCTAATTTCTAGGAAATAAATAAGTTGGAAAATTAATGCTCTCATATTGATGTATTTATTATGTTTAGGCATTTACTATGTTTCGGAAACTTAGATTCTCCTGTTCAAGGTACAAATCAATCATGGACCAAGCCAAATGACCTTTCCCAAATGCACTTGGCAATGTGTCTCAGGTCTCACCTGGAGGATCATCTCAGGCATATGCAGTGCAGGCAAATTAATCACACTGCTTGTTCAACCTTCAAAGTCAGCCAAGTTAACAAGTTAATAGTGGTTAAAAAAAAATTTGTATGAGGGCAATCCTAGTAAATAGGAGTAGTGACTGACCTACTCTTGGAAGCAGAAGGATCTAATTTTCCCCTCACATGTTGCATCTACAACTAAAAACCCTAGTTATCTGAGAAGGGAGTGGTAGGTGGTTCACACTAACAGCATTGCAGCCACACAGATGTTCCAGTGGATCCCGAGGAAAATGTTTTTCTTAAAAGATATCTCTATCAATACGTACAGACAGTCCCTGACACAAGCTCCTGTGCACACTTTTCAGTGGCAGTACACTGGTGTATTCTGCTTTCATTTACAGGTGGCCCAGCATTACTTTCCTGAGCTGTAGAAATCTTGCTTTACATAGAATTAACACTTCAGGTGACAAAACACCTATTTATTTTCTCCTTTTGCTACATGTTTCAGGATGAGCAAAGCTCTTCCACCTTTCACATAGTATATTTCCAGCTTTCAAAGCAACTCTGGAAAACGTCCATTTTCTGGTGGGATTTGGCGTGTGGCCTCAGCAGGCAGTAGTGGAAGGTGAACCCTCAGTGAGGCACAGCAGGAAGCACAGAGGGAATGAGATCACTCACAGGCTAAGGTAGTGCCTGACACAGACCATGTTAGCAAGCACGTTTCTCCTTTCTGCTGGGAATTTTATTGAAACATTTTGCTTTTAACAGTACATAATTTCCTAACACAGTTCCATCTCTTTGAAGTTGCACCTGTGGTTCTCCAGTGGCATCTTGACTGCAAGGAGTCCATCCTCCAACAGCTTCCAAGCCTCCACTCAGGTGACACCTGCAGTCAACTTCCATGTCCTTTAAATCTTGTCTCACCATGTAACCTCTTTACTTTGACCTTCAAGCCAGCCAGGATCATGTGCCCTGACTGAACCATGTGACAAACTTGAATTTACTTAGTCTGGGCTTTTCAAGGTAATGGGATGAACTCCTGTGTCAAGCAGGGTCTCCAGCAGCCTCAGCCTGCAGGCACTGCTAGGTCTGCTAAGTGGTGTGAAGATATAATTGTGATAATAATAGCACTGCTGAATCTCTATTGAACTAAGGTGTTCTGCTACACTTTTGAACCCTGCACATTTATACACCTTGTCCTGACTCCTGAAATGTTTTCAAAACATTGCTGCAGTGTCCTTGATGTGCACTTCTGGAGGCTGAGCCAGCGCATGCTGCAGTGCTTGACAATCTTTAAATGCTTCAATGCTCTTGAATACCTGATATATTTTGTAGCCTTCCTTCCTTTTGAAGCAGCTTTGAGAATGGTAAGACATACCCAACAGCAGTTCTCAGGCACTTAATGGCCACTGCTTCACATCAAGCTGGCAGCATCTGTTTGCCAAATGACAAACACAGCCTGGGTCAGGTAAGCTCTGGGTCTCCACATAACAAATCTGGAGGTGAGCAGAGTTGTTTTTTTCTCTCTCTCATAAAGCTGCCGTTGACACTGCTATGGAAAGCAATGATGTTATTCCAGGGTACATCTTTGTCTTGTCAAGAATGGCAAAGGTGTTTTCACCTATTGTATGTCAAGATGTCTGAGATCCACTTACTGCTTGGCCTACATCTTTTCAAAGAGTCTTCCTAGAATAAAAAATTCTCTCTTATCTCTTTGATCACTACTTTGATCACTTCTTTCATCTCTTAAACAAAGTGACCCATGCTTTCTGATGTTCATCTGGACTAATGAAGCATATTTAATTATTGTCATTGTCTTTACAAATCTCATGATGTCTAACTGCACTGTCACAGAAAACTTCTTCATCACCTTGACTTCTATAAATGTCTATGCTCTTTATAGATACCTTTAACTTTTGCTGTAGTATCTAAGATTAAGTGGTTCATGGCATAGGTAGTGATCAGTAGGTAGAGATGAAACACTATTTTGGAGTGCTGTGAGGTGCTCTCATTTTATTCACAACATGTTTGTTGCCCATGAATTCTGTGTTATGTGTTTATCAAGAGATAGATTCAGTGTTGATTGGTCAGGGCAAAGAGGGAATTACAGGCAATATGAATAACAGACAAATGTAAAGTAAACTGCGCTTTCTACTGTATACCAAGTAATCATTACTATTTTCTCTCTCCTTTTTATTGCTTTTAAAGTGGAAACCGTGTCTTTGTACTATTATTTAGAATGTTCCTGTTTGTGAGGGCACTGGGACCAGAGACTCATTCTGCTGGATTCTGTAAGCACACAAAGTTTGTTTTCCGATGTAAATGTTTATGTAATCTTTGGTGATGGAAGGGGATGCACCAGTGACAGCTACAGTATACAACACAAACACAGGCAAAAATGCAAAAGTTATATTGTGCCTATCATATAGAATCAAGCCACATCATATGAAATGCAGTCTTTTTCATGACTGAGCTGGTGATTCATAAGCACTGCCTTGATGATCCCATGCTGATGCATATAGAGTAAGCCCTTATCTGTCTCCAGTGACAATATATAGAAGCATTAGAAAAATCACAGTCTCAGCTTACTGTCTTTGAAACATTAAATTCAACAGTTGCCACCACTAACCTCATTAATTCCAAAACATTACTTACAGCATGCATGTTAAACAAATTCAGTTAACTTAGTTGGAATAATCTAAAAATATGGACATAGTCAATTATTTCAGCTCAGTTAATCAGAAATAGCTCTTTAAAGTCAGTAGCTTGTATTTTATAGAAACTTGCTTCCTATATATATTTTCATAACTTCACTGTCCATACCTGCACTTTTGTTTTTTAACAGAACCATTCAATATCTTTTCTACTTACAGTATGAATTCTATTTTTACTAAGCAATTTTACATATTCAAACTTCACCAAAGAACATGTTCAAAGTATAGTGCTATAAATGAAAAACTAGTTGAATTTGCAGGAAGAAATATTTGCCATTTGAAAATATGATGTCATTGAAACCAAGGAATTATCATTAAGGTTACTTTAACTATGAAATTACTGTTCTGAAAGTGTAAAATAATGCTCCTTTAATATATTAGCTATATCACATATATTTTTTTGTTAGCATTCAATTTCATTACAATCAGAACAAAATAACACTTCTAAAATGACATCTTGAAATTACAGTTTTCTTTTTTTTTTTAACTTGAAAATGTTGAAGAAAAAAAAGTTATGTGACTTCTGATGCAGAGCTTTTGGGATTTTTTTTTTCATTATAGACTCAGATTTAGACTAAAAAAAGAATTTAAAAGTTTTATCATGCCCCCAGTGATAAAGCAGCAATGTCACTAAGTGATCATGTACAAAATTTCTCTACAAAGCAGTTGTGTAATTGAAAAGCAAAGAGGTTCCCAATTGGTGCCACTTTAATGAGTTAAGCCAACCTTAAAAGGAAGGCACAGCCCACGGTGGAAGTAAATAAATCTTGGTGGAAGATTGCAGTGCAGCCAAAAGCTGCTCTATGGATTCAAGGGTGTTGCAGTGAAATTGTGGAGCTGCAGCTCTGCCAGTCTGTGATGGTTTATTGGAGACATGGGAATGAGATGCTATGGGATCAGGAGGGATGTGGGGCAGGAATAGCATCTGTGGGTAGAGTGAACTGGGTAGAAAAAAGATTGCAGCACCCAAATCTGTTTTAGTGAAGACTGAGGTTATTGCTCACTGAAGAGTAAACCAATTTACAGTAAAGGTCATATCTACTGCATTGGGATATACATTTTTAATGAAAATAGCAGGGATTGTGGATGCTTATGAATGAATAACTGTGCATGAAGACCATCAATACTGCTGTAACAAACATAATGCCCATAGTTCACCTTTCAAAGATATTAATTTTCTAACTGATGTTTTCTGGTATCAATATCCTATACTGTTCCTAACTATGCAATCAACCATGCATTGTCTTAAAAACTATATGGTCAAAAGAGATTTTCATGCCAGTGCACCTTTAATTTAGGAAGAATGTTTTTCTCTGTCAGTAATCCTTTTAGTCACAGATGTTTAGCTTGGTGAAATGAAATAGTTCCCAGTATGCTGAAAGTCTGTCTGTGATTAAATGTAATCACTTTTTAATTAACTGGAATTTTCAATATCTTGCAAGTACTCTTTATGAAGTTTTATTCAAATGAGGACATGGTTTACTTTAGTTTTTAAAGTTTGGAGCTCAGAGAAAAGGCAACCGAAGAGACAGTACAGATAAAATGAAGCTTAGCACAAAAAGAATGATGCATAAAATCTGCTTAAAGGCTGTGCCTAGGGTGTATGCCCAAAAATGGACCTTGAGCAAGACCTTAACTGTGTGTTAGTCTGATATAAACAGCTGTACAGGTGTATCATTATATTAACTCTAATGTTGTTATTAATTATTATGGTTGTATCATTATATTAACTCTAATGTTGTTATTAATTATTATGGTTAAAACTGTAAATGAGTGTATGTGTTAGTGCAGTTTCAGCCTGCTTGAGCAGTGGCACAGAGAGCTCCACGTGTGACATCTCCCCAGGTGGACTGGCAGTCCTCCCCCAGAAATTATCACAGGTGCTGTGCTTCAGCAATGCACTACAGAAATCTCCAGGGTATCATGAGCCAGATAAAAACTTTCAAAGCCTCATGAAGCATAGAACTGCATTATTACAAATTTACCTTCCTGGATCAATGGGCAGACAAATAGAAGATCATTATAAACCAGAGCAGAAAACCTACTATTATTTCCTTTGAAAAGATCAAAGGTAAACGTTTTCCATCCAAAAATACATAAAAATTTCTTTTAATAATAACCAAGGATTTTATTCTACCAAACTGAAAAATCTCAATTATATGAAGGACAAACCCTTCATTTCAGTAAATACATACTATGGAGTATTGATTAATATCATATAAATGTTATAAATAATATATAAAATGAAATACTATAAAATAATAGTGAATATAATATTAAATGAGAACTAAAATTATAAATTCATTTTATCTCATTAAAAAAGAGATATTTCAAATGTATTTTAGAAAATGAAAGAAAATTTTTAACACTTTGTTTTGGAATTTTTGACACAAAACTTAATTAAAATCAACAGTGATCTATTAAATATTTTGTTTTCAATTGAATTTATCTTCTGAATAATCATCTCTGTGTAGCTCTCCTCTTTCAAACAAACATTGTGTTGAACATGCATGAAATTAATTTAAATATATTCCAACATTTTTTGCTCTAGTGGTTATTAATGCTATTCTTCTGGTGTCTGAGTGGGCATTTAAAATGCCACCCACCCACCATTCCCTCTGAGGAGAATTCTCAATCTATTGTACAATCAAATGGAGCAGGAAAGTCTCAGTCTAATTCTTGATGCAGATAAGATGAGACAGATGTATTTCAAGACTTGGAAATGTATCTGAGAAAGGCATCTGAACAATAAAAACCAATTTACTTGATTCAGGCTCAGGCCAAGCTTCCCTGATTGCACAGGTCCAGAAGGAAGAGGCAATCCCTGCTGTCAGCTTTTTGGCTTAGACTAAAAAAAAAAGCTCAGTTTGGGAAGTGAAGATTGCACGGTCCTTTCAACGCCCCTGATTTGTTTGAGCTGGGTGTCAGCCCTCTGGTCACAGGGTGGATGCTTTGTTGGGCAGGAGCAATCCTCATTGCTCTCAAGAGTATGGGTGAAAGGAGGTAAATTATCCATTTCACTACTTTTCTTGATATTTGTGAGGTGCTCCTGCAAAACAGCAATGGCACTGCCTGCACCTATGCTGGGGTAGTGTAGCTCAGGGCAGTCTGGGATAGCAGATGCATAATCATTGATGTGAAAATATTTCTGTCTCTGAGAATCAATCATAGCAACCTAAGGGATGCCCAAATTGTCTCTCTGCTCCCCATCTACATGGTGAGGGAAAGTGTTTCTCTGCACCCAACGAGGTGAAGGAAGAAACCATGGTGAGAAGGAAGCTCCTTCTGTCCTTCCCACAGACTGGCAGCAACATGGATTTTTGTGTTGGCAGTGTGAGACTGTGTGATGGTCACGAAATGGGATTGCAACCAGCAAGCGTCCGGTGGCAGGAGCTGGGAAGGGGCGGCATTGGAACAAGTAAAAAGCAAAGGAGTTTCCTTCCTTAGGAAGAGAAGAGAGCAATTGGCTTGATTTAAAAAGGCCTAGCTTCTAATCTCTAATTAAAACTTCAAATGAAGGGGAAGGGAAGGATGAAGGGAATGTGATTGTAGCACTTTCTTCTGCAAAAACTGCGCAGCCCGGGGGTCCCATTCATCTCCAGGAGGACACTCTGCCCTCACAAAACCAGCCCAGCCTGGCACCAGCCTGCACAGCCTTGGCTGCTCGTTAGAGCCAGGCACAAGTGCTCAAAGGACGTGTGAGCCGGATGAAAGGGACATTGGCACAGCTGCGTGGGGAAGTAGCTGTCACTCGTGGCTGTACAGCATGGGGCTTTTGTGAACACCAAAGCTGCTTCTCATCTCTCGGATGCTCTCTATGGCCTCATTCCCAAGATCAGCATTCACACAGTTCACTGAAGTTGAGGATGGGTTTCCTTCCAAAGAAGAGCCAAGGTGGGAAAGTTGCAAGACTGAAATCTGTTTTCAAAATGAGAGATCAGCTTCACAGTACAGACACTGCCACTAAGCCCTGTCAGCCTGTGGCTTGGAGTGTGGACCAAGTTTGAATGCACATGGTCACAGCCTGGGTGAAGCAAAGATAGTATGCTACCGGTGAATCTACAGAAAAAACAGTGCTCAGAAAACACCCAGACCAAGTGAGGCATAGGGTGGGTTGCCAGCCATGTACTTAGGGAAAGCTGATGGAGAAAATGTGTGGGAAATGACAGCCACTGCTATGGCATGTGAAGAAGGGGTGTTAAATTTGCAGGGGGCATAGGTTAATGCAGAGGAATCCCAAATGCACACTGGATATACATTTTCATTTTACTCAGAATAACCTTTCCACTTCCCATTTAGGCCTGAAGGCACAAGCTGTGGGTTACCTCCAGTCAGATTGTGTCCAAAACCCATCTCTCTATGTAAGGATATTTTCCACTCTGTAAGAGCAATCTGACCTGTGCTACCTGTGCAGCAGGTGTGAGCCTGTCTCCACTTTGGACAAAGCTGCTGTTTGCCAGTGATACAGGCAATTAAGGGTTTGGATGGGAGCGTGAGCTCAAGCCTGCAGCTCCCTGGCAGCACAGACATAGTCTGAATTTCCTTTCCTCAGGGAGGTTATGTCCTCCCCTGCATAAATATATAGCTATTCTTGCTGTGTACATCTCCCCATTGCCACTGAGAGTATCTATACATCAATAGAGTTCTATATTTTTAAATGAATGCATCATTATGTACTGTCACAGCTCTGGTAATGCAGTCTTTTCTCCATTAACATATTTTTCAAAAAGTTTTTATGCTGCTAAAAGAAAAACTGCCTTGAAAAATGTTTCTTTCTCCCACAAAATATTTCAGTTTAAAATATTGCCATTAATATTAATAATAATAATATTCTAAGAAGTATTCTTGCTTTTTCTAAAGTGGCAATTGAAAGCAGTCCTGGAAGATTTTTATTTTCTTTCAGTGTTTTCTTTCTCAGATTGTGTATCTGGCAGAAGAGAGTGCCTATGGGGAAAAAAGGAGAGAAAAGACTACAGTCACTAACATAGGGTATTTTAATACAGAATCCAAATGAGTGCTGCAGCCTTTGTTTGAGTAATAAAGGAACAACTGATGTAGTGATAATATACTACAAAAAATAGCCAATGTTTTGATACAATAATGCTCCCATTGCTATAGGGATTTTTCTGCAGTTATTTAGTTGTGTAAATCATGTGTCTATATGTGTATATATATATAAATAAAACCAAGCTTCATGCCAAATCTTCAGGCAATTTTTACAGCCATTAGCAAGGCAAACATCAAGCGCAGGAAGTTTCTTAACAGGAAAATAAAAGAAAAGCAGAAAAAAAGTCCTTTTACAAGCTTAAACTACCCAGACAATGCATCTTCTATCTGCAGGCACACAAACATACTGGAAGACAAAGCCTGTCCTGAATAGCTAACAATAAATCTAGAATCATAGAGCTGGGCTTTAAGGGATCCTCTTACAACCTGCACTGAAGCAGCACCAAAATACATGTAGCACCCTGTATCTCAGCCGTCCTTGAGACCCTTCAGTAAAGTGGCTCCTCAAGCCTTTTCCAGTATTTCATACATACTGGGAGTGTTATTGTACAACATTCATCTTAAATTGGCACATTTTTCATGAAACTTCTTATTCTATACCAAGGCCTGTGGAAAATAATGACTCACTGAGTTTTTTAGTACAAATTGTGTGTACTGGAAGACTGATAACTGTATTTGTCAGTCTTTTTTTCAGATTGAGCCCAGATTATTCAACCTAATCTTGCTATTCTTGTAGGGTTCCTTGTTTGTCTTAAACCAACATTAAAGCTGGTATACAGTTTAAATAAAGCCTTGTGATGGACAAACAGCATTGAACCATGAAGGCAAAAAAATAAAAGAAAAGGTTGCTTTGTCAACCTCATCATACATACAACCACCTAAGAGCTGGTTTGCCTTCTATTGATCAAAGACCTTTACACAGATCAAGGCAGTTCCTGCCCACCAAGGTGAGTTAGCACCACTGAGGACATAGATGCTGCTACCCTCATTTGCACAATGTGAGAACCTGCCCTGAAAATCTCTCTAAGTTGTTTTAGATTTCTATTCTGTAGAAGAAAGAGTATTACAGATCTTGCAGTAATTAAGCTCTGAATACTGCATCTTCCAGCCAAATGCTTTCCCTTTTAATAACCATTTATTTTCTCATTTTTATATTCTTTTCTTTTTACTGCTGCAGAGTGCAGCAGCTCAAGATTCAATGGTGCTAGAACAGGGGAGGCTTTGTAAACTGAATCAATAATGCTTAAAATTTAATTAAGCTGTTGCATCTGAAGAACTGACTCCAAAAAGTATATGTGATCCATCATGATACAGCCAGTGCTGTTTCAACTACAGCAATTTAAAAGTGTCCATCCTTTCATTGTAAGCCTTTGGCAACATGATATTTTTCTGCAGAGACACAGAAGAAAAGAACAAAATAGAGCCAGGAACTCCCTGCAGTTTACTTTGAAGTGTTCACCACTCTTTGACCTTCATAGCTAAGTATCCCTTCAAGCCCTACAAAACATGCATGGATTTCTGATCCCTAAATGTTTGATTTTCTCAAGGTGTTTGGCTGTCCTTGCAGAGAATTATCACTGGAAAGGAGAGCAGGAAGAACGCGAGTCAGGGCAATCCCAAGCACAAATACAGACTGGGATAATGGATTGAGAGTGAGATTTGGGGATATTTGTTGATGAGAAGCTCAGCATGACCCAGGAATGTCTGCTTGTGACCCAGAAAGCCAACTGCATCCTGGGCTGCACACAGAGGGCGGCCAGCAGGTCGAGGGAGGGGATTCTTCCCCCATACTCTGTTCTTGTGACCCTACCTGGGGTGCTGTGTCCAGCTCTGGAACCCTCACCATAAGAAGGACATGGATCTTCTGGACTGAGTCCAGAGGAGGGACATGAAGATGCTCAGAGGGCGGGAGCACCTGTCCTATGGAGACAGGCTGAGAGAATTGGAATTGTTCAGCCTGGAGAAGAAATGGCTTTGTGGAGACCTTACAGCACCCTCTGGTACCTGGAGGGGCAACAAGGGCTGGAGAGGGACAGTGGACAAGGGCTTGTGGTGACAGCACAAGGTGGAATGGCTTTAGACTGAAAGAGGGCAGGTTTAGATGAGGTATCAGGAAGAAACTCTGCTGTGAGGGTGGTGAAGCACTGGACCTGGTTGCCTATAGAGCTTGTGGATGTCCATCCCTGGAAGTGTTCAAGTCCAGTTTGGATGAGGCTTTGAGCAAATTGTTCAAGTGTTTGGCATCCCTGCACATGGTGGGGTGTTGAACTAAAAGATCTTACAGGTCCCTTCCAACCCACACTATTCTGTGATTCTCTGAGTTGTTTGGGGTATAATTTTTGTACCTCACTTGTAAAGGGAAAAGAAATATTCCAGCTCATAAATCCTGAGCAAAGGTGGCTTCTTGAGAAATTGCAAATGCCTCTAACACCTTGGGAGTGTGCTTGAAGCTGGGAAGGCACCAGGACTCCCCTGACACTTCACAAAACACTCACACTAGCTCTTTGGGCTTTGCAAGTAGATCCCTCAGAGCCTGACACATCCATTAAACTAGAATTTGTAAGTAGGCAGCCCAAGCTTTTAAATAAATTTTATTTTATTTTAAAATGTATGTCCTAAATTACCACACATTTGAACATTTGAACAGTTGAACAGTTGAACATTTTACCTATCTGGCTTTTCATTCTGGACTTCCTTCATGGGTCTTATTCCAATTAAGTATAAGAAAGAAAAAGAAAAAAAAAAAGGAAAAGGAAAAAAAAAAGGATGTCATGCTTTTGTACATAATGCATGAACAGAACTTTTATAAAATTCTGAAATAATAAAATGGAAGTTTATTGTGTTGTATGATGATTAATAATATTATATGAATGTATGAGAAATTTCCTAGAGAGATATTTGAAAATAACTCAGAACACGGCTTTGTCACAGATCTTTCAAAGTTCTATCTTTATGTGTGCCAAAATTATTCTTTTTTAACACGTTCTGCATTTCTCCACATTGTGCTTACTCTGCCTCACCCTGTGTTAGCATCACTGCATTGTACAAGAGCTCGAGGAGAAGGGACAGCTGGTTATGGCAGAGTCAGCTGGTGATGTTGACAAGCTCCTTGATACACTAAAAAGCCAGGGGAAAACAAGTCATGCTGTAAACATGTTAATTCTCACCAGAGGCTGCGGAATATGCAGGTCACATCACAAGGTGTTTATACTAAATATCCTACAGCAGTAATATCACCTCCACCTGGGCATGATTCCTGCTTCTTACATGGAATGCTGACAAAGATCCCTCCTGCCACCTCCCAGTCACTCCCTGATGCAGGAATGCATCCCTGTAACATTTCCAAAACCACCATAATATACACTCCTTCCTTAAGCTTCTACAAAAATAAAGAAAATATCAGAAGTTTTTACTGAAGTCCACAGAAATATAGCCACAGTTGAAGAAGTTGACATGACACCCTAAAAGCTGGGTAGGAGCCTCACCAAGATGCATTACTAAGAAATTACTGACTAGATTCAGGCAAAGACAGTATTTTTCAATTTATAGACACATAAATTTCATAAACCAGAGTTGTGCTCCAAAAGCATTTCTACTTTGGGTCTGTTTTTTCAATGTTATTCATTTTAAAGGAGTAATTTAAGATTTTTTTGGTCATATTTTCAAGTTTTGAACATTTTTCTAGTCCACAAAGCATAAAAACTGTCACTGCTTCAAAAGTTGCTCATAAAGTCATATTTTTTAAAAATACAGGTTACGATGCTGCAACAAAAGGTACTTTTTCATATATTTTTGACGTATTTTTCCATTGAGTTTTAGCAAGATAAAATTTCTATATTAGCAATTAGAAATGAAAAGTAGTTATCTTGACAGTTTTTGCAAGGTGGTCTGGGAAGTGCTATCTTTTGGAGGATTTGGGATTTTTAGTGCAGAGGGAGAAATCTCAGAAAATTCCCCTACTAGTACTTCTGAGATAATTTATTTTCTGAAGTATATCTGTAAAAGATGCTGCAAAATGGGTTGGAACAGGGAAATAATTGAACTGGGGTTTGGTCAATGTTTTATCTATTTCACTTTACAGCAATTTCTCTGAATAAAAGGCCCTAATCTGACATTGCCTGCATTCCTAACGCCCTGCAAAAAAAGAGGACTGTGCTTACCTAGGAGTAAAACATATGGACTATAGGATAGGAAGAAATAGGGTCATAACTCTGTCTCTTAACACCTGTAGGCTCCCCAGTAGCCATCAATATACTGATGAGTGTTTCTTTCGCGAAAGCAGCAGCATCAGAAAATTAGTAGTTGTTTGGGGCATAAAGTGGACTACTGTTTCCAAATTTTGTAGCTTTTAGAATACCTAATTCAGGGTCTAAGTTTACAGTGCTTTTTCCTACTGTGCCTCCACACATTTGAAAAATTGCCAGCGTTTTCTGATCTGGCTTTTACAGGTTGTTTCACAGATCTGCATACTCAGCTCAAGTTCTTTAACTGTATGTACAAGCAATTCGAACAAGCATTTTGTTTCTTCTACTTCATAAAATATCCATCAAGCCTAGACATGCGCTCGTGATAATTTTTCCCCCTGAGGTTTTTTTCCAGACTTACTCCATGGTCTCCTTCCTGTCCCTAGTCTCTTATTTCCACTCTCTCTGTTGTTTCCAGATGACACATTATCCGTTTCATGAGCCACAAGCTGCAGGTTATTTCCACAGAGCAACATCAGTTAGCCCTGGATTTCCCAAGCTGCCACAGTCAGTGACTCCAACCCATTGCTTTGGCTCTCTCCCACTTGCTTTTCCCACCTCCCTTTCCAAAGACTTTCCCTCCAGCATTTGCCTTATTAGGCTGAGGGACAAACCCCACACTAATGGACTCTTTTCAAAGCACAACAGGGGCCTCTAAGGAATGCAAAATCCTGAGCATACCCACTAGAGTTGGTCCAAGGCAAATGAAGGCTGCTGGATACCAGTTTCATGTTTTCCTTATCGTAACTCTTAGAGAGCAATTCCAGTCCTAATGCTCTCAAGTCTCCAGTGTGCATTCCCTATACATAGGGCCTAGGCTAAATGGTTGAGTCATATGTCAAGGATATCCCTTAACCCTTAGCTTAAATCATGGAGCAGTGCCATGGTGCTTCACTGGGGAGATTGTCCTCTCCAGCAGGTCTCATATCTAAAGCTCATACCTGGGGACACACCAAATGCTGGTCTGTGAAGGGCTGTGGCCCCATGCCTGTGAGAGGTGAGTTTAGAAGGATGATCTCACAGAGAGAGGATGATACTGTCCCCTCAAAGAGGGAGCTGCAGTCATTGAAGTAGAGATTGTTCCTCTCAGTAGATATACTTTATTCTGACTAGTCTTGAACTTGTTAAAATTAGTGGCAGGGTTGCAATAGGCTTAAACTGAATCAGAATTTCACCTACCATATTTGAAAAATGTAAGATTGACCCTCATTTCCTTCCATTGAAAAAAAAAAAAATAGCAGAAATAGACAAAACCCTCAGAAATACTCAGTTCTTCAGAAGACTTTATATGATAGATGACAATTCAAAACAGACTTATTCTGGTATGTTATTAGGATATAACTGGCCACTTGCTCTGGGAAGATAAAGAGCTGTGCAACCTTGTGCTTCTGGAGCCATCTGCTTTCAAACCACATTATATTCGATTAATTCAATAAGAATTCATAAGGAATTTGAAGCTTCTATCAGATCATCTAGAAGAAAAAAATAAGAAACAATCACAAAAAACTTAGAACTGAGTATTTCCTTTTATTCTAAACAAAAAATTGTCTGATACTAGGCTTACTTCTTATTTAAAATGGCCTTGAGAAACTGATCTGAATTCTGCTACAGGTAAAAAACAGCGTAAGTTTCAAAATCACAAGACAGCCATCTTAAGGACATGTCTTGGATAGAAGGACATATGAGGAACAAAATAATTACATATATATTTAATCCAGGGTAGTTTATGTTTATGACACAAGAGATGAGGCAGTATGAAACTATATTGGTGGGGTAGAAAGCTTATTTAAATACATTTGAATAACTTATTTCCTGAAGTCTGGATAAAAATAGGACAGAGTGTGTGTGGGCTATATTGCTGAGACACATTCCCATTCAAAACAGACATATTTCATCAGTTTTTCCTTTCAATAATCCAATTGTCAGTTTTATAGTCCATAAAAAAAAATGTGCAGAAGGGATAGGAAATGACTTTCATACATATCCTGACTGCTGAGTTGCTCTGTTTCATTACATTGCCCTGCAGATGACTGACAGCTCTGTAATCAACTTCAGACTGGATTTAGTGGTTCCACATCCCATTCTCTCATTAATTATTGAAGGCATTTTTCTCTGTTGCACGCCGGGTCGCTGTATCCACTGTGCTTATATTTGCATCTCCTGAGCAACAGAGGAGTTGTTGTTGAACTGGGAATCAGTCATCACATGCACGCACAAGAAAAGATGAAGAGGAAGAAAAGTAACATAAAAGAACCATAGAAGTTTTTGCAAGAGGCCTGGAGCAGCTCCACTGCTACCTGTGAGGTCTCAGCACACCGTGTTCAGAAACATACTGGTCGCTTACAAGAGAGGTTCTTGTTTTGCAAATGCTTTTGGTTTTATTCTAAACAGAATAGTTGTGGGGTTTTGTCTTTGGTTTTTGTTTTTTACTGTTAATGGTGCTATTCACCCATTTCTTGCTGTCTGCTTAATTGGACAGTACAGAAGAAAAAGAAATATTACTGAGAATCCTGCATGTACAAATAGCTTAAAATTAGTGCCCTCTAAATGCCATATATACTTAAGATTATATTTTTTTCTGAAATATTCAGTTAGAGCTAAAAAAATGCCATGGTCAGAGTTCTTTCTTGGAAGACCAGGTGACCGATCAATTAAATATGCCTATAGAAATAGGTCAGGTACACATCTTCTCATCCACTCCTTCTCTAAGGCAGCTCCGGTTTGGTGTGAACTAAAACCTGTGCCAAGGTAATATATAACCTTCTTTGCTGGGCTATAGGTGCCCAGCTAATATATAATAATATAAAAGGGTCACAGAATCACAGACGGTTTGGTTTGCAAGGAACACTGAAGATCATCTCATTGCAAACCCCCCTGCCACAGGGAGGCCTTTCACTGGACCAGGCTGCTCTGATCCCCATTCAGCCTGGCCTTTAACACATCCAGGAATGGGGCATTCACAGCTCCTTTGAGCAACGTGTTCCAGTGTCCCACCATCCTCAGAGTAAAGAATTTCTTCTTCATAACTAATTTAACCGAATTTGTTTCAGTTTAATGCCACGCACCCTTGTTCTATCACCACACGCCCTTGTAAAAAGGCCCTCTCCAGCTCTCTTGTAGCCCCTTTGGGTACTGGAAGGTGCTCTAAGGTCTCCCTGAAGGTGCTCTAAGGCCTTCTGTTCTCCAGGCTGGACAACTCAACCTCTCTCAGCCTGTCTTGGTCAGTCTTTGACTGACTGTGACGTAGGAGAGGTGCTCCAGCCCTCTGAGCATCTTCATGTCCCTCATGTGCACTCGCTCCGACAGGTCCATGTCCTTTTGTTGGGATCCCAGAGCTGGATACAGCAGCTGCCTTTCTCTTAATTCACAGTATCACAGAATGGCATGTTTGGGTTGGATGATGCATGACAGCTAAACCATAAACTGAAAATCTCATATCTGCTTACAATTAGTTTTAAAAGTAGCAGTCTAACTAACCTACTCACCCATCTCCCAATTCCTACTCCTAAGATCTCTGGCTGTATCCTTCGTAAGTACCCACCTGCCTGCATTGATGTGATGATAATTTCACAATGCACCAATATCCTGCCTATGAAATAGAAAAAACACCAATTTCTGACCTCATGGGCATGTTCCATGAGCAACTGTCCATGCTTAGGAGAAAAGAGAAATGTCATTTAAAGCATAACGCCGAGGTTTCAAAACTGACCTGCTTCTAAAAGAGAATAAAATTTAAAAAACACTGATGAAACAAAAGTCATGGTAAAGTGTCTAAATGTTAGAAGATTGATTTTTTGTTTTAAATAAAATAATTACTTTAGAAAATGAAACAGAAGAAAGAATTGAATATGTGTGTTTCATGTTAAAATATTGAGACTTCCAGACACTCCAATTTCAGTGTAAAACAAAAAGGGCCACAATATTTACATAAATATGTACAGTAGACTATTTTGGTAAGTTTTTCCTAATGAATGTTTTTTCTAACTTTAGTAAATGAATAGGGACATAACCCAAGATTTATATGACTTTAATTCCACATTTTTGCATATTGCAAGGGAACATAACTGGGAGGGACTTCTGATGTTACTGAAGGCAGTTCCTTCTCATTTTAGCCACAGCACTGTATATCTCAACAATGGAAAACATAAATAACCAACCTGGAAATTTCTCAGCTGTTAAGGGTACATCTCAAAAATTGAGACTGTTGATACACACCTTCAGGGGCAGGACTGTTGTGTAAACAACTGAACTGAACACACTGCAATGAACAATACTTGACAATACTTGGAAAGATAAATTATTCATCTCTAGAGGATGAACAAACCGAATATTTTTTAAAAATTGGATTTTTTTCATGATGTATGAGAATGGCTGAATTTGTGTATAAGCAAATACTGAAGGCTTTGAAGAAAGTGCAGAATTTGATCTATGATTAATAAGTTGAATCAGATGAAAAACACTTTCAGCAGGCTTTTGAACATAATAAAATAGTGTTATTAGAAAGGTACCATGTAGCGGGACTAAACGTATGAACATAAAATTTATTCATGAGTTCAGCTGAAGTAAGAAATACCATAATTTCACTAACACTGGGGAGAACAGGCTTTCTTAATGTTACAAACAGTGGAAAAACAGCTATTATATGTGAAATCATTTCAATGCATCTTGCTGCACAAGCCAATACTGCTGCTAAAAGAAGGGATTGTTTTACATGTAAATAAGTTTTTAAACACTTCAAGTAACAGACTCACAAACACAGGTCTCTGTAATACTTATTCCAGGTGACATTTTTAGCCATTAAAATTGTTTCTCTTGAAATGTGTATGAAATCTTTTCTCATGCTAGAAACACAAATATTGAAGTTAATATCAAGAACAATTTTTTTAAGTTTCTTCATATTCAGTAAAATGTCAATAACTCTTCAAAAACAAGGTTAAGAGGGAATAAAATATCCATTTTCTTTCTCGTTCAAGAAGAAACGTTCTTACAAGGATAATATGCCAGTGCTTTTGTGTTTTTTCACCACTTGACTTATAATTAACTAAAAGATTAACTTAGATATAATTACGTGATGGCACAAAATGAACATAATAAATGAGAAGGCTTTGCTAATCTTACTCTCTCTTACTGCTATTCCAATGATCACATTAAAGAAATAAAGAACCTAAAAAATTCTCAGTTACATTTGTTGGAACTTAGGCTAATTAGCACAGGGGATATCTTCATGTCAAAATCATATTCCCTTCTTGAAAATCTCTACTAATTACTTTCTTTATAGATTTAATATACATTAAAAAAAACCCAGTAGCCTGTAGACAAAGGAATGTGGATTCTAACTGAACAGCTCCATGAAAGGAGTCATGAGGATAGAGCTGATATTTGAAGACAAGGTAAGATTTGGCTTTTAAAAATAGAGGAAAGAGAAAGGATTTTCCAGAAAAATGCCTAGTATAAGAAATTATTTTGTGTGGATTCTCTGCTCAGTAATAGTCAGAAATTTTCATTGAAGATTTCTGTGACAGCAAGAGGAAACCAGAAATGCTCTGTGACATCACCTGTACTGTCACCTCCAGTATGAAAAACTCCTTCAGCAAAAGATAAAAAAATTATCATCCATATCATAATATCACATCACTGACAAACCATAATCTTCCCCATCATAAAGATAATGACTCTGCCAGCCCTTTTACTAATATTGAGAAACTCATCAAAAATAGTAATAATGTTTCTTCTAATTTCCTCTTTAAGTGTAATTGAGTTCAGATTATACATAATAGCTCCTGTGCTAATATAATATTTTCAGTTTAAATAATCCTTAATTTTTTCTCCAGAATTGTGCGCTACATTTTCATTGAATGCTCTCTAGGAAGGCTGGAATTATCTCATCTGAGTTGTCTCACGATCACATTTGTCCTATTTAAGGATGCACCATGCTGGTGACCCACAGACAACGTGTTTCCAGCTGATCCACTGATTACTTTCCCCCACTCTGTTATTTCCAGCTTACAAACACATAGCTGGAATCAGCTTTTTCTGTAAGCCTCAATGCATAACCTTGCATTTCACTTTGTTACAGCTCATCCCCTCCCCACTGTTCAGCTTTCAATGTCATTTCAGGCTCCTTATACAATATTCTAACAGCTGACTGGTGCCAAGACTGAGTAACAGAATGTTGCTAATAATGTTGTTATAAAGATTCTTTTTTTGGACAAGCGCCGAAAATCACATAATCAAACCTGACAGACTTATTTTCACCTCTTTGAATATGCAGAATAGTAGAGGTCTATGAGCAGGAGCTTCACACAACTCCTGCCAGAAAACCAGCCTCTTTTTATCTTTGAAATGGGACATTTATGGAGACCAGACTGAACTTTTGAGAATGCTGCTTTCCACACAGATTCCCAAAATGCAGTTATGTGTGAAGCATATATGCACATACCTGTGTCCTGTTCTTTCAGGTAAGCTCACAGCAACCTACATGTACCTATTTCAGGGTACCCAGGTTTTGACGCCCTATGGGTCTTTCTGCCCCCTGTCTCATTTCTACATTTCCAAATATAAACCAGACAAAATTGTAAGTGGCTGAATATAATTCAGTATTTCTGTATTGGAAATAAAAGCTTGCTTTGTCTCTTCTGTTCTAATCTAAACCTCTTTTCCATAAAGCTGGTACTCCCACAGGTTTAGTTAGAGGAGAAGGAGGGAGAAGAGGGAGAAACATCATCCCTTTTCCTCATGAGTAGAAGTTAATTTCTACATGCTAACAGGTGAAATACCAGATGCAATAACATTCTACTTTTTTTTTTTTCCAACCTGTATGTTCAGAGCATTTAAGAAAGTTGCCTACAAAGAGAGGTTGTGGATCTGTTTCATCAACTGGAAATGAAAACTTTTAAGGTTTGTTCTCATTTAAGTTCTGTGTCTTCATCAGCTAATATTAAGAATGCACAAAAGAAAAGCAATGTTGTCTTCATGTAACAACATATAGATGAATAATCTGGTCCTCCAGGTGAATAGGATTTGAGACTGGGAATTTATCAACAACAGTACTAGGAAAATGGCATTTTTTATTTAAGGCAGATTTCTGGTTATAAGGATGAACTGTAGAAAAGAAATGGCAATGAAGCTGTCGCTGTCTGAAAACTGAAATGGGTGCAAGAAAATTGCACAGATGAAACAACAAGTGAAACAAAACTAGTTTGCATGACAGGCACAAATATCAATTCATCTGCCTGTGCAGGCAGCAGCATTTTCTTGGTCTCCTAGTGCGAAAAGTGATTTTTATCAGAAAACATCAAACTTTTACCCAGATAATAACCCATTCAGGTACTGGACACATCTGAGAAGCATCATTATTGTTATTTTCTGTGTTTGGCAACTGGGATAGAGAGACCTGTAACAAACAAGGAAGTTGTGGGTTCTTTAAACTAGAGATATTAGTCCAGTCTTTGGTCACCTTTTCTCATACTGAAGGCTAAAATGAAGGACAGGGAATTTTCTCATTCAGAATAAGTCTGGAATTGTGACAGATCAGTGATGAAAGTCTGTTCCATGATCATCTCTCTGTCTGTTTCTGCAGGATGATGGTAGGTGAGATGGTGGGTACCAGTTAGAGGTAGTAGGTAGAATTAAGCCCAGAGTTTTCTTTACAGCCTCTGGGGGAAAACAGACATTTACACACACAGGGTGCACAGCACACTTAATCTCATCCTAAAGCAGGTTTCTAAGTTGATCAGATGAATCTTGCATTATTTTGCATTTTTCCTTTTATGGACTATAAAATGCAGCTGTGGTAATAAACTCAGATATAAATATTGAAGTTGCCGCAGGCTGAAATTTGTGAGCTGAAACACACGCAGGAAGATAAATGTGCTCCCAAAGATCTAGAAATGCTCTATTTAAAACAAAACCAAAACAAAATCAGTGTTTATTTCCACTCAGATTTTATAGTTTTGGTATGAAATGAGGGTACCCATATCCTTTCAGTATCCTTGAAGCATTTTAAAAATACATGCTGTGAGTATTTTAATATATTCATCTTCAGTGGACTAGTAAGTTCAGATTTCTTTTTCAAGTTTCAATGTTTTCCTCACCCTTACCACCCCTAAGACTTTTCTTGTTATTTTCAAATACCATTGCTTCTATTTTCAAATATATAAAAACCATGGAAACATAAATCTTGACAGGATCTCAAGAGAGCATGTATTAATCTGTCCCCTAGATATGAGATAAGATGGGCATATCTTAACCATTTCTGTCAGATGCTTTTTTGAAAATATTTTCTTTAAAATATCCAGTGGGGTAGATTTTACAGCTTCCTTGGGTAATCTTTTCCAGTGCTTTACTCCCTGGTAATCTGAACGTGTTTCTTATTACAGTTTTGCAAGTTAAACTAATTTGTTTTTCCCTTATCCCTTGTGGATGTAGAAAGCAATTAATCTTCACCTTTTTTATAATACAATTTAACATATTAAAGACAGCCGACCTGTCTCAGTCTCTGTCTTCTCTTCTGTAGACAAAAGGAGTAAAAATTTTTCAACCTTTCCTATAATTTATGTCTTATAAACTTTTTTCTCTTACTGTTTCTCCTTCAAACTTTCTGGGCTATGTCTATCTTCAACTACAGTGAAACTTAAGATTTTACAATGGAACAGTGGTAGATGAACTTTAATCATTATTTCCCATATCTTACCTCTCACATGCTCTTAATGAATCCCAGAATGAGATTCACCAGGTTTGAGTTATCGTCTCTCTGCTGACGTTCTTTCTCCTCAGAATGTACTATCATTCCCAGGTCTCACGTGGCACATTGCTGCCTTGTGAGCTATCCCTCATTTTGTAGTTACACATATGATTTCTTCTTCAGGGTGCAGTGCCTTTTACTTCTCATTACTGAATTTCATCTTGTTAGATTTCATCTTATTTCCCCAGTTTCTCAAGATCATTTTGAATTTTAATGCTGCCTTGTAGGTTGCTTGTGACCTCCCTCCTGGCCCTGCTTGAATTCATCAGTGCCTCACAGATTAGAAAGGAAACTGATAGTATTACTGAGCTAATCAGTGTGTGAAATGAAAAGTTTAAAGCAATGGTACAGAGTGAAAAACTTTGCTGGAATTAGTTGGGAATAAATGCCTTGTGTGTAGTTGCCAGCTAGGAGATATCAACTCTTACAAGATGCTTCTCCTGACACTGCATATTTTGAGAATATTTAGTACCTGCTTAGCAAAATGATGATTTGCAAACAGAGCATAACTTTCAAGTCTCTAATTCTTTTATTTCACACGTGTGCTGAGAACTTGTGTCAGCCTTTTATGTGCCAAAATGATGGCTCTGTCTCAACTGGGTGATTATCCTGAGATGGGAGGCCACTTGGGATGTGTAAAAATGTGTGTTGGTGTCATACTAAAGGAAAAAAAACCCAGTAACACATTTTCTAGGACAAAGCTATAAAGCTATGCAGGGCAGAAAGCAATTCCTGACTATTTCAGCAGGACAACAGCTGCATCTGAGATATTGATAACATTGGTGGGAGGCACATAGACAACACATCAATGTCTGCAGCTCAAGATCTGCACAACACACCTCCCATATTTTATCAAAGATTATACACAGACTGCAAGTTTTCCCATTTTAAGATGTGGAACCCTAACTGCAGTGCAGCTAGGAGCAAAGTTTCTGTACAAATTTAACACAAAGTAATCAACTAAAGAGTGCATTTTGCCTGACTGAAGGAGATTACAAAAAAGAAAAAGGATATTAAAAGGGATAAAGAACGTATTAATTATATGTAAATCTGTAGATTACATCTTTTATTTTGGAAATTGTCTTCTATATTGGGAACAGTGGGTCAGGGATTCTGGGGGTCCTGAAAGCCTGTAGTCAGACAATGGGTGTGAGATAGCAAACATCAACAGACAGGAGATGCAGACTCTGGAAGGTGCATCCAAAATTATTAAAAAACCTAAATATCAATAAATCTATTTTGTATTCCTTTACCTAAGTCATTAAAGGAAATACTGATCAGGAGCCACCTTACAGGTATGCAAGAAATATACAGATATATCTGAAATATCTTCATAGCCTGGCAATGAATCACTAACTCGGAAGATGTTTTTTACTAAGCTGATAGTGACTGTCTCATCCTTTCATACCAAATACTTAAGCAGCTCTTCTCTGCTTGTCAGAATTAAATCAAGAATGGTTATTCAATAACTTCTCTCATCTTCTAAAGAAAAGGTTGATCTTAATAAATTTTTAATGACATATTTCTGTTCTATAATTTTTCAAAAAATATATGTAATTCAGGTTCTTCATTGCCACCATGCATAGCTTTTTTTTTGTAATTGTTTAAGAACTTTCAATATTTCCCTCTTGCTAGGAAGTCTGCAGCATACCCCATACATCTGTTTTTCTCCTTTTACATTTATTCAGAAATACTACATCTTTTAACTTTTGCTGTCACTTCTTCATGAATGAGAGCAAAAATAAACTCTTTTAATATGTAGAAAAAAATACATCTTAAATTTCCCTCAGATATTAATTCTTTTTGCATAAACACTCCAGTTTTATGACTTGCTCTAATCTGTCTCTTAAATCATAATAAACAATTTTTATGGCATTTCAAGATTTCAAATTTTTCCAATTTTCTCCTTTTATCTGGATATTCCTGTATAGATACCTCAACTGCTCATCAGGCAACTCTCATTTTCCTCCAGCAGTTTTCAACTAGGTTCCATGTTTTTAAGATCCTTGTCAACCAGGATGACTAACTCTGATGCTCTTGGGTACTCTTCCCTTGTTTTATTGGCTGTACATCCCATGCTCCTCATGGACTTTCCTAAATATCACTGGCCAGGAAGATCTGGGTCAGAAACTTTCTGTGACTTCCATAAGAAAATCTTCCATAAGTAACTCTAAAAGGTTCTTACTTGACTGTATAAGCCCACACCATTATATGAATTTGGGGGAACAGACAGAAGCATCTCTTGTTATTCTGATGTCCCCACCTTTGCTCTCAGAATTTCGTAGCTATTTCTAATTGTCTTAGGGTCACTAATACCAATGTGGATAAGCAGCTTAGAGTAGCACTTATGCATTCAAGGTTTTGCAAGATCTTGAAGGTCATCAAATTCAGATGCTTGGGCATGTCACAGCAGATTCTATTTGCAATTAAAATAGTGAGAATAACAAGAAGATTAATTGCTTTCTGTGGAGGTATTACAGATCCATATCAATGTAATTGAGCTCATAATCTGGCCCGTTGACAGGTGAGTTCATTTATAAGGAGTGATTTCATTGTTATTGTTCTTGAAACAGTGTTTTCAAAAAGAGTAGTCCTTGATCTATTCTCACATTTCAAATACATTAAAAATATGCATAAAATAATATAATTTTTCCTAAAATATATGCTTAGTTAATTTCCCTTCATCTCAAATAAAACGATTGCTTCTCTCTCCTTCATCTTCCTGTCAATATGCAATTAATAGGTGGAAATGAATGTGTTCTCACAGATGTCAGTGCTGGTATTGCTAAGTATGGATGAGTGTCTCTTAGCACAGTGGTGAACCTGGACAAACTGCTTGATTTCTGCAGCTGGGCTGCATCTGGCAATGGGTGTAGTTCAGCCATCACTATCTTGTACCACGAAGCCATGCTGTGGAGGAAAAAGTTAAGTCACACAGTGCAAGGATTTCCAGCCTCTGTGACCTTTCTGCCTGCACTGCTCAGTGTCAGAGGGCAGCATCCTTGGTATCCCAGCGTGAGCCTCCATAGTCTCATATGAATCCAATGTTACACCGGGAAATCCCTGGACTCTGCAGTTATTGGTTCAGCTCTGGCAGCAAGAGAGGCAAACAAAATAGTTAAAGCCTGTGTTAAATTTTACGTGTATCAGCAATATCATAACTTCAGAGAAAACTGTAATCTTACAAAATGACAGTACTTAAAATTGCTGACCCAGAGTGGAGTCTTCTTATATGAGGGGTTCTTACCTGTGCTCATACCCATTCATTAGGGTCTTCAGTGCTGTAAACTCTGTATGGATGAAGTCCAAGAGTCTTGGTATGGTTTTGGTAGGTGAAGTGATATCACCTTGAATTGAGCCACCACTGGAGAAATCATCTCACTTTCAGATCAAGGTTGCAGCAAAACACACAAATGTTGTTGTTGTTAGAGAGCAATAACACATAACACCAAACAAAAAAGAAGGTCGTTCCCAGGTGCTGGAGAATCATTTGCCTTAATTATTGTCTTTCACTGAAGCCCCTTAAAAACTGATTGCTTTAATTGAAATTTGTGGAAATAACATACATTAGGCAGGGAAAAAATTTTTTTTGTTTGTTTTACATCTCTGTTGTGTCTAAAATAACCACAGTTACACTATCTATTGGTAAATGAATGCTTTTTTTGGTGAGTACAAGAGAAAAGAGGGTATGCAGTTAAAACCAAATGTAAAAGCACTCTTTATTATGCATAAAGGTTTTTAAAAAACGAAAACATATTTCCCCTATCATCCCCCCAAAAGCACTGCTAGCAATTTCACTTTATAGCAAAGTACATCAGAGATAAGTTATTACGTAAAAAAGCAAATCTCCAACTATAAAGACTTTAGATGATAGTGGTGTCAAGTCTAAACTATTTGCATAAGCTTGAATCTTGGCCAGCAGATGAAAAATCTAACTCCAAGGTCACAAACCTTTCCAATGTGCCCAAGGGGAAAGAGGTAGCTTCAAGTCTTTCATAAATGAAATAGTAAATCTCTTTAGAGCAGCAGTTCTGAGGAGGATTTGCATTCTTCTGGATTTTTGTACAGAAAGTTCATCCTTTGATTTTCTGTTTTCCCAATTTAGCAAAACATTCCTTTATTCACTGTATTGGGAAACTGTCCAAATAAGGCTAAATAAATGATGCACCTTTTATTTTATCCCTGTAGCGAACTGACTTTATCCTGCATGTTCCAAATTTCCTTTTGAATATTTTAAAATATCCAAGTTAGAATAATTTTATCAAGATATAAATTTTAAAACAGGATATGAGAGGATGGAACATAGTCCCGTAAATGACTGCAGGAAACTGTAGGTGTGGGAAGCCTATTGAATTAATACAATGTGAGGTGGTAAATTCCACATGAAAAAATTTCTCATTTATGTCTGTCATTGCTCTACATGACCTTCATGCTATTGAAGGCTCCTAGGCTTTACTGCAATTCCAATATTTATATCATATCCTTTGGAAAATATTTGGAAAATACACTTGTTTCTTTCAAAAATCCTATTTTATATATTGGCATATTGTCTCACTTCCAGCTTCTGAAAATCCTAGCTCCTCACTGAATGCTTGCATAACAATTTAGGAGTCCAGAAAAAGATTAGGAGCATAGATATTAATTGTATCTGATCTTTTATGCTATTGATATGCCATCTCAAATGGCGAACACGGAAATTTTTGACATTTAATGTGTCCTAGGATATTCCCTAAAGCTGCTGATCTAAAAGGTGTGGTCTTTTACAGGTCCCTATAACATTTTCAAAGACTGTGGAAATATTTCAGATACCATGATACCATAAGGGGTGTTTGCAGGAGATACCTTAGGTGGATGGCTGATTTTGAAGTCTTACTTTAAAAAGTCAAGAAGGTTAAAAGAACAACTCAATTTTCTCTAAACTAGATATATTTGGCCAGTTGCATTTCTTAACAGGCTCCACTCATCATACCAAGAGAGCTTCTTTATCTATAACGAGATCTTAAGCGCTTAAATCACACTTGGATAACTACAGAGAGATACTTAAATGTGTGTAGCTTAATCTGAGTCTCACTCTAACTGTCAGATGCTGAGGTCAGTAAGGTTTTTCATTCTTTCTCCCACTAGTCTCAAAAGCCAGCTAATAAAATTTGGTCAGTTTAAAAATACTGGATTTCAGTTTGGGACCAAAACCAACTTCATGGCTCAGTTTTAAGTGTGATGATCCTCTATGAGTAAACATTGACTTTACGGTATATTAATTACTACAGTGTTTTTAGGAACAGAATTGCTAGAAATGTAATAGAAATAGTGTTGTAGCTGTGACATTGTAGAACCAGGTTTTCTAGGGAGAGGTAACATTTTGCTTTAGGCCTAAATGTCTTTCATGGTTAGAAAAATGGAAGCCCTGGGAAGACCTGTGTTAATGTGTTTCAAGATGAAAAGCATCGTGACAATAATGTGTAAGATGGTATGGTTTGGGGGGTTTTGTTAATTTTGGGGTTTTTTTAACAAAGTCCTGACTACAGAACTACTTGTGGTGCCTCCAAGGGCCGTTTTTTCAAGACTTGCAACATAAGTCTAGAGATCTTGATGGCTAAGAAAAATGTTTTGTTTGTTTTATCATCAAACTGTGTTTTTATAGATTGCTTGAGGTAATTTAACAATGCATACTTTAGGAACATAATTTCTGCCTAGGCTTCACTGAGAGCATGTAAACACCATTTTTGAACTTGCCTTTAGCTCATTATGCATTTTAATGCAAATTTGCAATGGAGAAGGTTTTGGTTTTTCTTAATTAGATTTATAGAACTTGTCTGATTTAAACTTATCCTAAAATAAATGACATAGCACCCAAGTAATTTAAACCAATGGTTTAGTTCACCGTATAAACACTGTACTTAGATGAGCTACCCAGAGGAATTCCTCCATAAGAAGGAGCAGCTCATGGAGTTGAAGAAATGGAAAAGCTGAGCTTGAGAGGGTTTAATGTATTCCTATTTATAAGTGCTATTTACATTATTATGCAGTCAGCTTTTGCGGTTTGTGCAGTGTGATCCACTGCAGTTTGGGAAACTGCAAAGGCAGGATCTGACCTCAAGCCCATATGCCTGGAGCCTTATCCTTTCTCTGCAGCATGGCTAAAGAAACTTCAGCCCTCTCACCCCCAGCCTCCATCCTCTCAGTAGAGAAGAAGATTTTCACTTTCTTTGCCCTTCTCTCTTTAGACAGAACTGCTCTTATCCTCACCTACGGCCATCTGCCCAACAGCTAAACGAGGTGCCAGTCACTGAAATTTCCCAGTACCTTCACTCCCCCACAGCAGCAGCCTCTTTTCCTCTTCCTTTCTTGCAACCATTCTGCTCATGAGTCTTCCTATTATGCTCTTCTATCAGGAGCAATACTTTCCTTTGTGCCCTTAAATGCAAGGAAGGATGTACAATCAGTCAGATATGGTTCTACCAAGGGAAGCCAAGCTTCTGCCATGGGAAAGATGAGGAGGACGGGAACAGGGGAGATGACAGATGCCAGCCCGGTAGGAGTGACCACAGCAGCCACTGTTGATAACAAGGGTCACTGCTCACAGGCAGAAGCTGTCATCTCCCATTCTCCTGAGATTATCTCAGCTGGTCAGAGCATGGTGCTAACAACACCAGTGTAGCGGGTTCAACCCCTGTATGGACCATTCATTTAAAAATTGGACTTGATCCTTATGGGTTGCTTCCAACTTAGAATCTTCTGTGATTCTCACACCAGCAACAGCAGTAGTCTGGCTACATGAAAAAGATACAGGAGACAGAAATTGCCTATTTGGACAGAAATTGTCGTTGCAATAGTCACCATCCTATGCTTATGAAGGAAAAAGCTTTGGGCTCTACAGAAACATTTTGTAGGCCTGGTCTACCTGTAGATTGGTATTTGCATTGCACTACCTTTTTGTATTACTTGTTTTAGAAAGCTGTATGAGTTGTTTGTCCTCACTTTCTGTCTTGATTAATATCTAAATAAAACATATCTGTATAGATGGAGATGTCTGAGTTAGTGACAATGACTCCCTGGCTCCATGGTCCGGTACTTCAGAAGGGATGGCTTTGCAGGAAGGCCGACAAAAGCACAAGAACGAACTGGTGCTTGGTAATGAAGTAGTCAGATACTGAATATCTTAGGGAAGGAATAATTTCTTTGGTTTTCCCCTTAAGAAAACATTCTGTTAGCAGACACCAGATGCTCGTCACACTTACATGGGTATATGGCAAGCCTCAGGGTGTTAAAGAATGAGATACATTCATAGAAGGAGTGTGTCATGCTCTTAGTCCTGCATTCTACCTAGTGTCCACCAAACCATTCTGCCTGCATAGCTGTTTGTGTTTTAATGAATTTTTACTGATTGGAGTTATTATGATGCTGGCTATTGTCTATGGTAGAACTGGAAGAGAAATGTGCTTGTCCCGACTCTCAGCTGCAGCTGCCAAAATCTCTTCCTTTTGTTAAGTGTTGAAGTGATCCAGGATGGTTTGCTCTGATGAACACTGTCCACTTGACACCATGAATTGTCATTATGCATAGAAGCAATAGATTGTATTGATCAAACGTGGCTTCTGTGCCTCAAGTTGTAAAATCTGATTTATCACCTTACCCGTGACAATATCTTACTTAAAATCCCTTAACAGTCTGACATTTAATATCCTTTAAATGAAAGAGCATTTAACCTGAAGAGGATGCATTGAACCACGAATTCACAAAAGAGACCAAACTGGAAATTGCAAGATATGGGCTTGCTGACTGATTTCTTACCAGTGTCTGGAGAAGTCAGTCCTAAATGGTCTTCACATGTTAATATTTCTGCCTCTTTTTTCTTCTGTTTAGGGTAACAGCTACATAGGAGGTCACAGGGCATGCTAAGGGACTGATTAATTTCTCATTCATATTTTTTCCTCATCCACTTTTTTGAAAGAATGATTTTGGGGCAACCCAGCTTCTGGGTGAGAAGTCATGAGCATGTTTTCTTCCTTCAGTAATAAATGTTCTCAGCTTCTTATTCTATCAATTATCACATCAGTTCTGGGACATCAAGCAGAAAAGAATTTCCCGAGAGAGTTTGGTTCAATTCATCTGTGTTCATGCCAAGACTGTCCAGGATTTTGTGATAACATTTATTCTAGCATTTTTTTATGGGGCTACTATATCTGTGAGGCCTTTCAAACCATCAGAAGGATTGATCTGAGAGGAGTGTGATTCCAATTTCGCAGTAGCCCAAACACTTTTGCTACAAAATACTCTCTGCGTTAGTGATTTCATCAGGACTATGACCCAACCCAGAAAAAACCCCTTCACTTTTAGAGAGTAAAAAGGTGAATTCTACTAAGGGCAACCCCAATACCAGTTTTATATACTTGTGTATTTCATGGCTCCTAAAATACATCTGTTTCTATTTTTGTAGGATAGACCTTTCTTTTTAGCTTGAACCAACTTTGAACCAACCAAAATAAGCTGCAAAGCAGAACAATTACTTTGAGATCCTCTCCCCAAGTGATAATAAAATATTTTGGAGTTTGCTTAGCACTTTAGGCACATTCATTTCTTTGTCTCTGCAACTGTGCCCAAGCAGGACAGCAGTCATGCCACCGAAGGGCAGCAAGTGTCTCTCACAGTTGTTATATCCACCCTGTGCTCTTTTAGGGAGTGCAGCTGTAGCTGACCCTTCCTAGACTGTAATATGCAGTTTTTCTACTGCAGCCAACCATCCTGTTAGGAGTACTGCAAGTGGTATTTGTAGTTGAGAGGGGTGTTTATTTTTCAGTAAAAGACAATTTTTTAAAGGTAAGTTTCCCCTGCTCTGAAGGCAGGTTTCTTGCTTTCTATACAAATTAGTTACCATGCACAGTCTGTTCTTTCAGACCTTTCTTGAAATGGGTCGGAGGCCCTTGGGGGTCTTTGGTGGTCTTGTTTTCCCCTACAGTCCATGTCCACTTCTTGGCCTCATTCCTGCACTTGTGCTGTACAGTGTTGTGCTTTTCTCCAGGATCTAGAACAGGGATGTTTGTCTCAGAAAAGTGCTGCCCTATGTCCACATGGTCCTCTTCTCCAGCCACACCTTGTTCTTTCCTACAGCGTGTTATTACCAGCAATCCTTGGTTATTACCAACAACTTTTGTTCATTATTACCAGAAATCCTTGGCTGGCTCCACAGCCATCCAGATGTTGGTGTTTGAAACATACACATTAGCCCCTTTGCTTTTGGAATTCTATGTCTCTACAACTGAAACTCCTGAAGGAGTTCTGCTGGATAGACAAGCCTCAGTCCAAGCCAGGACTGCCCTGATGAGGAGAGAGTTTTGAGCTAGATCTGATCTGCTCTTATTTCTCACAGAAATGCAGGACAGCCTGCAGAGAAGAGCCTGGCTTGGGAAGAGCAGAGAAGGCTTTTAGCTTTTGAAGGCTATGTTAAAAGCAATCAGCTCCTCAAAGTGAAATGATTCAGTTATTCAGGTAGTGCTGTTCTCCCAGGTAATCATCTCGTTACCTGGTGGGCAGAACCAATTCAGGCCAAAACAAGGCATTTCTATTTTTTATTCTAGATTGCACAAAGTAGGGAGACAGGTTACCCACAAAAGGCTGCCTCCCCAGTCATTAAATTTAATTTAAATTTAAAAAACATTTAAACATTTTAACAAAAAAAGGCATCAGCATTCACTGGTTACAATGTTGCATAACTTTTTCATTAATTAATACTCAAATCCGTGTTTGCTAGTTATACCCCTTGCTAGTCCACATCTGCAGTTCTTCCTTCTACTTGAGTCTGAGGTCTGTGTTAAATAGGAGGCCAAAGAGTTGGTGGTCATGGTCTCCCACTGCTGGGATTACCTTTCCCCCAGTAACTGTTCAGTTCTGATGATTTTACTCCATATGGCAGTTGTCCAGACAGCCCATTCATCTTGGGATTGTCTTCCTTAAAACAAAAGATCAGCCAAGGTTACAATGTGCACAGTGTAATTGTTTAATCCTAACTGTCCAGCTATAGCTACTGATTAACATCTAAAAAGAAATTGCAAAGTTTGATTCCAATCTGAGAGGTTCAGATCTTGAAGGGCTTGATATCAGTGACGCTGAGATGCAGAGAGCACAGGCCACTTGACATCCTTTTACAATCATGTAAGTTGTCTCTTTTCCTCTAAGGTAGATCAAGACTATAAAAAGCTTAAGCAACTTTTTCACCGGTTTTGGTTATACACTTTAATTAAGTACAGATTTCTCCTGATTCCTACAGGTTGTTTTTTTTAAAGCCTCCAAAGCAGTACCTATAAATACTTAACTATAGAATATTTCATTGTCACTTGAGGCACTCTTAGGTCATGTATATTTTGTGCTGAGCACTGTTTTCGATGCATTTCTGTCACCAAAATGGTGAGTGCTCTCTCTGTGATCATTATCACAATTAAAGCAAAGCAGTCTCTAAGTTAATCTTTCTACAATAACTTTTCAGATAAGAAAACAAATCAAAATAAAGAGGGGAGGGGAAAGATAAATAGCACACCAAACCACGAGTTGATGCAAAAGGTTAATTGTATTCCCAGGGCTGCAGGTGCCCCAGGGACTGTCTCTCAGCCAGAGCCTCCTGGAGAGGGCTTGTGCTGAGCCCTCCTTTAGCTGTGGGGCAGCAGGAACAGATGGTGGCACTGGGGGGACCCAGCTGGCTGTGCTGGGTGACCCCTACTATGGCCCTGGCTGCTTCTTCACATGCAGCAACACAACTGACTGCAGCTGCAGGCACTTACCCTACACACACATTTTCCCTCTTTTTTTCCTCCAGAAGACACCCGTTCTCTGGTGCTTTTATGTGGAGACAGGGCTTTCACAGCTTCTCCCAACTGCTCCAAAAAAGCTCCTGGCTGTCACCAGTTCTGCTCCTTCCAGATGCTGCAGAACCGTGCCCCCTCAATCAGGACATCCATGGCTCCTGACATCTCTTCTTAGGGCAGCCTTCTTCCTGCTTTTCCTGACATCTGACATGATGGTATGGCTGCCCTAACAAGACTTTTTAAATTATTGTATTCTTCAGTTAGGGACCCTTTAGTTGCCCAGAGGAAGATAAATCTTCTTCATTCAATATCTGAATGATTGTACCTCAATCAGCTTCAGCAGCCTGGCTCTGGCAGACATTTCTTTTGTTCAAACCCTTTCAGTTAGCAAAAATTCATCAAACAAATAAACAACTAAACCAAAACTCTTTCATGTTACTTAGTACAAATCAAAGCAATATATTATTATTATTATTAGCCATGCATTACTCAGATTCATAAGGAATAAAGCACAAACAGAAAAACATTTATTTAATGAGGGAATGAAAGCTGACAGCTCTTTAAGTGCCACAAACATCAACAACCTTAAATTGCTAAACTGAAGGGAAAACACATTTGATGAATGACTCCAGCTAAGAATTTACTTTCACAGAATTTTGACAGCCCTAGAAAATAAGACATAGTCCCATAGGAGACAGGTCATCTTTAAAACACACACAATACAAGCCACATAGTTTCTGCTAATGGGAATGAGCCCAGGTATACCTTCCTGGAAGGTCCAGAAAAGAGTATTTATGATGAGAAAAGGCAAAAGGCAGCTGAAGTATTTTATTCTGGAAGGAGGGTTGGGATGTGAGAGTGACTATGGAACCACGAATGGGATGGGTTGATTCATAGGGAATGCTGAGCAATTGTCTGTTTCTCCATAGCTCATAAAATGAGACATTAAAACAAACAGGTAAAAAATTTGTGAAGTGCATTTGATCCAGAATAGGTGAGGTGCCACTTTAAAGCTTTTCAGGCATTACTGGTGGTTTTCACTGAGGCAAAACATTACTGCACTTGCAATAATTTTAGAATCATAGAATATCCTGAGTTGGAAGGAACCCATGAGGATCATCAAATCTGTCTGCACAGGACAGTCCTAAAATTCATTCCATAGGTCTGAGAACATTATTCAGATGCTTCCTGGACTCTGTCAGTCTTGATGCCATGATTGATTCTCTGGGACCCCTCTTCCAATGTCCAAACACCCTCTGGTTGAAGAGCCTTTTCCTAATATCCAACCTAAACCTCCCTGACATAACTTCATGCTGTTCCCTTAGGTCCTGTCACTGCTCACCAGAGAGACCAGTTTTTCCTTAAGTCTGTGATATTGTTCACTCCTAAGACAAATACTGTGCTGTGGAATTCCTGACTAGGAAGCCCTTTCATCTACTCTGCAAGGGGCAGACAATGACAGAAAAATTAAATATGGAAAATATATGAGATGAACACAGCAAATCCTTGAGTAATTATTGCATCAGAAGCAGGGAATTAACAGATAGCTAAAGTTAATGAAATAAACATTTGTATGTTTAAATATTAAGTCACAGAGAAATTTAAATGTTTAGCAAAGACCAGAAAAAATACCTTCAGAAGTGCCAGGAGTATCAAATCCTAGTTTGCTACTTTAAATGCAACTTCATTCCGTTTCTAGTTTTCACCCCATTTCTAGCTACTACTATTCAAGAACTAGGAGACTTCAAATCACAGACAGTGGAAATCTAAATGTTCTAAGCATGTTTATATTTTTCTCACAGGGAACAAAAACCCATGAAAATCATTGTCCAAAATAACAGAGTTCAAACAAGGACTGGACAACCATGTGGACAATGAGAACTAAATGACCTGAGATGGCTTCAAGATAACCACTAATGGAAAATGTTATCAAGGAATTTTCTTCATGGGCCTTCTTTTATCTCTCTTTGAAACACATGAAAAGTGCTACTGGCTGAGAAAAAATATTCACCTGGCCCAATATGACAATTCCTAAGTTCCTAGTAGTCATTAAGATAACACTTTATGAGAGTTTTATCGACCCAATGTGTGGCTTGTTTTTCAAGCCTTCTCTTGCTTTTATTGTCCCTGACAATGTAGCTTTTTATATATATATAAAATCCAAGTGAAAGATGATAAATTCCCACAGCTGACGTGTTCTTCACATTCTTTCAACTTCATAGCTTTGTCTCTTCTGAAGAATGTCAGTATGAGCATCTTTAGGTGGAAGATTTCAATGCATGTTCTGATTTCAGTCACTCAGTGGAGAATACAAAAACTTCTATGTGAACGTGGCTACAATTAATAGAAGGACAACAGGATATTTAAGCCTACAGCTCCATTCCTCATATATTCTTTCTTTTGTGTCAGCTCCAGAGCATTATTATTTTACTTTTCTTTCCTTATTTCTCTCAGTGTAGTATACATTTGTGCTCATTTTGAGTATTTAATCCTGATTCTTAGTTACTTAGGTTCACCTGTACCTTTTGTAAACTTTGCTTTAATGACAGTAGCAGTGATCAACTGCTCATTCTGCACATGGGGCTTGCAGAGCTATAGTACAGCTATTTCCACTCTGTCCTTTCCACACACTTCTGCTTGTAGACCCAGTTTCTAAGAATTGGCTTTGTTAGTCATGTTTGGTCACTCAGGTTTGAACTCCTTTCATGAGCTCAGATGTGTTCTACAGGGAATCATTAATTGTGCATCAAAGACATCCACAGTTTCTTGCTTCCTTAAACTTTTGTTCCTTATTGGATGTAATTAAATTCCTTGAAAAATAGCAAAGTCAAAGAGAATTGGAAATAGTTCAAAACAGGCAAGTCTTCTCTGATTTTACAGATGCAAACCACCCTGGTGGTTTCCTCAGATAGGAGAAGGAAAGGAGGGACAGCAGTTCCCTCTGAGACAACAGATAAAATAAGCAAGGAACAAGAACTGAGTCCGAGAGCATCTATTAGTTGGCATATAACTAGTATCTATTATTTTTTTTAACCCACTACAAGGTTTTTAATGCTGTAACTGTTTATAGTTTAGCATTGATCATTATTGTAAAATTTTTTTATATCATATATACATTAGAACAGCACAGCCTGAATTTAACTTCCAATGTATCCCTGCCTCCCTGCAGAGAGTATTTCTGCTCCTTCGTGAGTAGATTGGGAGTCAACACAGGGTGATGCCAATGTGGACTTGAAAGTCAGACCGAGGGCAGACACTGCCATATGTTACAAACCAACGTTATGCCATAGCTGGCAGAATTGTGGGAAATGTAATTGCTAAAAATTATTAATGAATAACTGCTGGGTTATACTCACTTCTGATGCAGATGCTGTTTGCAGTGGAAGATAGCCAGGGACTGAAAAAAGAAACTCAGAGGGGAGTATAAATATGTCTTCTTTGATGTGCTACACCTGCCCAGCCCCTATAATGAAAAGATTCATTGCAATTAAAGATTGATTCTTAGGAAAATATAAATAAGCAGTAAAGGTCTTTTCCCTTAGCTTTCCAATCTCAATGATTTATTGCTAAAACCTCTTCCATTTTTCAGAGTGATTTAATTGTTTTCTTTTTGATATGGATGTGGAAAGATATCTTTAAAAGAAACTTAAAACTTTCAAGAAACTTTCTATTTCAAATAAAATAAAAAGCAGAAACTACAGTGAATAAATAAAATGAAGCAAATAAATATTTTAAATGGTGTTGCTCAACACAAATGATGATTTCGTGGAGATAGGAAAACAACTTTTGTCTTGCAGGCACGAATTTTGAGTTATCTTTTGACAGTCAGTATTTCTGTTGTGGTCTGGTTTGTGACTGGAGAAATTCATGTCTATGTGAGAGATAAGGAAAATATGATTGCCTTAACTACGCACACATTAAGGTGCTGAAGAAGGTCCTTGAATCATCAGTCTGAAGGGTCTGCATGATGGATGCAGTTTGTACCTGATGTTTTGTGCTTGTCTTGATCCAACCTGAGATGTCACAGCTAAACTTGTGCATGTACTGTCAGGTGTTTTTGGTATTGATCAGGAAAGAACAGGAAACCACATCACGTTCCCAAGAGGAAAAAGGAACTGGGTAAATCAGATTTAAGAATTACATTGTGTTCTGGGCCTTTCTTAGCTGGTAGAAACTGTGTTTTACTCTATAGTGGGTTTTCATTCCCAGATCTCATTTGGCTCATATTAGTACAATCTCTGTAATGCAAAATGGTGTGGCTGGGCATTCCCTGGTTTTTTTGTTTTTTTTTTTGTTTGTTTTTTCTGGGCATGCATCTGCAGCAATAACACTTTTCCTATATCACTCTTTTCTCTTGGTGATCAATTTTTTCCTATTAATTGTGGTAAGTTTGTTAGCTAGTGCTTCTTCTCTTAATATCTCTATATGCAGCTCTGTCCTAATGGCCTCTAATGTTATTAATTTTATTTCTTGTCTTGATAGGAAAAAATTGATCTTACAAACAATGCAAGCTGTTCCTAAGAACTTAAAGTAATTACACTTGTGTCCGTGGATAAGAGTCTCATTTAACAAAATGCCCGGACTGTGGATGTTAGCAAATGAACAGTGAGCTTCAAGGAGCATACTGAAAGTATTACTAGAAATTATATTTTATAAAGAATTATTTTTAAAAATTTAAATGTCCCTTAAAAAACCTTTGGGCCTCTTTTGTCGTTATGATCCTTATTTTTATATTAACTCATAAATAACTGAAAAGAAACATATTTCATTAAATTCTATACAGCAATATCCTTTGCTGATGGCCTGTAAGAGTTGATTTTGCTTAGTAAGCACAGTGACAAATATGCATATTTCATGCTGCCTAAATCACGTGGGTACAGATTTAAAACAATAAACTCCACACACCATCTGCTTCAGGAATACAGAGGAAAACATAAATGAAATACAACTTTTAGCATCTACCAAGGTAGAAGGCAACTACCACTTTACCTGTGCTTGGCAGTTGCTCATGCTAACACCTAACAGGTTTTCACATTACTTAATATTTTAGTGCTGGTTGTGGTGGTGTTTCAAACACACAGAATCCTAAATTCAGTTGTGGTATAAATGGATGCAATACAATTATTCACCTGTATAGTCTGTAAACTCTGGAAGTGGCATTGACTCCTTGCCCAAACTCACACATAAAAAGGAAGAATAGAAGGGTGGAAGCAAGGATGAAGTTAGGAAAGTTAAAGCCCAAACAGAATTGAATCTGGCTAGGGATATAGGAGACAACATGAAGGGCTTCTTAAAGTGCACAGATAAAAGCAGGGCTGGTTAAAGGAGTAGAACATCTCACCTTTGAGGAAAGGCTGAGAGATCTGGACTATTTAGCCAGGAGAGGAGAAGCTGCATGGGGGATCCTATAATGTATATAAATAACAAATGGGAGGGAGCAAAGATGGTGGAGCCAGGATCTTCTTGGTACTGCCCAGTGACAGGACCAGTCACTGTAAGGGAGGCTGAGGCAGAATTCTGACCTCACTGAAATCAGGAGAGCCTTGGTTTATGTTCAGTGGAATTAAAATTTGGCCCTTAAAAATTGTGATTTAAAGCCCCTTTAAGTCAATGGGCAGACTCCTGTTGACTTCTATAGATTCCTAACAAATCTATAGACAAACAGCTGTGCTTTATCCTCAAATAATTTAATCAGAGAAAAAATGGGAACTTGACTAGGTGATCTGAAAGAAAAAGTCTCCCTCAAGTAAAAGGAGCTTTTGTAATTTCTCTAGCTCCTTTTACTCAAGAATTTTACGGGGACAAAAATCTCTCATCCTGACATACTACAGATGGGCATAAAGATGTGGATTAGAACGAAGTTCCACTTGTGCAGTTCTGTAAAGCAGGCTCTGCATGAGAAATGGTTTCAGTGTAGTGATTTAGGTGCAATCCCTTTTTAATTGTATAGTCTTTTAATTACATCTGTGCTACACCTTGGGGAAATGCACTGGGGACAGATAAGGAATCTTGTTTCCAAAGTCAGAGGAGGATAAAAAAAAGTGGTTTGCATCAAGAGAAGAGCTCTGCAGATGCAATTAATTGGTAGATAAGAAACCCGTGGCTGTTTCCTTCTTAAGCTAAATAATATTAGGTTTTTAAAAGTTTCTTTTTTGTGTGAATCATCTGTATCCTTTATAAATCTCATGACCACCTCATTACCCACAAATATTTATTTTTGGCTTTGATTATTTGTGCTTGATGTCAATGATGTTGAAATATTTTTTTCTCATTGTTACATCAATAAAATGTTTCAGAGATACAGATAAAGGCCATCTCCTTGTGTGTTTGGAGGTCCTTACTTGCAGATTTAGCAGAATTTTTTGTTAGTTCCCATCTTTCAAATTATCTCCTTTTGTAAGTAATGATCTTTACAAATTGTACCAGACTCCAAGGTGGAATTTTTCTTCTTTCCCACATACAAGCTGGTCTGTTTCTGCTGTGGATTTTTTGTTGTAGGTTTTGGGATGGCTTTTTTCTCAGAACTTTGAATAGATTATCTTCAAACCATCCTTTCAGATTGATGCCAAGTTTCATCTATATTCTGTTTCATTGCAAGAGATAAATGAAGGTCTCTGTTCCTGTTTGGTTGCCTCTGATCCACCTCTTCTGTACCTGGTATGGATGCACAAAGTGTTGGCTTTTATCTTTAAGTCAGTTTCTGCTTCTTGTGGACACCTTTCAGAATCATTCCTTTCAAAATTTAATGCTGTGGGGAAAGTGCTTTTTCTTTCTTCATGTTTGCTTTTACAACATGTGAATATTTGGGGATGGATGGTGTACTTCCAGTTCTGTATCAGATCAGAAGCAATGGACTGGACCCTAATTTAGGACAAAGTTAACTGAAAATTTTTGCTCCTTTTAATATATCGATATTTAATGTTAGATGTGGAAAGAGATCTGTTATACACCTGAAAAAAAAAACCCAGGGGAGACTGTGGAAGTAAAGTAGCTGAGGGAGATTTTGCAATGCCTGTTATCTGAAGTTCATCTCACAAACTGAGGCTGTTTCTCCTACTTTTAAATGACTGGAAATTGGGAAGGACCACAGGAGCCAGAAGCAAGATTTACAGATCATTTACAAAATCTCCCCAGTACTTGTTTCAAATCTCTTCCCTTTCAGAAGCTTTACTTTTCATACTGTCTCACAAGGTTGGAAACCTGAGGTCAGACAGGAATCATAAAACTATTTTCAATAGACCACACTGTGATGTCCCTGGAGCGACACAAAATCTTCCTCTGGCTCTGCCAGTGCCTCAGTAGCTATTAGAGTGGTTGGGGAAAGTCAAGTGGCCTTAATTTGCCTCATGAGTTTTCTGGCTTAAGTATTTTGTCACATTCCATTAGCATTTCACCAATGACATTTCCCTGGAACAGATGAATGAAAGATCGGGTGAATGTTTCAGCTTAATATTTGCGTATGTTTTCGGTGAGCATCAAATGACATTTCAGAGACTGTTATTAATATTGTCAGGAGATACAGTTTAGCTCAGAATATCACTCCCGAGGGTCTGTGCTTTTGTTCTCAGACCAACAAAAGGACAGCATCTTTGAAAAGATGACCTTGTGCATTGGTGCCTGAGCACACCAAATCAAAAGAGCCTGGGTTTGAAGGAGAATGACAGTACTTGCTAATAGTTTGTAGTTAGTTCTTATTAGTTCTGAATATGGGACTGCAATGACTCGCCGGACCTGTTTGCAGCATCCTTCCCAGCCCTCAGCAATGTTTGAGGTGGGAGGGAGCCTTAGATCCCTGCTGCTCATATTAACAAAATTTCCATTAGGCAAGCAAGGAACATGCACATGTCAAAGTCATTCTGCAGTGTCTAATGGATAACAATTTTCCCGTGTTTGATTTTTGTTTATTCATCTGTCTCTCACATTCATTATTGGCACATATGATGACAAAGAGTTTCTCCCATGGGGAATTAAAATTCTTTTCTTAAATATGAATTTGAATATCAAAGATTCATAGAATATCCTGAGTTGGAAGGGACCTACAAAGATCATCAAGTCAAACTCCTAGCCCTGTACAGGACAACCTCAAGTATCAAACCATGTGCCCAAGAGTATTGTCCAAACACTTCTTGGACTCTGTCAGCCTTGGTGCTGTGAGCACTTCTCTGGGGACTCTATTCCAGTGCCCAACCACCCTGTGGGTGAAGAATCTTTTCCTGATATGCAGCCCAAACTGCCCCTGACACAATGGCAGACCATTTCCTAAAGTCCTGTCACTGGTCACCAGAGAGAAGAGATCAGTGCTGCCCCTCCACTTCCCTTCATGAGGTACAGACCACAACGAGGTCTCCCCTCAGTCTCCTCCAGGCCAAACAAACCAAGTGACCTCAGACACCCCTCATATGCTTCTCTTTTAGACCCTTCACCATCTTTGTAGCTCTCCTTGGGATGAGTTCTCTAATGGCTTTATATCCTTCTTCTATTGAGATGTTCAAAACTGCACACATGGCTGGAGGAGAGGCTGCACCAGTGCAGACCAGAAAGGGACAATCAGGTCCTTTGACCAGCTGGCATCCCTGGTGCCCGAGGCACCCCAGCACACGGTTGGATTTTAATTTAAAAAACATCCAAAATAAAATATTTCAATGGTAGAGATTTTTGGTTTTGTTTTTAATTATTTTATTTATTTAACCTAAGCTCCCTTAGAGGCTTTCCAGGGAAATTTCCCACAGCTTGTCCTGGCGTGAGGGCAGAGCGCAGCCGGCAGCAGGCTTTGCCGAAGAGCCCTGACACAGGGCAGGGGCTCGGCGGCAGCGCTGTGGCGGTGTGATGGGGCACGGGCGGTGTGAGGGGCACGGGCAGTGTGAGGGGCACAGGCGGTGTGACGGGCACGGGCGGTGTGAGGGGCACGGGCGGTGTGAGGGGCACGGGCGGTGTGAGGGGCACAGGCAGTGTGAGGGGCACGGGCGGTGTGAGGGGCACGGGCGGTGTCATGGGCATGGCGGTGTGAGGGGCACGAGCGGTGTGAGGGGCACGGGCGGTGTGAGGGGCACGGGCAGTGTGAGGGAGTGGCGGTGTGAGGGGCACGGGCGGTGTGATGGGCCGGGCGGTGTGAGGGCACGGGGTGTGATGGGCACGGGGGGTGAGGGGCACGGGAGTGTGAGGGGACGGGCGGTGTGAGGGGCAGGGCGGTGTGAGGGGCACGGGCGTGTCATGGGCATGGCGGTGTGAGGGGCACGGGCGGTGAGAGGGGCAGGGCGGTGTGAGGGGCACGGGCGGTGTGAGGGGCACAGGCGGTGTGATGGGCACGGGCAGTGTGAGGGGCACGGGCAGTGTGAGGGAAGTGGCGGTGTGAGGGGCACGGGCGGTGTGATGGGCACGGGCGGTGTGAGGGGCACGGGCGGTGTGAGGGGCACGGGCGGTGTGATGGGCACGGGCGGTGTGAGGGGCACGGGCGGTGTGAGGGGCACGGGCGGTGTCATGGGCATGGCGGTGTGAGGGGCACGGGCGGTGAGAGGGGCACGGGTGGTGCCACGGGTGTCCCCCGGGCCCTGCCGCGGGCGCCCGGCGGCCGCGGCGGCTCCGGCTGGGAGCGCCCCGCGATACCGAGGGGCGGCGGTGCCACCTGGCGGCGGCGGGAGCGGCCGCACACCCCGGTGTTCCACTCGGGAATGCTGGGGGGAAAGCGCTGCTCCCCCACGTGCTGCCATCCTACCCGGCCGGGCGCCTTTTCTCCACCAGCTGCGCCCACTGCTCTCTGTGCACTTAGATGATGCCCCACCTAGGTTTAATGGGGCTGTGAGCTCTATTGGAAAGGTGTCCCTGTCCATGGCAGGCAGGTTGGATTAGGTGATCTTTAAGGTCCTTCCAAACCCAAACCATTCTATGATTCTATGATCTGAAGCTCTCAGCTGCGTTTATTTTTATTTGCAGGATGTTAATTGCTGCTGTTTGTCCCATTAAAGAACCTAGAGGGTCAGTTGAGCAGTTTTCCACTTCTGGATGCTGTACATGAGGGCACAAAGCCAGCCAGCCTATATCTCTCCCAGTCTGAAATCGTCGGCCAGCCAGGCTGAAAATGGCCACACAAACAGATGTGGTGATGTGGCTTTAGGCAAAGCAGCTTTAGGATCCTAAGTGGTATGATATGGAGCTGCAGAACACAGTGTGGGCTGTCCACTCTGCATTTACTCAACACTTTTGAGAGACTGCTAGGCTTCCTCCTGCTCTGGGATTAAACAAAGAAAGAAGAACAGCAACAACAACAAAAAAAGAGTGAAGAAGTATTATTATTGTGTAGAGGAGAGACTGTAGCAAAGACCTATTAGAGTTTGCCCAGAATCACGAGGGAGATCTGTTCTAACAGCAGGAATTGAACAACTGTGTATCAGTTGAATTTAGTGCCATAAACACAGCAGTGTTTGTTCTTTACTGACGTAAGTCCTTTGGACTTGAGTCTGCTCTGGGTTAGAAAAGTGGAGTTAAGAACAGGACTTGCTCAATATCCACTTATTACAGCCATTCTTCACTTCCCTGAGAACTATCACCATTCAGCCTTTCAGGGATATTCTTAAAGAGGGGACTGAAGAGCAAACATATAATCACCTGTGCTGTTGTATGACTAACCCTTAGCACAACAGAGGTGAACAAGTGTTCGATCTGCCATACATGACAAAATACTTCAGGGTCACTGACTGATAGCTTTTCTTTGGGAAGAGAAGGACTGTAGGAACAAATGTGTCAAGAGAGAAATTCTGTTCTTGCTGCATCTGTCTGAAAAGTCTTTTGTATGTGATTAACCATTTCCAAATAGTATAATGCATGGACACCCTTAGTTTGCAACACGTATCCTGCTTAATTTTGGTAAAATTGACTTCTGAATTCTTACCCTTTGAATGTAAAACTAATGTTAACACCAAAGTCACATCCAGATGGATTCAAGCCTTGACACTGCTGGAAGTCCAGAGTCAATGAAGAATGTTACTTTTCAATTAATCATGAGATTTGCACACAAAACTTTAAATCCAGACTGTGTTTTTTAGAATAACAAAGCTAAAGAAAATAAATTACTGCATGGACTGTTTTACTGAAGAGCATGTGGGAAGTAATCTGTTAGTGTCAAGACAAAATTAGACAAGATATTTTAAAACTGAGTAAATTGGGATATATTAAGTACTTTGAATAAAGTTAAGATGACAGCAAAAACCATAATAATTTCACTGTCAGTTAAAGGTGCAATTGCCAGAAAATTGAAAAATGTAGGGAAATTCTCTGCAGTGCTTGAAGAATCAATGTTGGCCATATGTGGCAGTACAAAGCTGCTGTGGAGCAAATAGAACTGACTGATCTTTTCAGTGCAGGCTCTGATGCGTGAAAGTCATTCCAAACTTTAATTGAAGTTGGGAGAAGCAGTTTCTGACAGAAGATATTTGTTTTAACTGTTTTGTGGGAAATGAATGAAATCTTTCATTTTCAGCATGCAAAACACTCAGACACTCCTAGATAAAGGTGGTCTATTAAAATTATCACCTTCTTAAATTTTGGGGAAATCAACTATTCAACCAAGGTAATATTTCAAGCTGTAAATATTATTTCATTTTTTTTGACTCAGGAAGTAAGCAACGAGTTCTCTTGTAAATATAATTGAAGAAGGAAATTCTAACATGACCTCTGTCATCATGTCTTTCAAAAAAGGTGCTTAAAATCGACTTGAATATGGGTGCATTATGGCTGGTGTTCAAATCACTATTGCAAGCTCAATGCTGCTTTGGTGCTGCCTCATTCTGTGCACTCAGAGTACAAGATCTTCTGGGCAGGGGTCTCCCTTTCTGATGCATGTGGATAATCTTCCTGGCTGGACACATAAACAGAGTTTGCAGCTGCTGCAGCAGCACTAGTAGTACAGCATTTCTGTTGTGACCTCCTAAAGTCCCTTTGCAATGCCACCTGTGCCATTCATTATTTTGAAGGATAATCTTGGTCCCACCAAACTTCTATGGAGCTGCACGGTGGGAAGGTATGTTTTCCAGAAACTGAAATCCTGACTGGGATTCAGCAACTGAATTTTGTTTGTCTGGCAGAAAGACATCATCGAGGACCCCAATTTCCTCCTCCATAAGCAGGGGCAGTGCTATTGATCCTGGGTGGTATCTGCTCTGAGATCTGCAGTTGCAAAGTGTTGAGCATATATCATCGTGGTATCATTTTTAAGGAATCAGACCTTACCAGGGCTGTTTTCATACTCTCATTCATCATTCTCAAGACAACCACTTTGCACTCCCAGTCTATGCACCAGCACAGATTTGTTTTGTTCTGCTCTATAATTGATACCTACTGCTGAACTTGAAGGTGGGGATATATACATAAAGTTAATAATAAGCTTATGAAAGGAATATAATTCTAGGACACACTGTTATGTAGAGATCCTTTACCATTTTTTCAGTTTAGGGATCAATTTGTGTTATAAAGGTAAGTTTTTGTCTTTCCAAATATTTGTTTCGTAGACTATTACAGAAAAAAAATTTAAGCTAGCCATTTCAGAGTACATAAGTGACTGGTTTACAATGATAAATTACTATTTTGTTATATTATAAATTAAACTTCTCCCTAATATTAAATTAAAGTTTATGAATTCTGTGGTATTGTGATATCTTTGACAGCAATAAAAAGTGAAAACACCTAAATTTGAGACAGCTTTAAAGAATACAGACATTTAAAACCCATAGTGTTTCAATGCACAATCTGGGCTCTACTGAAACCTGCCTTTTATCAGGAAATACAGCTGTTAACAAAATGTCGTCTTATCTATTCAGCGATTGTAGAAATGGAAAAAAAATATGAATTAATTTTAAGGGGTTATCTGAGGATTCAAATAAAGTAATCAGTGAGCAAAAAATAGTGACAAGATAACAATCACAGCCTTATCCTGTTTTGAACTGCTGAATGACACTGAACAGGCTCTTAATAGCACTTATGTGCTTGGAGCTATATGGTGCATTTAGGGAAGAAGATCAGGACAAATTCAAATTCAAGAAAAGAGTACACACATGCTTGTTTAGCTAGATATTAATTGCTAAAGAAATTTTTATTTATATAAATGTTTATATTTTTATATTTTTAAATTTATATAAATGTTTATATTTTTCAAAATATAGATGTATTTATAGAAACGCATACACAGAACATCATCAGAGTGCCCAATATAACTTTCATGCCTTAAGGACAAATTAAGGGCAGGTAATGCTGTTTTCAGTTCTTACACCTCGGATTTCCCTGAAGAGTTTTGTTATCTACATTGTACAGGTCAGTCTTGCCTGTTGGTATTTTAGGATCTGATGGTTCCTCATGATTTGAGGATCTGCAGGCCCAGTTATTCTTATAATTCCTCCTACTGTCAGTAATTGCTGTTTCAACTACAGCTCTGAATTTCTGCAGTAATTAGCTCATAACAGCAAACACTTGAGAAGCCATCGAACCTATGTTTTACTTTTACAAATATCCTTTACTTTTTGGCTGCAAAGGCTTTCACAAATACAATTCCCTATCATGGTACATTTTCTGTTTCATTAAATCTCCTTGCAGCCATTTGCAGTACCTTTGTTGTTAGCTTTGTGTTGATACCAACCAGGCTGTTTCTAAGCTTTGTATTGAATCTTTTAGAAGTTAAACAGTTTAAAGTTAGCAGTTTCAAAGTTGCTACTCCAGTTTTACTAGTTCCATTGTACTCTGACATTGTCCTCAGAGGAACCAAGGGCAGTTTGTGACACAACATGGAAGTGCCTGCTCAGATTTAATGTGCCTGCTTTTCTTAGCTGATTTCTGCTGCTAATCCATAAATTTGCCCTGTTGATCATGTTTTATCCGTCAGCCCCACAGAAATGTCTGGGAACGGCTAAGAACACTTAAGTGATCTTCAGTCCTAACCATTTGGAAAATGAAGTCACTGCTGAGACACCTGGCTCCCCCATCCTCAGTTGTCAGCAGCTGACTCTTGAGGTGTCCATACCACAGGCTTCTGCCTTGACATAAAAGGTGGCATAAGATCACATTGTGAGCAATAGAAAATAGCAGAACTCACTGTGTGATTCTGTCCTCTGACTGTCACTCAAAAAACCCTGTAGGTGTCCCATATATGTCCCATAGCTCCTGTGCTGAGTCTGCCAGGAAGACATATTAAGGTATTCTATCTTGTTTAGGTGTTTCAGGGGATGTTAGATCCCTCTGCTTGGGCAACTAAACCAAGTTACTAATGTCAGGCAGATCTTGCATTTCCTTACACTTGCAAATGTACCCTTCCAAGACATATTGATTTTTGCACCTAGCTCTGAGTATTCAAATAGTCTTTCCGTGATGTAATCTGACCTTTACCTATGTTCCACATGACCAAGTTTTCTTTTCACATACTTAACTATACCTTCAGCTATCACAAATAGCTGTGCAGGTTTTAAACCTATAATTAGAAAGAAACATTCCTGATGTTTAAAGTAATAATTCAGTCACAGTGTGTAGCTACTCTTGAGCAAATCCCACCAGGAAATGTTCTCTAAAGTAGCTGTTAGTGTTGCAAACAGCTCTGTGTTGAATACAGAGGCTTCTCGTTCTATAAAACATATGTATTATACTCCTTCATGGATAATTTCTGTCCTCTGCAGCCTTTTGGAAAATGGGTTTGCATCTTGCAGATCTGACAGTCCTATGAGATGTTGGGGCATAGCCAATGTCTGCCAGGTTCCCCTGCAGGCCATGTGCTCTTTCTCACCTCTCACCTATCTCCAGACTCTTGGAGTTTTTCTTTTGTTTTGCCTTCGATACTTCCATGGACCCCTGTTTTCAAAAATTCAGCCACAACTTTTTTCTTCTAAATACGTAATCTTCTCTGACTACATTCTGGAAAATAACAGGATTGCTTTTCTTTTAAGATTGAGTTGGGATGTTCTATCGCAGGTCTCCAAGCATCGTCATAATCTGTTCTCAAATTAGGGATTCCACAAAACCTTCAAAATTGCATGTCTGGCTTAGTAGCCTCAGAGGTGGTATAAGTGCTTCAAAAATTTCTCCCAGTTTTTGATCTGTTATGAAACTGATACAGTTCTTTATTTTGTCTGGAAGTACAATATTATTTCAAATCTCTTTAGAACAGTTAGATAACAGTGCATTCTTTCTCTAAGTGCAGTCTGCTAAACAAATGCAGCACTTCAGACACAGCAAAATGGGGAAAACAGAAAACTTTTGCTCATGTTATTTTTCAGTAGTTCTGCATCCTATCTTGAAAAAACCCACATTTTCTCTTTGGGTATATATTGCTTTCCTGGACAATTTCATATGCAACTACAGACTCATCTAATAGCAAAGGGATACTGACCTATTTTGCGATCTTTTCCTTCTCTTCAAGAACCTGTCTTCATATCTTATATCTACTTCTAATCCCACTGAATGCTCAGGGTTTCTCTGTGGAGTTTATAGGCTTGAATGTATCAGCAAAGAAGTAAATGAAAATTGTATGAAAAAGCTTGAGAGGAAGACAGAGAGAAGTGCTTATCATAAAGCTGACTTTTCAGTTTAAAAGCTGTCAAAGCAGAATGTTCCAGAGTGTTGGATTTCAGCTTTAGCAGCAAAAGTCCAAATAATTTTAAAAACAACTTTTCACAGAACTAGCATATGTTTGAAGATATACACTGGGTAATTGCTTTGGGGGAAGAGCTCAAGGGAATGGGAAGATTATTGGGTGTCTTTCTATGATGCTTTTATTTTCCTTTTATGTGCGTGTGTTTTTATATATATATATATATATCTCCTTATTTTTGTTTGTTTGCATGAACATGGATGGCTAAATGAGAAATCTTATAGATATGTTTGCATACAAATGCTAACATACATATACATATATATATATATGCGTATTTATGAAGAAAGTGGCGAAGAAAGTGGCAAAGAAAGTTAATTTGTCTGTGTATCCATTACTGACCAAAGCAGACTTCTCTGAGAAACCTTAACCTGCACACAATGATATACAGAATTAAATAACACGTCAGGAACACACTCTGTATTTGATTTATTGCACAGCAGGTAAATGCCTATGCATAAGTTTGCTAATGTAGTAAGTAAACTATATGAAAGAAGAGATCCAGAAATTAAAGAAAAAAGGCAGAAAATATTTATTTGGTCCAAAGGTCTGTATCTGGAACATTTTAGAAAAAAACATTCTTCCACGATCATCTTCTCTACCTCAGTCTTTCCAGTTGCATAAGAACAGTTGACAGCTCTTTGTTCCTGAATTCTGCAGGAAATGTATGAATTTTTAAAACAAACCCACATCCCGTTCTTTTCATTACATCTTTCCCACTGTGTCTTTTTCTGTTTAAAAATATCACACCTTGGTGTTTTCTGTCTACATAAGCACAGAAATATACGGGATATATATTTTATTTTACAGAAAATATGGTGCTTTTTTTCCCCTAGCGATGACTGTCTGCATGCTCAATGTGGTGACACTCACAAGAGGGATAAATATGGGACATTTGCCCTTTTAGAGCCTCCTTAGGATCTTTTTCATAAAAATGGATTATCCGTTTGCCATTTTCTTTTCTCATTATAACCTTTGTCATGTGTGTGGGCTCCCAGGGCTCTAATGTCTCTTTCTTCATGAATTAAAGGGGGAATTCTCCTTTTCTTTGACCTTTTCAGTATTCTGCACTTCAGTGGGGTGGCATTTCCACTCCTTAAAGATTACAACCTGTGCTGACTAATCAACCAATCAAATGCCAATTACGAATGTAAAATCAATTACTGTTGCTGTTAAAGCCAAACCTCATCTGACATATTTGGGCCCCTCTGCCATCACCCACCGAGAGGGTTAAAGCTCTAATGAGAGGGCTGTATATGGAAACAGGCCAGATGCTTTAACACATACTGCAACACCTTTTACTTGACTAACACAAAGAGGAATTGAACTTCTGTAATGAGGAATTCAGGGGTTAAATTCAGTATTGCCTTCAGTCCTGTCATTTGTATGACTTTCAGCAAGACATTACATGCAATTCCACACCTTCCCCAAAGAAAATGTTTAAAACCATCATGGTTGAATTAATGTCTTCCTGTTTCCTGGAAGAAGATGCTGGAGCTCAACACTTGATCTGCACAGGGCATGCCTATGAACCCTTTCAGATGATTTCCCATCAGAGATCTTTGTTTATCACAGTGTTTATCACAGGCTACTTTCAGAAGTGGGCACAGTGTCTGGAATTTTAAATACACTCTTGAGTCTCATATTTCCTATCAATCAATTGTTGGCAGCTTCCTTCTCAACAGGCAAGAAAATTAAATCATCTTAGAGGCTTATAGGCCTTACATACAGTACACAAGGAGATAAGGGTGTCTGACCTGGGCAGCCTTTATAAATACCTGTTATCTTTGTTGGTCTGAGAGAAATTTAAGTGTGTGAAGAAGACTCTTTGAATTAGTCTTTCAGATATCCCTCTAGGCTTCACAATGTAATGTATCTTCTGTTTCTTTGACTGCTGGACTACTAGAAGTACAGTCTAATTTTCCAGCTTTCCTCTGCAGGCATCCAGGAAAGAGGAAGAGTGAATCTCACTTCTAATAGACTGGTTCTGAAGTTGGCTCCTGTTGCAGGAATTATTGTGCTGGTTTAAAATCTTGTTAGAATGTAGGTGATGATGGTGAAGACATTTCAGGGGAGGATGAGGATTTTGCTAACTAAATATTCCTGTCAGTTGTTTTAGACTTGCTATTCCGTTGACCTGAACCAATCTTTATTTTGTACATATGATCCTCCGTTATATCTAAAATGGTTCTGGAAAGTCTTTACAGGAAGATGAAGTGTTACTTCATTGTGCTGATTTCCAGATCCTTGTGTTATAACCCCCAACAGCAGTTAGAAAACTTTTCTTTAAGTCATGGATAATAACAATTTAAAAGACATGAGTTAAACTGTTTCCTGGAAATCCCATTGGAGATCTGTGAGCAGTTACAATCAGAATTCCTGGACCTCACAGAAGGGATCTTGTGGTCAAAAGACTGAGTTTTTCTTTGTATTGTTTCCCTTTTGCCTCACTTCTAAAGGAAGAGGTAATTGATTGTCCCATAATGTTACTATCATTGCTCATATGCCGCAAATACTCTCTCATAAATCCGATAGTATTTTGAGACAAAAGGCAAGATTCATCTCAACTATCTTGAAATAGCTAGAAGTTAGGGAGTTACTTTTAGGGTAAAATTCAGATTGTTAAATTTAGTTGTCTGAAACCATCATCTGAATCTCAATCTGAACCATATGCCTGTTTTAGATCAGAGGAATCCCACCACAGGTTTGTGGTCTAAACTTTTTATGTATTTTCCCTGTAAATAAATTCCTAAAATGAGACACCTAGCTTTTAGATGAGACACCTCAGTTTTACAGACCATGTATATCTCACCCCAAAAGCCAACATGATTTTGGGATGATGTTCTCAAATACAACTTATGGCAAACATCCTGCAAAACTTACACACAATGAAAATTCCTTCAGAATGTCCAAGTGTGATCCAAAGCCCTTTACAATCAGTGGGAGAATTGTTGATCCATTCTGGAAAGGAAGCTGTTTAAGAAGGAAACAAACTTTGCTGACAGGATCCCCCTCTCCAGCAAAAAGAGAAGTCTCAAGGGAATGATCATGCAACAAGATCTGTTTTTTCTGTCTCTGTAATGGAGGAGAGGCTGTCACATACACACTGGTATATTTTAGCAACCAGAGCATGTATTTTAGCTGGTTAGGCAGAACAAGCATTGCTGACTTTCAGACAACTCTCCCTTAGGGCTGTTATGGACAGTTCATCTATCTATTGAAAAGATTTTTTCCCTCCACAGCAGATTTTAGTAACCTGAGGTCTGCATTGCACGGGGATGAGAACCCAACATTTGCATCATTCAGTCATTGCACCATTCAGAGTCATTGAGGTTTCCAATGCATCTAAGTAGATTCCTTGAGAAAGGACAATTTTATACTTCAATATGCAAGGTTGTTAACATGTTATGGTTTTTTTGCGTAATTCAAGTGGTCTGTAGCATCACAGAGTTTTAAAATCTCATTTCTCTGTTAAAAATAAGCATATGATTTCTCCTCTCTGATGGGCAGTGACAGGACCTGAGGGGACGACATGAAGTTGTGTCAGGGGAGGTTTAGGTTGGATATCAGAAAAAAGTTCTTTCACTCAGAGGCTGTTTGAGTGCTGAAACAGGCTCCCCAGGGCAGTGGTCATGGTACCAAGACTGGCAGAGTTCAAGAAGTGTTTGGCCAATGCTCTCAGGCACTGGATGTGATTCTTCAGAATGGTGCTGTGCAGGGCCAGGAGCTGGACTCGATGATCCCAGATCAGACATGCCAACATGTAGCTGAAGCAGCTGCTGTCTCTTTGCTCCCTCTCTCCACACAGTTGTCACACAGCCTTAGCTCCCATCATTTTTGGAGCCCAGGAAAGCACCAACCACCCTGCCATGGACAGGGCCACCTTTCACTAGACCAGGTTGATCAGAGCTCCAGCCAGCCTGGCCTTGAACACTTCCAAGGATGTGACATCCACTTCTCTGGACAACCTGTTCCAGGGCCTCCTCACCTTCACAGTAAAGAATTTATTCATAATATCCCATCTAAACCTACTCTCTTTTGGTTTGAATTCAATCCCCCTTGTCATGTCACTACAGGCTCTTGTAAGTAGTCCCTCTCCATCTTTCTTGTAGGCTCCCTTCAGGTACTGGAAGGCTGCAGTTAGGTCACCCCAAAGCCCTTTCTTTTCCAGGCTGAACAATTCCAATTCTTTCAGCCTTTCCTCATAGGAGAGGTTCTCCATCCCTCTAATCATCTCAGTGGCTTCCTCTGGACTTGCTACTACAGGTTGATGTCACTTGGGGTTAAGATGGAAGATAAGAAAGCTAAAAATGTATCTATGCCTAAAAATAGGATATTTTGGAATCTAGAGTCATTCCTAGCCAGTGGAATGAAATAAGTAACTTCAGAAAGCAAATCTTCCCACTTTCATTCAGTAATTTTATTAGGATGAGATTGTTCACTGTCAGGGGGTGTGTATTTTATCACAAGACACAGACACTGCTAAAATTTGATGCAGCTTGGAATTTGATAAGTAGCTAAAAGTGACTTAGATCCCAAATATGAATTGTGTGCAAAAATTGGTTAATTAAATATTAATTATTAATATTAATAATATTTTTTCTCAAATGGAAACCTCCAGAAATATATTGAAGAATGACTCTATTTTAAGATCTATCAGGCTGGTTTTATGATGAGAGACAAATATTTCCTCAACAAATAGATTTTGTTCATTATTGATGTAAGCTAAGAGAGAGGAGGAGCAGCAGAATCAATGTCTGGAGTACAAGGTTGCACAGACTATCTATAGATCTAATTTGGATATTTCAGACCATTCTTTAAACTAGAACAAGTAATAGATCTCAGTTGCTCTCATATACCTTCCAGGCAGATGTATTTTTACACCCATTCAGAACTTCTATGGGATATGGAAATCATGTGAACACGGGAACGGGGAGAATTGGAGAAACAGTGTGCTGGTCACCAGACACTTGGCCTACATGAAAACAGAAGAAATGGTAGATGGGGCGATGAACCTGCTCATTGTGGAATAAATTCTGAAAACCTATTAATTTTACAACTATGCAAATTATACTGCAAATGGACACAAAGACCTTCCTTCAGATCACGAGGAAGAAGTTGTAGATTGATTTTTTTTTTAATAATTTATTGCCTGTCCTTTGTTTTTGGGCTCACTACACTAGAGATTAAAGCAAACTAACACAGAGCCATTATCTTTCACGTCAGACAAATGGTTAATACGCTTCCAACATGGCAAGTATAAAATATAGAAATATCTTTTGGGGGAAGAGCAAATAACAGACCCCCCACATCACAGTCCTTCTCATCATTTTTCCCTAGGAAAAAAGCCAGGGATTGTTCCTACAGAGAAGCTTGAAGAAATATTTCTGGCATCAAACAATTCACCTCTTATTAAACAGTATATTTTGTCAGCAATAAAATTCAATAAATAACAATAGAGATGCCAAGTAAAAAGGCAGCTAAAACCCAATAAAAAGTGCTTGAAAAAGATCTATTTCCAAGAGTAGATTTACCAACCTTCCAACTTCTATTTATGGTTTTCAAATAAATAAAAGAAAGTTAAATTTATTTTTTTTTTAATTCAGATTTCTTTAGCACTTGGGAAATTACATGACATGGCAAAGCTGAATTTAAACAACCTCCACTTAATCTAGGCTTACTTCATTTTATCTGAGATAACTTCATTATTCTTTAGAAGCAGAAAGAAGTATCACAATCAACATGATTGACTTAATGTTAAGAATTTCTGCAGATTTTTTTTCCAGAATTATTAAAGGATAAAGACAGATATTTTATCAAAGCACTTCTGAGGAAGGGACAAAAAAATGTGTTTTGATCTCTGGTCCAACTCATATAGAATAATCCTTTGCTTCTACTCTGCTTCTACTATGTGATTTCTTGGACCTTTACACCTATTTTTTTCTAATCTGCTCACTTTACATCTGGAAACTTCAGAGGATTAAGGTTATTTGGTTTGTATATCAGCATTTCTTATCTCTAAATTCTTTTCCACAGCATCAGATAATAAAATGAGTTTATATATTTCTTCTGGCTTGAAGCTCATTCTGTTCTTCATGGTTATCTTCTCTTGTGCACCTTCCTCTCTGCAGATCCACACTGCAGAACTCTGCCCTCAGCAACTGCTCTTTCAGAAGTAGGTACTATTCATTCTAATCTCCTAAATTCCAGGGAATTTTGGAAAATCCATGTAGCATTCTACCAGGGAAGACAGGCCAGATTTTGAGAGCAGATCTATTACATCCATCAACCAAATTTATATCAGATAATTAGTACATGCTTTTAGAATATGTACATCATGGTTAACCATCTTAGGCTGGTACAAAAGATATATGTCACAGTAAAGAAATGAGATAAAGCACAGAATTTTCCAGAGTAATTTTTGCAGCACACATACACACACGAAGCAAAACAAAAAACAACCCCAGGCTTTATGACTAGTTAGAAATATTTTTCTTTATTCTATAAAAAAATTCATTCTTCCTCCAAAGGTGTAATACCATTAGAATGCATTTCACAACCCAGCAGGTTTACGGCCTCAAAAGAGTAGCTACAATTTGTGTGGAAATAGCAGTGTGTTAATGTGCTGGATAATATTCAGCATGAATAAGATTATTTAGGCTTCTGGGAGATGAAAAGCTTGATAGGCTGTGAGATATTAATAATAACTGAACTTGTTTTGGTGGCTGTGCCAGATTGCAACAAACTCATTTCAAACCATCTCAGGACATAAAACAGTCTATAAATAAAGATTTAATTACGTAGTACCTGAACTGTGCATTGCCTATAAACAGTACACTGACCAGTCTTAAAATAAAATACATTTTAAGAAAAAGTCTTCTTTTAAATTTTTTAAAACACTTTTCCTTCAGGAGAAAAGCAGTGTTAAATATTGGTTCAACTTCCTTGTTGCTATTTTTGAAGAGAGATTCCAACCAATGGATAGCCAGATCTGTCCAGTAATATGTGTTCCTGGTTCTGTGTTCTCCAACAAAAATTAAGAGTTCAGAGTTAGACTGGAATTTGTCTGAAGATCTGGATAGATAATATTCTTGAAGAGCATATGGCAAAAATATTTCATCAACACTTTTGACAAACACAGTGTCGGGTTTTAAACATGGTTGAACAGTGCTGTGGGCTTTGATTCAGTTTTAATCCATAGTTCTGTGTTTCTTTACAGAGTTTGTGTTGGCTGACGTTTAGTAAAATGAGTGACCATGTGTGCACCAGTTGAAAGAAGCTCCTTCTGAGGCCTCTCCAGTTACCAATGAATTACCAATGAGTTATCAATGCATTTCAATATGTGTGAGGTTTTCACACCAGGCTCTGACTGTGGACCTTGGCATGGGAGAGCAGTAAACTCATATAATTCAATTAATTGGTTTTTTCCGCTTGCTGCCTTACACAGTGGATGCTGCTCCCATAGGGGATAATATCCTGTAGCCACGAAATTTTCTGTAAAAAAGGTGCAAAGACAGCTGTAGCTGTGTTAATCTCTGTCTTCTTTCCTTCATCTTTCTTTGACATGAGTTATGTGTATAAGTATAATAGATCAAATGCTTGGACCTATATTTATAAAACATCTTGGGGTTCTCCAAACCATCCATTATGTTCCTTCGTCAAAGCTGATCTTGCAAAAAAAGTTTCTTCAGTGATAAATAATTCAAAAACTGTTTCTCAGTTTATCAATTCCTCTTCATTCTCTCTGACAACTGTTCTGCTTTTGCTAAGTATAATGTTGTGTTTACCTTAGAGATTTCATCTGCTTCTTCATATTATCTGGATCTGAATTTCCAGACTCTGATGTTCCTGTGTAGTTTCACCTAAGTGGGCTACTCTTGTCATCGCACAGATAAAACAGTACTTGAAGGGGAACCTGGGTGTACTAGAATGAGTAATTAAAGTACTACTTTGGATAACCCCACTCTGGCATGTTGCTCAATTTTATTTTCTGTCAGAATCACTGGTAGGCCACAAGACATACCAACATCATCTAACTCACTATGGCCTCTGCCAATCTACTGACATATGCAGCTTTATGACTCAGTGCTGAGGACTGACAAATACCATTTCAAGGATTTTCTAACAGAAATTGTGGCTCTAGGATCCATGACTTCCATTTTGGGAAAGGAGAATCTAAGACCCAGAGTGCTGTCTGAAGTTGTCCTTCTGTCCATCCCTGGGCTGTAGTGGACTTTAAATCAGGCTTTTTCTTTTGAAGTACCTTGTAGAAAGTGGAAATTCATTCCTTATTTCTTATGAAATCACCTCATTGCACTAAAGAAGTAATTATCCAGGATATTAGAAAACAATCTCCAGTTTTCTGTTATATTGGATCATATGTTGGCTATACCTAAATCAGAATGTCCTTTTTTCTGTATCCCCTTATTATCTAGTGTAATTTCTGTCTCCAAATTAATCAGACTTTGCTAGAAAAATCGCTGAATGTCTCTTTCTGTCTCCATTGCACAGTATTTGTAATAGAAAAGTCTTTCCTGTTCTTATCAATAGCTTCCTCCTGAGTGCCTTTGTTCCAGGGTTATAAGGTTTAATGAAAGCTAATGCTTCAGGCAACCATTTACATCTCTCTTGAACACTACAGATTTTGGAGGCAGCCTTTTGAAAGAAGTTGCTTTGTGCTGTAGTGACTAAATGACAGATTAACAACTACTGTACCATGGGGAAGATTACATCAGGTCTGAGCAGTTTAACAGTAGTGTATGATGCTATGGGCTTCATAGGACAACAAAATTAGATGGGGGACTAATCCAATTTAGAATTAACTCAAGTCTGCAATATTCAGTACCAGATAGCCTATTGGGAAAAAAAATTGAAACAAAAAGCCTAAACAAACAAAAAACCCCATGCCGAATAAAAAACAACCCTAACACAAAAAAAAAAAAAACAAACCCACACCCAAACAGTAATGTACTGGCTTCCTCACAATATGTACAGAATGAGGCCAATTGATGTGGAAATTTTCAGTCCAGCACGAACCTGTTTTGGTTAACTTTTGCAATCCTTGTATCACAGCATAAAACTCATTATATCCTCCAATTTTAGGGTATTCATTTAAAATTTTTAAGATGAATGAAGCACAGCCAAGTTCCTTGCAGATTTGAGGACCCAGTTTTGTTATACAGGGAGAAGCATATTTCAGAAACCCACTTTTTGATCTTATCTTGTGTAGCTTAGTAGGGAGGAAGAGGAAGAGGCAGGACATAAGGGGGCTGAGGATCACTTATTCATCTTTTAGTAGGCATTAACCCAGAATGTCATAATGAGGAAGGTCTTATTAATTAAACATCAGTTGAATATCTGCAGAGTTATTTGCGCTGGAGGAGAAAAATCCAATTTCTTACAACAGCATGAGAAAAGCAATTGACTGTGGTGCTAATATCTGTTGATCTCTTTGTCTCATCAAGAAGATACATTCTTCAGTGAAGGATGGCAAAAATGATGTCAAGATAATAAAGGCTGCCCAGCCAGACACTGAGATGTGATTATCAGTGTTAAATTGCAGAGCTATTACAAAATGGAATAGCACAAATGAGGAAGGAGTAACCATCTGTTGATATTGTTTCTGATAGAAAACTGAGAATAAGGAGTTCTTTTGAATTGTTGGGAAAACATAGGGAGAGAGCTAAATATGAATGAAACAGTTCTATGATTTGGGAGCCATTGATTCATACCTTCATGAGAAAAGCCTTGAACGTGGCTGTGGGTGGCTGTGGTATGGAGAGTGGGGACAAATGGCTGGAGTATCCCAAGTAATGGCTTTCTGGGCAACTGTAGTTGTCCCTTCAAGCAGAGAGAGAAATCTGGAATTTTGTCATGTAATTGTTAAGATGCTCTGGTGTCAATGTTGTTCTGCTTGACAGTTCCTGTGTGTAGTTCAGGGAACTTCATGTGTCAGGGCCTTTTTTAGCAGAGACAGTATTACACAAAGTTAAGCTCCCTTCACTTCATGCCATTCTTCCAAATATCTTAGCAAGATTCACACCACCATCAGCATAGGCAAAACATTGCCCCGGTCTGCAGTTCCTGAAGCTACAACGGTTTGTCCCATTATTTCAGACTCTCTACAATATATTTAAAATTTTAAAAAATCTTGAAACAAATATTAATTCTCTATTATAACAATGGGAATGTGATATGAGGTCTGCAGGAGACTGAATATTTATGGACGAAACTGACTGTTTCCCTTTTCTCTTTTACCCAAGCTAAAGAGGGATGTTTTTTCTCTGACTTTTCATAAACAGTATAGTCTTAGCTGGTTACTGGTACTGTCACTACATTGTTTGACTGTACTTGATTACCTGCATTAAAGTCAGCAATTTTAGTGTTTTGAATGTTTGACTGGGAACGATATTGAGGAAAATTGCATTTTAAAGAGCTTTTCTGTGATGTGACAGAAGTCCATGCTGGAGCTGTTCTCTTAAAATTCAGATCTTAAAAAACGACTTGTCTATCCCAAATCTGCTCAGAGAAGTTTATAAACAACAATCAGTTGAACTCAGGTATTCACTTACAGTGTTGATAGAAACACCAAGGTCAAAACTTAGTGGAAAAACAAGTAAAAAAAAAACCTCAAAAAGGACCATTCAGTTAAAATCTCTACTGCATTTACCTCAGTAACTAATGCTGTTAGGTTCAAGCATGACAGAGTGAATTGATTCCCTCAACACCTGATATGGTGAAAAGCCAGCTCTATAAATAACAGTAGTATGAAGGTCAACATTTATATCCAATGTTCATTCACATTTACGTCTAAGAAATAAAGAATTTATTGAAAGAGCAGTTGCATATAAATTCCTAATCTCTGACACATTGCTATTATTCCCTCTCCAAAAAACAAAAGTATAAAACTTCCTGACTCCTGCTCTTGGTAAGACAGCTGGAAATCAAAAGTTAGGAGCCTAATGAAGAAACCACCTTTGCCATCATAATTGATTGATTTTTTTTTTTTTTAATGTGACCTCTTGCCAGCTTCATCACAGAAGTGCATCTGTCTAATAAACCTGGGTGTTATTAGACCCGGTTTTAATGGGCCAGGTTTTATTGGAAAGAATTTTTTTTGTCTTTCCCAAGGTCCTTGAAAACTGTAACATGTAGATCAGAAATGTGTCAGAATTAGTTTTTTTGAGTTGATAATTTTGGAATTTTATTCCTTCCTTCCTTCCTTTCTTCCAGTCTCCATCTTTCTCTCTTATTAGAAACAAATACAGGGATTTCAAAACCATTCTCAATGCAAACTACACAACCAAAAATAATATGAAATGTGCTGGCATCTACAAAGCAGCTTATTTCAGTTCACAAATTTTCATCAAAATACCCTATTCACTTCCAAATATTGTTTTGAATTGAATGCCAAACATGCAAGTTTTGCCAATGTCTTGAATGAAAACAGAATGAGGGAAGGATGTCGCAATGTTTCTCCCCCTTTTCTCCCATGGTAACTGAAAGTTCTCCATAATTCAGGAAGAAACAACATTAGTAGCTCAAATACCTTTTGCCAGTTTACTCATGATGTCATGTCAGGGATCTTCTATCTCTCTCCTTCTCCACAGAAATTGCTAAAAATCTGCTATACGCAGAATCCTTTTAGTTTCTCAGTATCTCGAAAATAACAATATTGGCAGACAATTGACCCCTCATGGACAAACCCAAATTTAAGGTTAGAAAGCAATTCCCTGTACTCTGGCAAATTCAGTCTATCAAATCTAAGACATACAACTGACATTTCAGCGGCCAACCTGATAGCTCTTTTCAAGATGATCTTTGTGAAATATAATGGAAAAATCCTTTAGGATGATACAAGGTAGATCTACTATGGTTTACTCTCATTGCCTCAGACTAATTGACTTGGTACAGAAAATAAAATCCATTTTTCTTTCATTCTGCCTTGTCTCTTCAAAAGCTAAATCAGAGCATGCTGGATGGAGGCTCTTTGACATTCCTGACAGCACAGTTTGTATTGCATTCAGTCAGTCTCTTAATAATGCCATCAAAAAAGCTCTAGGCTGCCTAAACTCTACCTATAGGAGGGTCTAATAGACAATTTTTTCTTGAGCAGCTAAATCAACATGGGGCTTTACAGCCACAAGAACCACAACCTAACAGCAGCCTGTCATGCCGTGGGAGCCTTATCAAAGCTGCTGTAGCTTAAGTCCATTTTCTTGATCATAGGCTTCAAAGGAACCCCTCCTGATCAGCTGGATTATGAACACTCCTTTCACATGACAGCCTGAAAATCAAATGAAAGAACAATGTCTGTTGAAAGAAGACATTCTAGTAGACTCTGATATTAAATCTGTGAGCATTTCTTTAAATAAGAGGCATTGGTGTATTAAAAGTCCCTGAGTAATTTCAGCTTTGCTTTTTCTATCAGTTTTACATAGTTTGTTGTTTTTTTTTTTTTTTACTTGACATTGAGGGTCATTTTGAGTAAGAATGGCACAAAAGACAAGTTATAAAGACATATTGGTATAAATTGTCAATAGTCCTGCATTTTGGAGTCTGGATTTGGGGTTTTTTTCCCCAACAGACCTGTGAAGCCAACACATTTAGAAACATAGGCAGAGATGTGAAACCATTAAAACATCATGGTCAAATTCCTAAGATTACTTGAACAGGTAGTTTTTAACTCTGTATGCCATACAGAGGAATCATGAAAAATATTTCCTACCCACTGTTGTATAGAAATATCCACATTCTTTATGTACTAAAAGAGTAATCAAGACCACATGTAGTTCCTTTCATACCACAACTGTGCCTATATCTTCAAGAGCACTTTGAGGTTTATTATTTTATTTAGGATTTATGCAAGAGAATTAATGTAAAACTGATGAAAAGCCTGGGTTGCTCTGCTCTTTGGTATGTCAGGAGAGTGGTCATTGCTCGGCTGCAATGTGCAGAGTCCAGCAATGAGAACAAAGACAGTGGAGCCTCTGCGAGTTTTCCTATAAAAAAAAGGTTAATCCAAGTAAAATGCCAGCTGCAACACAGTTTGAAACACAGATCTGCAAAGTATGTTCATTTTGTGAGCTGTGCTGCTTTGCTGGTCTTTTCTGGACTGCAGGGCTCAAGCTTTTCCTTCCTTTCACAATTCACTAGATTTTCTGAGCTTGGAAAATGCTGTATCCTTCCCATGTTTAGTAAAGGAAAGCTCCTCTTCTACAGGGCTGTGAAATGAAGAATTCATTTCCTATTTTAACCTACCCTAATTATTGTGTGGTACAGACAGAAAATGTTCTTCTAAAAAGGGAGAAGATAAAGGTGTCTCTCCTAAAAAGGAGAGGCACCTTCCTGGAACTGGGGTGAGAACTATGCATCTCTGGGACTACTTTTGGATTGCCCTGGATCCAGCTGCAAACACTTTGCAGCAAAACCTTCTTCTCCTCATCATTTGAATGAGATGTGGGACTGGGAATAGGTCCTAGAGCAAGTGATGCACAACTCGGGGATCAAAGATAGGAAGCTGAGTTCAGTCTTGTAGAAATGTCCTTAACCCCACTGAGATTACCTGACCAAATCTGCTGCGGGACCTTGGCTTCTGCTTGGCCACAGACCCTGCACAGTGAATGGGTGTGCGAGAGCTGAGACCCAAACCAAAAAATAATACTGCTATAGGGACATGGATAAAGCGAAGGAGAAGGAGATGCATTCCAAGAAGGGTGAGAGAACCTTTTCTAAGCAGACATACCCCTATTACAAATCTTCATTTTAAATTATTTTTTCTGATGAGCTGCAGCACAGTCCTGGGCTCTGATGTGTCAGGGGTGTGAAAGTCTCAGTATTACATGAGACTCCCAGGGTGCAGCCCATGGTATAGCAAATTAGCATGGCTTCTGCCAAAGTGTCAGTGATTGACAGCTGATGGGTTGGGTGGTGACAGCACAGGGTAGCTGAAGCTGCTGCTCCACTGCCTGAACAGCTGAGCTTGGCTTTTTCCTGCCTTAAAGAAAAGTGAATGTAGTCCACATTTCCCTTCCTGTTGGGTTATTGATTGCTCTCAGCACAGGGTGTGCCATGGAGGGATTCTCTCCTTTTTAAGCAGAATATGGCTGGACTATTAAAACAAATGTGACAACTTTACTTTGGAAATATCAGAGTTTAGTTAGTGGGCATTGAAGGCACATGTGGCTCTAATTAAGAGTAGGAGAGACATGAGATATCAGCAGGTTATGATGAGGGTGGGTAAGAACAAGCTCTCTCAAGGATGAGGCAGAAGAGCATCAGAGCAGCAGCCCTACTGCAAGGGGAGGAAGGGGAGCCTCACGGGAGCCCCCACAAGGGGGATGGATCCTCACTGGTCTCTCCTGTGCTGTGCTACATTCAACCAGGCATTTAGCTGTCTGTTCCTGGTACTCTGTACGGTAATGAAAAGGTGTTTGCAGAAAGTGAAGAAAGGGAAAAAAAGGGTAAGAGAAGCTGCCAGAATTTCCTGCAGAAACACAGGATGCCATCAGCCCAGGAGAAAAAGTTTGATCCTGATTTTAAAGATTTATATGAAATATCCCCTACCTTGCTGCCTTTCATGTTTGTCCATTATCTGGCCATGGTGAGAATCACTCCTTCCTGCCACTGCCTTTGGTGCATCTGCACTACCTTAGTGCTGCTGCTGGAGTATGGAGCCACTACCTGGTGCCATACTCCTCCTGCTCTGATGGAAAATTAAATTATCCTTCTCTCCTCCCCACAACTTTGCTATAGGTGACACTGTAAAGAAAAAAATCTTTCATGGCCTTGAGCTCATCCTCCAACAGCCCCCCCCAAGATACCAGAGAGAGAAACAGAAAAAATGTTTTTCTGTTAGGGATTATTGAATAAAGCTATTTCGAAAAAACATCTTATAGTGCAACATGGCCTTTGAATCATTAAGGCTTTGTGGGGAGGATTTCAGCAAAAGATGTTTAGAGTATGCCTGTTACAGTGGCATTCAAGTGAGGAATCAAGGGAGAGTATAGCAATAGCTGAGGTAGTGGCTGATGCTGGTTAAGAGCAGTTCTATATTGTAGGTGGAGTGAACTATGGATGTCGGCCTCAGTTTCCTCATCTGTGAATTTAATACTTATTGGCTTCCTGAAGAACTGAGCAGTATCTCGAGCACATTTTTATTATCTCCATGCAGGATTCATATTCTGTGAAGTAGAGAAGACTGTGATTGGTGTGTTTAGTAGTGCTGGAAGAGCAAACATTATTTTTCCCTTTACTGTACTCCTGAATTCAATAAATGGGAGGAGAAAAAAAGAAAGAAAGATGAAGAAAACATAAAGAGAAGAGGTTGTTTTAGTTACTTTACAACAATCTGTTCGAAAGCAGAATTCAGAGTTATGGCACACTGATGTGCAGTCGCCAGAAACCCATCGGATTACATCTCTTGTCACACATAGTATTCATTGTGAAATCCATCACCTTTTTCTCTTCAACAGTCATTAGGAAGGGTGCTTGGGGGGTGCTGACACCACCTGCAAGGATGAATGATCCCTTGTGGAAGTCAAGTGCCAAAAGGCCTTGGCAGAGCAGAGGTGGTGCAGCTGCACCTTGGGGTGTGACAGCTGGCAGGGAAAGCCTTACTGCTAACAGAGGAAGGAGATGGCCTCAGTCCCTGGCTGATAAATCAGGACCTACAACTCATTTTACACCCACAGTGTAAGGTCTAGATCAAGACAAGGCTTCCCAGTTCCCACAGCCCAGTAAATGGCCTGTGCCTGTGGTTTGAACTCCAGTGTGGGATCCTCTGCCAGCAGTTTGTGATGTGCTTAAATGTACCCGGCTGGACAAAGGCAGGAGTGAGTCTTGTAGAAGCTCCAACCATTTTTATACTGCACTTGCTCATCCAAGACAAATGGTATTTTGTCCCTGCCTGAAAATAAAGTCTAGTGAAGAACTGATAACACAAGGAAATGTTCAGCTTGTGCTGATTTCTCTTGCATACTTTCCATTTCTTGGAAGCTGATTGAACCATCCAAATGCAGTGCTCCACTCAGTCTACTCATTCTAGTTCTCTCTGTGGAGAATGGAAGAAGGTTATTGCACAGATTTAATGAAATGTGCTCAGTCTTGACCAAATATTAATGGTGGAAGAGTACAAAGCCAACTACAGGCAAGTGTTTTCTTTGACAGCTATTTACGCATGAAGACAACACCAAATTCACTTCAAAATAGTCTCTTTCTTAAATGATACAGAGATAATTGCATCCAAGTTTCTTATATTAATAAAACTACATTATTGATAATAGCTTCTATGATAGTATTGAATACCTGGGTTCAGTTTGGATTTCTGCAGTGTGTGTGAATGGGTACAAGAAGTACTAAATATCAAAGTGCATGATGATCACACCTGATCACTATCACACTTGACCAGTGCTGAGGAACTGACTTAGAAGTTTACTCTCTCTTTTCCTTTATTCAAATTATTATTTTCTCCTCTGTGCTCAAACCATTGAAAATATAAAGAACAGAAATTGTCTCTTCTTCTATTTCTTTGCCTTTCTTTTTTCCTCCTCTGGAGTTTTCCACTTTCTTTGTTCTCTTCTGCTGTTGTTTTGTGACATGAATAAGCACGGGAGGGGGAAGACTTACCCATCTAGTTACACATACTGCCATCACCAGTGAATTTTCACTATGGTCTTTGGACTGGGCAGACATTTCCAACCTCTCCTGTCTTGTCAGAGTTTGCAGATATCTTGGGCCAAAGTCCTTTGAGTCATCATGTCAACTGATGCACACTTCTTGGCATTCAATTTACTTGGACAGGGAGAATGTAATTTTTTTACATGCAGTTATAGAGACAGCAAAATGTCTGATGTATGCAAAGAAGGTGCCTGTTTACTGCTACGCCTCCAAACCTCCTGTTCCTTGTTGTGGACTATTGAGACCAAGAACAGGGTAAAAGAGAGGATGACCGGGGAAGCTTTTCATGGACACTATAGATACAGAATTTTTTCTAAGATCTTCCAGCATAAATAAAAGAATCCCAATCAGATGATCTGTCTAGAATTTAGGAAAAACAACAGACTATTAAAAAGTAAAGAATCAGCTCTGAAAACAAGTGTACAGTGAGGAGGCAGAAAAGAGTGTCTACCGGGTATTGAACCTGTCCTAGCTGTCAGAAAGCTCATCTGGATGCTCACCCTGCCCTGAGCCCTGTGCTGAGGTGTTTCTCTCTGCCACAGAAGCCAGCAGGACCTCCTGCAGGAGCAGGGCTCTCCTGGGCACAGACCTGACAGCAAATCGAAATGAAGAACAAAATCCAGCCATCTGCAAGCCAAGATCCTGACTGATGTAAAGATTACTGTGAGTATTACACTTCCCTGTGAGTGGAAATTTACTGCATGGCTACAGTATGTGTATCTATGCATACTTGTGATCTATAGTAGGTACTATATGTAATTTATAGCATTGTGTCTAGATACATTCACTCACACTCCCAGATTACCACACATACGGGTGACATTCAAAGACACCAGCTCACAGAGTGTTCTCTTTAACCCTTTTTGCATTTGCACTGTAGCCACACAGTGAGACATCCAAGGTCTCAGTATTTTTACAGAAGGATGCATGAGATGGATGTTACAAATGTACACTTTATTTCCCGTGAGCAACACTTCATTATGGGCAAAAAAATTACTCTCTTAATACAGGTTCTTAGAGGAAAGATATCGTAAGACAAGATCATCTCTTCTCTGCCTCTGTATGTCTAACTAGAAACACACCTGGGGAGGAAGTTAATCCATGGGATTAAATCTAATGTACCTGAATAAAAATTTTAAAAGATTGGAGAGGAATGAAATAATAGAATAGAATAGAATAGAATAGAATAGAATAGAATAGAATAGAATAGAATAGAATAGAATAGAATAGAATAGAATAGAATAGAATAGAAGGTTGTGGATGCTCTATATCTGTTGCAGGACAGGTGAAAATAACTAGTAAATAAAAAAGTTTACACTAAGAAAACACACAGTTTTTGTGTAAAAATCATTGAAATTTTTTTAATGTTTCCTACAATTGAGAACCACTGTGTTGGGCCCTGATAATTTGGTATAGAGGCAAACTAGATAGTGTTATCAATAATCAAAAGCTACTCTAGTGATCTTTACCACTGATTTGACCTGAACTGATTTTGTTATTGAATGTTTGAGTGAAAGCAATATCTACATCAACAAAACATCCTAAAAAATTGCTGTTTATTTGTTCCACTGTGGGAGAGGAGAGGTGGAGGATCTTGAGCAGACATTTTATTATCTTCTCAGCCATGCTACAAAATGCCATGTCACCCTACTTACACATTGGATAGCAGTTAGTAAAAATAGTTGCCAAAAATCCTGGCAGCACACAATTGCACTTAAATATTTTAGGCAGATTAGAATTCTACATGCTCATTATTCATAATTTCCTAATTTAAAAACCAAAAAAATCTTTTCTCTGTCCCATTTCAAGCACAAGGCTTTACAATTGCATGCTCTTGTCACTTCCAGCTTTCCCATCTGTTGCTGCAGAGCTATGATAAATGAAGTTTCAATGCAATCACAAAAGCAGGCTTATCATTTTGACATAAAACAAGACTTAGATAACAAAAAATAATTATAATGTGCTCTTGTTTTTGGAATGAAGAATTTTCATGACTTCAGAGGGTGGTTTAAAGCATGAAAAAAATGACCTGTCAGAAATTAGAAAAAATCGCAACCAAAACTGAATTCCTTAGAACATATAAAGGATCAAATTTTTTTGAAGGCAAAAAGATTCTGTAATTTCTTGGATACACTAAGTAGATTTGGGACTTTCGTTCGATGTTTGACATTGAAATAGCATGTCAAGAATCATCATACATCTCAGATGTTGCATTTCTGATTTGATATAATAGATTCATTCAGTTTGAAAAAGAAGCTGTGAATATGTAATAATAGGTATAGAAGAGTGTTTTCCATGATGGAGAGAATTGAGAGGATAATAAGAATATGAAATGTCTTGAATTATACTCATTAAAGGATGAAAATCCTGCTCAGTGCCATTTCATGCTTGGTTTGACAGAGGAATAACAAAAAGCTGATCAGGAAGCCCTACATTTATATGCCAGACTCTACCAACTTGTCTAAGTTACTGCAACATCCTTCCAAAGACACCCATAGGTTTTACTACATTCACTTCATAATTTGTACTTGTACTAAGGCATACAGTTTGAAAAGATAAACAAAATCTGGTGTAAAATCTTCTTATGATGGAAGTGTACCACATTAGCCAGCATATAGATGGCCTTTTTTTCACTTGGTGGGAGGATAAAGTTAAATGAAAATAAAATTTTCAGTAAGCATAATTTTAACTGCTATGCAAACTCTACAAAGGAAGTTAATTTATTTCTAACAGTAAGTTAAAGGAGGTCCTGCTTCAGACTTTGAATTTCCTATTTTTAAACTAGATTTTTTTTTTTTTAGTATAGATTTAATTATTTTGGAAAAAAAAATACTCATTCAGTCTTTTATTTTTTTGTGGAATCGCATCTTTCTGCCTTCCCAAGACAGTTTATACCAACGATCCATTTCTGCTTTTTCAAAGCATGATTTGTTTCTGGTCCCCATCCAGCCTCATCTGTTAAATTAGACAGTTCCACCAAGAGAAACATTCCCTTTCTGTGGACATCTGCAGAATATCATCAGATCTGTTCTGTTCACTTTGGCATTACGGAAACAGATTGCCTCTCTCCCTTGGTCGGGCTTCCCGGATTTGAGCACCTTGTCGGGCAGTCCATTCTGGGGATGAGCCATTTGCCAAAGCAGAGATGTGCAGACACAATCCTCCTGGCCACAGCCAGAGACTGTACCCGTGCAGCACGAGTGCATCTGTTCCATCACATTTAAGCCCACACAGGACTAGTAAAGTTTAGCAAGCATTTGTCCTTAGGACGTGAGTATGGAAATTGTGGGGCACACACCGGAACAGGAGTTGTTTGAGCCAAGGGAACTACAAGCCTGCAGATCACACATGTTAAATTTTGGGTTTGGACAGCACTCATCCCTCGTGACAAGAGGCTACAATGCTGAAATTGGCTGTGTGATATCACAGTCTGTCAGGTGCCATTTTCAGTAAATTATGCTAGAACTTTTTTATTATGGCAATTGAGAAGAAATCAGTTTTAAACAGAGATTTAGTCAAATTGAGGAGATAACTGGACTTGAGAGACGTGGTATTTTAGATGAACAAAAGAGACTACCAGTTACAAGTACTGCTTTTCATCTTCAAGAAATCACAATCATTTTGCAGGACCAATAAGCCGATATGAGCTGCAGACAAACAAAATTTCATGCGCTACTAAAGTGCAGCAATCTCTGAATGACATTTGGCACATGGCAGACTATAGCCAGCAAATGCACAGAACAATAAACCAAAAAGTTAACAAACCTAACAAACCCTTTCCCAGGAACCTGCTCAGTGTTTTGAATGAATATGTACATTATTCAACAGAGCTGGCAAACTCCATCAAACAGGAAGCTGCATTTAGAGGAAAGAACTGAAGAACTGTTGAGTGATGTGTCCCAAAAAAGTATTTCAATCTCTTACACATATGTAGAGAATTTTAATATTGAGAAGACCATCTCAATATTAAAATTATATATAAATATAAATATATATATACACACACACACACAGAGAGATTATATTTATTCTGACTACACTTTTTGGCTAAAACATGGATTGTATTCTTCTTCCTGCCCCCCACCACGTGCCCCATCCCATCCTGCCCCTTTTAAGTTCTTCTCTCTGAGATTTATTTTCTTTTCACAGAAAAAAAACAACTCCTTAGTAGGAATGACTGAGCAGAGGGAATTATATTCAAACTTCAGCTTTCTGCAGAACTTCTGATTTTTTGTGCAGAGTTTCTATATGGTTGTGTAATATGCTTGTGCTCCAAATTTAAAACAGATTGATTAAGTCATGATCTTAGTTATCCAAGGTTATAAAGCAAATTCTGGACAGTAGACCAAATTGTGCCAGAAATATTAAATTTCTTTTTCTGCATTACTAAATTAGGTAATCTAAGCTGATTTTAAAAAAAGGTGATAAAAATTAATTTATCCATAATTACACTTTCAAGCTGTGTTTTATCATTGAAAATAGCTGCATGATTCCAGTGCAGTAAGCTAGAATGTACTGCCAAGATGTCTGTTGTCAATCATCTAATTCACATATTCTTTTAGCTTTAAAAGTAATGGCTTTTACACTTTTACCAAAAGTTTCAAGTTGGTTGTATTGTTCATTCATTGCATGGTGATTGCCAGAAACAAACAGCTCTCACTTCCATTTTGCTAGGTCCTATACAAATATTGTAGCTACTGTCGAACTGAACTGAGAGGCTTGTGGTGGAGTCTACAGGCTTATTTTCTGATATCATTAATGCTATTCAGTTTTGAAATCCAGTAAGGACTGGCTTCTTAAGTCCTGAGCAATATTTATAATCAGTGGATTAATACAAGTATAGATTCAAGAAGAATGACTTGAGGAAAAAGGAGTGTGGAGAAAACTTGTCACTACTTTCCATTCCCTAACAATATCTTTCATTTAACTTCCCTATTTTTCATGTCTGTTTTTCTAAGCTATGGTTATGTTTCAGGTTTTCTGCCTCCCCTGGCAGCATCTGGCCCATGAGGGTCTCAGTCCCCTGCCACCATCCCTCAGCTCAGCTGCTGGTGACACAACACTGCTGGGAACTGTGGCTCACACCTTAGAGGATGTTGCTAAAGAGTTCAAAGAGCCTTGAGAAATTTCACAGACCAGAGCCAGCTAAAGGAGAGAGGTAATATTGTGAGACAGAGAAAACTAGCACCTACAGGATTTAAGGTTTAAAAATCACACTGAGAGAAGGCATTACATTTAAAAAAAAAAAAAAAACAAAACAAAAAACCAAAGGCAGAGAGTTGCAACATGGCAACTGAGCACTGGAAGGATGTGACCAGAGAGTGGTGTAACTCAGACATCCCTTTAGCATTCTCCACATTTCTAATGATTTTTAACTCAGAGCTGATCAGTAGAACAAGAGGTGATAACATTTTATTTCTGCTTTTACTTTTTGAATATTTGAAATTCAGCAGGTCATGGGTTTGTCTCCAAGGCTCGGGAGAAATTCGTGGGACTGTCTGCAGCTACAATACAGAAATAGTAATTTGTTAATGATTCTGAGATAGAGCAGCTTACAGGTTGTCAGGATTTAAAATACGTAAAAACAAAGCAAAATATTAAAATAAGTCTGGTGGTCTTTGAGAAGCTTTCAAAAGGGTGCCAAGATGAAAATATTCTTTGGTCAACCTTCTTCACTGACTTGGCTGTAGCTAATGACTCAAAGCTAAGGGGCAGTCGATTTAGGAAGCTGGGGTTCTTCCAGAGGTTGCTATGATTCCAATTTACCCAGGAGCTGTTTCAGTACAGTTTTTTCACAGAGTCACGATCCAAAGCTCTTTCAGGACTTTTCACATCCAGTAAGATGCAGACTGGGCACTCACAGCTTCTACTGACAGCCTAGAATGTGCTAAATGCAAAGCAACGTGTAAATTAGCAGTGAATGCAAGAGATCTGAATGCCAAGGAGCAATGGGGAAGAGGAGGCAGAATTAGGAAAATGAAAGGAGCAGAAAGAGGAGTAAGGAAGGATAAATAAACAGCAGATGAGGGAAGTTGAGGGAAATACAGGAAATACAGTATCCAAGTTCTGGTTCAGCTTTCAGCCAGAATGTGTATCTTGAGACTTGCTGTCTTTGTGGTGGTAACACAACCCAAAAGTTTCACTGAGAGCTTAAGACATTTATTGCTGGAGGGTTAATGCTGTAGTGCAAATATTTTGTTCCAGTGAGGATAATTCTTTCAATTCAAAATAAGCAGAAATAGATTTTGATTCAAGGATAAAAAAAAAAGTTATTTTAAATTTGTTTTTAAAAATCACAAAAACAGGTGTTTCATTCATGTTTTCTAAATGGAAAGTTACAAATTTTAAAATGGAATCTACTCTATGTTGGAAAGATCTACTTTCTATATATGTATTTTGTATATTTCAGTATTGCTGAATACATTTCTCTTCTGAAAGAAAGAAAAGACAAAACACTCTGTCCATATCTAAAATTGTTTCAGGAAAAGGTCCCTAGATCTAACCCTAAAATAGCAAGATCTGCTTTTTACCAAGCTGAGAGAAAACAAGCTGGGTATAGTCTATCTTAAAAAAAAATTTTATTAGTACCATTGAAATAATATAAACACTTCCCTTTCCTGTGCAGTTTTTCACTGCCTCTCTGGAGCTACATGTTCATACAGTTAAACCTTTATTGGTCTTATTTTCCTTTTGGTTACTTCACAGTAAATTATTTCTGCTAGCAGATCAAGAGGTGCCTCTATCCCTATATTTGCATCTATAATTGCATCCAAAGGAATTTGCAAAGTAGAGTAACCACTCAGTACAATATTCCACCCCCTCCCCTTTTAAATAGCTCCATTAGGTGAACCTTTTCAGTGTAGATAAGAATAAAGCATGTAATGAAAGTATGCCTGTTCAAGTAGTGTTTCATTTGCAGATAACTTACAAGAGAAAGTTATATTTTTTAGTGATTATTTAGAGCCTTAAACTTCAAGTATTGTATTAACATAAAAATGGTACAGCAGTTTGTATAAACTCTCTTAAAAGTACATTCCAGAGGCATATTTAGGTCATGTTACATATTCAAACAGTAGGTTTAGTAATAACGATAACTACTTAAATATAGAGCATCACATTTACAGCTATCTTTCTGTTTAAACTTCCATCTCTTACTGTATTCTATTCAATGCAAAAAGCTGTTTTTTATCTCTTTAGTGTCACTCTGAATAACATTAGTTGAAATCCTAGTTTAAGAAATCAAGTAGGTATTTTTTCAATGGATTAAATTTTCAGATCTTCAAAACCTGCATTAGAAGAATTACATAAAGTAATTCCCAGCCTCATTAGTTTATAATCTAAACAGACATAGAAAAGTACTCCTGCATAGTGGATAACATGATGTCTAACAAGCACTTTTACAGAAGGTTGTTGAAAAGAAACATTTGCTTTTCAAAATTTTCACTAAAAATATTCAGCAGGTAAGTAGATGCCTTAATACCTTCAACACTTGTACAGGCATTGAAATAACAGGTGGAAAAAGACCCCCAAAAATCAGATCATGAGCACCTGATAATAGAAACAGCCCCCACGTGAGCAGCTTGCAAGCCAAACACGTGCCTCACACGTGCTGGCAAACATTGTGCTTACAATATTTTAGTTTGCCTCTGCCACAAAACTGCATTTTCATTGCATGTTTCTTAGATAATTGTTTCGTGTAGCATAAAATTCCATTGACATGTCACAGGATATTGTCAGCTGTAGCTATTAGAGGCTGTTCTCAAGCAATCTCTGCTTTGGAATCATTATATTTATATTTTAGCACCGCTTAGAGAAATAAGTGTCACAATATTTAAAAATCACTTAGTCATTATCATAATAGGCACAAAACATGGGATGGCTGATAACATACAGAGAACTGTGAGGCACTACTGCACATGTGATGGTTTGGAAACAGTGACTTGCTGAGATAATATATCCCCTTGGCACTTTTTTCTTTAAATAGACAGGATTCTCAAAAAAATAAAGGCTTTATTCTATGGAAATTTAAGTACAGATGATCAGCTTTGTCCAAAGAGGAGGGTAGGAACAAGATGCACAAGGAAATAATTTAAAAATTACAAAAGTCTAAAAATTTAGACTATCCAGAGGAGATAGATTTTAACTTCTTAATTAAGTGTTGTGGCCAAAGTACAAAAAAGAAAACCCTGCTGCCAAATTCAGTCAAGCATGCTACATCCAGGGTCTCTGGTTGCTACTCCTCACACAAATTCCAGACAATCACCTGAAGAAAAATCCTGCAAATGTTTGCCTGTGTAACAGTGGTATAAAAACATACATAAAACAGATGAAGACCAGAATAGTGGATTCTCTATGAATTAGTACCAGAATTTTAACAACAGTTTTCAGAGTTCTTTGGGGATAATATACTATAAAATATTAGAATTAAATAAGATATCCTCAAATACTTAGGTAATTAGCATTTTAATCGGTAAACCAGTAGAAAATCTATGGTCTGAACTGTTAAAAATAACTATTAATTCAAGTGCACCAGTCACAGACTAAACTTTTCCTATAACAGTTATTGGTTGGATAAAAAGATTGCTTTAATACTGGTGGCAAGGCAACAGATCTGCAAATACAGCAATACAACTTTATTTATAAGTGAGTTTTTTGTCCATATACTCCTGGATAAGTTACTGATGAGCTTTCTCCAGAGTAAACAACACTTAAGGCCAATAGGTCAAATTTCAGAGCTTTATCTAATTGAATGGTTAGGCCATTAAGCTGGTATACACAAATCTTTCTTCAAGATCTTTATGTGCTTGTCACACCCCTTCAGACACAGCCATTGCTCTATCCATAACCTGTCCAGAACTCCTTAATTTGCCACATTAGAGCAGGCACTAAATGTAAGATAACATGCCTTAGTGTGGTGGGAAATTACTGAATGGGAGAACATGAAGAATGTAAAATAAATGTCAGTGCTTGACATACCAGACCCCACAGTGTACACTCAGTTAATTTAGCCCCTTGGTTTAAAAATTGATACAATACTGTGCTATTTTTGATTGCCTGTAAATGGGCAGAGCTAAGGTAGTGCAGAAAACTTGACTTACACATGTAGCCCTGAACTGGATGCAGCAGAAAGGATGGGTTGCATGATCTATACTCCCCTCTGAGGGCAGGATTGTTCTAGTGATAGATAATCTTGAGTCTATGGGAATCTATTTGCAAATCATTATAAAGGATTCTTTATATCGTAATTTATTATATATTATATCCAAAGTAATAAAATATTAAGAATATTTCTTAATATTATATTATTTATTAATATAAGAAAAAATATTAAACCCAAGGTGATTGACTTTCTGTAGTCTCAGTAGCAAGACCCATTACACTGACGAATTTTGTCACTGCCCATTTGCATGATGACTACAGATTAAAAGCAGCACTAGGCTGGGATAGATAATGTGGATCAGACAGTGACATTATCCTGTCATGTCAAAGTGCCTCTGTTGCAGTCACAGGAAAAGCTTACCAAAGCTCTTTGTGTTATCCACAGCTCTAGAATTTCAGAGAAATAACTGCAATGTAGTTATGTCCAAACAAGTTTTGATTACCCAGTGCTTCTGCAAAGAGCTGGTACTGCAGCAGTGGGAAGCTCAGCGTGTTTTAGGCTATTTCTAGTTTGATATCTACTTACCTGGCTCCTAAGGAGATCCAGAGAGCTGCAGCTGGAACAAAGCCTGCATGGTGCCGGGTTTGTTTGTGCTGTGCTGTAGGCACAATAGGAATTGCAACTGAGAAACTGTGAAACTCTGGTAAAATTATCTTGAAGACACTTATGTAAGTTTAATTAGGGTGTCTCAGAGTCGCTGGAGGCAGACACTGTAGATGCTGATCTGCAGAGTGAAGCAGGCAAGTCTAGCCTGTTCTCCACCACGTTTGAAGACAAGAACAGGATGGAGGAGGTGGTACAAATATTTCTCAAGAAGAATTCCTGTCAGTGGATTTTGGGGAAGGCGTGGGAAGTTCATCATTTTGGCGGACAGCATGTTAGGAGTTGAGGAAGAACTGCACCACACTTCTGTGAAATGTCATACTGTGTTTAACTGTCTTTGCTGGTGAGAACCTGGGACAAGATGCAGCAAGAGCTGAGGAGATCTTTATTGCATGCACTAAGTGTGGTGCAAAGGTCTCTGCACAAGTAGAAAAGTAAATCTTAATTCTTTTTTCTCTGTAGTGCTTCAGAGGGTTTCTGGTCTCCCTAACACACACATTTTCCAAAAGCAGCTAGGAAGGCTGCACAAGAAATTCAGTTCTCACCGTGGTGTTTTCTAACATGGCAGCTGGACTTTGCGAAGTAGTAATTTTGAGGCGGGCTCTGTGTGTGTGTGTGAACATTCTCAGATATCTTCTGACTCCAGGTTGGTATACCTCAAAAGAATGTGAAGCTGATTCACTTCTCATCCTCAGAGAGTCTCTCTCCTCTTGAGGTTAAACATATAACAGCCAAGTTGTATAATATGCCCACAATAGTAATTCTTAACACATTTTGAGCATGTCTGGATACAAGATATGTTAAACCATATGGAAAGAAGAGATTTTGCAATTTTTAGGGTTTTTTTTTAACAAAACTGAATTTTTTCACTCACTGAACTTTGCTTCAATACCTCCATTTTGCTAGGGCCTAGGCACTTCAGTATCTTTTTTACAAGCTGTTTCTGAACTCTGCTACAACTTCTTCCTTTCAAGGTATGAAAACACATTTTCAACAAAGCCTATCAACAAGCAGAAATGTAATGAAAATGAGAACTTTTTGGCTTTAAGCAGTACACCTGGCAATCTCGGTGTGTTTGTAATGATGTTAACTGTGGAGGGAATGCTTTATATTAATGCATCATTCTTCACAATATGCATCATCTGTAAAAGACATCTCTAGGTTGGTCTTCATTCTCTAGTGACCATTGCTCTTTACTGAGTAGAGACACAGTACCGGTTCTGAAGTCCTGGGCTTAGTTCAGGCACTGACCTTGGAAAATGACCCCACTTTAAACAAAAATTATTTTCACCTTGAAAACCAGGAATGAATATCTAAACATTCAGAATAAATGGTTAGAAATTTTGCTTACAGATGCTGCCTCCAACCAGAGCTCCACGGGAGTCAGCTCCTGTCCTATTCCTCAAATTCAAGTGGGAAATGAAGTCTAGTTTTCACTGCAAAGGCACCAGAAATAGAAGGAATTGAGATGCTCTAAGACACTATCTTTTTTCTTTTTGAAGAGCTCTATAACTCATCAGTATTTAATAAGCAGCTGAATCTTTCCAGCTCTTCTCACATTTCTCATATTTTACAAATTTATACAATAAAACAGATACAAGGATCTTCAGTTAGGGCATCTCCTCAGCTTTCCTGTGTTTGAACCTGCTGTCTCTCACAGGCTCCCTAGTAAGAGGTAGAGGTTGTTGTTTCTAAAAATCAGCATCACAGCATAGAGATGCTTTTGTTTTTGTGTCAAAAGTGTTTGAATATTTTCTTGGTTTTTGCCAACAAGGGTAATGCAGAACACGGAATAACTGTAGTGTAGGTCGTCCCATAGTAACATGCCTCCTGAGTGAAATGACACTAATCCATGTGTCAAATGGTGGAAGAACTTCCTCACACATGATTAACTTACTTATTTAAATTATTGTTATTAATTGCTTTAGTTTCAGCTAATAAAAATTGTTACTGACCTTATGTGATATGTCTTTTAAAATAAATTGTTATTCCTGTGAGTGCATAGCCTATAAAATCAATTATGGAATAAACATTTAAGATTTCTCTCTCCATTATTTACTATAAAACTTAATGAAAATTAGAATTAAAAGGTATCTCCTGTTCCTATTGACTTATGACAGCAAACAGGTGTATGTTTGCAGCTTGCTTTTGAAAGGGCAGAAGAGAGACAGAAGAGCTTTGTAATAAAGAAGCTGGTTTTCAAAATATTGATTACAGGTAACAGGAATATCTCATCATTCAAACAACAATGGAAATGTCACTTGTAATTTAGTGATCTTTTTTGAAAGGTGTACAGCAGAATCCTCTTTCACACTGAAAAGGGATGTGAAGCTTTGCAAAGGCTGATGAACTTTCTTCTATGGAACTCCTCAAACCTAGTCCTGAAACCTGCAGCTATGCTGAGTTTTTAATTTAGGCAATGCAAGTCACATTCATGTATACGAGTAGTTTTTAGATGTTCACAGAGTAAGTGTGTGCTGATCACTACATCCTTGGATGCACAGGATCCTCCAGAACAGTCATGGGATGGTGATCACTTCTATTATGAAGCCCTCATACAATTTATGCTATTGTTTAGAGCAGAATAGGGATTTTTGTTTTGTTTTCTTTCAAATGGCATGGAAATAAGGCAGGAAGTATCGAATCAAGTTGGAGCATATTTAGACCACTATTTCTAGGTGTCTAGTCTTATTTACCTTCTTGGATTCACTTTTCTAATCTACTGTTCCCACCAGAAAACAGTCAGGAGTATCAGTCAGAGATCCAGATGAATGCATTGCTTTGGTTTCCTGAAATAAACTGTAACTGCAAAAGATCTGCATTATCCTAGGTGAAAACATATCTCAAATATTTCAAAAGTGTGAGGTAAATACATGCTACAGAAGAATTAAGCCCTGTGGAGTTAGGAAAACACTAGAGATCACAGCTTCCCTGGAGAGCTTGTCTCTTTTCTGGACAGGCACAGGCAAAAACAGAGAGGAAAAGAGTAGAAGAAATAAAGCTGAAACACAGCCTAACATCTTTTTTTCCACTTGTGTGATCTATCTCAGTTGCTTTCAGAATGTCTAAGCTCAGAATTAGCATACTTTTTCTGAAATGGAACACCAGAAAAAACATAGCCAGGCTCTAAGGCTGCTGTTTTTCTCTAATAAAAGCCAATGTCCCTCGGCATTCTCATCACTAAAATGTCACAGTGTAGAGCAGTGTATTAAAAGTACCTTTCCCAATTTAAATGTAAAGGGTCAGTTCTAAAAAGAAAAAAAGCATGCTGTAAAATTGCACAGGACTGGATATAAAGGTTTAAAAGAGCTCTTGGGAAGCTTAACTCAGTGGTCATGTGGAAGTGATGGGCCAAATCTGAAGTTTTGCTTAGGTACTGATACGTGAATTGAAATTGCTTTTGTAACTTGAAATTACTGTTGTATTTTTCAATAAAGTTAAATTGTGCAATGTATGAAAGGTTCCTTCTCCTGCAGGCAAACATGAATAGAACTTTGCTTTTCTGGATTAGAATATTAAATTTCTTTTTTTTTTTTTTTTGTCTGCATCACCATGTCTGGCAGCTTTGGCTTTAGACTCCTGAACTGGGGCTGACTTGTAGCTGTAAAATTCTCTCTGCTCAAGTATTAACCTCTCCTCAGGAAGCTCATTCTATGGAAGGGACATCTCCAGCCCCTGGCATTTGTTCAGCCAGGAAAGGTCCTTCCCTCCAGCTACACAGTCAGTCTCAGGATCCCCAGGCACATTTAATAGTGATTTTTGAAGGAAAGATATTGCTGTTAACCATAATAACTTGAATGAGTGAATTGCCAATGTTCATCAGCCTATGAAGTCTACTGATACTTTTCAATTAAAAGAGAGACAGAAGGCTCAACGAATTTAAATTATTTTATCTGAATGACACAGCTTCCTTTTAAATAAAGTAACTACATTCCTGAGATTGGTATTTTTTCACTCCTATGCAAAACTGAACAAAGACAACTAGTTTTAAAAGGTACTCTCTATCCCTCTGTAATTCTATTCCCTCTTATGTAGGATTTATCTACAATATGGATTTATGTTTCAACTTCTGAGAGTTACTGCTGAAACAATTTATTGATGAAATGAGGATCCCTGGAAGGTCAGTAGCTAACTATTTCAAAAAACATTAAAAAGCTTGCTTTTTACCAGTCTTACCTCTTCCAAAATATCCGTGATTCCTTTGGAAATTGTGCATAAATAGAAGCTGTCCCTTTGAGAAGATGGAGGAGACATTTTTAAACAAACAAAACTTATAAAACCCCTCTACTGAGTCAAACAAGTAGACTAAGATTAAAACAAAAGGTGCTTTCTATCACCTGTGAAAGTCTGTGTGCACATCCTTGGGTTACATGGCTTTTACTGCAATTTGCAATATGCCCCCAAGGTGCCAGACCCAGCTTTGGGAGGTTTGCTGAAGCCCTCAGAACCCAAATGTGAGTGCAGTCCTTCCATCTGTCCATGTGCAGGAACACCACAGGACCCCAGCTCTGGGTCTGGCAGAAGCTGGGAGCCTGTGGGACCCAGGGACAAGGAGCTGTGCCTCATCTCCTGGCACAGGGCCCCCAGCCCGGGCTCAGCCGTGCAGAACGTGCCTCCAGCACTTCACCCCCTGTCAGCTGAACCACAGGGCAGCCCCATGTCCCACCTTCTCCATGGCACCCAGGAGAACTCAGTGGAGCAGAGGGAAGGTCCCTGGAAGTGTTAAAGGCCAGATTGGATCGGGTCCTGGACAAGCTGATCTGGTAGGTGCCCTCCCTACTCATGGCAAGGAGGTTGGAATGAGATGACCAAGGTCACTCCTAACCCAAACCTCCCCATGATTCTATGATTCTCAGATAGTGGGTTTGGTGAGCTACTGTATTAGACACCAACAATGTTATATTCCTGCAAGTGTCCAAAATGTGCTGATTTTCCTTAAATATAGAGTAGCCCAGCCAGTGCAAGAAGTGCATTGTACTTTGGCAGTTTGAACACCATACCAGCTTGAGTCATGTCCTTGAAGAGATGACTCTCCCTACAGGAAACTGTGTGGTGAATACACAATTTCTTCTAAAGAATTTTACAGCATGATTTAGATTAACTGTTATACATCATTAATATTTGTCCAAACACATAGTTCTTGCCCTTCAGCAGAAGGACAGAGAGGCACCATGCAAGAGATTTGCCTAAGGTAGAAGATCAAGTTCTGGACTGTAAACTCTAAATTAAGAATCAACAGTGTATTAGAGATGTGCTCAGCAGGGCCAAGGAAAAGTCAGGAGCTGAAAGTACTGACCTCTCCTATCTCCTCCAAATTTTTAAGTTTAAATTGGGAAAGAAAATAATATTCTCAGGTCAGCCTTACAAGATAAACACAGTAATTCTATTCCCTCCCTTTTTACAGCATCCTCTCAAAGAAAGGATATAGCATTTAAGTAATTTATTTGTGCTTATTCTGAATGATCTTTCAATCATTGCTCTGTTTGGAGAATTCTTTCTCAGAGAAGCAAGTGCTTTAAAAAATACAGAAATCTTTATAACCTGCAAAATGTATACTATTTGTCTCTGCTCATTGAACTGTTACTGTAAGAATGATTTCTTTCTGCAGAAAGATGAACCTGCATATCAACTGAAATTCCATTTGACAGTGGAGGGAAGGAAATACCTGTCATCTGAACCATTCCGTTTAAGATATTAAATTATTCCCATCATCTGGAAAATAATTCCAAAAGTCTCAGACTTGGTAGAGTTTACTATTGGAGCAGCAAATTGCTTTTGTCCTAAGAAGACATTAAGCTCCTGGGTATTTACAGTATTGCCCCTTACCTTGCTGTTGTGACAGTGCAGGACAATCAATAGAACAGCGTGAAAAAGGGACAGGTGAACATAAAACTCAGTTCATAATTGGCTGGGAGTTTGAGGTCAGTTTGAAAGTTCAAAGATTTAGGAGCAAACTCGGGATATTTTTATATGTGACATACCCACAGACCCCTCAGGTATGTGTCTGGTAAAGTTGGCTGTCATTTTCATTATTACTGAGATTTGCTGGCTGACATTGTGAAAGGGAGTCTATATGAATACAAAGGACTAGTTCTTACACAAAAGAACAGGTAGAGTCATAATTAGGGCAAATTTTTGGACGCAGTCTGCTTGATACAAGCTCCATTGCACAATCTACAGACAATGAAAGCTGCAGACATTATGAGCAGCTCATGGGCTGTGGAAAAACCTTTCTATTGAAAGGATATTGGGAGAGAAAAACAGATGGGAAGAAAGCAATCTAAAAGCAATACTGAAACAAGAAAACACTCATTGTTCTTACTTCCCTCCTGTCTTCAGTAATACAATAGTGAAAACTCCAAGACCACTTTTGAAGAACTCCACTATGCCCCTATGGTCTTGATTTGTTCATTGTATGTTTTTCTGTACCTATAGTTTCTAGGTTTCTTCCATAATACTAGGCGGAAATCAGTTTTGCATTTTAACTATCTAATAATTCCTGAAGCAATGTCTTTTCCAAAATCTGCAAACAATGGAAGATATTTTCCCCAGCTGCCATTGATCATGAGAAACTCATCTGTAGTTGTTAGAATTTCTTCACATACAGGATGTGTTACTTGCTGTCCCCACATCATGTACAGGGATAAAAATGAAATTTGACTCTCTTTGGGGTATACACAGGTTCAGAAGGACAGCTATATGTTTTATGTCTATGCTAAATAGTGAGGGAGTGACAATATTTATGATTTTAAAAATTTGTCTCTTTCAGGCATGGTAGAGAAATGAACTTACAAAGGATGTCATAGACACGTTTTGAATTTTTTTCTGTACAGATGGAAATGGATGGCTTGAGCTTTGTTGTTTTTCTTTTTGTTATTGTTGTTGTTTATTGGTCCTCTGTCAGATAACATAAATTCACAGTAAGCTTTTGTATAACTTTTTGAAAAATCAATGGGCATTATACGTATTTAGCAAAATGTAATTAATAAAATTGAATGTCAAAATAATACTTGCTCTTCATACAGAGCAATATTTGCTGTTAATACAGAACACATCAACACATCAAAATCTCACAAAATCCATGAAAATCTGTCTCTTTCTGTAACAGCTGCTCTGACTACTCAAGAGAAAACCTGTCAGTGTGTTCAGCAGACTGGGATTGTATGCCTCTATATTTTCATGCTGGCACATTTCTTCTGCTTATTTAACTGCTTAAATCTGTGATATATTCTTATTAATATGACGAGTTTGAAAAACTTAGAAAATTCCATATGTACAGTTCAACCTTTGGAACAGCAGACATGAGCATACAGCTGCCACCAAGATAAAACTAAAAGGAAAGCTGTTGATAGGAAAAAAAATAGCTAATGGTTTGGACGCTTTTTCAGATACTTAAGCAAAAGCAAGATCATGTTCTGAAGAAAGATATTGAATTTCTGTTCAGTAATGGAGAAACCATTTTTCACATTTCTGTAGATGTGGTTCTCACCTGATCTGTAGCCACGAGATCACCATCAGATCAGCAAGGCGTGGGTTGCAGTGAATTTTAGGGACAAGTGCAGTGCAGCAGCCAGGGTGCTGGCATCAGTGCAGGGGTAGTTTCTCTTGGGCTTTTTTGACTAGAGTAGAAGATATTAGGAAGTGTACAGATTACAGAGTGAATATTCTGATCCACTGCTCCATAAACTTAAATTCTAAAAGTGACAATTTTTCATGTTGCTTTATATAATGAAAAAGAGGTTCTAAATAGCTCTTTGGAAATTTTTCCTAAGTGAATATGAGAAATCCTCACAGCAGTTTAGTCATTTGGCCTGCAACTGTCCATTACTTTGGGAGATAATTATTCCAATTGTCAGAATTTGCTTTTGGGAATGTGCTTATGTACCCTATTGAATTCAACAGGAACTCCATTTGAGAAGAAAAAAAAGGCTTTTGTCATACTGTGAAATTAGGCTAAAATCATTACATGAAATTCCAGGTCTTCTTTAAAAGTGCTTTCCTGCATTGTAGGCATTTAAAAAATATTTTCTTCCAATTAAACAGCCTAGGTTAAAGGGCAGATTTCTTATAGGCAAGATTTTATCCTAAATAAGTACTAAATGCCATTATCAGCTTTCATGTATTTATATTTTACAAATCTCCTCTATATTTTCCGAAGTCACGCAATCTAATCAAGTCTAATCTCCCTTGCTCATGTCCTTCCATTATTCCTGGAATGAGAAAATACTTAGAAATTGCCTTTGTCTTTCAACCATAACATATTTCTTTGGTGAGTTGGTTCAGTTTATTTTTTAATACTGTCACTATCTACCACTTCCATTCTTCTCTGGTAGGGATTAATCAATCTCATCTTAATAAAAATGTATCTTTCCACATGGTTTCCCTAAAGCATTCATATAAAGTACAATCACTTTTGAAACAACTTTTTAAAAGTTTATATCTTTTCAGAGGTTTATGATATAAAGCTTTTTCTTTTACAGAGTAGAGATTAAACGTTCTGATAGAAACTCAGCAAAAGTCAGAAGATATTCCTTTCTGAGAGAAAATGCAATTGATTACCTCGCTGATAATATCACACCTCACTGTGGGAAGATGCAGGTCCTGTGTCAGTCTAGCTCAGTATTTAGCTGAGTTAGAAGCTCAAAGCAGCACCTTCCCATATATGCCTGTTTTCAGTACATCATGCTTCCAGCTTTTGACCTGTTCTGGGCCCCGTGTACCATTTAACATCTGCTCACACAGATCTTTGGCATCTGTGTTGTGGCTCCTTGATTTGTGACTATACTGTGTCTATTCATCTTGACTATTTTCACAGTATCTCTGCAAAGAAATATATTTAGCATTCTCCAGAAATGCCCCAAGCAAGCCAAAGACAATTTCAGGATTTTTTTCTCCCATTAATTAAATCTTGCTATGAAAAATGATCGATTATGTACCTCTTATTGAAAGATAATTTGTTTGCAGCATAACTTGAGAAGTAACTTTGAAACCATTAGAATGACTTGCAGAATAAACTTTACTACAAATGACTGAATAACCCCCAGTATACAAGGAAGCTCCTGGCTTCTGTAAAATTGTTCATGTAAGGGATCACTCACCAAACAACGTCAGAGCTTAATAGTGTAACGCGCTATTTAACACATGAAATCATCCTGCTTTTATTATTCCCTTGAAGGTTAATTAAGTTAATTTTGTTTGCTATTCTATTCTGGCATTTTGTCAATCTATCAGGGTTGATTTTTACTTCATGTTACATCTTTATCTATTCCATCCAAATTTTTTTTTTTTTTTTGGTGAAGTTGGCTTGTCTGATTAATAGCTAATTATTTAATCAGGACAACAATGTTATATCTAGCTAATACCAGCAGTGCTAGGGTAAGCTGAGGTGATAAATACAACCTCCACAAGAAAGTCTCTTTGTCTTTTATTATCTGCCACATTACTGACAAAATATTTTAAAGTGTTTGAGAATTTTGACTACATTTGCATTAAATCCATCTTTGCCATCTGATCCTAAATAAATATGGTGTCTGGGTTTAGGGGGCATGTTTTTTGTATATATCTCTAGGACATACTTCATGAAGATATTAGGTAAGACAAAATCCTCTTTTCCTTATTCATCCTCATCAAATCTAAATGAGAAATTTTTAATAGATTTCAGAGACCTCACAAATCTCAGGAATAAAAATTCACAATAAATAGACTAATAGAAATAGGAAGTGCAGAAAAGTTCTCTAGAAATGATCTAGAAAAAAATATTTGATGTTTGGGTCCTTTTGATGACTGTATGTCTACTGAAAGAAGACACTCCTTTGGACAAATTGTTATCTGACCTAATTTTGGCTTCTGGGGCTTGAACAGCTAACAGAAAGTTCTGTATATTGTGCAATGCTAAAATGCCTCTTCTGAGGCACCATTGGTGTAGCCCAATATCCCAAAGAGCCAGAACGAGAGCTCCTGGGTGAACTAAAACACTTTTTAATCTGAGAATTCATAACTTTGTATATATTAATTTAAAAAAAAAAAACAACCCTGCATTAAGAATACATTGAAATTAAGAGAACAGAATACAGCTTATTTTGTATTCCAGTACCCTTCCAGTAGAAATTGAGCTGGTTTTGCAAGCTGAGCACTTTTTTGGGGTTTCTGGCCATTGCAGAAAGCAAAGGATGGGACTGAGATCCATCTTCCCTCTTTCTGTGCTGTCGCAGAGCGCAATGTCTTCAACAGACCATCCAGATAAGTAACCTTAAGCATTTGCATTTGGGGGGATGTTTTCAAGCTCCCACAGCTCTAGTCAGTCACAGCTCATTGCTCCTAACCTTGTTTTCTCTTTCAGGATGGATTTTATCAAGCCTCCCGCTTATTTCACAGCCCACATGCTTTGCCAGCTGTCCTTGCATAATGCAAAACTCAAGGCTGTTACCTATTCAAAAATCAAAGCAGCCTCTGAATATAGCCTTTATAGAAGCCCCTTCTGCAAACTTTTAAGATGAGCATTAACCATAGAGATAAGGTAAGATACTTCTCTTTTTACATTTTTTTGCTAATGCTTGAATCAACCAAAGTATATGTATATAGCTTTGACAGCAAATCACCTTCTGTCAATGGCCTGTTTCAGTTGGAAGGACTCTTGAGACTTGTCATGCTTGGGGTCCCTAATAGTCTCTTCTGTCAGAAGAAAATTGGGTTCCTAGTAAAATGTTTGCTCTAAAACTGCATAAAAACTAATGGCTGTATCAAGCTATGTACATTGCCGGAAGCCACAGTCTGCTAGGAGAATTGCTTTTATTTGGAGGTTTGATATCATCACGCTGTCAAGGGCCTCACACTGGCGTTTGGCAGCCAGGACAATGAGTTCATTGCGCTTTTTATTGCAGGAAACCTTAAAGCCAGCCTGCGGCTCTGTCCCCAGTGGAAGCTGATAATTTTAACAATGATGCTCATCGTGAAATTTTCTAATCAAAAAGTTTAGCTTCATCAAGTCGCTGAATGCCCTTCAAACTTGCATATGACCATTCAGAACAGACAGAGCAGGTGGTTATTGCTTGTGTTGCTCCTGAGATATGGGCCATGTAGGGCAAGTTGGGACAAAAATGTGGCAAAACTGCCTTAGAAGTCAAACATTAGAAAGGAGCTGGAGAAAATTCCCATAAAAATAGAAATATAAGCCAAAATATAGATCAAATTATCAGCAACAAATAAAAGAATGGTTTTAATGAGCCCATCCACTTCTTTTGTCCAAAAGAAAGGATCTTTGAGACAAATGCTTTACTGAAAGGAGTGAGACCAAGGGAAGGCAAGAATTTAAGTAGGGGTCTGGGCTCTATTATATCCAAAATAAACTTAATAACTATAGTTTTTGCAGAACCATTACTATCTGCCTCTGTTCTGACACCTGTAAAGCAGAAATGTTTACTTCTAGCTGTCTCATTTCTATTTCTACATCACCACTACACCTTTCCATAGGCACGTGGTGCCAGGGCACTGCAGGGCTGGCTGGTCCCTGGGCTGGGGAGCGGCAGGGGCTTTTGGGGACAGTGCTTTTGGGGACAGCACAGTCAGGAGCAGGGCAGACTGGGGGGAGCCAGGATAGCTGTATCCTCAGGTTTCCCTGGGGATGGGGAAAGGACATTGGCCTGGCTCGTGGCTGGGCAGAGCAAGGCTGGGGCAAGGCTGGAGATGTTGTCCTGTGATCCTTCCACCAGACCAGGTTGCTCCAAGTCCCACCCAGCCTGGCTTTGAACACTTCCAGGTATGGGGCATCCACAGCTTCTCTGGGTAACCTGTGCCAGGGCCTCACCATCCTCACAATAAAGCATTTCTTCCTAACATCTAATCTAAACCTACCCTCTTTCAGTTTAAAGCTATTGCTCCTTGTCCTGTCATTTCTTGACCTTGTAAAAAGTCCTTGTCCAGCTGTCTTTAAGGCCTCCTGATGTATTTCTATTCTGATCAATAACTAATTGAATTTCAAATTGCAAAAATGTGAATTGAAGTAGTGGACATCTCTGGTAACTAACACAAAAATCTGGATTTTGATCTCAGTCTATTAATAAACATTGCATTTATTCATTGTATTGTACTATAAAGCTGTCCATGCTAAAGAAGTACCTGGATGAGCTGAAATGCATAAAAGTGCCACACAGAGTTATCATCAAATTTTTTATTTAGATGTGAAAAATATTTGACATGTAAGGGTACTTGTGTTAAAAAAATGAAGAAGCTGAAATAATTTTAAAGGTGAAAACTGTTTTTCAAAAGATTGTTATGAAGACATTTGAAGGCCCTATATTTCAAAGTGTGAAGCATTAACCTGGGATGCAGAAAATGAAAATATAAAATATCTTTTTTTGTCTGAATTACCATTTTGGAAATAAAAATTTGCCTTTCTGTCCTCTGAATTGGTCTAGAGAGGCTCTTAAACGTGTTTGTCTTGGAGGCTAGGGCAGCACTGTCAATATCGATTGTAGAAGCCCGAATTCTGTATCTTCTCCCTCAAGGTTCGAGCCTTTGGAAATGTTTCTCCTTTTCCACTAGACTAATTCTGAAGCAGAAAAAAAATTCCTCTGAAATGGAAATTCAACAGACTATTATAGTGTAGGTCTGTAAAGACTAAACAAGTTATCTAGCCAATCCTGATTTAGTGAATAAAATCCTGCATGCTGATGCTGCTTGGGACTTCAAGAACACGGTGTTCAAGGAAACAGAGTAACAATAAAGCCTGATATTCCCTTCAGAGCCATCATTCCCTTAATAGAGGATTTCCCTGAGGTTTACAGACATCTAGCAATATTACTTCACTTCTCTGCATTGAATTAGGCCCAAGGACAACCAAATAAATGAAGCTGATGAAACAGAGTTCATGAAAAGGTAAAAGAACTTTTCACATGCCTTCACCTTTTCTAGTTTTTGTTCCATTTCTTGCTTTGCACATTCAACAGATTACTGACATTGATAAACTGCATTAAAATGGAGATAAGTGTTTGTGATGCATTAGGAAGAGGAAGAATTTATCCTGTGCTTTTAAGGTATCTTTCAGAATGTACCACACAAACAAAAGTCTAATTTATGCCCATCAGCCTTGAGCCACTGCATTACAAATGATATAGCAACAATTAAAAGCACAACCTGATGGATTCTTGTCTATTACTCTGTGGTGTTGCGTGGGTAATTTTAATCTTTTTGACTCAATGCAAGTTTTGTTCATAATTACGATGGGAATAAGATTACACTTTGGAGTTGACACCAAACCTGAATCCCTCTACACCGAGGTGGGATCCTTTGCTCCCCACAGCCACCTAAAGAGCTTTGTGGCCCTAGCCCAGCTGGCCATAGGCCAGGTAACCAGTGGCATGTGGAGGTGTCTCAAGCACAGTTTGTGTTCGTGGCTCAGATGGGCTGAAATTGCTGCCAAACCACAGAGCATGCATGTGTCATTCATGTGTTTGGAATGGGAAAGGAGAGGGATCTGGCAGAGAACTCAAGGCAGCGCAGGCTCGAGCTAATAACATCACATCCTCAGGTTAGGGATGAGATCCAGACAGGCACTTACAATCCTAATATGCAGCTTGGGTGGAATAGAGGCTCTTAAAGCCAAGTGGTTAGGACGTGCCCAAGGGAAGGGAATCCAATGCTCAATACAACCATTTCTACACTTTACACACTTTGTCTGGTGATGCTTTAACACAGAGTTTATGAATAGCATCTTAGTGCTCACATCTCTCCTCAGAGAGTGAATTCTGAATTAAGCCCCTCTGTTTTGACTTCTTGTGCTTGAACTTGGTGAAATTCTCAACAGAGTTGTCCCACTTCAAGAAATGATCCTTAGGCTTTGGCTCTTATGTGTTGTTACTAGAGTTTCTTGGGATGGAAGAGATTTAAGCTGAAAATTTTCCACATCAAATTTTTAGCATCTAGGTAAAAATCTTAAAAGGATAAGACTATTACATAAGTTTGTAGAGGTCACTGATTTGTTTGAAAAGTCTAACACACACCTCTTGTACAACTATAAAAAGCAATGCACACACAGAAGTGTTGAATGGTTTTCTACAGCATGTCCTGTGGCGTGGTTCAGGTGTTTCTTCCTCAGAACACTGACTGTACCAATGCAGCACTCTTTCTGTTCTAAGATACACAAATGCTCAACTGAATAACAAAAATGCTACACAGTAAGCCAAGAACCTACAGTGGCACCATAGTGATGCTTAATCCTTTATCGATATCAGCCCAAATCCCTGTGAGCACTCCATCCAAACTCTTGTATTGTAGCTGCATTTCCCAAACATATTTCTCCTTTTTGAATAATTTTTTCTTGCACAAATATCCACTTATCTGACATTCTTTTGACCAATGACCATGATCACTTTGAAGGACAGATTGTTTCTTAGAATGTGGTCATATCTTGTCTAATTGCACTCAAGCATTCAAGAAGAACTGGAGAAGAAATAGAACAGAAAAATCACTGTGTATTCAGGTGAGTTATGGATATTCAGCATTAATAATTTTAATATGAAGGTCAATAATTAGAACATCATATTCTGCCCATGGTTCAATGTTAAATGCCAGAAACAAGCAACTGGGTTTTATCAAATCAGAACAATGCACCTGCCATATTTTAAGCACTACTGTAAGACTGTATTTTTCTTGTTCATGAAACATTATATGCTCAATATGTAATCAAAACATGTAAAACTTGGATGATTCCCTTGTTTTAACAAAAATAAGAAAGTATGAAAAGAAAAAAGCAGATGGTCTTTTTTATTATGGGATCAGATTTAGAAAAACAGGAAAGCTGTGATTGGAGAACAAGATGAAAATTGAATCTTTCAGACTCTAGATATCCTTGTTTAATGAATTAATATTTCATAACCTGAAAGTTCATCCATTATTAAGAATCTTAATGGGGAAATGAATTTAAAAATCTAAAATGTAAACATTATTTCCTTTTGCTATATAAAAGGGACATTGGCTTTCTGTCTTGAAACACACAACCTAAACTTCACAATCTGGCAATCTCTGTCCTACAGTTTGATTTTCTATCCCTGTAGCTTTTATGCTTCACTCTTGAATTTGCTTGTGCTACTGAAAAATTTGATAAATTAAATATTGTGTATTCAAACAACCTAGGATAAGAAAAGGAAAGGAAAGGAAAGGAAAGGAAAGGAAAGGAAAGGAAAGGAAAGGAAAGGAAAGGAAAGGAAAGGAAAGGAAAGGAAAGGAAAGGAAAGGAAAGGAAAGGAAAAGGAAAGGAGAAAGAAAAGAAAAGAAAAGAAAAGAAAAGAAAAGAAAAGAAAAGAAAAGAAAAGAAAAGAAAAGAAAAGAAGAAAAGAAAAGAAAAGAAAAGAAAAGAAAAGAAAAGAAAAGAAAAGAAAAGAAAAGAAAAGAAAAGAAAAGAAAAGAAAAGAGAGTGAAAATAAGTGTGAAGCTAGGACTTTAGTGCTAAAATTATTTAAAGAATTAATTGTTTAATAATTTAAAATTTTTCTGTCCACACTCCCAAAAAGGAAGATCTAAGAATGGGTTAATATGCAAATCACCAGCCTATCTTTCACAAAAGAGGTTAATCCATCTGCAAATAATCCTATGTGACTGAAAAGGACTTTATATATGGCACTTGCACCTGTGCTTGGGACTCTCTTCTGGAAGCGCACACAGAGTTGGGAGGTTTAGATTTTGGATCCATTCTGTTGTGATTCAAAGAAACAGGTGAGACAGGATTTACTATATGAGCTCCCATACTTCTGTGGGTAAAGAAATGCTCAATTTCAAGTTCTGAAACAGTTCCACTGATTTAAGCCAAGTGTCACTATGGAGCAAAGCATTCATCATTTGCAGAGAACACAGAGTAAGTTTTCAATACTATGGATTTCTGTGTTCTGTCACTTTAAGTTATCACTATTTGTAGTCATGAATCTTCACAGTTTCTTTCCAAAGACAACATTCTGGATGAAGTTCTGCATTTTCCACAACAAAATATGTATTTTCTGTTAAACAGGAAGACACAGCCTTAACTTCAGAATATAGTGATTCATTTGTAAGCTTAATGTAGGATAATCTACCAAAAACCCTTATGCTTTTGTGTTTCATTATTCTCTGGATCATGGCATTGTGTAGTCTCTTCTAAGGGCAATCATTATCCCATTACTCCTAGATAAATTAGAATAATGTAGCTGATGTTTATCAGCAAGGTATCTGGTTTTCCAGGTTTCCAACAGTTTAATTGAGACTAGTTTGACTTGTCTAGTGGAATTATTTCCCACTAAAATGAATTTTAAAGAAAAGCTGGACTACTGACTTTCATGCTGTCAGCTTTCACAAGCCTGTCCCCTGAGATTTCAGCTATGAAGATCAGTCACTACTTGAAGGTTAAATATGACACATAACTTTCTTGTGAAGCCTGAGAAGTTACAGATGCAAAACGGGCTCAGTGCATGCCTGCTAACGAAAGTTTTCTCTTTCACTGACAAATTTGGATGCTTTTTGGATGCTTGTAACAATTGCTTGCACAGCACATCCTCTGCAGCAAAATATGGCGTGGATCTGCATTTGGCAGAGAGGTTCTCCCCTCTCTCTCGTCTCCCACCAAACCTGGCAACTGCTTCCTCCATGGTTTCCTATGCAAGTGCTGAATTTCTTACCTAGGACCAGGTCTGCTGAGGTTTCACTGACAGCACAGTGAGATCTGCCATCAGCTGGCCTGTGCCTTTGCTTTTACACTCTCAGCCTATAGATCACACTGCATGCTTACAAACCTTTCACTGGGAATCAGTCCTGACCTGTGTTGAATTTCAGTTCTGCTCTCTCAGACCAGTGCTGGGCTAGAGACCATTTTCATGTTTTAGATCTATAGCCAGGGATGTCCCCTTGCCCTTAGTAGTACAAACCCAGCAATAATCCCTGACTGTAGAGTCATACTTTAACTGAAAATTACCTGTGAAGCTAAGAGCAACAGAACAACAACAAGCACAGAGGAATTCAAATAAAGGCAAAGTTAATGAAGCTGTGATTTTAAAAAAGTATAAATAAGCAACAAATATTTCACAAAAATGGTTTTTCTGTTTGTTGGAAACAAATGTTTCCTAATAGGAATTAGGTTGCATTTGGACAGGATGTAATTAAGTTTTGAATTTTCTATGGCACAGAAATATAGTTGCTTCTACATTTTTGGTAAGACTTAAAAATAATCCTTTTACTGCCTTCCTCCTTCTTGTAAGACATCACAACCAGATCTATTTACACTGCATTTATAACAAAGAATAAATACTCCTACAAGGTCTGATCCTGTTACACTCACTTGTATGAGCTGGCCCATTAACTTATGTTGATGTTGGATCAGGATTCAAATTGAGTCAGAACACTCTTTTTTATTAATTTCCACAGGTTTTGAATCAGATTATTGAGTCATAACAATTCTTTTTTGAGTGACTTATCCAAAGGCACTCAATTAGTGACTTAGGTATGTTTGGGCAACTGGAGCAGTTCTCATCATGAAGTGAGAAAAGCATTTTCATTGTCAGTGAAAAGCAGTAAAGACTTTCTGTTCCTTACCAAAATCAATATCTGTTCCAAGAGAGTTCAACAAACTTAAACTCCTATGGAATGATAAGACCAAGTACATCCAAGTACATCAAACATCTATCTGGAATACAGATTTTGGATTCTAGCCCTTACAGCAAACTTCTTAAAAGAATGGGAAAAAAGGAAAGGAAAATAAGGAAAAAAATCCCCATTGCAATTCCCTTTAGGAGAGAAGATATATCTTCTAGGCTATAATTCTTGGAATTCTCCAGGTTTACATGGGGATTTAGTTGGGGTTTGGGGTTTTTTCTTGACTTTCATTCTAATCAGTCAAAGCCTTACCTTCCCACTGTAAGCTTCATTCAAGATTTTGAGCTTATATTGGGCCCTTCTAAACATCCACACTGTTATGAGGCACTGGTAAAGTGGTGTATGATGAATCTCAACTTGACTGCCTGAATAAACCTGGGCCTATTTTTCAGTAAATGTTGTATTCAGTGGCTTCCATGGATCTCAGTGACTGCTTGAGCTCTTTGCGGACCTATATTTTTATTCGTTTAAAGTGATGTGGATGATATTTTTCTTGACTCAAATAAAAATATTGAAAAAAGTTTAAGGATTTAAATCCTAAAAAATACTAATTTGAATTGCACATGTTGCATATCAACTCACTGTTTGGTTCTGCTTTCCCTCACAACTTTTAACCACTAAACTCATAGTTTAGAAAAGATACATAATCAAGTTAAAAAAAAAAAAAAAAAGGAAAATTTTCATAATTTGAGCACCTTTCTTGAACAGCAAAGAACTGGCATCAGTTAACATTTTAATACATATGAGATGACATGTTCTCTATCCTTTCCATGGCAGAACTTTTATTTTGCCTTGCACTTTCCAACATATAATTTCTCAAACTTCTGCGGTGTTGACAACAGCTTCCCATTTCACAGCTCTTTGTCTTCATTCATAATTCTTCAAGGCAGTTCAGTGAAATTCCCTACATGGAAAAAAGTATTAGTAGGGAAAAGTGTAATGTGTTTCCTGTGCAAGCCAGTATCTGGGTATTCAAAATGTCAACATTCTGAAACTACTGATGTCTCAGCAAAACACCAAAAATTGTTCAGATTTGCTTGTGAATGACAGTCAGACAGTAGTGATCCAGCTCTTTGGCCTGTTCTGTTTGATTTGATGATTAAAATGTAATGCTGAGATCAGCCATCTGAAGGCATAGATTTTACTAACCATGCAACCATAAAGGCCTGTTACACATTTTTTAGTTCCTGACATTTAACTATGTGCCAGTCTCAGTTAGTGCCAGTGGCACAGTTTAACAATCTGCCTTATGTTTTCTGCTTTAAAATTCTATCTTCAGTCATGTTACCTGTCCAAACTGTAACTGGACACTTGCAATTTGAACACCAGGTGTCTGCCTCAAGCTGAATTTCTCTAGAAAGTTTCAGCAAATCTGTTTGCTGACAACAGGGTCAGGAGGACAATGAAGTTTCCATGGAAAAGTGCTGAATTAAATAAAACGGTTTTTCTTCAAACTTTCAGTTAAAAGCTTTTGCTTTGTGAGTCAGCTCTCTTGGACACCATATACTGCCAGACTGGGAAAACAGTTTTTCAAGTGTTTCTTCTGTCACAGTAGAAAAATGATTTTTAGCAATCATTTTGATTGAAAGATGTGACTATTTTTCTATATAAAATAAGGTAATGTTTTGGGGTTTTTTTAACGTGGCTGAATGAATAAAAGTCTTTGGTGACTCTACGCTTGAGATTGCTCCTCACACACAAAAAATTCAAATGGTTGTATCAATCACTTAAATGATGTTAACAACATAGCACTTTTCCCATTAGTTTAAAATATATTTTGGGCATATTAAAACCATAATTAATTGAAATCCACCTTTTTGGGGAACATAATAGACATATACCTTCACTGCAAAATTCTGATTACTACAGAAGGATTATTTTAAAGTCAGTGGCTGTCAGCTGTGCAACCATACATCTGGTCTGCTCTTTCATCACCACAGGAGTTGTGCCTTTCTGCCTAAATCTTGGAATCTAGAAGTCTACTACATGTTGCTTAAAAGTTGTACGAACTGGATGCCCATTTTGCTTTGCCAGATGGACTCTTTTAAGCTATTAAGAATTATGTGAGGTTGAATGTTGTACTAAACACAGACAATGCAGAGATGTTTTCCTACTGAAAATCTGGTCCATAGCTTGCACACAAGCTCCTCCCAGAGGAGCTGAGAATTATTACAGCATGTTCAAAGCACTTTATTTTAAAATCTGCCTGATATTTACCACATTTTGCCTATGCCAACAGACAGGTCAGAATTCCCTCATCTGAGTTACTCCTACTGTCCCTGAACCTCTGGTATTGGCCCAAAATGCCAAAATATTTGGTGTGATTTTTCGCTAATAGCATCATTCATGGAATCATAGAATCATAGAAATATGAAGGTTGGAAAAGACCTGCAGGATGATCAGGTCCAACCTTTGACCAAATGCCACCATGTCCACTGAAACATACAGCAAATTGCCACCTCTACGCATTTTTTGAAAACTTCCAGTGATGATGACTCCACCCCTTCCCTGGGCAGCCTGTTCCAATGTTTAGCCACTCTTTCAGCGAAGAAATTTTTCCTTAGATCCAATCTGAACCTCTCCTGGTGAAACTTGAGGCCATTTCCCCTTGTCCTATTGCTAGTTGGCTGGGAAAAGGGACTGACCCCCACCTCACTACAGCCTCTTGTCAGGAGATGTTTGAATGAGAAAGCACCATTCAAAATCCTTTGGGATGAGCCCAACTCTATTCTCAAATAGCATCTAGGTCACCCCTAGGTCCAAGGTGAAGAAAGCTGAGAAAGCGAAGGACTGGTGTATCTGTACCTTCTTCACCATCCAACTTCATCTGCAATGTTTGGCCTGGGCAAAAAAAGACAAAAGAATTAAGGAAGAAATAAAAGTGCAGAGAATTGCACCTCACTGGCACAGATCCATATTTTTGCTGTCCCTCTGAAGAGAGACACTGCCAGGAATCTAGCTTTTTTATTGCTTAAATAATTATGACATTATTTAAAAATTGTTCCTAATTTAGAAGAACAAAAAAATGGGAAATCAGACAAAGTTCAGTCCCTTAACAAAAGACCAGCTTACTTTATACTTGCCTTCATATTGGTTCATTGTTCTCTTACCAGGCTGCGAGGATGCCACCCAGTACCTAAAATTCGCAAAAATGAGGATGATTCTTTTCTGGAAGACAAACAGAGCCACACCCTTCTACCCTACAGAAACTGAATTTCATGGTATAAAGGGGAGGCTTTTCTTTAGCAACGGTGTTTGAGGTATTGATGTCTGGGAGCAATAGATCTGGAGCATGTCTGACAGCCAGATAAAAATGGATTTTTCTGAGCCTTGGGAATCTTATGGAAAAAAACCCTTTCAGCTGCAGCCCTCTTTACGATATCAAGGGGAGTCTAATACCAATATTTCTGCAAATTTATCCACACAGCACACTGCCACGTATGAAAAACAAAATAGATAAAACTGACAGTGTGTGAGAGAATCTGGCATGGGGATGAGTGGGATGGGAGGCATGAGAAGTCCCCAGACTCAGAGAGGAGTGATGACAGTGCTGGACTGGTTTTATAAAACTAAGTTAAAACCAGGATGTGTGTGTGTGGTGGGGGTTGGGGCATAAAGGAAGAAGTTCTGTTCAGTTTTGTAAAATGACCCCTTTAAAAAAATTCATGTGTGTGAGTGCACAAATGCAAGGTCAGGGTGTGAGGGGAGGATTTTTAATCCATCTGGAATTTTAAATACTGTTACTGTAGGATACATGTTTATTTAAAAAGAACCTATGAAATGGAAATCATGCTCTATCAAATTTAAATTGAATTTCTAGGATTTTTCCAAGGGAGTGATGTTAATATGTGTTCCATAGCCATCTACAGAAAGAGAAGTTATGATTCATTTTTTACATACAGATTTTCTCTTTGAATTTTATAGTCTGAAATATTTCATAATTGGGCAGGATGGATGACACAGTAAAGTAAATTCAGGTAGAACTGAATATTTTTAAAGCATTTTTCATTGCTTAATATCTCCTGTTATTGTTGATTAGTCTGAAAAGTTTTTCTGGCAGAAACAGTGAAAATGCACATATTAAGAAGTTTTTAAAGAAAAAATTTAAATGCTGATTTCAGATTTTTTAATATTTCTAAAAAGACTCAACTACTTGCCTGTTCAGAACAAACAGTGCCACATGGGCTGTGCTCAGTCACAACATACATGCTGTCTAATAATAATAAATATTTAAAAAAAAAGAAAAAAAACAGATAAGAATTCATTGTTAATACTGATAACATTCATTAGTTTGTAACATATTCCCGCCCTGCTTTATCCAAGAGGATAAAGGATAGAAATGCAACATCCACGGGAGAAAATAATAAACAGAAGAAAGTCCCCTATAACAGTTATAATGAAACAATGCAGCACTCTGAGTGAAAGTTGCCATGACAGCTGCAACCCAATTTCACTGCAGCTGGCATTGACTTCTCTAAACAGGGATATAAAGGGTGGGTCTCTGTGTAATGACTACGCCATAGTATTCAGGCAAGGCAGGATGTGTTACATAATTTCATAATATCAGTATTCTCCATTTCTCACTTTCCAAAGCTTTCCCTGCCCTTTACTCAAGAAGGGCTGAAAAAAGGAGTTTTTACCTCAAATGTCAGCCTACCATTATCTAGAAGAGTTCTTAATGCCAAATGTTTTCCCTTAAGTGCAAGGCAGCAGTGGCAGCATTTGGCCATACTTCACTTCAGCTTTGAATTTCCAAGTGCCCACACAGGCACCCCCTTCGAGGGAGCAGTGCTGTGGCTGAATTTATATCTGTGCCACAACGTGCAGATTACACTGGCAAATACTACAGTACAGTACAGTTGCATAATAACATTCATAGTAAATGAATGATCCCTTGTCATCTTGGGTCTTACCAGCAGATGGGTGGGATTTCAGAACTGCTTTCCAGAGGACCAAAAATACAACATGCTATAAACTAGTTTTATAAATCTATCAGCAGGACCACATGGCAGGACTAATTCATATTACAGCCCAAGAAGGCAAATTTTACCCCGTGGTCTATCTCAGCACACACAGGACTGTATGTTTGATAGCTGTCAACTGGCTGTTTGCCTGACTGCTTGATTCCAAAGTCACTTTGGAAACTCCTATTCCCAAAGTGAGACAAACAGACAGCACCATTAAGGGCTGAAGATAAAGATATTGCTTCAGTCCCCATGGAAAGGTAAAGCTGCCAAGGGGAAACAGACTTAAGCTCCATACCTGCAGGTTCTTGGCCTTAATAAAGAAAGAAGGGTATCACCATCAGTGCAGTGGACAAACAAATCCATCTCAAACAGGATGATTGTGAAAAATTTCAGCTCCATAATCCATACTGAAAATAAATTACTCTCTTCCACCTTAGTTATTTTGTATAACTTGAGAATGGGAAAGCTGCCAAAGAGTGACAACTGACCTGATAAATGGAATAAATCTGTCACTGCTGTTGTCAGGTTCCTATCTTGTCTGACAATGCATTTAGCTCCCAGATCAGGGGCAAAGTGAGGCTTGCAGAACATCAATTCCATTTAAATGAGCACAGGAAGCGGCATCTGCAGAAACTCCTTTTGTTGCCAGGACTGTAGCTGTGGCATTTTCAAGAAAGTTGTCCCCATTTATCAGGAATTCAGCCTTGTCAATGCCTGAAATGGCCTTTCTTCAGAGTCCCATCCAGATCACCTCTCCACTGGCAGACACCTTGAAATACTGGATACATGTCAAAAGCAAGAAAGTTTCTCTTTCTGCATTAAATTTGATTAAACAATTACTGACTCTGCAAGTCAGTAGAACTTGCTCTTTTTTTTAGAAAGGGACAATAAAGGACTGAAAAACTGAGATCAGAACAATTGCATACCAACTAGCTTAAAAATATTTGAGAGGAGATTGAGTTATACTTTCTGTGGAGCTGGGGAAGAACTTTTCCATCACTGCCAGTCCATGTGCACACCTGTGCAGACCCAAGGCCCAAATGGCTCTTGTTTTTTTTAAGTAAAAATGAAAAAAAAAAAAAAAGAAAAAGCAACCAAACCAAAACACTCTGAAGCAAACAGCTGAAATGGGCTGTAATAGTTGAAGAAGCATGAAAAACCAACAAAAAATGCAAAAATGCCCATGGATATTAGTGGGCAATGCTTGAACAGGAGTAGACATTTCAAGGGTAAATTTTTTGCAAAAATTAGAAGCATTCTAAATATTTGAGGGGTTTTCTTATTATGATCCAATTAATTTTTTGAACTAAGTTCCATTACATATTACAAGAGAAAAAGAATATTTAATTTTTTTTAGGGTAAGAAAGGTCAATTTGTGAGATCTTCATTCTATGGTTATTTGAAATAACAGTGGATTTGGTGACATGACCTAGAGCCTTTAAGACTTTTTTCTTTTTCTTTTAACACAAAAGAGCGAATGTTATTTTCTTTAAGATGGTTTCTTTATTTTCCCAATTTATATGGCTTTGACCTTCCTAGCTACAACATGATCGGTGTCATAAATTACCCATGTACTTTTCAACTTGTCTGAATCCTGACATATTACCTGTGAAAGCCACCTGGAACTGAAAAATAAATAATTCCTTTGAGGGGTAATATTCCCTTCTGATACTTACACTACAGACATGCATTTGTTGTGGGCTTCCACAAATACTTGACTTCACATTGTTTCCTGCAGAGCACCATCTCCTCTGACATACTGAGAAATTGTGAGCTAGAGCAGCAGTGTCAGCAAATATAGCTTCTTTCCCTCAAGATTGATATGCATAGTGTATCTTTCCTTCCAAAAATGCAATATCCTTACATTAAAGAATCAGTGTGAATCACATCAGAGCCCCCTTTTGCCCTCTTATTTATAACTAGCAACGTATGATATTTTATATGAAGCAAAGACCATTACTATTGTTTTGGTAGATTCATATCAAGAATAAGGACACATTTGTAGGCTGCCATGCAAAAAACACTGCATTATTTCTGGATATTCCAAACCCAAGTTAATTGAAATGCTGCCAATGTTGCTTCAAACTTTTCTTTTAGACAGCAGTATAGGACCAATATTAAAAGCTAGGCTAAACACCTCTGCTTTCAAAAAAAAAAAAAAAAAAAAACTGACAGATTTCTCCTTTAAAGTGTGAAAAACTGTGATAGAAAAATACATTTTAGTGGGTAAATTATCGCAGTTCTGTTGATCTCAGCTGACAGTGTCATTTTCTGTCAGCTGAAGGATTGTCCCACCTTCCTCCACAACAAAATACATATTTCTTGTTTGAGGCAGTTGAAAGCCTGATGGATGTGAGGTTGCTGTGGCTGTGTCCCAAGGCAGCAAGGCTGACACACAAATGCATGGACACACAGACACACCCAGGCACAGCTGCCACCCAGATCTGCACAAACAGCAGGGCATCGCCAGCACCCACGGAAATGCACACAGCACCCACACAAACAGGAGCAGAGTGGATGGAAATCCAGTGGTGAGGAAAAAAAATATACAAATACAAACATTAATCACTCTAACAGTGAGCCTTAGATACTCAGCCTACCCAGAAGCTGCTTCCCAGCTGTCCTGGTCCCCCCCAGTTGCTGGGACATAGACATACAAGCCCCAGAGATTTGCAGTTGTGCTCCAGTAGCTGATCTCTTTTATCCTGTAACTGGTACCTTTTGTCCTACTTGCTGTCTAATTCAGTTTGAATTTCACCAGTTTTCACACATTCTCAGAATAGAGAGCACACCCATGCAGAACTAGAAAGAGGATTTCATGAGAACACAGTGCAAACTGCAATTATGACAGGCAGTTTGACAAGTGTAACAACAACACACAATTAAGACAATTATACCTGATCAGCTTGTTTTATTGCCTTTTTTTTCTATTCTTTCCTACTTGTTCCCTCATAATCTGCCTTGACAGCTCCCTTTCCCACTTACATTCCATCCCTAAGCATCCTATCATATAGCACACATTGCCAAAATTCCTTTAAAATACCCCATAATAAGCTTTATGCAATCCTCAAGAACTGCTTCTCCTGGTATCCCATAACGAGACCTCTACCTGTGCCGACAGTAACTCCATCAGTCTTGAGGTGCTCTGAGAGGGAGAGGTAAAGGGCTCTGCAAGGTGTTCTGAGGTCCTTAGTTCTTGTTGAGCTTCCCACCAGGAACAACATTCCCACTATCCTCCTGGGATCCAAGCACCTCATTCAGGGTTCCTCAGTTTGGCAATTGTTGTGCTTATTGTCACCGGGCCTTTGTGTTCTTGCTGATTAGTTTTTAATCACATAATGGTAATTGGCAGTTAATGATTCCCATGAGATCCCCACAGTGCCAGGCCAGTGGCTTTGTATCCACGTGTCTCAGACTTCATCCACTTGTGTGTTTGTTGCTTACTCTTGTTACTAATGTGCACGAACAAGACATGGATGTATGAACTATCACCAGCCAGGTGCTCAGTATAGTCTTTCCAGAGGGTCCTGGGGAAATGTCTGCCACAGTTCCTTTCCCTCTCTTCTTCCTCTTTCCCGTCACCTCAATTAGTGGTAGTAGTTTTTCTGTTTCTTTGTCCTTTCTCCACAGCTCATATCCAACGTTTTCTTCAGTGTTTTATCTTTAGAAAGTAGATCTAAAAATATGATGCTTTTTAAATTGCTACAGCTGTAGCAATTTAATTCCCTCTATCTTCTGGACTTAGGCACTAAGATATACAATGACAATTATGGAAAGTGTGAGTTACTCCTTTCAAATGTTTCTTTCCATTTCCACATCTGCCATATTTTTAATCAGGTTGAGAGACGCTCTATTTCCAAAAACAGAAAAGTGATTTTACTTAATGAATTATGAAGTGTTGTTCTAGGTTTTTTTAGAAATCATACATGGCATATGATGACAAACTTGTCATTTATCAATGACTGATTTGTTACTTTGTGTGGGATTCATTTCAAGATGAAGACACCTACATTTAGCTGTCTATATAAGCTAGATGTCTAAGATCTCTTAGATGGTGGCATTCTAGACAATACAGTCAGCAGAACCTGCCAGAGCAAATCTATTTGGGATATCAGCACATGGCTGGTAAACACACCACTGGACCTATGAAGGTCAGTTCAGTTGCAAAAGCCTTATAACATTTCTGCTGCTTTTGGATTTCTAAAATTTTCTTATGGGCCAACAGGTATGATGAAAGACCTAGAATAGGTGACATTTTCTAAATATTAAAAAAAAGGGGAAAAAAAAGAAAAAGAAAAAAAAATAATCAAAACAAAACCAGCACAAAATGGTACACCAAAAAGAAACTCTTAGAGCACTACATTTTCTCTGCCCTGGAGGTAAAATGAAACCCTTAGACAACAAATTAGGATGTTTAGGCAACTGAATTGAATCCCAGACACAGTGACTATTATGGGATTTTGGCTCTAGATGGAGTCTTAAATTCAGGTACAACTACTTCAGGATTTGAGATTTTTCTTAAGCCAGAACTTCTATCAATATAACCCAGAAAAAGTTGTAAGATCATAACAATAATTGTTTGTCCCCAAAACTACCACAACTGAATTAATTCAAAGGATTATTCACTTATTGAATGACCCGTGATCAAATACATATCTTCAAAATAAGTCCCATGGAACTAAAAGTGAATGTCTTTTTACTTCAAGTGGATGTGGGGATCTGAGGATAAGACAGACAAAACGTGATCGGACTTCTAACCTAAAACATTAGAAACATTTTTAAAAGTTTCCAAAGCTTTCAGAAGAAAGCCTGAACTATTTTCTCAGTCTACAATTTTGCTTCCAATCAGGTGATGGAAATTGAAAATGTTCAGGTACATTAAAGGGCTCTAGGAGTGAAATGTTTCTTAGTGATTGCTTATTGTTAGCAACCCTTTGATTTTGGTGTTAAAGTAACGTCATACTATCTATCTCTTTTCCTCTTTGTGAAAGAAAACCATCTTAGCTTTTTTTTTTAAGATTTTCTTTTTAAATATGCAACAGAGATGGAAAAGAAACATTTAGTCAACTCAAGGAAATGGCTTGAAATCAGATTTCAATTCTACACAGTCACTATAAACACAACCAAATCACTCTGATGTACATCTCAAAAAACCACAGCTTAACTAGGGCTGTCAGATTTTACTCTAGAATCTGGGTGTAACTGTTCCAGGCTTATAAAATTAATACCAATATTTGGAACTTTGTTTCACTTTGTACAAGTCAGTTGCTCTGTCTGATTTCTGTAGTTGCAAACTGTACTTTTTTAGCATTGCATCTGTGAGATTAGTATTGAAAATATGAAAGAAAAAAGAGGAATGGGTAGTTATTCTAGGAAAAAATATTTATTTTACTACGTCTGTAACCTTTATTGGAAGAATCTTGCTGTACTTGCAAAAATTTTATCTAAGACAGAGAAGTTGGTCTGTAGATACTCACATGGGATTTAACCTCCAAATGTAATAGGAGCAAAAAATACTTTAGTGTTGATTTAGGGATCTGGTATTACTGCAGCTCTCTTCTAAAAGTCATAAGAGAAAGATTCTTTTTCTCTTGAGTACAAAATCACAAACTTCTTAAATACAAATATCTAAATGAGAAAGCAGATGCCGATACATTTTTTCAGGTTTTATTCTGCTATCAATCATGTGATTTCAGATGAGAAACTAACAAAATATGTTCAATGCAGACAAAAAAAAATTAAATTCCAAAAACTAAAGTTAATTTTAGTGAATGAGCAGAGAGCAAAGCAGAACCACACAGACATGACTTAAGCAATGCAAATGCACAGAATTTGATATTTTCCTTTTACCTGAAGTCTGTTTGGTACAGTGAAAGAGCAGCTCCTCACCTAATCTAGAATGGAGTCATTCCAGCAGCTTTAATGGCTCACACCTTCTTCTTCTGGTTTATGACCTTTCCTTCTGCCTCAGGTTGTAGCTGTCCATCTCAGACAGCTGTCTCTCCAAAAGTTATATTTTGTTTTGTTTCTCAGTTTATTAATTTTCTATTTCCCAATGTTTATCTCCTGGCTGGAATGTGATAAAATTAAGCATCCAGTTTTCACACGGGCCATGTGAATGCAATGGTAGGGGCATCAAACCAGTGTGAGAGACTGAATTGTTAAGGGACAATGACTCAAGGGGTGGAGAGGCCAGGGTGCTTTGCTGAGATGGAGGAGGTGAGCTTTTATCTTGAGGTGATCTCGTAAGACAGAGGGTGAATGGTGGGCTGTGAGCAAGACAGGCGATGAATCCTGTGGGGATGGATGGTGTCACTTGATATAAGTTGTCCTCCCTTGCACAAACCACTGGGTCGTAGGGCTCCCCCTCCCCACAATGGGCAGCCGTGTTATCTTAGAAGGTGTGAAGGACTCCCCGAGCATCCCATGATCCATCTCCTCCAGTGGGAAGCTCCCCACCCTGGGGTGGGGGGTACCTGTGCTTTTCCGCCTGAACCTGAGTGACTAAACCCAGTAGATGTTGGGTTCTGGGGATTTCTTAACCCCTTCCTCAGGGCTTCCCTCGGCACCCAATGGATCTGGTCTGTGACCACCACTTTGACCAAGACTGCGCAGAGACCAAGACTCGCCGGGGGGCCTACGGTGGTGAGAGTCTCACATTCTTGTCCTCTCTCGCTCTTCATTTCTTTTGTGCTTCACACTTTTGTCCTTTTCATCTCTTTCTTTGCCCTTGTGCATGTCCTTGGGTGATGGTTTTGCGCTTTCATATTGCAGTGTTTTCATGTTATTTTACTACAGATAATAATAACAGAAATGCCTACATACCTGTTTCCTATTGCAACCACATTATTCTACAATAAACCCTACATGTGTATATTTACAAACACTGACCATTCAGTGTCGTTTCACTCTAATCCACCCCAAGAGATCTAGTAACAAAAGCCTGTGCTTCCCTCACCTTCTGTGGCCGGTCCTAAGAGACAGTGCCATGGAAAGCTGCCCTGGAAGCAGAGGGACCTTACGGCTCCATGGCAGCACATCCCACCCACCCTGCTCCTGCGTTTGCTCCGTGAATCTGGTCAGTTTTGGGGGACTAGTTGTTATCTAGGCAATAAAATTAGGCAAACACTACACTAAGCTGCTCTGATTGCGCAGTTTGAAATTTTGCCAGACTGTTGTTCCAGTTATTTACTCTATTAATCCTTCTAAATTTTGCTCATCTGTCCAGAGACTTGTTGATCTCCATTACCTAAACAGATAATCTCCATGAATTAATTAAGGCTGTTAGGATTCCAGATGCCTCACTTTGAAAAGATACCACCAGCTCTCAAGGTCCTGTTCCTAGGTGCAAATTATTTTAATGCCATTATCACATAAGACTTTTTATTTCAGCATGAGATAGTCTTTATTTGCTTGCTTTTAATCTACTGATCTTTATATAATGTATAATCTTTCATGATTAAAATACCTTTGAACACAGGCTGTCTTATTCTAATTACTGAAAATACATAAAAGCCATATATTATATGTAATTTTGTCTCAGCCTAAATTCTTCCTTCATCTCTCCCACCTGCTAATCAAAGATAGACAGACGGTCTAGTACCTTTCCTTTTACACTGTGCTGTCTCTTCGTATAATCTCAAATTGCAGAGATGCATGACAGGCGATTATATTATAGCAGGAAAAATCTTTGCTAATGAGCATTGTGTTCTTTTTGAATAAATGTTAACTTGAAACCATGAGAGTTTAATCTTGTTGCTTTTGCCAGCTTAATTCCATCAGTTGTTTCTCTGAAAGAATAATTATCATAGTAATTACCAAGTAAAGAAAACGAAATATTTGCCCACTATAAATGATCTCGGAACTTCATGAATTTTAAAGGAAAAATTATGAGGAGGAATAATCTTTCTGGCTAGACCGGTTGCCTTCTTTCAACTGACCAGCCATGTATAAAAAATTTTTAAGGGCTCAGACCTCATCAATTTTGGTTTATGTTTTATGACTAAATACCCTTCACACTTTCCCCTTAATCTTACTGCTTTATGCTTCATTCTTGGCAATAGAAAAACACCATTGATCCTTAGAAATGTTTGAGGTTAAATACGGTAAAGACAAATAGGTGCTTAAGAATTTTGCCCTAGTCTCTGACTATGTGCTTGGAGATGGTTAATCTATGCATCTTACAATCCTCACTTGACAAAATTTGAAGGGTACATCAGAGTTCTGTGGATATTTTATATCTGTGAAACTGAAAGAACTGAAAAACTTGAATTTCTGTTTAACCTACAATCACATTATTATAGTGACACTTCTGTCATATCATTTGGAGGAAGGAAGCCTGTTTTGTTTTCTTCTCCATTCTGATAATTTAGGTGAGAGTCTAAAAAAATATCTCTGGCAATGTAAGAGACAAGCTGTCAGTGAAAGATGCAGACACCTTTTACCACTTTGGTAAGAGTCTTGCTGGCTGCCAGTTTACGTGGTGGATGAGGTTCTTGCCATCAGAACTGCCCTCAGAGATTAGTTCAGGGCTTAATTCTACAATTCAGGCTTATATTGCTGTTCAGGACTTCTGTAGTGCAGCTTGCTGCAGTGAGCACTGAGACCAGACTGGTATGCTAAAATGATGGGTTTAGCTACAGGGTGTTTTAGGAGGGGCTTTGTATTTGAACGTGGAAATCACACCTGGAACTCACTGCACAGCCAGATCAAAACTGTATCAGTTTCAGAGCTGACACAGGCCTTCCAAACTCCTACAGCTTGGGCACAAAAAATAATTATCTTGGAAGTCCAAATTAAACATAGGAAATTGGAAACTGGGATAAATGCAGACTCAGTGAAATTACAAGTGTGAGTTGAAGTAATTCAGTTTTTACAAGCTGTAGACTCCTAATAATAGGGGGTTTTGATACAGAAAGGAAAAAGAATATGTACATCTTCACTCAAGTTCATATCAGAAATCATAAATTTGTTATATAGAGATAAATCTATCTATATCTACATCCGTCTGTCTATATCTTTGTAACAATAAAGTGACCATGTTTTGGGCTCATAGAATAATTTGGGTAAAGAGCATATAGTTCCAATCCCCCTGCCATGGGTAAAGCCACCTCTCACTAGACCAGGGTACTCAAGGTGTGAAGTAGTGTACACTTCAAACATTAGTAGACCTGAAACTCTCCATGTTTGAGGTAGTCCTGTGACTTTGTCAGCTTCTAGATGAAGGTGATGTTTCTGTTCCCAGTCTGGCTTAAGACTGGTTCTTCTCAGTCAATAGAAGCATGTGATACCTCTTGGGGTTAGAGGGCAGGAGGAGCCCCAAGCCTGCAGCTTTGGTGTGGACTTTCTAGTTCAAAACCATTATTCTCTGAACTGTGCTATGTGATACATTCCCTGGCACAATGCAGCCCCACAATGTCTCTAGTTTTATGATTTCATACACTGGACATTGCCTCAGGTACTGGCTCAGCTGCAGAATGGGCAGCAGGGAGACTGCACATGTGCAGGTTGTACATTTTGGCCTGCCAAGAGTTACAGATGTGATTGATCTCACTTGCATGTTTCCACTTTAGTCATTATTTCTAGCCCATTCTGTCACTCTGAGACGAAAGCAGCACTCATATAATGTCAAATTTTTAAAACTGGGGGAGAAAAATACTTTAATTCCCACACTTTTCTGGAGCATTACTCATTCTATTTATTAATTGGCTAGGAGTTGGTTCCCCTTCCCAAATCCTGTGGGATTTTTTAAAGCACCATTTCTTTCATTTACAATATTTACTTCAGCTTACCTTACCTTTAGGCTAACCTTTTCTCTAAGGTTAGGGCAAGAAGCGAAGTCTTCAAGGTCTGGAGCACACAGAGAAATAAGCACTAACAGTTGTAATTGTTAGGGATCCCAAAAGACAGTATAAAGTTTTAAATAAATATTTTGGCATCTACATCACACTGAATGTTTAGGATTTACCCTAAAATGCCTTTACTAACACAAGAAATCTCTTTTGAAACGAGCTGCAGAGTACTGTATGAGATTATGGTGGAGGCAAGGTTGTAGAAATTGCTAGTATTGTTCTCCTTGTTGGGCTGAGTCAGAGAATTTCTGTAAAATATTATGTGCCTTGATTTCTCTGGAAAAACTAGAAATAACTTTAGTATTGCCAAACATCCCTCTGGCTTGCTTAAAGAGCTTGCTTAAAAACATTGCTAACCTTCACTAAGGAAAGCTCCAGTGGGGCCCTAATTATGAGCATGGCCTTGAGATACTACAAAACCACTACTTTGTCTTGCCTAGAAAACCTGAGTGAATAAAGTTTTCTACACTGCAGATCCTTCTCAAAAATAATACTATTTCCATTATATCTAAGTACTCCCTACGTTCAGTTTTAAATGTGGAAAGATTAATTCAGAAGTCTGAATTCAGAAGACTTAAACCAGAAGACCAAATGGAAAGATTCATTAATAACTGGGCTTTCTTCCTAGAGTTATCAGAAGCTCCCAGCCACTCAGCATTCCTGAATTCAGCTTTTATTTATTTGTATGTCTGTCACTAGATGGCAGCCTCAGTATTAGTAAAAATCCATCAGAAAAGTTACTCTCCAGCACGGAATTAAAAGAAAAATCTATTTGTCCATGCAAGGGACAATGAGATTGACCATGCAAAAATGAGAAGACTGAAAACAGCTTTGATCAGTGATTAAATAGCTTATTTGTTACATTTTTTTGCTGTCCAGTTAATGTCCTGAACAGATTTCTCTGTAATGTAATTTATTCCACTGATTACATTCAGCTGTTAAACTCAGGATGCAGCAAATGATCTATAGGCAATATCTGTCTTTAGGCCCCACATCCAGTACAACTAAATTTTTGCTATTAGATATCAGTCCTCATTATCCAAATCAGAATAATTCACCATGTGCATCTTTCAAGACCGAGTGAGATCTGCTAGGCTGGTACTTGATTGTCAGAAATAGCCAACATCTAATGCTTCCCAGACTTCTCCTTTGAAATCAGTAGAGGTCTAAATTTCCAATAAAATTATGCAATGTGTCTGTGTTGTAAAGAAATCATACCTTTCCACTCATCTGGGAAAAAAAAAAAAAAAAAACTACCAAAAAACACAAAAAGCACAGTTTTGGGCCTCATTTTTGGCATCAGTTTATAATTTTCTCACCTGTCATGTTTTTGCTGATGAATAGAAGATCTGCAAACAAATTTTTAGGCTAGATACAGATAGAGGGCTGTAGCATCTGAATCCCTGGATGGAAAGAAATTAGTGCAAAGATTTATTTTATCCACTAGATGGCAGCAAGACTGCATAGCTGGAGGAAAGCAGCCTAAATTTCTGTTTGAGTTTGTACCAAAAGTGACCAGAACTAGTTGGGTGGCATGTGGTCATCAATAGGCAATTCACCCTCCCGGTGAGTTTTACTAGCTTTAATGTTTCCACCTCTTCATAAAATCAGTTTTCATCTCCTGAATCTGTGTCAGCAATCTTTGAAATTCAGACTTTTAGTCCAGGCATGTTTATATCATTTTGGTTTTGTGTTTTGTTTGTTGTTGAAGAGAAAAAGGAAGGCGAGCGATCAAACCACTGGACATTAGATGAACCTGATAGGTTAGTAGGAAACACAAAAACTAGGGCCTTAGAAAAAGCAACTTTTCTTTTTCCATTGGTTGCCTCCTTCAAATTCATAGATTTCAGAAATATAGTGATGAAAGAATAATCAAAAGACAATATGAATTTTCGTGTTTTAAACTTGAATATAATCTTTGCGAGACATAGGGTTTCACTGGTAAAAGCAAATATCCATGAGCATTATTAAGCTCCTCAGATAATTTGTTAGGATGTTATCATACCTATGTCTGTTGAGAAAGTCTGCTCATGTTTAAGGGACACAAGACTGACCGTGGTAAAGGGAAACATACTGTATCTTAGGCAAGTAAAAGATTTGCTGTAGTCTGGGTCTCTGATACAGTTCAGAGCTCGTGTTTAGGGCTGGTTCAGGTATCTGAAACTCCTACAGTGCATTCTGTGGAAAAAATGAGCCATCCTTGGCTATGATGATGGAAGGAACTGGGGATATTGTATGAGCCGCAGAAATATTTCACGACTTTTCAGGGATGGGCCTCAAGTGTATCAAGAAGTAGCTGCCTTAATTTTTAAGGACCATTTATAAAGTGCTTCAACATCTGTCACATTTTAAGAATTGGCTTGTGAAGACAGGCATGATGTTTCCAGCGGATGGGAAGGCTGAGGTAAAACTGCGTGCAAATATTTTGGCTTGAAAGACCAGAGCAGAGCATTGATTGTGCCAGTATCTCCAGATTAAAGTCCTTGGCTGTTCTCTAAATCCATGTTACCATATCTGAACTCCCAGAAAGCACGGCTTCAGTGTACTAAAATAGTCGTTAACTTATCCCCCTCCCAATCATCTGTCATTAGGACTGTATTTTAAAAATCTGTTTACAGTATAAAGTATTTCAGAGGTTTATATATATCTGGATGATATAAAAATAACCACAGTTCTGGATCAAATGAGGGGTTTATCAGTATTCTTGGAGCTCCTTAGCTTTTTTAATATATATCTCAATAGAAGAGATCAGGAGCCCTTTGGTAATGTTTGTGAAAAATTTTATCTGATAAACCCAAAACTTAATAGATTATGAACAAAAAGAATTAAAATGACAAAGTATTTTAAGCCTGTAAAATAATAGATCTAAGTCCTCCTAAACTTCATTCTGTTCAAAACTTTGCTTGCTAATCTTTTGTGCTGTCTTAAAGTACAGAAGCAAAACAAAGAAAACACAGATATAAATGGACTTAAATAAAAAATTAAGTTTAAGTTTTTAAAGCCTTATGCCATTCACAGGATGCTTTTGCAGAGGTGTGGGAGCTCTCAGCAACCATTGGAGGGGTACATTTGCTGAAGGATTAGTTGGCTGGCTCTGGAGCAGACATCTCAGGTCTGATAAGAAAAGAGTCCCCAGGACTAGCAACAAGCTTGCCAAGCCTTCTATTTAGAGACTGAAACCAGCCTCGGATCAGAAGTGAACATGTGGAACCCACATGTGTTTACAAGTTAGCTGGGGCCTAGGAGAGCCTCTGGCTATTTATCCATGTGTCTGTCAGTACCCTGCCTTCCTGTACGCTGGATGTCAGGGTGCAGTCCTTCCCTTGTGCTTCTCAGTGCTCAGATTTTTCTTTTGGTGTGTGTTTTTACAGGGAGAAAGTAAAAAAAAAAAACAAAAAACCAAAAAAACCCCCCAAAAAAAACCCAAAAAAAAAACCAAAACAAAACCCAACCAAACCAACCACCTCTCAACACTATCTTACTGCAGTTAATGTATGTGCTATGGTTGTTGGTATCACTTCATTTTTATCACTCTTAGTGCTTTTGCTGTCACACAGAGGCACATAAGCAAGAATGTTCCTGTTACATAGAGTCACTTTCTTCTAAACTTTAGCTGTTATCATACCAGGAGTCAGACAGGGACAGTAGCCTCTGCTGATAAGAGGAAATCAAAGATGTTGATATTGATAAGCTATTCTTTGTTTGGGATTGAAAATTCTTCCTGCCTGGCCCAGTAACATGCTGTGAAGACATGCCTTTTTCAGGCAATTTCACCTTTTAATAAATGTAGTGATAACTGTGCTCTGAGTGACTGAACAATCCTCAGGTTTGTACAGGCAGATAACCTGAGCCTGGGAGAGCTCTGTGTAGGAGAGGTGTCAATAGGGCAGAGGCAAGGGGTTGGGCTCAGGAATATGATTGTGATTGGATTGGATTGGATCATTAAGCTAATATTCCTTACACATTCCCTGCACTAATTTGAAAGTGATGGTATCAGCCTGTGCCTTCTGTGGCTTGGTGAGTGGCTGTGAACACCCTAAATGCCTGCATGAGGACTGATGCTGAATGAAGTACAGCCTGAGGGAGCAGGGAATGAGGCTTGTGACAGCTTTTGGATAATGGGATTCAGCGCTTATTTTAAAAAGTCCTTCAAAAGTAATGTAGTTCTGATGCCTCTAAAACAACTAAGATTACATAGGCCTTGTTAGCTTTGGCATTCAAGCCACAGGATCCTCATTCCTCACACTGTGGAGTCAGACCAGACTTCTACAGAATTACTCCCACTTGAGGGTTGTGTGATCTCTCTTCCAGATTCAATGATTCTGTCTCTTCTTTCCTCAAACTCCTTACAAAGTATCTTTGTTATTTAGACTATCACATTAGAGAATATCAAAGGTCCAAACTGGGAGAGGCAAGGCAAATAACTTGCTTCCTTTATACTGCTTTATTCCTCTGAGGGACTGTTTGGAGTCCTGCATGTTGATAGAAGAAAGGGTGTACCTTTAAATTTCATGTCCCAGTTCTCTAATTGCCAAAAGTTAATATAATTAGGGAGTGTTCAAAATGAAAGAACTGACATAATCCATGGCCTTTTTTCTCTCACAAAACTCTGACCTTAGAATCCTTTTTGCTGGATAGGAGAAGAGGAAAATAGACTCTGGGGTGGCTGTGTGACATTAATGTCCATTTCAAATAAGTAATGCCTTGAAGGAGGAAGAAAAATAAAATTATAGTCAACCACACTGAGGTTTCATCAGTCCTGTATATCCTTTTAATTTCTTTTTGCTTCAATTTATACTGGCTTTTTTCTTCTTTCAGCAACTGTTGTGGCACTTTTTCAACTCTAAATCCACAAGTAGAATCATTTATTTTAATAATGTCTTTGCTTTAGCTTCTAGTTGAACTCCATTTGCAATGCTCCCAAGCCTTGCTAACTACAGCAGCATTACAGCAATGATTTAATTATTTCCTTCTAAGTATTTATTTGAGACAAAAGTTCCCTGACAAATCTCAGATCCTCTACATTTGTTTTAGAATAGGAGCATATGTCATGAGTACTAAGTGGTCAGGTACTCCTACTGAAGTAGTCCCTAACCACTATTCAATCATGTTAGCAAACTGTGAACATTTCTGGCTAGACTTACTGCACTACCAGCAAAAAATATCTTTGATGCTCCTTCTTCGTAGACTTTCCAATCCCTGTTCTTCATAATGAAATAGAAACAGCCATCATACACTACAGATGTACTTGCAAAGGACTTCTACAAAGCTTTGTCCTACAGCACACAATAATCCTTATCTGAGGACAGATAAGGGATCTGGAATGTACAGAGACTTGTTTATGAGACTTTTTAATATGGAAAAATAATTGGTAAAATGTGCTTTACTGGAACACTTTTATTAAAGCTTTTCAGGGAAGAGATTTTTGTTCCCAAAAGTAATAGGCCTCTTCTGGGTGACTGAGTTTCCTGACAATGTCTTCTCCTGCAGATGGTATAAAGGTCATTCAAATTCACAAGATATTCACTTCATGCAACGTGACCTGGGGGAGGGAGGAGATGTTTTGAACCCTGAAAAGGAAGACCTTTTCCTGCCAAACATTGCTTTTTAGTAAGTCTGAAACTCTTACGTTTTTCAGGTTACTGGGGTGGAGAGTGGTGAACCAAAGCAGTCTCACATGAGCAAAAACCTCCCAACTTGTAGGGGTTGGCCACAGAAAAAGCAACCTGAAATCCTCGTATATTACTATTGTTTTGTACCAACTCACAGAATTTTTAAGGTATTTATCTTGAGGACACCCTGCTAACCGTAGACATGACTGAGACATATAGAAATGCGAGCTCAAAAGCAGGAGAAATCATAGCAGGAAAGGAAAGCAGCTCCAGGCTTTTGGTCTCTGGACTTCCTGCCCTCATTATTGACACCATTTTTCCCTACTTGAGGAATGAAACACAAAACAAGGGAGGATTGCCTGTGAGGAAAGGGACAGAGTTTCTCTTGAACACAAAAGATTCCACCATGATGATGGAGGAATATACTGATCAAACAGGTTAGATAGATACAGAGACTTCCATAAGTTATAAGACTGAAAATACAGGAGTAGCAGAGCTGCAGCTGTCTCTGCAGCACATGAAATTGCCTCATCTCTCAAAACACTCTACTCAAGCTTCCATAAGAAGCAGAAGTCCATATTAGGTGTTTAAACAATGAAAATATTCATAGCAGGAGATGAGACAATGAACCACAGCAATACTGATGTGTTTTGTGATGGAAGGACACCATCCTTCTTACCCTTGAAGTGTATATTAATAGCTCTCAACATCTGTTGCCCATCTTCATCATAGTAGGATAAAAAAGGACTGGATTTAGCTTCTTTTTGTGCTGGCTAGACCTACATCTCAAGGGCCACCGTGAACTGTGCTCTTGCACTCTTTCACCATAATTATTCTTGGGTATCTGTAATTAAAACCATCTGAGAAAGCTACAGAGTTGAGGCATCTCTGAAACACAGGGAGTTAAAATAGTGATTACGTAAGGTGAGTCACAGTGATGACTATGAAATTTTGGCAAACAAATCTGTACCTTTAAATTTCAGCCTCTCTTCCCCTTTTTTGATAGTAATTTTGCTATGGAGATCTAATGAGTTAATAATAAAAGAAATGTCTTCCTGTGGTCTCTTCTTGCCATTCATACAAATACGTCCCAGAACATTAGAGTAACTTTCCCATGTCAGCCTTCATGTAATTGTAGAGGGTGCTGACAGTGCTCAGACTTCAAGGTTGGTTAGGAACCAGCAGGGTGTATGGGGCTGGATTTGGCACCTGAAGATACAGATATTCATTAGAATCCCTATAATTAACTGTGCTTGACTCCCAGTTTCTCATTAATTAATTATCTGATTATCAAAGAAAATCTCAGTAGTTGCTCACCCTTAAGGCATTCCTAAGGTTGCCATTCCAGACATAAGTCTTGATGTCAGAAGGCCTACAGTTGTCATGTATTGTGGAATAAAAAGAGGTTTTCTACTTGAGAAATGTAGTGTTCTGCTGCCAATTATATACCCAGTCTGAGCTGTTGACAGTTTCCTTTTTCCTTCACACTTAGGCAACATCTCTGGTCACAAAAAATGAAGCAAAGGCCTCAGGAAAGAAACAGAAATTTATTTTAGGGGAGAAAAAAGTGAAGCTCTGAGCAACTCTGTGATGGCTGGTCTATTGAGATTTACACAGGATCTCCTGGGTCGGATTTATGAGGGATTTTTCTGGGCCAGAATGAATTTCTGAAGAACATTGCCTACACAGAGTAAAACAAACAAAAGAAAGCAGGAATCATGACTATAAAACACTGCATGTACTTTCTTCCTCTTCTGAAACTACTCTTCAGTCTGGTGGTGGTGATCCTTTATCACACAGGAGAGCCATAGCAGTGCTAGTGGGAATAACCGGAGACAGCACAGAGAAAAAGTAGGCAGAGATCTGAAACCGCAAAAAAAAAAAATTGAGCTATAAATTATGGTAGAAAGAAATACACTGGAAGGCAGAAGGCTAAGACACATAATTAATTAATAATGCACCATGACATGAAAAGATCTTGGGTTGTAAAAAACAGTGGTAGGTCCGTGAAGTTTGTGTGCTTACTAAGCACATATAGGAGTGAGAAAGAGCTCGCCTATAGGATATTCATGGGTGGATGTGGGGTGTTTCTTGGGGTAGGGAAGTTTCCTTCCTTCAAAATGTTTTGCTCCTTCAGTCTTGGATCTAATGAGAACCAAATGGTTCCTGGATGTAATTATTTCAAAAGATCTGTTGAACAGGCATTAGAACTTTCACCTGCTGTAATCTTAGCTCAAAGATGGTTTGCGAGGAGGAGGAGGAGTGCGGTGTCCTAGAGACTTCTCGACTAAAATCTTTCAATTTATAGATAATAAATCACTTAAAGCTGAAAACCACATTTAAGTAACACCTCATTGAGCCTTTTTAAAAACATTTTCTCTTGGTCTACCACATGTATAAATAGAGTTGAATAAAAATGATTTTTCTTGTTGATAATGAGACTAAAAGCACCAGTAGCAGAGTAATAATATATGCTTTCAGAAAAATCCTGTTAATGTTCGTTAAAATACTTGCCATCATTTAGACAATGGAAAGCTGTGTCTTTTGTTTGTTATACTGGAGGAAGGAAATAATAAAGCAGAAAACCTTCTATATTTTTAAAGGACAGATTTATTTGCTAATAGGGGAAAAGGAATGTGTGTTTGAAAGAGCATGGAGGAACACTTTCAGGAAAGTGCTGCCATCATGGTGAAAGGTGCTGGTGTCCTGCTCACTGGGGACTACTGGCTTAGATATCCCAAGATGAAGGCCTTAATGTTACACTGGAACATAGAGGGCCATGACAGCTGCCAGGGGAGAGAGTCCTCTCCTTTTATTTTCTTCTTCTTTTTTTTTTAATTTTATTTTTTAAATTTATTCTTTATTTCTAGGGACTGTTGTGCTCCTAGTTTTTGTTCCAACAAAGCTTTCCAGATGTTGTGTTCACAGCCAGACTCACCTTTCCAGAAAAGGCTGGGACTAGGGATTTTTAAATTGCAAAACTGTAAGTGCCAAGAAAAAGGAGAGAGATAAATCAGTTACAACTGTGAGAGAGACACAAAGGAAAAGGCTGCTTCTTCCAAGAATGACACAAATCGCTTTGATGGAAGTGTCTGAAACAGTAAAAGTTTCTTATCTATACCTGGTTCCCCTATAAAAACACTTATATTTAAAAAAACCCCTCTGAAAAATTAAAAGATATTAGAGAAAAGAGACAGAATCACATTATGAGAGAGAAAAGATGGGAAGACTGTTAAGAAGCATCTCTGAGGAAAACCTTTTCCCTCCTATCTGCAGCTAATTTACTTGATAGTATTTTGGTTGCTTTCTTATATAGACATCACAAAGTTTATTTGCATGAAAATTTCTCTGTATATCCTTAATTAGAACTCATGCTTCAGAGATGCCCTTATGTCTTGTGAATGTATTGAGAAAAAAGTCAAATTATGCTTTCAAATTTTCTTGCACAGATTTCTGGTCTTCACAATGAAGAGACCATATTGCAAACCAAAAAAAGTACCACAAAACATCTTTCAGCAAGGATATCTTGCTGCATATGCCTCTAGGGTAAACTGTGAGATGTTGTGGTATCCTAACAGAGCTGGAGAGCCAAAGTATTGCTCAGGCGTTTCTCAGCTCATACGTCTCCCACAGAACTTGCTTCAGAAATTTAAGAAAACAGTCATGGTTATTTTTCCATGTCAGGGCATAATGAGGTATGTCACTCAGCCAAGACTTTTAGGAAATGAGACTGAAAAGCAATGAGCCATACTTAGGACACCAGGCACATTGGCAATGCTCATTAGAAGGAAGTCAGACCTTTTCCTGGTAGATTCAAGGTCCACAAGAGATCAAACCAACATCCTTGCCCAGCTGCCTTCCTTCTGACAGTTCTCAAGCTGCTTCATCGTGCACTACATGTAACATTAATTGAGTGTAAGTCCATGCAAGAGTGCTAATTAAAACAATGTACCTATCACATACTCTTATGCCTTCCAGGCAGCAAGAACACAAGAGACAGCTGCTGTTCCACGTCAGTGTATGGGAGGATAAGAGGTAATTGACCCTGCAGTTGTTAGGTTAATTCACAAAGGGAAATCTCTTGCACAACTGGCGTTTCATCTGCTCTTGCATTAAAAACAACTGTACCAAAAGCATTCTCTTTATATAAGTTATTAGTATACAGTCATGAAGACTAATTACTTAAACAAAGACTTCCACAGGCACAGGAAATAAGGAATTCTTGTGCTCCATATATTTCTGCTGCATGCCTGACTGACTTCAGAGTCAAAGAAAGCACAGGCTCCATTTGAAACTTTTCCCCTGTCTGGGGCCTGCTTAAAAGCTCGTCCCATGTGGGAGATGCATGAACATGAACATCTCCTTTTTACCTCCATTAGGCATTGCATATAGTTTTTCTTGCTGTAGCTGGCCATCCATTTTCACAAAACAGGTAGAAGCCTAATTATATTTGGTACTTCTACTCCCCTGCTGAATTCCTTTAATAGTGTACTGGTTTCACTGGGAGGAAAAAGGAAGTGCAAAATTAGGAATACACATGGACAGACACACTGTCAGCAAACCTCGTGTTGCCCTTGTGAAGTTAAAACAGCCACCTGCAGTGTCAGATAAGATAATTTTCTTTACATACACGAGACTGTTGACTTTACTCCAAGGGTTCCAAAGAAATTATTTTTTTCTGTAATAAGGAAACCCACAAAATCCTGCAGGAACTCAAAAAAACTCAGTTGTATTCAGTGTACAGCAGAAAACATAGGCCTTTATATGCTGGTTGAGTGGCTTTTAACATCCATAATTCCTTGACAGAGGATGATTCTCAATTAATGGATGTGTATCTGTTGAAGAGGGCCTAATCCACACCGTTTGGATTCAAGCTTGAATCTGAACTCCCTAAAGGTGCTCATGCCTGAGGTTTTGGGTTGATTTTTTATAGAGATAAAATGACCACCTACATGTATTCGTCTAGATCCCAGTCTAAAGTTTATGATTAAAAAGTGGTCTGAGTTTTCACATAAGATTAAAAAAAAAAATTTCTTGATCAAATCAAAGTTACATTTTTCAAATACATTTCAGTTTGCTTACGGGAAAAATCCAGAGGAGTTTCTGGAATGTAGACAGAATTGTTTAACAAAATTAATAGAAGAGTTGAGCTCAGCCCTTTGGATGAAAATCTCAATCAATGCCTGCTAAAAAAAAGAATGTTTTTTGGTTTTCTCTTAATTGTAAAACCTCCAGAAACTCCTCATAATATTATAGGGCTATATGCCAGAGGAACTTCTTATCTAACCCTGCCCACCAGCATCTCTTGCCTCTCTGCACTCTGAACAGGCAAGAACAGTTTTTTATGAAAACAATTTTTAAAAACTCAGGCTTAGGTATGCAAATATGCACAGCTGATAAGTAGTGTATTTTGTCTGAACACTGGACACCTTCTAGAACACCTGAAATTAATTTGGTTTAGTTATCAAGTAATTGGCAAGGAACATAAATTGAAGTTCTGTTCAGGCATTTCCAAAAGGGATGCTCAATAATACAAACTCATGCAATGATTACCAGCTTTAATCTGTTGCTCCCCCACAGGTAGTTTACACCCCTGTGTTGGAGCACGAGAGAATATCAGTTCTCAGAAAGGGAAGAGAATCTCAGTTAAACCATCTGTGTATCAGTAATGCTCTCTGCATCTGTTCTTTCCTCAGCTGCTGTTACAGCGCTTTACTCCTAATTGGGCAGTTGCCTCTCCTGACTGAGTTAAGAGCTCAGTATCTTCCATGTTAGCCCAACAGCTGGCAGTTCAGATAGGTAAGAAAAAGGATTAGGTTTTTTTTAACTTCCGTGCCTCCAATAATTTAATTCAAGATTCATGGCATTAAATGTTGTTCCCCCCGATGTTTTCTTTGAAGCATTGGATCTCAGATTTACAAGAAATTTCAGCTTTTGTCTTCCTAAAATGATGTTTTTACTTCTGATTTATTTAAAATTTTGGATTTATAGTGTAAAAGCAGTGTTGTTACAATCCACTACATGCTAGAATTTTATTGTCCTTGTTTTATGCTCTAAAAATAAACTCAAAATAAAGAAATTCTTAAAAAAAAGTTATTATTTAGTGTTACTGGTTGTCTTGATACAGTTATATACTTACACAGAGGAAGAACAGAGTAGCTTAGCAGGATATGGCTGAATTGCTTTTAGATTAAACTTATTTAATTTAGGCATCAGGAAGCTCTTGAGCCTGAACTCTAGTGTTTTTATGACAGAGCTGAGATATTCTGCCTTCTTCTTGAGTGCCATGTGATAGAAACACAAAGGAATAAAAAGATTTCTGGTAAACAAAGGGAGGAAAGGAATCAATCCACTTTGAGCAGATTTTTAGCCTCATTACTGCTAAACAGTAGAGTATTTCTTATATCTTGAACCTAGATAATATCGATGGCTGCGTTAACATGTGGATTACTTATTCCTGATTTTCAAAATAGCTGCAGCAAGTGTAAAACAATTTTAAGGCATCTGTAGTCTAGTCTAGCATATAGACACTGAAAGATTAGGAAAGCTAAAGCCACGTAGTTTCCACTATTTTGCAATTGCATCATTCCTCCTCAGAGCAGAGAGAGGGGCTTGAATCTGCATTCTAAAGGAAAAGAAAACAGAGTGAAAGAGGAGATTCAGTCTTGGCATGACTCTATCAGCCCATAAAGTGATATGAAACAGGATAATATGTCAATATACCTTTGAAGTGCAAGCAAAAAATAAGCAATCCAAATATTTAGATATTCAGACTATAAGGGGGAGCAGGAGGCAGGAAAGACATTCTGTTCATAAGAAGAGAAAGACTGTAGAGATCTATGCCTTTGAGAAACAGCCGTGTGGTCTGATTCTATCTCTTGTTCAAAATAGAAATGGAAGCTTTCCTAAGTACCTAGAGAAAAAGTCATCCAGAGAACTATGTTTTATGACATCCCAAAATGAGCTAGCACGTTATATGCTACAGAAATGCTCAGTGATTTCTCATGGAATTCTCTGTCCCTTTGAAGTAACTACATGAATTGCTCTGTGGACAGTTTTCCATTGTCCTTTATGACTTAATATTAAAAATTTCAAGGAAAATACAATATTTACAGCTGAGGGAAACCCTTTCCAATTAAGTACTTCTCTGCTCTTCTTTTTTGAGAATATCTCTATGTGAAACAGAGTTGGTTACCCTCTCCAGTTGTTGGTATTGGGAGATGAATCTGTTAAACCATAAAACCTGCTGACAATCACTACTCAGCCTAAGCCACATGAATTTCTCATTCACATCTGCCTTATGCCTCAGAGCCTGTATCAAAGCAGTGAAACAGATATAAGACAAAAAGATTCCCTGGATGAGATGTGTGAGCCAAAAGAAACTTTTAGGCAAAACTGAACCTATGTTTGGAAAAAGTAAAAGACAAGTCAGCCTGAAGCTAGAGTTATTAAATCTGAGCAAATCCTGGCATTGACATAACTAGTTTAAGCTTTTAACAAGGAAAAAATACCAAACAAAACAACAAAACAAACAAGCAAACTAGCAAAAATAGTCTGGCCAATTAAGAACATAGGTTCTTCTTCCCAGTTAATTCACAGAAAAGTAATTCAGGTGACTTAAAAGTCTTCAATTGAGTGCCCAGTTTGCAACAATAGCAAAAAGAGAATGAAAATTTGCTGGAAAGGAGTGGGTCTGTGGAATAACTCATCAAGCAGGGGTGGCAGTAGTTCTCACATGCACGTGTTCAGTCTCTAGAGAACCTCTCTGGGGTATGGTGGACAGAGGTTCAGAGCCCTTTTTCTCCCAGTGCAGTGTAGTTTATGTCTTCTACATTTCAGATTTATGTCCAAGACACATCTTTATAGGCCTTCTTATAGACTATTTGAGTAGTAAATAGCCCAGAAAGAGGAAGCAGATTCTACTGTCTTTAACAGATACTTGGGATGGGGGTAGTTGTAGCACTGATTAGATAGAGAGGTGCTTGTTTATAGCATCCTGGTTGAATACATATAAATCTACTCAAGGTGTTCTTTCTATATAAAATGACTGGAAAAGAACAGACAATAGTTCTGCAGTATTTTTATTTCTGGCTGACTTGAACCAATTTTACAGCGTTTATTCATGGTTTTGCCACCAGACAGAAATATCAGCTACTTGTAATCCTTGGTCTTTGCTGATAGTTTAGCCATAATTGCTGATCTTAAGAGAAAAGCTTTTCTCTTTGTTGGGCCATACCTGTGTGCGTGAAAGATTTTGCCTTTAGTTACTTATCTGTCAGCAGCCTACATAGATCATACGTCTGCCGAGGCTGGTGTGAAGAATGCTTAAATGTTTTTCCTTGGCTACAGGTATCAGAAGTGTACTTCAATTAGTTAAACTGATAGATTCCATTAAAATAATTTAAAAATGTATTTGTTTATTTATTTATTTATTTTAGTAAAAGATGGTCCTTGTTTTAAAAACCATTGTTTTGTACCATGGACTTAGATTTTGGGACATGTTTGGAATATGATATGATTTGTGAAATTCACAGTTCTTAAAAGCTCATTTGCCACAAGATGGCAAACTATGTCTGCACATCCAAATTGAAAACAAGATTTTAGAGGTGTCAAGACAATTCAGAAAGTCTTTTTATTTCCTGTGCTCAAATAGAAAACAGTATCATATCAGTATCTGGTGTATTGGTACCATGAGTGGGGAGGAGGAAATTTTGTTCTTAAGAAGCAAGACAACATGCAGAGGGGGAAAGAGGGTTCATTATGCTGATGCTTTTAACTCACCACTTAGCTCACAGAATGGCCATTGAAACAAACCTTCCAGGTCTTCCTGAGACAGTACTCTAAATTTCATCAGGAAAAAAAAAAAAGAGTCTATGGAAACAGCTGCTATACTCATGAATAATAATTAACATAGTTATAGGGCTTGGTTTGGTGGAACTAAGTTCTACACTGAGGTAAAAACTTTTTCTACCTAATAGGACATTTTGAATGATTTTCCATGGGGACTGTACTTGCAGGACATACAAAAGCACAGAAAGAATAGTTGTTAAAATCTCTTTGAAAAGAAATAAACGAAATAGAATTCCATAGCTAGATGATCCTAACAATCATGCATGTTGCAAAGGCAAGTGTACAGTTAGAAGTTAATTTTATTTTTGTATGTATGTATATTAAATAGAATAGGTAGAAGGTAGTGGGTACTATTATTAGAGTAGCAAGGAGAAAAAAACCAAAGCAACAAAAAGCAAACTTTTTTTTGTCCTTAACAAAAGGCTTTTGCAATAGCGTGTCATAAGCGTGGAGAAATCTGTAAGAAAGGAAGAATTCTGGACATTTCTGACTTTTATTACTTAATTGTAGCTGCATTAAGTAGTAGTCTAGTGCTTGATGGGTTTCTGATTGTAACCGTTTATATTAACTCATGCATCTTTAAACAGCAATGCAGATAAACCACTGTTCTCAACCAAAGAACAAATTTGGAGAAAGGTTTTTGGTATTTTATCAAGGTATAACCAAAATTGGTGAAGTGACCTGTTGGGTGTTTAAAGAGAACAAGCCAGTGCAAAAGGAAAAAGGAAAAAAAAAATAAAGGCAGCAAATTTTCAGTGTATGAAAAGGAAGAATTTGTCTCTTTGAACCCAAGTTGTAGGTGTGGGTCTTACAGTACTTCTTAGGAGGTGCTGAAGGAAAAGACTGAGATGATTATTCCTTCCCTTCTGAGAGTCTGCATTTAGTTTTCTCCTATCAGGTCCAGTCACATTGTGTGCAAATGCTTTTTGGACAATCCAGAGTAAACACTTAGGGGACCAAACCCTGAGCTAGCAGGAATTATGTTAGGCTGCCCTCTCAATATGGAGGTAAGTGACAGACCTGCTCTAATGGCTCTACAAATGATCCATGCAGAAGGAGTCTTTAAACAGTTGTTGACAGTGGATCTTTCCTTCTCATTTTGAGGCATTCTAGTGCTAATGGAAAAAACAGGAGAAAGAAAAAAAAAATCCTCACATCTGTATCCATTCCACAGAGACTTTCTTTATCTGCCATGTCCAAAGCTCCATAAAATGTACAGAACCTCACTGATGCTAAGGAGTTAATGTCTAGGATGAAATCCAGCTTTGGGTCTCCCAGACTTTTGCCCTAAAATGAGACTGAAAACTTAAAAATAATGAGCTCAGCTGTGGATTAATGTCATCATGCTTTGATAAAGGTTCCCAGTCCTCCGTGGAAAGACAGGTTGGGTTTATTCTATGAATGTACATTTTTTTACCCTGTGACACATTTTCAGATTGTAATACCCAAAACTTTCGCCTGTGCATCTGGAGTTTGGTGGCTAAAGAAAAAATTTGTGTCCTGGTAGCTGACAGATTGTGAGTTACTGCTCTGAGCAGCTGTGTGACACATCTGCAAACAAGGACAGCTGAGTGCAGGAATCCTCCCCTGCTGATGAGCAGCTCAGTGGTGCCAGCAGGCACGGATTGCTGTGACTGACTGTAATTGCAATAAAGTTGATAAAGTCTGATAAAGAACAGAAACTCTGCTCAGAAAGATCAGTAAGGCAGCAACACAGAGCATGGAGCACATGGCTGGAATGTGATTTAATCTATAAATACGAATTGCCGAAATCGAGTTGTCAGGTAACAAATAGCTATGTTAGAGGGAATGCAATGTCCTGTTCAACTGCAGATTGAAGTTATCCACTTGCATGTGCACTGGATTTGCACAGCCAATGGTGTGACCTGGCTCTAGATTCAGGAGGTTCTGCTTGTGATCCAGGTGCAGCAAGCACTGAGCAGCAGCTGTTGCCATTAACTGTGAGAGAGCATCCAGTGCAATAAATTCTGCATGATAAGGAGGTGGAAACAAAGAGGGATTGCTATGTTAATAATGAGTTATTAATCAATTATTGAGAGGAAAAACACCAGCAGGAAAAGGTATAAAATCTGAGGATAAGAGATAGATTCAGATGATGATCAGCAATACTGAGGATTAGTTTATTTCAAAGAACAGCAGAACTTAACACTTCTGCAATTCCTTGCTGCCAATATGACCAGCAGACACTCCTCAGGTGACTGTATTGCTGCGTGTGAATGTATTTTATGTTATATTCTGCTGCATATCATCACCTATCACAAGCCAGGCCGTAGCTTTTCCTCACAACATACTTGTTCTAGCCTATGCCTGTAGTAAATTATTGCAATGTGTCTCTAAGTGCTGTGCCTGATTCTACCCTCAAGTCTCCACACTTGACAACAGAAGCCAAAATGAAAATGATCCAAAGATTTGGGATCTCTAAAAGAGATCTGGAAGTTAAGATGTATACAAAAAATTACTATGATCTTGACTGAGCTAGACAGACAGATATTTTGAGCCTTTGCTTCTTCTAAATCTTCAGGTTTGCTTTTCTTTAGTTTTAACTACTCTCTATTTGTTTCTCTTTGCTGCATATATATATATATATATATATATGAATAGACAGATATAAAGTTATGTCTTTTTGATTCTATTTCTCCCTGATTACTGTCAGAAAGATTTTCTTGGACAGCCTCTGAAGTTTGTTTTTTTGTGCAAATATGAATGAATGTCTAAATATACCACTGCTGAATGCATTGTTTTAATGAAATTTGTTTAAGAACTACAGCTCCCAGTCACACCACATTCAGGAGTTTACTCTGGATTTAACCCGTCAAGGTATAAAGGCTAATATGGACCAACATCCATGTGACTGACAGTGAGGTTCAAATTGCAGTTATAAAGTGCTTGATGTTCCACCTTGTTCCAACTGGTTTGTCATCTTCAAATGTTATTGTTACCAAAAGGCATTAAGCTGAGGCTTCAAAATTTTTACAAGTTATTCTTTCATTTCAGCTGACTTATGCCAAATAACTGTCCCAGAGCAGGCACATGTTGAAAGAGGAGAATATGTACTGGGAGGAAGATCTGCCTCATGTTAGGTTCCCTGTGGGCAGAGACCCATCAATCAGACACAGCCCCTGAAAAGCTCTTCAAAGTAGATAAACTAACTACCAGACACACCCAAGACCTGCACTTCCAGCACAGAATTTCTTTTCCTACAGAATGTAATCTACATATCTGGAAAAAAAAAAATTCAGAGTTGCATGTTAAGACCCTAACACTGAGAGAAATGAGAAATGTAATTTTGATCTTGTGTTGATTTGTAAGCAAGCATTTCCTATGGAACATTACTAAATTCAAGTGCAAAGGTCAAACAGCAGAATGAATTCATATTTTCTCTTTATAGCTGCAATTTAGCCAAGAAATACATCTATTAGACCATATACTGTATAATTTCTAGCATAAAGAATTCCATCTGAGCCCAGTTATTAGAATCTTTTTTTCTATTAATTGGTTTTTTGTACAGTAATTTTCCCTGTATATCTATAATGTGGATGTGCTATTAGTAGTGCTTCCATAATAATAATATCCTGTTCTCACAGACTGTTTTCCCTTGTTAAAGCTATGCAGAGAAACTTAAAGAAGGCACCACTATTGATGTCCTTTTTGCATGGATGAAGAACTTTGCCTTTATGTATCTGGAAATATTTCTTCAGAAATATACATTTGAGCTCATTTTCCTCTCTGCTCTTTACAATTGGCCTGCCCAGTCCATTGATCAAAGGAATGTAACATGTTCTATTACAGCAACTGGTCCAGCTGGGGGAAAAATAGTAAATTGTTCAGAGAAACCTTTGTTTATGTTGAGAGTGAATAACCTGACTAAATAAATCTGATTTTTATGTAGAGGAGTTTGTTTTGCATTTAGCAGAATTTACATAACAAGAGTATAATTTATTGTGAATTCCTATACTCACAACTTCAGAAAGAATCAGAGCCTGGAATAAAGTATAAGTCAATGCACAAGTAGACAACTTCTAAAATATCTTCAGGCCTTTTGCTTCTGAATAATATTTAATGTCCATGAAATATGGGTACCCAAGTCCCATTTTCAGAACAGGCTGAGATCACTTAGGTTATTTTGCTGGGTAATATGTAGTAAAACTTGGAGTTATTTCCATATGCTCGAAGATTGGATTTGATCCTTCACCTCAAAACTACTTGAAAATTCTTTCTTGGGGATGAGTTTTAGGGAATAAGTGATTAATAAATCAAGATGTTAAGTACTACCAGCTCCCACAAAGGTTAGAAGTGCTTCAGTTCTGAACCTCCTAACCAAAAGTGTCAATTATTTCACTTCTAAGCTTCTGCTTTATTTCTATGCTTTAAACAATTCTAGACTTTTATTGCTTTTGGCGAGCAGTGAACATGTCTTTGATATAACACAGTCCATAATTTTGCACACAAAAGGGATTTTGGACACAAAAATTGTAATAGCGTTGGATCAGTCTTCAGGAAGACCAGAGGAGTATTAGGCTTTTATTTTTTGTTTTCTCTTCCAATTATATATCCAAATTCTTCCATGAAGAATGTCTTGACAGAATAGATAAGAAAGAATCATTCTTCCTACAGTGGTAGAAGATTATAAAATACCTTAGTAATAGAGTTTAAAACCACAAAAATATTTCCTTTGTTAACAGTTGATTCCTTTGTTTTCCCTTTCATTCATGAACTAATGATCTTCAAGAAACAGACATTTTTGAGGAATGTGGAAGAAAAATGAAATCCTATTGAAAATTCTGAAGACCCAGCTGCTAACAAAGTTCAAGCACTGAAGGGTAGCCCATTCTGAACTGTGGCCCAAGATTCACTGTTCTGTGGTCTGGAGTTCATGATCCAATTAGTGTTTAGGAGCTTTTTAAATAATATTTTCAGTTAAGGGACCAGATAAGATAATGTGATGATGCATGGGAAAAAAGGTTTTGGTTGAAAATCTATTGATTTAACATTTGGTTAACTGATGTTTTGAAGCATGTCTTAATCTTTTTCTAATCTATTAGCTTACAAGAGCTTTATTTTCTTACAATAGGGACTCTAGTAATTCCACTGCTATGCAGTTAATCTTATAAATAAGATCAGAAATCCATTATGTTTATTATGATATAAGCATAATAAGTGATATTAACATATTTAATTGATATAAATAGACAAGACTCTTGTCCTAAAAAGTTTAAAATAGGAGATTAAAAAAATATTTTTTATGCAGTATTGAAGAATATGTGTTTTGTTCTACAGACAAACCATGCACAACTACCTTGCATTTACTGAGGGCTAAGGTTGCATTCATGACTGGGCACTGCACCCTAGTAATCCTTTAAGTGTCTGTATCAGGGAGCACTGGTTGGTGACTTTAGTTTGGGACATATCTGTCCTTCAGCATATTTGTGATTCCAAATGAAACCCAAAGATGTTATTGTGTAGAGAGAAATTGTGAAGCCTGTACTATTTAATATAGTTCGAAAAATTCTGTTTCTATGCATTCCTCCAAACTAGATGAGTGAAATAAGAACAAAGAGGAAAACTAAATTGCAGAGAAGGCAGCCCTGCTTCTGAAGAAAGAAACATAAAGAATCATCCCTCAGGAGAAATTCTGGAGGGAATGTTTTGTGGAACAAATCTCATATTGATTCTTGCTATAGAAAGAAGACTGTTGTTGCATCCTTCCCTTAAACAAAGCTGAGGGTGCCTAAAGAGCTGCTCACCAAAGAAGGGAGTGATCAGTTGAGGAAAGACAGGTGACAGATGGATGAGAAATAGAAACATGGTGAAGGGCTGTATGCAGTTCCACCTCCCCCAAGCATTCTGAAGACATGTTCTGTTAGGTCTGGCACTTGTTCAGACACCTTTGGTAGCAGGACATTGGCCAGATATTGTATCAGGTCACAATTCCAATGGGGATCAGGAATGTGTACCCATAGGGATCAAAGAGGTGTAGCTGGGCAGAGGGAGAAAGGATGTAAACCTGAAATATGGTCAGCATGAAACAGCTATCAGAATGAACACATGTTCCAAAATTAGTCCTGTTTCACTTACGTATGTTTAAAACAGAAATAAATATATTTTAAAATATTTTATCTCAAGTGGTTTAGGGAGGGAAGCGGGAGAAAAGGTCAGCCAATATTATATCCTTCAGATTCAAATCAGATACATCAACTTAGGGATAAGGACAGTGACATACCTTAATTGGTTTTATACCTGTTGAAGCATGTGTCTTGTGACTTCCCTGCTTGAAGGAATTAGACACTTGTTTTGAAGTCACACAGTCATTTACAACTTCTTTATGATTCGAACTTGCAAATATTATGTTGCCATGGATGCCGGCCTCGATACTCCAGTTTTTCAGTACAATTTCAAAATAATCATTAAAGATAAGTGTTTCTTTTATTTATTATTTTTTCTAAAAGTAGAGTCTGTCTGTGGCAGGTACTGACTTGGTCACTCAGCTGTTTTCTCCAGCAACGGGAGCAGTGCTGTTCTGTGGATATGAGGTGTAAATTCCACAGAGGTGTGGCTCAGGACTAACATCTGGTTTCCAAAAGCTCAGGTCAGTAAAGGGAAAGAAATTAAGTATGCTAAGCCTCTGTTTAAAGGATTTAATATATTAGTAAAACAACAACAAAAAAAGAAGATGGAAAGAAAAGCAGCGAGCCACCCAGCTCTGTGTAAACAGAGGTGCTAGGCTTAGATGCTGAAAAGATATGCAGAGCCACAGAGGACTTTTCAAAATCTTCGTCTATATTTCAAAGACAGAAGAAGGTGAAGGGCCGTATCCAAATTCCGCTGAGGTCATTGGAAAGTCTTGTGTTTACTTTGATGAGGTTGGATCTAGTCTTAAAAACCAAGCTGGTTTCCTCATATTGCATGACAAATGTTGCTCAAGAGAAAGGAAAAGTACAGATAGACTGAGGTGTGTAGATTATGCTTGGCCAGCTGGCACGGAATACATGGCTGATGATCATCCTGTGCAGATGGTTGGTTTGGATGTCTGAAAGTTATTAGATTTCCACTAGCCCACAAAAAATCAAAAGATATCTGAGGTACGGTTTGGGGCCAGTCAGACTGATGCTCCTGGATCATTGTGGTTCTTGTCCAAGGCATTAGAGAATTTGTCCTTCGAAATATTCTGGAAAATAAAGGCCTTTTTCTCCAGAGAGCATCCAAAACAAGAGTGATCTTTCTAACCTGCTGCATTTTCCCCAGAGGTATTCTGACCTAAATCTCATCCTCTGGCTCCGGGCTTAACTAAGATGCTTAGTTAGACTTCTGGAAAACACTTATGCCTTCTCTGCCTACATTGATTATGCAAGTGTCCCAAAAAGTTACCACTGGGTTCTGGAGGCTTTATATGCCAACTGTTGCTGATGTTTGTCCCTCCCAAGTCTGGTATGACCTGCCTCTCCCTCTGCTGGAAAGCTGCTTCCCCTCTCATCCCAGTTTCTGACTCAACTCCACCCATTCTGCACAGCCTTTCCTTTTCCATGAGCAAAGCAATCTACTTAGTTCTTGTTCCGTTGAACAGTAGAATCAATTTGCCACAGCAATTAAAGATTGTTTAAAAAAAATTAAAAACCCCAAACTTTTTGAACATATCTGCCCAGTATAAGAATAATAGTAAATTACCTAGTGGTTTCCTGTTGCTGAGCCAAGCATGAAAAAAGCTTGACATTCTTTCACAGTTGAAGGATGTAATGAAAAATACATAATTTTCACTTTATTTAGGGTTGCGTTTTCCCTAGGTGATCTCCAGTTCATGGAAATAGGGTGTTTCTGTTTTCTAACATGAGCCACCTGATGATTAGAAGGACCACGACCATGGTTAGGACTAACTGACAGAAAAGCAGATAGTTTTGAAAAAGTTTTAAAATGGAAGAAGAGTCTCTGGTTAATAGGCAAGAGGAGTTCTAGCAGAGGAAATGGAGAAAATGTAATGAGCAATGAATAGAGGAATAGTTGAAAAATATGTTTAAGAGCTGACAAGAAGGGTGGGGTTGGGTGAACTGGTGGGAGAAAAATCTTATGTTACCAGCCAAAAAGAAAACTTTGAAGTTACCTTCAAAAGCTGTTTTCAATATTTCCTTTTTCTTATTATCAGCAAGTCTTGGTGGAAAAGAAACATGAACTTTTTAATTGGGAGAGAGTAAAATAGATAGCCTGATAATCATTTGTACAAAGGATGACTGCAGTGTAATACTGTTACAGGCAACAGCAAGGCCAATGTCTTTCAGCCAGCTAAATCATGAAATGTTTATCTAACTTTCAAGACCCCCACAACTATCATCATTTCTTTTTGTGATTTCTCTCTTACCATTCCTTTTCCTTAGATGTCCTGTTGATGTCTCAGGGTTGACTTTAATGTCCTCCCAAAGGAAATAGCTGAAAGATCCAATATGGTTTCTTCTTTAGAAGCCAAGAATGTTTTAGCTCTTTCAACATTTTTGCATGGAAATAGGAATAAATGACACATGGAGACTGCTTCATATCACTGTTAACAATTTGACATTACTTCCCTGAAATACTTTATTTATATAAGAATGAAGTTTTAAATAAAGATACATCTCTTATAAAGGGTATTTATATGTGATATTCACTATTTGCCAACAGCTGTAGATTGTGAACCATGGAAAATATTTAGATCATTCTACTACAGCCATAGGTATTATTTGGTTTCCCTAAGCTTGCTTTTCATCTGATTGGCAAATTTCCAATCTGTTTTTGAAAGCAGAAGCCCAGTAAAAAATGTAAAGAACATTGGTTTAACTGCACTTCTTTCTGATGTTCTAGGGGCAGTTACACACACTGGTGTTAAACAGTGGAGCAGATACACAGGAGAATGTTGGTGACAAAACAGGTAAGAAGTTTGCTTTCCTGATCAATCGCTCAGCAGTCAGTAATACACCCAGGGGACAGGTTCACTACATGTGAATTTGATCAAGTTGCTGCTAAAGTTGGATTCTGGACAAACCGAACTGCCTGTTGAGTGAACTGCTCGACATCAAAGAGGAGCTTACACATTGCCCTGTTTTCTCAGCTCTACCCAGTCTCTTTGTTCTGAGCCATGGCCTTATTTACATGTATTCAAAACCAAATGGAAAATAAAATTGCCAGCAACAAAACCGAAGTATTTTTCCCTGTTAAAATGCATAAAAATAGCTGTTTTATTTCTTTTCTGAAATCTTCTGCCCATTATATTACATCTCAAAGTGCTAATTTCTTTTTACTTTTTTTATTGTTGTTTTCGTTCCCTCTCATTTTACCAGCAGAATATCAGACTGCTTGGACTTGGATAAAGACCATTCCAAGACACCCGAAATCCCTGTCATTGTGCCACGTTTTGCTAATAACTCGTTACTAACATTAACAGATGTGCTGATCAGAGCAGAGCATGCTGCAAACTATCAAGAAGCAGAGCAAATCCCTGCAACCTGAGTTTCATACATGTAAAAGTAAACATTTGCAAAGGTCTGAGACAGTTGTTTTAGTCGTGTTGCTCTCACTGTGGTGCATGTAAAGCAGCTTTCTTCTGAAAGGTGAGTGTTTTTACCGGCCCCATCTTTCTAGGGCCCTAGTGTTAAGGTTCCTTGTGCTGTAGTAAATTTAGCCTTTGCTCAATTTTTGTCAAATTTGGGGAGAACTTGTTGTTGTGGTTTAGGAGCTGTGGGAAGGCATGAGATGCTTTCAGTAATTAACTGCTCCAGACCTTCTCTATGCTTGCCATGTCCTGAATGTGCACAACAACCATGTTTAGGTTTCAGAGCCAGTCAAGGCAGCAGCAACCTGCTTTTGTCTCTCTAAACCTTCGAGGTTGTGCTAGGCTGGTTCTTACCCTCTTACTATCTGTCAGTGAGAGGACTTCTGTCTGTGGATAGGAAAGCTGGATTTTTATAATAACATGGAAATTAACTCTGAATGGAATTGCTTTATATGGCTTTTGTGGTGATTTGTCAAGCTAAAGGCACTTTTCTGATGGGAAATGTGCTTCATGGTCTGCTCTAAGATGTTGTGGTTATTTTAGTTATGCAGCACCACCAGACCACTATTATAACAAACTTCTAAGTTTTAACAGTGGTTGTGCTGGTGCCTAACAGCTTTGTATTGTCCATCCAGCTCAGTGTTGTAGGTGATTGTACAAGAATTAGAAATACAAATATAAATATAAGGTAGAAACCTCTTCAAACATTGCACTGGAATGGCTTCTTGCACCTCCGGTACTCAAAATAATTGTTTTTATTTTCATTTATAAATCCACCTGTGGTACCCCACTACACCCATCATCTTTTGTGTTTTGGGGGGAACCAAAAAATCAGTGACCTGGGAGTGAAATGATCAGAAGCAAAATGAGGAGTCAGGCTCAGCTGTGAGAAAAGGAGAATATAAGACTTTGTCACTGAGTACACAGAAGGCACATGGGTGCTTTAATTAATTTCAGTTCCCCCCATTTCAGGGGAACAAGAAGCAAGAGAAATGTATGAGAAATACACAGGAAGATGCTTTTATTTAAGCATTGATTCCTTGAGAATTCAGGTATGGATTTTGAAGGCATTCAACAGAGTAATAAAAAATTCTATTATTTTTATACACTTATACATTTGATTTTGAAATCTCACTGGGTGATTGGTCACACAAACGTCTTTTGAAATGTAGTGAGTTCCTAATAGGTGAGTCCAAGTTTGCATGGGACTAAAGCTTGAAAGAAATGTCAATTTTGAAACTTTCTTTTCTCTTTTGAGGGCACATTTTTTTCTTTTTTTTTCCCCCCTGTTGTAACTACATACAACTGCACTAAAATTAATTAGCTAAAAAGAATGCAATAATTCACTTTAGTAAGTTGAAATTCTCTCACTTATTAACAGGAAAATTATTAAAATCCCATGTACATTTCTAGAGTAGTTATTAGATTTCAGAGTTAGGAGACAATGGTTAATAAAACCTAGCTAAATTCATAAATCCTTCTACTTATATCGTAATGACGATTAAACCCTATTTTATGTACATTTCCAGGACAACTTGGCATAGGGTGACTCTGCCTCCCTGTTTGCATCTTCGAAATGGCTATTTCTGACTTACTGTGTACTTTAATGCTCTTAGGAAATAAACCAGCACATGATGAAGTAGTTACTGTCACAGCCTGAAAATTAAATAGAGACAGAAATCAAGGAAATAGCCTTGCTTAAGCTGAAGGCTTTTAATATAATTGAGCTTTCTGGTATTCACAAGATACTTTATTATCTTGCAATATATTGGGTTATTACTGGCAAGCCACACTGCTCAGTCCTTCATTTGGACGTGCTGAACATCAAATCCTTAATTGACTCAATCCAAAGACTGGATTTATAGCTGAGGTGAAAATGACTTCTTAAGTTTCCTAAGGCTAAATTCAGTGCAGCCAGATTTTGGTGCTTAGCAGCTGGTGCAGTGTGAGTAGCTCTGGGTTTCTTCACTACATAAAAGAGCAAAATGCCTGGAGGCTTAGTACAGATCTTTGGTGAGCTGTTTTGAGGCTCAGGTCTGGACAAAGATCTCAACAGGACCACACTCCTACGACAGCTGCCTGAAAATAAGTAAAAAGAAACTGATTCTTTTACACTATTACTTAAAAGTGAATCCTTCAGAAGATTTTCAGTGCAGTTTTAAATAGTTCAAGTAATTGACCATCCATCACATTCCTTCAGATTATTTTTTACAGTTGGATCAGGATTCTCCTAGATGTGGAAATAGTTAGTTGCTAGAAATACTTTTCTGTGTACATTCTCTTTTATATGGAGGTGTCAGTAACTATATGTCACCATTCACTTCATATAGTTTATTCCACATGAAAAAATGAGTATATGGGAATCACTGTTTGGCCTTAGGTAGAACAGCTTGAGGACAACTTCTACAGTTTCAGACTGGCTTTTCTTTTCAGCAGTTTTTACTGTTCATGCCTGTATATGTGCATAAACACACATACACATACATACGTTCATGTATAGACAGAATTCAGTGCGGAATGCCTAATTTCGCTATGTTTTCTCTACATTGTACAGCTGTAGCCTCAGAATTCAGTTTAGGAACTCTTTATGAGAGTCCTGTAATTATACAAAGCAGTGAAAACATTCATGAAACTGTTTTTAAGGAAAAATAACTGAATTGTTCTTAATGAAATGGAAAGAGAACTTAAACTTATGAAGTCCAGCCTGCTGAGATGTACCTGATGTTGTCTCAAGAGCTTACATTGAAATTATATATTCCTGTAGCTAATTAAAACCATAGATGGGACTTCTGCTATATTTAGTAATACGTAAGGTTTTATTTTTTATGTTTGCATGCTGGAATTTGGCTAAATAAGTGAAATGGCAGGATGATTAACTTAGGCTACAAGCCTATGTGGCAGAAGAAATGGTGCCTAAATAGGTTCAGTTCAACAACAGGCTTAAAATCTTTGGCCTCCATCTGGCATCTTTCCATTCTCAGAGCTATGTGTTGGCCTCTTAAAATGTTTGGGTATAAAGGCAAATTGCTTCCCACCTGGCCTTTGGCTGGGTTACGTCTTCATTTTTTGCTAAAGATGAGTTACCCTTAGTGGTGTTAAGGAAGCCCATGAAAAACGCAAATTCATTTTCAAGTTCAGGATTTAAATCAGCATTGGTAAAATACGAAGTTGTGCTTGGTGGTGAAAAATAAGTATTTGATGTTTCTGTGTTGGACAATGAAATAGTAGATTTTGTCCAAAGAACATGTACTCCCAAGGTGGCAGGACTTGCTTGCTGTTTATATTTTATTAATCAGCATTCTTATGATCAATGCATGTGTTTCCAATTTAACAGTGCAAGTGTAAGGACATGATTCTATTTGTCCTATTTAAGGAAAACTTTACTCTTTCTACTTTACTGATCAATGTGGATAAAAATTGCGGGTTTTTGTAAATACTTTCAAAGAAATATCTTTCTGACTTAATGTTCTACACTTAGAAATCATTTACATGACAATAATTGAAATAAAATAGAAGTCCTTAGTTGTTTTAATTTGCTTATTTAAAGATTGTTTGAATTGGATCTTCCACATGTGGCAGACTCTTTGCCTTCATACATTCAGTGTGATTGAGTTACATTTAATAGGAAAGTGGCTCTCCAGGACAATTTACTAACCTGCATGTGCTGCTCCTGAAGGCTGCATATCTCTCAAAAGTTCTGTTCTATACGCATTTGAAATAAATATCTCCAGTACCATGGGATACTCCATTGTTGTTGGGTACCTGTGTTTGGCAACTGAATGGAGACTTGCTCCAGATGCAGAACACACTAATTAATTCATCTTGTGTGGTTCATCCACAAAGATGATCAGAGGCACTCAGAATAAGAATGTAGAGGCAATTTTCTTAAGCCCAAAACATGATCTAAGCTTTGGCAAAAAAACCAAGGATTTGCCTGAGTTGATCTGTTTATACCTTCCTGCCCTGCTATGACAAAGTTTTTCAGAGAGGCCTTTCTTGGTCTACAAATAAATCAGCATAAAGGCTTTCAGCAGATCCATTTAGGGGAATAAATAGAAGTTATGTGGCAGGTAAATTACCTGAATATGCCCCAAACAGAGGGAAGCAGATTGGACCCTGGTTTGTTAGTATTTCCTGTCCACAGCGAGTGTATGGAAGGCTGTTTCCTTCAAATGACCAGACTGCTGTCTGCATCCTAAACATTGTGTGTTACATCTTGGTACTTCAGTGTCCACAGCTAAAGTCTTTAGACTCCCTAAAGACTTTTGCTGAGCATGTGTTCCCAGTGCCTGAAATATGAAGTTTTTTGCCTCTTATTGAGGTCCTGTCATGGATATCAAGAGAGGTGGTGGAACACACTTACCTTGTTCTCTGGTTGCAGTGAGGTTTCTTCTCAGAGCACACTCAGCCTCTTATTCCTCTCCCCTCCCTGCACGATTGATCAGGGTAAGGAAGAGGAGCTCTGCTTTTCCTCAGGAGCCTTGCACTGAAGCACACCCTGCTTGACTTCAAAGACCTTCACTGCCCCATATTTACCACATTCCAGAAAAGTGCCAGAATTTTCTGGGCTGGAAGCCCTCTAAATCCTTCCTGTGTCGGCTTTCATATTTTACATAAAATGATTAAATATGCATTGGAGCAGAGCCTGGAGTCAGAGTTTCAGTCTTGTTTTACCTGTGTGCTGCAGAATTCCGGACATGTTCTTCTCTGACATTCTGTATTTTTCTCTCTTTCTTCTCCTTCATACAAAATTAGGCTGTGCAAAGTGGGTGATCTTTTATAGGAGAAGCTGGAAAACATCAGTACCAAAATACTTTATATCTTCCAACTAGGATCCCATTAAACATGTGGACTCGACTCCCTGCAAAGGATAGGTCTGAACAGACATTGGGAGCATCAGTTGTCCTCATGTTAAAATAAACCACAAAAAGCTTTCTGATAGAATGACCAACCAATGGGAGGTTACGACATCTTGATAATAGAAAGTTAGGATAATATAATTTTAAAGAACATATCAGGCATAAATCCAGAGGAAGACATAGCTGAAATGTGGGAAATAAGTGCAGACATCTGCATGGTTTGAAAAGAGTTGCTGGACAAAGGTTGGGCTTATTTATACTCATCTTAATGCTGGCAATGCCATTGGGTGACTCCTTCCAGAGCCAAGGAACTTCTGCATTGTCCTTAATATGTTTTGGGAGAGCTGAGGTTCTTTCACATGTCCAGTTTGTGCCTTACAGGGCTTTTTAACTCAGACTCAGCACGTCATTCACTTGTGTACCAAGTCTGGTCAGCAGTTTCTGGAGCAGAATAGTTACTATGGAGAAGTTGCCCATGAAGTAATAAAGCTTATTTATGATGACCTAATCTGGCTTTTTGTTGAGACAGCCTCTGTCTCTGCATCCAGGACATGGTTAATCCAGCAACCACTGAAACAGACTACAGAGAACTGCAAGCTGACTGCAGGCAAGCTGAGAAATAATACACAGGGTAAAGGGATGCAGTGGTTCCCTTGAGAGAAATGGCTGTATATGAAAAGTGATGGAGAGGATGGTGATGTTCACATTCTGCAGTTTGGGGTCATGTGAAATGCTGCATAAAATTCTAGCTGTAGATTGTGTCACTACTTATTTAGGATGCAATCTGTCCTGTTCAAAAGACAGATTCCCTGAAACAGTGAACAGTGAGCAGACTTCACTTCATGAGAGAATGCCATAGAGACAAAGGAGCTATTCTATCTACCTCTTAATTTTGGTAGTCAATGTGAAACAAAGAAAAGGAGTTCTAATCCTGTCCTGTCGTAAATCACAGCTGTCTCTGTTGAGTTGTGCTGTCATGGTTTGCATACTAAGGTTTTTTTGGTGCAACCAAATCAAGTCTTTTCTCTGATTGTTCTTTCTTACAGTGTTCATTTTTTTCCAGTGCAAGAAAAATAACTGTAGACATGAAGACAGTGATGTTGCTGTGTAGCAGCAATTTTTGCAGTAATGCATAAATTTGAAAACCCTAATTCCTGCTCAGTGATTTCCAGCTCAGGATGTGTGTGGTAGTATTCCCAAGCACAAAGTTCATCTGCGGTTTCCTTAATAAAAATACGACCTGCTGTTTATGAAGAGAAACTTGAAGGAACTCCTAGGTTGTGAGGCTGCAAGAACCCAATCCCCTTTAAAATGCAGGGGGGGTGGGTGCCTAAGTCCCTCAGGTTCTCTTGGTCTAAGAGGCACCCATATCCTATGGATTAATCCCCTCTCCACATCCTGGCAGTGCAGAACTCGCCTGAGCAGAGTGTGATGGTCATATATCCCTGCTTGAAAGAACGCTTACTGCAGCCAGATAAGGAATATTCCTTTGGCCCTGATTCAGATGGAATTGAAAAGTATGCTTTTTCTTGGAAGAAAACTGAATCCCCTAACTGTTTTCTCCTGCCGCCACAGCACAGCTACTGATTTACAGCAGCATGAGGTCTACTTTTCCATCTACATAATATTTGGAGAAAGCTTATGGCAACATAACGTGTAAATGAGTATAAGCAGAGTGTGTTTGCTTTTCCTTCCTGCTTGTCTGTACAAAGACGATCTCACCAGTATCTGTTTTGTGTTGAATGCTGCACACCAGGGGTTCTTTACACTGATGTTTGCACTGCAGGTGACAGCTCCTATTTGCCTACTGGGAATAAATCTTACAGTTTGCACCATCTGGGAACAAGAAAACACAGAAAATCCAATCTCCCCTGAAGTAAATCAGGCACCTGAATTGGTACCATCAGCACACTGGATGTTTACAGGGGAAGCCAACTTTAAAACCTGGATAACTCTCCTGAAAAATGGTGCTGAGGAGATGCTGTGAATGAATGTATTTGGGCAGCATAATCTTACCTCTTCCCTAACTGGCACAGGACTTTTTTTCCTGGGCTGGTCTCTAGATTTCTCTGCCTTCCCAGTAATGTGTCTGGGCTTCCCAGAGCAAGGTGTGGGCTAGTATCTTGTCAAGTCAATTCTCTGATCTTGCATTTTCCCCAATCTATTGCTCATTTCTGTAATTACATGTATAGCCCCAGGTATCAAAGGTAAGGTATACAGCAACACCAACAACAGAAAAAAATATTAATGAGCTTCAATGTTAATGACTATTCATTTATTCTGTTGTGGGGTTTGTTTGTTTCTTTCTTTCTTTTTCTCCCCAAAGCTCTGCTACCTTTCTGGTATTTACCCATTTCTTTCCTTTCCATGCCAGTGGTCAGGGACTGACAACATGCTCTGCTGATCAGAGAAAACAGCTTTTGAATTTTTACATGTTTCCAATTTGAAGCATTCCTAACTTTCACAGGGCAGGAATTATAAGGCTCCCTTTCAACTACTTGTAATTTATTACTGCTTTCGTGAAAGGATGAAATGCATTAGCTACAAGCCCAGTCTTGCATTCAGCATAGCCCCAAAACCTCGACCAGTTGTAATGTGCATTTTTGCAAACATACTTTTCATGCAATGTATAACAGAATCATAAAATATTCTGCGTCTGAAGGGACCCACAAGGATCATCAAGTCTGACTCTTAGCCCTGCACAGGACACTGCAAGGGTCACACCATGTGCCTGAGAGCACTGTCCAAACACTCCTTGAACTCTGTCAGCCTTGGTGCTGTGACCACTGCCCTGGGGAGCCTGTACCAGTGTCCAACCACCCTCTGGGTGAAAAACCTTTTTCTAATATCCAACCTAAACCTCTCCTGACACAACACAATGTAGTTTTATAGGTCTTTGGAAGAACACTTAGGTATTTCACCAGAATTCAGTTTAACCATACACTTATAGAATAAAACATGGCCATACACCAGAATGTTGTTATTTTTCACAGATACATTGAAATCTGGTGCAGTTGGTCTCCAGTGAAAACCGTTCTGAAACAAGCAAAAGTATGCAGTGATCTGGTGCTAACATTATAGATATTAAACCCTTTATCCCAACAAATCATATCATTCCATAAGCACATATCATTAATTAAGTCTATTTTACTGATGGAGAAGATTATTATTACTCTAGAGATATTGTATCTCAATAATTTCTTTCAGTCTAACATTTTAAAAGTTTTCTACATGGAGTCTGTATTCCCTCAGTATCCACTCATCTGCACATAACCTTGCTAGATTAAAAGACAAAATAAAACAAAACAAACAAACAAACAAAAAAAAAAAAACCCAAACCACAGCACTCAAACAAATAAACCCATGAAATCATAATCACATTTCTCTGCTTTTTCTCAGTGTTCCAGTCTGCAGACAAATTATTTTTCTTCAGACAAGGCAACTCCCTTTTAGAGTTTGATTGTCACTCTCAGTCATATTTCTCATATTTCAACTTTCAGTTACATTTCTGACTTTTTTAATGAACTATTTCTAGTTGTTTAAACTTTCTTCTTAGAGCAGTGGCACTCCAAGAAGACGTAATAACCCCAGAGCAGTAAACATGACAAATAGAGAGCTAATGCAAGCTTCCCACTCACTTTCTTTGGTTTTCATTATACTATTTTTTGATAGGCATGAATCAGATTGAGATCATGATCAGCTATATATCCACAGTGCCAACTCTCCATTTTCATGGTCACTTCCTTCACCCAGGAAGCATTCAAATATTTTAAATTCTTTGCCTGCAATTTATGATTCGGTATATACATTTTTATTGTTGGTAATAAATACCCTGTTAATCAGTTTTATTCATCACTCTTCATTTTCATATGATTTACTGTGTGAAGGTATTTAGGAATTGGGTGTTTTCAAGACTGTTGATAAAAATATTGGATGGTAATTTAGTCTGAACCATAAAAAAATTACCCATTTGATAAACCCTCATTGAGGAGTGTCTGTGGAGATTTAACCACTAGCAAGGTTTTAATCCTCATAATATGTCATATGTTGATTTTATAATGTGCCCTTTTCATAGAATGTTGGGTGATAACAGTCAATGTACAATGTACAATGTATATTGCATCATTTTCCTTTATCAGTGGGAATGTGTAATCTCATTGAAAGATACTTTGACAAGACTTGTTTTTATAAACCCACGTTGACTGACTTTAATGACATTACCCTACTTTGGATTTTGAGTAGTAAAGCCCTATATCAACTATGCTATTATTTTGCCCTATGTCAATGTCAAGCTGTCAGGAATATAATTACCAGGTTGTCCCACTTACCCATTTAAAATATTGGCACAACATTAATTTTTTCCAGTTCTCTGGAATACTCCAATATGCCAAGACTCATGCAATCAAAATAATATTATTGTTGTCGTTAAAAGCAAAACAAACACCATTACCCAGAGATTTCCTCACTTTGGTCTTACAAAACTCAAACTTTATTCTGAGCTAGCTACTAAATTAACCCTCCCAAACTGCCTTCTGTTTGCAGGTATTCTCAGACTGGAAAGTCTAGTTTATAGCACTTCTACTGATTTATACAGCTACTAAGATTTTTTTTTTAATGAAATGTACATTTAATTTTGCCAATTCACATCCAGAAATAGTAGTCTAATATAGATGTTTGATCTAACACCACTTTTCTATGTTCAGAAAAAAATATAAGCCCAGATATTCCTAAAAATACTTTTAACATACCAATTGGATCTAAGATGTATGTTAGATATAATCCTCACCACTCCCATCATCTTTTGATCCAGATCTAAAGCCATTGGAATGCACTATTCCCTTCTTGTCTGTGTAAAAATGTGTTACCTTTCACAGAAAACCCTTCTTGACTTACAGAGAGGTGATGCACACCCAGCTCTCATCAAACAGCACAAAGCTGGCACATGATTATCATTTATAACTGGGAAAGCCTCATTGGTTACCTTGACTAATGAGATAAAAAAGCAACGAAAAAATTGGCTTTAGATCCTATGTGGTACCAAGCACAAGACTTCAGCAGGCTGCAGCTGTGGCATTCCTCCAAGTTCCTGTAGGAATCCTCTGTGTAGGCAGTCCCACCTGAGCTGGTTGCCAGTGGTAGGGAGAAGTATCTCACTCCAGTCAGCCCTTGTCACATCAGTGGGATGAACTGCACCCTGGAACACTTTGTGCTCTCTGCTCGGGTGAACAGCAGCTTCTTTGTGGTGCACGTGCACCTTGCAGATATCTACAGTTAGTGTGGAGGATTCCAGCATGGGTGCCCAACTCTGACACTGTCAGATGCGTCTTGGATGAGCAATGATCAGTATATGATGCTCATACATAAAACAGGGATGTTGGCATTGTCACTACCAATTTCATGTTTAGGAGCAATGGGCCTATTTAGAACTTGGAAGGAATGCATTAAAGTACCTGTCCATAGTAACTTCCCAAATCGGACTGCATTGAGGTTATCTCTTTGGCTCAGCAACATTTTCTGAGAGGAAGAAGCCACATAAATGGTCTCAGAAACTCCAGTACTTATATTTTCTGTATATTTACTTAAGACTTATCCCTATTCCTCCTACTGAGGTTTGCATCACTCCCTGAGGGCTGTTCATCTGCAGTATAGAACAAGATCCTCTGGATTTTATATTCATATTTAACAGAAGAGCAGTCAAAAATTAAAACAGTTATGCACTAACAGGTATCTTAATTCAGATTTGCCCCATATTCTTCAAAAGAGAAGAGAATAGCTCTGATGTACCCAATGACTTCTCAGAATAAAATTTTTATCATTTAGGGCTTTGTTTTATTCAAAAGTTTTTTAAACATATAATGAACTTGAGATGACTTTATTCCTTAAGTAATACTGTGAAAATTAAGGTTTGCAAATATTTTCAGCCTCCATGTTTCTTAAATGACATCAGTCTTACTTTAAAAAGAAACAGGACTGCAAATGATCTCAAGTGTAAAATTAAATCAATGATTAAACTTTTCAAGTGAGTCTTAATCATTCAAAAAATATTTGTACAGTCCCTATTCACAAGCTTGCTTTGTTATGTTTTAAGTTATCTAAAAATTATGTTTGATTCCTGGTATGTTTATTTAATATAACAGACATATTTCTAGCCTCACCTGCCTGCACAGGATTTTTCTTTCTATTCACTCCAGACCTTGCTGTGAAAAAAAGCTAATGACTTGTCTGTCTTCATTCATTTAAAGAATTTGTGTTAGTCAGCTCTACAGAGGAAGGAAGTGTTTTCTAGTAATTGAGGACTGGATCCAAATCTAGCTAAAATGAAGAGTAGAGTTAGTTCAGGAATTTTTTTGTGGAATGTTTTCATCAGGAAATTCCAATTCATTAATTCTTTTCAAAGGACCATGCTGGTTTTGATAAAAACTTCATTAGGAAAATCTTCTCATATGCAGTGCACAATTTTTGGTCAAAACCAGAAACAGACATGCTTAGATCCAAGCTACCAAGATGCCAGTGGCAAGAGCAAACACTCTTTTGCAAGAACCAGATTGAAATTCTTCTTTTGCAGCAGACAGGACAGACATTTAAGCTTGAATTTCCCTCGTGCTTCAGGAAGGCACACGGGTCAGCGGCTCCTTGATGCTGCTTACTTTCCTTCCAGTGTGAAGAGGGTTACAGCCAACATCTCTAATCTCTGGTGAGAAAGAACCATGCTTTTTCCTTGCTCCAGAAGAGATGGTCCTTCCTCTGTATCTGGCTCACATTTTAGTTTCAGTACTCATGGACAAATCCATGATCTACCAGACTCAGGTCTAGATCCCCTCTAGATCTGGAGCTGCTGCTGTGACTTTGTGTATTTCTATTGGAAAATAATTTTAATTTCATCATTTTCAGCATATGAAATCACATCAAAAGGAAAGAATTTCCTTTAAATGATTCCCTCTGGTGCATTGTCCTTTGGTCTATCCATCAATAGCTCACATTTTTACAAAGTGGTTTGAAGGATGAGATTTTAGAAAAACACCAAACAGAAGTTCACTGAGAGCGACTTGGCAATGGAAAAGCAATAGTTCATAGGAAGGAAATGCAAGAGAAGCATCAAGTGTGGGAGGGAGAGGGCACAGAAAAAGAATATTTGTATCAGAACTCATGGGTGAAGGTATTAACAGGAGCACTTACGCAGTACAGGAAACAAGTCTGAATATTGTGAAATGTGCCAGAACAGGCAGGGATTTTTCATTGTATAAAAGAGATTATTTTCCTATGATTATCCCCATATGAGTTTTAATTTCTAAATAAATTAGATCACCAAACATGTCAATTTCTATAAAGATTTCATGGTACCTTCCCTCTGTCCATCTCTAGCTCCCTCGTACAAGATTATTGTCTTTACCTTGTAAATTTGCAGGCTTAGAAGGCATGTTTAAACATGCTCTCAACCACTTCTCAAGTCTGCCTATCAAAGACTCCATTTTGCAGCTGACATCTGCCAGAAACTTCAGGTGTCCCCTATGACTGATTTTATGGAAGTGCAGATGAGGGGGATTTGCTCACAAAGGCTGGACACAAACCTTGGCATAACTCCGTGCTCACTGGAAGCACTGGGGCTTTGTTCAGAAGTTAAGCCTTACCTCTTTAAAACAGGGCTGTTGACTTTTCCTTTTCTTACATACATCTTTTCTGAAGTTCCTTAAAAGCAACACAGAGACAGGAATTTGTATTTCTTTTGTGTATTTGCTTCAAAGACCTCATTAACCTTATGAAGTTACAACATTGAGTCTACAACATAATGGTGAGATGCCTTGTAATTCTGCCTTACAATTAAGCTCTCACTCAACAGATTCTCTCAGCCCCCAAGGGCTGTGCTCAGGGAAATCTTAACAATCAGGAGAGTGTAGCAGGTCTCTGTGTGACACTCAAGTGGAGTGAAGAAGCTTAACATAAAGCCAATAGATGAGAGACTGGAAGATGAATGAAGGGCTGAACCACTGGTTTTGGGAACCCTTAGGGCTTTCTTAGTTTGTTTTGAATCTCTGCTGATCAACATTTTTCTGGCTTCTGTCTCTTCTGCTGTCTGATAGGTGGCAGGCAGTTTCAGATGAGCCAAGCCCACAGTGTTTAGGTCAGGTTTAGATTCAATGTATTCATGCCAAATTGCATCAGTCCAGCACAACAGCCCTACTGACCTTTCAGAAAACAAATCCAAAATGTAGATAAAGCATTGTCTTAAACTTGCCAGTTCTTTTACATAGAAGTTAAAATATGGTTTTCTTATTAATTTACTGAGCTTGAATTCTCTTAAGATGAAGGGCTGGATGTTTTGATTATTACAACATCCTTTCCTTCAGCCACCAGATATGCAACCTGCTGTGCTCAGAGCCATTCGGAGCATTGCTCATCAGTCATGTGCTTTTACAGTGTAACACTTCCCTTTTGGCCCATCCCTGAATCTCCCTTCTCTAAAAATCTAACAGAAGCCACTTGTCTTCAATTTTAAGGTCTTCTAGAGGTTTCCAGATTTATTTCTCTTTTATTACGTAAATGGTAATCTGGGCCCATTCAGTGTTGTTTCTACACTACTTACTTGCTTTCAACATGGACCTTAGTGGTTCTTCTCTATTTCCATGAACCTCAACTGATGGCCAAGCTTATTTCAAACACGATACTTTATGACATTAGAACAATTTCTGGTACAGTAGGTTGTCTGAGAACCAAATGTTCAAATCCCTTTCCTGCCACATGTCTGAAGGTTCAGCTATTGTGACAGCTGACTTCCAGAGCAACTTGTTTGTCCTGCAGCACTTTCTTCATCTCAGGGTGGAGGAGAAAAAAGGAAACTAGGGCAGGCTGGTGACTGAGTGAATGGTTCAGGTGGCCCACAACAGATCCTGTAAGCCTTAGGTCAGGGACTGTCACTTTATTTTCTGCCTGTAGAGCACCTATTACAGTGGAGATGTGTTTTGTGGTAGCAATGGAATATTATGAAAATAAAAACCATCATACTACAAAACCTTCATATGTCACAAATACTTCCTTTCCTAATATATTGTCTTTCCAAACCTTGTGCCACAGTTCTCCAGAACTAACAGAAATACTAATTTGTACGCTTGCAGGTGTAATTGCCTATTAAAGGTGCACAAAGCTCTATATAAAGTTACTGGGCCATGTAAGCCCAACTATCCTATTTTTTTAAAAAAAACCCCTCCCTTTTAAGAACTACAGGCTTTCATGTTACCCTGTATCATCTGCTAAAAATTTAGAGGTTCTTTGTGTGCTTTTCATTTACACTTCTATCATAGTAAATGGAGGGGTTGCTCATCTCTAAACAGCAGTTGTTCACATTTCAGCATTGGTGGGATAAATATATCTAAACATGCCAATACTACTCTACTAACTTTTACCAATTAACATGAACAAAATGTTGAGATGAAGTCTGGTGAAACAGTGTCTTTTCGTAGTGTGACCAATACAAGTACTTCTATAATAGGAGCATCCCAAGAACCAGAGTTAAAGGCAGTTGGAGATGCTCCAGATTCTGTTACCTGAGCAAGTGTGAGCTTCACCATTTTTATAATAATGATATCATTTGTTAACCCACATTTTCATTTTTACTATGACTAGAAATATTTATAAAACATTCACCAGTAACAAAAAAAATACATGTGGCCTTAATACTTTTACATACTTTTCCTATGGTAAGGTACAATATTTAAATGTCTACAAAGAGCACAGAAAATTTGAAATAGTAGCTCTGACTAGACTGCTTAAACTAAAGAATCATGCCAAATCCAAGAGGAAAACATAAACTTAGAATATCCCACCAAGGAAGGACCATTATGGTAAGAGTAATCATAGGCCCTTGGAATATCATGTTGGTCTGTAAAAAACACATGAAGATGAAATAATGCAATTTCCACTGATTTATAATTAAAACCACTGATGCAGTCACCCTATCCAGACTTTGGGAAACATGAGAGGAGTTCTCTGGCTAAACCATACCGTTTTAGTGCATTAATTTATTATCTTACATACAGATTTTGATGTAATGATGCACATCAGCCAGTGTTGGATTAGTAGTGCTCTCTGCACAGTTCCTATACCTGGCATAGGTAACAGGGGGCCTTTCCAAAAGATAATATGTCAACACCAATCTGCCACTTAAATTATCTGAAAAGGAAATGTACAGTCAGTAGCACTTGGCCTTTCTTACGTTAAATCCTTGACATAATCCCAAACACAATAAAACTGTCAGAATATTTCTTCTACTTGCTTCTAATAGGACATATATTAATTAAAACAAGCAATGTGTAATAGGATGCAGAACTTGCTCAAGTGTGCTCATGTATTGAATTTCAGAGATGAGAATTCCTCCAAATTTCTGCTTTGCAGTCAAACACTGGTTTCTAAGTCTTAGATTTAATGGGGGTATGTAGACTGATGACTTCTCCCTGCACTTCAGAAAGGACTAACTATACACCAAAGTCAGGGTCAGGTCTTCATTCCAGTTTAATTTTTTTCAAAACTTTTCAGACCATCAATCATCCATTTCTCTCTGGCTGGAGCTATGCCACTGAGCCTTCCCAGCTCTCCAGAAGTGCCTCCTCTGTGGACCTTTTGGGTAATGGTCACAAACTCAATTCTAGTAGAAAAGGTAACTTCCATCATATAGCTGCCCCTCCCCAGATGAGTTCTTTCGATCATTGTAGGAATTAGAGAGGACTTTACAAATAAAATATTGGTACTGGATGATGTTTAGAATACCTTTTCCATCATCATCTGAAGAGAAGGGCAAGAAAGTGTTTGGCTCAAAAAACCTGAAATCTTCCCATCTCTTTTCTGTCCTTCCTCCTCTGAAAGAAGCTGTTGCCTCATTCATCCACACTGTCATGACTAATTGCTTTTCTAGTGCAGATGTAGAGTTCTTCTCACTTGATTGCACAAGTCAGGAGGGCTTTAAGTTCAAGTGTTGGTTTCCTCAAGATCCTTTGTCCAATATTTTTTTGGCTTGGAGTGCAAAACTGTGAAATTCAAAAACCTAATTGTTTCCTTTTGTCCTGTTTTTTGTGTCTCTGCCTGTGAAACAGACCTAAATTAACAATCACAGTTTCTCTTTTAATATAGACTAATTCACAGTGCTTAATATTTGTCATTGTTGGTCATGATCCATTCAAGCTGTTTGCTATCTGACTTTCATTGAACAAAAAAAGGTATCGAATGATAGAACTTTCTTTCTTCATCTCTAAAGCAATGTACAATATCCTTAGTGCTGAATCTCTTGAATCAAATTATTTTTAGCTCCATAATTCAAGTAGCTCCATTTTTTCTGTTGGTCAAATGCAGATGGTTAAATGGTTTTTTGAAGATGAGCCATAGTGTTTCACCATACAATTAACTCAATGGTGAAGCAGATAATTATCTTAACTTTAGTGAAGTTTATTCATTACCAGAGGTGTTTCAAGTAACTGGATTCTATTATATCCTAGAAGAAAAACCTCACACGAGCTAATGACCTCAGTATAGTGAAGAGGTATTCAAGATATTTTTTCCCCCCTAATAAATGTATCCACAGACTTAGGCAGTCTAAACTCATATGGACTATTGCAAAGAAAGACCTAAACTCAAATCCATTCCCCCAAAGAAGTCTAAACTAGTTACTCTTTTTTTGTATTTGTATTTGTATTTGCAAATATCTTTTAAACCAAAGACAAAACTGTTCTAGCTGAGATTAAAGCTACAGTGGAACCATTTCACATTCTAACATTTCTTCTTACCCTCATTACCCAGGGTAGAAGAAAACCTATATATTTTGATTTTTTCCCTTGATTCTTCACAAAGCATCACTGATCATAACTGAGGTTTAGGATGGCTTTATTTTTGATGTTTCTTGTTTTTGAGCTTCAGCTTTTGTGTCTTTCCTGAGCTTGAGCTTGTATAAAAAAAGGCAACACTGGAGGTATGCAAAGCGAAACATACTATGCTCTCTAATCTATTGGTTTCCCTGCTGTACCATGGCACCCTCCCTGTTTCTCTTCCTCTTTGGTGTTACAGTAAGGGTAGATCCAAAAAGAGTTTAGATTTGCTCTCGGAATGGAATCCAGATTGCTGTGCTAGGTGCCAAGGTTTTCTTTGCAATAGTAAGAAAAAAGAAAAAGATTATGCTAAGCTTCAGAAAAGTAACCCAGCCAGTCCCCTGAGCAAACCTAGTTGATTGGGAGATCTAGGCAACAGGAAACATATTAGAAATACAAGCAGTATGTTCTCTGAAATATTACCTCTCTCTGGAGCTTAAGTGCATTACTCCCAACTTTTGTGGTTGCATATTTAGTAGTAAGCAAAATAAGCCACAAACCATTCAGTGATCCTAGGATTAGCTGGCATATGACATTTCAGCTAAACCCTCTTCCCCACCACAAAAGAGTAGCCACAACAATATGATCTATTCGCCTGTGCTGACTCCTGAGTCAGATCTGGGCATTACTTTCAAGAGTGTTCCTTGGCCTGGGCCAAGACTTCTGCTGCTCCTGCCAGGGATTTGGCTGTGAAAGTTGTTGTGTGACAGCTCATGGGCACGTGCCTTGGCTTTGTCACATTCACTAATGCAGATATAAGTTGTGAGTTATCTTCATCACTTCAAAATAAAGGAGGCACAAACCTTGTGTCTTCTCTCTCAAATAATGTCTCTAATTGTTGTTCTGCTTTTGAAGCTGTGCTACTTTCTAAGCTGTGCTACTTTTTAAGAGGAGTGAGACCTCAGTTTGTCTCATATCTTCTTTTTGAACTCTAGATCTCTGAAGTGTGATTATTAAAAACTTTGTGCTCTGTAGTTCCTATATTGTACACACATGATGAGACATGTCAGCTCATGTTCTCTACTTTTCTGTGATAAGACCTTTGAAAATACCAGCTCCTATCAGCCTGATTTTTCACAGGCTGAGCTGCAGCATTCTCATCTTCAAAGCCTAAAGTAATCGATCATCTCTCTTCCCTTCTATCTGAACTTTGTCTGAGACAGATCCAAATAAGTATCTCATGTATTTAGCTTTTTTGTTGTTCTAGGAAATTTATATCACAGAAAGTATTTGCTCTCTGTTGTCCTTCAACTGTATGATTGCTTTGACACTGAATTTCAAAGAGGGAGGTTAAACAAACATTAATTACTGTTTTTATTACCATCCCCAGGGTAGCAATATAGACTATTTAGCATTTTTATGTAACATTTGATTTAAGTAGGGAAAAGGTGAGCAACTGCAGGATGATAACTGAATAATCCCACATGAAGCTGGAAAAGGCCACAGATCACCTGCATCTTGCTGCTTTGTTCTCTGCTGATAATCCTAGATTTAGAGATTGGGATGTTTTGTTACAAGTATGCAAATTAAAGGGGATGAAGGCTCTTTCAGTATATGAAATTCTGAGGCTATACAACCGTTATCTAATTCTGCAGAAGTTGCAGAAACATGATCATCAAGGAGTTCACTTGAGCAGAGATTCACAACAGCAATTAAAAAGCAATGCAGGCCTCTTGGCAAACTGATTCTTGTATCAGCATTCACAGTTGTGACAACCCATCTTCCCTATAAACACATGGAGGAAATTTCACCAGTGACTGCATAACATCAAATATATGGGCAAGGAGATAAAATAAACAAAGTTATATAAATTCATGAATAGTATGGAGAGGGCAATGATGACTTGGTTATTTGCTGTTTTCCAGCACAAAAATGAGGGCACATCACATGAATTTAGAGATTTAATAGAAACAAAAGGAGATGGTTTTCTGGCAGTGGGTAGTAGTTCTGCAAAATTCCTTGCCAAAGGATGTTGTGTACACAAGAAGTTTATGTGGATTCAATAAAAAATTACTCATATACTTAGAAGAGACATCTGTTGGGGGTTATCAAACAGAAAAACCACACTAGACTTAGGAATTCTTATACTGAAAAAAGCTGGAAGATTTAAAAAGATGATGAGGGGAGGATCCTGTATGTTTGGCTGCCTGCTTCCTCTTCCCTGGCATCTGCTTACGTACTCTGGGTTTGGGTTTGGCTGTTTAGAAGTGCAACAGCCCACTTTTCAAATATTCTTCTTCATTTAGGTGGCTTCAGAGAAATTCAGGGAAGGGAGGAGCCCTCTCTGCCAGTGCTGAACATGGCACACTGCAGCTGGGAGGCCTTGGGACTACCCAGAGCCCTTGATCCCTGCTGCACAAGATTGCACAGAGGGTTAGTCTGAGTGCTATAGTTAGGAGATGGCCTGGAACTGCTGCTGTTTCGAGCAATTTGTGGATGGCTGCTTTCATGAGATCATATCTTACTCTCTGTAGGTGTAGGGGCTCTGAGAGCCATTCTGGTCATGGCATAGAGGTGGTTGTCTTCTGAGGCAGGGTACAGGGGAAATATGTACAGGGAGAGATCTAGGGAAAATGATCTGCCACCAGCATACCCCATCCACCGAGCAGCAGAGCATGGGATCCATTCTCCTGATTGAACACTCATTGCACTATTCATTTTAATACATTTTCATGCCAGTTTTATTATTCCCTTTCTTGAAACCAACCAGAATAAAGACCAAGGCTTACTCAGCAGGCAAACAAAGTCTGTACAAATGGTGTACACAATACTCCACTGTTTATGGTAGTGAAGGTGCTGCTATAACCTCCAGCACAGCCTGTACTGAGCATTTCAAGAACATGCTCAGGTCAGCCAATAACTGTTCATATTAGGAGAACGATGTCTTGGTCATCTGTCTTAAACTTGTTGCTGATGTAGGAAATATAGGCAGGGGTCAGCTTCCAATATATGGACTATTGCAAGCCTGGATCCACAGTTCTAGCTGATGAAAACAGGGAGGGGATTCAGTTCTGTAAGGGTTGGACATGGCATAACCCTAAAACCTTGCTTTACATCCTGCTCGTGGCCCCTCAGACTCCTGAAGTGCACTGCTGGAAATGGGAAAATCAAAGATGGACCTCCCATTTGAACTAGTGCAGCTGTACATGTGTTTTTTGATAGAACTTGGCATAGATACTGAAATTTAGGCTCCCTATTCCCAGTCCTTTCTCCAAGGCTAGAGACATTTTGCACTTTCCCTCCTTCTCTCTGATTCTAAACTGAATGGCTCAGATGAGGAAGGCAAAACAATGCCTGCTTCATGCTCCCAGAGTAGTATTTGCATGCAAGGGTCAAGTTGCTCAGTGGAGTCAGGGGTAAAACGCTTTCAGGCAGAAGTTTCAATGCCTGGAAATTTTAATCCATTAAATTTAGTTGCTGAATGTCTTCTGGCATCTTCAGAAGGAGGTGGTAACTGCACAGGAGTTTTAAGAAGATGCCAATTTTAGCCCTGTGGTTTCCCTTGTGGCAGATGAGAGCAGTCAGGGCTGTGCTTGACCTTGAGGATGACCTGTTCCTCTGTACTGCAGGAAATCCCTTGACAAGCTGCACCAGCAAGAGGCTGGGAATGACAACGGCAGCCAAAAGGGAGGAGAGCTATAGAAAGGTGAGGCAGGGAGCACACTACAACAGCCTGAAGGGTCACTGAACATGAAGTGTGCTTTATGTCACTGTGTCAAAATTATCTCCCCATGGGATGGCTGTCTCCTGACATACAGATATTATTGCTGTGGAGGGGACAGCCTACTCTAAATCCTCAAGTGGGGGAGGTTAAAAGAGAATAGATCATATTGTGAGACTGAGGTTAATATAGAATAGATCATATTGTAAGACTTCCTGTCCCAAGGGCAGCTTAGCATATGTCTGGAGAATAAAAACTTTTAAAATAATTTATTTTCAAAGGTTTCCCCTCATCTATGCAGCAGATTGTAGATAAGTATTTGCCTTGAGCTACAGCTTCCCTGATTTTCCTGTGACTTGCATTTCTATGTACTTTTCTAATGTTGCAATTTCTGTAAGGATGAAGGCCCACCCTCGTCAGACCCTCACTCTGGTAGGACAGAACTCTTTTAGTTAATTTGAAGACTTTGGAATTGACTCAAGAAAGAATAAGTACACAAAAAAGCAGCCTCAATCTCTGATATTATAGCAGCTCTGACATGTACATACTGCTCCTCTTGTCTTGGAAATCCATAGAAATTTTCTAGTCTTTTATGAACACCATAATTCAGAATACGATGGATGTATCTCAGTGTAGATATTTAGACTGCTGGGCTCATGTTTTCCTATCTTTTATAGTTTGTTTATGTATCAATAGACCTGACACATAATGCAACAAATCTCTGTTGTTTATGCTAACATTGTTACCTCGAACACAGTGAAACTGAAATTCATTGGGATGAGCAGGGTTCATTTATGTTGTTAAAGATCTAGCATAGTCTGTGTTTTGCAAGTAATTGTGTTACACACATTGAGATTTTCTTTTTATTTTGGTCATCAGTTCTTCTCACATTATATATAGTTGTTTAATTAGGTCAGGAGCATAGATAGTGCATGACAATTTAAGAATAGTTTCCTGATAAGCAGTTGGAACAAAATTCTGCAAAATCTGCTAGGATAATAACATTTAGATCTTTTGTGATGGCTTAGAGTTCAACCAGAGTAAAACTCATGAAATAGACTATAACTGAAATCATTCTTACTGATGGATAAAGTTTTGAAGGCAACACTTATACTTGATAAACTACAAAAATCTTATGGTCATTATTTACTTTATAGGATTGTATGTGATGTACATAATAGGTTAAATGTTGCTTGTACCTGTTTAAAAGCTATGAGGACATTTATAGTGCCAAAAAATACTTTTATTTTTTGTAAGTTATAAACACAACCAAATGGAAGCAAAATAATTGTAGACTATGGCAAAAAAAATCTAAAGACATAAAATTTAGCAATTAGAGATCTTTTATGCCCTGGACAAACGGGGAGAGGAAAAGCACCTCTAGAGGTCATATAAGTTCTCCACTGGTAGCAAAAAGTACACAACATTTAGAGAAGTCCGTGGAGCTCTGGACGATACTCCAGCAAACAATTTTCATTTGTGTATCTGCAAAAGCCATCAGGAGCAGAACAACATCAGGCAGTCTGGAGCAGATTTACAGTCCTGGCTGCACTTGGTAAGGAGCAGGGCTGCTGGTGCATCCTGACGTGGCTGCACAGAGCTGCAGCCTTCTGCTCCCCCAGGTCACAGCAGGTTTTGCCTCTGTGCAGGCACTGTGAAAATGAAGAGAAAAGGCATTGCCTGATTTATTAAACTCAGAGCTCATAGTCAAGATGGATTTGTTATGGCAGTTACATGTGACTTAAGATCTTAGGTCAATCTAGCCAGTCTGTGAATTTTGTAACAATGCGGACTGTAGTTTAAAATCAAAGATAATTTTTGGCTGGTTTTGGTCCTTAGAAAAAAGTCTTGTTGTGCCCCTGTTTTTCAAAGTGTATATCAGAATATCTACTAGGAGGCAGTATCCTCAGTAATCTCAAGCGGTTTGTCCCCAATTAATTAATTTTCTCTAAGCTAACTTCACACCAGTTGAGAAGTTTGTCCACTGATTTTGCTCAACAAGAACATAAACCAGACATGAACTAATGGTTCGAGGGAGTCCTTTAGACTGAGATTTAAATAATTCACAATCAGAGAAAGAAAAACTTGATCCAATTACTGCCTTCTTTCTCCTTCATACTTATGAGCATCCCTGTCATGCTTAAATATACATTGATTTTATTAATTTGTGAGTAAAGACAGTCTCTTCCCAGACTTTTCATTAATGTTGATCCTTACAGTGTTCCCACATCAACAGCTCTTTATCAGAGTTTTATAGTACCCATGTCCCACTTTCTGTTCAGTATTTATTCTTTGAGATTATCTTCTTGCTCAGAGAGACTCTGTTCCTGGTTTATGACTTGTTTACAAGGATCTCCTTAGTTACACACATGTTGATGTAAGCTTTTGGATGAACTTTTCAGGCAATCCTCTTGGGGCTAGAATTCACCCCACCTTTTTGCTGAATGGTGTCCTCCTTTGCAATTGCTGCCAACTCCTCATGTTTTAAACTTGTCATGGGTTATATTACAGCAGCTAAGAAGTCAGTCCCAGAAGTGATTCCTACACCATTACTTGTAATGTAACCTACTGCTCTTGTATAAAAATGGCAATCATATCTCTGCTGTTGAAAGAAGCAGCAAAGTTAGAACAGCACACATCACTAAATTATTAAAAGTAGCCTAATCATGGCTTTAGATCAGGTACGAATTTTGTGTTGTACTGTTTTGTGATAAAATGGAAAAGGGAATCAGAAATCACTTTTATAAGCTGCAGACACAGAGTTTTCACTGCAGATAAGGAAGGAAATTATTTTGCTTTGTCTGCACCCACTAAACAAATGTTTCATTGAATCACAAGTTGTCCCTATATTTTTGCTGGGAAGACATGAAAACCAGAATGACAACATCTTGTTGCTGAGACACTGAAGCACTCAGAGCTCTATAATGGATTTCTGAGAACACAGCAACCTGCAGAGAAGTGCACAGACTTGCCTTGAATTCAGAATTACTTTAAATGTACTTTGGGTGCTTGGGTGTTCAATCACTGAAAGGCCCTGAGGTAACCTTCCTGATTTCCAAATGCCTCTCCAGGAGTACAAAATCCTATGCCATGTCCACTCTGTGAATTCTCAGACAACTGAAGCAGAACCTCTGGTCTTCACAGAGTGGTATAAAATGCATTACAATCTAGGGTCAGCAGTAAATAAAGCATTACACCTGGAATATTGTAAATTTAGACTCTCAATAGCACTCTGACTCAAGAACAGACAATACTAAAGTGACCTGTCATTATCAACAGCTCTCCCATGCTTTCTCTTAGCTGCACAGATGGAAACCAGAGGATACTGAAGTTGAATGCTGAAAGCTCTACTGGCAAAGCTTTTAGACTCAGAGTTTGACAGATCTTTTGTTTTTAAAACCTGTTTGCAAAATCCAAGGCTTTTTTAAAAGGTTTATTTTCCCTTCAAGGAGTCTAAGCAGTTGGTGCCAACAGGCCAGCTGTCAAGTCCCAGAACTATATATCTGTGTGGAGTGAAGTTGGAGTAACAGAAAAATTCATAAAAAAGCATTTCAGTGTTGAGATTTCCAAAGAGTCTGTGTTAATAATAAGGGGGTTGGGAAAAATAATTTGAAATTATTCATATCTGGTTCTGGTTTCTCAAATCTGGCTTAAGTGGACCAATTCAAAGACATGCCACACAGCTATGGCTTTGTGAAAAAGGAGCTTATTAACTGTTATGGACTCCAGAAGAGGTAATTAATTGACTGTATGCCATTGCCAATCTTTAATAATACAAAAAAATAACAGTAAAACTCTTTCAAAATCAAGAAGAGTACATAGTATATATTAATATGGATCTCATTAACCCCATATAAAAAGGGCAAATGGGATTTTGAATGCTAGTGATTCACTGAACAATAGGGAATTTGAACGAGATGGATTATAAGGACAAACTATCTAGAACATCTGCTAATTTACCAGTCTTAAAATAAACTTATGACAACAGCAGCATGTGCAGTCAAATCTGCCAAGTATCAGTTATTTATTAAGTGTTGTTGAAGATTTTGTATAATTGCTTTACAAGAAATAGTTATTTTCCAAAACTATATCTGATTGAAAGATCAGACAATTTCCCCTAATACTCCAGTCCTTCACTCACTGGTATCTTAAACTTGGGTTGGTGGTAACTGGATGATCAGTTGTGCAGTTACAATCATTTGTTCACTATTTTGAAGTCAAACTGTATTTTCCCCCAGTCTACCCTATAACCTCCTCCTCTGTGAGCCAGAACATTAAGATTTTGCTCAGTCTATTGTCTTCAGCAACTTCCAAAGGACTGACTAGCACCTGCCCCTTTCATCTAAACATAAAAAAAAAAAACCCAACCTTTTTGTTTGAGAGTTGTTGAACACTTGAACAAAATGTTCAGAGAAACTGTGGAGCCTCCATCCTTGGAGATATTCACACCCATTTGGGACACAGGCCTGAGCAACCTGCTTTGAGCAGGAGGGTGGGCAAGGGGCTCTCCAGAATTCCCATCCAATCTCAACCAGTTCTGTGATTCTTTTATTTTCACTAGCAACGGATACATGTTATCCTTTAAAGGCTAAAAGGGAAAAACATTCTTCTTTTTGCTTCCAATATGACAGAAAAATGTTTATCCAGTGATAAATGAGAGTCACCAGTTTACACAAGAATGCCAGATTTTTAAAAAACGGGTCCTGCAGATATTTAGGCAGCTAAGTAGCTAAGAAGTGCTGAACTGGTCTCCCCAAAGTGCTATGAAAATCAGGGCAGTATTGGGTTTGCATTCTGGAATCCTGGGTGTATCAGGTGGTTCCTTCACTGTCTAACTCTTGTGCAATTTTACATAAACAGCTTTACTGGTCCTGTTTCCCTGATAGCCTGAGACTCAGGCAATCATCTGCATCACTGAAGTGAAACACTTTCTCAGCTTTCTTCAGGCAAAAAGTAAATGGGTAAAAATTAATCAGACTTTGAAGGCAGAAAAAAAGGGGTCTGGATAAAGAATTAACATTCTGAAGTGGAATTTGGACTCTGAAAAACATGCTTGTTAACTAGGGCCAGGTGACAAAATCCTTACTGGTTCTTCCTTCCGAGGTATCTTTGTTATATTGCTATAAATTTAAAATGCATTCTCCTATTTGTTTGTTTTGGCAGGAGTGAGCAGAGTTGTTCATTAATTGTGATCCAGAAAAATGGAAGTTCCTACAAATATGTTTTCTGAGATGAGCCATTGGTGTTAAGACCCTGATCAAATTCTCTTCTTGCCACCACTTTCTTTTGAAAAAAATGTGAATACCAGAAAGATACCAGTCAGTGTTTATGCCATACCTTAATGGTGAGAGCACTGTCTGTAGAATTTGCAGAGCTGAGTTTCATTTCCTGTTCAGTCTGAAAGGGTCCAAATTCAGAAATTCTCCATCCTAGGGAAGTTCCTTAACTCTGTGGCTAAGCTGGGAACAGTCAGACACTTTTGCATCCCTCCTTTTAGTAGTATGCTATTAAGAAAAGGCATGAAAGATTTATGAGCTCAGCAAGCAAAACACTAAAAGAAGTTTAGTCTTTCAGCTGAAAATGAAGAATTTTATTTTGTTTCCTGCCTTGGTCCCTGTTTAAACATTTTTCATTAAGAAGTTGTTAAATGGAATACAGAAACAGGAGCCCAAACATCCTGATGTTTTCCATTCAACAGGGATGGATCCTTCTTTTAAAGCACTGAGGAGGAGGAAACCATGATTCCAAGGGTTAGTTTGCTTCCTAGCAAGCATGAAACCTGGGTTCCAGGTCTGTTTTAACATTAGGGATTCAAAATTCCTTTCCAGAAGACTTCCTTACGCACAAAGACATATTAGGTATTTTAGAGGGAATAAGAATTGTTTTGCAGTTGGCCCAGTGTGCAATTGACAGGCCAAAACCAAGCACAAGAGAAATGAAAGTTACTTCATTTTACAGACTGGGGGCACAGAGAAGACCTAGTTTCTAAACTTTTTTCCCCCCTATTCCATTGGTACTGTTTAATGCAAACTGCATAAACAGCTAACAGAGCAGGAAATTGAACTCAGATGTAAGTTGAAATCGTCCGAGGTGAAAGAAACTGTGAAACCATAAGGTCCTCCTTTTTGTTGGAGAGTTGCATGAATGCTCATCTGTTATGAAAATGCTGGCATAAAACTGGCATGATACAATTTAAAAGAGGTGGGCCTGAGTTTTTATTTACCAAAGAAAATTTTCATGGAGCTGAGATTTGAAGTGAATACAAACAACTCCACCCTAGCTCTGGAGACCACAGGTTGGATGGTGGCAGAGCACTCAGGTCCACACTTGTGATTGATGTTTTTGTTCTGGGTATCTTTCCATTTCTTGTGTAGGTACTGGGCTGCTCTAACAAGGTACCTCATTCTCCTACCCAGTTCAGGGCACTGTGGTTTGGCTCCTGGAGGGAGACACCCAACAGTGAGAGACAATGTGGTGTCCAACTTTGTGGTGTCTCCTCCCTTCACCCGCCCAGGTTCCAAACTCTGCATTTGTTTTCTTGCCTGAAGGATGACTGTAATTGTTCTTACTTGTGTATTTTTAATACATATGCACAATTCTTTGAAGATTTCTAAATGTTGACTTACAGCAAACCCATTTTTTAATCTCATAGTAAATCTCCTGGTCCTCATTAAAATGAATAACATACGTTTATATGGGTGTAATTCATTTTGCATTAAATAATACAGCTACGGCAAGAGGTACAGCTGTAATACATCTTACAAGGTACAGATCAACAAAAATTAATTTTATGTGCTGTACCATTAGCAAATCACTGTTTCTTTCTCCAGGTGGAGGCAGGCATCTCAAGAGGGGAGAAATATTTCTAGAATGACAGTAAATTAGTCCAACAGTAAACATGCAGTAATGAATCCTGGATTAGAAGAGCATGGCTATTCTGCTGCAGAAATTAGCCAAGTTAGTCGGGAAAATTTTTTGAATGCAGTCAGAAAATATCCCAAATGGCACCAGAATCTAACAAATGCAGACACAGTTTTCAATCCTTTCTTCATTGTTCTGTGTATGAAGTAGAAAAGGATTTAAAAGGAAGTTGATGTCAACAGAAGTGAGGGTGCCTTGAAAGTACAGCTCCTCATGAACCTGACTACATTCTCATGGTTACCAGATGGTTATCTCCTCACCCAACTCAAACCAGCCCATCTAAGGCGTACCGATGTATCACACACAGTAATTAAAGCAAGCACAGCTTAGGGGAGATAAACTGAAAACCCTGACAGATCCTCGGCTGGTTTAAATCAGTACAGATCACTGATGTCAACAGGCTTTTGCCAATTTACACAAGCTGAGAATCATGTCTTGTGTGTCCACATTTCATCCAAGCCCAGTCTGGACTCATTGCAGCTAAAGTGTGAGATGGAGAAGGTGTTTCTAAAAAGCCACTTTATTCCCTTCATCCCAGACCACCTTTGGGCCAGAGTGGCTCCTTGCCTAATTTAAGAAGCAGCTCTGGCTGCTTGAGTACCTCTTCTGGCTGCTGCAGTGTGGCAGCTTTCAGGTCAGTAGCACAGGAAGAGCATCACAGGGAGGAAACAGAGTGAGGAGGTGGAAAAGGTGAAAAAAGAAAGGACAGTTATAGAAATAAAAGAAGCTTTGCCACTAAGTTTCTTGGACAAATCTGGTTGGCTTTAAACTATCACCCCATATTTTTCCAAGTCACTGACTAACTTCTGAGTCTTGGTGTTTGACATTCCATCTGAGTTACCACAGAATTTTGTACCCATCTGTTCATCCATTCATTCTCCTGGTCTGTTGCCTCTGCAACAGCACCAGAACAGCTCTACAATTTGTTCCAGCACCTTTTTGGGTTTCCAAGCTCCGTCACAAATTTTTTTCATTCTTGGGAAAAATACAAAAAACCCAAACCCAGATTTCTCAGCTCTTCCTTCCTGAACGGTGTCTGATGTCTGGATTCACAGGATGTTTTTAATTAGTGATCACGGTCTCCTGATGTCAGAACAAACTATCTGATGCTTGTCAATTATTTTCCACATTTACAAGGAGCCTTTGTGGCCACAGACAGATCTATTTATTTCATAACCTTTTCCTTCCAAATGGTTCCCATTTTCTACAGATCTTTTGCCATCTTTCATTCATTTTATTTTTGTCTTTCAGTTGCATTAATATTATATGGTTGGGTCACTATTCTTCAGTGCCACCTTAATTTTTGTTTCCCACAGGAAATGAGGTAAAACAAATGGACCCACAAACTAGTGTGGAAAATTAACGTTTATTTTTGCTTTTTAAATCATGCATATTTTCTGAGATTCATGACAACAAACAAGGGACTTAATCTGTGACCCATTTAAACTTGTTTCAATGTTTCCAGTAAGAAACTTCTACAGAAAAAAAACAACTGTCAGCTTCCCTCAGAATTCTAAAAGAAAGTAAGTAATTATTTACAATTTCTCCCTTATCAGAAATCAGTCTAGTTATGCTACCTTTTCTTGAAATTTATTGCAGAAAGTTGAATGAAATTCTATATGTGCAATGGACTATCCATTTGTCCCACATATACAAATTCATGATAACTTTTGATATTGTTCTGGCAGTTGTCATTATGTTGTGAAAATTTACATTAACTTCCAATTTTTATGTTAAATTCTGTTGCTTTATTATCAGAAACATTTGTCTGTGTGACTATTTTGAGTGACCAAAGACTGTCCATTGTTTATTAGCCAGGAATATTTGAGATTAACAACTCTGCTTGCAATAGATGGAAACAATGCTGAGAGCTGGAAGACAACGTAAGGATTTACACCAACCAGCAGCGCAGTCTGACACTTTTCTGTTGTGTTTACTGCCAGCAGTGCAGCATCCAGATCTCACAGGCAGTTTGCATTAAAGTTGAGGGGAGATGTTTCAGTGGAGACAGCCATGAGGGCACGTCTTACCCCAGTGTGTTTGACACATGCACAGCCTTGCACCAGCCCTGGCAGACACTCTCACACGACATCTCACCAGGTTGTCTCTCAGTGCTCAGAGAAGGGCCGTGCAATTGCATATATCTCTATTAATAGAGAATTTGCATGATTTTGTCTTGGCTGAAAACCTGGTCCTCAGGTTACTACTAGGGGCACACTTTCCTTCAAAACAGCTCCTTCCTTTTATTTTTTTCCAGTGGTTATGATACTCCTGTAAAAAAGAGACAGAGACAAAAGATGAAAATTAAACCAAATATCTAAAGACTTAAGAGCTAAAGTTAGATTTTGACTCTGTAAACATGACTCAAAGTTATTGAAAAATTCAAGACTATTCAGGCTTCTAGAGAGGAAGGTTTGTCTTGTGTAAAATTCTTGACACTGTTTTCTACAGACACACACTAATATATCCTACAGAGCACACCTCTCCTTTCAAAAGGGATTTCAGTAGAGGAAAAATCTGTCTTTTACAGGTACCTGCTACTATGGTTATAGTATTCTGACATCTCATACACTAGATCCTGCTTGCTGTTGAGTGTGCCCCCTTCAAGTCAGTGAAGTTTGCCCTGGATAAATATTAACAGAATATGACCGTGAATTTACCCCGTATTTATTTCCTAAAAACATGCAATTAGAGAAGAAAGAGACACTAAAGACACAGAAAATGAAAATACTTAGGACCCACTTTTTTCCCAATGGCTACATATTACATATTGAAATATGCTTGAACTATTTTACTGCTTTGCTCAGAGATGATACGCAGTGATAGTTTGCAAGGGGAGAGAAGGTAAAAGGAAAGACATGCCAAAGATATGCAGAAATAAAAACATTTCCAGGCTGGAGTTTCCTTATTTTTTTAGCATCAGTCCTAGAAAAATATGTATGTTGGCCAGCAGGTTTTGCTTCAACCTACTTCAAGAGCAACCTTTAGTATGATCATAAGCAGCCAAATACAAGCTGTTACAATGCTACCAATGACACTGGTTTACATCCATGTTGAATCTGGCTTATGATTGTGCAATTAATGAAAGAATAAATTAAACAATTAAGTCACTAAAGTAAATATCATGTTATGCCAGAAGATTAAATGTAAAAAATCTAACTTGGGGTTGAAAGACTTAAATTAGCAACAGTTTTCCACCTTTAACAACTGGAAACAAGATGTATGTCTCAGTTATTTGAAACACAGTGGATTTTTTTACTTCATGTCATATACTATTAATATATATAAGCCATGCTAAGTACTTAATTCTGCAATGTATGTAACAGCACACAAGCATAATTTCCTTGTGAATTGCTAGTGTTAAAACAGTTATTCTTAACTGATTTAATTAATTTATATATATCTACAAGTTTTTGCATGAGACAATTATCAAGCGCATATTGCTTTGAAAATCCTGCAATGTGTCTTCTGTTCCTTGATAGATCTCTGCAAATGATCTCTCTCATACTTGAGCCATGCCAACTTCTACTTTCCAGCATGTGCACTCACTGTAGGGCAAAGCTGAGCTTTCTGTGGCACTGCCTGGTTATTTGAGTACTTTTGTGAGAAATACACTACAGGGAGACATGCAGACATGTGGGGAAGTGGGTGTCTTGTTTTGCATGCCTGGGGACAAAACCTATTGTCAGGCATCCAGGTGTGTTACACTGTGTAGTGCTGAGCAAGAGCTGCTGTGCAGGTCTGTAAATGTCACAGATCATATCCGAGATCAAACCAGGTCCCGAACTATTAAGCTGCACTTTCACCAACACCCTATACTCCATTCTTTCTATCTGGATATTTTGAGTTTTAGTAGTAATGTATTTTTCCAAAAGACCAGATGGAATTTATTATGATTTGAACTATTATAGCATTATAAAAATATGACCTTTTTTTAGATGATGTGGCTTTCTTAACTCTTTGCACCATGAATTCTGTATTTCTGTATTTTAACCACACAGTTAAAACTAAAAGTTTTAGTGTCAAGGAAAAAGGAAAAAAGATTAAGGACACATTGAAGTACCTGAGGTTTGCACAAGCCTAAAACCTAATTTTGGCTCTCAGTGCAATGCCTCTTATCTTGGATAAAGCTGTTTGGGCACTTGATGTTTAGGTTGCAAAAGTCAAGAATTTACCATCTGACACTGAAGTGATGTTTGTTGACTTGATAGCATGAAAATAGGACCATGTTGGAGACACAGAATCACAGAATCATTAAGGTTGGAGAACACCTCTAAGATCATCGAGGCCAATCATTAACCCAGCAGTGCCAAGTCCACCACTCAAACATGTCTCTAAGCACCACAGCTGCACAGTTTTGAACATTACCAGGGACAGTGATTGCAGCATTACCCTGAGCAACCTATTCCAATGCCTGACCACCCTTTCAGTGAAGCAAGGTTTTCCTAGTATCCAATCTAAACATTCCCTGGTGCAAATTGAGACCATTTCCTCGTCTTCTCTCTTGTTACTTGGGAGCAGAGCCCGACCCCCACCTGGCTACACCCTCCTTTCAGGGAGTTGTAGAGAGCAATAAGGTCTCCCCTGAGCTCCTTCTCTCCAGGCTAAACAACCCCAGTACCTTCTGTCACTCCACATAAAATTAAATAAAACCTAAATTTTTTTTACAGTTAGCTCAGTTCTTCACTCATTTAGGATTTTCCTGCTAAGGGTTAACTGAAGAATATGTGACACGCAAATGCAAATTCAGTGAGTTAGCACTGGAACTATCACCTTTCCCTGGGCAAGAATTAGGATAAATTAATAAAGTGATAAGTGATCCCCCTGTGTCATCCATAATCCCAAACGCAACAGCAAAGTATCCAAAGGGTTAGCATTTCAGCCAGGGATGAATTTTAAGCTGTTCCAGAGAAAAAAAAGTGATGTCATACTTGCAGTTGCTCAGCAGACACAGGACATGGAGGTATTTAGTGTGAGTGAAGGAGAATGAGTCAGATCCTCAGCTACTGTGAATCAGTGCCATTGCACAGTTCTGATTAGATTAGCTAATTAACAACACTTGGTGTTACACTCAAGAGACCAATAATCAGAATCGATTAAAGAACAGGGAGCTTTACATTCAAAATTGGTTTCCATTTAATGTCAATTTGATATAGAGGGCCACAGATGAGCAAATCAGCTTAGGAGTAGCTCACTTATTCTAAGTAACAGTTTTACTATATCTCTTTTTCTTCCTTTGATTATTCAAAGTGCCTGTGCACTTAACTTAAATCACATTTGTCTTTTAGACCAATGCAACAAGGTGAAGCAAGTCTTTTCCCAGAAGCTTTAAATTTGTAAGAGGCCCATGAAATAGGTAGCCTAAATTTAGTGCCTATGAAAAGATGTCAATACTAGAAAAAAATAACCCTGCAAGTCAAGGGAAGGAAAAAAGGAGGAAAACTACTGATGGTCTTCCCAAAATAGGCATTTTCCAAACATTATGTCATCATAATTAAGGATAATCTGAAATTTTAGGTCAAACCTTTGCAATTGTTTGAAGTAAAAGTAATATTTTTAGCTTCATTTAAAATGTTCTTCATGATTAAGTTATTTTAAACGCTTTTTTCCTCAATTTTCTTTGTTTCCAAGCAAAATATTTTGTTATCTCGCAGTGGCATGATTTCATTGGGAGAACCTTGTAAAGAAGGAGGAACATGTATATTTAAAATTTCCCCCAGTTGCCTCCAACTTCCATTTCCTTGCCAGTTTTCTCCGTCCCCTGTGCCTTTTCCCTTTTTCTTATTGTTGCTAAGGTACAGAAAATAACCTCTTGTTTTAACAAATCTGTATATTTGAATTCAGCAGAAACTCCGCATTTGGGGTGATCTTAATATCTTGTTTAAGAAAGGTAATAATAATCCAGGTTAAACTATAATCATGGAAAGCACTAAAGAAAACACAGAGGAATTGTCAACACACACACAGAGTATGGACTCAATATTGCTGTTGTCACACAACTTTTTACTCTAATTTTTAAAAGGAAATGGAAAACCTGTGCAGAAAAGCTGTTTTGCCTGAGAGGTCTGGACTGGTTAGAGGAACGTTCCCAGCTCTGGCAGCCCTCAGCACAGGTTAGTGGCTGCTGCAATGACCTGAAATAGATAATTTAGAACTGCACTGCTATCCACTACCCAGGCCTGTTTTAAAATAGATTTATGCATGTGTGCATTGCAAGCAGATTTCCAAATTAGATTACTTTTTTTTTCCCTCTAAGTTACTTGGAACAACTTGCCAGTTAAAGGAGTGTTTGTTAATTGCCTTAAAAAGGATATTTCCTATTACCACCCTGCTCCTCCTGGAAAAAATATATTTAGTCCATTTTTGTCAGTGTCATACATGCTGGATCTTTTTTAAAACCTGATAACCAGATTAGTTGAGAAACTGGAACTCTTCCAAGGCAGCCGTTTCAAGTTTCTTGGTAAATAGTCTGTACATTGTATATATTTGCGAAATGTACATTATTTACTTTATAAAGTCTTCTGATCTTCCATAAATCTCTGCTCACAGAGTAAATTTAAGGCACTGTTTCCCACTTCTTAGGAGCTGGCCTCTTCATCTGTGTAATACCACACATGAAGTCACATGGAAAAAGGTTCATGTGGGATGTCTTTGAAGTGTAGCCATCAGACATCAGATGGACTGGCTTTCCAAAGTGAGAAATACAAATCAAGTCTGTTTATTGTCTCCATGAAAGAAATTCAGTGCTTTGTTTAGAGTCTATTTTGAGGTGAGCACATGCTTGTCTGTTGTCACTGAATGACACCTTTTCAATAACATGAAAAAATACGGTGAAAATGGTGAAAACCTATTCTTTATATGATTTGATTCTTATATGATTTGAAGCTTGCAGGATGATTTTTTGTCATTTTTGGTGGTGGTGCCTTTGGTTTGGGGTTTGGTTTTTTTTTTTTTTTTTTTTTTTTTTTTTTTTGTTTGGGTTGGGTTTTTTTTAACTATGCTGTTTGACTGAAACACGGTAAAGAGAAATGATCCTGTACTTCTGTCACTCTTGGTGCTCACTGAGAGCGGGCTGGTAGCTGCAGACAAACCAAGCCTGCTGTGCCTGCCTGCAGCCTGAGCAGAACGGGCAGATTGCAAACCAGCCTGTGTCTGAAAGCTGCCAAGCTGTGTGCTGAGCTAGTAAGCTCTGGACACGTAGATTTGCCTGTTCCTTTGGCTGGTTTTACAGTGTGGTCATGCTCATGATGCAGTCCTGTTCTGTAGTGCTTGTCTCTGCAGGCAAGGATCACTGTACCATCCAAATGTCAAACTGTGGGGAGCCGTAACAGAATTATTACTTTTCCATCAAGAGATTAGACATCATGATGTAGCTTGACAGTGTCTCTGTGACAGAAAACCAGAAGCTGAAGCCAAATCTCCCACAGAGTCCTCAACTCTTGTCACGTTATGGGGCATCAAGAGAAATTTCACTGAAGTCAAAGAAATTGTTTTTCTCCTAAATACATAGAACAGGCTGAAAAATGAGGTATGAGATCCTAAGAATTCCCACTGTTCAGCAGGTATTTGACCACTCTGCAATGTCATTTGGACTTAAAACCCAGCATCCTTCAAATAGAGCACCCCTGTTCTGGAAGAACCACATTTTAAGCTTCTGATGCAAAACACCTCAAGGCTGGCATAAATTCAAAATCACACTTAGGTCCAGATCCAAATTTTGTACTGTTCCTCAGTAAGCTAAGCCAAGGACCCCTCTCTTAACATCTGTGGATATTGGGGTATTTGAAATCCAACTCCAAATTCCAACTTAAGCCACGGTCTAATGTAAACAAAGTTAATGGCTTGTCAGCATGGGGCTGTAAAACAATGTGGGTACTGTCATAATATTGATGTAAGGAAACTTTAAATATATAGCCATTTTTCTGAATATAACAGTGGCTTTTGCTCTTAGGGAAAAGTCATTAAATCAGTATGTCCAGGTTATGTAGCAGCCAGAGAAAATATACAATTGTGGCAGCCAAGAAATTACATGGAAAAGAAATTGTGCCTTGACCCATTGACCGCGGTGCCAAACAGTGAGTGCCATTTAGTGTTGTATCACCTGGGTTTTATACCCACGTGTTACAGCTCACAGGCAACTGTGGTTGTATGGAAACAGGAGGAACATGTGTTTGACCTGCAGCTCTCAAGGGATGGCTGAAGTATGAGCCAGGCAGAGAGTTTGAAAGAGTAAAGAAAACAAGAAAGTGATACTGTACTGGAATATATCATCTATTTTTGGTTTGTACCAATGAGGAGTTGTTGTCAGCAGTACATCATTAACTGATGTTGAATCAAGGTCAGTTTTAAAGACTGAGGTGACGTACTACAAACTCACAGTGTGGTTATTGTTGTTCATCTGAAATCTCAAACAAATATGGAAATTCTCTAAGGATTACCTTCTAATACAACATAAAATAATTTGAACTGACTTAATGATTCACAACTTTTGGAAAGTAAGCTTAATTTACTTTGCAATGATCTGTAGAGGTTGTGCATACTTAAGTATTTCAGCCCATCTCTGTAATTAATTCTTTTAGCTTCTGAATTGATTTCTGTCAGTATTCTTTTATTTTCTCAAAATTACCCATCAATTTATAATACTGAAGTGCCAAAAATGTATTTTATATTTAACAATCCTTATTCAACTTTATTTTGCATTTTTAATCTACATGAATCACTGCACAATATATTTTTTTTTTGTGTGAAACTATGGCCAACGAACTTTGTTCAAGCACAGCAACAGCTACTCAGTGTAAATGTGTGCTTGGACACATAATAATTTTGCTGAGTTTTTGTGAGGTGTGCTCTGAGACCATGTTCTCTCTGTACTGCTATTTTGATTTATACCAGTAAATCTCACTATCCTTGTCTGTGTTACATTAAACTCAAAGTTGTACATGATGGGATGAGTTCAGATAAAGATTTGGACTGACTTTGGAGCTTTGGAGAGATAAAGCATTAATACTTTCCAAAACTTCAGCAATGATTTGGATTTGGGTAAGGGCCCATGTCTGATTATGTTTAAATATTTTGACATGAGTGGTATTCTATTTTATAAGATAGAGAGATCATAAGAACTTCATTTGTGCTGTTAGTCTATACTGTGGAAACAAATGACGTTTCACCCATATTGAAGAAATTCAGGATGAAAGATCACAGAGCAAATCATGTTGATATGTAACACATACAAGAAATATTACAATTAAGAATTTACAGATGTGACTCAGGGATAGGCACTAATTACATGAGAAGTAGAGTTTTATTTAAACCCAAGCTTCCAAATTAGTCACCAAGATGAGCTTTCAGCTTTCTAGGCTTGTGTGAGCAAATATTGTGGTAACATATCACCATGGTAAAACTTATATTTTTAGTAAGGTTGAAAGGAGTGGTGGTAAAGGTTGAGCAGCTTTTTTCCATCTCTCAAATTTGAGGCTGGACAGCAGAAATACTGACGCTATTTCTGCTGAACTGGAATTCTCTGAAGCCTTAGGGCTTGTTCAGTGTCACCAGCTGTGTTTCTCTTTAGATGCTCACTTGTGACATCTGTCCTGATGTGCAGATCAATTTGTGTCCTGACACTGATTCAGCAAAGTAGATGTCTAACTTGCCCTTTGGTTGCAGTCAGTTTCAAAGAAAATTCACAAAGCTGTAAGTCCCTTGCAAAATTGTGCCGTGGTGCTCCAAACCAAGCAAGTAGAAGCCTGCAAGGTGAGGGAAAAGAAGAATTTAGCTGATGTCACTGGTTTACCAGCATGCCAGAGGACATTATGAGCAAAATCTGACAAAATGAAAGTTGACTTCAATAATTTGCCATTGCTTTAAGAAGCTTGAAATATTTTTATCCTGTTTATACATTGTCCTTTACCAGCAGATAGATGAGTACCTAATCAAGAACTTGGACAATAAGTGCCATGTCTTACAACATTTGTCATTTAGTCTGGCAACTCACTTGAATATTGACTGAAGTGCTCGGTCTTTAAATTTGGCACTCCAACTGATTTATTTTCCTGAAGATGACCACTGAGAAAATGCACTAAATACGAGATGATGTTAGAAGTAATATTTCAGTTATTATTTGAAACTCAAGTTGTTTGTTTTTTTTTTAATCCATGACTGTATTATAAAAATGTCTTTTTAATCCTGAGTAGTATTTCACAGACTTGCAGAATGGTTTGGGTTGGAAGGCACCTTAGAGATCACCCAGTTCTAATCCCCTGTTTTGGGTAGGGATGCCATCCACCAGGTCAGGTTTCTCAGGGCCCCATCCAACTTGGCCTACAGAGTTTACTGTAAATATGGATTATCTCTGCATCACAGTTGGTGTTACCCATCAGAAAACACAGGAAATACCAGACTACACTAAATGCATTTTCTTCAGCTCTTCCTGTTGATTGTGTCCAATATTGGGATTCTTGAGAGGTTGCAAGAATTCCGTTCTCCTTTCTGATACTTGGAAACTCTTTTAAATCCCTAGCACAAAGGGACAGATACAACAATTAGCCTTGAAAAAGGCATTGCTCTACTTACATGTAGACATGTACATCACCCAAAGTGACAAGGCTGAATTCTAACTCTGGCTGCTAAATTTGACTCTGCTTTTATAAATCATTAGTTTGTTTAAACACTGTTAATTGTCAGATATTCTTAGTGTCATTAAATTGTAACACATTAAGTTAGAGCACAGAATTATGTTTTATGTACGTCTTTAAAATTAATGAATTATGAATAAACTCCTTAATTGCACTGAAGTACAGATGGAAGCAATCTTCATGAAATTATAAATAATCACCATGCTGCTGATTGCAACAAGTGGAGTTTAAGCTTGCCAAGCAGTCTTAGAAGTTTAATTAAATGTACTAAAAAAGCAATTTGATGCTTCAAAAGCCAAGCTGTTGCATGGCACTGAAGCAAATCAAAACTTCAGTTAGGTTTGCAAACCAATCTTTGCTGCTGACCTCAGAAATGCCAGCATTCCCAGTTTAGAAATTTTATGCTTTGCAAGTTCAGTGCCTCAAATAAATATAAGACTTGACTTTTGGAAATACTATTTAGGTGAAGACATGCAGATAAGCAAGAATGATTTTCAGACATTATAAATTCACATGCTTAACAAGACTAGTAATTTTATATAGTATTGAGAGAAGAGACCCTCTGTACAGTAAGAAAGAGTGAGATGTGCCAGATGTCATCAGGCAAGCTTAGAGTTTATGGAGTGTAGACAAATATAAAGGAGCTTATGTTTAAGGTTGTCCCTTGACCCTTCATGACCTTCTGGATCTGTGAATCTACACTCAGAATAACTAGAGCAAGAAGAAAATTTTGGCAGAATCTTGGCTCCATAACTCTCCAGTGAACTATCAACCCTGCACAGACATGTGTAACCTGGTACTTTGCTCCTGATAGACAATTTCTTCCTTAGTGTATTCTTCAAGTACAGCAGCGGAGCAATGCAAGGCAAATGTAGTGCTTGGCTTCATAAGTAAAGCTCAGATCCCCAAAGGAATTTATCTTTTATTCATTCTTGAATATTTGACTTGAAATGAAGCTGAAGTATAAATGCTGAAAACCGCAATATGAATAAACTTTATGCAAATGCCTTCAAATCCCACACTTCCATGGTGAATCTCTACTTGGCTTCTGAGGTCTGTTTCTACTTCAGGTTTAGATGGAAACAGCCCTAGCCTGTGAAATTCAGATGTTATTTCAAGTTTATTAGCATACATGTCTGGAGCCTTTTCACAAGACTTGGTATCCTGTATGGGTTTTTCTTCCAGTCTGGAAGGGCACAAATATTTTTGGTAGATATTTGTGTATGTCCAGCAACTTCAGAGCAACTCAGACCACGATAGCTTGAGTCAACCAGGTGAGTGAGCTGATACCTCTGTGTTTACTTCCTACCTAAACCTAATCAAGACAGAGGCAAAAAGCTTCATCCCATAAGAGCTTTTGACTGGCTGCCTGTGGCCTGTTAAAGTGCATCTAATGCATGGAAAGATGATAACTCTCACTAAATCCATCTGACACAAACCCTAATGTGCTGACATTGGATCAGTAAGTAATTGCAGAGGTGGCTTTTAGTATAATAATGTACCACTTAGACCACTCCACAGGAAGTGAGGAAACTGGTTTCTCTTCCTTCCTCAGACAGAGGGGACCAGACCCATATTTCCTCATTCCCAGGAGTGTGAATGACAGCCAGAATTTATGTCAAGAGGGTTAATGGGGGAGGGCAGAGGCACCTCCTATCTCTCCAATGGGGAAATGGATACAAGATTTACTGTCCCCAAGAGTGAATTAGGAAAAAAAATAAGCTCCTGTAATATGATGGTTAGTGCTTCTTAAGAAAAATGGAGTCACAGGTTTTGTTTCCCCAGTTAAAGGCCTATTTTGTGTTTTCCAGTAAATCTTAACTGAAGAAAATTAGCCCAGAAGTCAAAATTCCATGTTGTCAACTGACTGTCCCTATTCACAGTGTCAGTAGATTTTTTTTTTAACCTTGGCTTGCTGCTAATTTAGAAAAATAAAATATTCCAAATGAGGAGGCTCAGGGACGACCTTACCACTCTCTACAGTTATCTGAAAGGAGGTTGTAGCCAGGTAGGGGTTGATCTCTTCTCCCAGGTAACAAGTGGCAGGAGAAGAGGAAATGGCCTGAAGCTGCAAAAGGGAATGTTTAGATTGGATATTAGGAAAAAATTTCTTAACTGAAGGAGTGGTCAAGCAATGGAACAGGCTGCCCAGGGACATGGAGGAATTGTCATCTTTAGATTTGTTCAAAAGATGTGTGGATGTGGCACTCGGGGACATGGTTTAGTGGTGAACACAGCGGTGCTGGGTTAATGGTTGGATTTGATGATCTTTGAGATCTTCTCCAACCTTAGTGATTCTATGATTTTGTATTTCTTCTTCTGAAAAAAAAAATGTGTCTGCATGGCAGAGAAATTAAACATGCAGATCAATTTGTTTTCAGGGAAATTGAGAATTATAATGTACATCCAGGACTGCATCTTTAAAACTGCAGCATGTCTTTTTAGAACATGTGGAAATGGTTAAATTTTTAATTAGAAAAAGTAACAGTGTAGTTTAAAAAGACTGTTTTTGTCTCTTGGTATCTCCCCAGTTCCATCCAAAATAGTGATCTTCATTTACAGGGGCAACCTCTGAAGCACACCTTAGGTTTTTGTGTTGTACATTCGATCTGTTACTGGATGTAGGACATCCAAAGAGCATTTGGATGCAGCACAAAAAATAGACGGGAAAGCAACAAAGTCACAATTGCTTTAAAAGATCATATTTTCACATCTGCCTTGCAGGATATTTGGAAATTTCTTTTCTCTGTAGAAGGGGCTACATAAAGAAAGTACAAAGTTCTTTTGATCTAAAAAGTCTCTGTGGGATTTAATAATTTATATCAGAATTTAACAGCACAGAGGAACCACTTTTTATATACTGGAGTAATTTTGCTTTGCTTTTGTCAGATCAACTCTACTTGAAACAGAGACTTGCTATTAATGGAACTGAACTATATTTCAATGTCTCAGATATTTTGGTGGCTTTCATTCTACCATATTTCACTCTGATTCCAGCTCAGCAAAGATCTTAAACGCATTCTTAAATCTAGGAATTTCAATGGGACTGAAGACCATATGTAGATGTTTTATAAAAATAGGGTCAGCTGACAAAGTCTTGTTTATGATACTTTTGATGAAGAGTAACATGTTAAGACAGATTCTTTTTGTTTAATTTTCTTTAGTAACTTACTCTACTGAGTGAATATGAAATAAGGCACAAATATGAGGGCTGGAAGAAAAAATCTTGTGATTGGCTTCTGCATAGAGCCATAGTAACAGGAATCACACATATCTGACCCAACCTGTATAACAGATGCCCTCATTTGAGATAGACATTTACATTTTCTGTAGTATTGGTGGGTAGAAATATGCGTGTTTACAATTCATTTTGCTCCTCCCTAATACAGATGCCTGAAACAGCCCAAACTTCTGTACTCCCGAGGTGTCTGTTGCTCCGATCAGACTATGAAGAGGGCTTTCACACAGGCATTTACATAGTAGGTGTCCGAGTTTGATGGATGAGGTGACATGCATCCTATGGGACATTTAGAGAAGAGGGGAGAAGACTTATCAGACCAAGGTCCTCCACACCTACTGTCTTGTCCCTGAGGCTGGGCAGCAGCAGACAAGTAGGCAAAGAGGAAAGAAACAAATTCACATACAAAAATGTCTTGGTCTAGCAAATTTTCCAGTAATCAGTGGTTTCAGAACTCCCTGATCCAGATTTCTCTCTGGCAAATCACGTTTAGTAACACCAGCTGATTTACTCTCCATTAATTTGTTCCTTTTTACATCCATATGTATTTTTTACCTCCATGAAATCTTGTGGTTATGAGCTCTATAATGTAATTACATGTTGTGTGGAAAAAAATACTGCGCTTTGGTGTATAACTTACTCCTTAATGCTTTCATTATATGTCTGCTAATCCTTGTGCTATGAGGTGGAGTGAATATTCACTCTGTTCATGTTCTGCATAGAGTTTATGACTTAAAGCCCTCTGTCATTTTCCCCTACCAGTCATCTTTTTCCCAGGCTTAAGAATCCTAATGTATTTGTTCTTTCCTCATATGGAAAACATTCAGATCTAGGCATTACTGATGCAAACAGGATTTTCAAAATCAGAATCTAGATGTCTTTAGTATAAAGTAAGTCAACAATGACAGGGGAGCTAGACTTCATTAGAACAAGTCCTCACCCTAACAGTGTGATATGCAATAAACCCCACACAAATACTGAATGCTTATTAATCATTGTGGAGTCCATTATATCAGATTTATGTGGTTATTGTGCATGAATTTTTTATAAAGCAAATTGAAGGTGGTTATTTTTTAGCTATTAGAAAAACAAAATCCTTCAGAAGAAAAAAAAAATGGACACACTGGGTTACTTCTTTTATCTCCATTTTTATATATGAGACCCTTCAAGTTGGAATGAAGGGCATGCTGACTCTTCAGCTCTGTATTAACAGTTACAAATCAGCCAATACCTTATGGCCATTTTGTTGTCTCCATCATTATGTGGAGATTGTATTGTGACATGAATTGGTGGACTCAGTCCAATTCCTAATTGAAAGAGTCATTAACTCACAGTGACAGGAGAGAGCAAAGAATTGAACATGCATGAAGGTATTTCATCTCCCTTAAGATATTTTTGTGACTCTACAACCAGTGGTGTAGCCAAACTTGTATTCTGGGTTTGTTCCTGCTATTTATTACCAGTATTAATGCACCCCCTAGAAGCTCCCTTCAAAAATGGAGTCCCATTGAGGAATAACATACTGGTTTCCAACATATTTTATGCACACATCATTCAGTAAGAAGCGTGTCTTCCAAAGCAAAACAAAACAATATGTTTTGCATGATTCACTACACTTTGCTGCAAGAAATACAAAATAATTGAGCAAGACTGCAGTAACTCTCCAATACTTTGTTATGGTTTTTAGCTGTACTCAGCAGAATGAAGTGACCTTGGTTCACAAACTCCCAAACTGTATTTGCAAAGGTGAAATTACACATTGAAAGGTTTCTGTAGAGAACGTAACTCTAAAGGCTGACATTTTAAATCTGTAAAGTTCATGCAAAGGTACAATGATGAAAAAATAAATGCCTTTTTCTCTGTGGTGTGTGACAAGTTCGAGTTACCATAATTTCACTCTCAGTGGTTGTGCTGGAGAACAATATATTCACAAATTGTCACTCACATTCACCATTTGAATTTGTGTGGTGATTAAAGGCCTGCACTCGTCAGCTGTATGAAGAGGGGAAGAATATTATTCCCTTCACTAAGGAATTCGTGGTACAGGCAAGAGCTGGAAACAAGCAGGTGGGGGTTCAGGTGAACAGACTGACAGGCCAGCTGTGGTCTTCATGCATTGGCAAGAAAATCCCTGTCAGGGAATGCTTTGGCTTTACTTTGGAGTTCAGTGCTTTAGCACAGCAGTGTTCTGCCGAGCTGCTCTGTCTCATATTGGAGCAATCTTCACCCATGCCTCAGCAGTCAGCAGGAGAGCAATTACCAGCTCCATGGCCATGTAAAGGCCACAAGAGTAATCTGTGACAGATTTGATGACAGCAGGGGAAATACTCCTGAGAATTGTAATTGTAAGGGCTAACTGCAGACCCCGATAGCTCTCAGCTGATGATCAGGAGCAGCCCCAGAGTCAATGGCTACTCAAGCTTCAAAGATAAGAACATGCTCTGATTTAAGAGCCTATTTCTGTGGGCAAGGCTGTGAACTCTTCACTGCTGTTGAAGACATCCATCAGCCCTTTGACATTAGCGGGATTAATTCCTTGTTAGAAGGGCAGCAATCTGGCTCAGAGACACTGATAAATTTCTGCTTGTGCATTGTCACTTTTTTCAAGCATGCACAGGATAAAAACCCCAAACATGGGCAATACTGGTTGCATAGAAATTCTCTCTGCAAGGATGTATAAGAATGGAATATGGTTCTAAGGATTTAGCTCTCCAAGATCATCATCATCAGTTTATTTCAGCCTGGATGCATTTCTGTCTCCTAGCCCTAGTGCTGTTGTCTGGTGTGGTTCCCATGGATCAATTTGTTACAAATAAGCATAATGAAATAGAACAATCTGTCTATATCCTTAGGCAGGAAAATAAGTCACTGTATATTTTAGAAAAGGTTACTTTTAGGCATGTTGCATTTCCATACTGACTAGTACACAAGGATTGGCCTGCTTTGGTAGTATCAAGATTAGTATATCACAGCAAAATGAGTGTATTCTCATGGCTAAGCTTTTCACCCAGTTCAGTCTGGGAGTGTTAAGGACACCCCTTTGGTGACAGTATAAAAATTGATCTCTGTGTTTCATAGGCTCTTCTGGAGTTCCACCTGCAACAGGGAGATGATCAAAGTATTGAAAGTCTGGCCTCGGCTGAAAATTCAGCAATGGTTGTTCAAAGATTTGTTCAGTAGAAACCAGAGTGTATTCAGGTCTCACCTGAGATTAGATAGCAATAGTTAAGAGACAATAAAAGCCTGGGATTAATTTAAACATCTGAGTAATCCTATGGCTACTCTAGCCTCTTTCTCTGCAATGCCACCAAGGAGAGCAGTCACAAGTCAGCAGGCAGACAGTCCCACATTTTTCCATTCAGGAAAATAGAATTCTAAACTGAAAAATTAACACTTTCAAGTTGGTTGCTGGAACACACTCAGTTCCAAATGTTTACATCCATTCCACTCATAAGAAAATTAATGTCCTTGGTGTCTATTTGTCAGACTAGGAAGACTAAAACATAGACCTTCCACAATAATCCCTGTAATTGAGCAATTCATGGACTAAACTGCTAATGCTCTGCAATAGGGTAACAGGGGCTGCTCTAATTTCAGTACATTTTCTTCTCCAAATTTCAAAGTGGGTATTTTTGAAAGAAACATGCAGCCCTTTTCCTCTGACTGCTGTAACTAATAACCATATTTTTGGCTTACGTGTTACAGAGTGATAAGGGATTGTGAATCAGAAAAGCCAGATTTTCTGTGGTTTGAGCTGCAAGTCCATCACTGGAAACTACAACAGCTCATCCTGATTTTGAAGTGGCTCAGAAGAGGGCCTAAGACATATCAACCACTGTGTTACTTCCATGTGGGGTTTGTGCCTCCTCTGTGTATGGAGTATAAGATGGTAATGAAATGCATTCACATTTTCATATGCCATAAAATAAAGGCTGTATTTCTTTATAGCATTACATATTTCTCTATAGCATGGTGTCATGAGATGAAGCAGAAAATCTCCCAGGCCTGTTTCTTCAGTAATGCTTGTGTTTTGGTTCAGTCCCCAAGGTTTCTGGCTTATCAGATGCAGACAAAGTGAAAAGAAACAGTACCAGTGAAAACTGCTATAGATCCATACATCGCGTGATGCAGTGTGGAATGAGACTGAAATGTGTTCTTTAATAATGAATACTAAAGTCAACATTTATAATAGTAACAGGAGATACTGAGTTTTCTTTTCATTTGAGGGTCAAGAGTTAATGTCATATCTCAGCTAGGGAGCTTAGACACACAGTGCCCCATTTATTACTACTGCAGTGTGTCAGTCGGACGCCGGCAGACAATGTCAGTATCTGGCACAGTTTCATGAGGAATGAAGTTTTTAAAAAGACATGATCACTTCTGTATTAAAGTTTGATGATATTATTTCTTAGGTAAACTGCAACTTCTCTGACACTGAATGTTTTCTGGCTGACTGAGACCTTTGCTATGAATGACAACATATTTTTTGCATTGTATCCATTGCTCATTTTAGCTATGGAAAGGACCAGAATTGGAAAATGCTGTCCTTTGTAGCATTTAGTAAGGCAAGGGTCTTGTTTGTGTCCAACCCACCATACTCCAAGCCAATAAGGTAATAAGCCAAGTAGATTTGTTCATCTCTATACTTGTGTGCATGTGTTTATAAGAAGATTGACATTTGTCCATGAGTTTTTGCCAAACACAGACTTGTAGTGTCAACACCAGTTGGAGAAATAAGCAGGGAAGTGTGCAGGGAGCCACACGCAGACTACTGTGTATACAACACCAATCCTGAAGGTAAAAACAGGACCTTAAATTAAACAATAGGCTCCTGTGACTGTCCCACCTTTTTTGTTTTCAGTACCATCTGTGCAACATCAGTGTTTTCATCCAATACTAATGGGAAAATCTGAGTATCTCAGTTGATGTGAAGCCTCAGTTGACCAAGGCATGATTCTCATGCTCAGTGGTGAATATTGACTTGCGTCTTTTGCTCTTTAATATTCCCTGTTTCTTCCTGCAGAAGTCATGGACTAACCAGAATCACTGTTACCCAAAAGGCTGTTACTCAAAATGCTATTGAAATTATAAGAATTCTTGCACAGAGGCACTTTCAGATTTTCTAATATAGTGATGTAAGAAAATACAGAAAGAAGATCAAATCTCCACTTATGTCTTGTAAACCACTGCTAGTATATATACTCAGCATATTCAGATAGTGTGCTGTGATTGCTAAGACATACACGCAAGTTTTGGCACATCCTATTCAGAGACTTGAGATACCACCTTGAAGAGGTGAATGAGTTTGAAAATTTACTATATGTACCTAATTTAAGACTTTTCAGAACTCTCTATTGACTCAACGAGGTACAGAAGTTTGACATTATAATCACTGAGACATCCCAGTAGACATTTAAGTCTGTGGTAGCCTTCAGAGATTCTACTGTGAATAGAAACCTTTTCACCTGTTCATACTCTCAAGAGAGGCATCTTTTGCTCTCCTTTGAGGTAAGGAAACAGAACTGCACAGGCAGCAGCTTGGTGAGGGTATCTATTCTGTTGCGTGACTTCTGCTGGGGCGGAGACCACCCTCTTTTTTTTGAGTGTCACAGAACACAGCTTGATTTCTGTGAGCTGGGGCCAAAGTTTTCTTTCTTTTCTTTTTTTCTCTCCCTGCTCCCCTCCTTCCTTTCCCCCACATGGTGTCTGCTTTCAAGATTGCTTCAATAGCCAGCATTGTAACACACAGAGATGGATTTTCACAAAATTAATTTCAGCGCTTGGATAGGAACTGATTATGAATCTTTGTAGTCCTACAGATGAAGTCATTAAGAAAGAACTCGGAGTGGAATGCAGCCAAGGTTCCTAGCAAGAGCATGGCAGTGATTGCGCAAGAGAATATGGGAAGAGTAAGAAAAATGACAGAACATAATCATTTCATACCATTCATTAGTTTCTCCAAACAATGAAAGAACACAGTGGCACATGTTAAATCATAACAGGCCTCTAAAAAAAGTAGCAGAACTACATGTGTGATCCAGCAGGATTTTGAGGTGAAAGATATTTGGACGACAATCTTAATTGTCACAAATCTGTTTGAAACCCATCCATAATATTGCAGTAATTTCAGTGATATTTTAAAGAACCATTTAAAGTTCTTCATATGTAGTAATGTAATACAACAAAGAGAATTTTAAAAATTGCAACAGTGGATATGAACAACTTACGAAGTTATATACTTCATTATATCATAAAATAGGCTGAAAATTTTCCATCATATTTTTACTAGAATTTTTTTTCTTGACTTGTTTTTTCTCTCAAAAGGAGAGGGAAATAGCAGTAGAAAAAGGAGAGTGGGAAGTTCCTTAATTAAACTAAGTTTTGCATCATGCACAGTTTTTTATGGTCCTCAGTTAACAACATTAACCACAGCATTCCCATTAACATCATTTATGCCACCACAGTTGTTACAAGATTGTTTGTTCTAAAGACCTGCAGTTTATTTTTCAAATCAGTATTTAATATTCAGAAAAAGTATTTATCAGTTACAAAATAAACCACAAACAAACAATCATGGATATGGCTTGGTTTTTAACCCCAAGCACTTTCAGCTGCATGCAAATTATAGACAATATCTGGACAAGACACATGTTCAGGATGGATTAATTTATTCCCTTTTCTGTAATTCAGCTGTCTGGTGTGTAAGACTACCACTTAGAATCTGGAAAAGAAAGGCTCAGTTTCTTCCTCTAGCTGATCTATACTAGGGATTTCCAACACATCCCTGGACAGTACTCTTCAGTACTGAAAATGGGATGTCTTGAAGGATTCATGATCTGTAATTCCTGCAACTCTGAGCATAACTAGTTCAGACATAAAAATGATCTGATAAACAGCTGAAACAATTCTCCCTTTGAAGTTGGTTCTATCTACAGATAAATGTGTTGTTGAAAGAAGTATTTCTCCTTCTCTTCCGCTAGTGCTCTGTCCATATGCCCCATGTTCTGGCTGTGGGACCCAAGTCAGTGACTATAATCTCTCTCTGGGATATTTAAGAGTTTTGTATAAAGTCAAACTGCTTCAAGAAGAATCATGGAAGAGCATCAGGCATTATTTCACAGAATCATAGACTGTTAAGGGGTTGGAATGGCTCTTAAAGATGATCTAGTCCCAACCTGCCTGACATAGGCAAAGACAGCTCCCTCTAGACGAGGTTGCTCAAGGCCTTATCCAACCTGGATTTCATTATCCATTTCTTTGCCTTACCCATTTCTTGTGAAAGGGTGTCATTTCTGTTGCAGGTTGCATCTAAAGGCCCCAGTGGAGTGTTACCCACAGAAATTATTTTTCTGAAAACCAAATAGAGATATTATAACAGACTTACACCAAAGTCACCAAACCCTGCTTCTAAGTTGAAGCAGCTTTATGCTGACTTCCTGGGCTGGCTTCAAGGCAAGTCCTTTTGCTCAGGTGTCTCTAAATTACAGTCCCTGTCAGAGGTGCTGAAGTGGCCTTAGACAAATCAGGTGGAAATGGATTTGCTTCTTGACACAGTGTTGAGAGTGGAATCAATTTGTGTGAACTGTAGGCCTCTGAGATTTGGATTTCTGTGTGTTAATTTTCCTATGCCCTATTTATATTCAGTGAAGGGAAATTCTTGTGGCCTAATTTTTCTCATCTACTGAAATATTTCACATGGATTGCTAAGATATTCCTTTTTCTGACCAGTTACTGTAAAGAGAGCATCTGTTCAGCAGCACGTGCTTATACTCTATTTAGGTGAGAAGAATCTCACCTTAGTTGTCTATCACTTGCTTCACACTTCTTGCATACCAAGAACACATCATTATACTGGTCCTGAGTGTCTGAATGCTCCAGGCAGAATTCACTGATGCACTGGGGATTGAATAGCACAGAGGAATTTTGTAGATGGGAAAGAGTTAAAGTGACATTATGAGGTTGATATTATGAGCTGATAAAGCAAAAAAAAAAAAAGCAAATAAAAGGCCAGAATTGCAGAGAGAGAAAAGGTTCATATGTGCTGACATGCCTGTCCTGGCACAGTTTAGCTTAATGCACCCTACTTGCTTTTTTCACCCTATTCTTCAATCCTCCCTTCCAGAAACAGATTTAGGTATCCCTTTATCTCTGTGAGACTGTACTTCAGTTACCTTCACTAGTAACTTATTCCATATGTCTCTTTCTCTGAGAGTGAAGCAACACTGCCCAAGTCCCTGTTTGCTCATTCTTACCTAATATTTCAATTTAGTCCCTTAGTTTTCTCCTTTAAGTAGTAATAACAAAAGCCCACCCTTTGAGGTTGCTTTATATTTTCACTCCCTTTCTTAACACTGGAAGTTTCAACTACACCATCTCCCAGATTTTCTTGTCCATGGAGAATAGCACCAGTTCCCACAGCTTTTCTTCAATTTACATACATACACGTATATATATTTATAAAAATAAAGAACTGTTGAGAATAAAAATTAAAATTTCCTCTTCTTAATTTTTTCTTTATCACATTGCAAGGACTTGATCCTGCAAAACAGTCTTTAATCTGGTGACTAATCCAATTAATCCAATATAGCAGACAACATATAAGAGTTTCTAAATGACAACTTGGAGAACATAGAAGCAGAGCATAGTCTCATATCAGGTAGTCACAACACACATGGGCTTCTCCAAGTCATGTCACCAGGAATAGGCGGGGTAGTATAGTACTAGCAGGAAGGAGAAGAAAAGGTCTGAAAAGCTTTGACATTTTTTCTTGGAAGGAAAATGTGTTTTAAACATTTTTATGTTAGTGCTGGTGCTAATGGTAAAAAATCAGATTTTCTTATCTAGAGAAATATAGTGAAATAATAAATCAATGAGGTGCCAGAATAAGCCTTTTTTTTTTTTTCTTTTACAAAGATAATATAATTGTTTTCATATACCTTCAAAGAGGATTAAAGTTGAAGAGATAAAAATGGAAAAATGGAGAGGAATAAGACACATTTTACTGCCTGATTCTCTTATGTCTTACATTGAGCTTTGGTTTACACTGGCAACTGTCCAGTGGGTTGCTGCTGATTTATACCTTCATTTGTGCACTTCCAGCTCTGAGAACAGGCTGCTGTTATAGTTAATACACTGGACACAGACTAAAACAATTTGACTTTAATTCCTGGTGTTGCCAAAAATGTCCTAAGAAAGAGCCTAAGAAAGATGTTTCCGAAAGCCAATTTGTGATTTGGGAACTTCCTAACCATTTTGCTAAGTTGCTTAGATACTGTGTCTGGTCAGTTTTCCTTGAAAAAGGGGTCTTAGCTGTATTCACAAAGACATTTATAGGTCTGCATCTTTAGGTACTAAAATGAAATTTGAATTTTTCATGGGCCACCTTTTCAACTGCTCCTAAATTTGCCAGTGCTGTAAGTCCATTTCCTTCTTTTTTAGAATGGTATTTTACAATCATCTTCCATTCCCCCTAAAGATCTGCCTTAACTTCACTTGTCCTCTCTTCTGTGCCACGTTCAAGTGCACACACAAAGACCTCCTCCCCAGCAGGGTTGAACCCACATAGTGTTCCTCAATATACTTGGAATATGATCTTCTGCAAAAGTATTGATGAAGATTTTGCATTCCCAGGTTCTGCTATTAATACATAGCCCAGGGGTTAGGACACTTATGAGGAAAGTAGAAAGACTGCCTTTCTTTTTAGCTATAAGGAATTTGAACTTAACTTGCCCCATGCTTTTTTCAGTCAAAACTGCTACAATTTATGCAGAATTAAATATTAACTGGGCCCAAGACAGTGACCTGGTTTACTTCTAGCTCTTGCTCTACGAACTAGTTATATAAACCAGGGAATTGTTAACTAGAAAAAGAAATAGGTCCCAGAGCTATTTTTGTTCAGGTGAGTTCTATAACTGTTTAAAAAAAATTGTTTTCTCTTGTTTTGACCTAATTTGTACTTTAATATTCCATGCAAAATACAGCTGCTTCCACAGGAAAGACAGACATCTTGTAATATCTGGGTCATGTCAGTTATTCTTCTAGACAGTAATAGAATGGATTAGGATTACTATAGGAACTGTGAAAGAATAGATTAATTATTAATTTCAGGAAAAGAAATCCAACTCTCAGAGTCCCACATTAAATAGGGGGTGGGAGGGTGAGTGTTCTACAATCCCACAAACTCACTTTTGTGTGGCTGTACTTTGAAAGACAAAATGTGAATAAAATCCAGGTTCTCCAATGAGAATTTGATGGTTTTCAGTCCCAAGCAGAAGGAGACCTTAGAGACCAGGGTAAGAGTGTAATGTCTTGGAGGAGTTTTTATTATTTCCTACAGGCCGTAGTAAGTAGCCACAAATGAGGGGATTCAGATAATAGGGCATATTGAGGGTGCTTAGCTACTAGAGGTGGTATATTTTACATGAATGACTTCCCAATGGAATCCACAGCTGCTGAAACAGTAACATCAGCTTCCCACACAATGAGGAGCAAAAAGTAAGCACCTGAAAACAGAATTCAGGGAAGCCAGAACTTTGAGAGAGTAAGTGCTTATACTCAAGATGGAAACCCTTGGGAGAATGTAAGGATTACTTAAGTAGTAAATCCTTCCATTCAAAAAGCAAACAAACCACTTTCCCTTCATAATAAATAACTCAGCACACTGAGCACTCTGACATTAGATTAGATAGCTCAAATTCAAATCTGACTTAAGGGATTTGAACCTACAAAACATACCTTCACTGTCTAAATCCTCAAACAATGAAATTCACTGAGGTGTAGCTCTTGTTGAAACTTGACTAAAAATAACATCTAAGAGACAGGAGAAAATAATTGTACTAAAGGTGACTGCCACACTTTCTTGAGAGACATTTAATTTTCTAAAATTATATACATGAGTACTTCACTAGAGGTGACTACATCTCAGAAAAAAAAAAAACCAAACAGCCAGATTCTTGCCTGAGATGGTATTCTAGATGAAGAAGCAAGAGATCTCTGAGAGGAGGAGGTGGACTGGAAGCCTTGTGCAGCATTTTGTGCACAACTCATGCCCTGCCTGAGCCACCCAGTCACTTAGCAGAGCCATGCAGGGTGTGTCATGGAGCAGGCTCAGCACCCCCACACCCCAAGGCATTCTCCCTTAGGAACCAAAGGACTAATGTAGAGAGGAGTGAATTGCCAACAGGAGTTACTTATTTCTTCTACTTCACTATGGAGAAACCCGGGACGTGAAGTTGAGAGATACTGTGATTCCGAGTCTCCTAGAAAATGTCTTCCTTAAGCTCTCTGCATTGTATAAAATAAGGATGATGCTTTGTCCTACTTTTGTCTCTTCCAGTTTAAGTCAATTCTACCCTGTACTGCCCAGAAGTAGTCTTGTGGCATTTCCCAAGCTTGAGGCGTGTGAAAACTGTTTGCTATTGTAATAAAAATATTAACAATAGGATCATCTCAAATCAATGCTCCTCTCCATTTCTGACTTGTTTAGGCTGCCTGTGAGGCCTAAATCATATAATTAACAAATTTTCTATCAGAGCTTTTACCTAATTTGGCAACACCTGTTAAAATGTGATTATATGCTATGAGCTGGTTCTGTTATAAAATGGCTCTATAATGTTTTTATGGAAAAAATCTTAGTTTACTTTTCATGATTTCACTGTACCGTGATTTATATTTAACACCTCTGTTTTCCATTGTCAGCAGGAGCCAGTACTTCCAAGTGTTCATTTTACTGATCAGAATTTTATGAACAGTGCAGAAAGCTCACAACAAGCTGGTATTCATTACTAGAAGCATAGAATTTTAAGATTAAATTTATAGTTTAATAACTCACTGATATTTTCACCAGGAATGTGTTCGCTGTTGGATACCCAGTTGTTTTTTTAAATTTAGGCTAGCCATCAGAAATTAATGCCTGCTTCTTCTGAAGTTAATCTGATTTATAAAGTACAGAGGATACACACACACACATGTCCACACTCTATCATCTTACACAAAGTGCAAATGATATGTGACATGACATTGCATAGCCCGTTGCTTTAAATCAATACTGTCAAACAATATTGAAGTAAGAGTTTAAAGCAATGGCTTACAGGAATTCCAGTAACACATACAATGTTTTGTTTCTTCTGCTTCTGAACTCACAGTTTCAAGCCTTTCTCAGTGATGGAGAAGAATAACAAGGATGTTCCTTATCACTGAATGGAATAATTGACAGCAACGTCTTCTCGCTGACATGATACATTTGAGATATATAATACAACACTCCATGCTCCAAGATGCACATGCTCATACCTGCATACATAAATATAAACGTACACCTGCATGCCCATGTTTGAACCTGTTAAACAGCTCTACACAATGAAATAGTTCTATAAATAAAACCCTTAAATCAAGAATAAGTATATGTAACTGTGCGGAACCCAACACAAATGCATCAGGTGAGACTAAATGAAAATTTGGCCCAATGTCAAATGACACTAAATAAAAATTTTGCCCAAATCTTCTCAGCTTGAACTTACACAGTGTAGTAGCCTTTTTCATTGTATCAGCAGCTAGATTTCAACTCATGTAAATAATTACAAATTGTACCAATACCATGATGAAAATCTTGGGGTTGAACACTGTTTAATTCTTGTAACCCTGAGGGGGCAAAAAGAAATAACTACTCATATTTCCCTTTAAATTAATTTTCTTAGTAATGAAGTAGGATGGAATGAGTCAGTGTTCAAGTAATGGAAGTGAACAGTATCAATAGAATAATCAGTGCAGGAACAGCTGGGTTTTTAAGCACATTTATGAAATTGCTGAGGAGATTGCCATAAAAGGCAAAACCAAATTTTCCTTAAAATATATATTTAAAAATTTATGTGTTGAAGGAAAAAGTTATATGACTTGAAATAAACACTGGTTTTGCATCAAGATTTTAGAATACAATTTAGCAAGCAAATACATTTTTGGGGAAAAAAAGACAACACATAAAAAAAATATTTCAAAACCCACCATTGTCTTCTTTTCATTCTCAAATACATTCATTTTTTGAGGCTAGGAACAATTATCTTTTTTTTGACTGACAAAATATTTTATTGCAAGGATTTATCCTATTCAACTGCTGACATCTTTATAATAGTTTTCTTTCTTCTACAGTCTGTAGTTTTAAGGATTTCAAGAGACATCTCATTTAACATATGAGAAGACAGTATTTTCAAAAACCATGTAGATTTCCCTAAAGTAAATTCCCTAGATGCTAACTTGAATTGAAATTTGTCCATGTTTTTGATTTTGCAAAAATTCTGAGAGGATCTGATTCCAGGCTGAGTGAAAAACCACTTCCTGGCAGAGCCATAAGGCAGTGACCTGGGCACAGGTCAGTTTCATTTGAAGATCAGTTAGCTTCCATTTACACCATTGAGGCCCATGGTGTTTGGCCAAGCAATGACATTAAGGTTTGTAACCTAGAAGGGCGAGGCTTAGTAATTCTTGTCTTTAATGACTTACCTGGAGAAGGGTTTAAGCGTAAAGAGGATCAGAATTGGTGTTCATGGATGCTCTTAGAGGGCCTTATCAGAAGGGCTGTATTTATCAGCGTGGCTCATTGGAGTTGATAGCAGTGTTTGACTCACATTACACACAGGTGTGAATAACTGCTGAAGAGGAATGGGGGCCAGTGAGTTCAAAGCTGTATTTCTCTCCCTCTTCTTAAGTCAGAATCCTCAAACATATGTTTCCCAAAGACTGCACTCTTTTAGAACTTTACACTTGACATATTTCCAACAATTCCAGTCAATGTGTTTTAGACTTTTCCTTCATTTGTCTGGAAAGCGTCCAATACATGACATGATTTCTCTTTCCCCTCTATCAGTTATTCTCATGCTAAGTGGAGATACGAAAAGCACAGAAATGTTACCAATATCACTTACTCATTTGCAGTCTTCTACCCTCCCACACTGCCTGCTGTGCTCAAAATCCCTTGTCTTCAGTTACATACTTAGTTAAACAGGTTTCCTTTAATCTTAAACTATTTCAAATGTAAATCTTGAAGGGCATGATATTGCACTCACTGAAGTCTTTCCAATATGCAGAGATGGCCCAGCTATAAAGAACTATCACCAAGGGAACTCTGATGCTGGGAGGGAAATGAAGGCATTGAACTGAAGGCTGAATGAAGATGACAGTATTTCATGAGTGACTGCTCAAATGTAGATGGCAATGTTGTACTTTTTCTGCCACTGGTGGATCTCAGAAAGTCAGTCCTTCTGAGACCAGAAACTTGACTTTACCATCATGTCCCTTTTTTGTCAAAATAATCCACAATGAAGTTATTTTTACAATTTTCAGGAGGCCATAAACAATATACTATAAATCTGTTGCCTCTGCTGTTCTCACAAAGCTTTCTATGAAGATTCCCCTTTGCTGTACACCTGTTATAATGGGACTCTGGTTTGTGCCTTGCACACAGAAATTGTAAACATGGAGAGTAAATGAGTGGGGCTGTGTGATCAGGAGCTCCAGCCCAGTAAATACTGTTGTAAACCAAAATACATGAAAATCCCCAAACCTTAGAGCTGGCACTGGTTATTGCTACCATTATTGTTGAGTAATGGCTTTAAACTGAAAGAGAGTAGGTTCAGATTGGGTATTAGGGTGGTGAGGCACTGGAGCAGGCTGTCCAGGCAAGCTGTTTATGTCCCATCTCTGAAAGTGCTCAAGGTGGGTACAATGGGGCTTTGAGAAACCTGGTCTAGGTTGAGATGGCCCTGCCCATGGTAGGGTGCTTGCAACTAGATGAACTTGGTCCCTTCCAACCCAATCTTAAAGTAATGTATGTCATGAAAAATGGTATTTTCTGAAGAGCAGACACTCCTGCTCACAGCTTGAAAAATGTCGTTTTCTACATTTCTAATCCTTTCAGTAATTAATGCCACTTATGAGAGTTCCATAGTAATAGTAATGTTTAAGATATTTAACTTGGTTTTAATTTTTAGTCTCATGAAACATTTTCACATATTTTCCAATCTGAAGTGATAAAAGCCTGAAGGAAACACTTGGTTGTGTATATAAATGTATATAAATGATAATCCATAGATGTGTTTAACAAGAATTGTAAGCAACTGGAGTTATTAATATCCTTTTACTCCTGCTCTTTACCTAGCTTAACTCCAGAGCGAAAAAGCATGATTTTGAACCACTTATTCACAGTTGATGGATTTGCACTCTTAGTTTTGTTATGTTATGGTGGATTTGGAAATGGAAACCTTGCAAGCGAGATAATTTCATATCACTCTTGGTACTCTCATATACCTCTTTCCCACAGCTTTGATGGTGTTGTTTTCAGCTAATGGCATGCAATAAATATTTTGTGAAACATAGAACATTACTGTGGGGTTTTTTTTAAGGGATATTTAAAAAATATACAGCTCCACAGCATTTCCTGAAGGATTTAACCTTGACTCTTTTTAATGAGCAAGTAATGCTTATCACAAACCTGAATTGTGTTACTGTAAATTTTCCAGCAGTTATAAAACACCTTTTTTTCCAGAAACTTGCTTTAAAGCACTACTGCAAAAAAGAAATTATGTCCTGGACCCTGTATTTGCTTACAGAAAACTGGAACCCAGCATTTTTAATCATCAAAACTGTTTTTTGAAAAAAAAAAAGTCTGAACAGAAGCAAAATTGAGCATTCATCTCCATATAACCAAGTAAGTCTAAAAAATTTAACTATTCCAAAATATATTCTAGATTACAAAAAAAAAAAGACACATGCAAATTCTTGTTTGTGGTATAGGAAATTAACTCCTCTAATAATAGAATATAGAGATTAATCTGAATCGTAGAGTTATGTTAGGCCAGAAGGAACCCCTAGAGTTATCTGATCCAACTTCTTTCTCAAGAAAGGTTTAGTTAAAGCAGGTGCTCAGGACCTTGACCACTTAAGTGTTGAATATGTCAAAGTACAGTCAGTACATAATCCCATTACATATTTTTAGACTTATTTTCTTAAGATTTAATAAGTCAATTCCCTCCTTAGAGGTCACATTTCACTACTAGTTTCATTTTTCTCATGGAGCTTCTTATGAATAATGAGAAGTAGAAACCCTGCTTATACAAGCTGTAGTGTAAGAGGATGCAAACAGGAACTTTATCTTCTGTAATTTATACCTAATTAAATTAGCCTCATGTCTTGGATCATGAACTCATCTCATACAAAGAGAGCCTGTAGTTCAGGCATCTTTAGGATGATACAAAATTCATGGTCCTTGGGATTCTATGTAACCACACCCATAAGCCTCCAACAACTGCAGCTTTGAAAGCTTTTGGAAAAATAAATAAAACTGTGATAGAAAATCAGTAATGGGGAAAAAATTCCTAAAAATAACCCACAACAACAAACTTGCAAAATCAAAGCATAGCCATAAGTAAAGATTTGAACTAAACCACAACTACCATGGCAGTCCAAAACCTGGTGAGAAAAGCATGTTGCACATATTAAGAGTGTAAACTTCCAGTTAAGAAATATCATTCTCACCTAGGAATTCCTGTTGGTGAACTAATACTAATATGAAAGGTATCAGCAGAAGTCTGAATTGTGTTGCTGTCCTCTGCTGTGGGTGTTCCCATATGAAGTTGCTCTAAACCATGGTGGTTTTTGCTGTGCTGTGCCTAAGGCTTTTTTGTTTCAGACCAAGGTGAGACTCATAAATCTCTTTCATATTTCCCTTTATTTTCTGCAGAAGTAAATCCGTACAGTCACTGTCAACACAACCATTATCTCAGTGATTGCTTGTTGGCTATTTCATGTTCTTCCATTAACTGATAAAGCAACACCCACTAAATGGAAGATTATTCAAACCACAAAGCTGTTCTGATTAGTTATTGAAGCCAGAATTGTTTTAATAAGACATCTTTATCTGAGCCATAAAAATAGAAACAAATACACTGTAGATAGCCAGATGATAATTTTATTTAAAATTTTTCTTTTTAAATTGGAAGTTTCACAGGGAATTTGCATCATGAACTGATCTGTATGTTTTAAACAAGAAATATAATCTTACTGGAATATGCTTCAGGATTCTTGTGTTCATAAGCCTATAAGGAAAAGGCAAATCCTGTGCAAATTAAAGGAATTTTTAAAAAGAATTTGTGAAAGACCTGGTGCCAAGAGGTAAATTGTCAGCAAAATCAATGCAGATAAGTTAACTGAGAGCAGCAGAAAATATGGACAGAATTTTTTCCTATAGGAATTCCAGTAATTTTTAAAAGATCAAATTACTCTGCTCTCCTGGAATTGTGTGGAAAATGTTGTGACATTTAGAAAAACTTCTTGGAGAGATTTTCTGTCTTTTCTGGGTTTGGATAGGCTGTGAAACTCATAAAAACCCTCCCTCTGAGCCAAATGTAGTAAATTTAGAAATACAAACATATAGCTGATACTCATTTTCTTCATCCTCAATGAAAAAGTTTCAGCTCAGTTGACTCTGAGTTCTGATTCATTGCTTTATACTGAAAATGTCATCTGTCCATCTGCCTGACACATATTCTTGAAATATATATTGTAAGTTATATATTTGAAGACAAGATTGAAGAAGTTCAGGTTTAGCAAATAATTAAATCACTCAAAAACTGGCCTGTGATCACAAGAGTTAAGGTTTCTCATTAACTTGGACCCCATGTTACAGATCTTGACTGAAATTGTCAGCTTGCTAAAGACAGTGGGATTGCTGCCATTGTTTTCCACAGCTTTGGGATTTCAAACATCGTTTGCATATATCTTGTAAAATATTCCATCAGAAATTATTTCTATTGGATTGAAATTCTCTCTTCTTTATCAGGATATGATCATTATTATCTTTTGCTGGGTTCACATTGTCTTTGGAATAAATGTTCAGAATTACCTTCCATTACTCCTTATAGGTGACATGACTGATTTCTCACTGGCTGCTCTCCATGCTTTAAATTAATTGCGTGGCAATAGAACGATTGGAAATAAAGCCCAGTATTTTCCAAGAATCTAAGGAAAGAAGTATTCGGCCTTCCTTGAAGTCAATAGCAATTGTACCCTTAACTGCTTTACGCTTTTTTAATTATTTCATGCCCCAGTTGATAAAAAAGTAAAGTTTTTTAGCCTCCTTCATAAAAAAGTATTCTATACATCCCAGTGTACCTACTATTGCAAAGGAGCTGTTCCCTTCTCATTTTCTAAGTTCCTTAATTTTATCCACATGCCTCTCACCAGTGTCTGTGCCCAGACTGAGGAGTGAGATGTGTATCCAAATGTATTTCTAGGAACAGACTGCAGAGCCGATTAGGCTTTAGAACTTGATTACCCATCAGCTGTTCTCTGCAATTGTTTGCTTATTTTTTAACTTTAACAGAATACAAAGAGGCTCAAAGCTGAGCTTACAATGTGTGCATTTTAACTCTTTCTCTCCTTTTCTTATTTCACATTACCTTTACAAGTCATTACTTAGCATCTGTAAGACAGGATCTTAGCCCTGAATTTCTGCCACTGGGAATTCCCCAAAGTGCTCTAAATTCAGAAATGCTTACACACAGGAAAAGGTTACAACAATATCGTAACATCAGGGCCCTGAAGTCTGTCAGGACGTCTCCATTCTGCTCCGGATTTTATCTCCCTGTTGATATAGCAACTTGCTCTTCACTACAGATGGCAGGGAGAAAACCCTCCCATGGAGCAGCTTTCCATCAAAAAACACTCTTCCACCAAAATAAGAATGTTCAGTGAAAATGCTTCAATCCTGAATTTATTTTGATCAAAGAGAAAAACAGGATGCACCAAAGGATGCACCAAAGAGGGGGCAGGCCTGGAGTCTGTTCCTCCTTGTCTTGATACTTAGGTTTTGGGGGTTTTTTGAGACAGTGACAACATGCTCTTGGGTGGAAAACTGGTATCAGCATCAGGAATGTGGACCTGTTCCTCCTAGCCAAGAGATGTAGAAATTAAATGGTGGAAGAGGCCCATGATCCCTCTGGCCCTAGGATCCTTTTGTCTGTGGCAGTGGCTGCAGTGCTTTGGCTTCAGCAAAATGGTAAAAGAGGACATGGGCCCTGCTGAGAGGTTTGGGCACCTGCCTGAGAAAAATTAACTGTAATTTTTGGGTAACTTGCAGTGAATTTGTACAGTCTGAATCTTGCTCCTTAAGCAATTTCAAGAATCTTACAAGCACATGTGCTCAGCTTTCAGATATTTCATTTAGCCATGCATAAAACTGAAGGAAACACTTTGTCTAGACCAAAATGTTATTTAGTGGAAAAAACATTTTGCAAAGTAACAAAAAAATAGGTACCTCTTGCTCTATAGGGTTAGACTGTGCTGGAATTGTAACTACATATAGACTTGAAAAGATCCAAGTAAGAAAGCAATATTTACCTTTGTTTTTCCTGATTTCATTTTGACACATTAGTTAAAAAATCAATCACCAATCTGTCAGTTAAATATGGTTTGTTCCAGGTCAGTATTTTTAAAAATAATGTCATTTTATCTTCCATCTAGTGTGTCAAATACATATCTAAAATAGTTTCACACTGTAATCTATTAATCCGTGACTCTCATGAATTTTAGAATAGAAAGAATTGTTTATGTATAATTTTCTATGGTGTAATTTTTTTCTAATTGGAACATTGTTGCATTGTTAGGACAAAAGGTCTGAGTAAAACAAACATGGGAAACTCAGAGCAGATAATTACCCAGAGATCACTAAATAGAAATGTTATGCACCTCCAGGTCTAAATTACTGACAGCATGTGTTTAACAGAAATTTGAAAAACATGTTTGTATGCTTGCTTATACTGATCCATGAACTGTAGTCAACTGGCTGAATGTCCTGGGATAATACTGATGTCCTGTACATTTTTGGCATGTAAGAATCTCGTTTGTAGTGACTTGAAATTGAATCAAGCGTGTCAAAGGGAAGCAGAGTGCCTGTATCATGTTTCCCAAAGTTTAAGAGAGCAGGCAACATTCTCTTTTCAAGCTTAGTTCATGTAGTACTTCATTAAATGCCTCCTGGTCAATGGAAACATCTTCCCAAATATATACAGTTTTATAAGAATCTGAGCAAGAGCAGATACTGATAGCAAGTATTTTTAAAGGACCTAAGGAAAAAATAGTGAATGTGTAAACTCTAAAGAAAAATGGTGCATAGGCAGTGGGTTTTTCCTTAAATTTCTGTTAGTTTTTGTTGTTTGTGTTTTCTTGAGTGAAGAAAAAAAAGCAGGGACACACTGTCCCAAAATAAAACCCAAAAAAAGGGGTAAAAAGCTAATGTCTTCCAAGATAATCAGATGTTACTGATTATCCTGCTCTCACAAGATCCAGGAAAAAGGGGGAGTCAGCTCCTGTCTTCACAGCCATTGTTTCAATCCACCAATCCATGACAATTCAAGTTGTAAAACTCCACAGGTTTTCCGTCAAGCCCTGCAATATCAATGCACATCCCTCCATAGGCAAGGAGGATGGGCTTTGTCAAATCAAAGTTTTATCATGCCTTTTTGATGGGGAAAATTCTCTTATGAAGGTGCACTCTAAATATCAAGAAATCCCCTGGGAAATTTCTCCCAGTCATAGCTTAGGATTTTTGAACTGGCCAACAAGATACTATGGACTATGGTAGGATACTTTTCTGTCACAGACAGAGGTGTAGAAAAGGGCAAAAGCTGTCTGGTTTTAGGGTCCTGATTTCAGTTTATCTTTAAATTAGAGACACGTGACCTCTGTATGAGTCTCATAGACTTATAATAACCAAAATTTTGGGGAACCATCATGGAAAAACCACAGAGAAATTAATATTTTTCACTTTTTTCCCTGTAGCTAACAGAACATAAAAAGCATCAAGACCCTATGCCAAAGTGTTCTTTCAAAAGATGCTATTGGTTCTTATAGCTCCTGTATTTAAAGCTGGAATTTTGAAAACACCTGGAAAAATAAATCATGAAATTGTAAAAATAAAGGTTTAAAAATGATATAAAAAAGAGGCTGACCTAAACTACAGTGAACTATTTTTCCTTCCCCAGCAAAAATATAAATGTGCTTGGGTTTTGAGTCCCCCAAAGCTCACACAATCCCTCTTTACTGTTAAATTCTTTCATGCCTCAAAACTGCTCTAATATCAGTTGAACCTGTTTGAACTCCGCACCCAACAGAGCCTTTGGCAGTCAATCGACTTCAGCTTATGAGTGACTGTAGCTAACAATTAGTCTGTTATTTTACTTCAACATCTCAAAAAAACCTACATTAAGTCAAACAGTGGTGAAATCAATTGCTCCTCTCTCTATGGCTTTTGCTTTGTGTTCTCAGTTTTGCCTCAAACTCCGGCTCTGAGCAGATAAGAAGTGAATTTCCATCCCTTGGTGGTGGTGACAGGACACCCTCATGCAACTTCAGACTTTATGGGAAGGTAAAAGGAGTCTTTGGGGTAGCTGATACCTGCATTTTATTTTTTCTTCTAAATTTTGGAGACTCACGTTTTTAGAACAAGCAGTCTGAACACCCTGCTAGAATTGAGTAGTACTGCCCACTCAGTGAATACTTAAATGAGTGAAGTTAAGTATTAGAATAATAGTTTGCAGGATTGAAATGTCTTTTCTGAATGTTTCGCTCTACCAATCCTGTAATACATAGTGCCTTCCAGAAAATTCCATCCAGGTTTTGTTCTGTTTTTTTTGTTTATATTACAACTGCATATATTAAGAAGGTTGTTTTTATTTTTTTTCTCAATTCCTCTCTCCTAAATAGATTTTCAAATGTAATTTTAAATTATGTAGCAGTTCAGAATGAAAGTGCATCACACTTTCCCTCCAACTTTGATAAAAATACAAATAATTTAAAAAATTAGAAAATGTCACATCCTATCTCAGGACCTTGCTGTCACAGTCTTACATGCTTAAATCCATGCAGTAGAAATCATCTGCTCATACTGACCATGACTTATTTCAGGGAATTGCTCACACATACAAAATGCAGGGAGGCATAAATTACCCCAAAATCCCGGGCATTTGTGTTGGACAGGTGAGGTGAAACATGGTGGGCTTATACAAATCCCATCAATGTTAGAATCTGAAATGCCAAAATATTTCCAGTTTCCAGATACATTTATTGAAGAACCAGCATGGGATGATTCTGACAAAGTGACACAAAATGGATAGAGGTGAAATAGATTTGCTTAGAGGCAGACTGCAAAATATAGGTATTTTGGATCTGTATTTACATAAACATACATCAGCCACTATTTTTATGTATAAACATGTATGTGTATATTGACACACAAACATTGGTTTGTAATGCGTTCAATACTTAAAAATGTATTAATTTGGGCATATAAATGTAGAAAACTGTTTCTTGTATTACTGACAATCAGTAATGAAGGCATAACACTTGACTTTTTCTTTTATGTTACTTATTTCTTTACTTTCTCCTTCTACTTCTTTCCCTTTCTCTTTTGTTTTTTAAGCCCTTTTATTCAAACATAAGATGTCTGCTAATATCTAAACAGGACAGAGGCATTTACAAGTTGACCAACGTGCCAAATCAAACAACATTTATTTTACCAGGGGAGAAGAATATGTTAAAAGCGAAATCTGTTTTTATATTTAGAATATATTCAGAATGTTTGAAGGGAAGCAGAGCAATCTCCCGCAGTTTTCTCCCAACAGAACATACTGTGTCACCAGTGAGGCTGTGTCCAAAAGCAATAGTTTTACCTCTCTCTTCTTCCAATTTTCCGCCTCAGTTTTTCTTTTCCTTGAAATGGTTCATGGAGAAACCAGAATAGTTATAAATCAATGAGCTTGCAGCAGACACTCAGATCAGCTGCGTGCTGTCTTCCTCAGAGAACACAGCGCATTGAGCACCTCTGGAAGCTGATTTGCTTCCTCTGGTGCATCAACAGAGGTTGAATTCCTTGAACTTCAGTCTGCCATGATCAGGATGCTTAGGGGGATTTGACCCCAAGTGTGTGGAAGTGCAGTAAAACCTTTGCAAGGCAGCAATCACCAGCAAAGCTTGTTCATTCATTTGTTCTCTAAGGGAGACTGCCCAGCCACATTAGTCCCTTGATGTACACTTCCCATCTTTACAAAAAACATTTTCAGACTTTTGTCCTTAAATTTTTTCTTAATAAAATTGCAAAGAGACCCCAAAGCAAAACAAAAAAAAAAAAAACCATCTCGAAAAAGCCCAAACATTTCTACAAAGTTATTAATATTATTTAAAAAGGAGCAGTTATTTTAGAAAATCCTTCACACTGGCTTCATTTTTCAAGAAGTATTCCAAAAAAATTTGTGAATATTATTTACTTTAGATTGTGTCTACTAAGAACAAGCATTTTGAGATGTAATCTGAAATGAGTGGCACGTGCTCATCTGTGTTCAGGTATGTCCATACCTGCATAAGTGAGTGATGGCCTTGTATGATAAAATCACTGTATTTTTTTGTGTGTTGGAGGAGAGTCCTTTACTTCTGTCTCACAACACAAGGTATAATGATGGCATTTTTGACAAATACTTCTATAGATAAACATGTTTTAAGCCTTGGCATATTTACATTAAATGCAGCTCCTGAGGACTGAGCTACTATAATTTCTTTGGATTTGTTTGCTTCCATGCATCTCTCTCAACAGAGACCAAGGTTCCAGGAAACCCTCTGCTAGGCAGCCATGTACCTGAAAGGGGCTTTTGTTCTAAAAGTTTGGATTCTTCTTGGGTCTTGCTTGATGGTTGCTTTCTGCTTTTTACTTTTTCAAGTAGTTCTTTGTCCTTCTTTGGTAATTTCTTATTCTATGATTGAATGTGCTGGTTTATTGCTTGAAATACCTGCTTTGCTTTCATAGAAGGCTTAGGATTTTTTTTTTCTAATGAGTAGGAATATAGAAAATTCAGCAGATTATTATCATAATTTCACTTTTTTCATGTTGCTTTCAGCATTCATGGAGCTTTTAAGTGAATTTTATGTTAGTCCATAAATATACAACCAGAACACCTTAGCATTGGTGATTTTACTTTTATCCAGGTAGCCTGAAGGTTTACAGCCTTGTTTCAACAAGTTCACTGATGGGACAGGGGGTCGGCTTGGCTGGAAAAAATCCAAGGTCCCTACAGGTGCTAGAAGCCAGCACTGCTGACAGTTCAGTGGTTGGCAGTTTTCCACCTTGTGTACTTCATAAGCATCTTCCTTAGGAGTTTATGAAAAATATGAGACTTCCCACAGGTGAGTCCAGCTTTCAAACTGGAACATCAGATTGCTGAAAATCTAGGCAATTATACTTTTTTGGAAGAAGGACTAACACACATGTTATAATATGATTTTTTTAACTGAGCATCCTGACTCAGATTTCTAGTTTCAACTTCTGTGTTCTAAAGATCGATGAATTATAATAATCTATATAAAATGCACCCGTGAATTAGTGTTGAATGCTTCAATTTTTTTTTTTTTTTTCAAATTTATGAGAAGCCAAAGAATCAGAATCTTTCATATACCCAAATATTACTTTGGAAAAAAAATCCATCAGGTTCTTTGCGTGCAAGTGCAATGCCTGAGTACATCAAGCAGTGACATCAATGGTCCTCTCAATGATTAAATGTTGGCAATATGCTGAGTCTGTATCAGCTCCAAAAGGTATGTCTCAAATTATGATTTACTGACACTTGTATGCACTATTGACCAGCTCATGTCTTGCATGCTCAGCAAAAATGATTTTCAGCTTGCCAGCTACTCAAAAGATCACTTGACATGGCTTTGTGTGTTTCTGAAGTGAAAGGCACATGCTTTCATCAGCTTTTTCAAAATCTTTGCATGAGTCTGCCTACAAAGTCTCACATTTTGCCCTTTAATGTTGCCTTATTTCACAGCTATATTTGGTGAGTGCATTTCTGCCATTTAGCTTTGTATTTTATTATACTTTCCACTTCTTTAAATTTCCCCTTTTCTTGATAAATTCATTTTATAAATTAAATCAGCATGGCCTGACCCAGAACATATTAAAATGCCATTTGAATCAGTTCCAAATTCAGGTGCTTATAAAAACAAATTTGAGGAGCAACTGTAATTCCAATCCCTCCTATGTTATGTGAGCAATTTAAAATTATGGAAATACTTCCAATTTTATAGGCAATTTGAAATGGAAAACAACCAGAGTTCTGGGCATGTACTCTGTATATAGGGATTTTGCAAATAGAAATGCTTTTAAAGTTAATTTCCATGTGCACCCAGTTACCTGGTTTTGTATATGTTAAAACAAAAATTGCACATTTATATTTTAAAATTCAAAATGCTGCTTTTATTGGACTTCTAGCCAATAAAGAGAACATCTGTACTATAAATGCAATCTGTCTGTTCAATTTGTACTAAATTCATGGATCCTATAATGGATCTGTATATTTACTATGCTTTCCATATAATAGAACACATTTTGGGGGGAGAGGAAGAGAGCAGGCAAAGTGTTCATTGGCTCCTTAGGCTATAAAATATTACAATAAAATATATAATCTTCTACTTATGCCCATATATTGCATAAGATAAGCACACAAAATCCTGACATATAGACATGAGTCTCTTTGTGTAATGCTCAAGTTTTCTTTGTTCCTTGCTCACATGAATGTTACCTTGGTTTTGTCCTTTTCCTGCCAGAGTGAAGCTATTCTTTAGGCAGGTGGAAGTAGTAGAAGGATTAGGTTCAGCTGTGAATATCTGTGGTAGAACTTCACTTTAACAATGCTGCTGTTTATTTCTTCATTAAATAAACAATTATTTCCTAGATTACACCTTAGGCACCCCTAAAAATATGAAAGGCTGTATAATCAAAAGTTAGGGAATATTTTCTTTATAGTAAGAATAAACCCATAGCAAAATAAACCTATTTTTAGTCAGTATGGTTTATACAGAGCTGGTGTAATGATATCTTTCACTGAGGATAAAGATTGCAGTTAATCAACAAGTGCAGCAAGGACTCATTAGATCATCTCGAGGTGGACTTACCAGTATAGACATACCCTTGCATTTTCAGATGTCTAATGAATAATAGGCAATTAAATTTAAAAAATATATATTTTTTTAATTTTAAAAATTAATAATAATCTAGTCCCTTGCCTGAGGAAGCTGTGCTTATGCCTGTGTATGAAAAGACATCTAAGGAAAGGTTGTCAAAAGATTGTGTTTGCAGGCTTTTGTCTGGTGTAGACCACAAGAGCTCCACAGATGGATCCAGGCATCCTCAGAGGATAACAGCACTCACCAGCAGCTGGGGTTGCTGAAGAGTGAAGGCCCAGAGCATTCATCATAGTGAAGAACTAGAAATTAACCTCCACATGACCAAGCAGAAATTTGGAAAGGCAAAGGCTTAGGATGACCCTACAAGGGTTGTACAGGGAAGAGTGGTTCACATTTTTCAGGAACTAAGTTATCTGTTAGAAGAGAAAGCATTAGATATAGATTTTGTCTAAACCAAAATAGAACTAAGGATCTAATGGGAAAAAATTAAACTGAACATTACAGAGAGACCAAAGATGTAGAGAGACACAGTGTCCAGGATTATTCACTCTTTAATGACTAAGACTGAAACCTTTATTCTTAGGCAAAAGAGAGTCAGTAAAATATCCTTGAAAGAAAATGTGTTCAAAACCCAGATAAAAAATTCCTAAATGAAAATTAATTAAGGGCAAATATTTTGAAGACATTTTCTCCTGCACGAGAAGTTTGCAACAGGAAAGCCCTGGAGGTTAACCAATTGTTTTAAAGGAATGCTTTTTAGAAGCAGCCCTCCATTTCCATCCTGTCTTTAAATTCTTCCCTAGGCATCCATAATGACTGCTGACAGAATATGTGACTGGAAGACTATTGCCAAAATCTACAGCTGTAGAAAATGCAGAATACCAGAAAGTTCAATATCATACAAGCATACATCAAACCAGAATGTAAATAATTGTTAATATGTATAAATCTGTGTTCCTGTAGGTCAGAAAAGTTACTCTAAACTGAAGTAGTTTTGACCTAGTCATGCCTTCTGTGAAATGTCTCATTTGATGCCAGTCCTTCCAAAAAGAGATGTTAGAGAGGTGGACAAGGGCCACTTTCCTGCTCCACCAAGCAGATCACTTTAGGTAGGTTTTCCAGTGCAGCTGGGCTTTTTTTGCATTTTTACTTGGTCAAACATTAGTAATGCACTCTTGTGTAAGTTACATGACTCATGTCATAAAATATTATATTAATATAGTTTGTAAGCACAGGGTGTTGGGCTGTATGAGATGGAGCCTTGCCCCTTATTTATCAGAGAGGCATAAAAGCCTAACTTTAGTACATGAAGCCAGAATTCCTGTTACTGTCTCACATTTCCAGCATATCTTTGTGTTTCCAGGGCTCAGCTTCTTTCTACCCAGTCCAGAACTCTGAAATGTGAAAGGTTCAGAGGTTTGTATTCGTCTGTCGGTACTTCCTGAATTATAAATTAATGGACACGAGCTTAAAAAGGAAGGATTATTTTCTAAATGACATGACATTTTTTGTTTATTTGTTAGCTTCTTCATTAGCTATTCCACTATAACCTCAAGGTAGCTACACATGACCTCTGAGATAATCTCATTCAGCCAGTTGTGGAACCACCCAGCAATTTCATCATTCCAATGTCATTTGAAATTTTGAAAAATAGGCTTTATTATTTTCCTGCTATTTTTTATTTACCCAGATTTTTTCCAATCCTAATTTACAGTCAGTTTTTGCATTTCAGAACTGAATTCTCATCTATTAATTAGGATAAAATGTTTGAAAAGCACATGCAGCAGTTATGGCTGTGCTGTTCCCCACTTCTCAAAGGCAAGTTCTGTTTCAGGATTCAGTAAGACACTGGACTGAGCTGCAGTGACTTTGTTCCTTCTACTGGCTACCTGTGAACACCATTCACAGCTTACTGACTTCAGTGGGGAGAGTCCAGTGACTTCCATGAGTCTTTTATTAGTTTTATAAAACTAATTAGCATGATATTCAACTCTGTTTCATGGTTCTTGTATTTAGTCTTATTTTTGCACACAAAAGTAGCAGTTTCTCACGATGGTAGATGAGTAATCAAAAAATGTGTATTTTCTATCATGTAGAATTTATATTAAAGAAGAAACTTAAGAAGAGACTTCTGTGCAGCTGTAATGGTGCTGCATCCAGTTGGCATCAGGTTACTGGTAGTGTCCCACAGGCATCAGTGTTGGGCCCAGTTCTGTTTAATATCTTTACCGATGATCTGGTTGAGGGGATCTAGTCTACCATTAGCAAATTTGTGGGTGGCACCAAGTTTGGTCAGAGTGTAGACCTGCTGGAGGGTGGAGAGCTCTGTAGAGGGACCTGGAGAAGCTGGATAGATGGACTGAGACCAACAGCATGAGGTTCAACAAGACCAAATGCCTACAGAAGGGTGTAGTCAGGTGTGGGTTGAGCTCTTCTTAACCAGGAACAGGACAAGAGGACATGGCCTTAAGCTGTGCCAGGGAAGATTTAGGTTGGACATTAGGAAGAAATTCTACATGGAAAGGTTATTAGATATCAGCATGCACTGCTCAGTTTGTGGTGGAGTCACCATCCCTGGAGGTATTTAAAGAAAGCCTGGATGTGGCACTCAGTGCCATGGTCTGATAGAGAAGGTGGTGTTCAGTCATAGGTTGGACTCAGTGATCTCAGAGGTCTTTTCCAACCTGATTCTGTGATTCTGTGAATTAAGACAGTCCTATCAGTAAGATTTTTACCAATATATCTCACTATGCCTTGAATACCTCTCCAGGTCTCCAAGAATTCAGTGCATTTACAGTTCATCCTACAAAGGAGTTAATCAAGAGTCCTGGACATGATGAAACAGAAAAAGTTAAAAGAAGTGACAAAAAAGCCCTGACTTAGAAAGCAGATAGTAGGATTAAAAACAGATGTATAATGTAACAGTTCTGGACCCCTTTAGGTGCAATGAATCTGCTGAAGCTGCCAGTGTTTCTGTGCTGACTATAGAGGAAGACCAGATGATGAGTAAAGGCAAAGTTACTAATGTTTGACTGGCTAAAATTAGGGTGAGCTAAATGCCACCTACACGCTTATGAAGGAAATGTGAGACAAGCTTATGAATTGTTAAAGCCACAGTCAGTTTAGAGATGGTAAAGTCTTGATGAAAGAAGGGAAAAGCAAGAAGGAACACTTGGGCGATTTATTCAACCACCCTGTCCCAGACAGCCCTGCTGTGCATGATGGGGATGATTCATTCAGTTAGTCCCAATGCCAAGGAAAACAGCTCTATGCAATCTGAAATGAAAATGGGCCGTCATGAAGTTGAGGAACAGCACATTTCCCCAGGGTGGATAATATCCATGCAAAACTACAGAGGCAGAAAGGAGACTTTAAGATATTTGGTAGATTATTCATCATTGTTGCTTTCAGAAGTGAGCTGGATGGCTGCCCTTCAAGTGCTGAAGCAAGAACAATCATGTAGTGTGGATATTTGAAAAAAGTATATCCCAGTAACTTGGACATATAGTCCCACTGGATTTTGCTGAGATCTGACTGCAGACTATTTATTTAATCACACCAGCAGAGGAAAACACAATTCTACCAAATAATGTAGCAAAAGAGCATTCTTGGCATGATGACCAGGCTGAGGGAAGAAAGTTGATTGCACAGCTTAGGGATAGTGACTGTATGAGATGTAAAGAGATAAATAGGAGAGGCGCAGATTGATGAGGAATGCTGGAACAGCAGTGGTCTGCCAGTAGGTATTTATATCAGTATACCTGTATTGTGCCACCATACCATATCATTTTGATAGTTTATCAATATATCAAGACTCAAATGAATCCCAGGAGATAAATATATGGATAGATACAGATTTAAATCAATATAAATATAGATATAGATTAGATATAGATATGTATATACATATGCATATACATATACATCAGCAGCAGCACAGAGATTCCCACCTCAGTTCAAAAGTTAAGGTAATCAGCTTAATTGTCTTTGGCATATTATTGTTCCTTCTAAATGTAGAAGTGGAAATGAAACTTTGTCAACAGAAAAGGCTTCCCAGGGGAAGTAGTTACAGCAGCAAGCCTTCCAGGGTTCAAGGAGCATTTGGACAACCCTCTCAGGCACGTGGTGTGATTTTTGGGTTTGCACTTGTCTAGGCAGGGCCAGGGGTTGGACTTGACAATCCTTGTGGGTCTGTTCCAACTCAGCACATTCTGTGATTCTGTGATCCCATGAATAGCAGGTGTGTTGAACACATGCTGCTCAAATGGACTTACAACTTGGTCCACACTTGTGTACAAAATAAACACGTACTTGTGTGAGAGCCTGCACTTTTCTGTAAAAACTGCTGCAATAAGATTAACTCAATTAGTGGCTGTGCAGACTGCTGCAATCTGTGCTGAGCTAAAACACATGTGTCTGGGTGACCTTGGGTCCACACACCTGCAAATCTCTTTGCATTTTATTCAGTGTATTTATTAAGTTTTTATCCTATTTATTTTGATTGGGTGGCATTTGTTTTTGCACAGAGGCTCATGTATTTTAGAAGGAGAAGTAACATATACATATATGTTTCATTATTATTACTATTACTATTACTACTACTTCCAGCATCTGTAAGTTGAGGAATTGGTTTGGAGAATTTTCCCAGATGTTAAGCAGAATTTGTATTGGTGAGCAATGAGCAGGAGAAATGGGACAGAACAAAAGTGGTGTGAAAGGAGCAACTGCAGAGTGAAGGGAAAAATCTCAGAACCATCCAAGGAATAGATCCAACACCTTCTGAATCTGCAACAGACCTCTCTAGACGAGAGCAGCATGATGAAGAAGGGCGTGATTTAGCTCCTGGTTACTAACTTAAATTTTTACTGTCACCAGCCAATCTAAATCTCATTAACATTGTTAGGGAGAAGGGGGAAATAAGGACATATATGTCAGATTTAGAGGCTGTTCCTAAGGCTTCCACACATGATTTCTGTACTGCTGAAATATTATTTCCTCTCACCACATTCGAGATGGTTGTTTCACTTGGAGTCCAGGTCTAAGAGAACGCCTTTTTCTAGCAGTGAGATCAGAAACTGATTTAACTTGAAAAGATGATTGTCACTTAATAACACAGATAGAAACCTTCACATAAAACTCAATTTATGAGATGAAAGCACTGTGAAATGAGAAAAGTGTGACTAAATATGAAGGAAATGGAGAGGAGTATTTAGAGATATAGCCAATAAGCTGTCTTTCAATGAGCTTTTGGGGCCTGCTCTGGAGTTACGTTACAGTCAGAGCCCTTTGGAGACTAAAACTGGAGATTCAGTATTCACTGTTACCTAATCAGAAATTCAGGCACTTTTCTTGAACCTGGGCAGGTAGGTTAGCAGCTTTCTAAAAGCAGGGGGTTTTGTCCCATTGGTTATTTTTTCTTAGTCAGTTGGTTTCCCTCTGCCCCTTGCCTCCTGAAATTTTCTGGTGACCGTGCAAACAAATTGCAGTCATGGGCCAGGAAGGGATGCACAAATGTAACTCGTCTTGCATATGTCATTAATTTGAATGTTATAACCTATATGTTCATGACATTTAGATCCTTTTCTTGGTGATGGCCACTGGTTGTTGATTTACTGAAGCTTTGAGCCTTCTCCCGGTGGGGTGGTGTTTGCACCATGTTCTTCTCTGACCAAATCACACAGTAATGCTTTTGTTAGTTCTGACTTCAAAACCTATTTCTGCCCTCCTGAAAACCAATCATTCTTTTAAATGATTTTTCCTGTGAGGTAAAGCAAATCTCTATTAACATCCTCTCATTTAGTTTGCATGAAAATCCACTTAAAAACTCCCCAAATCTCTGTCAAGAAAGTAACCAAAAAAGTATAAGTAACTACTTCCTTCTTACACCCTAATTCCTTCTCTTCTTACCGGAAATCCTCTAAAAAATGTAATACACTCTGACAAAAACTGAAATTTGAGTTTTCTTTTCAAGTAGAGAAATGGATAATGCAAGAAACAGAGAAAAATAAGTTGAATTTAGTAGGATTTCTCCATATCTTTTCAATCAGCATTTATTTATACTTGGAAATACACTTCCCTTTTGAATGCTTCCCTAACATTAAGGCCAGAAACTTTCATCAACATTTTACAAGCATGACTGAAGCTAAACAGCATACTTATACTGGATGGCATCAACCCAGTTATAACTTCAAGGAGATAAGTATTGCAGCTGAATGTGTTGATGCAAAATTGTGGTGAAAGGAGAAATAATTTGATATTCTGTTCAGAGATATATAAAAAATGTGACCAGGTTAGTGCTTTAATTCAGAGCTGGATGTTCCCAAAGAGTTTGGGGGACTCTTTGGTATTTTGAATGTCTGCCATGAAATGTCTGGCATTGATTTGGAGAAGAAGATTTTATACAAAGTTATTCCTCTGCAAACCTTGAGTCATTTGGGTTATGATTTTCATATAAGAGTAAATACGCAGGGTCAAGGTTAAATATTTATCTAGTCCCATGTCCTGTCTCTGACATGTCAGCCAGCTGCCATGGTGGGGGAGGACACGGTATGAAAGGGGAAGGATATAGTGACACTTTGCAAATATGGTCCTCAAGCTTCCAGGGATATCTCCCAGCTCCAGGACTTTCTCTGCCAGAAATTGTAACCTTGTGGTTTTGGGAACATTACAGGAACAAGTCCAAAATTTATAATGATTGGATCCAGCTTTTTTTTTTTCCCCCATTTAGTTTTGCTTTTTTTTTTTTTTTTTAATACATTTCACAATCCCTCAAACTATTGGAAATATGCACACAATTTTTTTATACTTGATCATGGAAAGCATAGATATTCCTCTCCTGTGACTTATGATATGTCACAGGAATGCACTCCCTTGCAAATCTCTGTAATTTCAGGTTTTTAGCAGAAGCTGAAGGACTTCAAATATATATATGTATATATATAAAAAAGAATGTGTTGTTTGGAACAGTGCCCACTTTACTGCAAGCAGGAATTATTACAAATCTCACAGTAAAAATTATTCTAGTGAGATTTTTTTTTCCTTCATTTGTAATAAGTCAGGTACTTTGTACTGTCCTTAGATAGTTCATACTTAAAGAACAAAGTTTACTCTTACTCTAAAAAGTATTTCAGATTAGTTTAAATTAAGATAAGAAGAGATAATAAAGGGATCAAATGTTATACCAAGGTATTATTCTACTGTTATTTATGTAGAATAATAAATTACATACACACACACACACACACACACATATATATATGTGGTTTTTTTTAATAGATAAACACTGTGGACATGAGGCCACTATGATGAAAGGATGTAGGTAGAATAGATGCATATGTCAGACATAGATGTGTTTTTTCCTCATATTGACACGCAAATTATTGTAGGACCTGGCTTTGCAAGTGGATGGGAGTCAAAATTCCTGCCAGGTTCCTGACTCTTATATTCTGGAAGCCAAATCCCCAGAGTCCTCAAACCTCCCTCCAGAGGCAGAGTGTAACTGTCAGCCAGATAAACATGCATTACTAGGAGGTTTTTGCTTTTATATCCAGGTATAATTTTGCATTTTATATGTAATTAATCTGTAAAATAGATACACAGGAAGGACCACAAAAAGAAATTTGCCATGGCTGTTCCTCTGGCTTTGAGAAGTGGTGGCACACCATGACTCACATCCACATTCCCCTCAGGAAAAAAGTCTTCTGGACACAGTCTAAGCATTGAACAGTGAAGGCACAGACCAAAACCAAGCCAAAGCCTGGTTGAGCACACTGCAGAGAGGAGGGGGTACAAGGCCTTGAGCCCTGATCGTGCACCACTACAGTATTTATGGACTTTTCTGACAGGCAGTAGCAACTCAGACTCCTGTGGTTCCTGACAATGTTATTAAAAAGAGCTGTAGGTGAAGATCAGAAATAATTTATTTATGTAATAACCAGCCCTACTGGAAGGCTTGGGTGTGCAAGGGCAGCAAGGCCATTATTTGAATTTATGCAGTTTAAGAAAGTCATTTCACAGCTAACCTTGGAAAATAGTGTGGACCTTGTTGTCACTTTGTTTTCTTTTAGTATAGAAGTGGGTGGCTATATTTGTTGTGGAAAGCTTGTAAAAGTAAACAGTGCAATTATTTTAATCTCTTAATATGTTTGGAATTACAGCTTATGGCTGTTCAAAACACTCTGGTCACTGGGGTTTGCATAACACATATGCCATAGAGTCAGCAAATGTCTACCATATGAGCAACAAATATAGAATGATAAAATAAATTCAAAAGAAGACCTTTCCAACCCTGGATACCCAGGAGATAAGGGAAGCAAAAGTGACAGCTGTCTTCCGCAAGAGAAAATCTATTCAAATATTGTTTTTCAAAGGATTCCTCTAAGTAAGGAAGATTTATTTTACCATGGGCATGCCAGAAATGCCATGATGTTAGGAAAAATATTAGAAGAGTTATCTGAGACCCAAAACTCCACCATACCATGAGTCAGTTATTAAAAAACAAATAAATGGATTCTTCAGTCCTCAGGCACACAAAGCATAAGTAGGAAAGGTTTTGCCACATTTTCTCTTTTTGTCTAGGATTTATTTATTTTCTATATTATTCAGCAAAATAGATAAGAGTCAGATCATGACAACCATGTTCATGTTGCATAATGATTTACTCATTCCCATACAGATTACTGGGAGTACTTGAGGATTAAAAATGCCATTCACAGGTAGTTAGGCAATTTTACTAGTTGTGATTAGAAAAGAGCAATACTTATAAGGCAAAGCACCCTGCTGGTGGTTTTTATTAAAATGACATATATCCTAAGACATTCCATTAGTTTATTATATGGGATATGGCAAAGATACTGGAGTATGAGAGCCTTTCTCCTCAATGTCTTAGTTCAGAGCTAGGATTGCTGCTGACTTTCAGGTCAGTAGGGAGGATTCAGTAAAGCACTACTTAGAAGAAAGGCATGTGGTTAGGTTAAGATGATAAATATGGCATCTTGTCCACAGACATAAAGTGAAATCAACATTTTTTTAAAGATAGTATTTCTCCATGCAAGTAAACTCACTTCCTAAAACACAGTTTATGTGCACTGTATCTTTGACCACCTTTGTGGCGTTGGACCCCATCAAGTGCCCATTTCTGGTCTCTGGATATATTATCCAAAAGCTCTGATTCACTCCCTTGCCTGCTCTTGGTCCCTTGGTCAGTCATATTGCACAGATAAAAGTGCTTCAGTGCTATTTTTCAGTATCAACATACTTGTTTATTAAATTCCATTGAAACTTTCTCTCCTCTGCTAGACACCAGCTTTGTGATTTAATAGAACAGCAATTGAAAAAAAAAATACTACACAGATTTCTCAGCTTCACCACAAAAAAAAAATCCATGAAACATTTTAACACCTACAAAGATGGAAGAAAGTTAAAACAAAAGAGGCAGTCACAACTTTTGTGTAAAAAATAATTTCCCAGAAAGTACTCCAAGAATTTTCAAAAGCCATCAGGATTTTCCTCCTATTGATCATAATTACTGTGTTTAGAAAGCACAAAGAATAAACTGAACATCACATCAAGCACTGAGCAAGTAGCCTCCAAGGAAGGCTAAAGATAGATCACCTTCCATAAATTTACAACACAGCACGAGAGTACAAATTCCAGAAAGAAGTTGTTGAAGTACAACATTAAACTCCTTTATAAATCATTTTTAGTACAGGTAATTAAGCAGAGGCAAAAGCCATAGCAATTTGGGTCAGATTTGGAACTGTATTTTACAATCTGTTGTGTAATTCCTTAGTCTACATGAAAAATTTCTGCTTGAAATTTATATTCCAAGTGAGAATAATATAGTCCAGAAGTGAAAAATAGCAGGAATAACTTGATGAATGGAAGCAAAGATATGATTGTTCTCCCTGAAGTTTAGGATAAAGTTTGAAAGAATAAATGTGAACAAAAAAAAAAAAAATATATATATATGTATATATATATTTAAATCTAACACAGCAAGAATCATGAATTGCAAATGGCTGAAAAATATTATATTGCATATGGTACTGGTTTAAAATAGTGCTTGATTAATTCAGCAGCACACAGCCTCAGTCTCTTTAAGCAGTATAGACTTAGTAAATCATTCTCAAGGAGAGAAAAGCTGAGATTCAAAGAAAGCAGTGACTAAGCTAATGAAAACATATGACTGCAAGAAACCTTTCTCAAAATAAGTGTTCATTTCATTTAAATTTGAACAATCAAACAATTAGACATTATCAGACGTCTGTGGTTTTTTACACTGCTTGCCCTCATAGGAACTGAATGTGTGTTAGGAAGTTAGCTAGTCAGCTCGGTGGGGTCTTGTTTGGGAAGAGAAAATAGAAATACAAAGAGGAAAGGTTTTTATAATCTGTTTAGAACATGCCTTTTGGCTGTTCTGAAAGATTTAAATATAACATGACAAGATCAAATTACAAAGGAAGAATTCACCACTATCAGACCTAGAGTATAAACATCTGTGTTTTACCAATTAATTAAAAGGAAAAAAATTATGAGATTGAGCAGAAAGTAATAAAACTATTCAAAGATTATGGGGGCTGTACCTAAAGATGTGTCAAGTATGTCTTGAATTTAATCTAACAAAGTTATTCTAATATTAATTCATTTCAGCCTAGTGTTTTTAAACTGAATCTAGAATATTGTTTTGCATTGATGGCATTTATAGTAAACTGGAAAAAACCCCAATGGCATTCCCATCCGGAATATCCCATGTGAGCAAGCCATGCTGTGCTGCTTGCATTCTGTCTGGGCTGAGTTGTCTGTGAAGGGACTCTTCTGCTTGTGACCAACTTCAGGAAGCAGGAGTTGGGATGCACCTAACAAACACATTTTCAGCTGAAGCTGGAAGTGGTGTAAGGCTTTAGAAATTCACCCACTAAAAACCACTGAACAGCAGAATTCAACCTTAATGGTTGAACTCCACTTCTGTGATAGGACCTGGGTTTGCAATACTGCCTTTCTAAAGATGGAGGTCATGTGGGGCCAAAAGGGAAAGGAGGAGCCCAAACACACTGGGGACTTGATGCAAATTCTGACACCAATAGACAAAGTCAACAGCAAGGCTCCCTGTGGTTTCAGAGGCCCCCAGATGTATATTTGAACTTTTGCAGGCCTAGCAGGACCAAGCCAAAGCTCTTGAGTTTCAGTTATGATTCATCTGGCAAAAGCTGCTGTTAAATCTATTCAACAACTAAAATGAGATGTTGCTAAAATCTCCTTGGCAAGTAACTGCTACACTGGAGCTGCCTTTCAAAACCATCCACAACTGCAGTTGGTTAGGATTGGTTCTTACTGCTGTTCACTGGGAGATGAAAGAGGGGAAGTCTGACTGGGGATGAATATTGGAGAAGGCAATTTTAGTCTTAAGAAAGGAAGGAGGTAATTTTAGAAGTTCAGTAGCTTCTGAAATGTACATATATATGTGTGCATATATAAACACACACATATATAGCATGTGTATATAAATACATATACATATAGATAGCATGTGTATATATGCACATATAAAACTGCATCTACATATCTAAGAATGTAAAAATATTTTCCCAACTTGTGTCAAGTTCCTTTTCTCTGAACACAAACCATTAAGCACCCTGCAAGTGTGCCAAATGCTGCTTTGAATAAAAAGAGAACCACTGACATTGTTTCCAGCCCGCCAAAATAAACCCACCCCGGCTGCTGAGATGGAGACCAATGGGACATATGTGTGTGATAACCTCATTCCAGACTAAATCCAACCACGATACTAAGGTGTAATTTGAATAATAAAAAAGTTTCATTAACTGTAAATCAAAACACATTTTATGCCTGGGAGGCGATTCTGAGCTTTCTTCTTCTTCCTACTTCCTTCCTCTACCCTTCATTACAATATAATCAATTAGGAATGAGCTTGAATCAAAACTAGGATGCCAGGAACCTCTGAACACTGAAGAAAATTTGAAGTTGTATATATCCACATTCAGTGGATGATTACACATTTCTGGCAGAATTTTAATAAACCCAGGTAAGGTGTGTTTTCACCAAAGGGTAGCTTTCACGTGAATGAAATGGCTTTTGCCTGTGACTCGATTAGTAGTAGCTTTCTATGTGATTTCCTGCCCCTTCCTACTTGCAAAGTAACGTGCTATGTCTTTAATCTCCTGCATAATGGTTTATGCTACAACATTTAATGCATATTTGCAGTTAGCCAGAATGCCACGGTCAGCAATCACAATTGGGCTGGAAAGCAACAATGAATTAAGCTGTGATAAATTAATCACTTGGAAACTTGTGAACATGTCCTGAGGAACTTATGGTTGCCCCTCAGCAGAGTATTTGTTCCACTCTATCATTTTAATGGCTTTAGCCTCTCAGCACTACTGTGACAAAAGCAAATTCCCTTTTCTTTCTTTCTTTTTTTTCTAAAAAGGATATTTAAGTCACAGAGAGGAATGGTCACATAGAATGCATATGTTTGAAAAGGAAAGTAGGGCTTAATCTTCTCAATATCATGTGGATTCATTAATTGCTGGAAAATTTTTCCTCTTGGGTTATTTTCAGCCATAGGTTTTTAGGCATTTGGGCGGATGAGGAGGGCGAGGAGTCATATTAACATTAGGAATAAAGAAGACCAGATTCAGATAAAATAAGAATTGGCTGAAATCCTTCCTCAAACCTCAAAGCCCTTCTGAGGTTTGAAAAAGTTTAGTGCACTCCTTTTATTTGCTTCATCTGCTTCAATGGCACTTCCTGATACTGTAGTGGGGAACAGAACAGTGCAAATACCATCGAAAAGCTGAGGTTTGAGTGTGTTTTGCCAAGTGTACACTCCCTCAGTGTTTTTGTTGAGGATGCTTTTCAAGATTATTTTTATTAGGTTTCTCTAAACAGAAAAAACAATACCAGCACAGTACACTCAGATATCACAGATTTCTGAGCATCAGGCCTAAAGAATGCTGTGGTATGTGGACTGGACACAGCCCCCTGGGCTCCGGATTTGCTATCAAGCCCTTTGGATGCACCCTGGCATTGCTTCAGGAAGGCCCTAGGGAGCCCATGAATGTGACATCACCTACTTAAAATCTTTCATGGTGGCTGTCAAACATATGGAAAAAACTCTGGGATGGAAAGAAAGGAGGTACAGATTCACTACTAATGACATCTTTTTATTTTACTTATGTTCTTTCAAACATAATTTCTGACAGTCACAGAAACACCAGAACCACTTCAGGGATGTCTGAATTAATCATATGTTGGTTATACATTTGTCAGATCAGTGCAAAAATATTTTTGAAGAGCCCATACATGCATGCACATCTGTTTTGTCATCATCAATCTCCCTGAAATCCAGAAATCAGAGGAATATCTCCTTGCAGTGTTCAAGTGAAACTGTGCATTATGGCCATAACACCTGACACCCAAGCAACCTCCTAAACTGTCATGACACTTTTTTTTCCAGGCTTTTGCAATAAATTGTGCTCCTTTTATTATGCTGAGGTTTTAAAAACTTAATGCATGTGTTCAAGGTATTCCAGAGTCACCGTGAGTTTTAGGGGTTTTAGCTGTTTTTTTTCACCTATCCTGTCCACCCTTTAGTATCTATATATGATAATCACAAGTGAGGGTTTGTGATTGAAAAATCCTGGCAATTTTTGGTCTAGATGAAATGAGTTACTGCTATCAGACGACCATCTAGAAACCTGAGCAATTCAATTAGCACTAATTGAAATGGTAATTGATAATGTCAGCTCAATGGCCCCAAAACAAATGAGCCTTAAATCTGAACTGTTCCCTTATCTCCAGTACTTAGATTTATATCCTGGAAATGCTTATTGACACAAAAATGCATTTGTTGGCAAATTCATTGGAAGAGTTACTGGAAGTGTATCAAATGAAACTGGAAGAAATGTAAAACTGAAGAAGGACTCATGAACGTATAAGGTATAACTTTGCCCTGATGGGAGGGAAAGTGAAATGTCCAGATGCTGTTATTTAAAAATAGGATTCATTTTCCCTAACTTTAGACTTTTATAACATAAGCTTCTACTTCTTAGTTAAGGTTTTAATTCAGGGGTCTAGTAACTGGCATCTAGAGCCATTTTCGTCGACCTATGAAATCCTGTCTGATGCCCAGCTGCTGCTTCAGAAAGTCAGATTTTCTGGGAGTCCTATGTCATTTTTTCCAGCTCCTATGTCATTTTTGGGATGCTACAGAGCACCTCAAATGGCAGTGGACACCAAAGTTGAAGCAAATGAATCATGCCTGCAGTGCCTACACTCTTTTTAGGGGAGCAGAGATCTTTACTCAAGGAACCAGTCTCACAACTTCTGGCTGTGATGGTGAGAGGCTGCCCACACGTAGGTCAGCAGTGTAGTTTGAGTTGCCTTAGGACTGGCCTAAGTACAGGTCTCCCATAATTCACATCCCTCAGCAAATACCACAGACAAGCCAGGGCTCCTCAAATGGCACAGGATACCTATGTGGGGACAGCTGAAATGAACCCATATATCTCTGAATTTGGAGCTATATCTCACATTTAATGTTAGGGGAAGTTAATCCTGTCATTTATGTCCCTACTTAGGAGTATCTCCTGATGTATTCTGTGATTCAATACTAGGAATCCATGCAAAAGAGAAGGCATCAGTTTTCTGTACTGTGGACACAGCACTCCCACTGAGCTTTGAAACTGAGGATGTGGAAATGAGAATGGAGCTAATACGTGGGGATCTCAGTAGTTTAAGTTTCTAACCTTAACCTCTAACCTTCTCTTAGTGGGTTATTTAAGCAGCTGACCTGGCTGGATTATTGACATAAATCTGTCTTTGAAATATCCATCCTGAGCTATCACAGTAAACTTATACACTCAGAACAAATAAGTAAGGAACAGAGGATCAAACCCCTAGCTGAAGGAAATTCAGCAAGTACCTGGCTAAGCATGAGTCCTTGTAATGGAAAACTGTGTAGCAGAAAATCCATTTCCACAGTTACTGAAGGGATGTATGTACACATGACACCTGGTGTGTTCCAGAGGGAAGCCATAGGACAAATGAGTTTCCTAAACTTGTAATTTATCGAGGCTGTGGTCCAGAAAGACACTTAAGACACTTACATCTGCGTATCTTTCATCATTGCTGTGAAAAGGAATAGGCCTGCAATCTTGCAAGAGTTTAAATATCTTATTTTACTTTGTCAGAAAACTACTTTGTCTGGCTGATCTATTAAGCTGCTCTACCCAGCTGGAAAACACTGTGCACTTTCATGTCCTATATTATTCCACCACTCTGTTTATTTTGCCCATTAATGAAAATGCTTTCAGAGTGGATTAGATATAATCAAAATATTATGATCTCCCCACCTTCAAGGTTTGGCAGAACATAAAGCACAGGCCAATGCAGCTGACCAGCCAAGGAACAGATTATCTGTGAGAGATAGAGAGTGTCATGTTGCTGTTGCAAAACAATCCCCTGCATGTGTGAGTGGCTGGAGGGAATGCATTAGAGAAATAAACTTGCAAAGAAAATAGGATATATTTGTAAACACAGAATGCTCATCTAGGAGTTACACAACCTAACCACTGCCTATGAATACCACTTGAAAACCTGCTAATATGCACCAAATAAACTCTAAAATGAGGGTTTAATGACAAGATGACAACTCATTTCCTAAATGACTCAAACTTCAGAGAATATCAAAGGTTACCAAAGGTGACTATCTATGAATGAACAAAAATGTGTGTTAAAACTTTTGGAAATGGTAGCAACTTCAGACATAAAATTTATTTTGACCCAATGCTCCCATGAGCAATTAACAGTTCCATACTTCCCACATAACAACAGATAGGATTTTTCTAGTGGATGTAAACTGCAAGCTTACAGAGTGTAATGTTTGTATTATGGATCATTATAATGATCAAATCATTATAACACACTGAAGGCATCTAAATATGAGCAATGCCATATAAAAATAAATGAGAACAGAGTGGATATTCATATAGTTCCCTCTCCAGAGGCAAACAGGGGATTAAGTAACTTAATGAATGATGATGAAAAGACAAAGCACTGCAGTAAACTCAGTTCTGCTGTAAATGCACACAACCCCATTGACAACTGAATCTGTTCTTGTCCAAAGCCATATTTAGGATGGAAGGTTTCCATCCCCATGGTGCATTCATTACTTCTGTCTCACACTGAAGCAGCTCCATTGCTTTCACTAAATGGAGCATGTCATTTTCTTAAATAAGTGCCTGGCCATAAAAAACCCCAAGCATATATAGAACATTGTGGGAGAAAACCAGCTTCCTATTCTGATTCGTGCCTTTGATTTCACAAGTCCTATTTCTATCAGCAATCACATTTACAGCACATTCACTTTAATTCCCCAAAGCACTGCATTTATGAATGAACAAACGAATGTATCAAAACAGAGAGTCCTGATGTGCCTCCACAGTTAAGCTGACATAAAACACTTGATCTCAGCTCCTGAGAAAGTACAGCAGGTACATTGCAGGCTCAGACAGCAAAAGTGGAAATGTGAAGTTCTTGCTATCAATCCAAGTTTTTTGGGACCTAGCTTTACCAAGGATTTCTCTACTGGAGCTGTGACACAGAATCCAGTCTCTCTCCAGTTTTCAAGAAATGCCAAGCCTCAGGTACCAGAGTTCTTACAACAGTTCAGGGTTACAAGAAAAAGTGACCACAGACTTCACTGACACATTGCGGGGTTCTCATTCCCAGATATCAACACCAGGTTTCTCTTCTGCGTACTGAATTTCCTGCCTGGAACATTTGCCTGGATTTCCTTTCTACAAAATGCCTGAGCACAAACAAGAAGTTGCTACAACACCGAAGTTTCTCGGGGATTGGCACATTTTGCTGTGTGCAGTATAAATTGAGAATATAAAATTTTCTGATGGGTCAAAATAAGGTCAAGTGTTTTGTTTAGTTATAAACCCATGTTGCCATGACTACATAGTTTTCATTATAGATATGATTACATCAGCAGCACGGTTTATCGCTAATTGTCAGATCATGATATAACTGTTATTTCCTGCTGGCGACTAGGAATTTGAAAGTATGTCTATCTCTTTCTTTGTGTCCAAACAAGTTTCATCAACCTCAGAAGCACTTGCGTCAGATATATGGGGAGGAACTCCATTTAGTCTGGGTGTCAGAAGGAGAGAGTGTTGAGCAGATGTCTAGAAATGATTGAATGTTTCCAGCAGACTTCATAAGCCGCAGTGGGATCCTCCAAAAATGTCACTTTACTCCTGAGGAACAAGTTGCCTACTCCTATACAGGTGTGCATTAAATTGATGTGGAAGTAACTGAGGTTTCTCCTTGCATTTTAGAAAGAATTGGATTAGAAGTATGATCCATCTCTGCTCTGATCTCACAGCATGCAGAAATACCAATGAGAGTAGTAAAGGGTACAAATCCAAATGACTTGCTCAAAACAGTCCAGATTGAATAAAACTTAACCTTACTGCTCTGTGCATCTTTACCCAGTCTCTTCTGGGATGGAATTGCTGTGTTTGCTTCCTGGATGCATAAGAAGGGCATTCAGATAAATGAGCATACCTTAATGGTTGCATGATGAAGTGTATGCAAAATAAAAAATATAGCCTTTGTTACTGTTAATTCTGCATTTAACTGAATTAACTGAAGCATGAAATCAGGGTCAGGAGAGGAGTACATAGCAAAAAAAAAAAAAAAAACCAGAAAAAGACAATATATATGCATTTAAATGAGGGGAAAGGTGGAAACATATGGTTAATAGAGACAATGTGTCATTCCTTGCTCTCCAATTCAAAATAAATAAAACAACTCTATTTTCTTTCCAACAAATCAATCAAACCACTGCATGAGTACAATGACACCCTATTGTTTCTTATGGCTTCCAGAATGAATATGAAGTTATGTGTGTTTTGCTTGGCAGAATTGAATCTTCCCCTGAAATCACACCAGCCAGGTCCCAAGACTTATCTCTCTCTGTCAGAACTGCCTGTAAATAATTATTTTTCATTTGAAGGATCTCTCTAAAACCTTTCCTGCTCTTCTCATTCCAGGCATCTGCAGGGATGTTGTGTGTTTTTGGAGCATGAGGAAGTGCTGTCCGTTTTCAGCCCCTTTGCTGTCCCCACCCAGAAGCCACTAGCGTTTTTGAAGAAAAGTTGGAATACTTCCTTCAAAACCCTTCTCCTTCTGACTTTTAACTTGCATGGGAATGTGAAGGCAAGCACCAAGACCAAGGACATGGTTGAAAGGCAGCTCCTGGGTAAGGAAGCAGCAGGTGAGGCTTCTCACTGTTTCCCCACACACTTTGCTGTGTTTACAGTTTGACTCAAGGTTTTGTGGCTCCACCATATCAGAGCTGACCTTGAACACAGGCTGCTAAAGCCCTGTGAGGAAGGAGAGGGACTGCTGGCCCTGTGGATGCACTTGAAGACTTGACACCTCCTTGACCACGATGGTGTTTACTTGTCTTTAAAGTCTTGTTTACCTATCTTTAAAAAGAATGCCCCAGAATGGACACTGGCTGGCAACAGCTCACATTTTCCCCAGAGGGGACAGACAAACCTTGCTCCTGCACAGCCTAGTGGCTGTGGATCAGCACTAAGAGCTCTTCTGGATCTTTTCATCAATCTACAGTGATGTTAAAGAGAAACTGAGTTTTTTCTCAGAGCTGTGCTCAGACAACTTAAAATGGCACTTAATACACTCTGCCATCTATTGTGCTGTCAGTGCTCAAAAGTCAAGGAATGCAGAATCCCCTTTTTCCCCTGATCTTATACAGTTAGAGCAGAAGGGCAGGATCTGTAACTGAACTCATTAGAACTGATCTGCTTAGTAATGATTTCTGACTGTGTTGGACTTCTATGCCATTGGAAATTCTTACTTCCATTTTCAGAGATGATTTATACACATCCTTGTGAAAAAAATAGTGGAATTCATTGCTGTAAGTATTAATTTATAAATATTATCATTCAAAAAAACAATACAATTATAACATGAATAGGAAACAAAGGCCAGCCTGGATCCATAAAGTCTTCCAATTTCTACATTCCTGTGCTTTAATCAACATTTATGCAAAAAAAAAAAAAATTAGATCTACCTAGTGGTTACACACTTAGCAGTCTATCCTTCTTAAAGCATTTATTTTCATCCAGTTCAGTAGCAAATAAATGTTAAAACCATCAACATTGCTTTTATGCACTGTGGTCATGCTCCTGGCTTCTCTGCTCAGGTTCATCCATGTGTAGAAAGAAACAATACAGAAAGGGAGTTGTTAATGTAATTGCCCTGTCACTGATGAATGTTACAATAAAATAATGTTAAGGGTTAAGGAAAAGGACTCTTCACAGTAATGCTGCTTAAGTGTTTGTGAGATGGCAGGAGAGTTGGTGAGATAGTTCTGGCAGAGAAACTCTTCGGCCTCTCTTTAAAATTTAGTTTAGCAGCAGTTGCTCCACTTGAGTGGGTCTTCTAGTGCCTTAAAATATTTGGTGTCTCAATACATTTATTTCAACTACATTTATTGCATCCAAACATTTCTGTTTAGTCACATTGGAAAAATGAGATTGCTGGAAATCTTCTGTATGCTCATTTCTTCTTCCAATTTCTCATTTGCTTGAGGCAAATGATTTTCTGAGAACCTCGTATGTGATTAAAGACGCAATAATTCTTCCCAGAAAAAGCAATAATAACATCCAGCAGTATCACATTCCCACTTCTTAATTAAGGTTCTATGCTTTGTTATTTGTTGACAGTAACCAACAGGCACATACTTCTGCATAATTTTACCACAGGTTCATTAGGATGCATGTGCATGTCTGTGTTTGCCATTAGGAGCTCACATCCATCCAAGCCTGACAAATCAAAATAAAACTAATCTTAAAAAATGAAATCTAGTAAGCTATGGGTAAAAGCAATTGAACATTTTAGGGGAATTGGACTTTATGGAGATCATCATTTTTCCACACTACAGAACACAAATATAAATTTGGGAAATGTACAGTAACAGCTGAGGTACAAATTGTTATATAGGCAAGGTTGAAATTCTGCTCCTGATATTTCTCAATGGGACTTGCAGTTATTTTGCACAGTGTAACCTTGGATGTCACACTGGGATTTAACATGACTTTTTAACAGAAAAATTTCTGCAATCCACAACAAAACCCAAAAGTGTGAAGTTTAATGACTGTGGCCTAGAGTTCATGAGAGACTTTACAGTGATGCCTAATTTAAAATGTCCTGTGCAGCTGCATCTGTCAGGGCACATCTTTAACAAAAAGCTCTAGAGACTCTTAGGACCAGACAGATTTTGCATCCATTTAAACATTTAGCTGAGATGTTTAAGAAAGGGGTTTGATTATTGTAGACTCTTCATTAGAGTTAAGGAGGACATAGAGAAACCTGCAGAGGGAGAATTAGTTGTTAAGTAGATTGAAAAAACCCTGGTGTGTACATGGAGCTGAAGCATCCTCTGAGATGCACAACTTCCTCTTGTCTATTGACTGGCACCTGAAGTGGAGAGGAAGGAATCCAGCCTCCAGAGAACTACTTCTGCCTAAGCATCCTCCCAGTGTAAATATTTCAGTGACTGTGTCAATTCTGAGTTCTGTTTATGCTCTTAGGCAAGCAGCAGCTTGGATCCTGCTCCCTCCTTGGTCTGGAAAACTACAACTCATTTCTCTGAAAAGTGACCTAAGCATCCATAACTGAGATTGCAGTCACTATTTACTCCTTCTGCTGAGAATATATCACTGTGCAGACACTAATGCAGAAAGAAGAAAAAAACCCCAAAACCCAAAAGGATGACTGCCTTTAGCTGAGGTACAGCAGCATTAATCTGTACTGGGCTGGGGACAATGCCTTGAAGCTAAATCCAGGAGTTTTGAGAATCTCACTGCCACCCAACTGCTGAGGTTTCACACCTGTTTCCTTTATGGGTCTGCCACTTAAATATCCAGTTGGGACTGGATATTCACATGGTACAGGAATCATTGGGAAAAATAATCACCTAGGTCCTGATGCATCAAGGACAATGCTGAAAAAAAGCCATGTAAAATACCTTTGGACATAACTCTTAGCTGTATGATAGCTCAATGTGATGGATTCATCTGAATTCAGCCAGTGAATTGGGAAAATATCTTCAAATTAATCTTCTTTGTATTCTTATGTGATTCTCTGTTCTAAGAAAAAATCTCAGTAAGTTGAATTTTATAGGGTTCTTTTATTATTCAAATTTCAGTAACATTTATAAAAAGAAGGGGAAAACATGGTTTTTCAGCAGTACTATGTGAGGTCCCATTTCCAATTACAAAGAAATGTTCGTTCAGAGTAGGATCTTGAAATGTAACTTGTTATAAACTTCCCAGAAAAAGAATGGAGCAGAAGAGATTTCCATTTAAGGGCTTTCCAGGATTTGCCAGCTGCTATTAGCTATCTGCACTGAAAAGCTAAGGAATGCTAGAGTAAAACCTTTAAGTATGAACCTAATTTAATTTAACTTTCTGATTTTTATTAAATGTTGCTCTGTTACTGAAATCAGAATTTTTCAGTTAATGTATCTTTTTAAATTTCAAAGCCTTTTTTGATGAAGCAGATTCTGAATAATATTTCAGCTCCTAAGACAGGTCTCATTTAGGGCAGTGATTTTTAAGAGCAGGAAACTGAAACACTTTCAAAGCAATCAGAGCACTTTCACAGATTCCCCAGGGCTTCAAAGAAACGTCTTGACTGGTTGAATGAACTGCTCTGAGTGCTGGTAATTCGTGGATCTAAAGAGAAGGCTGTAAGGTAGTAGCTAATATTAGCCAAGAAAGCTCTGTGGTATCCTTATGTTTGAACCATGAGAGTCCCAAGAGTTCATAACATCTGCCTAGAACTCTAACAAGGTTAACTCTACTCAATGCTTGCTCAGCTTTCGTAAAATAAATCATGACATAATGGTAAATTAAGTATTCCACTTCCACAGCTTTATGTGCAAATCACCGAGTTCAGCTATAAAACTATCATCTATTACCAGATACTTAACATTTATTTTTCCTTCCATAATCAAGAATTACAATCATAATAAATAAAGCTCAGTTTACTCTGCTGTTATTCCATGGCATCCCAGTGATGTGAAACACGAGCAAGCAAGGTTTTATTGTCAGACACAAATGTCCAACATCCCTTTAAACGTCTCCGTGTACATACACTTTCTGTGGGTTGTAGAAACTGTTCTAGTAAAACTGCCGCTGTAATGAGACTGAAGTGCAAAACTCAACAGAAACCATATTTTTATTGAAGTGAAATGGAATTCATGTCTGATTATGCTGTCTTTTTAAAAAATCATCACCATGATATGCTCTGGGGAATCTCTGCAAGGCTTTCGAGTCTATACGAAAATAAGCTATTGAAGTAAGAATAATAAACAGTTAGTTAACTGGTCCTTCTGCATGGCAGCTACTGGATACTGAAATAATATGGAATTCTCACAAGTCATATTGTCGACTTTACTGGTTTTGGAGGTTTTTTGTTGGGTTTTTTTTGTGTGTTATTTTTGGGCTTTTTTTTCTTTAAGGCAAGCATTGTGAATTTTTAAAAAACAGATTTGGTAAGAGCAAAGCACAGATGCTTTATGGGCACGTCATTGTCCATAGTGTTTTATTCATGCTTGGTTCACAGAATTACCCAGTAACTGTTTCCCCTCAATATTTTTTAGATTAGTAAGAAATCATTAAATGGATTTCAGAAGAGTGTTCATAGTAGTTTTGGGGTTTTTGTTAAGTTTTTCAAGCCACCATTCATATGACAATTTCTCTAGGGCAGTTTTTGAAGACAAAAGACTTTAAAAAAAAAGGTTTTAATTGCTTGTGAACAGTGCTAGAACCATGGGTGCACTCTTTTTAAACCATGCTGAGATTCAGATTGATCTTGTCAAGTTTCAACACTAAAATTTATGTATGCAGCCTCAGTCAGTGGGGCAGGCTCATTCCGTAGTGCAGGAAAATAAATGGAGAACTCCGCTGGGACATTCGTCTTGTGTATTCTCAAAACCTGTCTTCAGACAGATCAAATAATCTCTTAGCAATGCCTGTATCTTTGGACTGATGATAAAGCAAGCTTTGGTGGTTAATTTAGTCCAGGAATCTATTTTAAGCCACAAAAGTACTGCCAAAATGAATCCCACCCTGAATGAGAAAAGAACGATTTCTAAGTGTCTTTGTGTGTTTCTGTTCAGAAGTTTCAATATTTTATGTATCAATTAGGTATTCCTGAAGACTCTCTGGACGCCAGAAATAAAGACATTAACATGCTCAGTTCTGAGTGTAACACTGGATGTGTGCTCCCATCTTTTGGGACATAATTCTGAAAATCAAAACCCATGCACAGGTATGAGATGCACTTACCTTAAGCATCTCAGTTAAGCCAAAATTAAATGTGACTTAATGCTCAGACTCACAGAACAACAGAATTTTGAATTTTGTAAAATTTGACCTCTGGAGATCCTCATGCCTACCCCCCCCTGCTCAAAGCAGGGATAAATAGAGAAGGTTGTGCAAGGCTGTGTCCAGTCCAATTTTAAGCAAGTCCAAGAGTGAAGACTCTATAGCCTGACTCTCTGGGCAACCTTAAATAGCTACAATTTTGTTTTATATGTTCTTTAATTTTATTATTTTAATGCAATTTTGTAGGAATAACTACTTCTTTGGTAATTATATTCAGAGAGATGGCTGCAGCTACTGCAGATGTATCAAAATTAGTTTTAAACTCTCTGCTTTGGGTTTTGGTGATAATGCACTAGCAACAGAAAGTGTGCTTTTGGAATGAAATAATTTTACTTTTGTTTGATTTTTGCAATCCTGACCTCTTTTCCTGTGACACAGAAGCAAGGTTCATCAATATAGTAGGTACTGAAAAAGTATTAGAAATATTTTTATCCTTACAGAGTTCAGTCACTAGTGGAAATGCTGGAAAAATTGTGAGGAGTATTGTTATGTTTTGAGAGCTAAATATTGCATGTGTTGCTTTTTTGTAGTCATGGGCTTTTTTGGGAAGAGCACACTGCATTGGTGAACTGGCTGAGATGTTAGAAGACAAACTGTCCTAAGATGAAAGAGTAAAAATTACATATGAAAAGCAAAAAAGAAAGTGCATTAAAAACAATATGACAGAGAAAAAACATGACTAATCTAATGGAGTGACAACAGGCATTCACTTGTGATCTAGCAGAGCTGAGCTGCCTCTGCAGACAGAGCACAGAATAAGGCATTTCTAAAGCTCAGTTCAGTCTAAAGCAAATACCTGGAAGCATTCAGACAAATTATGTTACAATTTCTCCCCACTGACTGCAAATAGATCCCAGAGTGACCAGCTCAGCTATTGACACCTATTAATATAAATGCTTAGAGTTAGGTGAGACAAATCCCACCCTAACAGTCTGCAAGAGGATGTCTTTTCCAATCCTCTTTTTCTGTCTCTCTTTCTCTCTCTGGGGTAAAATGGAATTTCTGGGAAATCTGGACTATCATAAGAAAGGAAGTTAAAACTACAGGAAAAACCTCTGGGTGTATAAAGAGCCCACGAATGTTTAGGCCTCAAAACACCCTTAACAGCATCAACAAAAATGGATTGCTTTTGTTTCCTAGGATTAAAAGGATATTTCTTTTAATGCATACCTAGAACCTAATTGTTGGTTGAATCCTCTCAAATATCTGTATTGCTTTTAAGAAGGAAATGACTAGTAAACCATGTTGTACTGCAGATCATATCCTCTATCATTAGTTCACTTGAACAGAGGGAAGCTGTATGAGGAGGTAAAGTCCACACTGTGTTGCCACTGTGCAGAGACAACATGAGCAAAGGAAATGCTTAAGGAACCTGTAACCCAGCCTCACTGCACAGAGACAGTAACAGGGCAATGAGCCCAGTGTTATCCTGTTATACAGGGTAACAAAAACTAGCTTAGTTCAAAGATTATAGACTTCCCAGGTCTCCTGCGTGAGGGAAAGGTTTATATAAAGAACAGAAGAGAGTTAACTTTTAGTTGACTTCTGGAGGATTCTGTTTTTCCCTGTTAAGTCATTCTGGGAATAGAGTGCTTCTATAAATTCAGTCTTCCTGAAGATATGTAGGGTCCTACATTGAGGACTGAAATATATTTCCCCTTTTCAAGATCAGTTAAGTGTTATGAATCAAGAAAGAAAGTAAAGTTACATTCAGGAAAGGGTACATATTGTGTTGCTACAACTTCCCATCAAGAGTTAGGTGAGTAATAAAGCTGTAATCCATTAGTGGTGCTGAGACAGGGCAAAGAACTGGCTTGTTCTCTTTCAATGAGGTTATTTCATAAGGTAGATTGAGTTTATTAAGAATAGAAAGTAACTTTTTATTTTTCTCTTTAACTCTGTAAGTTCTCATGTTAGTCTTAAAAAATCTGTTCTTCCAAATCTGCTTGCTGAGAGCTGCACAATACCAATATACACTGTGTTAACAAGCCATCTGACCTCTTTAAATATGTGCCTATGTAGTCTAATAATACTAAAGAAAGGGGTTCAAATACAAATGATAGACTGTTTTACATCTATAGGGAGAGAGAATCCAGTCATTAGGGATGTGGGATATGGGCAAAGACATGCGGCTCTGTAGGTCTGGATTAGAAAACAGCTTCCAGTTGCTTCTGTCTTTGATGCTGTGGAATTTATTGGCTTTGTTCTTGTAAAGTCATAGGAGAGCTGGTAGGGAAGAAATATAAATCTGTTTGAACCCCCAGAAATACCAGGTGTACAGGATTAAAGTAAAACCTTTAAAAAGTTCATATCAAGCAGACTCTATGAAGCATATAACTGATCTACTCTTCCCTGGGTAAAAATTCAGTGAAAGTAAAAAAATTATGCAGAGTGTAAGTACAGAAGGTTTACAATTTTCCCTTCTGTAGTCAGCATTTAAATTGGATGGACATGGGCCAGTGGCTGGAAGAGTAGAAGTTACATGGGACAAGTTAATATGCATTGGCACAGAGCGTTGTATTCCAGCTTGCTTGCATAGCTCCTGCTGTTGTTATTAAAAGCTCTGGATATCCATTATAGAGTCATGTACTTTAGCAATCCATACTGTGGAGAGTTTTACTGAAACAAAATTATTACTTTCTTCTAGTAATGACTTTTCTAAATGCCCTTTTCTTACCATAACAAAGTTATTTGAAAAATGTGATTTGTCCTGCAACTTCAGACCAAAGAAACATACATATATAAACAAACAGACCTTTTTTCTTCTCCTCCATTTCTGTACAACTACAGTATTTAAATGCCTTAAAACCATTACTCCAACTGGTTGCTTAGTGTGCCATTTCCATATTTAATGTCAATTACTGAAATAAAAATATTCTGTGCTTCTTTTGCTGACCACAAGCTGAATATTAGCTTACCACCATGAAGGTTTGTTTGTTAATGTTTTGCTGGTATGAAGCTGAAAATATTCTCCGTTTTATGAACTGGAGTACCTATGGCTGGATCCATTCTCCTTTTTCATTCTTTGTCATCTTCCTATGTATGCATCTTCCTGCTCCAGTATCACCATGTGGTTCTGTAATTTGATCCTGATCATGTGGCTGAGTTTATCTGTGCATGACAATCCTCCAGTTACAATGATAATAAGTATTGTGACCATGGTTAGACACATACAAAGGAAACATGTAACAAAAAGAAATGCTTTGTCTCTCTTTCTTCAGACAAAAAAAATAGGAATAATTTCTGTTCTTTCTGGAAAGTAAACAAAGATTCTGATTTGAGGACTGCATTTGGAGTAGGAGTTGGCCACAAATTTGTTACAGCTTGACTTCTATATTTGTGTGAGGTATCTAAGGCACTGCTGAAGTCCATGAAGTCAACGCAGTCAATAGGGCTGAAGAGGGAAGGATGTCACCTTTGTTTTTACTTTTGTTAAGCTGTCTTCACCCATATTTTTCATGCAACTTTTCTCCCTTTCTCTATTATCTGCTACCAAAGACATCTTGCCAGTTGTGATGCAATGTAGAGAGTTTTGCAGCAGATTGGATGTGCCCACACATGAAGACAGCAACACCTCCTCAGCTACTGCTACCACCTTCTCTCTCTTCCACTGTTGTTCCTGCTGCATCAGTCCTCTGATTGCTCCCTTTGCAAAGCTGAGGTAATGCTGAGAGAGGAGCTGAACTGAGGGGTCAGAGCTGGGAGAAGATCAGGACCTCAAGGTGGCCTCCATCACCCACAGTGTGACCTAGAGGGATGCAGTTCTGGACCACACTGCAGCAGTCACTGTACAAACAGAAGTAGCTCCCCCCCATTCAAAACAACTTTACTTTACTCATTCTTTCTATCAGGAGCAGTCCTGACTTGTGCCATGTTTCAAGGCGTTTCCGGAAGAGTGGGAATTGATGCAAAGCAAATGCTTATCAAGGATGTGAGAAATGAAACACTATTTGTAGCTACAGCACAGCGCTTGAACTGGTTTAGTTTCCACCACAAATGCAACTCAACAGACCAAGGCAGCAATGCACAGTTCAACATGCACCCAAATTGATCTTACAAATGGCAATTTTCTTTTTTTTTTTTAGGGTGGGGGAAATCAATTGGTTCAATTAAAAATGCACTCAGAGAACGTAGAGGTTTTCTTTTTCTTTCTTGTCTACTGTCTAGTTGAGGAACAGGGAAGAAAAGGATAAATACACTGGTTTTTCAAAGAAGAAATCAAGCTGAAAAGAACTTTTGGGGAAAAATAAAAAAAAAAACCCAGCAAAAGAAAAAACAACCATAGCTTCAGAAAGGATCCAATTAAATATTTCTTTTGTCCTTTCTTGTGACTGAAGCTATTTGCTACAGCAGTATTCACAGATTTAATTGTTCCTAAATTATATTCATGGAAATTGCTGTATTGCTCTGAAAAAGCCAACAGAAACAATTTTAATAGTTAAAGGCTACCATTAAAATGTCTTCTGGGAAATTATTTTCTTGAGTTCTCATGGTTGTCTGTGGTAATGTGGCAAAATGTCTGGTGCACATGGGAATCCAGGTATTAAGACTCCAGTTGTGTCAAAATTCCAAACAAAATTAACTGCTTCGCTTAAACCCATAGGCATTTCATATACAAAATAGTTTTATTTTCTCATTGGCTTTACATTTTGTGTGCAAAACATATTCTTCAAATACGGATAGTAGCACCTATACCAAGTGCCAGTTTAATATGATATTATTGGGAAATATGAAGTTTCCTTCCCATCTGTTTCATTGGAAGCTCCTGCAAATTCTACTCCCTGAGAGAATTTTGTCTGGGAGTTGTGGCTTGGTTTATGCTAATTTAGGTTCTTGTTAGTGCTCCATGGGGCCGAATCACTGTCGTGTCTGATAAGTTTCCCTGTTATTTGTGGTGGATATGTACATAATCTAGCTTCACCTGGGGTAAAGATTACGTTATTTATTGCTGTTTCTAAAGTATTCTGGATGCTCAGAGCTAAGTCATGCAAAAACAAAACATGAGAACTGAAATTTTGGAATCTTTCCAATGTGTATCTGTTTCATAGAGAAGGATGAGACAAAGAAAAGGAAAATCTCTTTGTTCAAGTTGTTGGGGTTTTTTTTTCCTACAATTCCATAATATTCTGTTTATTTTAGAATGATCCTTAACTCTGTAACCTGAACAGGTAGTTGGTGCTACATGGATGTACTTGCACTGCTCTAATTTTAATTTCAAAGAGTATAGAGATTTATATTGACAATTATATTCTGAGTAACAAAAATCTTGACAAGGAAAATTGAGGTAAACATTTTTCTATCCTTCCCTGACAATTTTTTTTTTTTTTTTTTTTTTTTTACTAGCATAATCTGATTTGCTACACAGACTGAGGAATATCAAAGTCCAGAAATCATCTCATTTTCCTTTGTTCAGCCTTAAAACCTGATTTGGCTGAGACAAAATTAGCAATGGGTAAGCATTCAATATAGTGAATACTGCTCTCCTCTTCCTGGCATTTGGCTTGTGTGAAGTGGCAACCCTACTATTACTCTAGTGCTTGTTTAATCACATCTCTTCAGGTTTCCAGAAGCCTGCTTGCACAAATCACAAGAACTCTTTGCAGTTTTTGCATCCACTGTGTTAATTCTACAACTGCGAGAAGTGAAACTGCATAACTAGGAAGCATCAGTTCAGTGCACTTAACAGCAAATGAGGGAAATTTGCAGAAACAGAAGAAACCTAAGAGTCCCAGTCTATCCTCCACCATGCCGATGATACATCCAACTGTATTTTTCACACATATTTACTTACACTATTTTCTTTACTTTGGTCCTGTTCAACAGTTAGGACTTGGGCAAAACAAATTAACAGTGGGAATGAAAGGGAAAAGTAGAGGTAAGTCTCATAATCAATATCCTTCAGAAAAACTTGAACTGAAACCTTTTTTATGGACTTGATGAGTTTCCTGCTTTGCATGTGAGATTCCTATAATTTATAGATCATGGTTTCCCATTCAGAGGAAAATCTCATACACTTGTGCAAACCATACTAATGGCAATACTATTCTGCAAGCCCATACGTTACATGTGGAGGCGGTTTTGTTTTTCCTTTCTCAGACTGCCATATGCTTGATGTTCTGGAAGAAAGAGCAGGAGAGTGGTAGGAATATGCACCTATTGTAACTGTCATTCTTCACTTTCACATGTATTTCCTACTAGCAAAAAGGATATGACATAAATCTTTGTGTGCAAAAGAAAAAAGGAACTGTAATGGTCACTTTCTCTTGCCTATGTCCATGCTGACAGTCACACAAAGAGCTCCCTTGGCAGCTGCTGTGACCCAACTTGTGCACATCTATTCCTGTGCCAGTCATTGGGGCACTGAGGTTCCCACTTGTCCTGCTTGTCAGAAGCCATGCAATGAGCAGCCAATCACAATAGTGCAAGAAACACTTGCTTTTCTTTAGCTAAAACTTAATAATTTTTAGCACATTTAACACTCCTGACTGATCTGGGAGAGCACAAGCAAGTTCCTCACAAGACCAGAGCATGCTGAAATTCACATCTGGTGCAGGTGGAATATATGAATATGAGCCCTGGCATAAGCCAACCATGTGTATCTTGGCTAATTTTCTAAGAAAACCAAATTTGTTCCAACACAATTTGCATACTCTCTGGGTGTGTGTGGATGCTAAGAAAACAATGATTCGGTTCAAAAGGCACGAATCAGTGCAGACGCATCTTTAGTCTCCCCTTTTGTAGCACTAGAATCATGAAAAAAACTACCTGATGCATTGCAACCACCTTCACAGAATGACAGATCACAGAATCACAGAATGGTTGAGGTTGGAAGGGACCTCTGGAGTTCATCTTCTCCACCCCCTCCTGTCCAAGCAGGGCCACCCAGTTGCCCAGGACAGTTTTTTGTAATATATCCAAGGATGGATATCCTACAACCTTCCTGGGCAACCTATTCCAGTGCTTGGTTACACTTAAAATAAATAAAATTGTTTCCTGATGTTTAGATGACCCCTCCAGTGTTTCATTCTGTGCCCATAGTCTCTGGTCCTGTCACTGGGCACCACTGAAAACATCCTGGCTCTTTGCCCTGTGTATCCTCCTTTCAGTTATTTACACACATCAGTAGGATCCCCCAAGCCTTCTCTTCTCAAGGCTAAACAGTCCCAGCTCTCTCAGCCTTTCCTCATAACCGAGGTGCTCCTCGCTTTCATATAATTGAAATGAAAAACACAACGAACTGGAATTCACTAAGCATATGTCATGAGATTCTTTTTGGCTTAAAAATGTTGCTACATTTGTAGAACAGCCAAACACCAAAGGATAGTAGTTTTTAATTAGTCTGATTCATTTGTTCAGTAGTTCGAGTGCATGAACAAGATGAAAATCATCTTTTAAAAGGTTCACACAAGGACTCTGTCTCATTGTATGATGTCTGTCTCATTTCAGCAGAAACCTCTCCTAGAACTTCCCCCTGGCTACATCTTGTTGCTCTAGTCATTATTTTTTATAATCTAGTATTTCAATACAGGAGGGAAACGCAGTGATTTTTATCCTTTGTTATTAAAACACACATGGGATCTGTATTGGATGCAGAGAGCCTGGCCTTTATTGCTCATTCTGGTTTGTGCCATTAGGAGAAACTCTTCGCTGGCTGGTGTTTCAGTGTGTCAGTTTGGGCTTTGTTTATTTTTCCCTTCTCACAGTAATGACTACTGAATATTTAGACAGAAAAATATGAAGTATTTGCAGACCTTCTTTACAAAAGGAGATCATTGCACAAAAGAGGTCAGCACTGGGGCATACTGAGGCCACTCTCCCACTCACAGCATATAAAAAATGGGCTTCTCTTAGATATTCCCTATTCTGCTTCAAAAGATATACTTTATATCAGGGTTTTCTTGTCAGAGAAATATCTTGTCTTGATATAGCTGTTTTGGTGAGGAGCTTTGGAAGGCTAAAGAAAAGGTGGGTGTGATCTTAGTGTTGCTTGTTGTAACATTTATGTGGTAAGTTGAGACGCAGGTGTGTGTGGGAGTAGCTTGTTGCCACTGCTTGTGTAAGCTGTGGGAGGGAGAGGGGATCAATAAATCAATCTCACTCATGTCTGTGGTCTTTTGTGGGGCCAGAAAATCTAGCCAGATGCAGCTATAATGCATCCCAGGTACCTCCTGGTTTGTGCGCTGGAATTCGAGTCAGACTGCGGTTAAACGGTAAAATAAAGCATTCCTCCACAAGCAGACATTTAACCACTCTACAGTAATTCTGTCCCAGAGGGCAGCTTGGCAAAATGCTATTAATAAGGGAGTGTAGCAACACGGAGAGCTTCCTGGCACAGCTTCTGAATACTGGCTGGTGTTACGCAGTTGTAACTGGAGCTGTTTGTAAATGTTGTGGTACAGCTCTGTTCCTTCAGAAAGCTAAATCTGAAATCTTCTGGTCACAACATTTGTTGAACATCTTCCACCAAACGCAGTGTCTTGACTTCTTGCCATCTGCTGCATCCATCTGACAGAGCTCCAGGCATGGATGTCTTTACCAGGGAATCGATCCAGGACCTTGGGTTGCTGGAAGTATTGTGTCTCTGGGTGTGCGGCAATGTGCCATGGGAAACACCAGGGAAAGAGGGACTCCAGGGACCCTGGGGACTGGGACACACCACCTGGGGGATGTTTAGGCATAGGCAACTACAGACAGTTAGCAAAGGCATCAGGATAAGGGGTAACATCATCAGGTCCAAGGGAAAACCCAGAGCCCACTAAAGGTTTGTGGATTTTTCCCTCTGGATTTCTGGGGATGGGTGTAGGTAAAGTAGCAGCTAGACAGGGTTTGCACCCCTTTCAGGTTTGGAGAGGAACTTGTACTTTGTGTGCATGTAAATATTTGCATTAGCAGGATTCCATTCAGAATAGGGGACTCTTCTGTCATTCATTCACTACTAAACATCTTTCAACTGCCTTTGGTTCAAGGCCATCAAGTGTAGCACTAGTTTGCATTGCACCTATCACTGCAGCCTGATTCCCAGCAGGATCAGACTTGTTGGGGGCTAGCAAAAGCAGAAAAGAGCAGAAGATTCACTGGTTCCACTCTGCCTGTAACATGAGCAAGCTTTTCTGTAATTACTACAACAATGAATTTTCTTGCCGTTAGAATGAGAGCAAAATTGTGAAGGACAAGATAGACGAAACACACAATGCCATAAATGCACAGCTTGATATAAAAGACATACCAAGTACCTCTCTACTCCAGGAGGTTTAGATTCCTACTTCTTTGAATTCTCTGTGTATTCCCACTCTGGCTGCCATCTTTGGGCATTGTACACTTCAGGAATCTTGTAAGATGGGTTTAGAAAGAAACATTGTTTTTTCGAATTTAATTCTTTGTATTGTGTAGAGCAGTGAACCTCTCCCAGTCACACCCATGTTGTAATTCCTGTATTAGTTACAGCATAAACATCACTTGGATATTGTTCATATGTTGAAGATTTCACATGTTAGATAATTTGCCACATCTTTCATCAAACTTTTGCAATGATGAATTATTTATATTGCTAAAATGTGAATTTCTAGTCTTAATTTGCTTCTGGCTGTTACATCTCACACATGTTATTTCTGATCTGTTAAATACATACTGTCAGATGTGTCTGCCTCCACAGCACCTTGCAATACCAGATCTCAAAACAGCAAAATACCAAACGAAAAGGGCTCTTTTACTACTTCTGGTATGTTACCTTGCAGGCTGATTTTTCCTCCTATCTTCATTCAGCAGTCTGAAACCCTTCCAGCCAAAGATGTCCATGACAGCTCTCGTCAGCTTTGTACCTTCCCTGACTTCCACTGCAAGACAGAGGCACAAAGAAGGAAGTGTGAAAATTAACCCTCTGGACATGTTTTTCTCCTCACCTCATCTGTAGAGGGAGCCTGGTGAACTTGGGAGGCCAGGCAGCTTTTAGAAACCTGACTATAGGCGTGATGGATCCCTTTTTACGTGACACAGGCTGTTCAAAGGACAACTAGTACTTAGATACCACAGTGATTGGCACTCTCAAATGAAAATATAGGGAACAAGTCCAGCACGCCTAAAACCCCTGCTTTCTGGTTGTCAGCTGTGACATTTTAAAGTGCCAGCATTGTAAGTGCACAAGGGAGGGTCGTGGGAACCCTGAAATTTCTGGCTGCAGCAGAACTGAGTGATCCATCGATAATTTGCCATTATTAAGGTTCATTTAACTTTCCATCTCAGATGTGTCCAGGCCCATAGAGCAGTCAGAGGTCCTCGGTTCAGCTGAACAGCAGCATCAGAGGGTGAGCCCACAGCACTGTGCGGGCTGACCACAATGACAGAGGGCTGTGTGCCCACTCGCGGTGGCTGAATGAGAGGGAAGTGTTGGCACTGGCAGGCTGAGAGGCCAGATGTGTGCCTACAGCCTTAAGGAATCCAAGACAGGGACGGAAGGAAGGGGACCCGCTGTGACCCACAAAACCAGGCAGTGACCTCATCGTGTGTATAGTGGAAAGCAAATGAGAAAGGAGAAAAACAAGGCAGCAGCCTTATTATGAGTATAGTTCTCAGTGTTGTACATGGAGAGTACTAGATGTGGTGAGGGACTCTGCTGGCATTTTGTGGAAGGGTTTGGTAGTGTCTCAGTGTCTCTTTCTCTATCTCTTAGAACACAAAAATCTGTTGACTCTGACTCTCTTCTAAAGAATCTCTGTAAGATCAGCCTTCAGTGAAGCACTGTGTACATGAGAATGACCAGGGATGTCCAAGGCTGGGTGGAGTTCAGAGAATAGTGGGCAGCTGAGAGAAAATGCCTGATTCCAGAGCCTTGGAGAAGTAAGCCAAAAACTTGATGGAGCCAGACCACAGCTAGAGCAAATCTGCCTACTGTCACCACCTGCAACTAATTTAAATTCTACAGGCCTGCTGGGAACTTGAGGCAACCCATCAGCTATGCTTGACCAAGGCACAGAAAAGATGTCCATTTGTTGTACATGTATTTCACTTTTTTAAGCTAAAGGCAGCATCCAGAGAGGCATCAGTCTGAATCCACGGACTGCAAAGCAGGGTGGACCAGAGATCTCACAGACGTCCCTACAAATACATCTGAATTTCCTTGTCACTGGCCCAGAGCCTGAAAATACCTATAAGCTGATGATTAAGTATGTACACAGGAGCCAGACATCTGGGTTTTGCTCTCATCCAAGGTAAAATGTCCTACAATTCTAGGTGAGCATCCTGATTCCTGCACTATTGCACTCAACTGCAAGGGGATAAAATCTCTTCCTCAAGTTTCTGAATTGCCTTTTCATGTCTAGCACTTAATAAGCACTTGCTTTCAGCATCTCCAAATTTATTACTATTTCTTGAATGAAAAAAGTCCAATTTACAAACTGCATTAGTTCCCCAAACCCACATACTGAGTGAATAAATAATTTTTAGCATGAGGGAGAGGAGAGCTGCTCTGCTTTCAAACAAATTGTGGTGACACAGGCAATTCTCCTCTGAGCCACCTAATTCACTGGTATTGTGGGTAATCTGTGGATCAGATAAACTTTTTCTACAGTAACTCAGAATTTAGGTAGTGGTAGTACTGTAGTTGTTGCTTTATTTTTTTTGTGTTTCTATTTTATTGATGCAATATCCTTTTTCTTTTCAGTTGTGTGTTGTTATATTTAGGTAGTCAATGCTCCTGACCTTTTACTCACAGAGTGCTTGGCGTAATGGGTTCTTACTTCCAATATATGGATATTCCTGATACAATGAGATCCTCAGCACTGCTGACAAATGCTATTTTCATATTAGTAGTAATAAATAAAACACCAAAAAACCAACTAATTATGGTGAAAATAAAACAACCAAGACTTTCCCAAATGAAAAGACAGTAAGTTTTCTTCTGTGCTTAGAGATGCTTTCCCAGCTGCAGATGGGAGACTGGAATCATTGTCAAAGCCCAGTGGCAGCATGACTCTGCAAATGCAGTTTGCTGTGCAGGAGAATCATAGAATTATTTAGGTTGGATCAGACCTCTAAGGTCTTCGGGTCTAACTGTTAACCCAGAACTGCCAAGTCCACCCCTAAACCATGTCCCCAAGTGCCATAGCTACATATCTTTTAAATAACTGCATGGATGACGACTCAACCACGTCCCTGGGCAGCCTGTCCCAGTGCTTGACAACCCTTTAGGTGAAGAAATTTTTCCAAATATCCAATCTAAACCTCTATAAGTACTTTACGGCTGTGGTGGTGGCTCCTATATGAAAAAAAAGATTTCTAGCTGAGAGGTGGATAGTGTGATCGATGTAAGCTGTTTTTCTTACTCACACATACTCCATACTCTGAGAAAGAGCAGTATAATATTAGGAGCCCTGCTTGGACTGGTACTGGGCTACATTTTTTTGTTTATGGTCTGCTCTCTGAGATTTACAGCATGCTCTAGGCCGGAGCTTGGCAGGCTGTAAACACCAGAGTTCAGGCAGGGAATGAATTTTTATCTCTGAGTCACCAGGACAGGGTGGGTGACCACAAAGCCCTGTGTCCACCCAGGCATAATGCTGAGTCAGCAGTCAGCTCGTGGCACAGGCTTTACACACCCCCAGAGTGCTGAGTCTCAGCAAAAAGCTGAAAGAAGGGGTCCCGAGTGAAACCACAGGAGGAGGCTCCTCCAGCCAGCACAAACCCTCTGTGCGACACAGACAAGGAGGGCAGAAATCACCGGTAGGATTAGAGATGCATTAGTTTACTTCAAGCACTTACTGTGGGGAAAAATGAACACCAGGGGAGCAGTAAGCACAAACACACAAAACGTGCTCCAGTTTGCTTTGTAAAATTAATCTCTGAAGACAAACATACCAGACCTATTACAAATTGTAAACCCTGTAGTGTGCAGGGCTTTTCCAGCCTGTTTACAACCTTCCTTTTTCTGGCAGAGATGTGAAAAGCCAGAGTTTAAATTGTGAAATGAGACACACAAAAGTAGAGACTGGCTGGTGTAGCTTTCAGCTTCATGGAGAGCAGCCTGTGAGCGTGACAGCAGTGGCTAAATGGGTATTGAAAAAATACTGCTTCTTTCCTCCTTCCCAATCCATGATTTGCTCCCAGTCCTTTCACATACGTCTTGTCTCTGAAAAATAAATAAATAAATAAATACATACATACATAAATACATACATAAATACATAAATAAATATCCTGCTTTTAACCTGGATGTGTTCTATCCTCTCATTCCTAATCCATCCACTCAAGTAGATGCATGAGAAAATGAGTGGGTGAAGCATGGGCAGAAGCAAGCAGTGCCACGAAAAGGGGAGCAAGTACTGAAGTCATGGGGTTAGCAGAGCAAAACTGTAATAGAACACCAGTCTAGATGGCCCACTCCAAAGGCTGTTCATTGCATTGGTGAGAGGTACTGGGATTCCTGGTAAGAGGCCAGTATGTCTTTGTGTTAACGGCTGCACAAACCTACAGTGAAAAGCTGGTTCATGCCCCGATCTGGTCAGAACTGCAGACTATAATCAGTCCTGCCTTTTTGGATGCTGCAACAGTAGTTTAGGATACCACTGCCTCTTTCTGTTTTTTATGAACTCTCTCATCAAGCTGGCTAACCTTCCCACATCAGTAAATGCCACACAAACTGCTTATTACAACCCTCCAAGCCACTCAGCCCATTTTGCTCTTACCTGATCTTTTACCACATCTTAGTTACAGAAATGATGAACACTGGGTCACGGGCAGTCACAGGCAGCTCAAGGTATTTGCTAGACAGCTTCAGTGTATTTGATAGATCTACCAAAGGACATCTGAATATGCCTCAAAATCAGGACGAAATTGCAGGACCCTACCTAGCCTAGAAGAAAAATGTAGTCTTAACATTGGGGTTGAGAAACGTCCATATCCACAATATAAATCCAAGAGCTCATAAAATATTTTAGCCATGTCTTTAGGAGTGATGTTTTACACTTGGAAATCATGAAGACAGTGCATAATTGGTGTTATACTGCACCATTAACTTCATTCCTGTAGGATGTATGGCATTCATCTAATATAGGTGTGGATTACAAAGAGAAGAAACTTCAGGAAACAGGTCCCACTCAAAGACCAAGATACTCAATTTTGATGTCTGACTGTAGGTTTTGGACACTTCCATCTCACCACTAATGATCTAGCACACACTGGCCAAGGAGCTACGCAGCTCTCCATAGAGTGCTCACCTTTTTGGTCACCCGGTGAGCTGTATTGGCATCACTAAGCAATTAGGATCTTGGCTTGATCAGCTGGCTATTCACAGGAAGCTGATGTCACCTGTGGTGCTCCAGGGATCCTGCCTGTTCACCTGCTGTCCCTCTGCGAGGTTGCCAGGTGTCTCTTAGGGACCCATGTCTTTTCTGCTCCTGTCTTGAACAACATCTAGCACCTCATGTGATAAGACACACAGATTTAGGCAGCTGCATCACATCCCCAGTATCTGTTTCATTCTAGAAGGGGTCACAGAACGAGTCAAGCAAATCAATACGGTGAAATGGTCCCATGAAAAAGCTCCAGTAAAGTCTAGGGTTTGCACAAAAATGCTCATGGGCAGTCTGTTGTAGGTGTGAGGACCACAAACAGCACAGTCCATGCCTCCAGGAGTTCACAAGCACTGTCATGTATAAATCCAATAAATGGTTCTGCCTCTATGTTGCAAGACCAGGAGGAGCTGTGAGTAGTGAACCAGACCTGCTTGTGGTTAACAGAATGCTTGCAGTAACTCTGGGAAGCTTACATTGGAGCATACATTGATGCCTAGCTGAATGTTTCCAAATAAGAGCCAAGAGGAGCTGCCTCTTTGCTGCCAACACCAGGATCAAGTCCACATTAATTTTTATGTATTTTGTGTGTACATTGGCTCAAGGCCATGGCTATACCTGAGGTGTAGATAAAAATCAGTGGCTACATCTGCTCTGGAGGTGCAAAGGCCTTCAGAGTTAGCTGAATACTCTGCTAACATGATGGGGAATTAAGGGTGACCCTATACAGCACACACAGGTAGAGTGTATTATAAGGTGTGATGTACTGTGCAAACACGTGGTAAAGGTGGTCCCTGTGTCAATAAATATACTTTTTTTTCCAGAAAAAGTTGGGAGATAACAGCTACATAAGCAATTATAGGGGAAAGATGACCAGAGCAAGGAAAATGAAGTCAGTCATTCCTGTACGTATTTGGAACCACAGCTCTCCTTTCACCTGAAAGCTTTGTACACATCTGCAGCTTTATTTTCATGTGTGTTTAGGGGTGCCTGCTTTTCTCGTAAAATACGTTGGTGAATTCTTAGCTCTTATGAGACCTCTGGGTTCAGTTTTCTGCTCAGTCTCCAGGGATTCACAGCAGTACCTGTTACTTTGATAGTGCATCTTCCACAGATGACTTGGCAATGGCTCTCTACATCTTACCTGGGGAGTCTGGGGCACCGTTCATAAAGAAGCTCAAATTTTGTGTGTTAAGAAAGGAACATCTGTTCATAGCTTGGTTAGGATATTTGGATGAGAAAAGGGAGTCCTATCTATGAATCCTGTCAGCATGATGTATTTTTACATACTCGAGCAAAAAAAACCACAGAAAAACCTCAAACTAATGATTCAACTTTCACCCTTCAAGATTTTAAAAGGCCTTGGCTAACTCCAGCCCAAACCTTTTGCTCAGCCTTTTTGGACAGGCCACATGACATATTCTGGTGGCAGGAAAAGGCCATAGGCTGTCATCCTTCCTTAGTCTATCTATGTGCCATATAATCAATTTGTGTGTGCAGTAGGCTTTATTTTTCTCAGGCAAGCTGGGCTTGCTGCACACTTTGCATGGCTACTGAAATGATTAATTCATCTGTAATTTTCAAAAGCGCACTTACAGCATGAAAGCATTGCGGAGGATCTCTCCCAGATGTTTTATTTCTCATCAGCAGTTCTGGGACTCTCCAGTACTGTCCTACCAAGGCTGAAGCATGATCATACATGGTTCCATGTCCCCTCTGCTCACTGGTCCTTATAGCTCCCAAAACTTAAGGGAGGAGCAACGTTTGCCTCCTAGCTACTCAATAAGGAAGAAAGCAGCTGCCAGTATCTGTAAGGCACTCAGAAACTCATTTCTGAACAGCTATGAAAGCTGTATTGCCCATGGACTAGCCCACCTTTATTCTGGGCCACCAAACCTTTCCAAACCTTAACCAGAGATCAACATAGCCCAGGCAGGAGACACGGTACGGTGTAAGGCCCAGCTCATTTTTATGACAAGTACATAGTGTAAACAAAGACACACAGTTATGAAACTAGAAAAATCTGAGCTGCTCTCATTTACACACACATGGTTCAATGTGGACATCATTTAAAGTACATTGTTTTCCATGGTCTTTGTGTTTTCCTGAAGAGTACGCATGCCATCTAGTAATTTAATGAGCCAAGCTGAATACTTGCAAACAATTTATGAGAAAGCTGTGAGATGGTATCAGAGCCTGTCTATAGCTGATATTAAGGTGGATTAATAAACATCCTGAGGCAGCATTTATTTAAATACCTGGGTTTGTGTTAAGACCATTTAAGAACTTATTACTTGGAAACTAAATCCTTAATGTTGCTAAACTGCAAGTTTCTGCAACCTTTTTCTGTACAGAAGCACACAGAAAAATATTTGTGTTTGCTCTGCATATTGTAACAAAACCCAACCCAATGTTACTGTAGCAATAATAAAAAAGTTTTTATTCCGAACCCACTTGATTGCATCTCTTTAACATCCCAGAACAAAATCGCTGCTGAAATGCAGGGCAGTATGAGTAATTCGGTTGTGTTGTTCCAGTTCATTTCAGTATTTTAATACAATGGTCTCTAAAACAGTGGGGAAAATATGTGTTTCACAGTGCACCTGCTGGGACGATGTGTGACTCACTGGCTGAGCACTCTGTGGAAGTCAGCTACCATATAGCTGCAATATTAACAGCAGATCCTATTACTGTCATCCCCCATCAAGAACATGAGTAATGTGGAAAGACACACACAAAGAGAATAAATATACACTTTTCTTCACTTACAGTAAAAGTTGCCATTTTGAGCAGCAGAAGCCAGAATATCTCCAAAGTAATTCATCCCTTTTGTGAGGCACCCTCTGTAACATCAATAACTGGAATTTATTTACCTTATAAAAATTACCTCAATGCTATAGAAGCATCATTCATGCTGCTACGCTTAAGGTTATGACAGTGTTTCCAGTAAAAACTTCACTTTTCAAACACACAGGATTCAGCTGTGCAAATCTAGGAGTTGAAATGAACGTACACACACAGAAAGGCCGCTACGGTGGGACCTCATAGGGAGAAATGCACACAGAAGTTGGGTGGAGCTGGCAGCCTTGACATTACAGAAATTATCTATATAGGCAAAAAGGCAGGAGGAGAGAGCTTGCTTCCAGCCTGCTGGCTCTGCCCAACATGGGAGGCACATGAAATCAGGGGGAATGGGAGCCAATGCTCTCCTTCTTCCTCAGATTCCAAAAGCCTGCAGGGTACATCCCACCCTCTTATTTCCTGGCCTGGAAACATTCTAGTTCCCATGTAAATGGAAGCAAGCAGGGCAGAGTATTTTTGCCTCTGGGTTAGTGGGCACCCAGGCAGAGGGACTGCTCATGATGCAGCTCCTCAGAGATCACAATTTACAGAGCAGAAGTTTAAGGCAAACCAAAATTGCTGATATTTATTTTAAAATACTCCCCCACAAACAGCGCTCTACTTTTTCCATCAGCAGCTGGATAGTAGGATGTTTTGTCACAGAAGCTGTACTGTGTGGCCTCATGACCCCTCCAAGTACATCTTCATTAGTGTTTTAATTCACATCAAAAGTGTGTATTTGAAGCAAGTCGCCTATGGTCCCCAAATATTGTGCTTTTGGTTTGCTTAGAGAAGCAGTCCCAAGGCACACAAACTGTTTCTTTTCACTAAGCCACAACTGTTTTCCTAAAGCAGGAGATAAGGTTTGGGAATGCACTAATGCCAAAGGGCTTCGTGGCAGATTACAACTAGTTTGAAGTTTTATCCTATAGCTCCCCCCATCTTGGGCTGGATTTTGGGTAAGGAACACAATGTTGATACTTGCAGGTTACATCTCTGATTTCCTGGAAGATTTTGTTCTGCTGGATTTCTTTTTTTTTCTTTTTTTTTTTTTTAGTGATGCTGGTAAAGAAAAAATATCATAATTCCATGACAATGTAAACTTTTCAGCTGACAAAAGACAGAAAGACACAAAAGAGATATATTTTGATTGATGGTGCTGAAAAACATGTTGAATTGTACTAAATGCCTGTCAAACACTAGTTTTTTTAAATTCTATTATTCTATTCTCTTGAAAGGACCTGGTTTTGTTTGCTTTAGCAGATGATCAATACTTTCGCTGCCCAGAAAAAACAATAAATTTGGACTTTTTCTATAATTTGCATACTGTTTACCTAAATCAGGGAAAAATCTCTTCTGCCATTGCTTAGGTTATAACAGCAGGAATGTTATCTCTTGATACACATTTCTTAGCATATGTTCATGTTAAATTCAACCCATACTGATGTAGTTTCGCTTAGAGTCAGTAGCTGGTGAAAGGATAAACCTACTGGAGAGCACTGCAGGTGTCCAAAAAGGAAAGATATGGTACCCTTAGGGAAGTGAGCAGCAGTTTGAGAATTGCTGTGCCTGCTGGTGTAAATATGGAAACCATCAGAGAGTTAGGGATACATCAAAGGTCTGACAAAACTTTATTTGACTAAAGAGAAGTATAATCAAACCCTGACAATCTGCACTTATGTGGTTGTTGTTGGCCATTTAATGACATGTTAACTAAGCACAGCTGACTAAAACGTCACTAATTGGTCTAACATATATAGCCTGCTTCTCATACAGTATAATATAACATCTAAGGGCACACGTGTTTCATATCTATCTTCAGAAGCTGTGTGTGAAGGCTGCATGTACGTTACAGCACTGTAAAGGCCTAAAGTTTATGAAGGTGTCATGGATGTGAACAAAGTATGATATGGGTCCTGCTATGTGGAATTTTCAAATAGAAATTACTTTTTATACATTATATATACTTGAAATGAATTGAAAAAGTTTCAGGTTTGACCCCTGTGATGTACACTGCCACAAGTTGGCCATACAGGCTAGCTAGCGCTAAAAAGGATTACAAGCAGCAGATAAAGTCTTTTAGAATAGGGTAAATGAGACAATAGTAGTCTCCAGCCAACAGAGACAAAAATTACTAAAAAGATTGTACTACCTAATAAAGATACACTTGAGATTGCTCGAGCCTTTTCAAGACCAGAGTGGGTTGCAACCCTGTGGCTCAGGGAAGATCCCAGCCAAATGCAGATCCTTCCCCTCCCTGTATGGGAGAGTCCAGTCTGCACTCTGTGTAGAAGGCAGCCAAATAACAGCATTTTGCAGGTAAGAAAATGAAGCCCAAAGTACTTCCCTGTCTTTCTGGTGCTGAGTCTGTCACACAGGCAAGATGGCAGGGCAGTGCTCCCATCTCCAGTTAGGTATTTTTGTTTAAGCCCCCTAAGATATTGGAAAATATTCTCTTAATGGAACTCCACCACTGAAGGGAAAATCAACATGATTGTAGTAGTTGCTGTAAACTTGAGTTCGTCTCAATATCTGCTTCCTTACAATATACAGATTTGATAATTAAGAGTAATATCCCATAGGACAGCGATGCCAAAGCTGATCAAACATAACAAACCTAAACTCAGTAAGCCTCTGACGTCCTTCCTACCATTTTGCTTAGTGGGTCAACAGCCGTGTCTCCCTGTGAAAGGAATAGCTTTTTATTTTTCAGGTTTTTTGCCTTTTTTTTTTTTCCCTGAGGATGAAAAGCAATGGAGACACTTGTAAAAAGACTGAGTTTCTTGTCTTGCTTGTCCTTGCCACATATTTGCTAGAACAAACCTTCCCACTTGGCTCCCTTCCTGCAAGGCTGGGCAGAGCACGTGGGAGTGAAGGCGTGTTTGACATTTAGTGTCGCCAAGCAGGGCCCGAGGAGTTGCCTTTCGCTAACTGGGGGAGAAAATGTGTTTTTCGGAGCTAGCTCACCCACTGTTACCATATGTAGAAGGGAGATGATGGGGTGCTGACTAACACTGTGGGGAAGCTTGGAAAATCCTCTGAAAACTGAAATAGGAGACTATCTTAGGCATTTCCTTCACCTCTGTGTTTTAGGTGCTTTCTCTTCCCATCTGCTCAGCCTACAATTGCTTCTGTGTTCTTTCTGCCTTCTACATTGCTTATTTTGGGCTTCTGTTGGAAACTGGCTTGAAACTGGAAAGGTGTTTGTTTTAAGCTAGACAAAACATTGGAAATATATTACTCTAGAGTGACAGGAAAAGACATAACTATTTCAATTCAGAGTTTTCCTATTTCTAGCTTCTATGCTTTTCCATAAGTTAAACATGCATTATGAAACATTTAGTGAAATTTTTAAAAGTGTACAATTTTATGCCTTTCTTCTCATAGAAACCAAAGAGAAATCACCACTGACGATAATGGAACAAAAATAGAAACACTATTATTTTATGCAAAGATGTTTTAAATTTCCACTTTTTGGCACAGAGAGAGAAACGCAAAATAGAAATGGCCACAAACACATTATTGTTATTATGATTACAGTTGTAAGTTATAAATGATAATTGCTAGGTATACTTCTTCATTTCTATACTTCTGGTTATCTTGTAGATAACCTGCCAGTGTGTTACCAGGACAACTCCTGAGGGAACAGATCTTCTGCAAAAGCAATGAAATGAAGAGATTACTCCTCACAGAAAGGGAGGAATGGCAAAAGACAGAAGCCTTTCATAGCAAATCACAATAAAATGGATGTTAGCATCCCCTTGGCCAGTTCTGTCCCTTAACCTTATTTTTCCCCAACATGCTTTCTTCCCCCTCCTCCCATGGCTACTTTGTAATAGCAGATCAACAACTCCTTTCTTCTTCAGAGTAAAAATGTAATTTATACTGTGTGAAGGAAACTGCTTCTCCTCACAGCTGAAATTTCAGTGACATTTTTAATCTGTAAAGTATTGGTTCATAATGTTTACAGCGATGCTGTACCATGGGTAATTTAATAACTTATTTACTATCCTGAGCTAAATGTATGAAGCTTTTAGATGTGTAATGAACAATATACAAAATGCCAGTTTGTTTCAAAGAACTGCATTTATACTAACTACATGCTGAAGTACAAAGGAGAGTTTAGCAGTGCTCCCCACACTGTCAGAAAGTCTGCGAGGACCCCAGTACTCATCTTCTACAGGAGCAACATCTGTTTCCCCCTTCTGAGGCCATTTCACTTAGGTTGGATGGAAAGGATTTGTTCATTTTTGAAAGAGAACAATGCCAAAGTCCCCAGAGCTGGGTCCAGAGAGAGATTCAGCAGATGTGTGTTAGCTCAGCATTGCTGATCTCGGCTGTGCTGAGTGTCAGAGCTGCTTGGATAGGATGGTAAAGTATCAGTGCTGCCCTCATACCCAGGCTGGTGTATACAGTGCCATGCCATGGGCTGTAGGTGAACAGGTTTTCTCGGGAGGATGTCCAGCATGCATCCCTTAACCCTTGGCAGATTTTACCAGTTTGATCCAACCACAAACACCTAGGAATCATTGTTTCAAAGAATAATGAGATCTCATGACTTGTCTTTTGCGCTACTGTTTTGAACATAATGTCGGGTTATATTATTAATTAGCTGATCACATGGAAATAAATACTTGGATTATGCTCCTGGGATGTGCATATTATCTTATCTGTTTGCCTGAGGTTTGATTCCTTATTTGTGTTTGCACAGCTTCTAGCACAACACTGTAACCACAACAATGATTGTAAAAGTAAAACAGAAGACAAACGCTGTGAATCCTTGGAAATATGGGGATATATTAAATAACATACCATTTTGTAGGTGAAAGCATTCACTTCAGAAAGGTGAATTCTTTTATCCTTTATTTTTCACCTTTGGAAAACTGTTTTGTCCATAAGCACATTGTGTCTTTCTGAAACATCTGGCACATGTCTTTTAGGGATGGCCTAAAATTGTAGAACAGAGAAAATACAAATAGCATAATTATGGCTTTATTTTGGTCAGCTCATGAAATTGAAGGATTAGCTGTACGGGCCAGCTGTCAGGGAGGTGGCTCAAGGTCAGAAGGTTATTCTCTTGACTCCAAAGAAGATCCCTGTAGTAGAAAGCAAGCTTCAGAGAGTAGCAAATTGATGTTTTAGCTTAATCTCCTAAGAAAAGAGAGTTTATGGGATCACTTATGTATACCTACACATTTTGTCTTATCCCCTTCCTCACAATACCTTTTGAATCCATTTGTCAAATTCAGTGCCTTGTGACAGAGATCTGAAGTTCTTGAAGATATTTTGTCCCTTCATGTGTTGAGGCAGCTGACTAAAGAGGGAAACAGTATTTGTTTTCCACTGAATGAAAGACTTTATCGGAGGCTTAGATTCACCAGATAGGGTGAGACATAATGAAGATGCCCATTAAAGGGAGAATTTCTGTCAAACCTCACCCTAAAGACCCCAGCTGTGAAGGATCCATCAATAAGAAAACAGATGTACTTAGTTATAAATTTTACTGTAGAGGAGATGCAATAGTACAGATAAGAGGTTTATGTGAAATATGCAGTAGTGTGTATACAGAGATGGGTGTAGTTTGCTGTGATCTGGCTCATCCTGTCCTTTGAGCTGACAGAGGCAGCCCCAGAGCAAAAGTGTGCTAACCATGTTAATGAAGAGATTTGTCTGAGCTGATGTCTGCCTTCCAGCAAGGTCTTTATTATCTCAAACACAGAATGATATCCTTATGTTTGATCTACCTGGGATGAGAAGGTGAATGCTCAGAAAACAATTCCAACAGACACTGTGATCAAGGCTCTCTCCACTTCAGTTCAGCGGGGTGCTTTAACCACAGCTTGCTTAATGGCTAACATTGGGCAGAGGTTTTATCCTGCAGTAGGAAAAGGCTGATGCTTAAATCAGGAATGATGTGAAAATGGGCATTTGGGGTTTCTTTCTGTTGAAAATTCTGATGTCCAACAGGGGGAGAGTTTTAAGGAAAAAACTGCTTGCTGTCCCTTTTTACCCCTTTCTCTTCTGAAGTGTCCCCATAATGATTTCTTTCTTGTGTGTTACTTTGCTCACTCACCTTTCTCTTCCCCTGCTTTCTCCAATGCTCTGATCTTCCTGAAACTAACTTTCCTCAGAGGCAACAGTAGTCAGCAACTAACTTAGCTCATCTCCTGTTTTCTGTTTCTTCTGGATACATTTCCATTTACCATCATCTTCTGCTTTTTGTGTCTGAAGTGGCCTTGTGGGACATTCTCATCAGGCAAGCCCTGGACATCTATTCCATACTGCTTTTTCAGGGATGAGTCTGCGCCAGGACCTACAGGGACACAGGTACAGGGCAAGACTCTGACCAACCCCAGAACTGCATGACCTCACATACTGTGGTGATGTGTGCTGGGAGCAGGGAGTGAGATCAGGAGGAGGCAGGAAACACCCCTTCCCTCTAGGAAGCGAGCTGAAGGAGCAGCAGGACTCACCAGATTTGGCTTGAAACTAGAACTGAGAGTCCTGGATCACTTCCTGCCTCCCCAGCAGCCAAAGTTTTACTCTGATCAATTTTCTCTATAAGAACATGTTTTTACCTGTGTCACCAACAGAGCTTTGATACATAGTGCCCATAAAAAAGAATTGAACTAGAGCTGTCAAATTCTGAGACTTTGATCTTTGAACAAGGCATTCAAAGTCAGATGCCAGAAGTTAAGTATCTAAAATAAATATGTGGCTGGCTCATTAAAAGTGCAAAGGACCTTTCAGTGCTGTCGAAATCTGAAAATTAAACACAAAAGCCAACAAGAACCAATGCTTGTCACTCTGCCAGAAAAAGAAAAAAAAAACCCAACCAAACAAGCAACAACTTACCACCTAATTTAAACAGATCATCAGACTACAACCTTAAAAATATATTTACATGTATCACTGCAATCAAAAATAAGGAAGGCCATTAAAGTACTAAAACAGCAAACTGAAAAAATAGTATGTTGGTTCACAGAAAAATGGCATTCATTTATACCCACTGATCTTGTCATTTGTGATTGTGAAGGAGATTATAGATTTTAAACTTTGCCTTGCTTACCAGGAATGCAGAAAAGGCAGGTGTTAATGGAAGAAAATGTGGAAGTTTGTGAATTCTTTCATCTGCTCTCCAGACCCTTGAGGCAGTTTTTACTTTAAAAAATGCTCCTCAAATCCCTCTTTAGCTCAGGAAGGGGAATTGCTTGAGACTGTCCCTGAGGGGCTAGTTCCATGCTTATCTGAATGACAGATTCCTGGACAATGGGATACATGAATATCCACACTCCCTCTATCCAAGAGAACAGAAAGGTAGGAGAGCTGACAGAATACAGCAGGACCTTTTTCAGGGGATTATCTCAAAGTTTGGTACCAAAACTATCTTCTTTTCTTTAGAGGGTTTATTGGGAGTTTTGCTGTTACTCCTTTTCATTATGCATAGGATTAAGAAGATTTTCTGCCAGTGTCAAAAAATAATAGATTTGCAGAGACTCTGAAACCCACCAAACCTGAAGGTGGCACACAGAGGGAGAGGTAGAGTTTCCTGAACCCAGGCTGGTATGCTAGGATCAGGATTCTTCAACTGAAGTGAATAACATTCCTGCAGGACAAATGTCTGTCCCTGTGTTTTCAAGGGGCACTCAGGGAAAAATAAAAATTACTGACATGGCTTTCAAAGGATTGAAAGAACAGAAGTAGGAAATTATGTACTCTGTGTGGAGGTGAGAGTCATGTCACCCTATTTCAGCTAAGGGCTAGGCATTGAATTTAAGCCAGCCATGCCAGTACTCTGCAGTTTATGAAGAGGCAGGCACCTACAGAGGACAATTCATCTTCTCCAAGGACAGATGTATATGAAGGATGAGGAGGAAGTCTGTCTTTCATCAGAGACTACTGGGGGAGCCCAGATGATGAGCTAAGGCCAGATGCCTAACCTTTAGACAGTTGATGATAAAGGAGATGAATCTGTGACTTTATCAGAAGATGAGAGGTGATTGTACTGCTGTGTGACCTGACAAACAAACTGGTTTCTGAAGAATATGTGCTATCAATTTTTTGAAAATCAAGCTGTATTCTCTTCTGATAAGAAAAACACATCAATATTTGATACTTAATTCACTGGACAGCCTTTGCATGAGTTTCTCCATCAGTTTTGGACAATTACTTTTCTGACAGCAGAACTGGAACATGTCTAGCCAAAATTCCTTACAAAGGATGGGTGAAGAGAGGATCATGAAGAGAGACAAGCTTGCTATTAAAGTACATGACACTCAATAACTGCTACTTTAAGGATGAGGGAGTTAAGCTGCTGCTCTGATGTGTTGGCTTTTTTAAGTATTGCAGGAATGGAAATAAAAGAATCACAGATTATGCTGAGTTGGAAGGTACCCATCAGGATCATTGTGTCCAACTCCTGGCCCTGCATGGGATACCCCAGAAAACCCACCATGTGCCCGAGAATGTTGTCCAAACACTTCTTGAACTCTGCCGGCCTTGGTGCCGTCACCACTGCCCTGGGGAGCCTATTCCAGTGCCCAACCACCCCCTGGGTGAAAGAACCTCTACCTGATATCCAACTTAAATCTCCCCTGATTCAGCTTCAGGCCATTCCCTCAGGTCCTGTCACTGGTCATGAGAGTGAAGAGTGAGGTTTACCAGCACTTCATGCAGTCACGGGAACGGATAATTGGGATCGAGGCTCTTGTAGACCTCAGAACAATACTAATGGCATAAAACATACCAAGCACTAGGGGGCTTTCTTCCATAACCCTCATCCAGTTTCAAAGCTAGATCTGAGAATCGTAGAATCACAGAATCAATGACTTGGATTGGAAGGGACCACAAAAATCATCTAATCCAAGACCCTGCTGTGGGCAGGGACACATTCCACTAGACCATGTTGCTCAAAACCCCACTTCCAGGGATGGGTTAGCAACAACCTCTTCGGACAACCTGTTCCAGTGCCTCATGACTCTCACAATAAAGAATTTATTTCCAATATTTAATCTAAACCTACACTCTTTCAGCTTGGAGCCATCCCCCCTTGTCCTGTCACTGCAGGCTCTTGTAAATAGTCTCTCTCCATCTTTCTTGCAGGCTGCCTTCAGGTACTGGAAGGCTGCAATTAGGTCACCTTCCCGTTTCCAGGCTGAACAATCCCAACCGTTTTAGCTTTTCCTCACAGGAGAGGTGCTTCATCCCTCTACTCACCTTGGTGGCTTCCTCTGGGTTTGCTCCAACAGGCCAATGTTGTTCCTGTGCTGGGCACTCCAGAGCCAGATGCTTAAGAAGAATGACACAGGAACCTTGAAGTATCTAAAAATCCCTTTAGTTGTTCATAGAGTCTAAAGATTCTCATATGCAGGCTATTCACACCCTAGACCACCCAAACACCACACCTCAGTGCTTCTTCCCTATACAGAGCATCATCTTGCAGCTGTGCAAGACTCAGCTGAAAGCCTTATTTCTCCAAGGGGGTTTAAACACACAGGCAAAACTCATTCAATCACCCAGGACAGTTGTGTTACCCCCCATAACAATAACACTTCCTGTTGGCTTCTGACATTAACAGAGAATCTCTGAGTCATGAGCCATTCACATGAGGTATCCAGGATGTGTTTGCACACCTTACCAGGCACAGGGCTCCCTGATAATGACAGTGCTGCTAGATAGCATAAATACACAGGAGCAAATGGACCAGGTACTGTTCTTCATGTTATCCTCATTAAATCATTCTTTACACCCTTCAGCTTAGCACACACTGGGGTTGTGGAACCTTTAGGACTTTTCTCCTCAGAATTATTCTCTTCCTATCAGCTTTTTCAAATTTGTCTCTCACTTTCATGTTCAAAGCTAACTGGTTTGCTGGATAGGCAAAATTGCAGCCGTGCTGAGTTTCCTGAGCTGGCGTGGCAGACCCTTGTTCTCAGGAAAAAGTCCTGAGCTTTGGTGCAGCAAGAAGCAGAAGGTGACTGCTTGCAGCCTTCAGTCAAGTATCAGACTTCTCTGGATACAACCCTGTGCTCCTGTTTCTATCAGGTAGTTGTAAATGACCCACCTGCTACACAATATTTCTTAATGTAATTCATTCTCCCCAAATTTTCTATTGGAAAACTGCTTTCTGCTGTATTAAGACATTTCTGATTTCCACTCCAGGGGATCTGGATGTCTAAAAATGAAGCACTTTTGCATTTAACTTGCAGACAACAAAGCCTTTCACTGGGCCTACCTCCTTCCCTATAAATCTTGTCAGCAAAGGAGAGGAACTCACTTGTCAGTATCTAAGCCATCTACAGACACTTATGGGTAAATCCGGGCAGGTGTGGTGCAGTTTTGGGTTTCCTCCTATAGGCCTGCAGCCATATTCTTTGCAGGAGACAGACAGAAAATTTATAGCCATGCAATTATTGAACAAGCTACAATGACTCCTGGGGAAGCCTGTATGTAAAGGAATCCCTTCAGAAAGAGACGATTTCTTTTTGTCTTCATGCTAGTCTTCTGCATTGATAATCAAAGTAATTATATCTACAGAAACTTTCCGCCTATTAATTTACTTGGGAGTGTTTTCATTTCCTGCCTTCAGTGGAGAATGTCAAAACTGTATTAAATCTATTGATTCTCATTCATCTGCTTGACAAAGTAAGTTCAATTTCTACAGAATATTTCCCATCAAATGTAATTAGCCCCCTTGTAAATAATTGAAACAGCTACAATCAGTTGTCATAATTAATATATTTAATTCTTTCTCCAACTGGGGCAGCAAAAGCTGTTTGGTTCAAACGACCAGGGCTGTGACTTCATGAGACAGTAAATCTATTTGTAACAATTTTAATACATGATCAAAAATTCTGCAATCATATGACGTAAAGCACTGGTAACAGTCTGTGTTTCAGGTTTACACACCGTGCTGGTCACTTTGCTAATTTAAGCTTGTCCCAAAAAATGTGACTGGCTGACTTAATTCCAGGAGGTCAGCTATTAGCCCTGATGCTGGCATCTAAATGGAATTAGCTGCTATATGATTGTATGTGCCTACCTGACCTCATTCATCCCGAAAATCCGTCTGTCACCTACCTGGACTGGGCTGGACTGGAGGAGTCAGCCACAGCCTGGACATCACTGTGGCAGCTCTCTACACAGACGGGCAATGAATCTAGTCAAAGACTTTTAATAGACAATTTTGGCCTTTTCTTATAGCTGCAGAACCCACAAGTGGAAAATGTTTGTTGGGGTTTTTTTTCATAAATGTGTATTTCAGGAAATGTCTCTCAGAAAATTTTCTTTTAACATTCTGTAACTGAAAAAAAAAGGCTTTTAGAATAAAAAACTTCTGTACTAGAATTTCAGCTAGTAAAACAGATGGTGAAAAATTAGCATTGTAATCACATTACACACGTTTGATATTTTCAGAATATTTCCACTTTCCCAATTTGCATTTGTTTACTGGTATTAAAAGATGGAGATTTGCTCTTTTCATCCTGATCTGTGAAAGGGGCTCCTTGATTTGTTTATCTTTTTTGAAAAGTCTAAATCTCAGAGTTTGAGAAAAACAGCTTCTCCCTCAGCATAACACTCCCCATCGACTTTAAAAGCCTGTCAACATCTTTCTGTAGATCTGATTTATTGAAGCCATGCCAAAGGTGGACAGCAGAACTCTGTGCTTACTTGACCAATTCAAAGGGGGTGTTTATGGGCAGACACTGTGGCCTAAATGATGTTATCTCTTTCCCACCCCCTGCCAGGATGGAATCTGACACTTCTCACTTCGTTGATGTTTTCTTCTCCCTTGCCCCTGGCTGTGGCTAAGTGATTGTTTATGGCAGATACTTTAAATCATTATCACCTCCTGGGCCTTTGAGCACGGCTACATAATCTGCTGTTGCATCAAGGAAACTCTTCTCTCAGTACAAAACAAGGCCAAATGTTTATCTGGTGAGATGATAGTCAAAGTGTCTCCTCTAATATTTAAAAACAAACAGCAGTGTCCCTGCTCTGTCACAATGAGCATCTGCTGGCTGAAGCTGAGCAGGATTCCCGACACTTGGCAGTGTGTGACTCAGAAAACTTGGAGGATGGTAAAATATATGAATAAGCTCCCCAAAATATGGTTTGTTTACCTTAGCACTTAGAACCCTGGTTTGCAGTGTGGTGGTGCCATCACACCAAGGAGAGATTTGCTGTATCCAGCAGCGACTCCAGCAGACAGCTGGGCAGGGCAGAAGGAGGTGCTGGGAGCACCAGGAAGGCCGTGACCTCTCTGCCCAGCTTGGGAAACCAAAGCTTGTTTTCGCTCCCCAGGGGAAGATAGGAGTACGAGGGCTGTGATTAGTGATTATCAGCCAACCATATCCTGGGCTGCATCAAAAGATGTTATTCTCCCCCTCTACCCTGTTCTTGTGAGATCTCACCTGGAACACTGTGTCCAGCTCTGGGGCCCACAGTATAAGATGGGGATGGAACTGCCGGAGTGAGTCCAAAGGAGGCCACAAAGATGCTCTGAGGGCTGGAGCACCTCTCCTGTGATGATGGGCTGATAGAGTTGGGGTTGTTCAGCCTGGAGAAGGGAAGGAACTTTCAGCATCTCGAGTGCCTAATGGGGCTACGAGGGCTGGAGAAGGACTTTGTACAAGGGGATGTAGTGATAGAACAAGGGGCAATGAGTTTAAACTGAAAGAAGGTAGGTTTAGATAGATTTAATGCAGAAATTCATCAGTGTGAGTGCGTTAAGACACTGGCACAGATTGCCCAAAGTGACTGCCCCATCCCTGGAAGTGTTCAAAGCCAGGCTGGATGGGGCTTTGAGCACCCTTGTCTAGTGGAACGTGTTCCCTTTTATGGCAGGGGGTTTGGAATTATATGATCTTTAAGATCCCTTCCAACCCAAATTATTCTGTGAGTGATTTTATTAAATCAGCCTCTTCCTGAATCCCAGTGACTACAGTTATGACCTTCCCAGCTCCCTAAGAAAAAGTGCTCTTTCAGAGTGGCTGCCATGAACCCACCCTGGCTCTTTCCTCCTTGACTGGGCCTCTCACCCTCTTAGTTCTCCTCCTTAAGGCAGCAATATTCAGGTTTTTTAAGGGGTTGAAAGACCTTCAGCAGGCTCAGTCAACTGCCATAGCAAACCTTGCAGCTCACTAAGGGTTTCTAGTAGTTTTCAAGTAGTTTGTTGGCAGAGGAGAGTTCAAAGGAAGCAATGGAAGGACCCTGTCAGTCAGATGGTAATAATTACATAGCTCCTCTTACACACTGAGGCCGGGCATATATTCTGGGAAGCTTCTATTTGAAAAGGACTTTGAAAACAAAAGTCTCACCTATTGAAAGGGCTCAAGTGGGTGTTGAATATTTTCTGAATGGAATTTGGCCCAAATTTCCAAGTCTTAGGAGTTTTAGATCACTTGTTACTAAGTGAATGAGAAAAACACTGTCAAATATTACTGTATAAAACCGTAAAATGAGAGTTTGCTTTAGAATCCACATGGAATTTCATATTGGAATTGAAGTTTAATGATTTACTTGATAAGGAGCTGGTGGTAGTGTAGGAGGGGATATATAGGCTTAAATTCTGGTTGAAATTAAGTTCCTCAGGGCTTTGGCACTGACCAGAGCTTTTTGGAGCCTTTTTTTAAGGAACTGGATGGAGAGAGAAGGAAGGAATAGGGGACAGTGATTAGGAAAGAAATAAGCAGGTTACATGGATATTCCCATTCTTCAAAGGGAAGCTTGCTGTCCAAAAACATTAACATCAACAGAAATGTAATGGGTTTACATTTTTGGTTAACCATACAACACAGCTGTTACCTCACTTCACTGTTCAATATATTGCAGATTTAGTGCATGAAATCACTCTGACATCCAAACTAATCCAAAACATGGTAGCAGGAATAAACACAACTAAATAAAGAAGTCCTGGTTGGGGCTTTGAAAAATTCCTACTGCTGCACTGCATTGAAAATGTCCAGAGTTGTCAGCACAGCCAAGGCTGACTCCCAGCATGGGTGCCTAGGAAATGTTTTAAACAGCTGAAGGAGCTGCAGTTACAGTTCGAGCCAGAGACACAGTAGTTGTTTTGTCCTTTCTATTATATTACCCCTTTCACAGTAATTGCCTGACAAAGGCAGTAGTGGGGAACAGCATAGGAGCATTTTTGTTGACTTTGCCCCTGTGAGCATGAATTAAAGGAAAATCTCTCTGTGCATAGGAGCAGTTAAAAGGTAGCATTGTTTCCTGCCTTGGGATATCAAGGACCAGACATGGACTATAATGAGCTAATGAGATTTACATTTTCAACATTCAAAGAGAGCTTGAGTCTGGCCCTTTCCTTATTCTTTTGGGTTTGCATTTAATAACCATACTGAATATGTTACCTTTGCACTCATGTCTTTCAGTCAAAGTATTCCTGCTGTTGTAGTTACATCTCCAAAACCTAACCCAGCAAGTTAAGTCTGAAAGGACATTTAATCAGCTGGCTCCAAAACTCTGTGAATCGGACCTGAGCAATCACACTTTCTCTTTTTCAGCTGACTGATTTATTCCTGGATAGATTTCATTCTTGCTTTGCCTAAACTTCCTAAGCATTACTCTGCATATTTATTTTTCATGCTTTATAAATAAACTATTCTCTGCCTTACTGGAGTCTCTGACACAGCCTCAGAACAGCCTTCTTAGTGCCCTATTTTTACCTGTATTTTTTCTTTCTGTCTAATTTGATCATTATTTACCCAGTTTTGCCTTCTCCTTCCACTGCCTCAAAATCCTATGTAGTCTATTTCTTTTTGTCTTGCTTTGCTTACCTTTCCCTTTAATGACCTCAGGATATGAATGATTCCCTTAAAGTGGATCACTCATACCTACCCTTTTACCTCAGCAATTCCATATCGGATAGTCAGTATGGAGTTATTTTTCTAATATCTCCCTTTTGAAGTTCTAATGCCAGTTTGAACATCAAAGTTTCTAAGGAGATAGAAGTTCTAATTCCTCCTGGTATCTCTTCTGCTCGCTTTTCTCCACAGCTGTTGGAAGCTTCACTTCTTCATGTTCACATTCTTGATGTAATTTGAATTTGTCTTCTCCTTGTCTCCCATGCCTCCAGTCTTCCAGTAATTTTTATCATCTTCTTGTCCAGTATTGTCAAACTTCTCTCTCTGCAAATTTTTGTTGTTCTGCTGTTGATCATCCACACACCTGTGCTATATCTTGCTTCAATTAATGTAGGCTTTAGCTTTTCAGTTTTTGTATGAAGGTGTAGGTACTGTGCTTGTCCCTACCTTGCTTACAATGTCTCCTGGGGATCAAAACATTTTTTCACTATTAGTGTGTCAAGCTCTTGTCCAATTTACTTTTTAATTCCAGTGTCAGAACAAAGAAGGTTTAAAGAATGACCCGACAGTAATTTTTTAAAGTTTTTCTGCCCCCTATGTTTTCCCTCTGGGTATTAAAAGTATATGAAAAAGGCTGACTCCAGACTGAGGAGAGGTGATGTTACAACATGTTCTGTGATGTATAAGCCAGAGTTATGTAGGACTTGAAACATCCTGAGTCAAATATTAAATCTTTGAAACAGAGCAAAAGATTTAGAACATTATTTTTTATCATCAACTCCAGTTTGAGAATTTTCTTCCATAAACTTTTCAGACTATGATTCCTTAATGTTGATATCCTCTGTGAAACCTGGTCTACTCTTCAAAACACAGGAGTGCTCAAGTGACAAGAAATTAGGATCTGGATATCCAAACTATTAGATTTCTTCAGTTCAATACTCCTCAGTATGACAGAGAGAATTTTCACTGTAAACTATATTTCAGATTACCGTGACCATTGAATTATAAGGAGCCCCTTGCTCTAGGGATGTCAAAACTAATTAACACAAAAGGACTATGATTTTAGTAACTTTTTTTTCTAAATTTGGCCATACTTTTGAAGTGACCAGAACACATTGTATATAGTGATTGATTTTTGAAACTCACACAGCTAATTCCATCTAATGTGACCAAGAAACACTCTGACTTTGGTGGCACTTTTTTTGTAGTAGCATACCCTGATCTATGTAAATCTAAAAGAACCAGAGGAAGAATATTGAATGAAGTTATTGGCATTCTTATCCTGCTGTTGGAGATCTACAAGAGATTTGTTTGTATGTTTGGTTTGGTTTACTTCCCTGCTTAAGTAACATTTAACTGTAATAAGAGGGAAAGGGGGAGGGGTGGAAGGACAAATAGAGAAAAAGAAACCCACATTTGTAGATTACAAACACAAAGGTATTATGAATATAAATTCTGTTTCCAGCATGAAAAAACTATGCACAAACCTTGAAACCCTTTAGTTAACAAGAAGAATTTACAGAAATGTATCTTCATTGGAACTTGGACTCTAATAAGGCCAATACTTGAGAGCTTTAATTGCCTTAAGGAGGGAGTTCTGCTGTACTCAAACTGTTATTTGAAATATCAGTTGTTGTGAGTAGGAGTAAAGGGTTATCCTTTCAATTCTACCTTCTAGCTTGATGAGCATTTCTTTTCCACTGACTGTAGTCACAGCTACTTGTTAAAAGACTTTAATACCCAGTGCAATGGAAAGGAACATCAGCAATGCATTTCTGGAGAACACCGTTCATACTGTCTTAGATCATAGCCTAAAATGAGCTGTTGATCTCACCAGTTCTCATTTGCTTGCAGTATGAAGCCACCACATGGTTTGGCACAGAAAGAACTCCCTGTCCAGGGAAAGCTGTGGCTTTTGAAGGGTGTAGCAGGTTTAGTATATAGTTAAACACAAGGAATACACAAATGGCAGTGTTGTTTAATCACTGAACTAATTTGCACATGGAAGAAATATGTTGTGTTTTCTACCACCAGATACCTTCCTGGCTTGATCATTTTTTCCTTCTCTTTAAATTCTGTGATCCTTTCTAATGAAGGGTTTCTTATTTCCTACCAGTATTGTGGAAACAGTCTAGTCAGAGTATCTATGAGTTCATTGTCTAGATGTTTGCATCATTTAGTAATAAACACAGCTGACACTGTTTTAGCTGATCAAGTCAAATTAAACCTTCCTTTCTCAGCAAACAAACCTGACCTGAAAGACAATAACACCTTGGTCTATTGCATGGCCTCTCATTATTTTCTGAAATTAATGTTAAATGAATAGGATGTTGAAAAAGGTTGTTTTAGCTTTTGTGCACATGAAACTTGATTCTGCCCTGAACTGTTGCATGCTAATTAACTCTTCACTATTGGAAGTCAACACACAATTACATCTTCTATGTCAGTGTTCAAATTTTGAGGAGGAAGTATTCAATTAGCATTGTCAAATGAAATTGTAGACATTTGCTATAGAGAAGGAACCTTTTGTTGATTTAGAGTCAAGCGGTGTCAAAGGCACAGCAGGAAATCGCCATTAGCCAATCTGGACTTTCTCAACATGCAGCTCCACATCCCATAATGATCAGCTTCTGAAGGAGAGCAATTTAGGTAGCAAGTCAATCACATTTGTAACTTTGGCCAACCCATCTATGGCATGCATCCACAGATGGGATGAAGATTGCTTACACATTCCAGCTCCTGGACCTACTGCCTGACTCCTTTCTTTATCAGATGTGCCAAACACCATTGGGAGACTGTTGATATTTTGGAGGCAAGAGATTACTGGCTTATCTTTAAAGTTAAACCAGCTGTTTCATTTTATACAGCCTATATTAAAAATATTCAAGGTCGCATTTGGTAATTGATAATTTATTGCCATGTTCAGGAGATGAAATTGTTGAAAATTGGGATTAATATTCAAATGGAAGACTTGAGTCATATGGAATGTTTTTAAGCAAATCTAAAAAGATGTGCTGAGTATGAGTCCACAATTCACTTCCAAAAACAGTCAGTATTGGAGCCATGTGTCATGTTTATCCCATTTCTCCACCCCACAAGTGATGCTCTGTGCTGTGGTTGCATGCAACGATTGCGAAGTCATAAGCTCTGAGTGACATTGTGCAGCAGCTGTACCATGGGGGAGGAATGGACTTTCAAATGTCCTCCTCACCCAGCTGTATGGAAATTTAGCTCACAGATGTCTACTTCATAGAAAAACCTTACAGAACTTAATGGAATTAAAATTTTAGATTATGGTGTTGAGGGTAGACTTTGCCCTTGTTTATTAGAAACTGCAGTTATTTTAATTTTAAATAAAAAAATTATTAGGCTAAACATTGAAACATGCAGTAAAGATTAATTTCATTTCTCTTGGAGATTCAGGTTAGTTGCAAACTCAAGGATTAGAATTAAACAAATTAATTAGTTAAACACAGACAGGCTAATATAAATTATCCTCCTATTCCTATTTGTTCTTTCATTTTCCTTTGTATGTGTGTGAAATTATTCAGCTCAGATATATTCTCTATAGCTTTTAAATTGAATTGGACGATTGGAGAAAACAGTACAAATAGTAAATACTTTGTTTAAAAATGTACCTTATCTGGAGGGGGAACTTTGCTGAAAATGAGTAGATAAGTATGGTTAGCAATAAATATCATGAGGTAAATGCTAACTTAAAACAGGACCCTTTGTGTATTTATTGCCTAAAGAAGTCACATCAAGAGATAAAGGTAAATATTCCTTTAGGCTGTAGATAAAGAGTACCATAAAAGATTGAGTATGCTCCTTGCAATCAAATGCCTTGAGAGGTTCAGCAAGGCTGCCAAATAAATTCCCTGATCTTAACCTGACTTGCTATTTTTTTTCACATGAATTTGCCTTTACATTGCTTTGAATAATTGCTGAATCCAAAGCCAGGCTAATTTTGGCAAGAAATTCCAGAAATGCTGAAAGGACTAATATATAGGGTGATAGAATCATAACTCAGCTGACAGATGGAACCAATTCTGGTATGCTGGTCTGTACTTGTCCATTACAAAATCATCCCTGGCTCAAAAAAGTAATTCAAATCATGGAGTACTTTTCAACTGGCACATAGCACAAGACCATGTGTTCTTACCTTGAATAGCAATGAAAATTTAGTTTAAATGCTTGGAAGTTGCTGTCGAGTTACAAGTTAGGTTCAGCCTACTCCTGGTGATGCAGTTGCAAATCCATGATGACAGATTAACTGATGGTATGTCACACCACTGATGAGATAATGTCATTACTGATCTACATTTTAATAACACAACAAACACTACGATTTCTTCTCTACTGGTGACCTAATCTCCCACTTCTGAAAGGGTAATAAATATCTTGTCTTAGAGGATAAAACACACACAAAAGTAAACCATTTTAAAGGAAGTTGAAGCCATAGTTTCCAAGTTTTATGTTATGCAACGTTTTGTTATGGTATGAACAGTCATCAGTTTTCCTAACTGGTAGAAATATAGCAATGTTTGCAGTAAAGAAGAAAACTGGTTATTGATTTTTATAACCTTAAAAGAAGATTTTACTAGATATTAGAACCTCCTTTGTAGATGAGATCAGAACACTAATACAGATGCATTATTATACTTGAAAAGACCCAAAATCAAAAAGTCTGTTCTGTGGGAAAATCCAGTACTTCAGAAGTTTTTTCTAAATCTGAACAAAACCCAGAAAGTTTGAAGTTTCTCCTGGAAAACAAAATTCCTAAAAATTTTACCCAAGATTCTGGCATTGGAGGTTTAGCTGCTACCCTGACTCAGGAAGACCCTGATAGTGCTGAAGGAAGTAAGCATTGGTAGCATGGGGAAGAAAGATTTCCCTGCACCCGGATAAGAAGCCCAGAAGACTAAGACAGCCAGAGAGCTCTCCCAGAACTATAGATGTGACAGACTTCGAAAATTTTCCATCTATCTGCACATCAAGGTAGTTGCAGAGTATTAGGTCTTGTGAATACAAGAAATGCCTGAGCAAGTAGTCTTAGGACCAGGAATATATTCTACTGGTAAATTACCAGGCAAGTGGGATACACTTTTGATCAGATTTTAGGTCATCTATCCTTCTGATCCAAGTCCCCTGTGACCAAAGAAAAAAAATATAGAGAGATAGATTCATATTATATAATTAAAGATTCATAGAAATCAGTGTGATCTCCTGGAAAGAAAAAGATTCTGCAAGAATCTAAATGGAAAAGTTCTACTGCAGGTTTTCTTTTTCACACCTTTTCTCTTCTTTTGTTTCCTTGATTCTTCCTAGCTAAGAACAAACCTTTAGAACAGATTGTTCTCTCTCCTGATGAAAATAAATAAAATTAGTTGACTTTAGTATCACACAGAATATATACAAAGGCAGACAGGACAAAAATAATTCAAAGGCTTCTTACTTGCTCAGGTGCTATTAAGTAGGGCTTGAGAATTAGAATGTGGCAGTGCTTTTCATACCGATTTTTACAATGTGTTTGTGTAAAGGATGATAAATGTTTTTCTGGATATTTGTACTAATGAGCTGGAGATCTCTACATCTGATAAAGTTCACCTCTCCCTTGTGTGAATAAGTAGTTCCATAAATCTATATTTTTTTTGATTTATAAAAAATAGAATTTCATATTAATGTGTTTTTAATTCCTGGGGTTGCTTTCGTCAGGGAAAGCTAAGTGTCCAGAGAGTACAACTCACTGAATGCTTTATCTATATTGTGGATTAGGAACCTGAATTAACCACTGACTCTTTCTGATCCAGTCTGGATTTTCTTCTCATGGAGAAAAGGAAACATTTTTTTTCTGAAAACCCCTGTACAACCAAAAATATTTTTCAGGTCACTTTAGAGGTTTGTCCAATTATTAAAAAGAATATGAAGAAAAGGTAATTCATAGAGGCTAAGGAGCCAAAGTTAGAAGACCAGAGGAACAGCTTTGGTAGAGATGGTAATAGATCTGTCATTCTTGGCTCTGCTGGGTGATTTCATTACTGAGAAATTAACACCCTCCTGAAGTTTAGTCTGAAAATACATGTAAAAAAGAAAACCTAAATATACTGTGGCCTTACTGTGACTTTTGGCATTATGAATTCTGTTACTGAATTGCTTTTTAAAAAAAAGTAATTTTATTTTTTATTAGGTCTTCAGAATTTCAGACCATGTGACATTCCACTCAAACCAACGGAAAATATATCACCAGCTGGCTCTTTGTTTTTGTTATGCCCCAGTTAAAAATGCCTTTCTCTTCACTGACACAATGCCACGAGCCATGAAATGAGTTTCCTTCCACAGATTCTTGGTGCAATCCACAAGAATGTAATTAGGTCTTGGTCATGTAAGCTCAAAGATGCAAAATTCTGTGTTCAGAGGCTCACTGTTTTTAAGAGAGGTACAAGTCATGAAATGCGTCCTTCAGCACATTTAAATTGTCTGGAAAATGGTTAAGAATACTAGTCAAACTTCCTAGTTGTTCAAATGCCTCTATTTGTCCCATTATTATCCTGTTTGTATGATTCTGCTTATAGCCTTGTTAAAATTGATTAAGATGAAGACTGGTTCCAAAAGCCTCCTGAATCTGACCACTCCAAAATTGCTTGAGAAGAATTAGCAGTCAGGAATAACACGTGTAAGTTTTTTGCTGGTATTATGCAAGATGAGTGCAAGATATTTTTGAGGGTGGGTCAGGAAGGGTGGAGTGACAGGGTGGGGACAAATAAAAAAGAATGAACCTTTCATGCAGTTTCCCCGTAAGGTTAAAATACAAAATATTTGTTGTACTAGGCTATTAGCAAAGTTCATTTTTATTGATCCCTTAAGAAAAGCTTATTACAATCACTCTTTAATAGAGATCCCAGTGATCCCAGTGAAAAAGTCAGTGATGGATAAAAAGATAAAATTCCTCTGCTTTTATGTGAACTTAGTGTTTTGTCACATTGGTTGTTGGAAATGATGGTTTAGATGATACAAGTTACAGTTCTGATTCAGATTTTCATAAGCAATTAAACCTGAGATGTGGCGCATCAAAAGCTCTTCAGCTTAGATTCACAAAGGGCTAGATGTGACCTTATCATCAGGAATATTTTCAATAAAATTCAGCTTCAGAACCTGTCTTGCCCTCTTTTCCTTCCAAGGCTGAGTCCTCCCACTCTCTCATCAAGTAAGTGGATTTGCAGGTAAAATTCTTAAGAGTGGGACCATATTCAGTTTTATTTCAAATTAGGAAGTGGTAATTGTGAACCTGAAAAATAATCTCCTTATACAAATAAGATTCCCTGACATTTCATATTTCCATAAAACACCTGAAGACAGCAGGAGGTTGTCCTGCTACTTCTGCTCATCCTCCCTGTGGTAGCATCTATACAGAGAACAACACAGTTTTAAATTCTAACTTAGTTTGTGCTTCACTGATGAAGGAAGCAGGAAGAAAGTGACTTAGCTTCACGCTTGGAGCAAATGTGAGTTTTCTGTGGATTTCAGTGCCCAGGATTTAAACCAGTAAGGGATTTTCTTCAATATATCCAAGTCGGCTACAGAAACCTTGATCTGACTTAAGAGCTCTTCTGACATTATGATACATGCTGACACTTGTCAGTCTGTGATTAATTTTATTCAAATGTGCATTCTCAGACTGCACATCTGACAGCAGGACTTACTCCACTCAGCCTGCAGCTGTTCCAGAAGAAAGATGTTGTGAAATTGGTCACACATCTTCGCAATGCTTCCACTTAAACATTTTTCCCACTATGTTCAAATGTATTTGTCAGCTTCCTAAGGAGTGCATTGTTCATAAAAAAGGAGACAAGATTTTCATGCAAAAAATGAGAGACCTTGAACTGCAGTGGCAAGAACAACTCTGGTGTAATACCAGTGTCAGATGGCATAGGCCTGAACAACACACTCACATCGATACTAACAGGCTTAGGAGAGACACAGAGCAGGGTGAGGTATTCCCAAAGAAGGTGAATTGACAGTGCAAAGGAGAGTTAATGCCAACCAGGTGCTCAGTTACTTTATCAGCCGCCTCTTTTCAAGGCCTGAAAGAACAGCTCAGTGACAGAAAACATCCAGATCATTTGGCTGTGCTTGCTCTTACTGAACACTTTTCACTTTCCATCCTAGTGTGGTCGCATACCACCCACCAGTTAACAGCAGCACCTGAGCTACACAAGTGTTTCAGTGGCAACACTGAACAGCTGTGGGTTCCGCCCTTGCCCTCCCCCAGCATGCTCCTCAGACACACAGCACACTTGCACTTGCATCCGAACTCACAGCCACACCCACAGTTTAACCACCTGCAATAATTTTGGCCCTGGCCAATCTAGCCCTGGGTGGATTGTGCAGCAAGAAGCTGTGGGGGCTGTGCTTCTCCCCGACTCCAAGCATGGCTCCAGAGGCCACACAAGCTGTGCGGTCAGGCCGTAAGGCTCAATGACACACAGGGATCAAGTCCTACCCACTGAGAGCACATGTCCTTGTGGAAGGGGCTGATGAGCACTGGAGCAGGGGAAAGGGCAGGTCTCTGCACTTGGGGGCAGAGGAGAGGGGAACAAAGTGGGTGTGTGTGCTTGGGGGGAAGGGAGCAGGGAGGGCGTTCTCCTCCTTCCACAAGCAGGGCCAAAGGGGCAGGGTGGGAGCAGTGCCTGCCCAGCAAAGGAAGCAAAAGGCAGCGACCTCAGCGAGCACAGCTCCCTCTGAGTACAACAGTGAGTTCTGCTGTTGGCACTGATCCTCCTCTGGGAGGTTCCCGCCTGCTCTCCCCACAGGGAACTGCTTGTTCCTGTCCCCACAGAGGGCTTCCCTCTCTGACGTGGGCCACAGCAGCTTTCTTTCCCGTGCTCTGAATGAGGAGGGGGAACTTTTATAACGACGGTAGGAGGATTAATTAATATTTTAGCTGTTTCAACCATCATGACTTCTGGTTGAGTTCATGAGGCAAAATTTATACCCCTACTCTAAAGTGTTGCATAAGTGCAATACCAAGCTGTGACTGCTGGATACAATCACCGTCTGAGTCTCTTAAGTAATTTTTTCAGGTAGCTGCACTGGATGAACATTCTCTAAGAAATGGTGGGTTAAATATAAAAAAGGACACATTTCAGGCAATTTGAGAGACTTTTCTCCTTTTATTATTTCTTCAAACATATATATGTAGATATAGCCAGGGTAGCTCAATTGCCTAACTAAGGGGTAGCTAGGAAGTAATTTTAGTCTAACAATCCTAAAGTTCCTACTATGAAAACTTGGACTACCTATTCTCCTATGGTAAAGCGAGTTTAAACTATTATCTTCACTTTCACAGACTGAGATGAACTACATCTTTACAAAAGCATTAAAAGTGCAGGTCACTGTAAAACTACATTAGTTGTCCAACAGGCTCGTTTTTGGTCTTCCAGGTGTGCCAGGCAACCTCTCAGCATCACTGTCTTCCATGAGGATGTGCAGGTGGTGCCAGTTTCTGCCTTATAGACTTGGGCAATATTGCAAGCGCCACCATAACTGGAAGGTGAAAGGCAAGGCAACTTGGAGATGTGTGTCTGCACAAAGAATCCATGTGCCGCAGCATCTTCCTTCCACGGGAGCAGGAAAGCAGGTTCAGGATTGCCAGTGACAAATGCAAGAATTATGCAGTGCTCACGTGGCTGCCATCAGGTGTGAGCCCCCGCAGCACAGCTCTGGGCAGGGAATTCCTCTCAGTTGCTGGAGAGCAGCATCCAGAGGCGAAATCGCAGCTGACCGTAAGCTCGCATCGCCTCTCTGTGGGCGGCCGGATCTCGGGCCAGGTGCTCAAAGAGGTTGAGCGGCTCGACCCTTTGCACTGCCGGCGGCAAGCTGATCTCCGCAGGAAGCCTCTTGTTGCCTAGGACAAAGTGCTCCAGGCGTTTCAACTGCAGGCAGCGGCGCAGGTACGCCATGATGTCCCACAGCCGCCGCGCAAATTCCCTCCTGCGCCACCGGGACAGCGGTACGGTGGTCAGCACGTGCATGACCACAGTCTTCCAGGTCGAGCTGGAAAAACCTGTGCCCCTCAGGATGCAGGTGAAGACCTGCAGGCACTTCAGGTGCAAGCTCTCGCATGGCACCTGCCTGGCGATGTGCTGGAAGAATTTCGCCTCTGCCACAGCGTACGTCTCAGGCCACGCTGTGCTGGCCATGAAGTCGGCCTTGGCGGGCTGGCTGCTCACAAAGATGCTGGAGCCGCCTTTCTGGGCCTCTGTGGGCTGGCTGACCACAAAGATGTCGGAGTCCCCTTGGCGCACCCCAAAGAGCATCTCCACCATCAGGCTTTTCTTGCCTTTGCTCAGCCGGAATTGGCAGGACCGGCTGCAGGGCTGAAACACCAAGTGCCATGAGTATGAGTGCGGCAAATGCAGCCACGAGCATCTCACCAGCTGGTAGAACCAGTGCGAGGTTTTCTCCACATCCAGGTAGGAGCCTGTGCAGAGTGTCTCTAGGAGGCTGGGCTTCTGCTTCCGCCGCAGCTCCTCCTGTGAGTGGTGCAGGAAGCACAACAGCTTCTCGCCCAGCTGCTCCCTCTTGCACGTGCACACCAGCTCCACACGGACGCAGAAGGTCCTTGCTGCCATCTGCCCTGCCCTGTTCAGCTCTAGGTGGAAGGCGTGTCCCGGCGGGGGATTCAGCGGGACCAGCACGCGGTACACCACGTCCTGCTCACGGGGACTCCAGCCCTCAAAGGCACTGCCCACCCCAATGGCTTCTTGAGGCACCGGGTAGAAACTATTGCTCACGCTGTCGACAAAGACACGCGTGAAGCTCTGCATCAGCTCCGCTGTCACCGAGCAACCTGTCTCCAGGTCCTCGACAGGCCACTGTATGCGATCCACTAAAAGGATCCCTCGCTTATTCCCAACGTCACGGGCATCTTCTTGCTCCTCAATTCCACCACAGCTGTCTTTGTCCTTGCCAGAACCACTGCCTTCTTTCTCACTGGCAGTCACATTTCCACCACCTTCTTCTATTCTATCTTCATTCTTCTCATCTTTCACATTTGCATCCCTGTGTTCTTCATCCTTCCCATTCCAGTCACTGGTTCTATGCTCACTGGAATGATTGTCTTCCTTCGCATTGTTGTCTCCTTCACTTGCTTTATCAACACGTTCTTCAGCTGAAGCAACATTGCCGTGTTCCTCTCCATTTCCGTCTTCATTCTTTTCTCCCTTCAGATTGGCAGCACTGGGTTTCTCATCTTTATCTCCATCACTGCCTTCTTTATTTCCAGGGTCATTCTTGTCTTCCTCAGTTGCAGCAAAACCACAATGGTCTACTGCTTTCTCACCATCACTGCCGTCTTCCTGCCCAGTCCAGTCAGTGCTCCTCTGTTCACTGGCATCACCGCTTTCCTCCACCTTCAGATCTGTGTTTTCTCCCTTTCCATCTCCCTTGTATTGACCTTCTTTTACATCATCGTTGCCTGCCTTCATATTTGCATCATTGGTGTTTTCTTCATTTCCATCTCCTCCTTCTTTCTTTTCAGCATCATGGTCTTGTTCCACCTGCACATCCTTGTTTTCTCCTTCATTTGCTTCAGCACGGCCTTCTGTATCTCGAGCAACATTGCCAGGTTCTTCTTCATTTCCTTCAGCAGTGTTGTCTCCTGGCACATTCCCATCACTCTGTCCTTCATCTTCCTTTGTGTCATAGCCATCCTCACTTTTAACATCACTGTCTTTCTTCAATTTCACATCTTCATCTCGTTCATTGGCATCATCGTCGTCTCCTTCATTTGCAGCCACAGGACTGCCTTCTCCTTCATTTCCAGTGCCACTGTCGTCTTCCTCCACAGACACGTCAATGTTATTTTCGTCTTCCTTGGAATCAAAACTGTCCTCTTCCTTTTCTTTTCCCTTCTCCTCTCTCAAGGTCTTGCAGGAGCTCTGGTCCTTGCTGCTGTTGGCTTCACAGCTCCTTCTCCCGCGGCTAAACCACAGGCCCAAGAGGAGCAGGACTCCGGCAAGAGCCCAGAATGGCCACTGCTGCAGGGCACCAAAGAGCAGGGCTCCCCAGCCCTCGTCCTGCTGCTCCGGGGGCCCTTGCTCCAGCTCCTGCAGCAGCCGAGCCATCTCATGGTCCAGCAGCTCCTGACGCTCCTGCATTCGCCGGCGCGTGGCCTCATCCAGCCCATCCCCAGCTGGCTGGGGGTACTGGATCAGGCTTTGCACGAGCACGAAGAGCAATGATAATAGAGCCATGGTCTGCAGGAGACACACAAAGGGGTTCAGTGGGGCCAGAATGGAGGCAGCCAGTGCGGGGCAGGAGCCACAGGGATGTGGCAGCAGGAAGGACAGGGCCCCAGCAGCTGGCAGGAGGCAAGGCCTGCACCGCTGCCCCAGCAAGCACCGAGCCCCGAGCAGGGCGCTCCCGCCAGGGGCTGGGCCCTGGATGCAGGGACAGAACACACGCCCCGGGTGCCAGCGCTCCTGCCCCAGCCCTCCTGCAGCCCAGCCTCCCCACTGCGTGTGTGCACTCACCGCTTGCCCAGGCTCTACTGGGGCAGCGGCAACCAATGGGGCCTTCTATAGCTGCCCCCATTGTGACACGGCCCCCGTGTTGTCACAGGCCCCAGAGCGCATCACAGGCCAGCCCTGCCCGCTGTCCCCAGCCTGGGAACTCATCATGGCCCTGGGCACCCAAAGACCCCAAAGACACAAAGTGCAGACCCATCAGTTGTGAACCTGGGAACCCCAGAGCTTCCCTTTACAAAGCAGGCACAAGTGCCTTCCCACACAACCCTTGTCAAATATAAATTTGGGTGACAGGACCCCGATACACTCAGTATATGGGTGTAGGCTTTTACTCATTACTGCAGGCAGATGTTCTTTATTATTAACAATAATATTTATTACTTTATATGCAGCCTGTCATACAGGCTAATTTTTAGTTACAGGTTTAGTGAGAAAGAAAGAATTGCAGGCTGCTTCAATGATTAACAGGAAGTTGAAACATCATCCAGTCTTAAGGCCTACCCTTCTTTTACGCCAGCACTGTCCTGCCTCACACATTTTTTGTGAAGACAAAGATGTCAGGGTTTCTCTCCTGAATTAGGAACACTTTCAAAGATCTGTTTATTGACTGACAAAAGATCACGTACAACCAACTTATGGTTTGCACAGTAGCACAAAAACCTGTCCAAACTACTTTTTACGCCAGATGTGGCTGATCAGTAGCCTGGCTGAAAAATGGACAAGCCACTGTCATCAAGAAATACAAGTTTGGAAAAGGAAAAGTCCTTGAAACACAGAACTCCTGAAGCTAAGCTCACTCCACCCTAATGTGCTCTCCCTCAATGCCACATAAAGATGTGCTCCTCCTGACACTTGCAGCAACTGGCTTCTCTCTTGCATGACAGCCATTCCGAGAGGAACTCTATTTTGTATGGGGATGCAGACGTGTCTGCATTTAGATGCTACCATCACTACAAACCTCCTCCCTTGCTTTTTTCTGATTGGAGATCCTTGCTACTGGATATGATGGCACTGTTTATTGGAAGAGGTTCTTTGATGCTGATCACAGCACAGCAAGAGGTTTTCCCTCCCTTGGGCTGCTCAAATTCTTCTTGGATGAACTCTGAAATACTTTTTATCAGCTGAGGGCTGACAGAGCACAGAATGTCTGAGTGATCGCCTCTCACTTCTCCAGCCATGACACAAGAGCTGGCTGCACTCAGAAAACATGGTTTTCTGAACCATCCTATATAATAACAATCAGTTCCTTGTAATTTCTGCCATCTAGATGAGGCCCCTATTGAACAGCTCCATGTCCCAAGTGGTACCCAGCAGGGAGGGAAGCAGAGGAAGACAGGGTCACAACAGCCACTGATCAGTCATTCACAGGCAGCACCACAAAGAAAGAGGAGAGAGTCAGGAATTTCACAGGCTACTCTGTTTCAGCAGCCCATATCACACTGCTCCTTTTAAATGTCTTCTGATGACAAGCTTTGTGTCCAGTCACAGTGCTCACCTTTGAGACATGAGTAACTAAGATGCAGAATGGGAGGAAAAATCTTAGGAAGGAAACAGACATGGGCAATGAAGAGTGGAGATTAGTCCACACTCTAACAGGCAACAGAAAACAAACACTCTGGCAATAGCTTGTGTCTAGAAGCTCTCTACCTTCAAATCCACCTCAAGGGTTTGGGACTTGAGCTGACTTGCACAAGGGAACCCACTCCACCCTGAAGCAGTGGGCTCCTTCTTTCCAGCCTGGATGGAGACATGTCCTGTATTTTGCAAGCATGTCCAGGTGTGCAGAATGGAACACGTTGATCATGTTTAGCACCTTAAGGCACGCAGCTCTTCCCTTCTCAAAGTATGCTTTCAGAAATTATAGGCAGTGCTACCTCCACTTTTCCAAAAAAATTACCCTCCTTCTATTGCACTTGCCTTCAAAATACTGCCACTCCTACATTTCAGACTATGCTTCCCTCAGAAGGATGCACAAAAGGTTAGAGTAGTTGCAAGCACCTGCCCCTGCAATTTTCAACTAACTGCATCTTCAGAAAGGCTTCTAACAACAGGCCATTCTCTGGACATGAACACGGCAATGCTGAGGCAAGATCGATGACTTTTCTACATCTTATAGTCCAGATCTCTATGGCCAGAGACACACCCCTTGAGATAACACAAAAAAAGTTATTCAGAGAATGTATTTTTACCAAATGAAAATTAAATCTATTGTGGGCTCTCATTCCATTTAAGAGCAGAGTTGCATATACCTAAAAAACAGGTTTGTAAAGGAAGACCTCCAGACACTACGTTGTAAGAATGATAACAGGCACCACTATGTTGACAACCCAGTTAAGGATGGTTTTCTTTCATTGTAGTCACATGCAATTTAAACCAGCTCCTTACTTTCTTTCTTGTGTCAGATTCATTGTGAAGTTTTCCTTCTAGGAAAATGTAAATTATTGCTTTATATTTATTTTTCTCATGAATCTGCAGTTACTTTTTACCCATTGTTATTCTCAAATTAGATTCCTCAACCATCAAAAAGATGAAGGACAGCATGGTCTTGGCTGAAGAGAGTGATATTAAAAATCAAAAAGCATGGATTTTTTTTTTTTCTATCCACATCTATTACTTTTTGGCGAACTCATTTTATTGTGATTTGTCTAGTACCTATGTATTTTATTGGTCAGCATATTAATACTTTTTATTTCTTTGGTTCTGCCAAGAAACCCACTCATTCTAATTCTTAGTGACAGCACCTTTCATCTTCATTTATGTCTTTTAAGTTATGCGCAGAAAACAAATTGTCAGTGAAAAATCTTACCTTGCCATTCTCTTTTTTCCCCCTTTCTCTCTTCCTCAGCACAACTGAAACAGTTTATTTAGTTCAGTAGTCCTGGAAACAAAGATAAAAATGGTCTTAACAATTCTGATAGCCATCAGAGATAAAAATGGTCTTAACAATTCTGATAGCCATCAGTTGTTCAGCAGACATCACAAGACTGTCTTGTCTCCAAATTACTCAGGAAAGCACAAGTTGCACTTTCAGGGTTTTCCTGAAATGCAGTGAATTTCTATTCTATTTTAGTGGTAAATCCATCTTTTGGTTCTAGAGAAACAAGAAGACGGTAGAAAAGTCTTCCATGGAAACCACTATTCAGCTTCCTGACCAACAGTTTTTGAAGTCTCTCTTCCTGAAATCTGACTTCATTAAGGGTAAATACAAACAGCTACAGAGCTGCAATGAAGCCAGTGAAGGTCTCCTTGAGTCTATATATCATGATAGATGATGGTAATGGGAGAGCTAAAAGAAAGTACTTGTAAATCCACAGTATAAAATCAGCATGTGAAAGGAAAAGACCTGGAAGATTTAAGAGTCTGTAGGAGCAAAACCTGATGGCAAGTTTGTTTCATCACTCTCAAAACCTATAGTAAAATTTTAAAAATTGTTCTCATGAGGTGACAGGAAGGTGAAGGTTTAAATGTGTGAAGAGAAAGGAAGGAGGTGTTAGGGATGGTATGAGTTTGCTGTATTGAGTGATTTGGCTCATAAGAAGCTGTGTTGAGTGATGAGGAAGGGAGAAGGAAAAATGGGGAATTCTCTTCTAGCCAATAAAACATTAAGGAGAAGCATTACATGAACAGCTTGTTCTCTTGCAGCTTGATTCCTCCCTGCTGAATGTAAGGGCGGTAAATACTTCAGGGTTTTCAGGAGAGAATGCACTGAAAATTTTTGTTACAGGAACTGTTCCATTCTTTTATCAGCGATGTTGTGTGCTGCATGTAAACAGTTGCCAGGAAAGGTAAAGTGATAAGAAAAGGTTTAATTTACAGATGAAATAATTTAATGGTTAAGGCTTAAAGAAATTCTGGTCTGAGACATTATTTTGAACTAATGCCAGCAGGTTTCCTTCTTCATAGTCTGAGAAGAGCCACCTTGTTGCTGTGTTCACATATTTTCAGCTTTTGGGATAGAAACCTGCTCTAACAGGATCTAAACCAGCCTCTACTAAACCTGAACATGGTGGGCTTTTGTTCTGTTATTTCTGAACAGCCTGTTCTTACGAGAAAAAGTTTTCCGAAAGGAGATGTAGAGAACTTCCAGGCCATGCTGAGATGGGAATGAAACAAGTCTGAAATACAATAGGGAAAAAGAAGATATTTGCTGTATTCTTAATGCTCAGATCTTTCTGAACAAATATCTGTGCATCCAGAAGAAGTCAAATCAACCATTTGGTCTTGCCTTCTTTCTTCCTCCTTACTTGGATAAAATGTACAGCAATGAGCATGGGGGAGGCTGGGAAGTGGCAGATGTAATAGTGAGTTGCTGTCATGCTTCCTATCCCTTGCAAAAGTGTGGCGTAGTAGTATGTAAAGGCCTCCGATTGTTGAGTTGAGATCTTCAACATGGCTATCTTGCCCTTATGACACTCAGAGTTATGAAGGATGGGTATCCACATTGTCACAATGTCCCTTTCTCAGTGATTCTTCCTGCAGAGGAGTGTGATTAAGCCAGCCTGAACATTTTTCTCAGCATTTACACCCATGAAACACAATGACAATGGAGCAGATGCAGCCTTTCTCTGTCTTTATGAGATTTGACCTATGATTCATAAGAGGTGATCCTCACTTTCCAGTCTGCCCCTCTTCCTGAAGGCTTCCTGCTCAGATTTGATTGATCACTGAATGCATTTTCCAGATATGCTTTTTTTGCTTTTATTTCCCCTCTTCCCTCTCCTTCCTCATGTCTGAAATGAAGTAATGAGGGGGAAGAAATGAACTGTAGAAGAAGCACAAAAACAGATATTTGCTGAAGGACTACAGCAAACTAAAGGAGCCTCAGGTAAGAATGGAGTAATTGGACAACAAAATATTGTATGATTTCAGGATATGATGTGACTAGCATTCATATGACCTTCAATTATATACGTTCAAATACTTCTCTGTCTTTGACCACCATTATCCTGGGACCTCTCTCTGTACCATTTAGCTCACAGAGAAAGATTGTTCGTTTAGGCATACAGGGGTTTGTCAGAGATCCTTCAGCCTGTGTTTAGGAGGAGGGGAGGACACAGGTTTGCAGCCTGTCCTGGTAGGTCTGTGTGTGAAAGGTCTGTGGCTGCCCTCACAGCTGCTCAGTTTCCTCTTCCTCTCATGTGGTTTTTATACCTCTGTGTTCAGTCCAACTCTCCTCAGCTCACCATTCTTCCTGAACACATGCCCCCATGGCTCCTTGACTTCCACTGCATTCCAGGAAATGGCTTTTGGTTTTAGAGTTGCTCAAGATGAGTAACTTCTTGATTTATCTTCTTGCAAAAGTTTTAGGCTACCATAGTACTTCTCTGAAAATATGGACAAGTGAGGGGATTGGGAATAAGACCTAAAGAATATATGACCAGTGTGGTGACTGAGATCTTTCCTGTATGTTGTGTATTTCTTAACCAGGAAACATAGAACCTCTTCCTTTTCCTCTTTCTGAATCCTCTGTTTAGGCTGAAGGAAATCTGTCTGCAACATAAGGTTGCACACAGTGTGAGAGTCTCAAACCTCCGTGACTAATGAAGATGCAGGGGATGGGAATTCCTTTCTAATCACAACGTGAAATCCACAGCAGCTTTTAAAAAAGCATTCTTTGAGCTAGGCTCATTAGTGCTGCTCTGTTGTCCAGAAATGTCTGAGAAGCAGACTGTATCTAGAATATTTTAAAGTGTGTTACTCTTTCAAACTGTATGGAGTATCCAAAATGTGTTTTGTATATGTGTAATTACATAATTACATATAACACCAAATATGAGCTGTATCGTATGAGTGTCTCTACATTGGGTCAGTCACATAAGACATTAGTTTTCTTAATGTTTCTTCTTTTGTGAAAAATATTTAATTTTACATGCCTTTATAGAGCCTGTAAGTATTAGGTATAATATTTCTTTAAATCAATGAACTTGCAGCCACTTGAGCAAGCTGCATCCCTTCTTTCAGTGGAAGAGGAAAGAAAGCTGAATGTTGTCTTGATTAAAAGAACATGAATAGGGAAGATCTGTGAGAAGTCAATAGTAGCTGTTGTCTCCTTTTCTGTGACTGAAATACCTTTAAAAGAGGTTTATTTGTATCAGATAAAACACAGAGTGTTACAGTCCTGCAGCAAAACAGAAGTCACCCTGGGAACAGCACTTACTTCTGCACCAACACCATGTATTGTTTGAACCTTTGGCACAGGGAGGCTCCTCTCCCATCCGGGGAAGGTGGAAAAAGCACAACAGAAAGCAAGAAGGTCTCTTCTTCTTTTGGGTATCTTTCCAAGAGTCTTCTGTTGCATCACCTTTTCCCGTTGCAGAATCCTCATAGTGCGGTTGAGTGCAGTATGGAATTCACTCTGCCTCACGTGCCAGCCATTGTACTTGCTTTTCTTTTTTTTACTTATTTTTTTTCACACTCATCTTTCTGTGGCTTTGATTCTGACATAAGTATTTATAGGTTTTTGGATTTCTTTTTGCTGTAAGCGATTTTTTAAAATCAGTATAAGCTCCTGGGAAGTCATTGGTCCAGAAACCAAAATGTACTTTTTCCCTGTGTATGATAGCAAAAGAGGAACATAGGAATCTGTTCCCACTTCTCGACTAGGAGTAATTTCCTTTGCTCTCTGTACTAATGCTTCTCAGACCGAGGCCAAGAAAGATGTTTAGATTTTATATCTACACTGTTGACCCCCGTAAGTGAATATGGACAGAGATGTTCTATGTTTTATCCTAGTGAACAAGGAATAAAGAGGAAACTAGTGACTATTATCAGAGTAGCTACACTTTAAAATCACAGAATCATAGAATGCTGGGGGTTGAAAGGGACATTACAGATCACCAAGTTTCAATCCCCCTGCCATAGACAGGGACACCTTCCACTAGATCAGGTTGCTCAAAACCCCATCCAGCCTGGTCTTGAACACTTCAGGGATGGCGTATCCACAGCTTCTCTGGGCAATATGTACCAGTGCCTTACCACCCTTACAGAAAATAATTTCTTCCTTATATTTATCTAAATCTACTCTCCTAGAGTTTACAGCCATTCCCCCTTGTCCTATCTCTCACATGTGCTTGGAAAAAGCCCCTCTCCAGTTTTCTTGTAGACCCCCTGTAGTCTAGTCTCTGGAAGGGCACTATAAGATCCCTTTGAAGCTTTCTTTTCTCTAGGGTGAAAAATCCCCTCACCCTTTCCTCATAGGAAGGTGTTCCACAAATCACCTTTGTGGCCTCTGGACTCCAACATACATTTTGTCCTTCGTGTGCAGAACTCCATCACTTTCATGATGCTGGTTCACTGTTGAGCAGGAGCAGTAGACTCTATATGCCATCCACGATCTTTTATACCGAAGGTTTCCAAGTCCCAGGTGCCACCTCCATGCTCCATACCCACACTGTGGTTTAGACAGTGCTGCCCCAGGTGTGGCTGCCTCATCGTTGACCTGCTGGTAACAGCATTTTATTACTGCTTTGTTCACAGTACCAACCACAGAAATTTACAGATGGGGTATAAATATTGCATCCCCATTTTCACCCCAGAGTATTCTAGTGGAAGGTGGGAGGAGGGTGTATTGTGGACAGTCATTGCTTGAGGGAAAAAGGTGATAGTATGGGAATGGAAAACCAGAGGTCACACACTTGCTGCTGAGAGCTTGTCCCAGGGCCAGTACTCTGGGCTTTTCTGAAAGGGTCTCGTGGACAGTACTAGCACAGAAAATTAAACCTGGGATCCTTTCCCTAAAACTTTTTATTCCTCAGATACATCCTCTTCCAACACATTTTTCGTTACTTCTGTAATATTCCAAGAGAGATAGGATTCATATTGATCACAGCTGTCTGTTTCTTCAAGCTTCCAGAAGCCACACATTCATCTCCAAAACAACACATCTGCCATGACATTATCATGGGGATTTTCAGGGTATTTGTACTGATCTGACTGAGGATGATAAACCCTTTGCAGTGTTGTCTTCCTGCATGAAGGCCCTAAGTTTCTCTTGATGTTTTTGCAGCTTGGGTACACAATAGCCACTGTGATGACAGATCTTGAAGGTCTCAGAGATCTGATCTAAAAGGCAGATCTGAATTTTGTGAAATGCATGAGTATCCTCACTGCAGTGCTTGAACCATTTAGGCATTTGGAGAAATACCCCCGTGACAAGACTGCTCATCCTGTGTTGTCTAAAGCATTGCAGTGCACATGGGTAAGTAACTGTTTGAACTCATCCCTACTCATACCTCTTTCTGCAGTTACCTCCCTAGATAATTTAATCTGCTAACTTACAAAAGGAAAAGATTTTAATGCTTCAAACACTGGTTTGTGGTGCTTTCTCCCCATCTCTCTGAGAAGGGTGATCATTTTGCTGTAGATAATGTGAATGGTACAGTACAGTAAGTGTTAATGTGTAAAACTGTGTAGCTCCACCTGACCTAGATCCCTAGAATCCCTCCCCCTGCGTGTGCAAGTGCTCCTCATGCTAATGAGGAAAGCATGCTCCTTGGAGAGGAAATACACACATTGTGCTTCACATCTTAAAGTACTCAAGATGTTTTTTTGACATGCCAGAGATAAATAGCAGGAGGAACAAATACATCCAATACTTGATGAGGTACCATACTACTTGATGAGATACCATTATATACACAAATCCATTATCACTCAGCTGTATTCCACTACACATGCTGAGACTATCAATAATCACACTTGGTTTGGATTTCTGGGTAATATCCTGAGTTGAATTCAAATACAAGTGTAACCTGGCACTAAGACTTTTTCCCTGCATTACAGGAAAAGCAGAGCTAATTCAAAAATGTGTTAGATTCACTAAGAACTTTGAAGCATGTATCTGTAACTACTTGATGCAACTGGTTTTATTTTTAATTTTTACACCCTTTTTCTTCTCCATTTTCCAGCTTTGACTTAGGAAAGTACAAAGTAAGAAGGTAATAATTTAGTTTTCTTATATTTATGAGAAAATTAAAAAAAAACCCCAGCATAAATTGAGTATTACTTTTTTTTCTTTTTTAAGTGGTCTGGCCTGGGTCAACTGCCTTTGAAAAACAAACCAACAGAAGCTTGATTAGACTCTAAGGTCATGCTAGATCAAGAATCATAGTTAAGGAATTAAAATAAATGTAACAAGCCAAAAATATTATTCAAAAGAAAATAAATTATTGACTGGCGGACTGAGCACTTGGAAACTTGCAGCTGGCAAAAAAAAGAAGCAAATGTGTTCTTTGCAGTATTTTAGATTCATAGATTACTCCAGTAGTTTAGAAATAGGGCCTGTAATAGGACCTGTAATCCTTAGCCAGTACCTAGCTGGTACTTTTGTTTTCCACATTGCCAGTGAATCAGGAAGAAAATACCCCAACTGCACTGCAAATTGCTGTGGGGCTTGTACTCATGTTATTATTTTTGCAAGGTTTGACTCCTGATCTACCTGCATGTGGAAAACTCTTACTCATGCCAATGAATACAGATGTAAGAAGAATGCTGTATTTCACCTAATTTCTGTATTGAGTAAAACAGAAAAAAAATTGGTTATAAATGGTATGAAATAATCACTGTAAGAAAACATCTCCATCTGGATGTATATACTACATTCGAAGAATTACTCATAATTACCTGGAAATGGACATTATTTGCAAGACAAATGGATAATATTGCAAAACCCTCTCATGGGCTGAGAGCGAAAATAATAAACCAGCCTAAGTACTAAACTGCTCTGGGTTGTAGGCAGGACCAGAGAGAGTAAAAGTATGAATAACACAGTCCATCTCAAGTCCCTGCTTTGACATGTCAACAGGACTCAGAATCAAATCATAACATGCCCCCTTGCCCAAGTGTATTGCAACCCTGTTTTATTGTGTGAGTGTCTCTTTCCCAGAGTACAGCTGCATCCAGCAGAGCACAGGATGAGCAGTATTCCATGAGTGAGACTGCTGAGATTTCTTTCCATTTGTTACCCTTCAGTATACGATTCTGCCTCATTTACTCCACACTATCTGAGGTTTCCACAGAAGAATCTTGTTTGTTGTTGCCCCTCTGGTTCTTACTCTAACAGTATGTGAGCACATCTTCAACAAGAAAAGCCTCTCCTTAGTTCCCAGTTTGGGGCAAAAAACGTGGTATACACATTTGGCAGAGAAGGAAGAGATTAAGCCACTTTCTTTGTATGATATGAGGAGCAAACACCAAGTGCTCAAAAAATATCCAGCTCTCTCAGATTGCACTCTAGTGCCCTAATCTCTTCTGTGCTGGGTGGTTTAAATCACTATTCCTTGTGGTCTCCACAATGAATGTAAGAGTACTAAGACTAGCAAACATCATTGCAGCACAGTGCTAAGCTTGGCACTCCCTGCTCAGCAAGGAGCTGCCTGTGAGCACTGTGGAACTCAGTGGGCTCATGTAGCAAAAACCCAACAGCAGGGCTAAGATCACTTTGGGATAAAATGGCTGTTTCCCAAAGTCACTGGGACAGACTCAGAGTGGTTATGTCGAATTGTGCAGTGATAGAGGAAAGAAGAAGTTCCACTTTGTAGCTCTGTTTCCTGCGTAAATATTGGACAGTAGTCTGTAGAAGGACAGCAGTGAAATGACAGAACTGATTCTATGATTCAACACGGAGATGGTGACAAAGTAAGTGAAAGTGTCTTGTGGTGTCAGGTACTGCCTTCCACAGCCAAAGGACTCTGTTTCCATTAGCCAGTCCTACATGAAGGGAGACATGTTTGGAAAACAGAGTTTTACCACTTCTGGTATTTGCTGACTCCTAGCACTGAGATAGAGCAGCTGCCCCAGCTTTTGCCCCTAATGCTGCTTCATCCTCACAGCACTCTAATTGCTCCATTTCCACTACAAATTTCATTCAAAGGGGAGAATGGTAAGCCTTTTCTTCTTGCAGGTAATGCAAATTTTCTACAGGGAAATATGTTTACTTTCCTGCAGCATTGTTAAGAAGAACTTCGCTGCAGTGTCTGACATCCTGCAGTATGACTGAGGGCTATCATTTGGCCTTGACAGGCTTGAGAAATGGGCTGATGTGAAATATGTGAAGTTTGCACTTGTTTGCCAGCAAGTCTCTGACCTGCCTATTACATTTCCAGTGTCTGCCATCCAAATCCTTCAGTCATAATGTGTTTGAGATTCAGTGGTAAGCCTTTTTAATAATGCAAAATGCCATCCCTTATTTTTGAAGATTGGATTTTCTAGGGAAAAAATCATTTCAGACTACTACTTGGACGAAGAAGAAACAAGCTATTCCAGATGGAAAAATTAAAACAGAGAGGTAAATGGAACTGAAAGAAGTCTCAGAGAAATCTTTGTGTAGCTTTAGGGGCTGGGATTGCATTAAACTCTGACTATAACAAACATGCATTTCATTGCAGCTTCAACTCCAGCTGGGAGCCCAGCTATGCACGTTGTAAAGTAATACAGAGTGAAAGGAAAGTTGAATGGTACAAACAAAATACCAGGATGGACTAGGCACTGAAATACGTTGTTTGGTCCATTTCTCTCTCCCTTTGAATAACTACTTGTAAAATTACTGTAGTACTTGCACACCTCTTGGAGGTGATGGACTGATGAGCTGATTTCATGGAGGGCTATTTTAGGTGGAGTACAAGGTGCTGAAACATTATTTGAGACACTGAGAAGACTATTCCCTGTCTGCCTTTAGCATAATTCTCAGTCATTTAGCTAAAAATATTTCAGATGGTAACAAGTTTTAGCCAGTATAATTGGTATAATCAAAAGTGTTTTAAATGTACTGTTTTGACCATGGGTAGGCTTTTGGGTTTCCTTTTTTTTGGTGATTAGTTTATTTGGTTGGTTTTATAGATATCAAAATTTAAGCTACTGAAAGTCTAAATTTAACTTAGCAAAAGTCTTCCTGGGTTATCTGTATAACCCAGAGAAGACTGTGTTCCTTCCAAAGGTCATTCTGAATCTCTAAATTAGATTTTAATTTGAAACTGGCTTTCAAAAGATACTTACTGACTACGCAGTGACTAGAGGATAATTCAATATTGGATGCACCTCACCAGGTTTCAGTGCCTGATAAGTACATCTTCACCTGAACTAGCCATTAGGCTCAGTGGGGAGAAATAAACACTTCAGAGTTTAAGATACACATTTCTCACAAAAGATGCACATTTGTCCAGGCAGCCATAAACAGAATTTACAGAGTGGATATTAAGTAAACCTTTCCATTGAAGAAGTCTCAAGTTATATTCCTAATATATAAATACCTCTTTATTTTCTGTCCTCTACCTGTCCTGCTATGAAACATGTCCTGATTACCCTTAGCATTTAAATGATAATACCTTGATTTTCAACACAGCTTGAAACAAAGTTTGTTATCCCCAAAACATAAGTTTATCATTTGGTCTTTTACTCTGAAGTGACAAAAACTTTTGTTGAACCAGCTTCTTGGGTTCAGGATTTAATTTTTATATAGGAATGCCAAATCCATAAAGGCCAGAACTGGGGGCAATCTGCCCAATTCAGAAGAGGAACACGAGGCTTGGTTCTTTGGATGCCAGATAAGAAGCTTATCCTCCACATTGTTGGCAGTTCTACTCTAGGCCTCTCTTTTTCCTCTATCTCCCCCTCTCCTTGTCTCCTTTCCCCCATGTCTGAAAATGTTTTGCCAGGTTTGATTTGACTTCCTTCTCCATCAGAAGAGAAACACACTTTACAATCTAAAATCTGGGGAAAAAAAAAGGGTTTTTTTTCAGGTCAGTCTGCTTATAACTGTCCTTAGCATCAGCAGAGCAATATAATCAGTTTTGTTTAAGTGGCCAGAAGCCTCTGTTTAAGAAGAGAAAAATACACATTGCGGCAAGCATTAAATGAAAAAAAAACAAACCCAAACCCCCAGAAATACTTAGGAAATGGAAATTAAGCTAGTCTTTCAAAACAACTTATAAAAAATTGTTTCATTTCATTTTCTGGCTTCATTCAGTTTTCTGTTTCTATGTGTTTTTTTAAAGAGATGTATTATTGAATTCTTTTTGCTGTAGATACTGCTTTGTGGTAAACAGAATTTGATCCGTCTTTTTCCAATACTTTTGTCAGGCTAAAGAAAATTATTCCAGTGCTTTCTGAGTTTCGTTTAATAAGAAGTACACTCACGTCTTCCAATGTCCTTTCTTTCAAAACATCAAATAATGAAAATTTTTTCCTCTGAATGTTGTTTCCACCTTCATTTTTACTCCTTTTAAATATTACTCTCTCTGCTTTTATTAAAAGAGTAGCACTATCTTGGGTTATGATCTGGGACTGTCACAGGAAAAAATGGCTCCTATACAGATGATTTTGCTGACCAAGGGGTACAAAAGTTTTTTTTATGAGACTCTAGTTGATAACAGAAAAAGGACACCAGTGCAGTCCTGTTCTGAATATTTTAAAGTGGAAAGTCCATCTTCATTTATCATGAAGGTTTTCTTCTTGTGCTTGGCCATTCTTCATCTTTAGTCTTGCTGCTCATTGCCTGTTCTATGACCCTCTTAACACCTTTTCTCCTTCAGATTTCTTGATCTCCAGAACCAAAGTACTTTCAGAGCCTGTGTTAGACTTAGATAAATCAGTTGCTTGCTCACTCCAGGCCATTGCTATCTTCACAAGCACCTGAACACTAATGGTAGTACGGAGAGCAAAACTGATGCACTTAGAATCATAATCATAGAATCATTAATGTTGGAAAAGACCTCTACAATCAAGTACAACCCTTAATGCAGCACCACCCTGTTCACCACTAAATGATGTCCCCAAGTGTTGCATCCACATGCTTTTTTTGAACACTTTCAGGGATGGCACTTCCACCACTGCCCTGGGCAGCTTATTCCAATGCCTGACCACTCTTTCAGTGAAGATTTTTTTCCTAATATGTAATCTAAAACTTCCTGTGTACCAGGCTCTCAAACCAGAGGAAAGCCCAGGTGATTTTCAGATAAATGACCTCTGCTCTGTTCCTTGCACTAGACCCTGTGCTAGATATGTTGTGTCTTTGTCTGCACAACACACAGCAGCTAGTTCAGGATGTTTCTGCTCTGATTCTCCTCTGGGTGTTGATTACGTGCCCAGTCTTTTACAATGCTTAAGAACATATTGTTCTCTCGCAGAAGGTCATTGCATACATATTGGATATACAATGCAATTCTAGACCTCAAAAGAGCTCTTTCAAAGTGATTTTCTTTCACTTGCTAGTAAAAAAGGTCAAAAAACCATTGCATTTTTCACTCTGAACCAAATCAAAAGCAGAGTTGGATGCTCAGGAATTTGTTCTGCCAGAGATGATGTTATGCTTAGAGCTCAGGGGTCATTAAATATACCAGTCTGCTCTTACAAAAATAAGGCGAAAAGGCTTCAGCATTAGTGTCAGATACTAAGTGAGGCATACTTGAATCAGAACACTGCCATGATTTTTTAGGCCCATCCAATAAATATCCAGGAACCTCAGGTTTTGTAATCAGGTTCTCAATTCCTAACAATTGTCTTCTACATTTTAGAGATTAATTAAATGCTTCCTGTGTGAAACATTTTTTGTGAATAGGGATAAGTGAAGATGGTGAAGGGCCTGGAGGGGAAGTCGTACAAGGAGCAGCTGAGGTCACTTGGCTTGTTCAGCCTGGAGAAGAGGAGACTGAGGGGAGACCTCATGATCATCTGTAACTTCCTCACAAGGGGAAGCAGAGGGGCAGGCACTCATCTCTTTTCTCTGGTGACCAGTGACAGGACCTGAGAGAATGGACTGAAGTTGTGTTAGGGGAGGTTTAGGTTGGGTATCAGGAAAGGGTTTTTCACCCAGAGGGTGGTTGGGCACTGGTACAGGCTCCCCAGGGCAGTGGTGACAGCACCAAGCCTGACAGAGCTCAAGGAGCATTTGGAAAACACTCTCAGGCACATGGTGTGATTGGTGTGCAGGGCCAGGAGTAGGACTTGAGTGATCCTTTTGTGTCCCTTCTAACTCAGGATATTCTATGATTTTATGGTTCCTCAGGAATGTCTGTTTTCTCCATCACCTTTCAAGTGACTTTGCAGTGGCCTTCATATCCTGACACTGGCTTGATGAAGTCTTTTCTCACTATCCAACTGCACTTTCACAATCAGCCTACATTTTCCAATTCCAATTGTACTTCCATTTCAGCATTTGAATCCAGCTCCATCCCTTCCCTGACAAATAAATCCCAGAGTGGTTTAGCATCTGTACAAATGACATATTGCAGACACAGTACACTGAAATATGTCGTAAAAATTTAGATTTTATGTGGTAGTCTAAGATATTTGAGTGATAGCACAAACTGTGCTATCCAAGAGCAGATGTAAATTAATAAGTCTTGTATCATGTGTGTTCTTTGCTCTTTCTTGTGCTGTTTCAGAAGTGTATTTCCAAACTAGCTCAGTTATCTCCAAGACAGCTTGAGTCTTCTATTGTCTCACTGGTTAAGAAGACAGTCAAATTCTTACCTTTTGGAGAAGATATTTTGTCTGAGCAGTTCCATGTGTGCTAAGGCATATCCATCTGGCATCCCTGAGGAGAACTCAGAGTGATAAATATTACTACAAATTAGCATAGTTTGAAACCTTGGCTCCAAAAGGATTTAATTAACAGTATTTACTGAATGGTCCTGGGATGTGTTTTAAGACTACTCCCTGCAGAGAGATGAAGGTAAACAGAGACTTTGACGCTGCATGTGTATGTTTGTGTGTGTGGACAGGTCTCCTCTGAAACCTTCTCTCATCCAAAATACAAGTTTTGTTTTCTCGTTCCAAATGGAATATCCAGCAACTTAGTCATTGGCAGTAAAACTTTTGGGTGCCTGAACTCTTCAAAATAAAATGTCAATAGCTGGGTTTTTTTAACATATGACTCAGGGTAAAAGCGCTATTGCCAAGGTTTATCAGCCATTAAACTTTCACTCAGTGCAGATACAATCTGTTTGCCTGGGAGTTGAAACAAGAAAGAACACGTATTCCAGGGCATAAACAAAGATCTCATGTTATTATAGTGCTGACCTATCTTTGGTTAAAATACCTTCCAGAACAGCTGTGGATTACTAGGCACATACTTATGGACAGGTATTTGGTTGGCAGCTTGATGGAGGTTCTCCTTTTGACAGCAGCAAATATTAGGTGTAGGTTGAACAGCAGTAGAGAAGCAGCCAGTTTTGTGAGGAAGCGGAAAAGTAGCACCAGAAGATTTTAAAGGGCAACTGGAACCACTTATAGATGGCTAGACAGATGGAAATGAATTCAGACAGTTTGGAAAGTAAATTAAATTACAACTCAAGTATGTGCAAAAATGAAGAGACTTATAACAAAAGACATTAGGAAAACCTAAAAAATAAATTAAAAAGTGATTCAACAACCGCTCAGCTTTGCTGTGTTAGGTGAAATAAAACTCCAGATGGACCAATACCACGATATGTAAGTATGGTGAGGATACTTTAGATTCGTATCTTGTAACTTGCATTGTATACTAGTAGACTGATCCACCTGCAAAATATCACACATTCATAGTAATGTTTTCTGGAAGACAGAAAGAATATTACTTCACAGAATGAGACTGTGTCAGGTCCTCAGCTGATGCAAATTGCCATAGTTACTTTGATTTCAGTGGAGTTATGCCAGTTAATTCTGGACTAAATCCTCAACTGAAGATTTTACTTGTAAAAGTTTCAAATGTTTCATGTAATACTTTCTGTGCTGGAGAAATTCTCTCTTCCACTTTTCCTCCGTACTTCTGATTTGTTTCTATAAATTACTCAGCTTCAATTTTCAGCGATTAATGCCTTCTTCTGAATTAATTAAATTAGAACAAATATTTTCCAAGAAGACATAATAGGAATGTATCATTTGGATTCATTTGCAAGACAGAGCAATCCCAGTCAAAATGATGTTTCAGTTATTCATTTTTGGAATCTACAGTTACACTGGTATTTGTCTTTTATTTGTTGGAATTTGGAATTGACTTTCAACATAAGTTTGGGTATTTATAAGACTCTGGACTTGACTCAGTACCGTACATGTGAGATTTGGTGTCAATGTAATATTCCCGTATGTATATATATATATACATGGTCAGTTTTCTTTTAGGTTTATGTATACAAAAGGAGTTATAGATAATTTTAATACATAATATAACATATTTAAAGGATATAATACATTGTGAAATTAGGAATGATAAGGTAAACCCCAAAATATTGCCCAAGGTCTTAAGAAACATGCAGTTCCTAATTCAGAGATTTTCTATATTATCCTTGGAAAGTGCTCACTCTCTTTGTGTCAGTTTCCCTTTACTTCTTGCGGTTTAAGCCCAGCTGCAGCCAAGCCCCACATAGCCACCCACTCCCTCCTCCCTAGCAGGATCAGAGATAGAATTGGAAGGGTATAAAAGCCAGAAAACTCATGGATTGTGATACAGATGCTTTAATAAAGGAAGCAAAAGCCGCACATGCAAGCAAAACAAGGAATTAAGTCCCCTCTCCCCATGGGCAGGCAGGTGCTCAGCCATCTCCAGGAGAGCAGGGCTGCATCACGTGTAACAATAACTTGGGAAGACAAACACCATCACCCCAAATGTGTCCCTCCAGTCTTCCTTCTTCCCCTCCCCTTATATGCTGACCATGCTATCACAGGGTTTGGAATATCCCTTTGGTCAGTTGGGGTCACCTGTCCCAGCTGTGTCTCCTCCCAACCTCCCATACACCCTCAGCCCCCTGACCAACATGGCAGTATGAAAAGCAGAAAAGGCCTTGGCTCTGTGTAAGCCCTGCTCAGCAATAACAAAAACATCTCTGTATCATCAACCCTATGTCCAGGAGAAATCTGAAACACAGCCTCATACCAGCCCCAGTGAAGAAAATTAGCTCTACCCCAGCCAAAACCTGTGCATACTTCTGTCTAACGAGACATATTCTCTTTCCTTATCAATAGATAGTGAGGATAAAGCTGCTGGTACCTGATGTGCTGCCTTGACATGTTTAGGTGGAATCAGATTCATCCCACCCAACCTTGCCTTCGGTGCTGTAGTCTTTAGTCTACCTTCCTAGACAAAAGAGGAAAAGCTATTTCCAGAAGATTCTTGTTCTTATCCATCTTATATTCCTCCCTTATGCCAAGGTGAATTCATCCTTGGGATGTCCATTTTGTTCTCTTTGGGCTAGAAGGAGCTTAGATTTCTGATCTTGAAATTACTGAAATTAGAGGACATAATCACACATATGGTCTGATTATTAGTTACATATACAGCCAAATAAACTGCCTTGAGAAGACTTTATAAATTTATAAAAGAAAAATTTATAAATTGTGATATGCCTAAACCTACTCACATAATCACTAATGTTCACTGCTGTCTGGGAATTTCCCAACAATTCATGCCAGAAGTGTCTGAAGGAGGAATTTGGTGGGGGAAAACAGATGATTGCAATATAATCGGGTCAATCTTTAGGGAATATTTTGCAAAAGATCAATCATCAACTATCGCTTTATTATAACCACTCAGGTATTAGACAAGCCATGTGTCAGTGCTTCTGAATTTCAAGGGGGGCAAAATATTCATGGCTGGAAGCAAATCTATGTATGTGTTGATAGGCATCGAGCAGATATAAAATTAAATTTAGCCTGGTTTGTGCTGATTATGGAACCATTACAGATCTATATGAAGGCTTAAATGATGTGTCACCCTTAAGATCTATAAAATTGCCCGTTCCATGGGTGACCCATTAAAGCGATCTCTTATGCCTAGAGGGGTTCAGGGTTTTTTTAACTTTTTCAATACTTAGGTTATTGGGCAGGCCATAAACTCAAGACCTCTGCCTGGAAGGCAGAAGCTCTCTATTTGACCTGAGATTGTTCTGTTTATGCCAAATGAGGTTGCAGGAACAACACACAAATAAGTTAGACCTCTGTCAGTAGGACACACTTGCTTGACCTCAACTTTACTATTTCTGCAGCTTGTAATTTATATATGATTATTTATATATCATTTATATGTAAGCCAAGATTACCTTTACCAGACACCATAGCTTTACTGAATTTCCTGCTCCACACTGAAAATTAGACTCCTCTCTGAAGCTCTGTTTGTCTCACCCATATTTTCTCCTCCAGGTTTTCCCTGCCTTCAGAGATGATATATTTGGTCTCTGCTGTAGCTCTTCATGCAAGGCAATGGTCACTGACACTGTCCTAAAATTGGAGAGGAAGTCATGTTAAAAATTTTGAAAATGTGAATGTTAAATACACTTTATGAATAGTATAATGAATAATGTAAATTTATTTTCTTTTTACCATATGACACAATCCTCAGTGAATGTTTAGGTTTTATTAACTTTCCATGGAATCTCTTAGGTGTTCTCACTGTGCAAATTTGGAATAAATATCTGAAAAAAAAATTGCATTAAATCCACAGCAATATTTCAGATTATAACCTCTCTCTACACACACAGACTACATTAACACAACTGTGTAACTCCCTTTTGACTGAAACTCCAGACAGAAAACCCGTGGATTAACTTTACTCTAGCGTACAACTTCTTCTACTTGGTTCTAACTGATTACTGACTAATCAGCTCTCTGGCAGGGTCTGGTATATAAAAAGCACCAAAGTAACTTAAAGCCACTTTTGTTCTCCCATCACTTATGTGAGGAGGTACAAAAAACACAATTCAACTCATTGTGCTTTATATACCACTTCATAACCAGCCCTCATCTAGTTTCCCTCTCACTAAGGGCAGTAAAAGGGTTCAGACTAACTTGGGAAAATTATGGCCTCAAATGCTGATGGTTTCCTGAACACAGTTCAGATGGTACGTACACTCAACCTTTGTATTTCCTGGGATATTGGCCTAACCAACAAAAAAAAGTACAAAAACTTCATTCACATAACTTTTTTTAGTAGCAGAAAGGGATATTATGTAACTTTGGAAATTTGATAAAGATGCAACTTCAGAGATGGGCAACTTAATGGAAGCATTCTGGTTTCCTCAAAAGAGCTATGTCTCTTTGCAACAATCATGGCCGAAGAGTCCCCCAGGGCTTGGAGTCCTCTTCTGTACTTCTGAAAGGATAATATTTAGAACAGAGACAATCAACTATTCATCCTCTGCTCTGATTTATGCTGTACACTTTGGATAACATTCATGCAGTAGCGGAAATTGTCAAAGCTTTGCCTATCTTTTAAGCCCTGGGCAAGGATGGAAGGGGAATAAGAAGCTTGAATGAAGCACTGAATATATAATACACTCTGCTGCAGTGCATAGTAGTTATAGACACATTATTATGCTTCTCTGGAAATACTTTTAACCTCTAGGTGTTCTGAGCCTCAGCTTAGTCCTCCTTTTGCCATGAATAAGAGCTTTTTGCCTACAGAGTCTGTTTTCTGAGGCACCGCAGAGTGTGACTACTACAGTTTATTTACAGTTTGACATGAGGCTTAAGGAAATGCCTATAAATACACAGCTGGAAGAGGAGAGAATACCAGAAGACAAGGAAGACTGGATGTATCACAGGTGAATAAGGAAATCCTCAGCTTAGGAGACAGCCATGAGGTTAGGATGTGTGTACTGAGACATATAACTGGTAATGATGACAAGGAGAGAGAATTTTTGTTTGATGGCATAGTTCTTGCTGGGATAAGAATGGTGACTGGTAGGTGAGGTAACTTACTCACATAATGTTTAATAGTTTTGGCATAACTCAAAGAAAATATAGTCCTCTTCTCTAGGCTTTTAGTCATTTATTAGGCTCTGGGCCACCCAGTTTCACCACCAAACAAGTTCTCTGTAGGCAGCAGCGGGGGGTGTGATTATTCTTTAGGCAGCAATAACACACATTTTTTTCCAGATAGGTCAGTGATTCTCAAACTAATTTTTTCCTTTGCTTCTCAATGGGGGGGCCTTGGGATAGGACACAGTAATAATTATTTGGGTCTGTGGCTCCCAGGAACTATAGCCCCTGTATTCTGCTTCTGCGTGTGCGGTCCATCTGTGCCCCTAATCAAAATTATTTCTAGGACAGATAGAAACTTCTTGACTCTTAACTGCCACTGCTTCTTGTGGGAATCTGCCTGGCAATGTGTTCCCTCTTCTTTTCCATTCTCTTTGCCTCTAGTTTGAGAACTCTGTTCCTAAGACAGGTTTTGCTTATTTATATATATGTATTTTTATATATACGTATAAAATTAAAATGTAAATTAATTGGTCTCCTGAAGGTTTCAACTTCCTCAAGGACTTTGGAGTTGATCTGGTGAATCATTTCAGACTTTTTGCCTTCCTAGCGTCTTCTTTATTTCTCCCCTCTACCTTTGCCTTTTAAATTCTTCTCCCTCATCTTCATGATACTATGTTGGCAGCTTGCGAGGATGGGGGAGGAAAGGAATAACCCCTTTTCATTCTCTCATTTCACTGTTTTACCTCTACTACTCTTGTTTTAACACTGAGAGAAACCATTGCAATGTTGTCATGTTTTTTCATTGGCACAGATTCAGTATTCTGAAAAGTAACATCATGATCTCAATGGCATCTCTATTTGCCAGGAAATCACTTATTGACTCATGAGTGGCTACACCCCTTGCTGAAACTGTCAGGTGTTATAAACACACATGGAACTTTTTTGGGACATGGAGGTTTTGGCTTAGCTGGCATCTTAACTAAGAGGCAATACATACCAGCAAAGTGGAAAGGATCTTCTCGAATTAAACAGAAATGTTTACAAAAAAGTTTAAAACAAGAGCTTAAAGAAAAAGGGGAGAAACTTACCAGAGTTAATTTCTTCTTTACTCTGTCTTGAAAAACAATTCTCAGTAAGTTAAACCAGGCAGTCACAGGCAGCCCTGCCTATGACTGTTGTGGACTCAGCAAAATTATCTTCTTAAATGAATGCTCCACCTAATGAGGTGTTACTTGTTCCACATAGTTAACAGTGTGGTGGGTTAATGCCATCCTAGGTAGACCCAGTGTGAGGAGCCAATACAGCTTTGTTAAGCCTCAGCAATGGTTGTCAGAGGCACGTGGAGGAGGGTGCCCATGTGCCACGTGCAGGAGGCAGCCAGAAGCAGCCTTGGCTCTGGGGGGACTTCGCCTGGCAACCCCTCCCATGAGGCCGGCAGCAGGAGACCCTGGAGGGGCTGCTCCGGTCAGGTAGTGAAAAGGTCTTCGCCAATGGACGGCAAAGAAAGCTTGGACTGGGCCAGTGGTTCGCTGTCCTCGGGCAGGCTTTGGGAGGGGCCAGGGGGGTATAAAAACCAACTGTGTCAGTTGGTTGAGCTCGCTGCTGCTCGTTTGGGGGGCGGGACTTGCACTGCTCGCTGCTCCCGCTCGCTCCCTCCTGTGCCCTGGCCCCAGCCCCAGCTGCCTTCTGGCTCTCCTGCCCTCGCACCTCTCCTGCCTTCCTGTGCCCCTGAGCGCCGCCTTGCTGCCTGGGCTGCCTGCATCCAACCCGCCCTGCCGCCCCGATCCAGCCCCTCACCGTGACCCTGTCCAGGGTCCTGCTGCTCCCGTCCGGGCCTCTCACCGCGTGCCCGGGGCCGTCGCCTGTGGAGCCGCGCCCCTCCGGAGCCGCCCGGCCAGGGGCAGGCAGCGGGCACAGCTTCTGTCACCTGGACACCGACAGCACTGCCCTGCCTCGCTGAGCACTGTACCCCTCTCTCTCCTCTCCCCCAGTCCTTTCCTATTTTCCTTTTGTAGTGTATGATGCAAAATAATTCGTACTAAAATTTTAAAGATTACAGCATTTTGCTGAGGCTGAGAAAAGCAAAACAGGTGGCTGCAAAAATGTGCGGTTCAAGGATCTCTGTCTGAATAAGCCCTGAGAAGGTACGTTCCAGAGATAAGCATTTCATGGGATTTCCTCATCTGGCAGAGCTCCAGCATGTGTATATTTGTACGGAAATAGAGTCCCAGGATGTATGTACAAGCAACAATAATATACTTGCACCAGAAACTGATTTCAACAGCAAAAATCGAATATTGAACTGTCGTCAGACGTGGTGGAAAAAACAGGAAAATCATATTGTTGCATTGAAAAGATACAGCTAAATAAAGAAGAAAAAAGGTATAAAAGGACACCTCAGAGAAACCGAAATTGTGAACCAGCGCGATTGGAACCAATAGAGGTTGGAACTCAGTTCACCCAATGCTGATCGCCTGGCTTGGTGTTGCTTTGCTTTGTGGCTCTTTCCGTATTTTATACTTTAATTATTAATAAATTCTTTTTAATTATAATATTGATTGGCTCATTTATAACACTTTCTTCCTTTCTGTGTCCTCTAGCCCTCTTCGCTCGGGCAACTCCTTTTGTTTCTCCTTTTCTTATCAATAAACGGTTCTCAGATACAATGTTTGCCTCGTTTGGCTTCATTCATTCTGTTCCCAACCATCCATTTTTAAAAGAACTCTCCACAGTTCCCCACAGTGGAACGCGACACCCGGTATGGAGAGCAATTAAACAAGTCCATCACCAAATAATCACAAAATTTTAAGCGTTTGTAGTAAGTGATCAAGTATTGTCAAGAAGTAGAAGCAACTGAAAAATGCTTCAGGATAAATATAGTAAAAAGTTTAAGGAAATAAATACGATCCTGTGTTTATGAGAGGTGCAAATGCTTTCAAGAACTTCCCTGACATCCTTCCTGACAAAAGTAATGCTCTTATAGACACTGGCTTGCCTACTGCAGAGCCTGGCCAGAAAGCCTTCACATACAGAGATGGATGATAAAAAGGAATTCTGCAGAAGAGGAAAATTCTCTGGGATTAATTACCTGATTGGCTGCAGTACTTGGTATGGACCAAGCAAGCTCATTCAGAGTGAAGCTTGGTTCTGTTGTCTTTGTCTTGGCAGGGATTAGAATTAGCTGAACCAGAAGGTAACATTTGAATGCTCATGTCCATATTCTGAAATTAAGATAAAATTACCTGGCTTCTCAAATTATTTCTTGGTTCCAACTGATATTTTTGAAGATAGAATTACTGTTTCATGAAAAGGATATTAAATTAAAATTCATATGCTGAACAAACTCATTCCTTGAAATTTAAGTTCTAGCAAGTGCAATACGACTAAAGAAGTTTTATAATTAAATAATAATGATAACAAAAAATCATACTGGTATTTTTGGATGTATTTAAACTCTTAAACTTATGAAAAACATGCATTTTTTTATCCATTTAATGTGAGCAGATGAAGAAAGAATGCTCTACTAGGAAAATACTTAATTTTATCTATAAAATCTTATCTCTTTAAACAATATAAAATTTAGATGCTGACCTTTCAAGAAGAAACCACTGGAAGATATTTGAGATGATAAACTTCATTGTGAATGCTGTAATACTGAGACACATTCATATTCTGTGCTATAAAAGTACTCTTTTTTGATGATAATTTTGACCAGCCATAAAAATCACCAAGCCCCAGCTCCACCTTCTGTGTCTAACACTGCACAATTGTACTGTCAGTCATTACACTCAGTACTGGGATTTTGACATTTTCAACATGACTGAAAGTGCTTATATGACTAAATTAAGCTCAATAAAATACTGCCAACTTGAAATCTTCATGGACAAAAGCAGGAAATGTCTAATACAGATGCACTTAACCCAGTTTAACTCTCATTTTGCTTATGAGAATAAATCTTTAGGTTTTATCACTGTAAAGAATAAATTTCTCTGTGTGTCATTGCTTTGAATAGGTTGGGTAAAAAGCCTGCTCAAACCAATCCAGCACTCCCAACACTGACCACGCTTTACTCACACAAGCATGGACAAGAGAGGGCCTTAAATTCTCAGAGCACGTCCCAGTGGAAACATTAAAGACCTTGCTAGTGGAAATGGGCTATCTAATACTATAATAAATATAAATCTGCCTGGAAAGATCCTGATTATCCTGGAAGTCTAACAAATCGAGACACTTGGTTTTGGTTAGGAGAAAGCTTTCAGGTTCTGTAAGTGTTATCTGCCCAACATTCATTTCGTCTCATGCAACACTTCTAGATTTATGTTTAACTGAGGTGTGCAAGCCCTTCTATTTTCCATTTTTATTATTTTTTAGTTAAACAAAATGTTTTAGCGTTTCTGTGGCTGAACATGGATGAATTAGAATGCAAGCTCTGGTGGGAATTGTAATTAGAAAAGCATGTTTGATCAGAAAGAAGGAAATAAAAAAAAAATAGTTAAACTGTTACAGTCCTTTGGTTTTATATTGCCATTATCAGGTCTAGGAAAATGACAAGGAACCATGCTTAATATGTACTTTAAATCTGGCCAGTGTCTAATATGATGTATTACTTCAAATCAATGTTTTGAGTGAAATTTATCTGCAAGAAGGCATTTGTAAAAGCCTTATGTTTTTTCATGTAAATATTGATCTCAGACATATCATTTCCCTTGTGCACAAACAAATAAATGTTGAGAGTAGGAGATGAGAATTTTTCATCCAAGCCATTATACTTTTTTGTTATTAGACTAGTCAATAAAGGTCCGAAATAATCTTCTATATGTCAGATGAAAACAAACCTGTAGAGTAGAAGTGTTTATTTCTTTGATGTAATAAAAGTAGATTGTGTTTATTAGATGTTATCCAGGGATTTAAAACAATGAATCTCCTGAAGAAATCCAGGACATACTGTTCTGGTTGAAAAAACTACCAAATTTCTAATATTTGGCTGATCATTCTGAGACTTTTTGTTCAAGCTCTGGATCTTACACGGGATTGATACCACCAATTACATTCTTTAGTATTATCAATACCAGTGTGTCCTTGGTAACTTCTAATGCTTTGATCTCTCTGGACATGGCTTAAAATCACAGTTTATTTTGTGTTGCCTTTGTATGCATTAAGGATTCAAATTATTCATGCAGAGTGTAAGTAAGTATATGCTGTAACTGACAAAATCTGGAGATCAAAATCTATGGCTGGTCACCTGAGACTCTCTTTGCACACAGCATAGTTAGTTAGCAGAGATATATTTCATCACATCTTAAAATAAATATTAAAAATGGGTCAAGTGTATCACACCCTGGAAGTCCTTATTTCTGTCTATTGACATTTGCAAACTCAGCTCTTGATGTCTGCTGCAGAAATCCGAGCACAAGTGTTTATACTTTCATTGTCAGATGTGATTAGGAACATGCAAATAGCACTGAAGTGATTGGAGAAACATTTCTGAGGCCTCTACTCCAAATCTGTCCAGTTGTTGAAGAGATGTATTTATTCCACAATGAGAATTAAAAAAACAATCAGTTTGGAGCTATGATAATTTTATTTTCTCTGACTTCGGGATTCCAGTGGCACATGCAGAGGCACAGGTTTACGTGTGCTGATTGCAAAATTCATGAGAAGGCAATGCAGCTTGTCATGGCAGCTAATGAGCACCAAGTTCACATTTTGTCAGTAGTACAGGCTGCACTACACAATGAAAGAAATGTTAAGTGATAACAAGTATTCTGCTTGACATGAATAGACATGAAAAAAAAGAAAGAAAGCAATAGTAGGGCTCAAAAAGGATGGAGTTCCTTAAAGTACTAAAAAAAAAAACCCTGATATTTAGAGCAGTTAAGTTGAAGACAAAGAGTTTTGGTCAGAGAGAGTAAAGAAACTAATTGTTACAGCAGAGAACACAATAGGATGACAGAAGATAAAATCACAAGCAAAAGTAGGCCAAGTGGTTCTTTCTGTGTCTTTCAGAGTTGTTGATAATTGACAGTTCTTGGATTCAAACCAAAAGTCTTGCTATATTTGATATAAAGATAACCCCAATAGCCTGGAGGGAGTTTCATGAGTGTATCTTATCTCACTTCATGAAAACAATCTGTATTTTTAACTGATAACAAGTTCATTTCTGTAGAGTAGGAAAGAAAGGTGTGGAAAAATGACTGATTTCCAAATATGATAAGAAAATAAGGTAGTGTTTAGTTTAGAAGGTGTGTCTGACAGCGAGCTTTAATTTATATGCCCAAAAGCCTTGGAAAATCTGGGGCGGGGGAAAATAAACCTTAACAAAAATAGAACAACCATCATTCTGAGGTATAATTTACCTCCATTAAGGAGGCAATACATATCATGCCTTGTTTTGAGCAAAGCCTCTGGACGTATGGAGATTAGACCCAGTAGCAATTAAACCATTGCCTCTGGAACAGTGCATGTTTTCAGGTGTGTAACACAGGGTAAGAAAAGAAATGGATTTATTTGACTACAAAGAAAGAAAGAAAAAGAAAGAAAGAAAAGAAAGAAGGGAAGGAAGGAAGGAAGGAAGGAAGGAAGGAAGGAAGGAAGGAAGGAAGGAAGGAAGGAAGGAAGGAAGGAAGGAAGGAAGGAAGGAAGGAAGGGAAAGAAAGAAAGAAAGAAAGAAAGAAAGAAAGAAAGAAAGAAAGAAAGAAAGAAAGAAAGAAAGAAAGAAAGAAAGAGAGAGAAAGAAAAATAGAAATACATGTATGTTGTTTATCCAGTATTCAAAATCATGGTATCAGTATGTGGGATACAAGACTGCGTTATCATAGTTTAATTCATTACTGTCTGTTACCTAATTCAAACGGTTTTTTGGAAATAATGGCTATTATTAGCCCACCGCCAGCTGTGAGGTTATAAAGTATTTGTGAGATTTTTAAACTGATTTGCATTGTCTCATATCTGAAACAGGATGAGCTCAAATGTGAATGTGCAATAACTTGTGAAAGTCCGAATTAGGCTGTGTACTCAAGTCACTGAGCCTTTGGATCTACATGCAGTCACTTAGGAGCATGCAGTACCTCTTTCATGTCTATGGAAAAAAATAACCTTGATTTCATGCAGCAACAAATTTGTTAATTGTCTAGGACAACTTTCCCCTTCCAAATCAACATGATTTTTGAAGATGACAACAAAGGAAATCTGCATTCACAAAAGGTAGACAGGTCAGTTTCTGAGAAGTTACATTTTACTGCAAGAATGGATTTAATCCAATCAGGTCAAAATCACACACTTCCAAAGTATCACATGGATCAGAAATTTGCAGTGTTCATTTCTGGGAATTTTGTTTGGTTTTGGGTTCTTTTTTCCTCCTTATTCACAAAATCTTATGTACAAGGCAACAGGTCTTGAAGTTTCTTTAAAACTAATTCTGGTGCACCTCTCTTAAAGGAAGACTGTCCCTGAAGACAACAAAACTGTAAAAGATCATTAAAAACTGATTAAATGTGGACTGTTCTGGAAAACTGAGTTCAGGGCCACTGGACATCTCACTGTAATGCTAAAAGTTTAGCCCAGCTAAAGCTCTGCGACTTCATTGAATCAGGAATTACAGTCTGCCAGATGAATCACTCTTCCAAGGGAAACCATGGAAGCTGTGGCTTAACTGTTTTTTTACAGGGAAGGAGACCCTAGGGAAAAATCCACTTAACCCTTTCTTGGAGTTAGCAAAATGGTCATTGAACTGGAAATGCTTCAAAACAATCTGAGCTCAATAAGTCACCCCTGAATTAATGCTGTTAATTAAATTTTCCAACAAGTTCTAAAGAAAAACATGAAATATTTAAGTTTCTGGGTCTTTCAAATGATAGTAACTGAAAGGAAAATGCATTTATAAATTCCTTTCCAATGTAAATTAACCAGGTTTAGAGTACACACAAGGGTCCATTTAGAAAGAGAAATGAGGAGTTTTGATTGTTCAACAGCCAACAGACTTATCTGCTCCCAGCAGAGTCTCCTTGGTGTTGAAACACTGCTCTTGTGTCTAGATGGAAAGCAAAAAATGATCTGTTTAAAGAAAATTCTGGTGTTGGTGTTGGGTACTCATGAAAAGTGGGACTTTTTAAGGAAACATGCTAACTTCCTATATGCAATTACCAGCATGCTATGTTTTTTCCTTTAAACCTACAGTTAAACATGAGCCTGCTTGGCAGCCCATAGAAGAATCATTAAAAGATGCAATCTGTTCCAGTTACAGTAACCTGCAGCGAATATTTCATAATTCAGAACTGTGGAGGCGTTGAATCCATACCTTAAACATTAATATCCTTGAAGCACATAAACAACTTAAGTGTCAAGGAGTCTTTTCCCACAAAGTTTCATTATGCTATTTAAATTCACACCTAAGGCTGCAGGGTAGGGTTGTTAACAGCTGACTTGGAATAAAGTATACACTAGGTAGGGTTTATTCTATTAGACTGACTTGTCAGAAGTAGTTTCACTTTGTATTCTTTCCATAGAGCTTGATGTATGAAATGAATGTATTAAATTAATGCAGTAAATTAAACTTGATTATTTTTCTTTTAAACATAGATCTGTGTACAAATAATTGATATTATGGCTGTATTTTCCATGATGCAATGACATTTTGCATAGTTACCAACCACTAATGAGATTTTAAGAAACTGCATTTTTAAAAATCAGACTATGTGTGCTCATGGACTATATCTGGCAGCCTCAGAGAAAGCCTGTCACACCAAACAAGTTATTTTTCTGTGAGTTATCTGATAAGTGGCCTGTATCCGTGCAGTGCTCTAATGTAAATCTTTAAAAAATGTAAGAAAGCCTCAATATGATCACAATATAGCCCTGGGTGTTTTGTAAAGCCAACAACTCTTCCAGCCAACTTAATATTCCAGCCCTGGGAGGGACTCCTTCCTGTGTTTTGGGAGCTCTACAAGTTGTTTCTGAAATTCCAATATAATTACTAGCTTTATACCAGAAATCCCATGGAAGAGGCCTGATTGGAATGTATGCATTTTCGAAAACTGTATGATTTTTTAAAGGCTTCTTTTTGTAGCTCTGTTTAATGGAACTGACTCCAACCTCAGCCTTACAAGAACAGAAATACTTTCCTTTCCAACATGTCAAAATATGGTCACTTGCTCAGCTTCAGAAAGATTGTATTCATATTCCTGTCCATGCTGCTTCTCATGCCACGTGCACAGGGCTATCATTTTAACTTTCAAAGCATTCCTTAAAATTGTTCTCTGGGCTGCTTACAAATAAACAAGCTAACATCAAGATAAGACCTTTGACCACTATTAGTGATCACCAGATAGACCAATATTATTTAATTTCCTTAAAAGCCCTTGGCTGCCTCTGCTAACAGTTTCACCTCCACATGTATTTTTCAGCCTTTGGTGATATGGGTTCAAGGTCCAGTAGGCCTCCTCTTTTCATATAAGGTAGATACTGTGGCATTTTATAAAAACAGACTTGGCACGGGATTTAGATCAAGATTAACAGACTTACGAGAAAGACACTTTCATGTGAGGTATTTAATATCCTTTCTTATTTATTGACAGTATAGTCAACATCATCAATAGGATGTTGTGAAGCCCTACAATTCACCTTTAAAGAGACAAAACAAATTCAGCTCAGTATCTCAGACTTAGGCACCTAAAGCCATTTGGGATGCTTGAGAGTGTCCAAGATGCAGACACAGAACTGACAGGTCTGACACGCTACCAATGATCTTCTGAAGCAACACTTCAGGTCATTTCAAATTACACTGGAGGTCTAAACTGCATCCTTAGTCTGAATTCCACATTTTGCATGTAGAAGGTAATTTAGACTATGTTAATTTATTCTGTCATTAAGAAGGAGAGCCAAGGTATCTGTGGCAGAAAAACACTGGGAAATTTGCATGAGTGCTGGGCTACCTGAAGCCTATTACTATTCAGATGTATATCCAAAATTCTTCTTTTCTGTAGATACCTTCCTGAGGTTGTGCATGGGTTCATTTGGTCTTCCCAGTCGGGCAAACTCTCTGTTTCTAAATCCATGCAATTCCTGTGATTAATGCCTGATGCCAAGATCAAGGGAAAGATACTTCTCAGAACTATTTCCCTCTCAACCGCTCAGTCTATGGTGTAGGTAAGAGACACCAGATGGACAAGTTGCTTGTATCTTTCCTTCCAGAAGAGAACACATTATGAAAGTCTAGTAGAGAAGACTTATTCTGATCTAGCTGGTGGTTAAACTGGTTCTGATCTAGTTACTGCTATTTTAAAATACACTTTCTGCAGGACTGTAGCCTAAATTTAGCATAGTGAGTGCTTTTGTTCAAAGGCCATGCTAGTCAACAATTTCCAGTGCTGGAAAATATTATAAAAATTACTGGGAACAGCAGGCTGTCTGTTTTTTCCAAAAGCATTAGAAATTACCAGCTCTGAAATGAGACCCAGGCTCCCAGCTAGCCTGGAAATGGAATGAGAACCACCTATTTCTCCAATACAGTTCTTGAATTAATTCTGGCTTCTGGTTGGAAACATAACTCATTTTCCTTTCATTTTTACATTCTTGAAAGTTTTTTTAATTAAAACTGGGAGGTGACATTACAGGAGAATGCCAACTTTTTGCTGCATGTTTCTTGAGTACATGAAAACTGGATCCCTGATGGAGACCTCATGGAAAAGTTCTGGAAGTCAGAGGAGAAAGGGGTTGAAGGAGAGAGGGAGAAGGGAGAAAAGGAGGAGAAAGTGGGAGATTAGTGAAAGGAGAAGCTGAAAACAGAAAGCTGTAAAGTGGAAACTACAAAATTTTGGGGTTGCTCCTTCCAGGATTTTGTTCCAGAAAGGAGGACTTGCTTGTTTTTTTGAAAGGAGCAAGTTTGGGAAAGCAAGCAGAGGCAGAAATGGTCTCTGACCTAACCTTTCACAGCAGCTTGGCTGAGCTGTAGACAGTTTTACAGTGGAGATGAGACAAGTTTGGAGACAGGCTTGAGCATGGAATAGGGGTGAACTCCAAAAGCCCCAGGTTTTTAAAGAAAAATGAGAGGTTGTGTGAGGCATTAAAGAGCATCTGAGTTAGAGACCTTGGCTATGCTATTATGATTTGTAGATATACTGCTGTTTTGCCTTCACTGGGTGATTCTAATTGTAGTGCTTTTGCTGTGAGTTGAGATCAATGTTTTTCAGAAATGAAGGTGAAAATATTTCAGTGAAAGCTTGTTAGAGCCATCTCTGTACTAATAGCAACTGTTATCTATCTCAGAAGCTTTAAGTAAATGTTAATATTTGCATAATTGCAGATAAACACATTTAATGAATAGGAAACTTTGACATATTCTGAAAAAGCTTCTTAAAAAAAACCAAATCCAAACTCAACACAAACAACAGAAAACCCAACCAAAATCCTGTATGGGAAGCATTTCATTTTAGTTTATTCCATTCTTGATTAGTTTAAAGGAAAATATTTTATTATAGAAACATGATTTAAGACTAAATCTCTGTTCAAGTCAGCACCAGAGTAGTTGCTTAATTTCCATTGGCACCTGTGGGACCTAAGCACATGATTCATATTAGACAGATGCTTAAGTGCTTCCCTGAATAGGACTGTGACACAGTGACCCAGCCCCAAAAGTGTATTAATGTATTATATGCAGTCTCTATAATATGCCAGTAAACCAGAAATAAAATGGCGGCTTGTGCCAAAAACATCTCATGATATGTAGCTGAGAGAATGGTACATTGTAGGTTTACTACTGTAACTCATTTTTATCACTGCAGTTCAGCTGATTTTCTGAGAGAAAAGGTAAACAGGATAGAAGAATCAGCACTCCACGATTGCTCTGTACCTAAAGAGATTTATTCTCAAATAAGCTTAGGAACATTCCTTCTGCATTCTGATGGACAGCAAGCAGCTAGAAGAAAGGCCATGCTATTCCTGGGCCTCTCAAACAGTAGAGAAATAAAAGGATTCCTAAGACACAGACTGAAACTTTGCCAGCACTCAGAAGAAAATCCTCAAATGTAAGTGAAAGGCAGAAATACAGTGGAAGAATAAATTCATTCAGCAACTCCTCAGTTCACTAGTTGAGAAATACCCTTCCATATGACAGTTAGGATAAGACACATTTTAAGATCGTTTCCCTGTTTTTATCAATTTATTTTATAGGTGTTTCCAGTTTTACAATTATGTATCTTACTCTTTTGCTTAGCTGGAATACAATTTGTCCTCCTATTAAGTCCAGAATTCAAAGTGGTTAGATAAATCTGGGGGAGTACATAACACATGTTCAACCCCCAAATAAATCAGTGTTGCAAGTAAGTTCATTGTAGGGTCTATATTTTGAGAGGAATTAGGGGACTGAAAGTGATGGTGTGCTCTTGCTAAATTCCAGTGCTTGGATCAAAGTCAGAAGGAAACAGGAATTGCTCCTAGATGGTAATAGGCAATTCATGAGTTAGAACTACACTATCCCAGGGAAATAAATCCTTAATTGCTCATTGCACTGAAAATTGCTGCAGCAGGAAGGCTAGGATGGAAAAAACCCAGACAATTGGAGCTGGAGCAGTGACAATATGTAGGTGAAGATGTGCAGGAGATGAATTCAAAAAGGTGAAGTCCATCCTATGTAAATGGATGCAGGGGCTGGGGGAGCTCAAGCACAGAGAAACTCTGATTTAGTTCAGAGATCTAAAATTCAGAGGGGTGCCTTGAACTTGGGAATGCCACCTGGAAGATGGATCCTATAGGAGAGTGTGGAACGCAGAGCAGAAGAATAAGAGAAGTCTAGAGATGACAATGAAAAATATTACCACCTACAGGCAGGGATTGTGGCTGCAAAGTACAGAGAGAGCAGAAGTAATTTGTTACCATGCAGGTTTGCATCCAGGAAGATGAGACAAATTCAGGCTGCTTCAGAGACTCCCAGAGTATCTCATCAGTACAAAATTGATTTATAAAATTCCTGCAATTACCTTGATTTAAGGAAGCAATAAAAATTAGTGTATATTGTAGCCATGAACATTTGCTCTGCAATCCTGATGGGCTGTGACAGCAGTAACAGCAAGAGAATTACTTCAGGATTACTTCAGATCACCTAGTCACAGATGATGGATGTGGCACTTCAAGAAGTCATCCACACATATTTCCATGAAAAGCAATTCAGCAAAACCAGTAAACAGCAGATTGAAAAGGTCTGGAAAACATTACCAAGGAAAGTGGGTGTGCCTTAGAGTAGTAAGGGCCATCTGTTAGTGAGGGACAGAGGAGACAAGGAGGCTGCTTGGGGCAAAACATCTCAGTCAGGGCCAGTGCCCCTCAACCACAAGCAGGGCAGACCAGGGGACAGCTGGGGCAGCCTCAGACCAGGGCATCAGACACCTCCACAGGGATGGGGACAGGATGAGGCCGGCCTGTGGCATTGTCCTGTGGGTGAGGGTCGGGACCCAAATGAGGGAGGAGGGTCAGAGCCAGCCCCAGACTGCGATGGCCACGCAAGGCAGTGGGGGTGGAGCAGTGCCTGATTCCCAAGAATGGCAACATGTGCACTGAGGAATGCCACAACTGTGAATTTCAAATGTTAAGTGTTGAAGAGGATTTAAACAACAAGGTTTAAATTACTCTGTTTAAATTGATTACCATAGTTTCTGAATTGAACCTGAATTTTGGTACAATGACTGAGTTGTAATCTAACCGATGAAAGATATACATGACTGTTTCCCATGCTGCTGCCAAATATTCATTGTTCATATAGAATTAATACTTGCTACTTTTTCTAAAGGGATTAAAACATGTATCTGCTCTGACATGACTGATTTTTTTTTTTTAATGGAAAATGATTCTATTCTATGTGTTTCTAAGATGGTCCTGCAGGTAAACTTTCTAATTCCTCTTATCTTCATTGAAATTGCCCCAAAGAAATGGAGTAAGTGAGCTTGATTTCCACCTTACTCTCTCTCTAGCCCTTCGCTAGATTCTTCTGATCTGATCCTTTGCTAGAGACTTGGCTTTGGTGGTGATTACCTTCTCTCAGAGGGCTTACACAGAAAACTGATTTGAATTCCTGGGTTGATACAGATCTGAAATCATCACCCAGCTCTCTCTTTTTTATCTTCAAAAGAACAAACAAAATTCCACACAACCATTTAAATGAGCCTAAAGTGCAAGGTGTTAAAATATTTCCCACAAAAGGCTTATTGAGGAAAACCGGTTCTGTTATTCAAGCATGTCCAAATCCACAGTATGCATGCATGTTCTGTTTTCACACAAAAATCATGGTAGAAAATATTAAAAGAGAATGCAAGAATTCTCGAAAAAAACCCTCCAAATGCTCTAGTTTGATTGCAGTTGTATTTGTGTGCCTAAAGCATCTCTACTGTGTTGCTTTGTGAATCCAAAAGCATTTTTATTTTTAGATGTTCTTTCAGCCATGGATGGAACTTCTAATCAACATGAACAATTTCATCCTTTGTTACCTTCTATAAATTGTAAAAAAGATCCTATTTACATTGAGGGGGCACAGAGCAAAATTTCACATATTACAGGAGAAGTAGGTTGTGAATGTCCGTGATGTCTAATGTTAAATGTAATTTAAGGTTGCCTGGTATAATGTGGGATTGAAGGTGCCTTGCATAAAGAAAAAGGCAAATCACACCCATTGTCTCAGTGAATTTACTGGCAAATGCAGATCTGCTCAGCAAGGTTGTGTCCCAGACACATTACCTGTGTCTGAAAGTAGGAGCAAAAGGGCAAGTTGGCTCCTTTCTTACTTCATTTGGTCTTGCTTTGTCTTTCTTCATAAGCCTAACTAAATATCAAGTGTATAAAAACCACTTGGAAGTGGAAAAAACAAAATACCACAATGCATTTCTTGACTAGGATGCTTCTCCCAAAGCAGAACTCTTTTGGAATATGGTGTTGGCACACCAAGCCTGTATTCAGGCAGGGACTGTGAACTGGGTGATAAGGCACTTCCTCCAACCCAGACTTTTTCTCATCCAATCTGTCAGATGTTGTTTGTCCATTTCCCTGCATCATTGTGAGCCTTAATCACTTAGGACAATGCTCATATAATCACCAGTGGAGAAAGGTTAAGGGTCTTAATGTGCCCCAAGCACTGTAAAAGCCTCAGAGAAGAGGTTTGGTGGCTGAACAATATTATCTTAAAGGCTAAAGATGTTTTTTTCTCCTTAATGCATACAACTAGACATGCTTTTACTGTAATGAGCAGAAGTGACTATAAAGGTCATTGATAATACTCTATTTATAGAACCATTTAGAAATATTCCTTTCTCTTCCCATCATTGTGGAGGAGCTTTACAATCCTTTCCTTTCATCAAGTTGGCCAATGACGCAATTTCTTCTACACATTTTTTGGAGCATGTGTGGAACTTGGAACAATAGTCAGGAATTTGGATGTATGTGTTTAGGCTGTTCCATATTCTTCAGAATTATTAAAACCTTTATCTACTCAGGGACTTGAGTGAGACTTTCACAGTTCCATATATAGAAATTAACTGATTTAGATAAAAGATCTCTGAGATTGAGCAGCCTCAAGAACTGAATGTCTTCTGTCTATGAAAGCAATCATCACCTACCTAGCTGATATTTCAGGTTCTAGGTGTAGTAGCATTGACATCTCACACTCTCTTTGTGCTCCTATTTTAAAACAATGAAAATTAGATGTCCCACTACTGTTTTAGCAGAAATTTTAATGGGTCATGGAACTTTTTTCTCTGAAGTGCCAATTTCGATACAACAACGCACACCCTAAATTAAATAGTTCCAGTAACAGGATCAGTGTAGCCAACTTGGCTTCAAATTGACATAAGTTATCCTAGCACACTGAGTAGATCCTCAGGAGGCTGGTGTTAAGATATCAGAAATATTCTACCATTGACATCCAAAATACTTCCAGAAAGTAGTCATACATTTCTTTTTCACTATAGGCACCTCTGAGGGAGAGGAGGGCTCAAGTCTGAGTCATGTGGTTGTGGAGGCCTGTGCAGCTTTTGTATACATTGAGTATAAAAGGGATATTTCAGGCTCTGGGATGTCCATTTGGCACTTACTCAAGAATGTGAAAAGCAGGCTTAAATGAAAAATTCAATGTTCTGAAATAGCTGATTTTTTCAAATAAGACACAAAAAACTTCTTTACTGAAAGCAAATCTTTTGTCCAATAAAATAATTCTAGAAGAAACAAAATCCCTTTTTTCCCCCATGATGTGATCAAGTACATTTGTCATGGGTTGTTTGTAAAGTGCATGTTTCTAACACTGTGTTCATCACAAGATTTGTACATTGCAAAGGCCCAGTAAAACCTCAGAAAAAGCTTGGAAAACAGAGCCTTACTCATTATAACTAGAGCATGGAACAGACTGATATCTGAGCAGTGAGCTAACAAATGACCCATTACAGAGGTTATTTAAATGTTTGGAATAAAAATGGTAATGCCTCTTTAGGTACTTCCAATGGCAACTCAGGAGTTTCAATTCTCTGTTGTAACAACAAAATGCTAAACAATTTAATGAGAAGAGCCTGAACTATTAAACCCCATAAAGGTCACATTAATTGAAATCTATGTGTAAGCCATTTAACTGGAACTTGATTTTTTTTATCTGGATGTTGATTTTTCCTTTTCTGTGGTCAGAGTCTATCATTATCTAAATGTTTGCACAATAACATTGATACAGTTTCTCTTTTATGAGTGAATGTATAACCTACTTTTTATATATTGTGATGGCTATCACGCTTCTGTATTTTTATTTACCTTTAGCTTAGTATTTTAAAATATTAAGCACTGGTAGCCTAGTCGCTAGCAGTAGAACATAGCCTCTATACACAATCCTAATTTTCACCCCAAATTCACCCACAGTAAAATCAGTATTTTAATATTCTGCACCTTATTTTAAAAAACAAATTAGTGGTTTTAGGGAGTATCAAATGTGAGGAGCTTTCTTTAGAGCTGAGAGACCCTGAATTCCAGGCTGGAGGTGACAAGGTTTACCTTGTTCACCTCACATACAGAGTGGGATTTTCTAGGTACTGTAATCTAGACTCCCTCTGTGCAGGGACAGGTCCAGAAGATGATTCAAGTCCCTCATTACAGTATCATCCTCTGAGTACAGTCTGTTACATATAAAGTCAGTTTAGTCTGACTATTCCTAATACAGATGTCAGATTACAGCTTGTAGTGTGTATGTTTATAGGGCTGCTCATAAACATTCCCGTAAACTGAATAAAGCTGCAAGTATCTTCAAAACATAAAGGAAGGCATCTTTTCATGATGGCCCTCTGAGTATGGAGGCTCTGGAAAACTTCAATTAATTTTCTTTACTGTGAAATATTTTCTATTCGCAGAGAAATGTGTAAGATTAATGAATACTGATACCTGAAAGTCTTGGAGATCTAAGTATTAAAATGGAAACACATCATCTTACTGTACATCCCCAAAGTCAGCCAATGCCCCTTATCAGTCACTGGATAAGCAGCTCCACTGTCCAGGACTTGTTTTGCTTAAATTAAGATTGTTTCATATGGTCCTCAGAAATTTAGCACAGCAAGCCAAGCTAATAGCTAGCTTTGTGCTTCATTTGCCTGAAACAATTATTCTGGTCTTTTCACTTGGAGAATTTTTCACTCACTGGTGATGACTAGACTTTGGCTGACTTTTTTCTGTCTGGTCACTCTAAAGTTTTGTTATCTGATACATGGATAAAACTCCATACAAACCAATCTAAGGTAAACAAATCAAAACCTCAGAAAAAGGGAAACAAACAAATGGGAATTGGAGAAGTGTTGCATGGGATGTACAGCATCTGTTGCCTTGCTATGCTGAACATTTCAGATAAACAGCTGAGAGTTTTAGACAATTTCTTTTCTTCTCATTCATAATTTCGTGCTCATTTTGATATCATGGACATAAACCCATCTGCTGCTAAAACACAGAAAACTACTTCTATAAAGCTGGAATTGTTGCAGTAAACAACACTTCTACTTTGTGCAAGCAGAGAAACTCAGAGCAGTTTTACAGTAGCATTACTAGAAACAGTTCTTTAGCAGAAAACTTTGCTTTGTAACTAGAATGTGTAAGGGTATAAGTGATGGAGCTTCAGCAAAGCAAAGGATATTCATAGCAAACATCTGGCTGTACAGTAAGTTTATAGCTAATATTAGAATAATTTAAACTTAAGTCACATTCTCTCTTGTAGTTAGATAAAGTGATTTCAGACCATTCTGGCTTGTAGCCATTAAGACTACTAAATCCTGAGCAAAGGTTCATGCTTTTAGATCTCTTTTTCCACTGGTGGTGACCCGTTCAGGGAAACTATTAAACCAGCCTTCCTCATCACATCAGAGACAAGCAGCACACTATTCTCTTTCATTCCTTTCCAGATCTTGTTCTGCTGTTAGGCTTAATTTGTAGCCCTGTGTATGAGGTCCACCACCTATCAATGATCACAACGTTTGCCATTTCTTATGGGCAATCTGTCAGCTGTCATCTGCCACATTTCACCATCATTCAATTTAATTAGAACATTGAACGATTATCTTGATATTATCCTTTTAGTTTAGCACATTAAAAATCATTGTATTACTTACATTGAACAGAAAAACTAGAGAAGAAAATATATACCAGAGTAAGAAGGGATTTTTTAAAGGGATTAATAGATAGATTTTCAGAATAGCAATCACAGAAGTTTTCTTGCTGTTGCTTTCATGACCTAAACCAGGACAGTGTTGTGCCATGCAACCTGAAATAAAAAATCAAGTTTTTACTTTCAATTTAAAAATTGGGAGGAAACAAAAGCTGTGAACAACTCAGCAGTTAGCAATTCGTAGGGCTCAGGTCTAAATCTGGACCCCTAAATTTAGGAGTCTATGATGTAAATATCTTCAGGTGAGTGAGAGACATGGTTCTCTCTCCCATAAAAGTCAGTGGAGGCCTAGCACAGGATTTAGTCTGGTTAGATTTCTGGTGGCATTTCAGGTACCTTGTGGCAGCTGCTTGGCCTTCCTCTGCCGACTGAGAAGGACATGGCTGCCCTGTAAGTCCTTTTCTGTATTTTCCAGTCCTGTGAAAGTCTCAGACTCCCTACAGCATTTCAACTGGTGTCAGACACCTACCTTTAGATAAATTAATTGAATACAGTACAAGCTAGAGATCACTGCTGGCCAAAAGCCAGGTTGCCTAAACTAATCTAATCTAATGCCATTTGAAATATTTCACAGAATCTCAGCCAGGCTCCAGCTGTCACTGTCATACATCTCTCCATTTTTCTGTATCATCTGATAAGCTGCATGTCTTGTGTGGCACGAGATGCATACACATCACGCAGACGAGTCATGTCATAGATGCCTGTTCTCAGAGGAGCTGAATGGCTTTTCCATGTGCTGTCAATGGTATTAAATCAAAATCTCTGTTGATAATTACGAGATCTTAGACATGTATTGAATATATAAAAGTCTGTGTATATATTCCTAAATTTAGGCACATTTTATACAATCTAAATCTGCCCTACATTAAATTTTATTTATGCTGGTCTTTTGATAGTTCTAAATAGCCCTGCAGAGGGACAGGCTTTCCACCTACCCATGTTCAAACACACAGATCCAGGAGAACAGCTGGGAGTATATCCATGTAAGTCAGCAGTGGACAGCAGTAGCTGGTAGCACTCCACACTCATACCCTCAAGACCGGCTGACCTGTGGTTTTGGCTTTGTTCTCCACAGTCAAAAAACATCCCTGAAGGTGCTCAGCCCAAAAGTGTTGTATTTTGCTGCCTAAAGACTTGGTTAGACAGCAGCTCCAAATGGAATGCTGTCCAGGCCACCTGATGGGAGGCTGGTCTTAGTCTGATGGAAGTAATAGCAGGTGTGGAGAGATCCCTTCGGAAACAAAATGGGCCAACAGAATTTTTGTGATAATGCAACATATGTTCTTAGTTTCACTTGCATAAATCCCTTTCTGTCCATGTGCATTTATGCAATTGAAGAGAAAAGCTAACATTATATAAAAGTACACAATGCAACTTTTGGAAAGCAAAGTGTGTATTTGGGAGACAACTGTTCACATCAAGGCCCAGTTGGATTTTTTTTAATACCAAGGCAACTCAGTAAAACCAATGAAAAATCTTCTTGTTGTAACTGAACAAGATTTATCCCTTGCTGTCTCATTTTTACAGCTGCATGGGGTGCTTATAAGGGTCAGGATTCTCTCCTCTTTTTTTACCCCATTCCCCAAAATCTCAGCTTTCAATCAGCACGGTCACGGAATCCTTGGGGGGAAAAATATAGAAATTGGCCAAGAATTTGTTCTTGCTCCTCTGGTTTTTTTTTTTATATTTAGGAACTAAAAGCTTTTCTTTGAGCAGCATGAGCACAGTGTGTTTACTTTCTGACATTGAGGGGTTTTTGGAAATGCTTGATGTGATGTGTACTTCTGGTGTTTGAAAACTGAATGGTAATAAAAAAATAAACAAAAATCCCCCAAGCCAACAGTAGAACACATTCAGACAGAAGGAAAACAAAGCAAGATGAAACTCTCTGTTGGAATCTAATAGTGAAGATGGGAACTATATTAATGACTCTGAGGAGAAACCTTGAATCTTGTTCAAATTGTATTTTTTCGGGAGTGTTTGGGAACACTTCTGTTTAAGTTAGCTTGTTGTAACCTGGAAGAAATTACAGCTTTAATAATATTCATCTGTGAAAATCTGAACAAACTAATTATGTTTAGGCATGCCTGGGCTGAGGTGTTACCCTAATTTAAGGCAACATTTTGTGGCTTAGCGGTGCAATAGTCACAAACCATAAGGAAACATAGAAGAGACTATTAAGTCTCCTCCTAGCAGGAAGAACTGTGTGTGGTCCTTCATCCTACATGTACTCTCAGTAAAATGTAGAAATCACTGGAAAATAAAGATGATTAGTGGAGCAAGAGAGCTCAGCACAGTGAATGGCAGCTCACATTTCTGGGTCAGCTGGAACTTAGATGTGTCCTTACTAAATTTCATGACTCTTGTCAAAGCCTTGGAAATTGTAAATTGTGAATGGAGCATTAATATAGAGTGTCTGGGAAGCAGCCAGTTGCCCATGCAGTTGCTTCCCAAGAAATTAAAGGAGAAGTCTTAAGATGCTTTCGGAAGTACTTTGGGCAAAGAATAACTTCTGATTGTATATAATGCTATTTTTTATTGCTGTGCATTTCTAAGTCCACGCGCAAAAATGGTGTATTTTTCTCCTTGATTGCAGCAGCACCTAGACAGTTCACTATAATTTTACCAAAACACTCATTGGGAGATATAATTTGTTTTTATTAGTGATCCTAGAAACTTAACCCGGCCTATAAAACTGTCTGGCTGAAGGATTGCACATATATTAACTTTATTTACTCTTTTCAACTCTACCTGGCAAACATTTCACAACTGCACACCGTGTTTCAGTGGAAAGTAATCATTGTATTGCCAATGGCTTAGAAGAGGGTCTCCATCCTCAGCTGTAAATTTACCACTCTTCAGTGAGCAACACTGATTAATCCCAGATGAGTATGTCATTCTCAAAAGCTGTGGTCATAGCGTTGCAGATCTGGGATGGAAAACTAGGGGTCACATTTCTGTTTAGAGTGGCACAATCACATCTCCAGTTGCTGTATGTTTTGCATACCTTAAAATCAACAACTGACTTACCTAACCTGGCAGGAATAAAGCAAAACAAAACAGTACCCCCCCAAACACTCTTGTGAAATGAGGAAGATTAGAAACACACCAGTATGGCCTTTGTATCTGTCATATCTTGCTGACTATTTTGCATTCCTATGCTATTGCAGCAATTTCTAAGTATGAAACTTCCCTTTCAGTGGTGTGTGGTGGGAAGTTATAAATTAGACCTATAGACAAATACAAATCTGAGGCACAATGTGTGGATTATTCACATCAAAAGAAGGAGCTGTCTTTACCAGAGTTGTCCGTGACTCTGCTATCCCACCCAAAATACTAGATAATGATCTGCAGGAAAGAAATCTGTGCTGGCAACCGGCAGAACTAGCATTAATAGGTCTTTTTTACTTCCATATTTTAAAAAAATCTTTCAACACAAGCATAGTTCAGTGGGTATCTGGGGACTTAACTGAAATATGGCCATTTCACTCACATTGTGATAAAAACACATACATCTGAGCATGATCTTTTTCCAACTTGTAAAAGAAAAGTGACTTAAGAAGCAAAATTCTGCTTTAAGGAGTTAAACCTCCAATCACATACTTTGTTCCCACTCTCTGTGACACTCAAAGCTGCCTTTTTAGTTTTTCTCTCATTTGAAAATTCTCTTGCAAGAAGGGAGATTGTGCTCTGGTGATTAAACACAGATTTCAGTGGCTTGCTTTTTTAACAATGTCTCTGTTTCTGCCAAATGTTGTTGTTGCTTCAGGATTCTTTGGGGTGTACCAAGAGCTGGCACATCTCCTGCATTTGTTCTGGCACTTTTCAGTCCCTGCAGTGCAGCAGCACAGGCACTAGAAGAGTAATCCAGCAAAAGGCCCCAGGGACAGAAATGCCAACCAACCAAAGCCTGACTTGGGTAATGCAGCCAGCACACTTGAACTGTCCTGGAAAACAGGAACTGGAGGAATAGAATTGAGTTTTACAAAAGATACTATTAAAGAAAGTAAAAATTAAAAAATAAAAAGTTTGAATTGAGCTCAGTTTTAAAGCCAATGTGAGCCTGAGCACGGAGCTGTGCATAGCTGCTCCCAGGGCAGGGCAGGAATCAAACTGGTTCTCATTTTCCCTGAGAGTGTGAAAAGGATTGATGCCATCTCTCTTACAGGCATTGATTACTTTTTGCTTAGTGCTGGCTAGATGAGAGCTGCCTGCCATCCATTCCCACCCACCTGGTGAGGAGGGAGGCAAATTTTGTCCTTCTCTCATCACAAAGCCTGAACATCTTCCAGAAATGCAGCTGTCCCCATGAGGGCCACTGACCTGTGTCCTCCTGTGCAGGAGGAGTGGTCTGTGCCCATCAAATGTCAGGCAGGAGCACACAGAGGCTTGGGGACAGAAACTCAAGTGTAAAGCTAAAAATGTAACTGCTTCATGACCAAGAACCCAAATTTGCACAAAACACCCCAGAGCAGCAGACTGGGAAGACATATGGAGTGCCAGGCTGTGATCTGAAGCCAGGATTTTCCATGTGGATCTTGTAGTCCGTGCTGTGATCTGCAGTGCAATGGGGAGATCGCCAACCTGCGAGGTACCTCAGCCCTCAGAGGTGTCCCTTGTCACAGGAAACAGACACCTCGCTGTACTGAAAGCAGCTTTGTTATGCCAGCTTGGCCTCATTCTCCCGGAGACACCAAAGGTGTTCCAGCTCTGCTCCCACCCTGATCCTGGAGAACTCACAGAGGAGTTGCAATGAAGTCTATTTGCCACCCCACGTGCAATATGGGCATTATGGTTCTTGTTTAAAGTGCTCTGTGATCTGCAGCTAACTGTGAGCTATTGATTTCTTTGTTCCCTGAACAAAAGAACTCTTGCTTCCATTTAAGAATATTTTTTTTTCTCAGATCAGTAAGTGATTTCTTCACTCTATCCCAAATAAAATTATTTTTTTAAACATTACTATATTACTTTTCATTTAGTCAAACATGTGAAACATCTTATTAAATGTTTTCCAGTGCTTTTCCAGAAGCTTTTAAAAGAAATATAATTTATCTGAAGAGCCACTTTTTAACACAGTATTTCTATAAAAAGTAATTTATTTCTTTAGATAGGACAGGTAATATTTTCCTTCTGCCATCCCACTGACATTTTGACACTCTTCTGCTTCCCTGTGTTCTTGGATAACAAAAAAAAAAAACAAAAAACCACTTAAGAAATTACAGGGGTTTTATTTACAGTGATACATTCATCAGTGAGGTGGCAATAGCCACTCTGGTACTCATTGCAATCATATGAGTTTAAATAAATTCCCAAACAGCTGTGATGCCTGCTCTCTCCAGCTGTGCTGCCTATGACTATTTCAAAGATCATTAGCAATACTCAATGTAACAGCAAACTGTTACAATCTCCATGCAATGTAAAGGTTCCCTGACTAAACCAGCAATTTTCCATTACAATTCAAAATTGTTATTAATGGCAGGGATTTGCATATTTTAAAATATCATTTTATGCTTAATTTGTCTTCTAATGACTCCAAACATGCAGTGCTTCAGTAATGACCCTTTGGACTGTGTTCTGCTTTCTTGATGAATTAATCCTGACAGCTTTCTCACTGTAAGAAATCATTGATTTCATAGCAGTATTGCACAGATTTCAATCATAATCTTGAATCTGCATTTAGTTGTCATGACTGCAGCTGAAGACTCTTCAAATTTTTAAGCCCTTCTGCTACCTCAACACCTTTTTAGAAAAGCCACCTCCCAGTGTCCGCCAGGAATTAGCCATCAAAGCAAAGGCAGTTACCATGGTCTGGGGAATCACTGAAGCATCAATCAGGAAGCCTTTTTTCCTCCTTTGTTTGCTTGTTACCTAGGAGGAAACCCCACTGTTTTTATGTTATTGATTCTTCCTTGATTGTTATCTCGGTAAGTAGATTAAACATTAGTGCTCTGTGGGGCCAGGCCGCTCCTGCTGCTCATAATTTCCAGTTCTGTTACAAAGATTCTGTCAGTTTGCTTCAAACTCTCTAACACATGTGTTTCACTTTAAAACTGAAATCATCTCATAGAGATGCAAATCACCTTGTTGCCTCCTCAGGGATTGTGTGAATTGGCATCCCCCATCATAACCTCTCCAGTTTGTGTGTTCCCTTAGAGCACCCACTTAAATTCCACCTTACACCTGCAATATTGTTCCCTTTAGAAAGAGCTGCTTTCACTCCACTGGGATATGCCAGAATATAGCTGGTGGAAGCCAAAGGAGCCTTCAAAAAAAGACTTATTATATTTGGATTTGAATAATAAAGGCTTCTCTGCAAGACTGCAGATTACCAAAAGTCCACTTAGACCAAAATCTCTTTAGCATTCAAATAATCATTTAGACAGGAACTCAGCCACCTAAAGAAACTCCTTTCCACTTCATCATCATTCTGGGAATCAAGCCCTGAGACTTCTCCAGCAGTCTACTGGTATAAGACTGGTGTAAGAGGAAAATCGGACTCAGAATTTTCAATTTTTTCCAGTTATTAAGTGCCTTTCAGTTAATTTCCTTTTTTTTGCTATTAATAGTGAAAAATGTCATTTCCTTGACCTTTTTCATTCCCCCCTTTTCCATTTGGGTAATGAAATTAGAAGGGTAAGACTCATGGCAGCATTACAGCAGTGAAATCATATTAGCATTTCCTTCAGTTTCCCCTTCCTGCACACCATGCTTTCCTACTGAGTTTGTATATATCTATTTTTTCTGAACATGGAACCCTTTTTTTCCTATTTTTAAACAGAGCAATATTAAGTCTTTACTTTCAAAATTAACTCAATGGGTAGATCTCTTATTCATGAAAACTCTTTAGCAGCTTAACTGACTGCCAATAAAATTAAGGAAGGATGAAACAGGATTGGGGATACCTAAATTTACTACAGTTTAGTTTACTTTCAGCAGGTTATTTTAAAGAGATTTTTTTAAATTGCATTTTTACATCATACCTTTGCTGTTGATGATATTCTGTGGGAGTAGCACAGGTGTCTGACTTCTGCTTCACTGACACACAAGAACCATTTGCCTCCTCCTCAGGCCAATTATCTCATGCACTTTCCATTTCAAAACCTACCAACTGAATTCATTTGCAAGAAAATAATCCCACATTAAAGGATGTCCCATGAGTAAATGCTACTTACTCTGTGTAAAGCAATGAAAAATCACAGTCCTTAAATTATAATGTTGGCATTTCAGCTCTTTAGTTTCAGATTCCCAAGAGCTGTTGCCACCTTTTTGAGGTGGAAATAGTAATTTCTATTAAGATGTTACAGCATCTTGCCAAAGACAATGTATCTCAGGACATTTTTGAGAAATTTGTGCCAAACTTCTTATTTAGTTCAGTTGGGATTGGGAGACTTTCTGATGGTCATTTCTCACGTTTGCTTGGAATGCTCTGTGATAGAGTTCTATTATAATTTTTTTTCTATTTTCTTATTCCAAACCCATCCTGATGGGTTTTGCAGTGTTCACTACCCAGCATTCTTGTGCCAATTTAAAATTCTCTGCTGCCATGCGAACTGAACAAACTGTAGCAATGGTATGCAGACAAATGTGCCCCTTTGTTTATAGCAATCACATAAATCTGTGTGTATTGATACTGGTGCAAAGGTCTCTGATGATCCTGAAAGAGAGAATTCGGGCAGGATATCAATCTCTTATGATCCTGAAATAATGCCATGAGATCTTTAACTTCCACTTGAACAAGCACTAAAGGCAGAGAGATGGAAACTTGGATTAACTTCTTATCCAAGTGACACCTCTCGCAATGTTTTTGACCCTTACTTTAAAGCTGTCACCGGTTGCCTTGATTTATGGAAACACTATCCTTTTAAATCCTCCTCCCTCTTATCTCTGCAGGCAGTTTCCTGATTTGCTTTTCTTTCTCTTAGATCATCCATATTATTTCTTGACAGGGGCTGTGTGTACAGCCACACTTTCGATGGTACTCAGAAAGAAAAATGATTCTCTGTTTTCCAGCTGAACAGAAAATATTACAGATGGTTTTAGTAGTTTCACTTAGAAGACTTCAAGACTTTTCGTTTCAGGTTACAGAAAGAAAAATAATAATTTTAAAAAATGCGGAAAAGTATCACTGCAAAGTCGTTTTCATCTTACTCTAATTTCACAAGCTAAGTTTCCCAGGAAAATCTGAAGTGTACTATAGTAACAGGATACCTTTTCCATCATTCCAAAGAGCTTTTGTCAGTAATAAAGAACCTGTTGGACTAACACTGATTCACCAACAAAAATAAAAGCTGGTCCCAGCCCCAGAGATTATGTCTATACTAGTGGTGTACAAAACCATGACCAGGGTACAGGTTAGAGCATGGGCACACCACTATCTCTGTTATTTAACAGTTGCCATAATCCCTGTGTTGCCTTGTGCCATTTGGTGTTATCCAGACAACACCTGGGCACAGCTCAAGAGACTGCCTGTTTCCCATGGGCAGTTTGGGTATTTTCATCCTGGTGTGCTTTGGAGAGAAATAAGACCCAGTGTGTGAAGTCAGGCCATGCCATGTCATCAGAGGTCAGGGGCACAGAATGGTCTTTGTCCATTTTTACAGCTCAGGCACAGCCAGGGAGTCTGCAGCTGAAGCACAAGGAAAGTGGCAACAGAGGACAACAGTGGAGTCTCAGCCCAGTGAGTTTTGTGAGGCATCACCTAGAGAAACGTTGTCTATACTGCACAGCCTCAACTGTATTTAAAAGGAGCTTTTCTAGAATCTGCTGGTCAAGATGAAAGAAATAATGAAGCCTAGCTTAAATGCAGAGAATAGATAATAGGGTAGGATTTTTAGGTTTTGCTTTTCAGGCGGAAATACACATTAGTTTTAAAAATTATAAAGAAATTATCATTGGCCACATTGTTATTATCCCCTGCCCATACTGGTGGCTTTCACAATTTCCTTTGGAGAGAGGACACTCAAGCTAATTCTGCTCTCAGACAAAAAAAAAGAGTGATGAGGTGGGACACGAATGAAGCAGAGCACATTTCTCCTACTCCACTCGTGGCTGATCTGCCTTGTGGAAGCCTGACCTTTCCCAGACAGGCATTCAAACACACCCCATAAAATGTTCAATAGTCTTTATTATGCTCATTTTTTTTGCCATGGGTTAGGAAAATCTACGAAAAAAAAAAAGCCTGAAAGGTAATTTTGCAAAGATGGCTACTGTTAAATCAGTTACCATATAACAGCCTTGTAGCTGAGAGTGACAGCTCCTTTGGTATGTGAGAAACTGTAGAAATAGACTTATTAGAGTTTGAAAATATGGACAAGCAAGTCATACTTGATGTCCTTCTGAAAAGGCATCCACAAAGGGAATAAAACTAATAAAAAAGTGTACAAAATAGTAAGTCAAATATGTCACTTGAATTTAGACCAGTTGTCTTGGCAGAGTAATAACTTGAATGACAAAACCATTAAGGAGAAGGATCAGATCTCCTCAATGTGAAAATAAATGTGAAATAAATCAACCTTCAGCAAAGTCACTTTCTTTCTGATATTAGTATTGCAATGTTCTTCAACAAAGCAATCAAAACTGTCCCACCTTAATTATTTTACATGCAAAAGAAACTGGGGACTTCTGTCCCAAAATCTCTAAGTGAATTCATACAGTTTATTGTGGTTTTTCTTTTCCTTTCTCTTTTTCTCTCTTTTTTTTTTTTTTTTTTTTTAACATGGACCTAGAGTAAGTTTCCTATCTTTTTTTTTTTTTTTAAGTTACTCTGGTGAAGAAGTGAACTGTAACATGAATGCCAGAACTGTCTGCAGCACCATCTCCTGCTGCTCCAAACCAGCAATGTGGGTAAGATCACAAACAAACAGCACAGTCCCAGTAGGCTCCAAATATCCTGAACTTCCACTCATTAAAGCTGGGCCTTAAAACAATACAATATGGCTTCCCCTAGAGATATTTTTTCCAAGAAAAAAGAATAATACAGCGAATCTTTAAATATTTTTTTGCTGTGTCTTGAGACTTTTGTAACAAAGCAGGGAAAGTGCAGCATGTCATTATGTCTTGACTACATACATTGGGAATATTGACTTTTTGTCAGTTAAAATGCAAATGTAGCTTGAAGATTCCACACAGCTTTAATACATGATCAGCACAGTTACTCAGACAGTCAGTATTTTAAGAACATGTCCAGATTGCAGCTATCAGAAGCAGATAATTTTACTCAATATAATTATTGCGGCTTTTTTTTGTGACTTAAAGTGTGCAAAGTTGAAGTTCCTTTTTTCCCAAAGTCAATTGCCACAAAGCTATGGGAGAAAAGCATTTTTTTCCACATGAAACCCAAGTTTTTAAGCTCTGTTCACACAGCTGGGCATGCAGAATCAGCAAAGCTCTTAAAAATTCCCCAGGGAATTAATGTGACTTAATGGCAGTGTAACAATGGGATAGGGCTTGTCACAGTCTTCCCAGTGACTTCCAAACAAAATAAAATGTAAAAAATAAATAAAATGAAATAAAATAACCATTCAATCTTCTCTGACAGAGATAGTTGCAGTGGTATTAACCAGCAAATTTGTTCAGACCAAGGCTGTGACCCTTGCTGTGTTTATTGCAATGAGACCACTGCCACAGTCATTGGAAGCGTAGTATGTGAAAATTCTTCATTGTTTCTGCTCTAGTTTGTTCTGCTACAGTAGCTGAGGCAATTTAAAGGCCAACTTGTGGGAATTACTGCAGCATACATGTTAAATGTGAACATTATGCTAATATCACAAGCCAGTCTGATTTAGCAGCTCTTTAAGGCATAGTACAAGATGGTCCCTTGTCTCCTTTGAACTGAAGATATCTTTTCTTACTGTGGGGACGATTTTCAACTGATCACTGAGAGACATTTTGACTGAGTATTTTACATAATTTTACGGTTCTTATAATCTTGATTCTTTTTTAATAGAGAAAAATTGGCTGGACTTCTCATATGAATCATTCTGGTGTTGGGAAAGGGAAAACAGCCAGTAAATGTTACATAAAAACAGGAGGGGAATTGAGTTACAGATGTACTCCAAAGCATCCAAACCAGTAAAACATATCACATATTATTCTTGAACAATGCAGCCTCCTCAGAGGTACTGGATTGCTTCTCCAAAGTCCTGTCTAATATGTGATTGACAAGAAAACTACACCCCCTGTCTTGAAGCTGACTTGACTGGCATCAGTGGAGGGGTCTCCTTTCATCCCACCAAGCCTGAGCACTGACAGGGCATCCTGTGCCTGTTATCTCTAACCTGCTGTCAAAGCATCAGCTCTATCCCTGCTCAGTTTGGGTTTCTGCTGCCTGTCTCTCCAATACCAAGCGACAGAGTCTGGGGGGTTCTCTGTGCCACCCTTGTGCATTGATGGACACACCTAGTTTTTCTCTTCCCCTTCTTCCAGACTTTTCTGCAGTTGTCTCAAGTGTGAGGCCCACAAAAGGCTTGATAGCAATTATTCAGTTGGCATAGATTGTGAGGGGGCTGCGAAAAGAGTGGACCTGTAAATTTGTTTATTTTAGTTCCACAACTGAATAAAAAGAAGATCATGTTTGACAACATGCAAGAGGTAAATCACGTCTGGAAAAGGTAAAAATTGAAAACTTGTTCCTTTGTCCAGCAACCCAACCTAAAAGACAGTCCTGAAAAAAGCTACTCCTGGAAAACAGCCTGATGCTCTTCTGACTCACTATCCTGTCAGTATGAGCTATCAAGCCCTGCGCAGAATTCAAGGCTTTCAGCATTTTTCAGGATTTTAGGGTCAGGTTCAATACATCACTCTGCTGAGGACATTTGAACCCACTTCATCCCACCTAGAAGAATGCCTTAGGTGCAGCTTCATGGCAGCATTATGGTTCAGCTCTTTCACCTTCCATAGATTAAGATTCACAAAAGTGGAACGTAACTACCACTTCCCAAGTGAATACCTCAAAAAAAGTGTGTGGGATAATCAGTGCCGATATTTTTATATGGAATTATGTCTACTTAAATCAAAGTTCTCAAAGGAGAGACTGGAGGGACCTCCAACATTCTGACATTATAAGATTGCCATATTCACTTGAAATCATACTCTGTTTTATTGAGCAGTGAGAGGATTGCTGTGGGAGGAGAAAGATTTCAATTACTTTTTTGTTGTTAGAAACAAAATTTGATCCTCTGTTTTCCAAATTCTGCATGAATTCTATTATTACTGAGTAAAAACTGAGACATTGTTTCTGTTTCTCTTTAAGGCAGACTTAAGAAACTAGCATTTTTCCTTCCAAACTCCTAACATTTCCAGGACACAGAACTCAACAGTGCTACCATTTCTCAAAAAAAAACCCCAAGAAGGAAAAAAAGATATTCCAAATTACCCAGCTTTCACAGTAAATCTTATTCTTAGATTTAATCTAACCTAACCTAATCCAAGCTTCTCAGTTTTCACAGATGCACCACACAGTTCAGGGTCTCATTACTGTGTTCACACATCGGTATTTTGCCATTTATTTATTCTGAAAATTCTCTGCATCTTCTAATTTGTACTGTAGCTATGTGATTGATGCATGGGCTTCCTGATACAGTCAGACAATGATTCCTGATGGAAGGCACACTAGGATTTTTTGGGAATGCAAGAAGGGAGAAATCTGAAGAAGCCCAATCAGAGAGCAACAAATTATATATTGAGTAGAGGATAATGTTTTTACTGCCTGGTCAGACTGTGTTCTGCACTGCATCTGCTGTGATATACTTTATTTGAAGAAATACAACTCCCATGGTACAGGGTTTCCTAAAGCCAAAATTGAATAGACATGTAGAATTCACTTAGAGAGAAGCTGAACTAAAAAAATGACCTACAATAAGTAGGTGTTCCTAGATTAAATACTTGAACTGCTTGCTTTGGAGATCACTCCTCAAAGTAACATAGATGCAGATCTTGTTTTCCAGAGAGTAACAGTCTTGACCTCTGTTGGCTGGGTCATGAAGCTGTTGTGGGAGGCTATTGTGGAGCATGTTCTTTAGGTGAGTGTGTTTCAGTTTAGATCATTGGACACCGAGATAAAACCTCTCCTTTGGCAGTTTGTAAAGGTTTGTGCTCTTCAGAAAGTCCATGCAAGTCCAAAAAAAAACCTGGGGAAAGGCATGGGCCATGGATTAAGAATCTCTTTTCCACTCAATTCTTTTATGAGGGGTAGAAAGGAAGGCTGGAGGCAGAGAGCAAGGGAAGCTTACTTGGGAGGAAGGGAGGCAACAGAACTAAATGATGACTTATGAATAATCATTTCTTTTGTTGTCATGACATTTTATTGCATTTGGCATGAAATGGCTGTGTCGTTATAGGAATTTATGTTCATGCCTCATTCAAATGGAAAAAAAAATTAACAATTTGTTTCTAAAATAAAAAGAACATGCAGGAGCATCTGCAAGGAGAATGACCTCTTTCATTTAGTCCAGCTTTAATAATGTGTAAAAGTAGGAATTTACTGTCCAACTAGTTTGGTCAAATTTTTCTCAGTTGCCCTTGGGCTTTATAATTAGTCAAGCAGAGGAGGAAATCTGCAAGCCATGTTCAAAACTGAAAAAACATGGGTAAGATTTTAAAAGTTTGGTGTGCTTCCAGAGACTGTGTCACTCAAGTTTTTGGTTCTGGTTCTTTAATTAATTACAACAATTATCCATCCCTATCAGAACTCATCTAAAGATTCCCTGAGACTTGAACACTGGGCAGGCTGTGTTAGGTTAGATACATTGACTTGGAGAGCTCGTCAAGTGAAACCAGTGTCTGTGGAGCCTGGGGTGAGAAAACAAGACATCCCACCTCTGTCCAAACTGCATTTTGTATTTGCTTTTTTCCTGTCTCATCTCAGAAGTGGCCCTATCCAGTGCCTCCACATATTTCCCCTGAAGCTCCTAGGTTGCTTTTAAAACTGAGGGATAGCAACACTTGCACTAAAGAGAGCTGGAGTTGGGGTTTGCTGAACCAAGTTCAGTGTCTGTGGGTGTTCTGCCAGTTAGACCCTTGTGTGCCCATGGCAACTGACTTCTCGTGATGTCCACTTTGTGGTGTTGTTCTTGGATGGCTGAAATAGAGAAAGCTTTTACAGCTATTTGCTTCACTTGACTGAGGATGGAATGGTTCCAGTTGTGTAAATAGCTCCTGGTGCTCTTCCAGTTTTTCTCCTCAGTACCCCATGGAGATGAGTTTGCTTAAGCAGGGCATGGTAGGAGAAGAAGCTCTGCTGGATTCCTCCTCACAAACCTTCCAGCACATCTCAGGCCTGAACTACAGCATCTCTGTCAGCACAGCCTGTGACCTCTCCTTGAACAAAAAGAACCAGTTTTACCACGTTAAGTCATGGTTTTGTCTAATAGCAAATTAAGAGGGATAACTTAACACATGTGACTCTTGGTAGGACTTGGGCCTCCAGAGACAATCAGTGAATATCCCAATCAACTACACATTTGTCTATCCTTACACGAATCCCATGAGATAACAGTTGCACAAAAAGGAATATTATCTAATTAACACATGCAGTTGGAATTTGATCTTCCATTTTCCTTTGGAATATCCCAGCTGAAACTGCACTCACATCACTACAGGATTTATGAGGATTACACAAAGTGCTTTTTCCCATACACATGGTGAGTATGAGTTTCATCCATCAATGCAAGCTTCCATAAGCCCTGTGAACGAAGGGTTAGATGTGACTTTGAAATCCTATCTCAAGTGGAAGAAAAAAATGGAAAGTGCATAGAATATAATATACAATGTGTGGATATGAATTTTCTTCTCATGTACAGTTGTAATCTGTAGTTTGTGAATGTTACATTGAAGCTGGAAGGTATAACAATTTGTATAACATAGTTTTCCTTTGTTTGCTTGATAACTAAACAGCATGGGAATTAAAAATCATCTTTTTATATGTCTATGTTGGAGTAATAACATCTGAAACGTACTGCTGATTTTAGAGGCTTGCTTCCCTCCAGATACCCACATTTACAGAGGAAAAGAGTGAGAATTAGTACTTATAATCCCCTGGCTCCTAGCTTTATAGCCACATGCCTAGATGGTTCTAGGAAAAAGGACAGAGAAGGGAAGATGCCCGAGTTCTGGTCTGATATAAATTCCTTAAGCTACGTTTGTTCCTGGAGTTATGTTGATGTCTGCTGAAGATATGACACACTGTTAAAAATGTATTTAACCAAAAAAATGAAAACATTCACTGTTGACTTGCAAAAATTACTCTCCTTCTCCACAGGCACTGGACAGCACAGCGTGTTGAACCTGAACAATCCAAGCAGACAAAAAGTCCATCAACCTTTCCTATCCATGGACTATTTTCTGAAACACATGAAAAAAAAAAAAAAACCACAAAGAAACAGTACAAAAATGAAGTGGCTTTTGTCTTTTTATGGCCTTTTAGCTTTGCCAAGGTCTCATTGAGACCTTTGAAATAAGGGGAAAATACTCAAAGCTTTAGAGTAGAGACCATCTTTCCTTGTTCTTTCTTTCTCAGCATTAACTTTCTTGTCAAGCTCTTCAGTATCTTTAAACCTTCTTCCTCCAGGAAGTAGCATTAGGAACAGAGAAAGTCAAGACCGAAAAAAAAGTGTATTCCAGGGGCCATAGAGACAGGATAGGCAGTAGAAGAATAACAAACAGAAGACTATTCATGAACAGCTGATCTTTGGCATCCTCTGGCATTTCCATAGAGGTGGAAATCATGCCAATTCTTGGGTTGTGTACAAAGCAGTGCAAAAGAAAGGCCAGCAACATCCTCACTATCTTTAGAGGAGCTGTCTTAGTGCAGAGAAAGCTGCTAAAACCAAGATCACGAGAGAAGGAGGTTTTCAGTCCAGCTTGTGTAATTTTAATGGAGACATAATTTGAAGGACTAGTGAGCACTGACCTGGAAAATCAGTTTTTAACTGAGATATCTAAGAAGTAGAACCAAAAATCTCCAGTTAGTTTTAGCAGCTGAGCCTACAAAATGCAAATTCAATTGCTCAGAGAATTCCTAATGGCTAAAAAAATCTCATCTTGCAGGCTAGATACTGATCAGGATGCTTTACTTGAATAATTTCTGAAAAATAAGACCCTATAAACCATAATATATTTGCTGGTAAAGAGATATTAATTGCATTTGTACCTCATTCTGTCCAGCTGGATTAAGTTCTTGCTGAGCACATCAGACAGCTTTTATTTGCTTCTCGTCATGCTAGTAAGAAGGCATTTAATGCTAGAAAATGGTTTTAAAACTATATAAATCTTAGCAGCCACAAAAGGACCCACTCAGACTGAAAATCCTTGCTTTTTAAAACAAACTCACTTTGTTAACATGTTCTCAATCCAAATATCCAAAGTAATGTTTAACCCCTGTACTCTTTTCTTCCCTCTTACATGATACCCTTGTTCAATTATTGCAGTATCCTTGATTTAGATTAAAGCTCTTCACCTTTTGCTCAATGCACTGTATTTTAAGCACAGTAAAGTCTCATTAAAGCAAATAAATGTAACCTTCAGATCACTGTCCAGCTTTGTAATTTTGTATGGCAAGAGAACTGATGCATGTCTTTCAGTATGTGATGTATACTAAAAAAATCTTCGGAAAGTTAAATCGACAAGCCTGGATCAGATATTCCCTCAAAAATGTCATAATTCTGTAAACCTGAGAAGCTCAATAGTACACTTTACATGTCAAAAAATTAATCAGTTAAAAGTGGGAGCACAGCCTAGATTTAGCCAAGTCCAGGCTTTAGAACTTAGCAACATACTACATGGTCTATAACCAGATATCTGACAGATATGAATTTTTATCTGTTCATATCTGCCATATACAGACATAGATTTTATATTTAATTTCATAATTAAGTTTTTGTAATGAAAATGTTTCTGGATCATATGAGTCACCTAGTTCAAATATCCTATCAAAGAAATGTAACTCCTGGTTTTATAAAATGTGTAATATTTTTGTGTCTAAAAAGCTCATTAGTCCTAGAATTTTTTTTTTTAGAGTATCCACAAATTGAATTACAGACTATATTTTGAAGAAAAAACCACAAATTGTGAGGAAAAAGGATTGATTTATCAATTCAGTCATAAATACTAAATGAAGAAAGACAAGAGAGTCCTGCATCTGGAAACCACGTGTGTTAGAAAAGCATGCTCATTCCAACACGGACCTCTGGCTTAGGCCTCTCTGTTTAGTTCTGTTCATCCTTGAGGTGTAACAGGCATAAGCTTCATTGTTCACTCTAACTTCAGATATTACCAGGATTTATATCATCTGTGGGAAAATTCCATTACCAAATGAGTTGGTTGCTCCACTCAGAAAAGTTTGATTACCTGATTTCCCATTCTCTGTGTTAGCAGAAATCCATGACAGCTGATTTCAAGTTGATTATCAGCCATCAACCAGTTTTTCTCTCTGAAGTCAGAAGTTAGTTTTTCTGGCTGATATTAATCTGGGACATACTTTTTAAATGAGAGCCAAGATCATACAACCAAGCTCATTTTTGAATGTGAATTTAGGGAACTATTTGGAAGAACCTCACTAGAACAAATAAAGGAAAAATATCAGGGGCACCCATATGCAGACTGAAAATTAACTACTCTGCCGGCTTCTTGCTGGATTGGCCCAAATATTCCTGTATCACCAATTGCTTTTAATATGAAGATTTGGATTTCATTTGACTGGTACTGCAACATCATCTGCATAAAGCTTTTTTCATGCAGTCTTCATTTCATGTGTGCTTTCCTCAGTCAAGGCCTAGAAACAAAGAATTCTTTTAAAACAACAACTCCAAGGATGAGAAGATATCCCTCAGGAGTTTCAAAGGAACACGAACTGAGTAATATTATCAGGAATTCTATAGGCGACATTAATTGTTACCATTCCCAAACACTTGAAAACTCAGTCATTGGCTTACATGAGACTCAAAAGCTGTAATATTTTCCAAGCATGGTTTTCAGAGATCTTCTATTTGCTTTTGATTGCTGAAGTTGCTATGGTTTGAATTTCCAAGCTTTTCTCTGCCACAGCCTGTAAGCTGATGTTTTATCTATGTTTAATGGAAACTGATCTTATATGAACATACAGCTTGGAGCTGAATTTTCAGAAATCTGTCAGCCATTGTAAGTCTTGAGATAATATGATGAGACTTGGAGTTTCAGAGGCAGGTAAGAAACCACCTTATGGCATTTTGCTGTTGTGATTTGGAGATCACCTGAGAGGTTCCCTTCCCAAAAGACCCAAATGTGTTACTAAGACATGTAAATAAATGCGTAAAACCTAAGACATGTTCCATAAAAGTCTTGCTCCAAAGAGAGGACTATACCAGTTTGTAAGGGCCCAAGAATTCATCCCTTGGGATCTTTTAATCACATCTGTGGAGCTCTGCATCATGTGGTACAGTGAAGCTGATAGACAGCTCCACTTGCTGCAATAAACCCCAGAATGTGTAAGGCACCAGAGCACAGCACTGCAAGACTGATGCTTAAAAAGCTCATTATCTGTGAAAAGTGTTTTACTTCCTTCGTTAGACTGTAAGAAGTGTGAATCTAAAGTAATTGTATGATGTCTTCCTTACAACAGTCTCTGTGTATTTATCTTCTCAACAGTTTTCAGGGAATTGGTATTTGACCTTCCTACAAACTGGGAGACAGGACACAGAGATAGATTACCTTGGACAAGCCTTCAGAGGAGTTGAACCTGGGCCATCATCAGACCACACACTTGTTCCTAACACTGACAGGTGGAATTCACTCTTTGTTTCCCTTTCACAAAAATAGATTTCCCTATAATTACACTTGGAGTTTCAACTGCACTTTTACTTTCTCCCAAAGAAGACAGTAGGGTGGTAGCAGATTAATCTGCCTTTTATTTTGATCAGGCAAGTAGCCTGACTTTTTTAACTGACCCGCTGTGATTTCTGAGTTGAGGAAAAACACAAAAGTTTTTTATTAAAACCAAAAAACTTAGTGTTTTTGAAATACCTTGCTTGGTATTTGCTTTCTACACACAAAACCTGTTTTTCTTTTATTCCTCCAAAACATTTTGATGAAAAAGATCCTCAAGCCTTACTATTCAGCAATTGGGCCTTTAAAAACAAATTTTGGATAATATGAGTTTTTATAACACATTTATATATTTATTTCTTGGATTAGTGTATTTAAGGGGCTGTGAGGAGCTGAGGGGACTGACTGCTTTTTCTAAACCACATGGGGTTCTTTTGGCATTAGTGATGAAGCTGTTCTATGCCAGATAACTGAGGCTTATGAACAAAGCTACTTGATTTAAAAGTTCATGCACAGGTTACAGAAACACCGGTGGTGTGAGCAGGTTTTCTTCTCCTCATCTCTTTTAAATGCTTAAACACCTCTTTTCCCAGCCACAGCTAACTGCAGCTAAGGGGCTTATACATGCCTGAAGAAAGCAAAATGTCTGTGCTTCTCCTTCTCCAGCAAACCTGGACACAGGTCCTGTGGCAAGCCCTCATTTACTGCTTAATTCTTTTTACAGGCAGCAGGTATTAAACAAGCTTCTTGCAGCAGCTGTTCTGGGAAACACTGGCATGGCTGTAATCCCCCCGGCCGAAATGCTCCGAGGTATTTACTGAAGAGCCTCCAAGTCACTGGAGCCAGACTAACTCTGGGCTCCTGGTGTTAGTAGCCAAATGTAAAAACAAATCAAAATATATATCCAGGATCTGAATTTTAGGCTAAGTAGGAAAAACGCCCAGATCAAAAACCTCTCCACTGGGGCACCCCGGAAGGTTCTGTTAAGCTCTTGAGTCCTTTTCAAAACATGCTTGTTTTCTTTAAATTTAATTCAAGTTTTGAAATGTAGAACAAAATTTCAAACTGGAATTAGAAACATATTTGCTTATGACTCAAAAAGATAAATTGATGGGTTTTTTCCCCTCCAGTTTTTTGTTTTAGTTGAAACTACTTTTCAGATTCTTTTTCCTAATTTGGTAACTCTGAAGTTTGGGGTTTTTAAAATTTTATTTATTTTTAAGCAATTTTAGAAAGAAAGTATTTACTGAAAAGCATCACCCAGCACTGGAAAATCACTTTGGAAGGAAATATAATGAAAAATGTTTTCAAAGAAAACACTGAAAAAGAACCAGCAAACATCCTACTGCAAGATGAACAGAAATATCAAAAAAATATAGACTTCATTAGACAGATCAATTCCTCATAATATCCTAATCCAATAATCAGGCTGACTAAGGGCTTTGTGTCCTTAGCTGCATGCTAAAGTCCTGGTTCACTGCCTTCTCGCAGACACTCAAGTTTTATATTACAACCTCAGCTGTATTTTTTTATTATTATTATTATTATTATTTTTAATACTAGGCCACTTTAACTTCCTTATCAAGGGACTAGAGTCTTATGGATTGAACGTACAGTGTACGAGCATCTGAAGTTAAAATTACTCACTTCTTATGTTATAGAAAAACAGGTCATTTTGAATGGAAAGCTTTTACAGTCTTTGTAACTAAGATGGGCAAGATGGTTCTCAACATTTTCCTTCCTCAGGATAACTAAGAGACTTGAATTTGTCTGTCTGGCTTGAGAATGAACTAGAAGAAGTTCTGACAGGAGCATAGAGATGGCTGAGCTTTCAAGACTTTCAAGGTTCAAAGACTGGGTGGGATTTCAGGCAATACTGGAGTGTACTGCTACCACATTAATTCACCCATTTTTACGGAGTCAGATCATAGCAGAGGATGATGCTGTACATAGAAAACACATAGACACAAGGAGGCTGTGAAGCAGCTTGTACAGAAAATCTCCCAGTGAAAGCTATTCAAGCACTAACATTATTTTTTTCAGCCTCCCCTGCTTATTTTCAGCACAATATGGTGTCTTTGAAGACATGTTAATGGTCAGTCTGTCTGTGCTATTGGAAGTGCTCTCACCTGGCCATGGCTCTGCAGAGGCAGCAAGGCTAAACCACAGGACTTAGTTCTGCCATAGGCAGTCACAATAAAGAACAAACCATAATTATCCCTCTGCATGCCAGGGCGGTTGGAGCTAGAAGATCTTTAGGAAAACCTTCCAACCCAAACCTTTCTAAGATTCTATTATTCTATATATAAGTACTTAGAAGTATTCAAATTACTTCCATGTTATGGTTCTGCCTGGCATTTCCCCCCATTTTAATCCCTCTTTCTACTCTTTGAGCATCAGAATGCATGTACTGCACCAGATGAGGTCTCGCCATGACCTTGCACCCAGGCATTTTTCCCTCATTCTCTGTGGATCTCATATGCCTTCACACAACTCTGCAACACCAGCAGCCCTCAGTCGTGCTGAGTTTCTGCTCTGCAGTCTGCTTCTCTTGTTTGCTGCTTTCAAACCCTCGGCATCCAAGCCCTCCAGGAGAAAGTTTTATTACTGCCTAAATGAGTCTTCTCACTTTTCCTGGCACGGAATTTTCTCCCATTTCTATCTCTGTAACAAAAGGCTTTCCAATTCTTTCTTTATGGCATCCCCATCGTTCACTACAGTGACAATGACTTCAAATGCTGTGTTGTCATGTTTTATTAGCTCACTTCTGGGTTTCTGTGCCAAAGTCATACTGAAAACATTACATTAAATTAGTCCAGGTTTGATCCTTGAGAAATCCCACTGCAAAGTCCATGTGATCCAAGGCTTCTCGTATAGGTACAGCTTGTCATCTTCCATCTAAACAATTCTTTAGCCAAGTTCCAGTTCTTGTATTAGCTGTCTCCAGCCTAAGAAATTTCCTGTGACTCAGTCCCAAATACTTTACTGAAGTCCAGATATTTACTGCATTTTCCTCATGAGGAACTGAAGTGTTTTATCAAAGGGAGATTGAATATCTTTAATAGAAACATCTGGGACAATCTATGGTTTTGTCATATTTTCATTTGACCTTTTTTCCTTAATTAATTTTGTTTTGAATTTATTACTTTTCTTCAAAATTTTCTTCAAGCCTTAAGTAATGCCATTAAGAGTATAATGTCGTTATCTTCTCATTCTTTTTCTTTTTTTTTAAACAGCAGAGAATGACAAGACTCCCAGATAACTAATTTGTTTTAAGAAGGAATCAATACAACAAATCTTTATGTGAAACTGTTGTGTTAAATGAACCCTATGTGCGACTTAGATCCCATTAGCCTTGGTGTACATCTGTTATAGGGCACTCCTGAATTTCCAATCAATATCTGGCATAAGTAAGACTAAAATGGTATTATAAATTGACAAAAATCGAAAGACTACAGTTAGTGAATTTGAAGATGAAGGATTCTTGTCATACAAAACTGGAAATTGTGTACTCAGCTGTATCACAAAAAAGGTCATTCGGTCACTGTCAGCAGTGATGTAAAAAATAGCATAAATTAGATGTGGGCTTTGGTGAAAATGCAAGAAGAGCACATTACATTCAGAAGAAGACAGGAGATATTCTCTTTCTACAATACACAGCATAAAGTCCACTTGTGATATTTTTACTTTAGTTTACACAGATGGACCTCTGATGATTTAACTGCAGAATTACTTTTGACCATCACCTCTGATGGATGCCCTAACCATGACAGGCTACATACTTCTGATCAGATACTTCTCCTTCCTCACAAATATATTATTGAAAATTATACATGTTTACAAGTATTTGGTATCAATGTAGAGCCATTTTTTTTTTCATCAAAATATCCAAAACTATTTTCTTAGAAAATTTCTGATTCAGTTCTTTGGGCCCACTCAAAACCTTGAGGACAGATATAGATAAAACTACAGACCAGGGAGGTACTTTCCAAGCCATCACAATAGTAACTTTGATTTATTCAGCTTGTTTCTCTCCTGATGATGACTCGTCTCCTGATCTGCTATAGTGAGCAGAGCACACATCTTCTTGCACTGGGGAATCAGCAGCTACAACAAATTCCTGGCCATCTTAACTTCTGTTAAGTTGTTTGCATCCCAGAGCCAGATTAAATGAATATCATCCTTCATTTCTGATTCTAAACATTACTGTTCATATGGAATAAGATTTGTTATAAAAGTCCATTTTAGTGGAAGACGGGTTTTAAGGACATCACCCACCTTCACTGCCTTGAAATGTGTGTGATGCCAGGTATGAGGTCACCTGGGTAGAATATGCAGATACTTGGTTTCATAGGAGCAATATACAAGAGTCAAAAATGGAACAAAACCAGTGCTGCAGAGAAAATGAAATAATTATATTAATCTGCTTTAGGGCAACTGATGTTAGATTAGAGCTAATCAATTAGCCATGCAGAATACATAATAGCCACTATAATAGGACATCATACAGAGGCAGTAGATGGATTTTTGAAGAGTAACAAAGAGATTGAGACACTAAATACATTGACTTCCATTATCTCTTCACACTTCTTACAACCACAGAGCAACTCCCTTGGCTGGCACACACTGACTTGGGTCAGTTGAGCTGAGTGGAACTAAACAGATTTACAAGAGCTGACAGTCAATTCCTTACACCTCTTTTTTCCCCTTGTTTTGCTTACACAGCTTAGCTTTACTTGCAACTTCAATCTTTTTGGGCAGCCTCTACAACTTATAAGAGGAAATTCTATGCAGAAGTAATTTATTAAAAATAAATCATTCCAAAGGTTTTCTTGGCTGAACATGTCCTACCTCCCTTGCACCTAAACTTGGTGATCTATGAATTTCTTCATATCTGACTATGTTGGGGAGGTTTTCCATTATTTTTTTTCCATTTTCTCTTCACATCAAAATATGTCATTTTTTTATACATTTTCTCTGAATGCTTGCATATGTGAGTGGTTCTGCTGACTCTTGTTATTATGTGGAAGCAAAAAATGTTGCAGAGAACCAGTCCTCTGTGAATAGTCAAAAATGCTTAAAAGTACATTATAGGCCCTAGACATTAGACTCAAATTTCTGAATGAGCCAGCTTGAAATCTGATGTGAGCTCCCATATTTCTGCATCTAACTTTGATAATTTTAGCTGACATTCCTACAATGACAGCTTGCACATTCAAATACTTTTCATAGCCCACAGAATTTTTTTTCATGCTTTTTATCAAATCAAGCAGAGAGAAAAAAAGGATTTAAAATTATTGATTTATTTAATGTTTCCCAGAACTCCTTTGCTATTTCTTTATATTTCAATCCATCACTAGGAATAGTGAGAAAAGGTTAAAACAATCGAGGGTGATGAAAATTTTCCACGGTAATGTAGGTATCAGTTTTTATGAAGTTGTCAAAAAAGTACTGACATGCAAAATTTCAGTATTAATATAATAGCTTAAATAATTTTGTTATTTTTATTTTAACCCAAACACATTCTGTATTTACATATCTACAAAAAAAAAAAAAAAGAGAGTATCTAATGTGCATTATAAGCAACAACATACAGTTGTATACTTTCACACAAAATTGCTTAATATATATTTTTTAAAAAGGAAGGCATCTCATCCTCCAGTGTTTGAGGCTAGTAAGAAAACTATTAGACAGTGAAGGATTCATTCCGATGAGGACTGAATTCTTTGAACATTAAAGCTGCCAATGGTTTGTACAAAGTGGTTTGTTTTAATCGTTCTTAGCAAGTATGTCCTGGATTGCTAAACATGACTTTAATTTATAATGGTATTAACACAGCAGTTTGTTGCATTGTCACTTTTGGGAACCATGAAATGAGACATGAGAGTTACCGGATTTGTTTGTAGGCACATGGGAAAGTTTCATCACAAAAATCATTCTCTTGGGACTGAATAGTTCAGACTTGGATTTTTAAGATAAAACAGGACAGACACTAAACGTTTCAGTAAAATTCTGTTTTGTATTGGAGTTTCTGTTGGAAGAAGAGCTTAGAGAGGGTGAATTTGGATTTAAGTTTTATGTTTGTTATTTGTATTGCTACAGAAAATCCCAAGTGTGCACTGGGATCCCACTGACAAACCTGTGTCCTCAAAGCAATCATTCTGTCTGCAAAGTACTTTTCCTTACTTCTCCACCTGTGGGAATAGACTGAAGAACAAATCAGGGAATTGCTCTAACTGCATCATGAGTGTTGTGTGAAACTACGAATCTGTCTCCAGCATTTCCTGCAGCAGAGGGAATTTTATACCCCGAGCTGTTGCACAGCTCCCTGTGGGGATGACAGCAATGTCCTCATGTGCGCTGCTGGTGTGGAAGGTGGGTGTGGAACTGCTCCATGAGCACCTGGACAGCCTTTGTCACCATCTTTGGATGCATCTCATGTCCTCAGTGGCTCTGGAAAGGGAGCAAAGCTTGAGGAAAGGGTGAGGGAGCTGGGCTTTTTCCGGCTGGAGAGATGACTGTGAGGTGACCTCATCCGTGTCTGTAAATATCTGAAGGGACAGTGTCAAGAGGATGGAGCCAGGCTCTGCTTAGTGGTTCCAAACAACAGGACAAGAGGCAACAGGCAGAAAGTGGAACACAGAAAGCTCCACCTGAACATGAAAAAGAACCTCTTTACTGTGATAACACTTTTCTGTGACAGGGACTTCCTAATAGAAGCCTGATTTTAATTATTTTTTTCTTTCTGTTTGTTTAATCCTTATTTTAATTCCTGCAGGCTTTTGACATCCATCACAGCATGCTACAGTCTACACCACAGTTTAACTCAGCAGTGTGTGAGCAGATGTTTTCCTGGGACCTGACACTGGGCAGTTTTTTTGACACTTAACTGTTTCATGCATCACAGGAAGAAAGAATTCCAATATGAAGAGATCAGGAGTAGCAGAGATAAACTGTATGATGTACAGATGTGATAAAGAACCTAAAGGACAACTACTATCACGAAAGTAACTAACAAAGAACACAGGCAACCCAATGCTTTCATTTATATCAGCAACCTCTCCCAGAAACAGTTTGTTCAAACTGTTCGGGATCCAATGACTTTATTCATGACCTCCACTTCCAGTTGCTCTGTGAGTGCATTTACTTGTCAGGAAAAGTCTGTCCTTTAGCATCATCACTCTGAAATTGCATCACAGTGGCCAAAAGAGCTGGAATCTTGGATCTTCTGAGAAGGAAAAGAAAGTTCTATAAAGCACATGAAATGATTTTGAGGTGTGTGGCAGAGAAAAGGCAGGTGGATGTTTTGGCAGTACCACCTGGATGGTGTCAGGGATAGGGGTTGGGTATTCCACTCACAAAACCCATGCCAGCTGGGTTAGCACAGCAGGCAGAGCACTCATTTCTAGGAATGTACACTCAGAATTGTTTCCAGATTGTCCAGCCTGGCAAAGTGATGCTGACTAACATTCAGTCACAGCAAACAGCTCCCTGCCATTTTCATTCCTGAGAGTTTCGTGTGCCTGACTACAGCCCTGCTGTTCCTCAGGTGAATATGTCTCACAGGTTTCCTGTGACAAATCTGCACATATGCTGCAATATGTAAACAGCAGCATTGGCTTTCCCTGGAAATGTTCAATATGCATCTGTTAATAGGATCAAATTTTCTTCACACATATTCCAATCTGTTTATTAATAGACTTCTCAGGCTACTTTGGCAACAGTAGTGTTCCTGCTAGCAAAACACCCTATCATTGAGAAACTTGTAAAGATGCCAGTTTGCCATGAGGATGGTTACAAAATGTTTTAGTTTGGCATTCTAGCCAAGAGCTGAATTATTACCTAAGCTGCTTGTTTCCCACTCCATATTCTTGCTGGGAGCTAAGAACTCCATAGATCTTTCCAGTACAAATGAAACTCTCTCCTTCTGTAACAAAAAATTCAGTGGCAATTCTCTGTGATAAATAAAGAACGTGACCACTTATTGATGCTTATGTGCTATCTAAACTGTTGGGATGATTATTCAATATCCTTACTTCATGTCCTATACTTCAGGATTTAGGATAATTGGGTAGTTATGTTTCCAAACTGGAAAACTTTGGATAAAATCTAGGCAAAGCTAATTATTTTGTCTTTCAGAATGAGATTCAGCTCATGGACTAAACCTTAATTTAGACATCTATATGTATATCCCTGCTTGTGAAACTGTGCTGAGGTTGCCACTGTAGTGGCAGCACATGCAGATGTGTATTGGAGCACCTCAGATAACACTAAATTCCTACATTTAAGCTACTGCTTTGAGTCCAGAGTACTCAAAAAAAAAAAAGTTATCTGAGAAGAGAGGCCTATATTTAACTTTACAAAACTAATAAGCATGAAACTTGTCAGTTCAAATGAGGAAGATTAGTAGGGTTAGCAGGAAGCATGAAAAGCCCCCAATTATACCTTGTTTACAGGATAGCAACACAGTTTAAAAGAACATTCTAGGAAACAAGCGTGGTTTCCCATTATTTTGATACTTCCTTTAGCATCTGAAATGCAAGGGTGCCAACACAGTGGTGCATTGCAACATAGCAACTCTTGGAGCATTTTAAGAACATTAAATTAAAAAACACTGGGTTGAATAAGTAAAAACATGCCCTTCAATCTGTTTTGATAGTTTATTTTATAGACACTGCCAGACAACATTATTTATAGACTTCAAACTTTTTGAGTGAAAAAAGTTAATAAAGGTATGTTCCTTTCATAAAATGGTCCAGTTCCCTTCGCACATCAGAGTATGTTCTCTGTGGACATGTGAAACTGGAAAGGCAGTGGGTTTTGACACATACAATCCTCTCCATGAAGACTTTCAGGCTGTGGTAATCATCCTCTCTGCATTAGATAACCCTCCCATGCTGCAGCATGACTTCTGCATTTCACAGCTTTATCTGCATTCTCCCTTTATCTGATGGAAACAGACATTTTTTACATAACAAAGCTGTTAATTAGTTCTTGAAAAGATTGATAGGGACTTGTTTTGTAATAATTAGAGCTAATGCTATTACTCCTGAGGCTAAGGCTGTGCTGGAAAAGAGATTGACAAGCTCTGTAGTTAAACACAGATTCAAAGGCACTCCATAAACAAACCTGTTTTATGAAGGTTTAATAGACATATGCATGCAAAAGCTGTGTATACCAAGCGTGTCTTGCAAGAACGTATTATGTGAAGGTAAAACAAATTTTCAGATGATGTAATGGAATATAATATAGTAGAGTAGTTGTATTTCTCACAGGCATCTGAATTTCTAGACTAAATTCTCTGTCTTTCTACTTTTGCATATCCAGTGCTAGAAATAAAACAATTTAGCTTTCCTGTGGAAGTCCTAAGATAAACACTTTTCTAAGGCTAAAACTCTGCCTTCAAACCCCTAGGTAAAACTGTCATTTGCTTGACTGCGTTATTTGGATGATGAGCACATAATAGGAGGTATCGATTAGTAAGTCAGACAGAGGAGTAATTCTCCACACCCTTTAAAACATAAAAATAGTCATTTAGACTCTTCTAATTACTTCTGTCAAGAATAAATGCAAGGCAGGCTTTTGTTTAGCACTTCTCTGAACTGTTGCCTCTTCACTGGAGAAAACAGGGACTTCAGAATCACAGAATGGTTTGGGTTGGAAGTGACTTTAAAGATCATCTAATTCCAACCCCCTGCCATGGGCAGGGACATCTTTCTCTGTATAAGGTTGCTCATACCCTCACCCAGCCTGGCCTTGGACACTTCTGTGGATGGTACATCCACAACTTCTCAGAGCAATCTGTCACCATCCTCTCAGGAGACAATTTCTTCTTAATATCTGATCTACACCTAGACTCTTTCATCTTAAAGCCATTTCCCTTTATTCTATCACCACAGACCTGCACTAAGATATTCCTCAAGCCTCTTCTTCTCCAGGCTGAACAGCCCCAGCCTTTCTTCACAGGAGAGGTGCTCCATCCCTCTGACCATTTTTATGGCTCTCCTCTGGACTCATTCCAACAGGACCATGTCTTCCTTGTACTGAGACCCCCAGAGCTGGATGCAGGACTCCATGTGGGGTCTCACAAGAGCACCATAAGAGAACTGTGAATTAAATACAGAGAAATCATGACCTCAGTATACACTTGCTGGATTAAATTTATATGACTTAAAAATAGATATGGAGAGTAAAAACCACTGAGTTTTAATCTGATAAAAATGTGTTCTTAAAATTCTATACGAGAAGAATATATAATTAGGAATCTGGCCCAAACTTTACTGACTTAAGAAAAATAACTATCACTGAAAGGTTTTACTAATATGATGATTTAATGTATTTATTTTGAAGGAAAGGAGGCTGTTTTGATATTTAAAAGTATCTCCATCTCAAATCCATCTGCAAAGTGCATATTCTGCACATTCTAGATCCATTTCTAAACCTAACTCATCTGAAAATAAATCTACTTTGTTTATGTTCCTATTCCATGATCTCTGCTCACTTGCTCATAGTCTCTGATAGACCTGTAAATGGCTGCAAGAATACTTTATATCTGTAAGGTGTAATAAATGCCATAAAAATATTTTTTTGGTGATACATACCTGCTACTCATACAGTTACTTAAAAACTGCAGAAAAGCTCCAAAATATAAGTAGTATGAGAAAAGAAGAAGAGGGAGTGACTGCTGAAAAGTTGTCATGATACATGAGCTTCATGATACACAGGCATCAAATACTGTACAAGATGAGTGCTCAAACCATCAAAGGGAGGTAACTATTAATATATAATTAAACAATGGAACCCATGAAATATTGTGGACAATCAGATCAAAAAGCACAACTGACCAATTCATGAAAGGAAGGAACCGTGGGAGGACCTCAGACTTGAGGAGGCCATTTTAGCTTCAAATCAAGTCTTTGGCAGGGGTTGTTCAAGTGTGTTCTTGCATAAAAATACCACTTGCTTGCTTTTTTTTTTTTTTACTGTGATTACCACTGTTGGAGACCAGCTCCTGATACAGATGTGCCCTTGGTCTGTTCCAGGACTGTTGTTCTGAGGTCATGTGAAGTTTTTTGTTTGTTTTTTTTTTTTTTTTTTTTTAATTTAGACATGGTGTTCAACATACTAAATCAGAAGGTGCCTTCCTGTTCAGATAAGGTATGAAGGATGGAACTTAAGCATGGAAAAATTCAAAAGCAGATTTCAAACCCTGACTCTCTGGTAGTTTATATGGTAGTTTAACCCAGCCTGTAAATTAAGCAGAACAAAGCCTGGGTGTGGGCTCTTTGGGCAGACGTGTCCTTGGGAGCCAGACTGGACAGATGGCCACTGTGCTCTGGTGCCAGTGGAGGAAGCTGGTCATTTAGAAAAGTTTACTCCTCTCCTTCCCAAACTTGCTAGCATGTGTCAAAGGCCTTCTGAAGTCCCATTTTTGTATCTCTGGAACAACTGGCTGGCTCTGACCACTGAACTATAACAGCTTATGGGTCCAGTGCTCCAGTCCGAACCACTTCATCTGCTGTTTGACTCTTGGTGCTATAACAGTGCATTCAGCTTTGAAACCAAGAACAAAGGGAAGTGTCTTGAGAGTGTGGAGCTATGAAGTAACCCCATGTAATATTTCTTAAGTTAAGCACATTTGTAAAGCTACAAACTGATCTCTTGCTAAAAAGAGAACACATTCTTGTACAAGAAGTATTCCCTTCCCCTTAAACTTGAGTACAGCTGTCCCAGTCTTGACCTTATCCAGCTGTATAGAATGTTTTCTATGTGATAAATATGACTTAACTTCAGATGTTAATAATTTCTCCTCTAATTTTTCCAAGTCTTGTTTCTAACCACATACATGAAACATTCAAGCTTCAAAACTTTATACCAAAATTCTAAGAGCAGGTCATTTTTTCATTAAATGAATATAAGGAGGCACATACTCAGATTGAGAAACTGTGCCAGGCAAGTGCCTATGCCACTTGAAACAGAAAAAGTTTGCCTTAAATTAGTATTCACAGCTACAAGGAGATGGCAGGGATCTGCATTAGGGATCCCAAGCCACCTTTTAGGTGCCACTGACATTCATCAAAATCCCACCTAACCCTGTAGGTAATTTAAGTGCCTAGATTAAAAGATTAAGGTGTCAGTGACAAAACTACAGCATCACGCTGCTTTTTCTGTTATTAATGGACAGAAAATAACTCCTACAGGTTGAGTCCTAGTGGCTGCATCAGGCTTTTGCTCTGAAATGCCCTTCAGAGCAGATCCTTTTTCTCTGTAGGGAATTAAAAGATGGACATTAGTCTCCCACACGTTATCCTTTGTGATTATTCCACATAACTCCCCATGTGACATCTAAATTGAGAAACTCCAGAGAAGAAGGTTCCTGAACTGAGTGTAAATCTTAGCCTGTCCTAACTCCAGGTTCGAGTGGGATTTAAGCACCCCCCAGACATCTCCCAAATCTTGTTTACTGGGGAAAGATAACTGAGGCCCAGGCTGACTGTCATCTATGGTGAACTGTTCAGGGGTCTTTGTTTTGAAACACTGCAGTGTCTTCTGTGGTGCAGAGCTACAGGTCAGCTTAGGAGCAGTCCAACAATTTGCAATTCTGTGTCAGGAAATGTCTGTTTTGAGGATGTCCAGGAGCAAGGTGCCAAACTCATGCCTTCACCCTCCAGCATGACTTCATCCTCTTGTCTTGCCTACTTCACCTGCATGGTCTGACCCAACAGAGCTGCTCACAGCTTGTCTAACTCAATAACAGATCTGTAAGTGCAATATTGGTGCCTTCCCACACACTCCATATTTTATAGGTTACAAATTCCCTTCTTCTGAGATTGAAACTGATTTTGTATGAAATACAAAACTATTCATTTAAGCAGCAAGTGGAATGCAATTTTCTTTACAACCTGTTTATGTTTTTGTTATAAGTATCTATAAGGGTAATTAAATCATGGGGAGATGAATGTTCACGGCTTTTCTTAAAGAAAATCTGTTATCTTTCTGTATCAAACTGAAAGATTTCTTTTCAAAACTTACTGCCAATTGGAAACATGGAGAAAGTTTTTCTAAAATTATTTTTAACAAAACCTAGGGTATTTCTAATGATTTTTTTTTCCAAAACAGAGAAAAGTCCCTGAAATCCTGAAACTATACTTAGAAATTAGAAGGGGCAAAACTAGCAGCCAACTCTCTCCTTTTCCTCACATTTTCTGGATGCCAGAGTTATTCCCACTACCCTCAAACCCCTCCCAAACACTTTCCTCTTTCTCACAAGAATGCTCCAATCCCAAGCATGTTACTCATCCAGAGACAACTCAGCTCCTGCTGTTACCAAGTGCAAACCTGATGAGAGAAGAACTGAACACCACCACAAACATCGCTTGTTCTGAAAACGGAAAAATTTTACTTACCTATTCAACAAACAGAACAAGAAAAATCAATCCAAGAAATCACTTTGCATAACATTGCACAGAGCAATTAATTCTCCTCCTTGACAGAAGAAAATGATGGAGGGGATTTGCATATGAGAGCTGTTCATCATGTGTAGAAATGATTTAAAAAATGTTGTCAGCACCTTTTCATCTGAAAAAGGTTGTTTTAGCAACAATGATATATTTAAATACAACTTTACTCTGCTTCCATCAGGAGATGCTTTGATCTAAAGAAACGAACATTTAATTTATCAATGCATTAAAAAATGTCCTCTGTAAACTGCTCTGGTTTTTCATCTTGCATGTTAGTTTTGGCATAGCATTTCACAGAATTTTGTAACTAGCACATATGTAATCACATAAAAAGTAATAATAAAAATGCAAAGAATCTGGAAACTGAATTCAGGGCTGCTCAAAGTTCTGTTCAGGTCCAGAAACACCCTTTAACACATTTAGTGCATAGTTACCCTCATAACTATACCTATATACAGGTAGATATATAGCTCTCCTTATAATGGTAGCCAAGCCTTCTACCAAGGATTTTTCACCTTTCAGTTATTGCCTGAACCTTAAAATCTTCACCTGAATTCATCTTTTATCAGGTTTAGGTTGTAAAAACAAACTTCCTAAAGAGGTTTATTCCACAGGGCATCAATGTCTGTAATTATAGTGGTTTAAATGATATCTTTTATAGTTTTGTATATACAAAACTTCCTGTCTGATTTGCTCAATTTCCCAAAGGTTGAAGAGCTTGCTTTGTCTTTTATCCCATAATTTTCGTATGGTTTATTTTAATTTATTTGATATACTCAACAACTCATGCCCTAGAGTAAAATCCCTTCACAGATTTCTTTTCATATGGAGGAATTACATGTCTTTTATGTGCTTACATTTAAGATATTCAAGAATCATCTTTCTTACTGGCTTACATTGAGAAATAGTAGTCTTTTCTTTTTCCCTTTCAAGGTAAAAAATAAACTTATCTTTTATTAGCAGTGAGCCAAGAACTTGTCCTGTTCTCATTGTGCTCACACATAATGAATATTTAAGATTTTCAATAATAATCTTAATGAACAAGTCAGGGAATTAGTTGGCTGCACAAGTGACTATGATCAGGTCACTTAAAGGGTAAGACAATCTTAAAATTAGTGAGGCACTGGGGAGGGCTATTTAGAGCATTGCAAAATGTATATGTTGAGATATTCAAGAAACCTTTTTAACTCCATCTTTTGCTATAAAAAAGAGATCTCCCACTGGCTGAAAAATGACAAACCATCCATATATAATTTAATTTGTTTTGTATAATTTGACACATTATTTTATTTGGAATGAAAGATGTAAGTTTGCAAGGCTTCTCAGCAAGCCTCAACTTGAATTTCTGCGTTTTGGTAATGCACAGCAGGATAAATATATGCAGTGTTTCTTTCACCCTTTAAGTAATGAAGACAGACAGTGGAATGGAAAAGTATATATCTAGGAAAAGTGTTTGGTGCAATTCCTTTATTCAGGCAGGTCAGCAGCTGATAACACCTGGTTGTGATGACCATAATGTGCATGGTGTGTGGGTCTTTTCCTCTCACAGCTGCTGATTCCAATCAGGATTATCAATCAGGACAGTGATTTAAGTGTCATAAAATATTTTAGAAAATTGTGTGTGCTACATGGAGTTTTATTCTCATTAATGGTCTCTTTTTCATGTGACAATGTACAGCAGAAATTCGGAGACTTACACACATGTGAGTGTTTGATAGTAGAAGAATAAAATGGCAAAAGGCAAAACTGAGATGATGGTATGGGTTTGTCCAACAAACAGAAGCAAAATAAAGCTAAGATAGGATCAAACTGGTATGGAACAAAAAACCATTATTTCTATGAACACTTCAGAAATGCTTGTATATAAAAAAGCAATATGTTGTAAACACTGCTGTTATTTCACAATTTATTGTCTCTGCCCATAGCTTGTTGAGGATCTGTGTAGAATTCCAATTCAATAATGAGGATGAAAAACCAAAGGCGAAAATCATCCTGGGGAAATTAACGTTTGTCCAGGTAAAAATGCTTTTGAAGTTCATGTTTTAATTTGTTCTGAAAACAAACCCCAAACAAACCCCAGCCAAAACCCCTCTCACTGCAAAATGTTGACACATTTAAAATATTTTACTGCTTTCACTTGACATGCCAGGTGGGGTCTGCCCACACCTAGCACAAATTAGCCATTCTGTGTTGAAACCAAGTTTCTGAAGTTATGGCTGCTATACATAGAAGACCAACATGTTTAATATACTTTAGCTCTAACCCACTCCTGCAATGGAAAATGTGTAATTTATAATTTTATTTTAATAAATTATTTCACCACTTGTTCTTTTTTGAGAAAACAGACTGTATTCCTTGGCGTAAGTGGTAGGATATTGTGCAATACACAACAGAGTTCATATTTTCAGTCCATTGCCATGTTTCAGCACAGCTTCACCGAGGTCAGTGCTGCTGCATCAGCCAAGGATCTGCTGTTGAACTGAGCTGCAAATTTAGTGTGTAACATACAGAGACAGGAAAAAAGAAGCCCTATTCATAATGAAAAAGCAGGAAGAAAGGCTTGATTCCTTAGTCAAAAAACCTCCTGCAACCAAAAAATGTTACAGTTATTGTTAATTTCAATGACTCACAATTCACTCTTCACTAAGCCATACTAGTATTTGTTTTTGGGTATTTTGCTATACCAGAAAGAGAAAATAACACAGCTTAAAGGTCACAGATGGGGCAAAGTGACATAATGAAACACAGACACAGAGAAACCAGCAGAGATACCTGGGACACCAAAAATGCAACAAAAAAACCTCTCTGAGAAGTCTATTGTTTATGTCAGCAGAAAGACTTGAGATGAAAAAAAGAGCACAAATTACAAATTCTTGCCTTTTTTTTTTAATGAAAAAGTGTATTTGCTTTAATCAAATGCGAGAATCTAAAGCACCTACTCAAAATCCCTCTTTCTGGCTCCAGAAATGAGAAAAGAGCACAACCATTCAAAGCAAAAACAAACCTTTTCCTTTCCTCATCCTTGCTCCAGCAAATGCCACTTTTTTTTTAAGTGTCAGAGGAAGGTGCAAAGATTCCTCTGAAGGACACATGCAAAATAATCTGCTAGAAGAGAAGATCTGCTTAGAAAAATATATGCCATTTTTTAATGGTGCCCTCACTGAAAAATGGTAGAACTGAACCTTAAGTCTACTTTCCCACATTATCTTTTTATATATATATTTATATATATATATACATGTATATATATATATAATGTTACATATATATATATATCTTATATATATCATGTTATGAAAAATGTTAGTGCCATTGTGGGGTATCAGTTAAGAAAAATACAGGAGGTTTTTGTACTACAGTGTCCTTCACAAATTGGTGAGTTTATGTCTGCCAGAAGATTATCTGTTCTTTGGAGAACACATGTAATATGACAGTTGTAAATTCTATCACATTTTTCTTCTTGACTGTTCACGGACAGGATGCTGCACTTTAAAGGAATTCTGTGAGACTAAAAATTTGAGGTCAATGGGTCTGGATGACTGTAACTGAGTAGATACTGTATATTTAATTAAGTGGCTGATCCTGAGAAAAGAATCTGCTGTTTCTCCTAACCTGAAGATGTGACTACTCAAAACTCCAAGAGTCATTCCTCAAAGTTGAGATTAGCAGTTGAAGAATCCATCTTGTGACTCATGGGATCTGAGATTCACAAGTCTTAAACCTCCCTTGTTTTGCAGGGGAGTAGTGAAATTTGGCTGGCTCTGAGAATATTCCCTGGTGGTTTCTATCTTGCCTTAATTGCTTTGCAGACTTCTAACCTGCCCATATTCCCCTTTGGACTGCACAGGAGTAACAGTGACATTTTGGGGCTATGGCCTTTCCTGCTTAAAAAAAATCTTGAGGCCCTTTTGTGAGTGAGTGCTATGGAGAGGTCTTGACACAGACAAACTTCTGCAGCAGCCTTGAGAGGGGCTCATAGTGATTGCAGGCAGAAATTCCCACCTTCACCTCTGTCCAGCTTCTCCTTCCCACACCTGTGCTCTTCAGCTCGTCCTTCTAAATTTGGCTGAGGTGTTCGAGCATCCCCAGCTTACCTCCTTTTCACACAGTTTGTTCTCCCACACATCCTCCTTCCTCACCTTCACTGCTATTTGTCACTTTTCCCACTGCAGCCCCTATTACAGCATAGATCTTTCAGAAATGGAGTTAAGAAAAGAAAAAGTCCTGGACTGAAAAACTACAGTGCTAAAGATTGCATCTCTGTAATTGTGCTGGTTTTCTGGTGGTTTTTTCTGTGGATTAGAATGAAAATTTGCATCTCCTGATTGTCTCCAGATGAAAGTAAAACATAAAATTCTGTCGCCAGAGGGATCTTCCTTTGTTATTTTTGTGCATGTTTGGTTTTGCATTGAAATATTATTATAATAACTTCTGCTACTACTTTTTTTTTTTTGTGTGTGTAGGGTTTGCAAAACCTCTCATTGTTCTATCCCAGAAATAAGTCTGATGTGCATGAACTGCTTCTCTTGATGCACAGGTCTTGATTCTGATGGCCACATATGAAAGGAGCGGAACTAATGGGCATTGTCCATTACAAAAATAACATTTTGATACATGGTTTGTATTTTGCCTTGTCAGTGGTGTGGTATCACAAAACCAGGCTTAGATATTTTTCAGTGAAGTCCAAGCTAACAGTTTTGGAATATGAAGGATGTGTGCCTGCATAGGCATCCAAAGATATGCCATAAAGCCATGAGCATGGAACCCATTTCTGCCACAAACACCACAAAAACCGGGAGTGAGTTGCTTCAGATCACTCCAAAAACCACCTAGATCCTTTCCAAGTCTGTTTGCCTTTATAGTTTAATTCTAGAGTCAATAAACACAAAGAAAAGTCCATCAAATGAACAGTGTGCATGTAATTTACAATTAGAGCATGCAACTGGTATATCATAAAAATATGGATACAGTTATGTCTCTGGGCTGAATGGAAAGAACCACAAGTTTTGACAACTTGCACCTGCAATATAAATTTGCTGGATTTTTAGAAAAGTAAAATACTGCATTACATGTACACAAAGTACATATTCCTTAGCTATGGTCCTTTTTTGAAACTGAGATCCTGAACAATGCTGCCAAAAGAAACAGCTTTTGTGCTTTCAGACAGCCAACATCTTATAAAACCAGGCAGATGAATGATGTTACGTGTAAGAGATGAATAAAAATATCAAAGACTGAAGTTCCAAACAGGCTTTGCAGGCCAAGAAAACTGTATTAAAATTCATTCCATAGAAAATAAAAGCAAATAACATTGGGACCAACCTGGGCATTTAGTTCTGCTCCAGAAATGAAAGGCTCGTGAATATTCCTGAGGCAGATAGATCACTCTTTTTGCAATGCAATTTCCTAAGGTTTTTTTAGACACATTATAATACTGGCTTTCTTCAATGATAACAAAGGTGTGAGCCTATAATTTATGAAAGTTTTTTGGTAAGTAGGTATCCTTATTGCTCTTTGATAGCATTCAGAGTCATGCTCTTGTATTCTGGCTTTTGAATTTGGGAGGAACCTTTTGCCATCAATGTTAGAAGACTGGGATTTCATTCTACCTAAAACCAGAAGAAAGATATTGATAAGTTAGACTGACAGCCTTCACAATTTAAATTATAGAAATGCATTAAAAAAACCCCAACTTAAGTTTGAGTTAGCACCTAATAATTCAACAGCATGAATATAGTTCCTCAGTGATCTCTAGAGTTACATATCAGCATACAATTTAAATTAAAAAAAAAATCTCTAATTGATGTAAATGAAAGAATTGAACCCATCATTAATCAACAAAGGCACACACTGTTTTTAAACTTCCTCATGCCAGTAAAATATGCAGGTGAGAATCTCCTCTCTGTTCTTCAAAGCAATTGCCAGTTCAATCTGCTTTCATTGATTTATATGTAAAACATAAATATTGGTACCGTAACTAAAGACTTCATAAATAGTTAGATCTATTTATCAGATGTTATATAAATGCACAGGAAAATCTATTCTTTTCCTAGGCTACACCAGATTTTAATCAGAAACTAGCAGCTGACCATCAAGGGCAATAAGAAGAATGGCACTATGAAGACAAACATCCCCTGTGGGTTAGTTATGGGTGAGAGTCACCTCACCTGACTTGACATATCTGCAGATTAAAGTTCAGACAATGAACTAGTCACCATGCACTGCCTTTGGGGGGCTTCTCCAAAGAAGAAGTCATCTGACCTTTCTAGAGCAGGATCACATATTCTTTGGAGGTGCCTGTTTCCCTTCTTGGACTAATTGGGAGTCTCAGGTGACTGGATCATAATTAATGTCTTACTTTTGGCTTGTACTTGCATGGTTGATCTTTCTGCATGACCAAAGAGTATCCCAAAGAGAGGAACAGAAGAGGTCACAAGCTGAAAAATAGGCAGCGAGGAAACAAAAGTATACTTTCACCAGTATTTTTTAAAATGCCTTATTTAATGAGACTATTCCTCCTTTATCTTATTTTTGGTCTTCTCTAGAAGAGGGCTGCTGTAATACAGAGGGATTTTGGCAGCACTCCTCAGTGTTACAAGATACATCTTGGAAGAATGTAGGAAGCTGGATCAGCCTCTGTCCCTCGGTCACATAAGTTACAGCTCAGTTATATATTTGAGCTTTTTATGGCCTTGCAGATGCTTCTATTGTGACCAGTCACTTCATTTGTCTTAGTCATTCTATTTTATTTGTGTTTTATTATTTTCTATTGAAATACATTTTTAATCACGGGGGTATTTTTTATTTCTCAACCAAGAGCTTCACAAATAGAATAGTGTGATTCTTTGATCCCTTTTGACATCCAAATATAGAATAGATGTAAGTACTCCCATGTAATTACTCCCAGGTAAACTCTAAAATTATCCGGTATTTTTAGCCTGTTTAGACATAACCCAGAAATCTCTAACATACATCTGGATCTGCTCTGCTTTTCAGTTTTGCCAACAATACATTTATGTCTGGTAAATAATCTATTGGGTCTCATGTATTCAGAGACCTTCACGTGCCAAAATAATTTGCTGTTGTACCTTTGCCTTCCAATAATTAGGATGATGAAACACACTGCCACAATGGGATTTGCTCTAAAAATCAGTTATCTTGATAATGATCATGGTTGTTAGCTGTTGGAACGATTTCTCCAGGGATTTATCTTCTTTCTGGTTACTTGGCTATTTCTCTTCTTCCCAGTTACTTAGCTCAGGACTGGCACTTTTTCTTATGTATCTGTTCTAGCTCAGCCCAAGGCTGAAGGTAGAACTCAGGGATCACCCACTGAAATTCCTGAGTCAAGTCAGAGATAAGTGATCAAATCACAGTTTTGGCCTAAAGTACTTCCCTACCTAAATGAAGTCTTTTCATCTAACTGACATTAATGTGTAGCTGCCAAGTAGCTGAGACTGGAATAATTAATAAATAATAACATATTATGGGAATATGTCTAGTGGTACCAATATGTAAGTTACGATATTAGCTTAATTTCCTTCTTTTTTTCTACTTCCAATATAATAAATATGTCACTAGGATAACATTAAGCTGATAATATTTTCCTGTGCTGAACAAAACTGTTGAAAAGTACCCAATTTGTAGAAATTGCAGTCTTCCTTTTTAACATAAATTTCTAGTTTACTTAAGTTTCTTAGTGACCTGAAAGCACCCGGAGCTTTGCATTGGCTTGGTAGATGCAGCACCTTTCCACATGTAAATACCCTTGGTGTAAATGTCTGTTTTCAAAAGCATTTTGTGAGTGCAACAAATGCAGTGTCGCTTCTTTTCTATGGCCTCGGGTTCTGCTCTCATTGCAGTCAATGTCCCAAGTCTTCATTTACTGAAAAAAGAAAATGTGAAAGAGAAAATGTTAAAATCCAGCACACCAAACCAGTCTATATTGCACTTCATATCTGCAGTTTGCTAAGACAGAAGTTATCTCCTCAAACCAAAGTATCAAATGCTGGCTCTTGAATGCACTGGGATCCTTCCCATTTTGGGTCAAGTTACAGTCTTCTCAGCTGATAGAGCCACTGAATATATCAGCATTTTATATAAATGCACATGGCTTCAATGATGCTAAACTTTTTAGATTTTTTTTTGTTGTTGTTGTTGTTGTAGTTTTTTTGAATTTTTTAAGCCTAGCCCTGAAGACTGAATGGCAGCCAGGCATAGTCACATCCAGAAATGTTGCTGATGTAAACTGAATAAAATCTAGTATTAAGCCGAATAAATGATTTAAACTCAAAGTAGAAATATACAAAATCAATTAACAATCAGTTAATTTAGTTTGAATAAAATAACTTTCCATCAAACTCTGAAGGCAATTTTGTTCAATGAGGAACACCAACATGTGGCAGCTCTGTTTCCAGGTTGTAATGCTGAGATGAATAGCACCTTTCATAACAGAGTCCTCAATAACCTCTGGACTTGATCCTGAAAACACTTTGTATGTAATTATGTTGGCTTCAGCTGTACTACTTCAGGGTGGGTTTCACTCATTTAACATTAGACATTTTGAAGCAGACATGGAGGCTCCCTCTGCAGTCAAGGGAGAGATATGAAAAACACTAAGGAACAAGTTGTGCTCCTTGTCTGAAGTATTTTTAACTTTTTCTTTTTAAATGACAGGGATCTCATCACAGACAGAGATTGGCAGTGATCTCTGTTGACTGCATAAGGAGCAGCTACAATCCGAAACCTCGGTTTTATGCAATAAGCTTATTTGGAAATTTGAGTGCATTTGTTTTTGTTGAGCCGAAGTCTGGGATCCTTACAGCAGTCAGCTGAGCTCCTTGTGGAGAGACCAAATCACTGCAACATTCATCACTTTATTTGGTGCAAAGCACTGTTAGTACTAGTATTAGTAATGACTGATGTCTCCTGTGGCTGGAAAGTGGCAGCCTACAGGCCACAGATGCTGCAGGACAATCAGAGCTGGATGCAGTTGTGATGCAAAGGGAGCAGTGTGCAAGAAGGACCCACTTCATCAAATGGACCAGAACCACGGTTGATGGGGTGAGGGGAGCACCTACTATAAATCTACATCTGGCCATGTGGGAAGAATCAGTTGTGCTCCTGTAAAAAGTTCTATTGAATTGTAAATAAATTTAAAATAAAAGAGGAAAAAAAATTGGTGTTTTCCCAACAGCTCCCCACAGAACATTCTTTTAATTCAAAATGTAGCTCGCTGTGGATTGTTGAGATACTCAAAATACGATGATGCAGGGATTTTGCTAAGCTTTTGGGATTTGGCTTCCATTCACTGGGATTCAGATGCCTCACTAACCTCTTTTGGCTAGGCTAGGTTTCTTGTACAGAGAAACTCAAATCTTTGAAGTTCTCTTCTAGAGCTCTCAAGATCCACAACTTGTTTAAATATATGTCTGTCTACATTAGAAGGGGTGATCTTCAAGTTAAGAGCTCCTTTCCTTCAAAACTGTTGCAGGTATTCAACAGGTAATCAAATCATGAAAGGTTTTAAACAGAATACCAACACAGAACAGAGGAAGCATGTGAACAAACCTGCTACACCAACTTAAATGTTTTCATCCTTCTGACAGTGCTGAAAACTCCCATCTTCCAAACAAATTTCATATTGACTTGGCCAGTAGCATACTGTCTTAACCTACTGACAACAATCTGTTCTCACTGAGGAGGCTACCACAAATTTAAGAGTTTAAGGGAGGCGATTTTATAATACAATCAAAACAGTTATTTATTGAGGACAGCAAATGTGAGCCCACGTAATGTATGCTGTAAATCACTAAGGCATGTGGTTCCATTTAACACTATTTTGCTTGAAAAGTGATCGCTTAGAGGTAAGGTTTGCCCTAAGTTGGGTAGGAAACAAAAATACGCAAGAATAAATAATAAATAGGGTGTGTTTTGGACAAAGCTATCTTGTAGAGGCATTTAGAGGAAAGAACATTTCTATCTATAGAACCATTGCTTGGATGTTTGTCTTCTGTTAACCACAGCACATATTTTCACTGGAAAAATGTGACTTTCAGGCATTCACAAAGATTTGTTCATGCTAAGGATAAACAGAACTAGATATCCTGTGTTCTGAGATAAGAAAATACATGGTATCATTTAATATAATAGCACTCATGTTTTATTAAAATGAGGGGGTTTTTATTATTTCTACAGCCACCACAGAGGGGAAGTGGAGTTCTCTGGACACAGCTCAGAGTTGATTTTATTCTTACCCTCCCCTGCTTGGTGCTGAAGCCCATAAATCAGTACAGCAGTCATTGCCATTTAGGGAGAGCAGGATAATGCCTTAAACCAATTAGTTCAATGGCTGATTTAACTGGAAGTAGAAATATAGAAATTTAATTTATACAAAGTAGAAAAATGAGCTTCAGTTAATTTTTCATGGAAATTAATTTCTAGTCTGACTCATAAAATACATAGAACTGTGGGCTCTCAGAAGCTGATTTTCTTTCCTATCCCAGACATATGTGGAAATACAACAAACATTTTTCTTGAGAAACTCTTTATTTCAAAGAGACTGAATTAATGTCCCAGATATGATCTGTAGACAAAATTTTTATTCTTTTCACCATATTTGGGCCAGATCCCACATTCACTGTATGCCTGGTCCTGGCCAGGACAGGGTTAATTTTTGCAGCAGCCAGGAGGGACATGGCCAGGACCCTGGGGTTACAGCTGTGCTCAGGGACAGGTGGGGTTTTTTCCAGGTTTTTTTTTTTAAAGGGACATAAAATCAGCATGCACTACTGTGCAGGTGCTGCATTATGATTACAACACTGGAGTAAAACAGATTCTCCTCTTCCCAAAGTGGTGGGAGAGGGAGAGAGCAGAGTCCTTTGTCTTGCTTTGGAGACCCCCAAGGGTCAGCCTAGCTGCATCAGCACAGAGCAATGGACAAACTCTGGCTATTCCCGTGCAAAAAAAGCGCAAAAAGAGCGCAAAAAAAGAGCCTTTATCCTGATGGACTGCAAGGTGGAAATTCCATACCTTACTACTACTATTCTGTTTCTTACTCATCCTCTTTAAAACACCTGACTTCCACTAACTGTCCAATGTGTGTGACTATATATATACACATATACAGAGAAAGAAATATCTTCTCTATACAGTCCTTTAACCACTGTAGGTGCCGTTACTGGAAGTGGAAATATGACTTATGTCTTCAGAGAATATTAACCCAGATTCTTGGACAGTGTTTGATCTGAATTTGACTTTATGGCAAGTGTGGAACTCAGTCTGCCAATGTGCTTGCACAATAACTGCAGGAATTTAGTGACCCAAGCCTCCCCAGGGAAGCAAATTTGTTGGCTGAGTCACAAACAGGCACTTGAGGCTGACTGGATGAGGTGGTTTCTGTGAACAGATGATTGCTCTTTCCTCATCCTTACAAAGGCTTACCTACTTGTGGATCCTTCACTGCTCCAGCTGGCTTTCCAGTACATGAAGGTAAATCAGTCCTGGTTTCAGTGGCTTTATTTATGTTTAACATTTTCTTGTCTGTTGCTGGAAGCAAACACAGGGATAGATGGCTGGGAACAAGCAGTGTAAATTGACACCTTATTTCTCGGGCTTGTCAGCAAAGAGTGGGAGGTTCCTTTGAAAATTTTCAGAGTTGGACATCAATTACAAGACCTTCTCATGAAGGACCTCAGAGTCACTAAATGCATAGTAGTTCAACTGGAAGCGAATCATAGGCACAACTTGGCCCAACACTGGAAGACAATCCCTCTCCTTAAGAGACTTAAGCAACACCACTGCATTGCATCATGCTGCAGGCATTTCTGTCACTGCTTACAGAAGGAATAATAGTGCTCAGCATAAAGATAAACACTTACAGTGTGGCAGCAAGCTGCTGTCTCATGTTTCTCTCGCAGGCTTTACTAAAGGACTGTCTATTTTACCATGACGATTAATTTCACATGAAGATAGTTTTGCCTGAAATATGCCAGTTTGGCATTACAGTGTCTGGACACTGTTCAGACTTATGATCAAGCACAAAAGGAAGGGAATGGAAAGTAACAAAAATAACTGACCTCTCTTCCTCATTTTAGTTATTTGTGAAAGATCTACTTGGTCATTTAATTCATGCTTGTGTTACTGCCCGATGAGAGAACAAAAATGCACATATCTGATCTTCAACTTCTGCTCTTTCATGAGCCACTCAACTTTACAGGAAATTTGAACAGTTGCTCTGGGCACTGGGTGTGGAATCTGGCCTTAGGGAAGCCTCAAATTAGCTACTAAAGAAAAAAAAGAGGATCCCCCCCCTTTTCAAATTCGTGTTTAAAAGGACATGTTGAATACTTCTCCCATCCAATAGTCAGTGACTTTCTGCATGAAAAATAATGGTATCATCCTCACCATCGTTATAATCATCACATCTTCAAAACATGGGAAGGAACCTTTCTCTTCCTCTGAAAACTTGAGACCATTTCTGTAAATTTGGCAGAAATTCCTATTTTGGGGAGCATTTCCAACACCCTGCTAAAAGCAAATGCAGTCCCCAACAAAAGGTCACTCAAAAAGGTGGCCTTAATGCAGACGCTGAGACAGGTAAACTTCCTTCTGACGTTTCCCTGTAAAGCTGTACTTACCTGCTGCGGGAATTCCTGAACAGTGGTTTAAATACAATGCCAAGGAATGCATCCAGTGATCATTTACAAGGATACTGTGCAGAAAGCGAATGCCTGCTCAGCCTGCGTCCATGGCATGACCTCGTGTAACCTTTTCTGAGAGCCTTCGCAGCGAGGCTCACAAAAGCGCGTTCGTTCCCTGCTGTCTGCAGAGAAATGTTATTTTATCAGCTTTCCTCTACGCAACAGCCACAAGAGGGCGGATTTTTTCCTGCTTTCTTCCACTTCATGAAGAGCTTAACTATTTCATAAATTCGGTTTTATAATGCTTGAAAGATAAATCTTCTGCTATTTATTCCACCCCCCCAAAAAAAAAGCGTTTTCATGATTTTCAAGAAGATAAGGAGCTGCTAAAATAAAACCATTTCCAAAACTCTCCCCCCCACACCCCCCGCTCCATTTTACAGAGTCTGTAGACTTGTTCCACAAATGAGAAAAGGAGACATTCATGCTGATTTCTTTTTCACAGGAGTCTGGAACATCTCCAGAACATGAAACAAACAGAACTTTCCAGCACATTTTCTTTTTATCAGGATTCATGTTCACAGAGTATCTCAAACCCCTATTATGTAGTTCTAATAAATGCTTAAAAAAATCCACAAGGATTTTTCTGCCATCAACCTGCTCCTCATTTTCTATCTGTTGAGCTTCTTCAGTTGCAGAATGTGGTTACCAGCAGAGTGCCTGTGATCTTCAGTGACTGGGAACAAAGTAAGGCACAAGAATTATTGTACAGAAATTCAAAACACAAACTGGGCTCAAATCTGCATCATACTCATCCCAATTATATTTGTTTTAAGCAGTGCCATGCGGGGATTAAAACAATGGAAAGTTTTACCAGTGATAATAAAGTGAATGTGGAAATTCAGGCATAAAATACCTTTTCATTTTTTTTTTGAAGGCCTTAAACAGCAAAGTCAACAGTCAACCTGTCTCCAAACTCCTCCCTTTGTCTTCTGGGAATATAAAACACATGTAGATAAGTACAGTCTGTATTTGTGTGTGTAGAATTTATAAAAACAATGTCAGTTTGGTACTGTAGTAACAAACTGTTAAAAAAACCCTTAGGTTAAAAAGGTGTAAAGTTGACTTTTGGTGAACTTAAAGAATTTCTCTTATTTAGCTCCTGTCCTGTACAGCCAGACCACCCATCTGACTTGTGTGTGAACGGTAGGTGAGGATGAAGTTCTGCTGAGGTGAATTACATGGTGGAAACTCCAATATATTTCTCTGGACTTCCCTGGTTCTGCTGTTATTTCATGGGAGCAACAGTCGGGGTCTGTTCCACAACTGAGCTGCCAGCTGAGGACTTTCAATCTGAGCCCTTCACTGAGGGAAACACAGCTCTTGAAAGAACCCCAGTGTGTCTTGTCTGGAAGTGTCTGATACTGTCTGTGCCATGTGTGCAGTGGCTCTCAGCCTGTGGGCAGGAAGGCTATTCCTCGGGCAACCACAGAAGGAAATATGCTGGAGAGAATGGTTTGGGTGTGGGAGTGGGTTGGTCTAGGAGCGAAATTCTCTCTTAGGAAGTGGTCTGCAGCATGCGAAAGCTGGACAACCACCAATGTAGCCCATTCCGGGGGCAAAACAAATAAATGCGAAGGCAGATGTGTCCCTGGCAGCTATAGTTCTGTACACAGGAAAACTCTTTAAATGTGCACCAGCCCCGAGTTCCGGGCTATTTATCAGTGAGTGTGGCGAGCTGGCTTTTTTGTTCTCACTCAGTTGACAGGCCAGTGTCCCGCAGTTCTGTCCCAGTGGGAACGTGTCATGGGAACACCGCGAGCGGACCTGAGGCTGCTTTAGCCACGTGGATGAGGAGCAGCAGCCGCGCACGGCGATCCCAGCGTTAGCTCGGGATGCTCCTGTGCGAGCCCGCAGGTGCGTGACCAGGCAGTGCAGGAGGGGGCTGTGGTGCAGGGAAAGCACAAAGGCTCAGGGTCCCAGAGTGGGCACATCGCTGCCACGGTCGGTGTCGGTGTGCGCACTCGGACGCTGCTCGGGAGCCGCCGGGTGCCAGACCTGCGGCGGAGCGGGGGCAGTGCCTGCGCCGCTGACAGACACCCGGACACACAGGCGCACTCTCAGGCGGCAGCCCATTTGCTGGAGGGGTGTGCATGTGCGTGCGAGGGAGTGGAAAGGGGTGGCGGGATGGAGGGAGGGCGGCCGAGGGAAAGTCTGACACTCGGCGCAGAAGGAGCGAGACCCTCCGCTGCCGCTGCCGCCGCCGCCGGGGAGGAGCCGCCGCGCTCCGCTCGCAGCGCCGCCGACAGCCCGACCCCGGCCCCGGCCCCGGCCCCGCGGCGCTCCGGCCGCTCTCCAGCCCCGGCAGGTACCGCCGGCCCCGCGGCTCCGGGCCGCTCGGGCGCTTTCCTCCGCGGAGAAGGAAGGGGTGGAGGGCGCTGTGGGAGGGTGCGGGGGTCCCCTCTGCCTGTCCCGGACCCTCCGCTCGCCTCTGCCCCGGGCGCCGCCGGCGCTGCCCCGGCAGGAGCGGAGCGGGGCCGGCACCTGGCGGCCCCCAGGCCACCTGCCTGGCTGTCAGCGGCGAGATGGGGCTGCCTTAGGAAAGGGTTAGGCTCTGCCGGGGTGGGCTTGGGGGTGAAGGGAGAGAAGGAGGCAGTTTTGGGGAGCGGGGATTAAAGGCTGTGGGATAGGAGAGGAGTTGGTGCGCTCAGCCCGGCACCCCTGCGCCTCCTGTTCCTGCTCCGCAGAGGTGGCTCGGGGCTCTGGGAAGGCAGCAGGGCATGATCAGCCCATGCTTCTCGGCAGAACTGTTGCTGGCTGGACCGGTGGCAGAATTCCTTCCTTTCCATACAGTGCTCCAGCATCGGCGTGAGCGCGGCTGCTGAGCGCGTCCGTCGCCGGCAGCGCAGAGCACCTGGCTGGCCCGGGGCGCTCGCTGAAAGGAGATCACTCGCCTGCTCACAGGGACCACCTCCTTCACATGGTGAAGGAACTCCCAGGGTGGGAAAGCTCCTCGTTTTGCATAGAATATTGCAAAATGAAAGTTGTTGGTTGTAGAAGGGAAACATTCCTGAGCGCGTTAGGTAATCGGTGACTATGCTGCAGAAGCACAAAGTAGCCACCTATGCTTCCTCAGAAAGAGCTTCGCTTTGATTTGAATTGGGACAACTTGTCCAAGAATATAGAGAGAAATGGGACCAGAAGCTGAGAAAGCAGCAGCTCACACTGTGTCTGTGTCTCTGACAGAGGCCGGGAAGATGCAGGCAAGAACTTGAAGAATTGTAGCATGTCACTTTCTTTTACTTGCAAATCTGGGGGACAAGTAAAGAGACTTGATTTCGCTGTTTACCATTTGGAGGTGTTTAGTGCTAATGGAACATCACTTCAATACTGTTTTTCTAGTCCTCATTAGTATAATTGATGTGATTTTTCATTTTTCCTTTTTCTTCAGTTTATTTAGGTTAATATGACTTTGATCCAGAAGAGTACGTAATTTCCTGCTAAGTGTGTAAGGGCTAAGGTCTTCGGTTAATATTTTGTGTCTAAATAGCTTTCTAAAGAGGAATTGGGGTTCTAATCTATAATTGTAAACCTACTGTCAAAAAAAGATACTCAAATTCTGCAGGTGCCACACCTCTTTTTCTTAAAATTTCCAAGACAAGTCCTGCTCTGGGATGTCTCATAAATTGAAGCATTTTAGTCTTGATCAGGCTGAGCAGCTTGGCTTCACTTTTAGTTGAACTTTATTTTGGCTTAGACATCCAGACTAGCTTGAGATCCAGGAACTAAATTTGCTTTCCCTCTTCTTACGACTGGATCGATTCAGCAAGGATTCTCAGGGTGTGGGCAACAGAACAAGCTCCCATTAGGTGCAGTGCTGAAGCACTGAGAGTTGTGAATCAAAGTCTCCTATAGTCATTATGTGGGCTCTGCCCAAGGAGTGCTTTAACCAGAAATGGAAATAGCAGCTTCACCAGTCTCTGCTGTGTCTCAAAATACAAGTATGACTTCTATTACAAGAGCTGGTAGGTGCTCTCAGGATAATAATCCCAAGAAGGAAGAAGTGCCTTTCAGTAGTACTGAGTGAGGTGACTAATATCAGAAAGATACAATTTTGAGTTGTATTCCTGCCCTCATCTTTGTCTTGGTGAGTAGCTACTGTCAGATCCCCAGAAGACTGATACCTCTCTTAGACCCCAGTCCCAAGTACTGGCCTCTGCCTGCTTCTCCCCCAACTGCAGGTTGTGCCATCACCCGACCATCCAAAACACTGTAATTGCTCTGATCTTGCTCTGCTTCTCATTTTTTTAAATTTTGTTTTCTGAGAGGTGATGTTTTCAGTCCAGATACCACTGTGCTCATTACGCAAATTATGCTGCAGCCTGGACATTCTACTGGGATTTTGCAATTGAATTAAATGAAACAAGGCCCTGGGGGGGGGCAAAGTTTTAATTAAGCTAGAATGTTAAGTGGAAATAAAGAGCCCTTTAAAGTGTTTGAGGATACTGCATCTTTATTACTCAGAGATCAAGTAATGATAATTAAGCAGCTAACCATGTAAACAGCAAGGTATTCAAAAGCAAAGGCAAAGGATGAAATGCTCCCAACAGCACCTGTCCTTATTTTGATCCTAGCAGAAGGGATATGCTCAGCCTCTCTTCCATGTCACAAAACAAGCAGAAGAGCAAATGTCCCACACAGGCAGGATCTTTACAGTTTAACTGGCAGAAAGCCATAATCACTGGAGCCACCCTGTGAGCCTGCTGTTAGCTGAGGGTAGCCAAAATAATGATGTCTTTTTGGATTCTTTCTTAATCCCTGTTTTGCTTTTCCTCTCATCCTTTTTGCTGTTAAAAATCCAGCAGCTGTAATCTCAGATGTCTCTTCACCATGTGCCACTGCAATGTACACATGCCGGTCACCTGTGGATCCAGAGAGGTTGATTCATCAGCTGGGAATCAGCTGAATTCCCAGCACATGCCAGGATTTCTTTGGCTAAACCCCCTGGTGCTGGAATTGGCCACTGAGCCACCTCTGTGCTCTTTGAGGTTTCCTCCGTGAGGGAATCCTTTGGGGCTGGTTAAGCAGGCTTTCCCACCACGCTCTCCTGGCACGGCAGCCTGCGGGATTGCCGGAGCTATATTTGGCCCTTTGTCTTTTTAACCCCTGGAAAGAGCCAAAGGTGTGTGCTAAATGTCATTAAATCAGATAGACGTCGAGAACGTGTGATGTGTTTGTTTTCCTTGCTTTCTGGATTTTCTCCAGCTGCAAACAAGCAACAGAGAAGCTCACAGTAAAGCCATGTGCATGAGATGCAAAGCTGTATTTATGTGTGAAGGAAATTTTCCTCCGTGGGTGTGCTATTTTTAACCTCTTCATAATGTTGCACCTCTGTCGCACTTAACACAGTTTCCCCCGCCCCAACATTTGTCTGGGTTTTATATATTTTATAAACTTAGCAATGGCAGTGAGTCAGTATTTAAATAATCCCTGTATAAATCTTTAGCCCTTTTATCTTCTCCTTTCTATCTTGTGTATTCAGAAAGGCCCCTCTCTGGTATTGTTGGTTTTTTTCCATGTTCTAGAGACATACTGCGAGAGCATGCACGTGTTATCTGACAGTGGGTGATAGAAAAAGAGAAAAAAGCAAAAAGAAAAAAACACAGCCCTTCTATTCTGCTCTCTCCAGCTTAGATGGATCCAACGTCACATGGAGGGGATCCAGGATGAGTCAGGAAGCAGCACTGTGGTCCAAAATTCCACTTTGCATTACAGCTGGGAGGCAGCATTTAGCATCATGTGGATTTATTTTCTTTTAACGGGAACTGCAAAATAATTTATGGAAGTCACATAACCTAATGGGCAGAAGAGATAACAGTAAGCCAAGAAGAACCTGGATTCCCATCTGTGTTGAATCATTGGCTCAATTGACTATCAGTGTGATGGGTGTGGTTGTTTAAGCCTGGGACATTAAACTGGCCTTAACGAAGTCATTGCACTTCCCCACAACGTAACTGGAAAATGTGATTAATGTTCAGAGCTCTGCAGGTACTTGAGAGTTTACCTAATAGTTTCCCTGGTCAGACTAAGCACAGGACATTAGAGACATTTATTGTCAAACTTAATTTTCAGGACAAATCCTAAAGGGGTCAGAATAGAATATATATGGCTAAAGACAAATTCATGCTTTAGAGCTTATGAGTACATGGAGACCTGTAACTCATGAGGACTTTCTGCACTGCATGAATTTCACACTGTGTGTATTACTCAGCTTTCAGTAACACTTATCCTTTTTTGTACATCTTTGCATATTTTTCTTCCTGTGCTACTATAAACAGAAGAGTTGTGTGAGCTTTTTCTTATAATGTGGTCAGTTTAAAAGCAAAATAAAGAACCGTAATTAAACTGTTTCCAATTTAGTTGGTCAGGGAATCAGGAGACTTGCAGGAAGCAGATGTCATGCAGCAGAAGAGAGGCTAAAACCTCTGTAACATCTAAACATACTCCAATGACCTGCTGGTTTGTTGTTGCTTTCTTATTTTTTTTCTCCAAGGGGGTGGGCAGAAGAGAAGTTACCCATTTTCCTGGAACATTCTCTTCCAAAATTCCTGAAGACACTGCAGCACCAAGTCTGATCTCATCTTTTGTCAGCATAACTCACAACTAAATGCAGTGGGAACAGAAAGCCTAGGATTAACTAAAATTATACAAAACTAAGGCTGCCATAAAATGAAAGACTTGGGCCTGTTCTCAGTCTGTCTGTCCTTAGTGACTTCAAGAGACTTAAGCTCATGTTTAAAGATAGGCTGCTGTGTAAAATGTTCTCTTGAAAGAGTTACTTTCCTGAAGTCTAAGCCTAGAGTGGGATCAAGCCTTTTAAAAGTTAAGTGCAGTCCTGAGGGCTGGTGTGGCCAACTGTTCCAGCTTAATCTTGGCTAGAATTTTAAGATTTTGAACAGCTAGATCTAATGGTATGTGCCTACCTAGCTTGTTGTATTCCCCTGGAATTTATCAATGACACACTCCATATAATTGTGGTTACTTTTTGTCTGTCTAAAATCCTTTTTTGGTTTTGCAAGGGAGAGACTGCTAAGAGGGAGTATGTAAAAAATTCTTTCTTAACCAAAAGCAAAAAGTTGATTTTTTTCCCCCTTCCACAATGATGAAGTAAAACAATGTCTGTTGCTCTCATGCTTAATGTCAGAATCTTTGTTAAAAAATAGTAAGAAGAAATATGATGATTTTTTAATGTGGAATTTATTCTCTGTAGTTTTCTAATGCATATGTGTGAAGTTTTATGAAGGCTTATACTAAAAGGCTTTAGAACAGTATAATAAAGAAAAAATGTTCGTAACATCCTTGGGTATCTAGAGAGCATCACTTGGAGAGAGGGAACTAAAATAAAGAGCAATGACAAGTAGTAATAGGCTGTTGCACATGCAGTTCCTTTTCTCCAAGATGTCCAGTAAGAACCTGCTCTAACTGTAAAGTTCTCTGCACTACCATAATCTGTAGCTTTGCAGGATGTAGCATTCCCATATCCATTCTCTTGACTTGTGAAAGAAAGGTTCCCCCTGCATATAAATTACCTTTAAATAAATCCTTTGCTTAATTTCATGTCGTTTCACTTTCTTAGGCAGGTGCTCGAAAACCTTTATTAAAAACATAAATAAATTTTCAAAGCTGCTACTATATTATGTCCTACTAACAGAGCAATTGCATGTTATATCTCTATGAAGATACATTTTTGTTCAATAGAAATTAGAGAAGACAGAGTAACAAATTTGTCATTTGTGTTGATACAGTCATTAGTTACAAGCAGTCGACCTTTTCTCATTAAAAGAAGCTTTCATTAATTTATTAGCTATGTTACAGTAGCGTTGGAAGGGGCCTGTCAGACATCATGGAATCGTAAAATGGTTTGGATTGGAAGGGACCTGGAAGATCATCAAGTTCCAAAGCCCCCTTCCATGGGACTCATTTGGGATGCTCAGCCATGAGCTCTCCTAGCACAAAGATATGAGCAGAATCAGTAGCTCTGTCCATGACTATGTAGGGTCAGTCTTTTACTTCTGCCAATATTTAAAATAAAAACTAAATTGTAAAAGAAATCTCTAGCGCATATTTCAGGGGCTCAGGTGCTGGGGTGACCTGGAAGGGCAGTTTTCCAGCTGCAGATCAGAGCAGTGGTGTTGCTGGTGTTTGGGAGCATGGCTTTCTCAGACCCCTCAGTTCCACTATTCTGTGAGTGCTCTGTTGTCAGGCCCAACAGAACAAGACTGGCGTAGTTGCTGCACCATCTGCCAGGGAGAAGACTTCTTTTACTGGTCCTGCCCCAGTTAATGTTTTGTTATCAGTGTTGATATTTCCTACTGGATACTGAGCTACACCATTGAATTAATCATAAGGAGACCAATCCTACCTGTTCCTGGAGGAGCATGCTAAGCTTGGGGCTGCTGGATGAAAGGTGTTGGGAGAGGTGGATCTTCTCCTTTCAGTCTGTGGGAGAACTGGGCACACGTGGAGCCCACCCCAGCGTTTCAGGTGAGGTGGGCAGAGCAGTGCCTGGTTCTGGGCACCACGGGCACTGAGCAGTCACAGCTCTGTTGTGTGTGCACACCTTGGCCCAGGTGCTGCGTGCAGGTTTGGCTACATGTCCAGCATGGTAAAAGCAGAAGACAGGTTTTATCCTGGGCTTTAAGGCTGAGCTTGGCTGACTGAAGAGTCAGTTAATATCATAAATCTGTTATTAATCTGATTTTTTCCTAAAACTATTTTAATAGGCAAGGATGCTTTACATAACTACAGCCTGAATCATTGTGGTCAGTTGATCTGAAGTCTTACACAATCTGTAATCTTGTCAGAAGTGAGCTTTTCTCAGACCTCATGAAATCCAAGGTGTTTAAAAGACTCGATTTATTCTTTTGAAAATTGAACTCAAAGCTTTAAAGGCTTTAAGGAAAAGCTGACTTGATGTCATTTTTGGAATGTCACCCCCACCTAACTGAGGAAAAAGTAAGAGAATTGGTGCATCTAAGGGAGTTACTAACACTGTTCAGGTCCAAGGGTCTTCTAGGTGCTCTTTCTAGGCAAAAAAGGTGCATTTAGCTGTGCTGCTCTATGCTGTCTGTCTTTTTAAGATGAATGCCCTGGGTAGTACTATTTTCAGTATACAGGTTTGTTTTGGAGTTACGATTCAGTGTTTAGAGTCCTCTAGTGACATCTACAAGAAGCAGATATATTTCATCTCATAAAGCTGCCTCAGCTTGAAAAAAAGTAAAAAAGGGATTTATGCCAAAGAAGTATCTTCCCCAGTGTAACATCCCAACAACCTGTGCAACTTTCAGGGAAGTTAAGGGAGTTTACACATGGAAAGGTTTTCTGTCCTTAGATAAAATAAACTGCTTAGGCTGAAGATTGATTAAATTCACATAATAAAATTTATATGAAGGGGGAAATGGGCTGATTTTCTTAAGGTACCTGAGAGCAAATTCACATGTCTGTGATTTGGTTTTCAGGGTGGTTTTTTTTTTTTTTTTCAATTTCCCTCAAGAGTTTTACACTTCTAAGTACAGATAAATTACTATGTTGTCCTCAGGAGACTGAAGCTCCTGTGTCCTTTGCTTCCTGTGACTTTGCTACAGCTCATTACTTTCCTAAATGGCAATACGAGCACCACTATGAAACTCACAACAGAGACAGTTATCTCCTCAATGGTATTTAAAATCAAATCCTTCCTACTTGGTGAAAGATGAGTTACTGTGCTTTGGCTCTTAAAGTGATGGAATGATGGAAGGATTGGGTTTTTTCTCAATTTGTTGCTGTTGTACATTGCTGTGTAAGGATGAAGAATGAATACTGAGGCACAATACACTGCTGAAAGCTGCAATGCCAATTTCTCTAGCTTTTCACAGCCTGACAGACAAGCAGAAGGTGTGTGCAGCAAACAGTGCAGGGAGTTTGTCTCAATCCCAAACATCTGCTTTCAAAGCAAGGGAAAAAAACCCCAAAAAGCAGAATGCAGTTGTTGTATTGAGTTTAAAAGCCCAGGTGAGATTCTGCGTGGTTTATCCTTGTTTTTTCCATTGTGCTGGGTCTGTGCTACTGCCAGCATGTCCTGTGGCACAGGGCCTTGGCCTTTCCTAACAGGAATTGACCATCCTCACCTTTTTGCTGCAGCAGCTCTCCAGGTGGTTTCAAGCTCCTGCTTCCAAACTCCCCTCTGAAATTTCATCTCATATAATCTCATACTGTTAAACTCTCTCTTGTGCTTTTGTAAAAGCTTCAGGCATAGTTTTCCTGTATCCTGTCAATTCCCAGAAATGGTCCTGACATGATGAAAATCTCTCACTCCCCAGGGGTACTTTACTGTAGCAATCTTACATGTGGAGTGTTAAACTGTTAAAGGGAGAGAATTCAGACAGATTTTAGGTCTTGTGCCAGGTTTTCATGACAATGGTAGAAATGCCTTTGTGATAAGGTTGATATCACAGGCACAGCTGTTCTGCAGTTGGTCAGTGATGAAATATGGATAGTAATTTTCTTAGTGAAGACAGGCTTTATTTCTATTTTTATCCTAGGTTACCAGCATTATTTATGGGTAATAAAATCTGCTCTAGTAAATGGTGTTAAAAAAAAAAGTACTTTCCATCCTTTGTGCTTTCCTTCCTTCCTTTCCCTACAAACAAGGTAAATGCCACTGAAGTGATGTGAGAAAAGCATTTTGGAATGTGTGTGAATACGTTGTGTTTTATTTTCCATCCAGGAATTCAACATGACACAATGGAAAGTAGGATTTGACATCTCCAAGATAAACTATTAGACAGTCTATAAAGTGCTGCACTCATCTTTATAAGAGAAATAGTGTGTAAGACCAGAATAACTGGGCCACAGCGGCTTTGATAACAAGCAGCATTGTTATCTCTGGTGCAAGCATCAACAGAGATTACAGTGGTCTGTTGTGGTGGCCCTGGGGGAATCTCACAAGGCCTTGCAGTAGGCCGTGTATGATTTGTTTTCATTCTTCTCTCAGCAAAACACTGGTTTGATGCTTGGAAAGCATGACCCTGTTTGAATTGTGCTGACTCCCTTAATTCTGCTTTGAGCCACACGGGAGAAGATGTGTGAGCACAAGCAGTTAGAAAAGTTGAAAAGGTGCTGATGGAGGATGGAGAAATTAGTGATTGAGGAAACATTTTGTTCTGAAGAGCCACCAAGACCCTGTGGGCTTTGTGTTTGGGACTCAGGATCCTCTGTCAGTGGCTCCAGTCTTTTCTCCTAGAAGATCAGTAGCTTTTTTCCAACTTATTCTACCAAATTTCTCCAATGGGATCTGGTCTTAGCTGCCAGTACATTATGGAAATCTTCCTAGGCTTAGCCTGTGTGCCACCACGCAGAAGGAAAACCCAGCTATGCTGTGGAGGCTGCAGCAATTGCTCAGAGCTCTCTTTGGACATCTCAAGTTGAAGATGTGACCTCAGTCCCGTGGGTATCTTTTCTTGTGTAGCTGTCATTTCCACCTCCTGCTTTTCTGTTAGGCTGGGAGAAAGTCCCAAAATAGGCATTTGAGTTTTTGGCAGTTTGCTGCCAAAGCACTTATTCTTCATTCCCCCACAGAGATAGGGTGGTGTGTGGGTTTCTCTGGTGTGTGTAAAACTCTGAAGTAATTTGTTCCTCTGGTGGTTTGCAGGACACAGGTTGGAAACCCTGACACAGAACAAGTATGTTTCCTTGTTCTGAAGTGGGGTGACTGGGCAGAACTTTCTCATATTGGTGTAACAGTTTTAACTTTTTCTGTTTCAGGAGATGGATGAGGCAGTTCCATGCAAAGGGTGTTGCAGAATCTTGTTTTTTTGATATCCCCAGAAACTGAATCCCATTTGGACAGTAAGAGCTAGGCCATAAACAAGCTACTGCATTCAGTATAAGGGTAACAGTGTAAAGTTTTTGTGGTCTGGTTAATACAGGAGATGATCAAATATCCCTCTAATAACCTGAAGCTGGAAAAGCTTTTACAATTATTCCAATATCTTTCTTGAAAGATGCATGATACTTCACCTGTATGTTTCCCACAAGCTATCCATACTCTGTGCTTATGGTTTCTGAAAACAAAACCTTGTTAGGCTTTGATGATAATTCAAGGTTGATCTAAGACCCTTTTGATTAGTTAGGGATCAAGGCAGCTATCCTAGAAGGAGAGAACTGCACTTACGTAGTACCAGAAATAATGTTTTTATCTTGTAATTTGTTTGAATAGTATGGTGCTGACACCTCTCTCTCTACAGAAACTTGCTTTTCTGTTTCGCTTTAATGAGATAATTTCCAAAAAAAAATTTCCCAGATGAAGGGAACAGAGCCTGTTTTATAAACTGACCCATATTGCAACCCAGGTGCAAGTTCCAGGCAAGTCAGAGGACATGCTCAGCATTCAGCAGTTCCCCCCAAAATTATTCTAAGAAGCATGTATCACCCAGTGCTGAAGCCTGCTCTGGACTGATAAAGTTTGTCTACATGTGGGAGTCAGCTGCTGTTCAACTGGAATAACAGTGAGCAGAGTGGTATCTTCCTCACACTGACTCTGCATTAGCCTGTCACAGGGTGTCTGCCCTAAGGCTGTTCAAATTAAGTAAGTTGCTTCCAAATTAAGTAAGTTGCTTCCTTCTAATACACACTTCTGTGCGATGTGATTGCAGAGCAGCCAGTGTGCTGCTAATTCACATCTTACTGTCTGGACTCTTGTGTTGACATGCCCTAAGTATTTAAATTTTAAGGTCTTGGTCAATTACTTCTCTGAGTGCAAGAGACATGATGTCAATGCACTGTGCTGTGATGCAGAGTGCTCAGATGCTGCATACCAGAGTAGAACTCTGAAGCAAATGTAGTATTTTCACTGATTTTAGAGCAAAATCCAACTTTGTGCTGGTGTTCCTGTGTTTAGTTGTATCACAGTAACACCTAAAAAATCCTGGAATTTTGGCCTCACTGTGCTCTTACTGCTAAGTTAAGATCTAAGGATAGCTTAGAGAAGACCAATAAAAGTGAGAAGGGAGGCTTTGAGTCAGGTTTGATTTATGAGGGAGAATGAAAGGCTTGGAGTGTGCATAGCTTGTTAGAGTTTGACAGAGAAGAAGACATAACTGTAAATACTTCAAAAGTTTTATTCAAAAAACAGCAGAAGATTTGCTTGATGTTAAGGACATTCCAAAGGTTGGGACAGCAGCTCAGGAGACCTGGGGTTCACTCCACGACATATATCCTTAGGCAAGTCATTTCTGCTTAGATCTTAGCAAATTCCTGAGGGCACCCAACTGCCACCTCTTTGTCTACATCACTGAGTATTTGTCAGCTGTCTGAAAACCACCTAATTTAGACAATTAACTTGCTAAATACCTTTGCAGGTCTAGAACTTGGCCTCTACCTGCCTCAGCTGTAGGTGTCTGTAAATAAGTACAAATTACCATTTATCATAGAAAGAGTGTGAGAATTACAAGTTTGGAAAGTATGGGTATTCAGACATTGTAACTGTAATGCAAGTACAGTGAGTGGAAAAGCTAATTAAGATGGGATTTATTTCACTTGTCTGAAGTGTAGGATGGTCACCTGATCCTCCTCTGTTTTCTGTACAGGGATGTGGTGCTCCCAGGGGCAACGTAGTATCTGAGCCAGGGGATGAATTCACCCTGGCAGTGCCTGTCTCCACCCTCCCTGGAGGGAGCCAAGACAATGCCTGAACTTCAGATGGTTGAAATTAGGCAAGATGTATGTTATCTTAAGAATAAAAGGATCAAATAAAATCAACTCAGCTTTATTTTAAGGGGGGGAAAAATGTCTCATTCAATAAAGAATTTCAGTATTTGCTGAAATGTTCTTTTAAAAGAATTACAGAAACCACCTCAAAGAACTTGTCTTTTCTTCCTGTTACTTCTTGTAAAACATTCAGGAAATATTTTATTAAAATCTAGCTACTCAACAGAACTCTCACTTCTCCTGTTTCCTTGACGCAGTCCTTACACAGACTAGCAACATCCCAAGAAGTGCTACTGTGCTATGTATTACTAACAAATTTTGTACCAGGTACAGCCTACATGTTCCACGTTACCTAACACTACACTTGAAAATCCAGACCTTAATATTTAAATGGGAGCTGAGCTCTTTTGGCAACCTGCTTCTGACATCTCTTGCTTTCATACAACAGCCTAAGTAGTTGGAAATACCATGTTAGCTCTAGGTGGTAGCTGTCTCCTTGAAAAGGACTGATCCTCAGAGGACAAGCAGTTATGGACATTGTGAATTTAAAGAAAAAAAGTGGGAAAATTAAAGTTACTCAGAGAAGAGTTACAAAAATTTTGAGAGCTTCTATGGATGCTGCTGGAAGTCCACGTGTAAAGCAGCTGTAGGATGCTGGGGATCTGAGGGAAAGTTAAGCAATACAGATCCATGAGGAAGACCAAGATGACCTATCTGAGGTCTCTGCTGACCCATGCAGTGGCACAAGTTCTCACTTCAAAGAAAGAGGAGCTTAATTAGTTTATCCTGTTGTTGGTGTGATTCAGTGTCAAGAGTCCTTCCCCCCTTGTACTATTACATTCATTACCCTGCAGTGACTTTGTGAGTAGTTTACTCTTTTTGATTTGCACTCTTGAAAGAAGAGGGCTTCTTTCAGGCTTGTTTTGATAGCTCCCACTTCCATCCTCTCCAGAGCTCACCTCCACACAGCTGGAATCCGACTTCCCTCACAATTGCTTGTCACTTCCCTACTTCACTGGCTCTGCAGGGAAGGGCAGAGTCCCTTTGCTTCCAGCCCTTGTCTTCTGGCTCATCTAATGATGAAGAGAAAGGGATATGTGAGCAATCAGTCCCATCAGGGACAGGGACCTGGTGTCAGAGGGTCTGGATTTCCAGTATCATACTGGACTGGACTTGTGCTTGGGAATGTCTAAAATATGCTCAGTTCGGAAGTGTTTGCAGGAATTTATGTTTGTTGCTTTTACTTGACCTTGCAGACCCAACACTATTGTTTTGGAAATCAGAGCTGAATAGTCGTGAGAATTTAGAGGGAGATTTAGGATTTGCACAGAGGACCTAAACACAGTGGGGATTTTATCTGTGTGTAAAGCAGTTCTTACTCTGATCAGAATGGGAAATAAGTACTTCCTAATTTGAGACATATATTTGCATCACAAGGCTGTGAGCTTGAAAGCCCATCTTCAACCAAAGTGAGACTTAGTGAGTTGGGTGGGAGGTGCACCCATTGCTGGCTCCCCAGAGAGCCTGGGCTTGAATTGAGGTTTGTGTTCCTGGACACAATAAGGACTCCTGGCTGTTCCTGCTGCAGGCAATATTCTGCACTGCCAATGTGTAAGGGAATAAAGACAGAGATTATGTGAATTGCACTGAGATCAGCTGCCTTCTGGGCTCCCTTGACACCCCAAAGTCGTAATCCTCCCATGGGTCACTACGAACCTGTGATTTCACATCACCCACTTTGTGCCCTAATTCAGTGGGCAGTGAAAGATGCTTACAAGTGCCCAGAGCTTCAGACTTGCAGAGGACAACTGTGTGTGTGAGTGTTTGTCCATGGGTCACTGCAGATTGTACAACACGATACCGAGGACAGAGAGAAAACAGACAGCAGTGACAGGAACTGTACATTGCCTATATATTGCACTGTTGTGCTCTGCCTGTTACTAACAATTGCCTCACTTTTTCCTCCCTCTGACTGTTTTCTCCATCTGGTCTCATTCAGTATGTATTTAGACTACAAGCTGCAAAGAGGAGAGGCCCTTGTATCCTCCTTGACAGTATGTGCAGCACTGTGGGGTCCTGCCCTGGCTGGGGCCTCTAGGCACTGTCCCAGTGTAAATAATACATAAAAATAGATCAGCAGTGTAACATCGATCAAGAAAACCATACAGAGACCTAACAGTGCTTTAGTATTGAATTGCTCTACTGTCTGCCATAGGGTTTCTGCCCTAGCTTGCTACAGTTTTCTGAATTAAATGACCGATCATACAAAGCCTTGTATCTATGGGCAGCGTGCAGGGAGCTTGGGGGAGAGCTGTAATTGCTGAAATCAGGAAGTGTGCCAAAGATGATCTGCAAGTATGTGGAAGAACGCATCTTTCGTGATGTTCAGGATTTTATCATTTTTGTTTTGGAGGCTTTCCAAGATTTAATAGCAAAAAAGCAACCAAAAATTTGGAAGTGAAGCAGTCAGACCAAACTTCAGCTGCAGCAATAACTGCAATAGCCTGGGCAATGCAGAAGTTTCTTCTCTCGTGATATAGCACTGACTGGTCATGTTGGACCAGGTAGAATTACATTAAGCAAAACAACTTAGCTAAGTGATGCAAACAGCTTTTGAGGAGTGCAAGTGCAATACACAACAAAAATAGGAATTATTATTACCTGCACTACTAAAGTTCATCTGCACTCAGACCCTCACTAGACTACTTGCTATGTACAAAGAGTATGAGTTGAAACTCATGTGATGAAAGAAATTAGCAAGTATGTTAGAGATGAAAGATAAACCTTTTTCATTCGGCTTGGAGTCATGAAGGTGCAGTGATTTGCTCTTGCACAGTTACAGGTAATTAATAGTTCCTTGCAATCAGTTTGATGGAGTTGCTGAGGGGGGTTTGGAAGGTGAAAATGGACAAGTCCATGGCCACTGAGGTTAAATTTCTTGTGAGAGCAAAGCACTGGACCTCTAGCACCAATTCTCAGATGCTTTTCAAGAGAAATTGAGAGTATTTTCAAGCTGTTGGTCCACTTTAGTTTTGAAGATCATTCTGTATAAGTCCTTTTCTGTTTAAAGCATCCCTGGAGGTGCAAGTGCCAAGAACTGTGCAAGTGAGACTCGAATTCTTTATCAGACAAACTGGTGGCTCCTGATTTCAGTTTCTTCATACTAAACAAAGTCTTCATGTTGTGCAGAAGATACATGTAGGGAGACTGAGTCTTTGGTTTCCTCAGACCCAAATAAACCCATGAGAAAGTTTCTGCCATTGCTCTCAAGAAGAGTTAGGCAAATAGCAAGCAGCAAGAGAAGAGGTAAGCAGTTGTGCAATCTCCATTCATACATTCACACTCACATGTAGGGGAAAGAATTCCCAGCTCATGAGTGGGCTCAAAACTAGAAGAGAAACATCCCCAAGGCTTCTGGAATAAAAAAAAATGAAAGAAGCTGCAGAAGCTCAACACTGACAAATTTAAAAAAAACCCCAACAGCTGATCGGCAGAGGGGCTGTTCTTTGACATAAAATATTTCCTGAAATTCTTTCTTCCAAGATCCATGCTGATTATCTTTTTGTTCTAGTTTTTCTTTCACATGAATTAATTAAAAAAAAAAAAATTAGGCACCTCATCTGAATATGACGAGGATGCTAGCAATAATTTTGCTAGTTTCTTAATTCATCAATTATTAATCCCTTCTTCTGAGCATGTGATGGAAGAGAATGAGAGACTCATCACATACCTCTCTTTTTCCGTAACACTGACATCTTAAAAGGTTATTTCCCATTTCCACTCTCATTTCGTCATAAGCCTTTTGTCCTCAGTCCTGCAGATCCATTTCCACCAAGCACAACAACACTGAATGTCAGGTGTTTATAATAATTCAGCCAGTGCTGTCTGCAGCTGAGACGGACTCCTTGAATGGGTCCTCTGGCAGAGGGGAAGAGGTGGTGACATGAGGCATGAGGGCTGTGACAAGCGCTGGAGATCAGTAGTGTCCCCCTGTCACAGTGCTGTCTGAATGGCTTTTATCCCCTGTCTTTTGTGGTTGGTATCTCGTGGAAGGTGAAATTAGCACATCTGTGAAGAAGCTGGTGAACTTCTCTGAAACAGCAGTGCCTTGTAGGAGGACATTTGTGTGCACTGTACTGGACATCAGCTCTCTGCTGTTTCATTCCAGTTTTATCAAAGCTTTTCTGAAAATGGCTTCAGTGATCATAAAAAAATAGCTGATATTTTAGCCTAGTACTCCCTTTTTTATTAAAAAAAACCAAAAACAAACCGGAGTTAAATTTTAAACGAGTTCACCTGTAATTTATCTGTCCACATGCTAATGAAACCTAGAATCCCCTTCCTATTCTGATTCCTACCTGATGGCTGTTAGTTTGATTCTGACGTGTATTAACACTGTTGGAATATTTTGCAAGGTTTTGCCACGTCTTGTATTTTCCACAGGAATTACACAATGAAAGGCAGTATTTTTTAAGTGCCAAAACTTGATGGGATGTTTTGCTGGCTCTTTTCACTGGCTGATGGCTTTAGTGGCACATTTCCCTTGTGGGTGCAGGGACTCTGAAGCCGATCACAGGGGAGACAGATGAGTCACATCTGTATTTGCAAGTTAAACAAGGTCAGAAGACTGTGTTGCCCTGCACGGGCCTGTGATGTTTGTTAGTGTGTTCACTGGACTGGTTTTTGCTCTTGTCAACGAGCACATTTCCAAACTGCCTGATTGTAGACTGGGGGGATGCGAGGGCTCCCAGGAGCCAGTACGGATGAAACCACTTGGTTTTGAAGGGAATGAGCGTTTAGCTGTATAGACAGAAGCTGTTCCAGGCTGCTTTGTCTCAGAGTCTGCAAATAGTGTCTGGCAGATTTTATTTATTGCTCCAAACTTAGACTTGGGGTCTGGAAGCTCAAGTCTGAGCAGCTCTAGGGGTGACTGTACCGTATTCCTGTCATCATGCAGACTTTTCCTCCACCCATCCCCTGTTTGTTTTATCTTCCTAAATGTAACCTCATCAGGGAAGGTATTGACACTTGCTCTTTATTTGTAGACTTTTTAATACCTGACCTGCATAGATTTCAGTTCAGATAAAGGCATTTGAATTTGCTCTTGCCTGTTTGCTTTCAGCTTGCAAAGTTTTCCCTGGCTATAATGTACTGTTAAGGAAGGAACAAAGGATAGCCTCTTAAGAACTGTAAAACCTGCCTCACTTCAGGCCTGGCTATTTAATTTTGTAGGCTTATGTCAGACCCTTAAGGTTAAAAATGTTTCTTTTCTTGTCTTGGCTTGAACAGCAAATGGAATGTTTAAAAGGAAAAAAAAAAAAAGAGTCCATAGGAGGCAGGCCAGAGTGATGCAGCCTTGCCTGTTTTTCTTGATCTGAAACACTGTATTAGCTGGAGCACAAAATGGTCTGGCCACCTCAGTTTCCATCCCATTTTTGGATGGAAAGTTGCTCACCAAACAAGAGCAGAAGCAATCATTTACTTCTGAAAGGGCAGATTTTTGCTCGTTTTCTTTGCAGCATTACATTTTCTTGGTTAGAATTCCTTGTTCCTTAGACTCTTCCTCCTCCACGAACACCCCCAAAGCAGTAGAGTAAATAATTTTGGCTTACAATGAACAAGTCTCTGAGATGGAAATGAGGAGTGGTGAATAAACTTTCCATGTCTTACATGGGGCAGACTTGAACTCTGCTGAAGGGGCCACATGCAGCAAGGTCAGGAGAGTGATGAAGTATAAGTTTGGAAGGGGAATCTGCTGGAAAGATAGTATAACCCACTGAGTGATAAGTGCTGACAGACTGGCACCCTGGTGTTTGAAGTGCTTTTCCTTGCGGGAGAAGTATGTCTCTGATCCTGTTGTGTTATGGCCAGGCTCAGTCTGTTTTGAAAGCCTATACTGTCTTCACATGGAGACTCAAAAAGATTCAGGCTGAATGTGTTTAACAGAACCCTGAATTTTGGGCCATGGTTAAAGCTAAATTTTATAAATTTGATATGGCTTTCCCAAAAGGTATTTATAACAATAATCATAAGCATATGTCAGTACATTTACATTATTATTATTATATGTTTACATTAATGTTTTTCTAATACTTCACCATAAAGTAACTGTTTAGTGTACTAGTTCACAGAGAATAAAAGTATTAAGTTATGATTTCAAAGGAATGATAAAACAATAACACTGGGGAAGTTCAGTCATCTTAACAAATTGGGAGCATTATTCAATCTGTCCAGGCAGGCTCTTGCACGGTTCCTGTTCTTCTCTGTTTCTTTCCTGTGGGTTTATCTTGAGAATGCTCCCAGTATGGCCACACAGGGAGACAAACTGAAATATGTGAGTGAGACCCAGGGTGGGAGGCAGAAGATAAAGTGAAATGTCCTGGGACCTTCCAGGAGAAAGCTGCTCTGCTCTTTACCCAAACCTCAGTGACAGAAGTAGTATCACAAGCTAGTCAGATGGTTTGACTAATATGAGCTTTTAAAAAAAACAGTAGTGATATGTTTTCAGTTCCTTGAATCAGTTTATTTTAGTTACATTTGCAAATTTATATATATAAAAAGAACAGAATGACAAATTCTGTAAATTGAAAAACTTGAGAGAAAAAAAAAGAGACTTTTTTTTACGTTCAGTTTCTAATCTAGGACTGGGACGTGTTCCATTTCCTGTATATCCAGGACAGCAATATTCTGCCGCTTTTTCAGAAGACTTCTGGTACCTGATGTGGCAATTCTCTTGTCTAGTCTGGTTCTTTGACAACCACTGCTCAGAACACTTTGATGCTTTGGAAGACGAGTAGGCAGGGGTAGAACCCTCAATAGTATACAAGACTAATCAAGCCTCTTTTAACTACTTGAATGCTGAGGGTATATCTGCATAGACATTTCAATAAAACTGTTTTTATTTTCAATAGTAATAATAAATCACTAGGCATGTATATCTGTCAGGTTTCAGTGATTTGCAGCCATGCTCCCCTCCATTGGAAACAATGAGAAATAACTTACAAGTGCTTTCATTAGGAGCATCCCAAAAGATCACTGTCTGCACTTCCATCCCTCCACACTCTCTAATGTATATGCACTAGGATGCATTTTTTGATCATGCAGTCATGCAAATCAGAAAGCGTGTCTTCCTCAGGACTCCTGAGTCATTCCTGCAGAGGGTGGACACTGATTGAGAAAGACACCAAGGAAGGAGAAACAATGTCTTCTTGTTTTTCAATGAGCTGAGTGAAACACTGCCTTTATTTTTTCTTTGCTTCACAGTTTTACTGTAAGGGGCAAGATCACAGTGTTTTCCATCACATTCATTCCAGCAGTAATTTTTGCAGCTTTTCAGTTCTTGGCCATGTAATGTTCTCAGTTCATTTGTGGTGAAATCCCTGTTGTGCAAACTGGCATTTTCATTCATTTCCTCTCAAGTGAGAATACTACAACAGTAAGGACATGTACACCTAACATCACTGATACACTTTTCTGTCTTAGTAGCAGGAGGATAAGAACCTATTACACAATTATTGGAGGGATTCTTTACCTCCTACAGGAGAGGACCATGCTCAGATATGTCAGGGGTGTTCGTGATTGTTCAGCAAAATGCATTATGTAGGGAGTAACTACCTGTAAATTTGGAACTGGAGAAACAAAATAAATTGTTCTAGTAATGTTTTTGCTGGCTTTGGGAGCATTTATTTGGTCTGGGTATAGGGAAATATATAAACAAGTGTCAGCCTAGAGCTACATTTTTCCTCCCATATAGAATCTGAACCTTAATTAGAGTAATGAGAAGGCACTGAGCAGCTCAGGTCGGTAGTTTCACTTCCCGGTGGTTACTGTTCCTCTCTGGTTTCAGAGTGAAACCAAGTGACCAGGCTGCCACCTTCTATTTTTCAGGTACCTGAGTTGAATGGAGGTGAGTCTGAGCCTCAGTGATATTATCAAATATTTTTACACTGAAGTAATTAAAGACAAACTCTACTTCCATTGCAATTATTGGAATGATTGTTCTCACTAATTGTTCTGTCAAAGGAATTTACAACTGGAACTAAGACAAGAAATCGAGTATTTGTGTACCAGTGACTACAAATGTCACCAATATTATAGGGTCATGATGGTCATGATCCTTTTCTGCCTAATTAGTGCAACTTCAGTGAAATCAGTGGTCACACACCCACACATTCCTTATTGATTCCTCTCTGCATTACCCTGATACAGCTCCATAGGAGAGCATTTGTTATAAATCTTTATTATAGATCACTTTTATTTTCATTTAAAAATGTGAAAATAGTCACAAGGAAGTTAATTGCTGGGAAAAGAAAGAAGAAGGACAATGAGAATGAGTAATTACATAATTGCTATTTGCAAATGTAAGCTTTTCTAAAGTATTGAACATCATTATTGAGGCAAAATACCTGCATTTTCATTTTACCATGTTTAGAAATTGCACGATCTCAAGAGACTTGAAAACATTCAAAGATACTAAACACAGAAACTATTATAGCCACGGGTAATAGTATTCATACCGGTTTATGATCTAAGTAGACGTCTGTCTTCTTAGAGAAGATAAATTAGTCTTCATTTTTAGCATCATGTGCGGGTCTTCAGAATTTATTTATCTAAATTAGATTCAGTACAAAGCTTTCATGTTTACTTCTGCAACTCATTTGCTCAGGACAACCAGTTTACCTGATGGACACCTCTCGTGTGATGCCATAGCTCTGTGCCTTTCTAGAGATCCAGTTCATCTTTGTGAAAACAGAGTGAGGCTGTCAGAGTGCAGTTGTTTAAAATAAGCTCCACACTTCACCGATGTGGTAGGTCAGATCATAGTTTACAGATCTACACAGGATTTTAGAAGGAATTCATAGGGATTCCTATGGGGCTTGACCTTGGTGACAGTGTTATTGACATAACTCATTTTCTTCTCTGTTGCACAACAGAAATCTAAAATGCAGCATTATTAAACAGTCTCACTGAGTTAAACAACGGTTACAACTACTTTCTTTTTTTTTTTTTTAATTTAAATGTCATTTATTAACAAAATTCCTATTACGGTAATTTTCTGTGGAAAGAAATGAACCAACCATCATTTGCAGTTGAGAATTATTTCTAACTGGAGATTCTGGAATAAATTCCCCACTTTTGCTTGATGAGGAAGGTGAAAAGGGAGAAAGTAATGTGGAGGTAATTCTGTTTTTCATTCAGACACTTCTGCTTTCACAATTGATACAAAAATTATAAAAAGCTCTATAGAAACTGGAAACTACAATGTGGTTTTGCATTGTGACTCTATATTTTCTCAGGATTAGCACAAATGTAGGCACCATTTAAGCAACAAATAGATTACTAGTTAGTGACACTGGTTTTGTTTTTCTATTCTTTTGATTCTGAAGAATCACTAACTGTATTATGCACATTATTTTGCAACAAACTTTGTGGGTCTCTAGTTGATCACTATTCTGCTGACTTTTTCCTTTTACACCAGAAAAAGAACCATGGTCTTGCATTAAAAAAAGAAAAAAGAAAAAAATTGCATATCGGATTATATTGGCTTATTGTATTGAATGTGTTCCCAGAGATATGTCCAATAATCTATCTTGTACAGTGATAGTTTATAATTAAACTTCTTGTTCCCTGGAAGGCCCTAGTTTTGGCTTCCTAAGAGTGAAAATGCACTGTGATACGTGTGTCGCTTTTTTTCACTTCAGATGAATGGAACAAATGTGCAGATTTGCCTAAATTACTGCCAACATGTAATCTTCAAAAATTAAAAACAAAACAAAACAAAAAACCTAGCAGTTTGTTTACTTGAAGGAATTCTGCCAGTATTTGGAAGCAACATAAATGCAAGAACAAATGGGTATTTAATTATTTTAAAGCACTAGTATTGTATTTATTGGCCTGTTGTTTGTGCTAAATTCAGCTGTTTTCACGATGTTTAGTCTTCTTAATACAAAATGTAAATACACAGTTAATATCCTGAGGATTTTTAAAATAGATGTTGCCTTGTCAGATGTCTTTCAGAACTGACCTTGTTGCGATGGTTGTGTAGGACTGTCTTTTGCTTGGGTATTGTTCCTTAGTCAGTTCACACAGGGTGATCACCTCAGCCACTTCCAACTCTATTAAACCTCTTTTACCAAGCCCAAAGTGTTCCTCCCTTCCTCTCCTTTTGCAGGTGTTTCTCTCGGGGATGCTCTGCAAAGTCCAGCCCAGCAGGGCTGAACAGGGCTGTCAGGTGGGTAAATCAAGATCCACAGCTTGGCTGATGGGCTCTCGTAGTGTTTTTGGAGACACATTTGCTCAGTACCTCAGTCAGCAGAGGAGTTCCCAGCCTTGGCTGTGGCTGATGACACGTCTCTGTCAGAAAGGCAGCACTGCCTTTTGGTCACCCTCAGAAAGCTCTGCTTTTATTTTGAATGCTCTAATTAGTGGAATTAGTGCATAAGCATTTTACAGGCAACATCCTGCCTGGAACCATATATTGGACAACACTGAACTAGAAGATACACTCTGGGTCGGGGTTAGTCTGACACACAGGAAAGAAGAGAAGGGTTGTTGCAGAGTTTCGAAATTTTCTGTCTTCCAACTTGGAGATGCAGCTGGGCCAGATCCCAGTGAATGTACCCGTCAGTTCATTACTTGCTTCTAGAACAGCCTCTTTGAGAGTTCAGTTGATTTTTTGTTGTTGTTTTTTTGTTTGTTTGTTTGCTTTTGGTTTGTTTTCTTTTCTTCTCTATTTGAATATACCAGGGAGTCATAGCTAACTATCTAGCATTCTAATTCAACACAGCTTTAGAATTACGCGCTTAACATGAGCACAGAGGTTTTGGGTCTCCTGGGACTGAGTTGATAGTGTCTTTGGATAAGGCAGTGTTCCAGCTGCAGGTATGCCTATTCCCATTCAATTTTTCCTGTTTAAATACTGAATAATTTCAGTGTAATCTAAGTGGGCCTCCAATTTTTAAGAAGACTGATGGGGGCAATAATCCCTCCCATCCCAAGCTCCATGATATCCCTGGTGTAGTCTTGCGCCAGCCAGGCTGGACTCAGCTGAGCACAGAGGCAGTGGTGGTTTGGGCCATCACTTGCAGGAACAGCTGCTGGCCTCGTTTGCTCGTTTGGCTCCATCATCCTTCCTTGGTGTCACCTACCCTTCATCTCCCTGTTCTCAGCCCCAGCCATCCCCCAGACCAGGGCTCAGCCTTGCAATGGCCCATTGCAGCTTCCCAGGCAGCGTCACCTGGTCCCTGTCCTTGCTGCCTTCCTCGCCCTCTCAGGGGTGTCTGTGACAGATAGCATTGTTCCTAGCCTGGTTTCTGGGATTTCTGGCCATACCTCCTGCCCCAGAGTTTGGCAATTGCCCTTGCACAGTGTGCTGAACTCTCCATGACCAGCTCGAGGGATTTCTCAACTGCATCATCCTGTGGCACGGTACAAGGATCTGCCTCCAGTTAGCTCAGGAGCACAGCTCCAGACACGTGTTTGGCTCAGCAAATGCTATTTGTTTGCTGGGTGATGATGTTTTTCTAAGCTTAAGCTTTATTCATAGCATGACTGACATTTCTGCAAGAAGTGGTGATGTGTCTTTGGGTCTTAGTTAACTTTTTCTGGTTTTGGAAATACACTTCTAACAGCTATAGCAGTGCACATTTGATAACCTACATATGAGTAAAATTACAGTGATAACCAGGGGCTTATGAATTAAATAAATATTGTCATTAGGTTTTAAAAACAATATGACTTTACTGTGATGAAAGGAATAATTTTGATTCAATGATGGAATAGATCTTGCTTTTAAATTTAATTACGTTACAATTTTGTGATTATCATTGTGGGATTACACATGGGATTAAAATGCACGTCTCTTAAAATGAAAGGTAGAAATACAAATTTTTAAAAATTTCATTTCAAGATCACTAGGTACATTATTACCTCAGCTACAAGATAATTTCATATTTGGTCTGATCCTTTTTGATCTCCAACAGAAAGGAAACAGCTTTCAGTAGTCTCCTTTCCTAATGTTTCTTTTTCAATATTCCCATGTCTTGGACTAAATTGCTTCTATTGAAGATGTGCAAAGGCCCAAATGACCGTATTTGAGCTCTGAATTTGTTGTATCTCTCTTCCTGTTTCTTCTTTTGGCCTGTTTTCAGATTAATAATGTGAGACTAGATAAGCTTCAGGGAAAAAAAAAAAGAAAAAAGAAAGTCTATTTCATCATATTAACCCAATAATAATACGATGCAGCATCAAAAGAATAAAGCTGGGTGTTTCTCCAGAGCCCTGAGATGAATACTGTTTTATAAACCTGGAGATTTATATTCCTGTGGGAATGTAAGTCATATCAAGGGCAGCAGATTTTGAGTGCAGCTGTAGTTATCATTAACAGATATAAGTACTTGAAGGAATTTTGATATTTCAACCATGGTTTAATATCAAGGGTCTCTTGTGTGAAATATTCCAACCAAAACATACATGATCATTGATCGCTGCTTTTGGCTGCATTGAAAAAAAAAACCCCAACAGAACAAAAAAAAACAAAAAACAACAACCAAAAAAACTTACTGAGTGCATTATATTTTAAATATTTAAGAAGTAATACCATAATAACCTGAAAACTCATATTCAGGTGCTATGAATCACAAGAGTTTCTTGTGGAACAAAGTACACCTATCCATACCGTGTATGTCTGTATCTGAGTGTGCATGGGTTGCTTTTGTGTGAATCTTACATCTTCTATATTGTTAAGATTGTTATGAATAGAAGAACATTAAAACCACTTTAAAATTCCTTTTACACTGACAGAATTTTGGATCAAATACATTGAAAAAATACAGAAGTGTGGGCATTTCTGAGATTCTACAGTTCACATATTGCCAAGCAGTAGAGTTTACAATTGCTGTATTTAACTTTCCTTGGCCAGTAATATGGAATAGAAAAGTAAGATTTTTAGATAGTGTCTAAGACCCTAGAAAATTAGTAGTTTGAAGTACTGCCTTCGGCTTTCACAGATTTCATGGAGAAGTGAAGACTCACCATAGTAAAGGAGCTGTTCAATAGCTATGTGTGATTGACCAAAGCAGTTTCATTAGTGTGGGGTTTTTTTTGGTTTGGGGTTTTGTTTTCTTTTTTTTAATATAATTTAAGCTGTGCTTCTGCCAAATACCAGTCTCAGAACTTTGCACCCTACACTCTGACAAGAGGCAACGGTGTAAAAATTGTGGGAAGAGAGGCTTTAGCGATATATTTCCTCCTTTTGCCATTCTCCCAAAGCAAAACTTGGAGCCTCTCTGAAGCCATTTGCCAGCATTTGCTATTAATCTGCAGCCTATATCTACATATTAAAATTTTTTTTGAACCGTATTCAATGGGTCTTGTAAATAAGTCTGCTGTCCAGCCATTATTCATGTGAGAAGCAGTGCAACCAAATTGTATTGTGATTTTCCTATTGCAAAATACTGTCTCTTTTTTTTTTTTTATTTACTAATATTTTATTTTTCTGAAGGCAGAGTGGATGCAGTCACAGTACCTGCCAAACTCACAGTGAGACTGCAGACAGAGGTTCCAGTTTTTAAGTTTCCAGGGCTTTGTGCATTCAGATTCAGGCATTCTAACTTTGAACATGCCATTTATATCTTATAGCCATTTAATCTGGAAGACAAAAGTCATATTGGCATGGAGTAAAATATAGAAATGCAGTGTATAAGCCTATGAAAGAATGTCAACTGCATTACAGCAGCTTAACAAGTTATCTTAACATAGATAGCCTTATGTTAGCTTAACATAGATCAGCTGAAGCACTGTAATTGTCTGTCTATGCACTTGAGCTTGCCCAGAGTGAGGTAAACATCCATATGCTCCAGGGATTACTCATTAAATGAAGCATTATGTTTTAGTACTGAGAAATCTCTGCTGTCCTTCCATTGTTTTCTACTTTGAAGACAAATTTCTTCGGCATAAAAGTAATTTTATGTGATTTGCCGTGTGTATATGTTGGATGTTTTTCAAGTGCTCATGCAGACTGTAGACAAACACATACATGTATGCACACACAACATTTTCCCTACTATAATTTGGTATTTCTGGCACTTTGCAATAGTAGGGTCAAAGCCAAACTGTAGCTACCTCTGGAAAATCTTAAAAGTAGCTGTAATTGAAAAAGGCGGTGTAACTTTTCTGTTTTAAAAGCTAATGAGGACTTTTTTTCCAGAAAGTGTAATGCTTTCCATAATTTTTTCAATGTTAGTTTTTGATAAATCAAGAAACTTTTGAACGTGTGTATTTTTTGAAACAATTCTGAAATTCATTAGGCAGTGACCGAAATACCTTTACATTATAGTGATCCACTGCAGATACTAACTTTACTTGAAATTTGACTTTTGGTAGGTATAATAGAAAGAATGAAATGATTCTGAATTCTAAGTAAATAACTGTAACTAATTTGATCCTCTGAAATAATTACAGTTTATAATACTGAATTGAAAACTTTGTTGTTGTTGTAAAATGAAAGGAACTTTTTTGATAGGGCTCACTGTTGTATTTCTGTGAGATGTAACCCCTTTGGATATTTCCTACCCCTCATGATTCACTCTGTTGCTAAAGAGTTGTGTTCTGACAGGCCTTTAAATTAATGCCTATGCCTGTATGAAGCACAAGTATGGAGTACATGAAGTACAATTGTTTCAAGCATTCATATTTGTCTACTGTTGCACTGGAATCTAACAAACTCAAAGGAGGAATCCCTTTCATGAGCTGTAAATTTCAAGTTCTGACCTATTGACTTCATGAGAGTAAAAATTCTCCAGTGGGAGTAAGATGTTCATCATGTCTTAACATAAAGTCCAGGAGTCAAGGAAACGCCTGGCTGGAATAAACAAGCAGCTCATCCAGTCTGCCATTCTGGCATCCAGAGTGGGTAAGACCAGATGTTTCAACGGAAGGCATAAATCTTCACAATTTTACTGTTCTGTATTGCAAGATGGTGTTTCTTACATCATTCACACCTTGAAACATGAAGATTAATAGAGCTTATAACTCTTCATAGTCAGTTTGTAGCATAAATCTTAAAACACATTTCTTAAATTATTCAATAATTTTAAGAGCTGAAGATTTTAAAGATACATTATCAGCTGGTGCAAAAGTAAAACCCTTCAACCCCATGCTGCCTTTATTAGAGTAAAAGTTGTGGATATGAGAAAACCTGGCCATTTCAGCAAACTAAAAGTGAATTTTACTGCAGTATGAGAGAGGCAAAGGGTCTTGTCAAGGAGAGATGTGACAGAGCTCCCCAACTGTTGGGTGCTGGGATGCCTTTTTCATCCTACCTGCCTGCAGGTATTCACAAGTTCATGTGTGGGAGCCCTTCTGCAACTGGTGTGGAGCCACTGATGGCTGTGATACCTGAAGGGTTCCTCTTCCACTGATCTCACCTCTGGTTTTGCCCCACCCATGTATTTGCCAGCCTTGGCAAAAACTTACGTTGTTGAATTGAACTTACTTTGTTCAAAGCTGGTCCTGGATTCACACCAAAGATTTAGTTGTGAAATATTATATCTCATCTTGTGCAGTGACCATAGCAAGATATTTTTCTTTGGCAGCAAATACTCATTATAACTGATGACTACTATCACCTTCTTAACTTTCTCTTGACCAATTTTCACTCAATTTCCCACTCACTCAGTGAGCTGATTATGCAAAATAAAATAATGAGGTAGCATGTGTAATGCCTCTAATGTTGAAACAGTTGGATGATCATCACTACTAAATCAGAATTTTCATTTTTTTTATTGCCCAGTGGGATCTACTTTCTGGCTAATATTATGAAGGTGGTGGCGTATGAGGGGAAATTTAATACATTATCACATTGCACTGTTGGTATTGGAAGTGGTTCTTCACACATTGGGTAGCAGACATATAAAATTGTTTGCCAGATGGTGTTGCAGATGCAAGAATTTTACAAGGGCTCAAAGGGACGCTGGACAAGTACTTGAAAGTGATATCTACTTGGGGGTTGCAAAATAGACAGGCCACAATAGGCTCAGGAAATCTCCTGAGCTGAAAATAGATGGAGAGAAGGGGGGAGCACTAAGTGTGGGGAAATATCATATATAAATGTTCTATAATTATTCTTCTTACTGTTGAAAAGAGACTACTAGACTGGATGAGCCTTCAGTCTTGCCATTACAACCATTTTTATATTCTTACTTAAGTAATGAGTTGTTGTATGAGTGGATTATTCTGAAACAGGAAATGAATGTTGAAGGTGTAGAAAACCCAGAACTGCTTAAATGTAGAAAATTAGTAATGTGTTTTGTGGTCCATATTGCTAAGGAAAGAAAATTGAGAGAAAACTTCAATGCTGAAAGAAGATCAAATGTGATTACTTGCTCAGTTTCTGACTGCATAGGTTTGCAGTCTTGCCTTTTTAGCTTTTATATTTCACCTGACATGACTGTGAGGAATAGATCTTCATTGGTTTTGTGGTGATTTCTGCTGCTAGTTCTCCCAAGAACATATAGAAGGCATTTTCTGATCTAGCTGCATATCTTCCACATCCTACATACTTCTTTCTAAACCTGTAGCAGAACTTAAGTTCCATAACTTGCACTACAGCACACATATACTGTTGATAAAGAAAAAAATAGCTGTAGCACTATGTCTGGTAAAAATATTCTTCTTTTTCAGAATGGGGATCCTTATGTGGAACAATTAAAAGAGGCATGGTCAAGTTACAGTTCATGAGTCAGTCTAGTGACTCATGATATTGAAATTTATTATGCACATAAGGCATTTATTTTAATCTTGTTTTTTTAATTTGTCTCATCCTTTGTTAGGGTTGGCCTTGCATGCTGGATTCTTATCTTTTTATTGTTTTGTGTTTTTTAATGTTTACTCATGCACTTCTTAAAAACAAGAATGTGGCTGACGTGCCTCTAAGAAACAGAGATGCCAAGGCTTGAGTGGGCTTTGTGAATTCTCTCACTCTGCATGTCCTGACTACCAGAGCTGGGTTATAACTGGAAATCTCACTGGAAAGAGCAAACTTTCTTACCATCCGTAAAATTTAAATTTGCATCTGGCAGAATTTTTTTCGCCAAAAAAGTTTAGGAAAAAGTTAGGGTTATCATTGTTATTATTGCTGTTCTTAATATTATTAGGATTAATAATGATGGTGAAAATTATAACTGTCCTTACTCCCAAAATTGCTCTACTTGATACTAAGAAGCCCAAAACTCCACTGTAGTGTTTTTCTTTGCATATTTTAATGTTTTGACAGATAATATCAGCTACAGACTTTCATCAGCCATCTGAAGTTACTGATTGCTGATCATTAGCATGACTACAACCCATGAGCTTATAGTTACTCTGAATAGATATTCTTGAAACCGTTCAAAAATAAGCGCTGTGAGAAGGTATTTTTCCAGAAAGTCCACCTGTAAGAAGAGATGCTATTTGCATCCTCCCGGTTTATTAGTGGCATGAGACAATAACAATTTAACAATCATTTTCTTGGTACAAGTTATGAGTCATCTGTGTTCTTTTGAGGTGATTATTTTCAGTGTCCTTTTTTTCTTTTTTTTTGGCATTAATGGCACTTCTGTCACCGTATGGCTTAGTCGTTTACGGATCTCCAGAATAACAAAACTCACAGTTTGCATGTATGTTTCTGCTTTTCTCGGGGTGCAGAAAAATGTGACTATTCTGTGTTTCCTAGAAAGGGAGTTGTGAGACCTCAGCCCGCATTGCACATTACCGAGAAAGAATCAGTAATGAGCTCTTTCTGTGCCTCGGGAGGAGCACAAAGCAGCTGGAGTGGGACTAAGGGTCTAGACAGCTGAGCTCAGTGGGGATGGAGGATGGTCAGCACTACAGAGAAAATGTTCGATAGCTTGTCAATCCATGACCCTGAGGTCTGAGAGGCTTCCATTCCCTCAGACAAATGCTGATCCCCATTAATATGAATGGTTGAACTTCATTTGACATCAGTCAGTCCAGGCTCTGAGTGCAAGTACATTATTCCCCGTGCCATTAATGCAAGTCACATACCCACATACCCCAGCTGACAAGGGAAGCAAGAGTTTTCAGTAGGCATTGTTGTTTTGCTTTTGCAGTTCTGTCTGAGGGTGGTCAATAGGTTTACTCCTCATGATTGATTATCTCCAAGATATTTGTTGCATTTTGTAAAGTTCATCTGCAGCCTTGTGCTTGCTTCTTAAAACTGATATGCTGTGTCGTGTAGCCCATTTGACTGGGTAGAAAGAAGCCTGACATGTTTAAGATAGTGACACTGATAATTAGCTGTTAGTATCTAATTCCACTCTTTTTTTCACTTCAATTCCTCCTAGAATATCTTCTGAGTATATTTAGCATCAGCTTACCTAGCTGAAAAAGTAGGGATGCATTTCCTTTGCAATGACTCAATGATGTATGTACTAGTTACTGTATATTTTAATTTGAATGTATGAAAGGTATTATATAAGTTTTGAAAACTGTATCTTACTAGTGTTTTCTCTAGGCACAGGAATTTTGATTTTGCATTGTCACTTAAATAGACAGTAACTAAAAAATCAAGGCTTAAGTTGCTTAATTGGTTGTCACATATCTCATTTTAGAGGTGATTACTGTTCAGTTTGCTGAAGGACCCAAGGACTCAGATTCTTTTTGAACAGCCAATATCTAGTTTTTCTGATTATTTATTCATAGCAGTTTGGTTTTTCCAGTTCCTTGTGAGGAAATTGCCCTTCATAGGATCTGTCCATGTAAGGTTGTTGTATAATGCATGCTCATTTGCTTAGTTATATTTGTAAGCTCCAGCTGTGCCCATCACTTGCTAAATCTGTCATTGAAGGATTTTGTTTTAAATTCTGCGTGGCTTTGTTTTCAGATGTCTCTGAATTCCTTCCTGTGTTGAGTCACAGCTGTGAAAAGAGAAATCTCCCTCTTTAATTCAAGGGTTCAGTGGTTTAAAAGCACTAAAGCCTGGTGGGGAATGGCTTAAGGAAGGTAGTTAATCATGATGATCCCAAGGCTTCGTAAACTTACACAAGACTCATCTGACAGGAAGAGTCCTGGATATCTTCAAGCCCTGGTTTCTTTGAGGAGTGGCTGTTTTACCAGGGAGGGGAATCCATTATGGAACAAGCACCTGTGGTGGGTCTTTGCCACCTGCTCAGCCGTGGCTATGGAAACACAATCTTCTCCACTGCATCTCTTTTCCTAGCTAAGCCAGCGTGGAGCCCAAATCCTTTCTAGTAAATTTTTTCCCCCGCAGCCTTGAGAAATATTTAATGTGGTAGCTATAGTGGCTTTCACTTGTTGGTGCCACTGGCAGGAAGGAGTTGCTGATTTGGACAGAAAAGAGGTCAGCCTGGAGCGTGCAGATGGTCTTGTCTTCTGGGTGAGCAGAAGTCACTGGCTTGGTTTGGGTGTCAGCAGTTCATCCAGTGGCATTTCCCACCCAGCTTCTTCTAACACCAGTGGGGGAATCCTGGAAGAAATCCCCTTCTTGTCTCATCAGTGCAGGCAAAAGCCTTATTTCACATACCATGTTAATAGTTTTGACACTCAGTTCTGTGTTTAGTTTTCATGGGATGGGCACACCAGGACCATGTGGATGAACAGTACCTGGCAGCTGTGAGATACTGAATTAAGTTATACAGCTAATGCAGTGCCTGCCCCTATGCTCTGTGTACTTCACTTGTGCTATGCACACATTGCTGTTCTTGATACTGGGGTTTATGATCTGCCTGTGAATCAGTTCATGAATTGCTGCAGTTTTTGGACAGTTTTATAACAGAAAAGCAATCCTGTTTTCAGTCAGGTTTTAGTAGTAAGGTAGTTGATTCATAAGCGGATCAGGTAGGCATTGCCCTTATCAGAAGAGTCCTTGGGAAGATGACTAGAGAGTAGAACAAGTCATTTGATGGCTGTCAGGCATCTGAGTTTAGGTGGAAGGGTGTTGTATGTATGTTGAGCAAGACCTTCAGTGTGTGATTCAGTTAATTTATTCATTTGTCCATTAACTGCTAAAGGAAGCAGTAGAAAAATTAAGGCTGAAGGAGATAATAGGAGGTCATACAGTTTTGTTTGTAGTTCTAAGAATGGATAACTTCAGCTTTGGATGAGATTGCTCAGCTATGTCCAGTCAAGTTTCAAATGTCTGCAAAGATGGAGAATCCACAACTTCTCTGAGCTCCTGCCAGCATTGATGCTCCTTGTAGGGAATGAAACCTCAGAACTCCCTCAACATTGAGACTGCCTCATCATCTTGGGGGACAAATGACTACTGGGGAAAAGGGAATTAGGAGTGGTGTTTTACATCCTACCTTTTGTATATTGGGTCTTCTAGTTATGGAAACTAACTGGTTAACCATCTAAAAATCTTTCATTTTTTTTAGTGAAATACTGATTCATCTGTGTACTCTGTGTCCTCACTTTGCCCTCACAAGACAAAGGAAAGTTATTGTGGTTTTAAACTAAAGTGGAGGTATTTCTGTGTTGAATGGAGGAGGTGATGCCTGAATTCTTGGTTTCTTTTTCAGTATGGCTGTTTCAGATTCCAGGAACTGTCATGATAGCACCCTTCACAAAGCAGCTTAAAAATAGACCGGCAAAAAAACTATTGCACCAAATATAAATTGATTTCTGCTGTGACACAAACAGAAAGTTCTTTGAGGGTCTGATAGCAGCATGTTGTAACCCTTGAAAATGGTAAAACTGATGATCAGAGGACACAGGACTGTTAAAGCTTTGATAACCTGCTGTCTGAACTCATGCTGGCAGCATGTTACTCCTTACGCAGCTCTGTGAAGTTCTTTAGAGAAAATGAAACTCTGATTGCTTGTAATTTTCTGCAGTCCGCACAAGCACTTAAATCAAGAATAAAACACTGGAAAAAGTGATATTTGAGTCATGGATCTCACTGCAGGACTCACAAGTCTGTTGTCCCTGTGGTGAAGTTTGGCTCTGTGACTAAGGGGATGTGGGTACTGGTCCTGACTGCTAGTGTGACCTTATCCAAGGGATGTCATCTCCTATGGTAGCATTAAAAGAAATCCAATTAACTCCTAATGACAAGGATAGACGATAGAGAATAGAGGCATTAAAGCTTTTAAACTGCTTGGATGCTGTGATGATGAGTACCTGAGGGAAACCCATCAAGAGGAATAGGTCCGCATTGAGTCAGTGACTTGTATAAGCTCACAAGTGGGATTTGTTATAGAGGCTCTGCTGATTCCCTGTCACACATACTCCAAATTTAAATGAAATCAAATGTTTAAAAAAACTAAGAAGAAAGCAAATGTGTTCAGCCTAACAATAAAATAACTGGGTTAATGGGCCAACAGAGATCACTGCACTGCGGTGAACACGTTCGTATGTGCATCATTTTACATCCTGGCTGCACAAAACGTTGATCCAAAATTAGTTGGACAATGGATTAAAAAAACCCTCCTCCAATAGAGTTCAAGCATATAGTCATGAATTATTAAATCAATTTGTTGGAAGTGTAAATTAAAATCCTTCTGGCATGTCTTTCCCTATAGTGTGGTTTGTGTATTAAACCCTGCAGACTGTGCTGTGCAGAGTTCACTGACAGTGCATCAAATAATGAGGCCATACACTGATGAAAGGAATTTTAGGAAAATATGCCATTGGATATATAGCAAACATATTTGATCAAAGCCCAGCTGCCATATGAAGTACACATTTTTTAATCATTGCTAAACTGTATCAGCCTCATTTCTTTTGAAAACTATGATTTGACTTTTACACAGCTGACAATAAACTAAGTAGTACTGACAGTTAAGGAAACATCCTATCAGGATTTGAAAAATACAAATAATCCGAAAAAATGTTTAAATATATTAAGATGCTACTACAACATGCAGTTGCCTCTACTTAACATTTGTAACATTCTGTTTTTCTCTGAGAGTCTCAGAGAATTTAGATACAGCTGGGGAATCTGAGATTGCCTGCAAGCATTTAAACAAAATTACAAACTATTTGGCAATACATTAATGCTTACATCAGATAATCTAGCTACAAATTTTAGCACAGTAAAGCATTGGCTGTGAAATGAAATTAACATTATAAATATTTATGTAAATGTAAATATTTGTTCCTTTATTTCTTTCTGCTTTGGGGAGGGTTTGTTTTGGGGTTGTTTTGGTTGAGTTTTTGATTTAGGGTCTGCTGGGTTGTGATTGTGTGCATGCTCTGCAGGTTCAGCCTGCACACAGAGTTGGCTGTCTGGTGGTGCCTCAGATGCATGTATGGCTGAAATGTGTAATATATTGTTGTATAGTGTACAGTTAATGGAGCCATCAGCACTAGAAGCTGGCTGAGATCTGGATTGCTTGGATCAAGGACAGAAGAGCCCCAGCTACTTGGATCTGTAGATGTATCCATGCAGACAGCTCGCTGGCTGTACCGTCTCACTGTTATCTACCTTGCTGCTGTATCGTGCAGAGCAGTAAGTCTGGATTTGATATATCACAGATTTCACCAGAGTGCTGCACTACCTTCTCAGCAAGCTGGGTTTTTCATAAACGTACAAAAGGCATGGTAGGGCAAGTTCAAGTAACTAATCTGTAAAATACCCCATTGCCACTAGTTACTGTCAACCCCTAAAAGTATCAGCCAGTTCAGACTTCTGGTCCCTGCTAGAGGACTCGTGCTCCACTCCTGCATATGTTGGAAGGTCTCCTATGACAGGAAGTACAGAGAACAGTTTTTCCATGCAAAACACTGGCAAGAATTCCTGGAGGTGAAAAAGAGACTGATCCTTCCTTTGTGTTGGCCATTGTAGGTTTATGTTTCTTCCAGCAGAAGAATGGTGGTTGCAGGGTCAGTGGTTTAGCTGGCTTGACAGTGCTGCCTGGGGTTAATTCAGGCTGTGGCAGGACAAATGCAGTCTGCTAGGGTTTAAATACTCAGGAAGGTCTCCCAAAATGAGCATTTATTTTCTCTGATGGCCATCACGACAATTTTCTGGCTTTTTAGTATTTTCTCAAGAGCAGGCCAAGGCTGTTCCACAAGCTAAGCTTCCTGCAAGTGTTCTCTCCCTGTCTCCTTCACTCAGAGCTGAGCCAAACCGCCCCAAGTGCTGCAGGTGGTGACAGACATTTCAGAGGAAAATTTTCTGTCTCTCTTTGAAACCTTTCAGACGTCACAGTACTTGGCAGAAAGTGGTTTCCATCTAGTCTACCTTTTCATTAATGTCTCTAGGAATTTTCGTGCTACTGCCTTTTTCTTTTCTTGGATACCAAAGTTACAAAACTCATCTTAGAATCACTTTTCATAGCTTTAGTGGTTTTTCTGGTCTTCTGGGGAAACATGCTGTACTTAAAATAATGTAACACTGAGGTTTGGCTTAGGGCTCCTTTTGATTCTTATGTGTTGCTAAATCGTGCCTTACACTGCTTTCTTCTTTGGCTTCTGTTTGGGTGTTTTTTGGGTTTTTTTCTTTTTTTTTTTTGATGATCAGGCATGTAGGGCATTCTCATGTGCTAAATAAAGAGCCTGTGGAAATCTGTTATTATGGACATAATACCTGAAGTCGTAGTTCCTTCCCCAAAAGAAAACAAGAAAAAACAAGAGGAAAAAGAATCCTTAAGAGATGCATATGCATCTGACTTTAGAGTGAAAGGCATGTTGATATTCCTGTGCAAAGATCCCAGCTGCACATCTGACTTGTGGGACATTTTATTTATGTGCCTACCTCCTCTTGGCAGTATCATTATTAGATGACAAGTTGCTTTCCATCCCATCCTTTTTGTTGAACAATAGATACTGTGTTTGAGAAACAGTCTATAGAATGTAAAAAACCATGTGTATGATTTTTTTTTGGGGAGGGGAGACACAGTATACAAATAATTAGGGCTAGAGAATAGCATTTGTTTTATTGTCAGTCTTGGATTTATATGTAAATGTCCAAAAGATTTAATGCCACAGATAAAAATTCTCAGAATCACCATTTCTAATGATACATAACGTCTGTGTGCATGGCTGTCTATCTGCCACTTTCTGAAAAGATTGCTTCTGTGTCTGTGTGAAATCTTTGGGTGTAATCCTGACCTCACTGACATAGACCTGAAAAATATCCTGGTATCTTTTGAGGATGAAGTGCTCATTTCCTGTGTGTATAATTTTAGGTGCCTGACAGTAAATTTCATGGTCAGATAAGTTCTTCAGAGCAGTGTGACACAGATCACTCTGTAAAGATGACCCATTTCTACCAGTGTTTATCTCCAAACAGACTACATGCCTGTTAAAAATGCTTTCACCAGTAGATTCCCTTCAGAAAGATGCAGAAAAGTATGAAAAAGTAACCAAAATAAGGGAGTTTCTTCCTTCTTCTTCTCTCAAGTTTCACTTCCTTAGTCACCATTTTTAGTTTAGCTTGAGTTCATCTCAATGTACAAAAAATCCAGCGTGATCCTCAAATATATTTTCTCTGTCTATTGGAGAGCTTTATTATCAGATGGTTCTCTGCAATAAAAACAGTTTTTTTGCTTAGTCTTTGTTCCCTCAGTTGCATCCTCATTGTCTCTCAGACCCTTCATTTTTCTTTGCTCTGTTTGGTTCTTCTCAAGTGGGACTCAGACCAGTGATTTTTCTTGCCAAGTTATTGGTGTTGAATGGATAGTGTATAAATCCTGTGAGAAGCCCAGTAAAATTTAAAGCTTTTAAAGTTTTGTAAAACTCATTGTAAGGTGGGTTATGCTTCTTATGAGTCTTTGCTAATCATTTGGGTATTTAACAATAGCGAAGACTGCTCTATGGCAAAACCTCATCTAAACCAGGTACACTAAACCCAGTGATTTGAGCAAAACAAAATGAAAAAAAAAATCGCATACTGTATCATGTATCACATCATGTTTTTTGATTGTATCACTGTCTTTTTTTTCATTAATTTTTCCTAGTGTTGGGAAGTGAGGCAATGCTGATCTGGGGTTTATGTAAAAAGCAGTATTTTTCTGAATCCTGAAAGAGAACATTTTCTGGACTATAAACAGCACAAAACCTACTTAATAAGTAGGAGAATAGTGATGAATAATACTGTTTACCAGTTCTTGGACAGAGTTAGATTTAACTGAGATTTCACAATGAAGAGAAAAACATCTGCCAAATAGTATATCAACAGACCATCTATCTAAGGGGTACAAGAACATAGTTTCATTGTGCTCTGGCTGAATGTCATCTTTGTTATTGCAGAACTAAGTTAATGTTAAGTAAGTCCAAAGATGTAATTTTATTTTTAGTCTGTTTGATTTTGTAAGTTACTAATCTGAGTCATGTATGCTTAAAGTTTTCCCTTTTATTAACAAAGACAATTCAATATCCAGTTCATTATTATAGTACAGGTCTGAACCACTCAGTAGACAACCATAGTAATTTTTCTTTTGGAATATGTATGATAATTTCAAGGTGAGACATCTACATAATGCATTGGACAGGTATTTGTGTATTTGTAGTTAAAGTAACATGCTTTAAATTTGTGTGCATATACATAAAGTACATATACTTAATAAAGAGATGATAAAGAGATAATGTACCCTTCAATAAATTTGAATTGTAGGTGGGGTAATTTTTATTTCTTCTTGTAGCTGATTAGTTTTATATCTTTTAAAGCAGCATGTTTGTCTGACAGGCCACTCATGCTATTTTGTTGATGTCTAGAAGGGACATCTTTTGCTGGCTTCTGACTCCGTAGACCAAAATAAAATAAGCCCCCAAGTTCTCAAACAAGGATAGATGAGGAAAAGAAAGAAAAACTCTGGCATCAGTGATAGTAAATTACATATTGAGGCTACATGGCCTAGGCAACTTATGCATTAAGTTTATAATGAATTTATAAGCTTATAGTGACTAGGTTGCTCTAGATTTTCAGTTGTCACAATTTGCAACATTCTATTAGATTCACTAAAACTGAGCCATAACTCTTTACTGGAATGTAAAATTCTGAATTTTAAAATGACCTTGGAAACCTAGTGCTGGAAACTGGCTTTAAATTATCCTCCAGTTCTATAAAGGTTTTTATTTTACGGAACTAACTAAGAGTTACATGAATACAGTTTAAAAAGTGTGTGTTTGCAGATGGGTCACAGTCCTTTCAGCTCTGGACTTCATGACGCCAGGAGAAGTTGGAAACTACACAGTATTTGTGAATGCAAGATTTTGCATTTAGATAGGTTTGAGCTGAACGATCTGAAAAAGCTCCCATAATCACAGAACTCCTTGCTGTCTGTGTGTTTGAGAAGGCTGAAGAGCTCTGTTTATTGCCACAAAGGGCCTGGAATAAATTATGTTTAGTAAATTGGCTACAGGTTTTCATGTTTCAGACAGTAGCTTCAGAGCAATCTGTTTTATAGGCTCCACTAAATCTGACCAATTGCAGGGGGGTGACACCTCGTTTCAGAGACGAGACATCACGCATGTGCCAGTCAGGTCCAGCCCCTCTCTCTGTCAGGATGGCCGGGCACCAGCAGTTCAACTTTCTGTCTTTTGGCAGTTTAACCTGCAGCCTGTTCCGAATTTACGGGCCCCGCAGGGAGGTCCTAGCAGGATGGAGCCAGGCCGCTCAGCCCCTCCTCAGCCTTGTGCCTCCCACCCCTACATGGGGCAAATAAAAGCTCCTTTATTCCACTGCAAATGCCCCTGTTTCAGTGAGGTGTATGCGTGGCTTCCTTCCCTGGTCGGTCTTGCAGGTGATAATTAACACAGTGTAGTGCTATTTCCTAGCTGAAGCCAAGGTGGGAAACCAGCTTTAGCCTCAGCATTTTTCAGTTCAGACTCTTTTTCCTCATTTATTTTGGATCTGTTCATGGTGAGGAAGTTTTAGAATGTGTTGGTCCTTAGCTGAAGTATCGGAGAACTAAACAAACCAGTAATTTTTCCTTCTCTGACCAAATTCTTCTTACTTTTGAGAGGAGGAAAGAATGGGGGAGTCAAATTTTCATTTAGGTTTTATGTTTTATTTCTGCTCTTGGAACTGTTTGCTACTGAGCAGCGTGACCATGGGTCTTTTCGGCACAGGACACTGATTGACATTGCATGTGTTACAGAGAGGAAGGATATTTCCTGAAGATTAATGGCAAGTTAGTTGGCCTGAAGTTCATTAACCTGAGCTAGACTGTTGGAAGGACTCTGTGTGGAAGCTGGAATTGTATTAGGGGATCATCATAAACTAAAAATATATGTGACAATCTGGCCAGATTGCAATGAATCTAAAGACAGGACAGGGTTGGCTCAAGCTCACAGAGCAGCTGCCTCCAGTGTAAACTAACCGCCTTGTGAAAGCAAATGGTTTTTCACAGACATTATTCAAATAAAAGGGGAAAGGGAAAAAAAAAAAACAACAAACCCAAGCAAAAAAAAGGAAGGTTCCCATTAGCAAAAAAACCTACATGAAAAAGTGAGGTTGTGAGCTACGGCCAAAGGCCCGAGTTTGGTGCTGATTCTCAATCACTTCAGCAAATGACAGTGCATTGATGCAACTGTTTTTTTAGTCAAATTTAGTCCTGACTCTTCACAGTAATTTGCCTCAAGAAAATGAGCCCCATATCCTTTGGTGAGTTCCCTGTTGGCTGAGGCCCAGACCTTCAGGCCATGACTTCTCAACATACTTGCAGTGAGACTGGCTCCTTCTTAATTGCTTCTTTTTGAAGTATGGTTTGTCACTATCATCCTGCTGAAGATGAACAGGGCTGGTGTCTCATCTTCGTATATTCTTCCCCCTCCTCCCCTCCCCTTCTTTCCCCCTTTTTCACCTCTAAATAAATTTCTTAAAGGCGATTTAACCCTGGGATAGTCTAATCCACATCAGTCCTTTGTGGTTCACCCTCAAGTAGATCTGTTGGCACAGAAGAAGTAAGGGTATTCTCTTAGGATCTGATACTGTAATAAAGGAACAGGAAAGATGAAACAGGCATTTCATGTTTGTTTTCTCTCCATGTCATCTCATGAACATGTACTCACACTTGGCCAAGAGTAGTGCATTCAGACATTGAATATGAGTGTTGAAGAGGGGACTGAGAAGAAAGAAGCTCAATGTTCTGCAATAGGAATTATGCTTTGGGCATTTTATGAATTGTTTCCCTCTTTCACCATCATGCTCTTCTTGCACACTTCCTTGTCTTTTGCTATTGACAGAAGGTCTGGAGGCTCAGAAAGCCCAAGTTTCATCTGAGAAAGATTTCCTATGTCAGAGAGAACTGGAGGGATTCTGTTTCCATCCTTTCATGCCAGGAAGGATGAACTGCCTCCATCAGGAGGTGCTGAATTGGTTCTGGTTGCTGCTGTAGCTCACAGGGTTGCCTGACCCAGTGCTGCAGGAGTTCAAATAACAGACCAGTGGAAAGGCTCAGGGGCCACAAGCTGTGCTGCATCTCTCATGGGCTTGCAAGGAACCTCTCCTTTGGTGTCTGTGCAAGTGCTGGCTGATGTGGGCACTAGGGTTGCTCTTTTAATCAGGCAGCTCCAGTACCTTTCAGAAAAGAATTTTCATGGCAAGTCGTGAGCCATTAATCTCTCAACTAACCATAACATTTCCTTACTCCTTGGTTTTACAGCATTACTCAAACACTGACGTTTGTCATTTCACCAGCCATCTCCCTTGACCTCTAGCATCATGCACTTGCAGGGGGAAGGATCTGATCTCACAAATATTTTCATACTCTGATCTCTGTGATTTATTAACCATGAAGTTTTGCCTTCAGAACTCAAGATGCCATTTCAAATAATTTCATATGCAAAAGTTGAGTTATTGGGCAAAAGGGATCCTTGATAGCTGGGTACAAAGGACAGCAGAACTGCTGTTGCTCTTTTCTTTTCAACTACTGTGCTGGCTCTGTGACCTTGAGGAAATAGGTTCATTGCAGCTTTATGGTTCAGTTTTTGCATAGGGAAAATAAGGGCAGTGATAATTGCTTTCATTTGTAAAACACTTCAAGATTTATGGAATATGAATGATTAAGTGAAAAGTGTTGCAAAGCTGGCTTAGTTGCACACTGTGCTAACAAAATCCCATATCAGCCTATTGACCCCAGCCTGAAACACTCATTAAAGTTTATAGGACATTTTGGTGGATGAGTTGAGGCAGTTATTCTGCTGGTAATATCATACTGAAAGCACTTTTAAATCTATCATCTACTCTGACTTTTTTTCTCTGTTAAAACTAAACAACTGCTTGCTCTATCCAGTTTTCTTAGTTTATTTATGAAAAGTTTTTGATGGGTATGTACTCACTGTCAACTCAGCTTGTACCCCCATGGCATCTGAGACATGACAGTTCATTCTAGTCATAGCATAAACATACAAGAGCTGTTGTACTGAGATAAAAAGAGTTATAAAACATTAAGATATCCAATGGACTGGTATGAACTAACAAGTTACATGGTCACTTTTGAATGGCAAATGTTCTTTTTATGGATACTGCATTAATTTAATTTGTTCTTAAACTTTAGCTAGGCTAGGCACTGGTGTTTGAAAAGTTTGCATATTTTTCCAATGTCAAAATGCATAAATTTAGTATTAAACAAAACATTTTTACTTGTACTAGAGGAAAAATACTTTTGTAGCAAAGAAATTAAATGAGCTTCTCTTTAAAGATAGGTCTGGCTTGCTTACAGAATTATTATTTATTCAGTAATGCAGATCCAGAGATGTTTTCTTTTTTTCTTCCAGATAAAACCTGGATTGTTTAAAAAGTGAGGAGATATTTCACCATAGTGCAAAAGAAGATACAGAAGAGGAGAACAGAATGAGGGCTTTGCAAGTGCCACATGCCTGCAGCCTGCTGTCTTTGGTGATGCTGTTCCTTCCAGTAACTGGAACGTCAAAACAAAATATTCCGAGACTGAAGCTTTCCTATAAAGGTAAAATTTTCAGTAGTTTTTCTGATTCTGCCACTTTTGTTTTGATGTGATACTGCCAGCAGTTCTTTTGTATTGCTAACCAGGAAAGCAAAACTCTGTGCCAGAAATACATAACGGAAGCCTTAAAGATGGATGAATTCTGCCTAGAGGGAGTATTAAAATCTGGGGATTTTTTTTGTTGTGTAGAGGCACAGGTTTCTGAAGTATAACTGTCTCTTAAAAGTATTATTTCTGTTTGCTCCAAGAGGATGTTAGCAGACTATACATAAATTAGAGGGGAGTGGTACTTGAAACACTCCTAGGCGCCTTGGAGACATTCCTGTGTGGCTGGTGCGGATGATGTGAGACATGGAGGACATTGACACCTTCCCAGAGCATCACAGAAAGTTGAGAGAGGTGCCTCAGGTGTTTCAAGGGGACTGACATTTATTTTTGTAATAATTCTTATTCTGTCACTAAGTGGGTATGTTAAACTCTTCATATGTGGTTTTCTTTCTCCTTGCCTCTCTGGATCACAAAAGCATGTTTCTCTGTGAAATTTCTTAGTCTTGTGTATAGTTCTGGTTAAGAATGGTACCATCTGAGGGATTTCAGCACAGACATATTTATGTATTAATGGACAATTTTTTAAAGAAGGTAGATGTCTTCTTGCTTTGAATGTACAGTACACCTCCACAGGCAGAGATGTGTCACTGATACTGTCTTTAGAGAAAACAAATGCTCTCCAGTTATGTTTCAACTATGTCAGCACCTTGCCCTTATGGGAGCTATTTCTGCTGTGTTTTTCAAACGTATGTCTTCCTATGCACTTCAGCGTTACACTCAGGATGGTGTGATGGGAGAGGCTGTAAAGCCTTCATCGGGGCTTATGATATGTTTATCATGAGTTTAACACCCAGAGAAATTTATTGAGTAAGCAGAATGACATGCTATTTATTTACAAGCTTCTCTTTTGCTAGATTTGCATGCCACTGTGATTGCTATTCCACTGTGTATAGATGTGTTTGGATGTGTTTGTGTGAGAGAGACAGAGGAAGCAAGATCAAGGGATCTTGACAACATTTTTATAAATTCAGGAAACGGTTGCACTCACTGAAGCCAATGAATACAGAAACTGAAAGACCTGACATGAGTTATGAAAGTTAGCAGTAAAACTCTAACATACAGCCGGCTTTCTCACAACTAGGCCTTTTGAGATAATTCCCAAAAGCAGCATATACCATATGGCGATGGCATTTATTGTGGATTTGACACTCTCGATTAGTGAATTCCTCTCAACTTCAAAAGCAGATAGCCTTTGGCAAAATCCTGATGGATGCCTTTGGCAGGTAAAGAGGGGGAGAAAGAAAAATTATTGAGGTCAACACGGGGAAAAAAAATGGCTGAAATCTTAGTTTAAGATAGTGGCAGAGACCTGCTGGGAGCAGTTGGGAAAATGCCTGAGCTCGTTTAAAAAGACAATGAGCAGATGATTGATATTTAGGCCCTGACCCAAACTTTTATTAGCAACTTTATAAACCTTTCAGTTTGGCTTGAGGGATACCGTTTCCTGTCCAAACTTCTCCACCTATATCCCTGTAGGGGGGGAAAATCAACATCAGATATAGATGCAAAATAGCACATAAATCTTAATTTGGAGAGCTGTGATGGAACTGAAAAGCCAGAAGAAAGAGAATTGCCAGAATTTATTGTGCCTTGTCTTACTTTTTTGGGGGGTTGGAAGGTGTATATTTTTCCACATGGAACAAGAAAAAATTTACTGCTGTTTTTTCACACTTGGTATTGTAAATGATTCCAGTGCGGCTTATCATAATTAAACTACATTTTTGTGGGTTGACAACAGGATTATCAGATGTACTGAGTATTTAATACAGTTGTGAGAACTAAATCTACCTTCCTCCCCCCAAATCTTTCAGACAAAACAATTCCAAGGTTTCTGAGAATAAGATGTAGGAGAAATGAACTGTCTTGCCAGTTCTCATAAAATTGTTAGTCATGTCACTGACAAGTCCTGGCACCTCTGTTCTTTGGAATTAAGACCTGAACTATCATGAGGAGGAGAATACACGGCTCTTCTCCTTCTTTATGGAAAAGAGATGAAAACTGGCCACATCAGGCAGTTCCAAAAATGTGGTCACACATGTGTCTTTGAAGGGAAGGTTTCATCTCCTTTCAGGTGCAATGTGTTTATGGCATAACTCCATCTTCCCAGAAGAGCTGAGCATTTGCTGGGGCAGGAGAGCTGAAGTAAGCAGGACTGTGCTCTGCAGTTACTGAATCTTCCAGCTGCTCAGTGGTGGATGGAGGATGAGGGAGAGGGTGGAGTGGTTAAAGATATGTCTATAACTGCAGGAGTGCTTCAATAAACCACAGCATGTCACAGCTCCTTTGTGTTCAAACAGCAATTAAAATTTTAGGTCTTCTCTGAATGGCAGTAATAGGTTTCCTTCTTCTCAGGGTTTTCATGTTAGTGAGTGGGAATCCGTGCAGGAAATGTTAAGATATTCCAGTGAGTGATGTGGGGATCAGTGCAATGTCATACGATGGATTTCCTTTATTGTCTGCCCCAGTCTGAAGATGTGTTCTAAAAAGTCGTACATGTATAAAACTAAAACTACACACAAATCAATTAAAATATGTTGTAATACAGAATCAAAGTCATATATGCTCCACCTGTGTTAATCTAATACACATGATCTTTAATCACATATCTCATCCTTTCACATTTTCCCTGATCCATTAGTTGAAAAATTCTCTTCAGTAAAATTCACTCAGACTTAACGTTTAGATATTTGTTCATGTCGTTAGTATCCCAGAAATTGTCACTCCTCTTGTGATGTTTTTAGTGTGCTCTCACTGCATAGACCTTACTTAATCTGTATATCTTACATACTTTTACAAGATTGAGGTGCTTTTATTATCGTTTTAATATTAGGAGAAGGTAACAAACTCTCTTCTAATAGAATATTACCATTTTTAGAAAACCAGGGGATGATTTCGAGTAATACTCTATATTTTAACACTTTGTCTAGTACTGCTTTCAGTCTAAGAGCGACAGTGTGTATTTACCACTCAATTTCATGTAGCTGGAGATAACCTGTGACCTTCATCCAAATTGCAGAACTCCACAAGCACAGAAGTGACATTCAGCTTCCCTAAGCAGCACATCCTTGTTTTCTGCTGCCTCATTTAACATCCTCATTCCAACCTCTAGAGCAGATGCAGAAGGTTTTCATATACCAGTCTAAATCATTAATGTCATTTTCAGGACAGCATCAGTTCTGTTACTAAAGAATAGAAGGCTCTTAGTCCTAATTCATATATGTTTAATTCATACAGTGTAGACAGCCTTGTTTCTCTTTATCTTTTGAGTAATAATTTTTCTTAATTCATTGAGAGGTAGTTCCATAAATGTTTTTTGTGTGTCTTTTTACATTTTACTTCATAGGGAGAAGTAAAGAATAGCCAGACCAGAAGGTTGATTGCCTTCTGAGAAAAAGAAGAAAAAAAAAAATCAAACTTTTCTCAATTTGGACTATCCTAAAATTTCCCTGCAGAAAGTGAGAATCCTAATTGCAAATTTAACCCTACTGATTTGATTTACTCTGCTGCTTTTCATGGACATTTTAGTAAGTGTAGTCTGTGTTCTCAGTGAATGCATTTATATTACCAAAGTGTTCACCCTGGTTTCTTGGCTGGGGGCATGCCCCAGCCCAGATTTAGACATTGTCACCAGTGACATCCACAGACATATATCATTCCTGTGTGGGAATGTGGCCATGCCCCAGAGCAAGCCATGCCTACTGTGAACAGTGGTGACTTGGTCGGAGGACCAGGAATCCTGCGTTGGGACACAATATATAGGAATAAGCACGACTGAAAACAACCTTTGGCTTTTAAAACAGGATTTACTTAGCACTGTTAAAAATGACTATGGTAGTAATTTAAATCTAATAAACAAGAGCATTATTCTCAGCTGATTTGTTTTTCTCCACACTGAATGAATTAAGATGCAGTCTCACTGAAGTCATGGCAAGAGTTTTGCCACTGAAGTAAATTGAAGCAAGATCAAATTCACACTCTTCACTTTTTTCATCTGACCTAAGTAAACTAAAGACAGGCAGTTCTTTCTCCTCTGCTGAAGGATGACAGTGCTAAATCATCAGCTCCACGTGGAAATTAGCCATGTTTAAGGATTGTTTAGTTTCACACAGTGTTTTGCACACAAGGATTTTCTTCCCCCTAAGAGTGATCCTTTCTTAAAACATGGTGAAAAAGCAAAGAGAGAACTCCATTTTGGTGCCAGGAATTCTTTTGAAAATTTGACTGGATGACTACATTTCCTTAATGTTCAAAAATGATCATCTGAACATGCTATTTTAGTGTCAAGCATTCTGTTCTCTATATTGTTTTTGCTTTAAACCTGTTTCATTTTATAACTGATGAGATACTTGACTGTTGCATCAGAGCAGTTAGTTTGTTCAGTTTCAGTACAGCTGGCTTATTTCCATGTCATGCATCATTTAATTATATATATAAAACAGAGTTAAAATTGTACAGCTCCATGAGCCTCACTTAAACTGTCTGTGACACTGCAGTAATCCCAGTACCCTGACGGGGTGTTGCACAACTATGACTGGTTGGAATGTCATAAACTGGTGATGTGTGAGAGAACCTAGAACTGAGCTTGCATTTTGCAGCTGTGCTTGCTCTACTGGAAGAGGAAATAAAACCAGGAAAAAACTGCTCTTGTGGCAATATCAGCATCTGTAAATCTGAATGCTTATGAAAATCAAGGAAAATGTGCTGAGGAAGTGGTGCTTTTCCCTTGTTTGTTGTTTAATTAATTTTTGGTGGTTTGTTATTTCTCAGAAAAATCTCAGATTCCTCAGTGGAAAAACATGAGGTGTTTATGTGAGAGTGAAGGTCCTAGTACTGGATGATTGTCTAGATATGCAAAAGACTTTGCCTGTTTTGTCTCAAAAATGCTGTCTGGAGGCAGTGATCATTGAGACTTAAAATGTTCGCTAGCTTGAAGATGGATGGGCACTGCTGTCCATGAGTATATGCTGCAGACTGAGTATAAACTTGAAGGCATTTATTACATCTTAGTAATGGGAAAAGCAGCAAATTTCTTACAGACTTTTTTTTTCCTTTTTTAAGCTAGTGAACTTGAAGGTCAGATTAAACTATATGTTGCATTTTCTGTCATATAATTATCATATATATAATGTCCTGAAGAGCAGCCTCCAGTCAGTGACATCAACAGTTTACATAGCAGTTGAACTAAGAATAACCTTGGAGAACTGACCCATGTCAACCTCTTAAGAGTGTAAACTGTAGCTCACAACAGTTTTTGTTTTTTCATGATCACAGAAGGGCCTCAATTGGATAAAAGAAGAATTATTGTTCAAAAAATACAAAACTGTTCTGCTGAGTGTTCACTTTATTGTATCTCAGAAGATGAGAGGAAATAAAAGGCAAGATACATGATAAGTGGCATCAGCTTGGAAAAGGGTCCAAAACTCTTTCTTTGATTACTTTTACTAATGACATCTGTTAAGCAAATCCAATTGAGAGCAGTTTCAGAAATCCCAAACTTGTTCTCTTTCTGAGCGCTAATTGGAGGGCATGATCCGCCTGACATCAGTGTCTAGCAGCGGACATCTGTGGTCACTATTCAGGGTACTCTACTCACATCCTGTTTCCTTTTCCTCCTTCCGCATTTCTGCGGTTCCATTTATAGGTGAGTTCCCCAAAGATGAGCTGAGGAATATAGGGGATGACTCTTCAGTACTCACAGTCCTTTGGAGATAAATACACAAAGAGATAGTAGAAAGAGTCAGAATTTCTTTCAATAAACCAGCACAATATCAGATAAGTCAGAGAGACCGGCTCATTCTGTTTAAAGCAGACAATTTCGAAGATGATGGGAGTGACAGATACACATCTTTGCTACAAATTTGAAAAAACAAATATTGTACTTTCTGAACAAAATCCTGGCTATCCCAGAATTTTGCACAGCGTTGAACCATAGAGTTTAAGAGCTGAGAGGTTATTGAAGACACCAAAATTTTGTAATTATTTGGCCTTGTTAGAAGGGTGTTACATCTTCCTGTGCATCATCCAAGCAGCCTGGATTTCTTTCAGAAAGATTTCTCACTTAATCTATAACAAAACATTAACCTATATGACATCCGGCCCCAAAAGTAATAAATATAAATATTAGTAATAAAAAACATCCCCCTCCAAGATTAAATAAAAGTGTACGCCTGTATACCAAGAACATCCAGGGATCATGTCATACAAATTTATATTTGACAAGGTTTGTGTGGGAAGGCACTTGTGCCTGCTTTGTAAAGGGAAGCTGTGGGGTTCCCAGGTTCACGACTGATGGGTCTGCACTTTGTGTCTTTGGGGTCTTTGGGTGCCCAGGGCCATGATGAGTTCCCAGGCTGGGGACAGCGGGCAGGGCTGGCCTGTGATGCGCTCTGGGGCCTGTGACAACACGGGGGTCGTGTCACAATGGGGGCAGCTGTAAAAGGCCCCATTGGTTGCCGCTGCCCCAGTAGAGCCTGGGCAAGCGGTGAGTGCACACACGCAGTGGGGAGGCCGGGCTGCAGGAGGGCTGGGGCAGGAGCGCTGGCACCCGGGGTGTGTGTTCTGTCCCTGCATCCAGGGCCCAGCCCCTGGCGGGAGCGCCCTGCTCGGGGCTCGGTGCTTGCTGGGGCAGCGGTGCAGGCCTTGCCTCCTGCCAGCTGCTGGGGCCCTGTCCTTCCTGCTGCCACATCCCTGTGGCTCCTGCCCCGCACTGGCTGCCTCCCTTCTGGCCCCACTGAACCCCTTTGTGTGTCTCCTGCAGACCATGGCTCTATTATCATTGCTCTTCGTGCTCGTGCAAAGCCTGATCCAGTACCCCCAGCCAGCTGGGGATGGGCTGGATGAGGCCACGCGCCGGCGAATGCAGGAGCGTCAGGAGCTGCTGGACCATGAGATGGCTCGGCTGCTGCAGGAGCTGGAGCAAGGGCCCCCAGAGCAGCAGGACGAGGGCTGGGGAGCCCTGCTCTTTGGTGCCCTGCAGCAGTGGCCATTCTGGGCTCTTGCTGGAGTCCTGCTCCTCTTGGGCCTGTGGTTTAGCCGCGGGAGAAGGAGCTGTGAAGCCAACAGCAGCAAGGACCAGAGCTCCTGCAAGACCTTGAGAGAGGAGAAGGGAAAAGAAAAGGAAGAGGACAGTTTTGATTCAAAGGAAGATGGTGAAAACAGTGATATGACTGTGAAGACAGATGACAGCGGCAATGAAAATGAAGAAGGCAGTCCTGTGGCTGCAAATGAAGGAGAGGAAGATGATACCAGTGAAGGAAATGAAGATGTAAAGGTGAAGGAAGACCACAATGTGAAAAATGAAGATGCCTGTGACTTAAAGAAAGATGAAGAACAGAGCGATGGGAATGTGCCAGGAGAACACATGGCTGAAGGAAATGAAGAAGAACCTAGCAATGTTGGTCAAGATACAGAAGGCCATGCTGAAGCAAATGAAGGCGAAAATAAGGATGTGCAGGTGGAACAAGACAGTGATGCTGAAAAGAAAGAAGGAGAAGGAAATGGAAATGAAGAAAACACCAATGATGCAAATATGAAGGCAGGCAACAGTGATGATGTAAAAGGTCAGTACAAGGGAGATGGAAAGGGAGAAAACATGGATCTGAAGGTGGAGGAAAGCAGTGATGCCAGTGAACAGAGGAGCACTGACTGGACTGGGCAGGAAGACAGCAGTGATGGTGAGAAAGCAGTAGACCACTGTGGCCTTGATGCAACTGAGGAAGAAAAGAATTATGCCGGAAATGAAGAAGGCAATGATGGAGACAAAGATGAGAAACCCAGTGCTGCCAATCTGAAGGGAGAAAAGAATGAAGATGGAAATGGAGAGGAGCACGGCAATGTTGCTTCAACTGAAGAAGGGGGTGATAAAGCAAGTGAAGGAGACAGCAACAATGCAAAGGAAGACAGGCATTCCAGTGAGCATAGAACCAGTGACTGGAATGGGAAGGATGAAGAACACAGGGATGCAAATGTGAAAGGCGAGAAGAATGAAGATGGAAAAGAAGAAGAAGGTGGAAATGTGACTGCCAGTGAGAAAGAAGGCAGTGGTTCTGGCAAGGACAAAGACAGCCGTGGTGGAATTGAAGAGGAGGAAGACGCCCGTGGCATTGGGAATAAGCGAGGGATCCTTTTAGTGGATCGCATACAGTGGCCTGTCGAGGACCTGGAGACAGGTTGCTCGGTGACAGCGGAGCTGATGCAGAGCTTCACGCGTGTCTTTGTCGACAGCGTGAGCAATAGTTTCTACCCGGTGCCTCAAGAAGCCATTGGGGTGGGCAGTGCCTTTGAGGGCTGGAGTCCCCGTGAGCAGGACGTGGTGTACCGCGTGCTGGTCCCGCTGAATCCCCCGCCGGGACACGCCTTCCACCTAGAGCTGAACAGTGCAGGGCAGATGGCAGCAAGGACCTTCTGCGTCCGTGTGGAGCTGGTGTGCACGTGCAAGAGGGAGCAGCTGGGCGAGAAGCTGTTGTGCTTCCTGCACCACTCACAGGAGGAGCTGCGGCGGAAGCAGAAGCCCAGCCTCCTAGAGACACTCTGCACAGGCTCCTACCTGGATGTGGAGAAAACCTCGCACTGGTTCTACCAGCTGGTGAGATGCTCGTGGCTGCATTTGCCGCACTCATACTCATGGCACTTGGTGTTTCAGCCCTGCAGCCGGTCCTGCCAATTCTGGCTGAGCAAAGGCAAGAAAAGCCTGATGGTGGAGATGCTCTTTGGGGTGCGCCAAGGGGACTCCGACATCTTTGTGGTCAGCCAGCCCACAGAGGCCCAGAAAGGCGGCTCCGGCATCTTTGTGAGCAGCCAGCCCGCCAAGGCCGACTTCATGGCCAGCACAGCGTGGCCTGAGACGTACGCTGTGGCAGAGGCGAAATTCTTCCAGCACATCGCCAGGCAGGTGCCGTGCGAGAGCTTGCACCTGAAGTGCCTGCAGGTCTTCACCTGCATCCTGAGGGGCACAGGTTTTTCCAGCTCGACCTGGAAGACTGTGCTCATGCACATGCTGACCACCGTACCGCTGTCCCGGTGGCGCAGGAGGGAATTTGCGCGGCGGCTGTGGGACATCATGGCGTACCTGCGCCGCTGCCTGCAGTTGAAACGCCTGGAGCACTTTGTCCTAGGCAACAAGAGGCTTCCTGCGGAGATCAGCTTGCCACTGGCAGTGCAAAGGGTTGAGCTGCTCAACCTCTTTGAGCACCTGGCCCGAGATCCGGCCGCCCACAGAGAGGCGATGCGAGCTTACGGTCAGCTGCGATTTCGCCTCTGGATGCTGCTCTCCAGCAACTGAGAGGAATTCCCTGCCCAGAGCTGTGCTGCGGGGGCTCACACCTGATGGCAGCCACGTGAGCACTGCATAATTATTGCATTTGTCACTGGCAATCCTGAACCTGCTTTCCTGCTCCCGTGGAAGGAAGATGCTGCGGCACATGGATTCTTTGTGCAGACACACATCTCCAAGTTGCCTTGCCCTTCACCTTCCAGTTATGGTGGCGCTTGCAATATTGCCCAAGTCTATAAGGCAGAAAGTGGCACCACCTGCACATCCTCATGGAAGACAGTGATGCTGAGAGGTTGCCTGGCACACCTGGAAGACCAAAAACGAGCCTGTTGGACAACTAATGTAGTTTTACAGTGACCTGCACTTTTAATGCTTTTGTAAAGATGTAGTTCATCTCAGTCTGTGAAAGTGAAGATAATAGTTTAAACTCGCTTTACCATAGGAGAATAGGTAGTCCAAGTTTTCATAGTAGGAACTTTAGGATTGTTAGACTAAAATTACTTCCTAGCTACCCCTTAGTTAGGCAATTGAGCTACCCTGGCTATATCTACATATATATGTTTGAAGAAATAATAAAAGGAGAAAAGTCTCTCAAATTGCCTGAAATGTGTCCTTTTTTTATATTTAACCCACCATTTCTTAGAGAATGTTCATCCAGTGCAGCTACCTGAAAAAATGACTTAAGAGACTCAGACGGTGATTGTATCCAGCAGTCACAGCTTGGTATTGCACTTATGCAACACTTTAGAGTAGGGGTATAAATTTTGCCTCATGAACTCAACCAGAAGTCATGATGGTTGAAACAGCTAAAATATTAATTAATCCTCCTATCGTCGTTATAAAAGTTCCCCCTCCTCATTCAGAGCACGGGAAAGAAAGCTGCTGTGGCCCACGTCAGAGAGGGAAGCCCTCTGTGGGGACAGGAACAAGCAGCTCTCTGTGGGGAGAGCAGGCAGGAACCTCCCAGAGGAGGATCAGTGCCAACAGCAGAACTCACTGTTGTACTCAGAGGGAGCTGTGCTCGCTGAGGTCGCTGCCTTTTGCTTCCTTTGCTGGGCAGGCACTGCTCCCACCCTGCCCCTTTGGCCCTGCTTGTGGAAGGAGGAGAACGCCCTCCCTGCTCCCTTCCCCCCAAGCACACACACCCACTTTGTTCCCCTCTCCTCTGCCCCCAGGTGCAGAGACCTGCCCTTTCCCCTGCTCCAGTGCTCATCAGCCCCTTCCACAAGGACATGTGCTCTCAGTGGGTAGGACTTGATCCCTGTGTGTCATTGAGCCTTACGGCCTGACCGCACAGCTTGTGTGGCCTCTGGAGCCATGCTTGGAGTCGGGGAGAAGCACAGCCCCCACAGCTTCTTGCTGCACAATCCACCCAGGGCTAGATTGGCCAGGGCCAAAATTATTGCAGGTGGTTAAACTGTGGGTGTGGCTGTGAGTTCGGATGCAAGTGCAAGTGTGCTGTGTGTCTGAGGAGCATGCTGGGGGAGGGCAAGGGCGGAACCCACAGCTGTTCAGTGTTGCCACTGAAACACTTGTGTAGCTCAGGTGCTGCTGTTAACTGGTGGGTGGTATGCGACCACACTAGGATGGAAAGTGAAAAGTGTTCAGTAAGAGCAAGCACAGCCAAATGATCTGGATGTTTTCTGTCACTGAGCTGTTCTTTCAGGCCTTGAAAAAAAGGGGCAGCTCTGATAAAGTAACTGAGCACCTGGTTGGCATTAACTCTCCTTTGCACTGTCAATTCACCTTCTTTGGGAATACTCACCCTGCTCTGTGTCTCTCCTAAGCCTGTTAGTATCGATGTGAGTGTGTTGTTCAGGCCCATGCCATCTGACACTGGTATTACACCAGAATTGTTCTTGCCACTGCAGTTCAAGGTCTCTCATTTTTTGCATGAAAATCTTGTCTCCTTTTTTATGAACAATGCACTCCTTAGGAAGCTGACAAATACATTTGAACATAGTGGGAAAAATGTTGAAGTGGAAGCGTTGTGAAGATGTGTGACCAATTTCACAACATCTTTCTTCTGGAACAGCTGCAGGCTGAGTGGAGTAAGTCCTGCTGTCAGATGTGCAGTCTGAGAATGCACATTTGAATAAAATTAATCACAGCCAGAGAACTGTCAGCACTTTTCAGTAGTATCAGATATTAGTGTCTGTAGCCAATTGTCCTTTGGATTTACTGAAGAAAACCTCTTACAGGTTTAAATCCTGAACACTGAAATACACAAGAAAATTCACATTTGCTCCAAGCATGAAGCCAAGTCCCATTCCCTTATTCTCTTTTCCTTCTTAAGTGAAGCACAAACTGAGTTAGAATTTAAAACTGTGCTGTGTTATGTACAGCTGCTACCAGAGAGGATGAGCAGAAGTAGCAGGACATCCTGCTGCTGTCTTCTCTGCCATAGAGATCTGGGCTATAAATGTAGCAAAGTCATCTGTCTTGCCTCAGCATTGCCATGTTCATGTCCAGAGAATGGCCTGTTGTTAGAAGCCTTTCTGAAGATGCAGTTAGTTGAAAATTGCAGGTGCAGGTGCTTGCAACTACTCTAACCTTTTGTGCATCCTTCTGAGGGAAGCATTGTCTGAAATGTAGGAGTGGCAGTATTTTGAAGGCAAGTGCAATAGAAGGAGGGTAATTTTTTTGGAAAGGTGGAGGTAGCACTGCCTATAATTTCTGAAAGCATACTTTGAGAAAGGAAGAGCTGCGTGCCTTAAGGTGCTAAACATGATCAACGTGTTCCATTCTGTGCACCTGGACATGCTTGCAAAATACAGGACATGTCTCCATCCAGGCTGGAAAGAAGGAGCCCACTGCTTCAGGGTGGAGTGGGTTCCCTTGTGCAAGTCAGCTCAAGTCCCAAACCCTTGAGGTGGATTTGAAGGTAGAGGGCTTCTAGACACAAGCTATTGCCAGAGTGTTTGTTTTCTGTTGCCTGTTCCTCAGAGTGTGGACTAATCTCCACTCTTCATTGCCCACGTCTGTTTCCCTTCCTAAGATTCATGTCTTTCTGATTGCAGGTCATGTGCTTATGCAGCTAAAGGTAGCTGGGAGGCTGCTGAGCTGAGCTGAGCTGAGCTGAGCTGAGCTGAGCTGAGCTGAGCTGAGCTAACCTGGTAGGCTAAGTAGAGCAGTAAAAGTCATTGACAGTCAAATGAGTTGACTTCAGGTCCTTCAAATAATGCAGTCCAAGAAGATTTTGCCAGTTATTTCCACCAGAAGCCTACCATGGGTCTCTTGCTTTTTCTGAGTTTGATTGGCTGGTAGATTGGGAGGGACAGGAGGGTGTGAAATGGTTTGTCAGGGCATGAATGAAATGACTTTTTTCTTTAGTTGGTCCTAGGCATCTCAGCCTGAATTTCTAAGGAGAGAGAGTGGGAGTAGCAGAGTTTGTTTAAAGCTGCCTTTTCTCCAGGGTCAGCAAATTCATAGGCTCTTTACCACTCTGGGTCTGGTAATGTGGGCTTTCAGAATAGCTTTAGCTATAGGTGAGTTTTTAAAACACCTCCCTCAGAACAGAGTGGAGGTTTTCTCTTATCTGCTTGATGCTCAGGTGACTGGAGGTCAGAAGAAATTTTTCTTCCCATTCTGCATCTTAGTTACTCATGTCCCAAAGGTGAGCACTGTGACTGGACACAAAGCTTGTCATCAGAAGACATTTAAAAAGAGGTTGGTGATCGGGGCTGCTGAGTAGCCTGTGAAATTCCTGACTCTCTCCTCTTTCTTTGTGGTGCTGCCTGTGGATGACTGATCAGTGGTTGTTGTGATCCTGTCTTCCTCTGCTTCCCTCCCTGCTGGGTACCACTTGGGACATGGAGCTGTTCAATAGGGGCCTCATCTAGATGGCAGAAATTATGAGGAACTGATTGTTATTATATAGGATGGTTCAGAAAACCATGTTTTCTGAGTGCAGCCAGCTCTTGTGTCATGGCTGGAGAAGAGAGAGGCGATCACTCAGACATTCTGTGCTCTGTCAGCCCTCAGCTGATAAAGAGTATTTCAGAGTTCATCCAAGAAGAATTTGAGCAGCCCAAGGGAGGGAAAACCTCTTGCTGTGCTGTGATCAGCGTCAGAGAACCTCTTCCAATAAACAGTGCCATCATATCCAGTAGCAAGGATCTCCAATCAGAAAAAAGCAAGGGAGGAGGTTTGTAGTGATGGTAGCATCTAAATGCAGGCACGTTTGCATCCCCATACAAAATAGAGTTCCTCTCGGAATGGCTGTCATGCAAGAGAGAAGCCAGTTGCTGCAAGTGTCAGGAGGAGCACATCCTTATGTGGCATTGAGGGAGAGCACATTAGGGTGGAGTGAGCTTAGCTTCAGGAGTTCTGTGTTTCAAGGACTTTTCCTTTTTCAAACATGTATTTCTTGATGACAGTGGCTTGTCCATTTTTCAGCCGGTCTACTGATCAGCCACGTCTGGCATAAGAAGTAGTTTGGAAGGGCCTGAATATTTTTATGCTGCTGTGCAAAATATAAGTTGGTTGTATGTGATCTTCTGTCAGTCAATAGAGATCTTTGAAAGTGTTCCTAATTGAGGAGAGAAACCCTTACATCTTGGTCTTCACAGAAGATGTACTGGTGTAAACGAAGTGTAGGCCTTAAGACTGGATGACATTACAACTTCCTGTGCATCATTCAAGCAGCATGAATTTATTTCTCACTAAATCAGTAAATAAATATTATCCTATGTGACATGCTGCCCGCAAAGTAATTGTCACAAATGAGTGTGCTTGAGATTGCCGAAAAAAAGAGCTAAACCCAGGTGGTGTTTTCAAGGCCGAGGCCTAACAAGTGTTTCTCAGAACACACTGCAGCCTGGAACGGAGGGGGCAGGGCAGATGTACCAATACAGTAATAAATATAAATATTAATAGTAAAAAAGTTCTGACTTGAATAAAAAATAAAAGCCTACACCTGTATACCAAGAACATCCAGGGATCATGTCATACAAATTTATATTTGACAAGGTTTGTGTGGGAAGGCACTTGTGCCTGCTTTGTAAAGGGAAGCTGTGGGGTTCCCAGGTTCACGACTGATGGGTCTGCACTTTGTGTCTTTGGGGTCTTTGGGTGCCCAGGGCCATGATGAGTTCCCAGGCTGGGGACAGCGGGCAGGGCTGGCCTGTGATGCGCTCTGGGGCCTGTGACAACACGGGGGCTGTGTCACAATGGGGGCAGCTGTAAAAGGCCCCATTGGTTGCCGCTGCCCCAGTAGAGCCTGGGCAAGCGGTGAGTGCACACACGCAGTGGGGAGGCTGGGCTGCAGGAGGGCTGGGGCAGGAGCGCTGGCACCCGGGGCGTGTGTTCTGTCCCTGCATCCAGGGCCCAGCCCCTGGCGGGAGCGCCCTGCTCGGGGCTCGGTGCTTGCTGGGGCAGCGGTGCAGGCCTTGCCTCCTGCCAGCTGCTGGGGCCCTGTCCTTCCTGCTGCCACATCCCTGTGGCTCCTGCCCCGCACTGGCTGCCTCCCTTCTGGCCCCACTGAACCCCTTTGTGTGTCCTCCTGCAGACCATGGCTCTATTATCATTGCTCTTCGTGCTCGTGCAAAGCCTGATCCAGTACCCCCAGCCAGCTGGGGATGGGCTGGATGAGGCCACGCGCCGGCGAATGCAGGAGCGTCAGGAGCTGCTGGACCATGAGATGGCTCGGCTGCTGCAGGAGCTGGAGCAAGGGCCCCCGGAGCAGCAGGACGAGGGCTGGGGAGCCCTGCTCTTTGGTGCCTTGCAGCAGTGGCCATTCTGGGCTCTTGCTGGAGTCCTGCTCCTCTTGGGCCTGTGGTTTAGCCGCGGGAGAAGGAGCTGTGAAGCCAACAGCAGCAAGGACCAGAGCTCCTGCAAGACCTTGAGAGAGGAGAAGGGAAAAGAAAAGGAAGAAGACAGTTTTGATTCAAAGGAAGACGGAAATAACATTGACGTGTCTGTGGAGGAAGACGACAGTGGCACTGGAAATGAAGGAGAAGGCAGTCCTGTGGCTGCAAATGAAGGAGATGACGATGATGCCAATGAACAAGATGAAGATGTGAAGTTGAAGAAAGACAGTGATGTTAAAAGTGATGATGGCTGTGACGCAAAGGAAGATGAAGGACAGAGTGATGGGAATATGCCAGGAGACAACACTGCTGAAGGAAATGAAGAAGAACCTAGCAATGTTGCTGGAAATATAGAAGACCTAGATGAAGAAAATGAAGAAGAAAACAAGGATGTGAAGGTGGAGCAAGACAAGGATGCTGGAAAGGAAGAAGAAGGAGATGGAAATGAAGAAAAAACCAATGATGAAAATATGAACACAGGCAACAGTGATGATGTATGTGAAGGTGAAAATGGAAAGGAAGAAAATGTGGATGTGAAGGTGCAGGAAAGCAGTGATGCCAGTGAACAAAGAAGCAGTGATTGGACTGGGCAGGAAGACAGCAGTGATGGTGGGAATGCAGTAGACCATTGTGGTTTTGCTGCAACTGAGGAACACAAGAATGATGCGGGAAATGAAGAAGGCAATGATGGAGATAAAGATGAGAAACCCAGTGCTGCCAGTATGAAGGGAGAAAAGAATGAAGATGGAAATGGAGAGGAGCACGGCAATGTTGCTTCAACTGAAGAAGATGTTGATAAAGCAAGTGAAGGAGACAGCAACAATGTGAAGGAAGATAGGCATTCCAGTGAGCATAGAACCAGTGACTGGAATGGGAAGGATGAAGAACACAGGGATGCAAATGTGAAAGGCGAGAAGAATGAAGATGGAAAAGAAGAAGAAGGTGGAAATGTGACTGCCAGTGAGAAAGAAGGCAGTGGTTCTGGCAAGGACAAAGACAGCCGTGGTGGAATTGAAGAGGAGGAAGACGCCCGTGGCATTGGGAATAAGCGAGGGATCCTTTTAGTGGATCGCATACAGTGGCCTGTCGAGGACCTGGAGACAGGTTGCTCGGTGACAGCGGAGCTGATGCAGAGCTTCACGCGTGTCTTTGTCGACAGCGTGAGCAATAGTTTCTACCCGGTGCCTCAAGAAGCCATTGGGGTGGGCAGTGCCTTTGAGGGCTGGAGTCCCCGTGAGCAGGACGTGGTGTACCGCGTGCTGGTCCCGCTGAATCCCCCGCCGGGACACGCCTTCCACCTAGAGCTGAACAGTGCAGGGCAGATGGCAGCAAGGACCTTCTGCGTCCGTGTGGAGCTGGTGTGCACGTGCAAGAGGGAGCAGCTGGGCGAGAAGCTGTTGTGCTTCCTGCACCACTCACAGGAGGAGCTGCGGCGGAAGCAGAAGCCCAGCCTCCTAGAGACACTCTGCACAGGCTCCTACCTGGATGTGGAGAAAACCTCGCACTGGTTCTACCAGCTGGTGAGATGCTCGTGGCTGCATTTGCCGCAGTCATACTCATGGCACTTGGTGTTTCAGCCCTGCAGCCGGTCCTGCCAATTCCGGCTGAGCAAAGGCAAGAAAAGCCTGATGGTGGAGATGCTCTTTGGGGTGCGCCAAGGGGACTCCGACATCTTTGTGGTCAGCCAGCCCACAGAGGCCCAGAAAGGCGGCTCCGGCATCTTTGTGAGCAGCCAGCCCGCCAAGGCCGACTTCATGGCCAGCACAGTGTGGCCTGAGACGTACGCTGTGGCAGAGGCGAAATTCTTCCAGCACATCGCCAGGCAGGTGCCGTGCGAGAGCTTGCACCTGAAGTGCCTGCAGGTCTTCACCTGCATCCTGAGGGGCACAGGTTTTTCCAGCTCGACCTGGAAGACTGTGCTCATGCACATGCTGACCACCGTACCGCTGTCCCGGTGGCGCAGGAGGGAATTTGCGCGGCGGCTGTGGGACATCATGGCGTACCTGCGCCGCTGCCTGCAGTTGAAACGCCTGGAGCACTTTGTCCTAGGCAACAAGAGGCTTCCTGCGGAGATCAGCTTGCCACTGGCAGTGCAAAGGGTTGAGCCGCTCAACCTCTTTGAGCACCTGGCCCGAGATCCGGCCGCCCACAGAGAGGCGATGCGAGCTTACGGTCAGCTGCGATTTCGCCTCTGGATGCTGCTCTCCAGCAACTGAGAGGAATTCCCTGCCCAGAGCTGTGCTGCGGGGGCTCACACCTGATGGCAGCCACGTGAGCACTGCACAATTCTTGCATTTGTCACTGGCAATCCCGAACCTGCTTTCCGGCTCCCGTGGAAGGAAGATGCTGCGGTGTATTAATTCATTGTGCAGACACACATCTCTGAGTTGCCTTGCCTTTCACCTTCCAGTTATTGTGATGCTGTTGCCATGTTCCTTCATCTACGAGGTAGAAACTGGCTCCACCTGTACATCTTCACAGAACTCCGTGAACCTGGGAGAGGTTGCTTGGCATACCTCGAAGACATAAAACTAGCCTGTTAGGGACTTAATGTAGTTATTCAGTGAACTGTAGCTCACTTTACCATAGGAGAATAGGTAGTCCAAGTTTTTATAATAGGAATTTTTGATTAGCATTGCTTCCAGAGGCCCTTTATTATTATCAGTATATAACTATTTTGCAAAGTTACCCTTAGTTTAGGGAATTGAGCTACCCTACTGTAGTTACTTACCTGCTTTTCAGTAATATCTGGATAGCTATGTTTGGAAAATTAATAAAAGGAGAGAAGTTTCTCAATTTGCCTGAAATGTGTCATTCTTTGTATTTAACCCTCTGCATCTTAGAGAATGTCCTTCCTATATGAAATGATGTCATTTTGCAAACAGAAATGTTGGATATGTTACGTATGCTCTCTCTTGAGCATTCCCATAGAGACGCTTGAAGGTTGAAGTGAAAATGCCCTGAAATTCTACAGCAGAGTACTCCTAAGTTTTTTAGGAATCTTTGGAAAAGTGTTCTTTACACAGTCACGTTTATAGCTGTAATACCTTCCTGGAGAACAGTTCAGTCCTAAAAGATGAACAGAGAAGTCCCTAACTGCAAAACCTGGTTTAGTACATAGTTCTTTTTTGGGCTTCTCATAACCAAGGTTTTAACACAAAATTGTGACAACAGAAAGTCATGTTTTGTGTATTCCCAGTTACCTGTATCCTTTTGGAGAGGCCCTGCTGTTCTATGAAAACTACGTTTTTCACCAGGCCTAATAGCATTGTATAGCAGTGAGAGCCACTTCGCATGCACAGCTTTGTCCATGGTGACATGCAGCTAAACAAAATGTAATTCACTTCTTGCAGTACATAGTAGAGATTGGTAGTAGTCTGGAAGTATTTATTCTCTTTGCCTTTGTACCAATACATCTGGGGTCAACTGGTCAATTTCAAACTCAGCATACCTTAGGAATTGGACAAATTGCTGCAGTCATGCTATAAATACCTTTCTTTATCCCATAAATTCGGTTGAGAATTTCTACAATGCCCACATAAATCTTCATCATCATGTGTATTCTCTAACGTGAGAAAGGACTTGCTCCTACCTAAAGGAAAGTGATGCAACCTTTATTCTTTCCTGTATATGAAAGTTATACAGCCTTTAATTTCAGAGCCCTTCAAAGCTGTCTTTAGATATAACTGTTTGGAAGGAGGCTGAGATGTTCGCTTTCTGTTAATTTAGGTGTGGCTTCTCATTAAAAAAAGTCTGTAACTGGTCACAAAGGGCATTCTGAGTCTGAACCAAGTGGTGCCACATCGCTGCATTCTGACATCGTGCTGGATTTGAGGAATGGTAGCATGGTCACCACACGTGACTTGATGCTAGGAAGTCTAAATATGTTTTATAACTGCAAATACATATTATCAGAACAGAATGACATTTTTACTTTTGAAGGCTCTTTGCTGTGGCTCTGCTGCTGGAGATTTTATAAGTAAGCAATGATCATGCTGTTTTGAGCCAAGTCCACTGGGATACTGCGCTAAATGAATAAAACCCAGTCACTATTTCAGCTTCTACCACTCAGCAGTGAAATATTAACCCAGAGTTAGCTGGATACTTATTTAATCACCAGGCTGGAAAAAAGTATTTAATTTTGAGGAAAACAGCAAATAGAGACCATAAACTGTTTATGAGTGCTGAACATGTACTCATGGAAGAGCATCGCTGTTACTAATTTTGTTACTGTGCCTTTTTTGCCTTTGTAACACCGGTTTTGTGTTAGCCAGGCTACAGAGATGCAGTGATTCAAACCAACAGCTTGCTCTAAGCTTGAAAATCATTGGGAAATGTGCTTTTCACAGTAAATTTTTCCAGTGTAATATCCTTGGTGATAGTAAATATGTCTCACTGTGAAGGGAAATTTCAATGCATAAGATTGAGTTGTGTTGTTTTAGGGAGTGAGAACAGTGATTAATTTGGCTGAAATTTAATCAACCCTCTGTTAATATTTACTTGTAAAGTTTTATTAGGTCATATTCCAGTTAGAATCTTACCAGTGGCCATGCTCCGTCTTATTTCCAAGCTGTTTTCAATAGTAAATAACTGACCAAACCTGATTCTTCACCACTTTGCAGCTTGTGTTGTCATTTGCATCAGTAAGAAAGGAGTGTGCAGTGTTGTCATTTCCATCTGGAATATTATACAGATGTTTTCCTTATGATGCAGTGAAATAAATGATTGTACAAGGCATCAGGCAGGACTCATTCCCACTTGGGCATTTCAGTAATGAGGCAGCATTTTCCCTCACTGTGGTAGCTGTTCTAGGTGGGGTTTTTTTACTGAGAAATTCTAGAACTGTTAAACAACAGATGACAAATCTCCATTTGGGATGGTCTCTTCAGAGATCATTCCTTTCAAATAAGAAGGAAATTGGAAGTAGACAGCAGTCTCAGTCATCATCCTTCATGTATGTGGAGAAGAATTAAATCGACATATTTTTGCAATTGACATTCTTGCAAAGGCCCATGCTTTGCATGGCTCTAAGTGCTGAAAATGCTTTAGAACATTTGCACAAGCATATAATTTATCCTTTCTCAGATCAAATTCCTGTAGCTGCAGATGGGAAGGAATTTTCCCTCGTATTCTGTATGTTAGTAACTTGTGTCCTGCAGGTGAGGACTGAGGTTTTTATAGTACCATGTTAACCATAAGTGATCCTAAAGTGATCTTGCTGGCAATTAATAAACAGATCTTTTAAAGTGTTGCTACTTTGGAAAACAAATCCTGACATCTTTGCCTTCACAGAAGATATGTGGGAAAGGACAGTGCTAGTAGTGTAGTGCTCAGCATCGGATAAAACTTTTCAGTGTGAAGCAAGATTTTTTCCCAAAGTACTGCCAAATAAATCTCACCTAGCGGAATAGGAGCTGCAATGCACGACAATTTGTTTTCAGATTGTGCCATAACAACATGCTGCACTAAGCCAGACAAAAGGACAAAAACTTAAGTAGAAGTGACTGAGCCAAAAAATAATTGTCATAATTATATACCAGGTAGTCAGATTAATAATGATAAAATATTTTTCCTCCCACAGTGCTGTTCATTAGCCAGCACCAGAACTTAATCTTTTCTTGCCTGTCACTTGGTTTGTGAGAGACCTTGGAGAAAAATGTTTGGGTGGGGTTTTTTTCCCTTTATTTCATTCAGGACTTTTTCTTCAAAACACTGGCCCTAATTTTCATCATGATCAGGATGTGCCAATAACTTTTGCAGTGAGTCTGGCTTTTCTAGCAGGAATGCTGCATTGTCCATCCAGTGCCAGGAAGGTGGAAATACCCTTAATTTTATGTTCAGTTAAATACAGGATTTGCCTTTCAGTCTGAAGATTTCCAAATAGTTTAGCTTGGAGAGTTTGCTTGTGGAAGAACTGATTCACATGTTTATTTTCTGTTCCCCAAAGTAATGACTACCCAACAGGACTTAACTATCCTTGTGCTCTTTTCTATATGTTGTTTGTGTCCTCATCCAGAATTACGTCCACAGAGTATTCATTAGGCAAAATGCTACAGAATTTTTATTTTACAGCCTTTCAGCTTTTTTGCAACAGTATAGGTTCTTTCATTAGTTTCATAGAGCATCTTTTTTTTTTTTTTTTTTTAATTACCTACAGTCCTACATCAGTTCTGGGGCACCCAGTTCAAGAAAGACATGAACCTTGGAAGGAAGAGCCCTGAAAATGCTCAGAGGGCTGTAACACATTCCATATGAAGACAGGCTGAGAGGTTTGGGGTTGTTCAGCCTGGAGAAAAGAAAGTTCTGAGGAGACTTTATTGCAGCTTTTCAATATATAAAGGGGGCTTGTAAAAAAGATGTGGAAGGACTTTTTACCAAAGCCTTTAGTGACAGGACAAGGGGCAATAGTTTTAAACTAAAAGAGAGTGGATAGAAACTGGATATAAGAAAGACATTTTTTAGGATGAGAGTGATGAGAAACTGGTACAGGTTGCCCAGAGAAGTTGCAGATGTCCCATCCCTGGAAGTGTTCAAGGCTGTGTTAGGTGGGGCTTTGAGCAAGCTGATCTAGTGAAAGATGTTCCTCATAGTGAGGGAGTTGAACTGGATGATCTTCAAATGTTCCTACCCACTGTTTCCTGCTCCTAATTATTCTTGGTTGGCATTGACCTTCTTTGCTGCTTTATATCTGGAGCAGCAAATATGGTGAGGTATTGATCCTTGATCATGTATATCCATAAGTATGGTAATATAATTAGTTTTCTTACCATGAAGGAAAGATATAGCACACATTTTGCAAAGATCTGTCTTTCTTGGTTTCTGATTTCTGTTGAATGTTTCATTCCTTTATGCCATACAGATAATTTATTAAGAAAATTTTATATAAAAAAATATTTTGTGAAAGTAAGTATTACCCAATTTGGAAGTAACAAAAACCCCAGAGAAACCCAAAGTTAAAAGGAACTGTATTATGACTCTGGAAAGACATGGTCCAAGATTGCACTTATCTCCCTGGTACACTCCATGCTGGTTGCATATATTTGTAAAAGACACTGATGAGTCATATATAAACATTTTGATTATAAAAGTTTTCTTCGTTTTCCCACAGACTTGCTGCTTTCAAACAGCTGCATCCCATTCCTGGGCTCAACAGAGGGGCTTGATTTTCGAACCCTGCTGCTAGATGAGGAGAGGGGCCGGCTACTAGTCGGGGCAAAGGACCACATCTTCCTGCTCAACTTGGTTGATGTAAACAAAAATGTAAAAAAGGTCAGTGCCTTTTCCATGGAGTTTATATCCTAAGTTAAATTTTGTTAATTTTTTTTGTTTGGTTGGTTTTGTGTTTTTATTTATTTATTTCTTCCCTGGGTAACTGCAGATTTGTTGTGCAGTGCAATTTACCAAGATTTGATAATCTTATCTCCCATAGTTACACAGATTATCTTTAATCAATTGATTTTCTCATGCTGTATGATCTCATTTGTGACTGATGACCTACAAGAGATCAGCTATGTGGAAGAGCCCTGCAGTGCATGAAAATAGCATCAAAATATCAGCAAACAGGAAAAATGCAGCTCAGGGTGTTCACTTCTCAAGTCCTCTGGTCATGGTTACCCTCCTCACTTAAAATAATTTGGAAGGAAATAACTGAAGACAGCTCTTTCATTGCTTCCTGGCATCACTGAGATTACTTTGCTGTAATACTGAACAGAGCAGAGGCAATTTGGATGGTTTAAATTCTAGTAAAATGTAAGTGGCAATTTTAACATTTCTGTTAATATCTAGAATTACTAGTTTTAGAAAAATCTTCCACTGGGATCTGCTGAAGTCCTTTGCCTGTGCCCAGTGACAATGTGTTAACTTGAGATAATAAGATGACAATTTAGCCTTCAATATTTCTAGCAGACATGGTGAACTGGAGCTTTTGTAAGCACAGTTGACTGCTGTGAGTGAAAACCAGATGCTTGCACAGGAACATAGGAAAACTGGTTTCCTGCGTCTCCCAGATATGAAGAAAATTTGAATTCTCAGCTGTGTTGGGTATTTTCTTTAGGCACCAGAGGGGGGTTTTAAATTACTACGTTCTGCTGCCAGCTCTGAAGAGGTAACTGACCCTGAATTAATGCGATTGCAGGCAGGAGCTGAACAGGTGGAACAAGAGACTATTTTGCCTGCATATTTGAGAGCAACATTTGCTGTCATTGTATAGAACAGATACAGTACCAGGCTGAATATCTTGTTCCTAATCTTGACTTCAGCAATGCTGCACATGCCAGTTTCTGTAAAACTCAGATTTTGAGTATTTCAGGAAATTTCTTTCTGGGATGCTTTATCAAGCACTTACCTTGCTTCTATCATCTCAGTAATTGACTCAAAATCCAACCCCCCACCCCCAGGATATTGCATTAATAACAGCACTACTCAGGACTGCAAATTTTCAGACTAGAAACTGATTTTTGGTGTAGGCTTTCTGTAGAAAACAAATTTTATTTGTGTGAAAAGCAGACTTCTGTTTCTGTGGGGTTCTGCTTGCCTCCTGAGAGATGCTGAGTGCTGTCACCTCCCATTATGTTCAGTGGGGCTTTATGAGCCCAGACCTCTCTGGAGGTGGCAGCACTCTGAGTGAGCCACCCCTCAGTCCACGCTGGTGACATTTTCCCTTTGGCCAAACCACCGCTGATCATTATGGACCTTGTGCTTTCCAAGAAGAGCAGAACACAGATGGAGCCAGGAGAATGAACGTGCAGTCAGACAGTGCCATTTGGTATAGATATTGCAGAGAAAAGACTCACTTTGTATTGGAAGGAAAATTTGCATTTCCTAAGATGAATAGAGAATGTATGCTTACATATCTGTGGTAACCAGAAAGGAGGGAATAAAATTCCTAACCACTTTCATATCTGGACTAAATATGTGTACAGGTTCAAATACTTCTTTTAGTAGTAAACTAATAGTTTAACTATTCAGATAATATTTAATTTTTCAGGAAAAAGCACTGAGGCAAAATATATGTAGATGGGTAGAACTGACTGAGAAGCCCTGCAGAGCATCCTGGTGTGCTTATTTCCCAGGTCTCCGTGGGCATTCAACAACTTTATAAACGTATCTTCTTGCATAAATGCCCAGGTAACACAAGGCAATGTCACATGAGTGTTTCTCTTTAATTCCACTGTGCTTGGCTGGTAGAATCTTGCAGTGGAGGGAAGGGATGAGATGCAGGAAGTTGCGTGAGGAGCTGTTTATAAATCTCAGCCGCTGAGGAGGATGCTAAAGGATACTCTGCAGTAGCAGTGAAGTGTCAGAAAGTAGCATTTGCTGGTGCTGTGTTTAGACTGACCATGGTTTGCATTGGCACCAGGCCAGGCGGCTCACTTCCAGCCCTTCCCAGTGTGAGGAAACCACACATGTTGGGACTACAAGGGTCTGAAGTGTGTCCTTTGTACTCCTCTGGAGTGCGAGTCATCTGGAAAAAATAATCTGCATACATACAGCCACTAAAACGAGTAGAAATTGATTAGAATATTAAGTTTCTGCCTATAAATGATGTGTTTATTAATGATTTTGAGGAAGGAGTGTTAAAAACATCCTGATGGGGCGAGAGAGGTATAACAGCTTTGAGACTACAGTGCAAGATTGTGCATCGTTTGGGGTTTCTGTTCTTTAAAACAAAGCTGAACATGAACTTTAGAATGCTCTATGTTGGGTAGATTAATCTTATTTTAATAAAGCTCTCAATTTCAGATATTTGTTTTGTTAGGAGTTACTGATACCTCCAAAAGCCAAGTCAGGTTCCCCAACAATTTATTCTCATATGTGGATATAATTACTTGGCAAGATTATATTTTAGAGTCTAATGCTCTATATTAAGACATTTCTGGCAAAGAAGCATCCAAAGCATTGTATCCTGCTCCCTTCTCTAATGTATACATATATATAATTTAATAACTTTCTTTTTAAAACCTATTAATTTACCTAAATTAGTTAATTTTACTTCCATATATTAAGTTATAGCTTTATTTCCTGGTGTATTTTTCCTGATGAAATAAATCCATAGTTCTGCTGGAGTCACAATTTCTTAAATCATTGTAGTTTTTATTCAATTTATTGTATAATAGGTTGAAAACTTCCTTAGCTGGCAGCTTGAAAAAAAACCTGTCCGGTTTCCAGTGCTTGCAAACCTCATTATAAAACAACAGTAAGTACCATAGTGTAATAAGCAAGTCCTCCAGAATGGCAGACGGATGCAGAAAGCTAAAGTGATTATAGTCAATAAATATATAAAGTGTAGCAACGGATAATCATCTTTCTGTAGCACGCATGTATTTTCTCTGAAGTTTTCCTGTGCACAAGCCTTTAGCTCCTGTTGCAGGAATGGCATTATTAAGTGCCATAGTCTTTTTCTGAAAGATCCTCACATGCCTGAGAAATTCTGCATGCTATTTGCAAACTGGAAAAATTATGATTTCTTCCTATGAGTAAAATAAAGATAGCAAAAGAAAGTAGTTCTGCTGAAGGTCTCTGTGCCATTACCACCAGAAGTGCAGTGTAAAACAGATGTTTTAATAGCATGAGAGACTGGAAAGCTGGAAAAAAAATTCTGTAGGAACCCCAACCTCTGGGATCCTACTGGAAACATTACTTTAGCACATCGAATTTTCTTGTGAGTTTGCTTAAAGCCTTTTCTATTTTACTCCTTGAGCTAAATAAATACGAAATACAAAATGTTGTCAGCTGGGTAAACAGTGGGTAAATAGCTGCAAAGCAATGGTGCCCCTTTCTGTGGCTGTGCTAACAGTGCATGTGGGGTTACATGTCAGCGCGATTATCACGGTGCGATCCGCAGCGCGACCCGCCCAGCTCCGCGGGAGTAGGAATGCTATCAAGGCCTGACAAGCTTTTGAAAAGCTGCCAACCTGCAGGAGCTGTCAGTGCTAGAAGACACAGCCCCATGTGGGCCAAATAGATAAACATGTCAGATCCCCAATAGCAGCTTTGGAACAAGTTGTTTTCATCTGTCCCAGTGTGCACTGGCTCGGGGTCACAAATCATCATCGCTTGGAGCATCCTCAGTTTGTAGTTGCTACTATTTTTCTGGCATGTGCAGCTGTCTTCTGACATCCTTGAATGCCCTTTTGTATTGACTATTATCTGTATTTCACAGGAAAGAATATACATCTGCATAAATATGTATTTATCTGCTGGGTATATGCTTATGAAATAGCTGCACATAATTTTTTGTATAACTCCTGTGCTTGCCAACAGTTAAAGTGGGCTTGTATTTCAGCACTGTTATCATTATGCATTATTTGCAGTGTGACTCACCCACCTCTGCAGGAAGGGGAACATATATATGCAAATACATATGCATATTTATGTAAAATAGCACCCTAGAGATACAGGAGCAGAATTTTGCATTCATTGCTGTGAGAAACTTTCTGTCAGTCTGTGTGAGCGTGGTCTCAATTAGGAATGAACCCAGTGGGAATTTAGCCAGTCCTGAAGGGAGGCTTTGGTTCTTGCCATCGGGCCTGAGCCTCAGGAATACATGCAGAGTCTGAGGTGTTTATTGCAGCCTTGAAACACAGTAATACCAAGATTGGTCCTTCCTAAAAAATATGTGCTACTTATTCTATAACCCAAAGGAAGTTAGCTTCCTGCCTGTCCGCAAAACTGCAGACAGTCTGAGAGTGAAGCTTTCTTGACCTGTCAGAAGAAAAGTTTGCCAGAAAACATAATTGAAGGCCAAAGAGTCATGTGGAAACCACTGGAGATATGTAAACTTATGAAAGTGGGACATGAGGACTGAGATAATCTAGGATAAAACCAGTGAAACTTCAGGTTAGGGACTTCCAGAGGCAGAGGTGATATCTTTGCTAGCCCTTGGAGGGGTCTTACCACTGAGCTATTTACTCTATAAAGTTGTTTGACAGACTTAAATTTAAGCACCTGTGTAGACAAAGTGAAAGCTTTTGAAAAGTGTTTACAGACACAAAACAACAGATGGAGCAAGACGTGAAGAAAGCACAGTATGAATCCAGAATGACAGCAGTCCTAGGTGGAAGAGAGTGTCTCTGTTATTTCCTTTTGCATTGTTGCTGTAAATTATGTTTCCATAAACATCCGCTGTCATTTTTATATTTTACCCATGTGTTTAGCTATAAAGAATGGCTAGTATCCTGCTGTCTGAAAACATTTGCTCATATTGGTCATTGGCTTTTTCAAAGGTAGGGTTTGTTTTTAGTCTGAAGTGATAAACATGTCAGGAGCAATGCCATTTACCCTAAAAATCCTGGTGTACAGTTTCCTTTTAGGAGAAACAGGCAGTAGTCAGAAGTTTGCTGTGGTTACACTGTGGAAAATGAAGTGTAGAAGCACTGAAGCCTTTCAAGATTTAATCCAATGTAAATGAAATCAGCATCTGGTCTATTTTCTTTAAGCTTTCACATGTGCTCATAACATACACATGAAAATGCACTTTTCAGAAAACCCTTGAGGCTGGAAGTACTGGCCGCTACTTAGGTTGCATTGGAGATCACAGTTTAAGAGGAGTACTGGGGCATGTGGAGATGTTGCTTTGTCCCAGACAGATGCAATATTAAATCCCATTTGGTTCTAATATGAGGTTTCAGTCTTAACAGCCACCTGCCAAATTTAAGCTACCAAAAGTTTGTGAATGCGTCATCCAAATACACAACTTTTATTTCCCTCTGACTTCCAGTGCATTTTACTCAGTTCGACAGCACCATGAAAATGAAGAATGCCATATACTGATACTGACATTCCTGCTGTGTTGTAAATCACTTTGAAACAAGCCTCATATTCTCTCTTTCCCCCTTCCTGTTACATCAGATTATATCTTTCAGAGATCCAATTTTCTGTTACTATGAAATAATTGGAGGTGGAAATTCTGGTCAGTTAATTTCCTGGATGTGTATTACAGGTACACATAATAATACCACAGGTGATGGTCTGTGGCAGATATAAACAAGATTTAAGGATACATTCTTGGCTTTTAACGTTCTCTTAAGTATTTCTGAGAGTTAGCTGAACCATGATGAAACTGCTGTAAAGAAAGCTAGAGGAAAATCTCTAAACAGCCTGGTTAGCTTTCAAATACAGGAAGAAATTCAGATGAGGAACTTACATGTATCAGCTTCCTTTGTTTGCTGATGACTTTAAAATACTGAATTCCAGAGTACAGCAATTACAGTGGGAGTCAGTTACAAGACCTACTCGGGGTAACCTTCTTGTTAGGATTTGTATATGAGAAAAATCTGTCCAGTTCCCCAAGCTGTGGACTTCCATACTGCACACATTAATGCAGCAGATGTGAGGTATTTAGAGAACAACTGGTATGTGAATATGGTGTGCTAAAATCAGATCATTTTCTCCTTAATTAGTGCAGTTGTTTAGAGTATGGTGCTAATAATGTCAAGGTCATGGGTTCAGTCCCTGTACAGGCCATTCATTTAAGAGTTGGACTCGATGATCCGTGTGGGTCCCTTCCAACTCAGAATATTCTGTGATTCTGTGATAATTGTAACACTCTTTGTTTTCCACAAAATAATACTGAGAATGCATTAAATTCCTTCCAGTTTTTTTCTGGGAAATTCAGTAAATTTTTAGTGCTTGCAGTAATTTTCAGTGAAGTGACCTGGGGTCAGTATACAGCAGTGACAAATGTCCTAGTTCTCAAGATGCAATCCATGAACACCCACTCTTATGGCATTGGGGCATGACATTCATGATACTGTCTTATGCATCAGGGTGACATTCTTACTGGATCACTGTCGTATGTGCTCCTTGATGTTACTGTTTTTCTTTGCTTTTAATTTTTGAGCTATGAATTACAAAGTTCTTTAGAAAATCAAGAAAAAAAATAAAAAAAAAGTCACATTATTGTCATTTTACTGGTGGGAAAATTGAGACCTGACTGTCACATATAGTAAGGCAATAACAAAACTAGGATTAGACTGTCTCCTGGTTTACTTCAGTCTGTTTGGATCATGTTGCCCTCTTTACTGTACTCATTTTATGGTCCCATTGAGCTAAGTCATGAATCCTTTTTTTTTTCACACAGGGGGGTAGTTTTTCATGGAGAAGAGTTTCTCAGGGGGAGTATATTGCATATGCCAATGTGACAAAGGGTTTACAACTAATTCTGGCTTTGTTCTTTGGAAACTGCAGTTGGGACTGTTATATGGGGAATTTACCCATACCAATGAGCCTAAGCTTCTGAATTATAGTGTGCATGCTTCACAAAGCCTTAATAAGACATTTTGATGCCCAGAAAGATGTAATTTTATTGCATACCTTACCTCAAGCATCAATATGATGAATATCTAGTCCACAGAATAAAACAAGGGAAGAAAGCATCAAGCAGCTGTTTAAAATCAGTGTATTTTCATCTCAAGTGCTTCTAGCACCTCTTACTCCGTTTAAATAGGAAGGAAGCAATTTCTCTCTTCACAGGCCCCAAATTCAGTGTGTGAGTGTTTTGAGACATGCTGATCAGCTGATGTCCTTCACTCCTGGTAGGGACACACCCTGTTGGTGCTCCATGCCCCACTAATAAAGCACTTTGGGGTGTCCCGTACCAGAGGCTGCACTGATAGAGAAGTGCAGAAGCACGTGAAGAGCATCAGGCACGGGAGAGGCTCCAGTGAAAGCCCCAGGGCTGCTGAAAGCCGACAGCCTCAATGGCACACTCGAGTGCTTGCTGCTGGCATGAGCGTGGCTATCTTGAGGACCTGAAACTGGAAGGAGTCACATTGGTCAATTCGTCTCACTCCCTGCTATCAGCAGCAGCTACCTCACGGAGCAGTTATTCCTTTCATAACCCAGTCCAAAGCTGTTATAAGTGGCCCTTTGGGATACTTCATGCAACTTCTTTAGGAATGTTGTTGCTGTGGAACAGATCCTTGTTACTCTGATGTTTCAGATTTGATTTTTGTTAAAATCTACAATCTATTATTTATATTTATTTAGTAGCAGTTTATACCAGTTTCCTCTGGCTGTTTATAATTCTGGTCTTCAGAGCCCTTTGATTATTCCTGCATAATTTAACTTCATTTGTTTTAGTGATGCTTCCCAACTTCGTGTCATCTGCAGTCGTTGTTGGAGAGTTCTGGGATTTTAGCAAGGCTACTGAAGGGTACATGAAATAGGATGAGCTCTGCCACAGTTTCTTGAGGAACTTCATGAGTAGCTTTGTACCTCAAGTTCTTTACTTATTAGACCATTTCTTTTTCTTGTACTAATGCCTGTTTTTGGCAGCTGAGCTAATCAGTTTCCATGTGACAATTTAGTAAATAATTAAATGAAGCCCGGATGAAGAGCAGCTCTACCACCCTAATGTAATTCACCTAGGTTATTAAAGAAAAGTACAATATTAGAGTGGGATAATGGCTGTTTACCAAGTTATATTGTCTTCTCTACCACACTCCATTTTCATTGGAAACTTGTATTTTTTCTTCCCTAACTAAAAACTTGTTTTGAAACCTTAAAAACAGATGAAATCAGACCAGTGGGCTTTTAAATTGTTTAGATAGCTTGTGATCTTCCTCTTTTGTATTGTGACAATATATAGCATTTTCCACTCATTTTGTGAAGTCCTGCACCATCCTAGATTTAGTAGCCTAATTAGAAGTGATTCTTGAAAAAGCTGTACTTTCACACAATTCTTTATAATCAGATTTCACTGTTTTATTTCTGAGCATCCCTTCTCCTAAAGATTTATAGTCTTAAGTGTTAGCCTAGGAACAAAATCTGATAGAGAAGGATACATACATAAAAATGAGTAAAATTACCAGTATTATTAATTCATGACAGATGGCAGCTGAGATTTGGCTCTTAATGGGGGATCCAGGTATTATTTTTATATATATATATATACACACACACACATACATATATATATATAGCATGCACATATAAATTTATTTATATATAAATAATGTATTAAAAATTATTTCCCTTTTCATTCCTTTCTTACAGTAAAAATGCATATTTAGAGGAAGGGAAAATGTTACTTTTAGAAATGCACTGCTCCTGATCTGGAAAAGACCTTTGAGGTTTTAAATGTTTAGTTTTAATCAGAAATCAATTTCCAGCTACCCTTTAAAGTGATACCTTATCTGTCCTACACTTATGTACTGCTTAATTTTGTACTCCTGGGAGGTTTTCTTTCTCTCTGATAGAAAAGAGCTTATTAACTTTCATTTATTAGGAGGATTTAATTTCTTTCCCGTTTCTAAATTTAAGAAAATACTTGAAGAATGATTTAAACGTAATGGTAAGGTTTGTTTTCTTTTTTTTTTAAATTGAGCAGTAGAAGATAAAATCTGGAAATAATGACAGTAGCCGACCTTTGAAATTTTGATATGGTCATTTTAAAAGGAAAATAAACTGAAGATTAAGAAAAGAAAAGAATCCTATTTAAGTATATAGTTCACATATTCCAAGTAGTTGCATTCTTGCCTTAAATTCAGTAACTCCACTTACCTATTCTCAGATTGATCCAGACATTTCAGATACAGATACAACTATAAAATATATTAAATATATAATTTGTACTGATTGTAACACAAAATGATTATAACTTTACAAGTCAATGTTGTCACCTTTAATATGTAGGGCCTGGTTATCTGGGTTTTTTTTTTCCATTCCTTGAGGTTTTTACTCATTGAGGAATTTGGGAGTAAAAGAAGTTGTTAATAAGATGTTACCATTAAGAATAAAGCATATAAATAGAAAAAAAAAAGAAAAAAGAAAGGACCAGTTTAAAGCTTCAAACCATTTATAGGCTCAATGATTTTAAATCTAAAAGAAACTACAGGAGCCTCCAGTCTTACTATTTTGGAATATTGTGAAACTAAGTAACTCATCGGAATAAAACATAATAGTAAAATTTAATTTCACCCCCTACCGAAAAGTCAATACAGATGTATAACATTACTTGTGTCAGTGGCTGAGGGAACCAGACCTGTGGCACTGTTACACAGCATGTCCTGTAATAAAAAATGAAGTTCATGCTTTTTTGCTCAGCACATCAACTCATCAAATTATGCAATTTTCTTGATCTATTACAATTTAGAACTGACATTTCTGGGAACCTCTCATTTCTCATATGGAAAGCAAATAAATATCACTTTTACTCCCCCATATGTAACTGCAAATTGATTTTCAAGTTGGATCACTTAGCTTCACTTTTCTTTGTCTAATATGGCCTTATATAATGCTGAATACGGAGGCTGTTGAGTAACTAGAGAGTAAAACAATTGATTTTTTTTAATGATAATTGTCTGTGGTCAATCAACCACTGATTCCCATGAAGGAATCTGTAGAAGAGCTGTGGGTAAGTCAAGTCCATTAACACTTGTGAAGCCTTGAAGCAGATGTTTGCATTTTTAACTCCTCCGGCTCTTCTGTGAAGTTGGCAAAGGGAGCTGCGCATTTTCAAAAGCCTACAAAGGGACATCTTGTCTACCTCATTGGATAACTAAACTTTGGCCAAAAATCTCCCAAACCCCTTGAAGACCTCTAGGCTTTCCTGTAACTGATTCAGGGATCTTGGGCAGAATTGGGCATAAAGTTTATGTACAAAAAAAACTGAGGATCACATCTCAGCTCAGACAAATCTTTGTGGCCAAATGCGTTTGGAGATCCGTGATCTTACGTTCCTCTGTCTGTTCCTTTTCATCAGCTTTTCTTCACTGGTAGCTTTTCATCAGATTTTCTTCTTGAACTTAGCTGTGTTGCAGTGGAGACCAGGCTGGACCTACCTTCAGCCCTTCATGATGTTCCCAGTACTTTCCTCTGTGCTTCCTGGCAGTGTGCTGTGTGCTGTCCACCCACCCCTGGCGTGGCCGATTGCATTTTCATACCTGGGTGCTTTGACCAGATCTTTCCTAGAAAATGCTCTGGGAAAGCAAATTTGTGCTCCAGTGCTGCAATGCTGTTACACTGTCTTATCTCTGACTCCATGTAAATATTGTTGCAGAGGGTTAAGGTTTAAGTAACTTAAACTACATTATCTCTACTAAGAGGTTTTTATCGGAAAGGTAACCAAGTTCACTTGAGAGGAAATTAATTTCCTTGCGGAAATCCAATACATCCATTTTCACTGGGAAGGAAAGAGAAAGAAGCAAAATCCAGACTGTTACTAGATTGAGAGAAACAGTGACTGTAGGTTTTGGAAAGTGATAAAGGTACTTGAGGGAGGCCACTTGCTTTTTGCTTTCCTTACCCGTGTGGGACTGGGCCTGTGTATGTCAAGCTGCATCCTACAAGGTGCCAACTGCTGGATGAAGGGGAATATGACAGCAGTCAGCTCCTCTTGCATGTCATTGAGTTGTGCATCCTTCCTTGATGATGTTTTTATTTCTAATGCATATTACAATAATTCTTCCTTCCTATGCATTTGGTATTTAAGATTTTGTAAAGCATGATTGGAGACTGCTCTAAAGCATTTGTGACTACTAATAACCTGATGACTGGTGCCTGAGACATGAGGCAATTTACTAATCAATATTTGCTTAAAAATTAGTGTGATTTGTGTTGTTTTTATTACTAGTCATGAGATATAATAATTGGTTTTTCTTGTCAAAATTAGAAGTACAAAATATCTGTATTTAACACAGTAATTCTAAAAGAATCCGTATTTAGCTTCTATTTTAAATTTAATAGCATCAGACGTACACAATCGTATCCAGTTTTGACTGCTTAATTGGAATCAATGAGGCAGAACCTGAACTGTTATTCATTGATATTTCTTCGCTAACATAATTTGGATTACAGTAACTGATGGTATTTTGTCATCTGGATTCATGTACATCAAAACCAATTTTGTGGAATTCTGCAGGGCAGATTAAAAAAGAAAGAGAAACAGTATCAATATATACTGGCAATTATCTAAGGTCCACAATTCTATAAACTTCTGTGTCATTTTCTCAGTAAATTCAGGTAAAGTTGATGGGTGACGTTTTTAAACCATGCACTGTTGATTCCTGTCAAATGTACTTTTTGTTCTACAAATTTCCCTTAAGCTATCCTTAGTTTTTTGAACCTAATTCTTTTCATTTGAGAATTGGCAGAAAGAACTAAGTGTTTTTTCATAACAGTTACGCCAAGTCCACTGGACCAAATTCTTCACAAATCTAATTTGCCTGGTGTTGCAATCAGTTTAGTTTCCAGATGATTTGGCTCATCATAACTTTGAGAGAAACACATAATGGTGACATGGTGCCCTGGCCAGATTAGCTGAATGCTTTTTAAAAGTACATGTAGCCAATGAAGAAATAAACAATGATCAGCGGGGCTGATTTAAAGCCTCTTAACTTTTTGTAATGGAATCTTGTATTTGAAGTCATGTTCATTTCAATTTACCTGCAAGGTCCTTCAACATGCATAAATCTGTTTTAACTGTTTATTCATGGAATAATTAATCTACAGTCACAGGACAGTTTATAATCTTCATAATCTTTGTCTTGTTTTAACTATGTTACAGATTTACTGGCCTGCAGCAAAAGAAAAGGTAGAATTATGCAAATTAGCTGGGAAAGATGCTCATGTAAGTATGATGTATGTTTTTTATTATTGCTGAGAGTTATGAATATCTGTATATTTTTTATTAAATGCACAAAATGCTTTAGTAAGCTCTTGTTACATTTCTGAACTATTGTCCTAGGTGTTTTTTCTTAATTAAAAAACACTTACATTTCTATTTTTTTTAAATATTAATACTTTAAAAAATTCAATATTGCAGGCAGCAATCATGCTAGGTCATTCTTTTATGTAATAAATGCAGCTGAGAGATGAATGGACTTTCCTCAAAAAAAATTTCAGGAAATATTTCCCTGAAATCCTGTTTTCTCACATTAAAATGCTTCTTTTTTTCTTAAGTATATCCTGAATGTAACTTCATTATAATTCATTAAAGAAACAGTAGTAGAGCAATGTACAAATCACCTTAATTTGCAGACAGCTGCAGTTAGGGTTAAAAGAAAATCTCAGACTCAGTGGCTTTTCCCAGAAACCACAAATCTTCTTTAGGTAGTATATTTAAGGTACATATGTGTATACAATACAACTTTTATATGTTTTGTGCAGCACAGATTACATCATGTGTCTAGAGCCCACTAAAAATGTAAACATTTCCTGGCTGTAAAATAAAATTTCTTCCTTTTCTCTCAAAAAATATCTCCTGATTTCTATCCAGCATGTCAGTTACCAAGGTACATTCCAGCTCAAAACGCTCTCAGCTCTCTGCCTGAAGAATTTCAGCTTTTTATTCTAACTTTTTGCTACCCTTACCTTTACAGCAGTCAGAACCTAAACAATACCTTTGCTGAGCATTGGAAATATTCTGATCCTGGTGTATGTGGAAGATTTGTGCTGATCTATTCCTACACTAAGAGAAAAAGGAGAGAGTCCCGAGAGGGGAATATCTGTTTTGGACTCTCACTTAGGTGCAGGGTCTTGGCTTGAACGTATGAACAGATCCTGTGTGTTCCCTCTGAAGTATTTGTTACGTGTTTCTGTATTAATTTCATTTTGGGGAAGGCTACATCAAGGCTTTCTCCCCAGCCCATGTGTCATCCTTGCAAGCATGCCTGTGCTGCTTACCAACATGGACCAAGCCCAGCTAGAGCCAGGACATCCTACTGGACTCAGAAATGACCAAATAAAAGTCACCAGTAAGTTCTGGTTGGTGCAGAGACAAAGCTACCCTTGGAAGTGTGTTGAAGCCTTTCAGCCCAGCAGTTACTTTAATCATGTGATCTTTGGTGTTAAAGCATGTGCAGCACCCTGAGCTGGGAGCAGAGGCAGGAGGACTGGTAGCCAGACAAGCTCAGTGGCTCTGTGACCTCTGCCCAATTGTTGGCAGGTGTTGTTTGCTACAACACAGGCTGAACAGATACCCTCCAAAGAGTGCTGTGAGCACACAGCTTCTCGTGGCTGTAAGCATACAGCAGAATTAGGTTTGCAAGTCTGATTGATGAACTGCCTGGTAGATAGCTGCTGTCAAATTGTAGTCCTAACAGGTTTGAACTACTTGTAAACAGTTTCAGCTACAGTAGTTTTGAGTTTAAATACACCAGTGCTATGGCTGTAACTTAGTAGAATGTATAATGTGAAAGAGAAGGATAAACATGAAAAATAACCTTCATCTTTCTTTTCCCAACAGACAGAATGTGCCAATTTTATCCGAGTTCTTCAGCCGTACAACCGGACCCATGTTTATGTCTGTGGCACAGGAGCGTTTCACCCTCTCTGTGGATACATTGAGCTTGGAACTCACAAAGAGGTAATTTAACTTTCTCACTAGTCTGACATGTCAAGGAATAGCCCTCATCTTGTTTAGCATTCATCATAGATTGGAAAATACTATGTGAGTGTGTAAAAAATGACCTGACAGCAGCTTGCATAAATAACAGGGTAAATGGTGGATTCTGCGGGTCAGACGAGAGCTCTTGTTCTCACATTTGGTATGTGCATATCACTTTTGAACAAAGCACTTTCCTCAGGCTTAATACACAAAGTTCTTCAGAATGACACTTCCATGTGATTAACTAAGTGAAGAGAACATCTAACCCAGATGTCTTCCTTTCTAGTAAGTCATTTCTGCACATACTTTCCTTACGCACATACATCCAGGGTTCAAGATGAAACTTGCGGTTCTATCTTTCAGTGTACATATACCCTTGGTCCACAGAGGGTTTCCTGTGCCTTGTGCATGAGAGTAATAAACACTTTGAAAAGGGTCTCTGAGCCTGAGTCTAGGGACAGCATCTCAGGACTTTGCAGTATGTTGCAGTCTGGTCACCAAGGAGGTGTTGGGTGTCCTCCATCACTAGTGACTTATTCCTGAGCTGAAGTTAGCAGCTGATTGGTCTTCATTTACTGGTGACAAAGAAATCACTATCCTAAGTGGTAAATGTTTGAGACCTAACCCCCACAACAGAAGAATTTTGGTGTTGTGTCAAGCAGCCACTTAGTACACAAGTCTCTTTTTAACTCCTATATGTATCACACCTTGGCTATAATTATCTGACTGGCACTGTTCTCAGACAGTGTTGAGATGTGTGTGACCTGTCTGGCTGCTTGCCTGTGGTGCAGGCTTCCTATGCTGCTATAGAAATAGCTTTCTCTTTTTTTCAGGGCTTGGTGAAATTCTAGAATATAGGAAATGAGGCTTAAAGTTAATAAATGCAATAACCTGAAACAGAGTAACAGAATTATAGAATGATATGGGTTGAAAGGGCCCTTAAAGAAAGTTTCAACCTCCCTGCCATGGGCAGGGACACTTTCCACTAGACCAGGTTACTCAAAGCCCCATCCAGCCTGGCCTTGAACACTTCCAGGGATGGGGCATCCATACCCTCTTTGTGCAATCTGTGCCAGGGCCTCGCTACCTTCAAAGGAAGCAATTTTCTTCCTGCTGTCTTATCTAAACCTACCATATTTCATTAAAAGCTATTCCCCCTTGTTCTATCAATGATATATGGAATCAAGGGAAGATCCTAATGAAAAAAAGTGATTAAGCTTGCCCAGACTGAGACCCATAATTATGTACCCCACGATCTGTGGGTTGGATGACCAACCCAGAGGGGCTGCTTATGCAACAGAAAACTGAAGCTGTGAGAAATCTACATGGTGGTGTTCTTTCCCTAATAAACCATTAATGCTCCTGGTATTGTCTGGTATATCCTGTATAATTTGGCTTACAATGAAATAATTCTGTAGACTTCATTGCTTTGCTACTTTAAATATTCCAGTTGAAGCAACTGAAATTTTAGATCCCTTGTATCATGCTGGTTTCTTAGCTGAATGATCAAATACATAGCTGAATGGAACAGAACAGCTCTCAGCAAGAGTGTAAGTAAGGCTCTGGTTTACCTCTGGCTCATTAGCAAGATTCCTTATTCACTCTACCATTGCCCTACTTCATTTCAACTACTTCATTTGTGAAGGTTGTTTTCACCAGACCTTATGAAATTATGGATTTGGTCTGACTGTTCAGTCCGGCAGCCAGTCTAGACAAGGGGTCTGTCTCAGTTAGACAGGACCAATTACCTTAGAAAGGAAATGGAAGAAGAATCCTGGTATCGTATTTCCTAATCCCCTCACTGTCTCCCAGTCCTGCCTCTCCCACATTCCTCCTGGTTGCTCAGCTGCAGTGGTAGGTTGGACAGTGTTCAGCACTGCTCCTGCTACTTCTGACAGAGAAGCTCTTCTAAAGCCTCCTGCTGAGTTTTCAGCCTTGAATGGCATCAGGCATATTTTCCCTTTCCTTCTGGGAGCCCCAAACACCCTTCAGCCACCATCCTTCCACCACCTCTCCAGATAAATGTGACTAGGCAGGAGAGTGCTGAGGATAGGCCCAGTGATGTGAATTTGACAGGCAGTTGAAAATGTCTCCTTGTAGAACTGAAGCCAGGAGTCCTACAGGATAAGTCAAAGCACTTTCAGTGCAGATCCATTCTCTTAGTATTTTTTCATTCTTCCATCCCTCCCGTTTTTAATTTTTTTTTTAAATTTAAATCTCTGGTTTATAAGAACAGACAGTGAATGTCTGGTAATTAGCAACCTCTTCAGGAAGCTGTGGGATACCTGGAGAGCCAGGCCCTAAGATAGCCTCACGGAGGCTGTGAAACCAGGCAGTGCTCTGCTGACCTTTGAAAGCTGCTTGTGGATCTGCACAGTGCTCTCCTGGCCAGTGCCAGTGCTGTGAAAACAGAGAGAAAAACAGTGTGGATCAGGTGACTCAAAACCACAGCAGACACTGCTTTTGAAGCAGTACAAATCCCCAACGGGATCACACAATTAAAGGGGATTAAAGTCCTTGTCTTGTTATTGCTCGAGTCGCTGCCAAAACTTCTCTTGGCTGGTGAAGAAGAGGCTTGGCCCAGTTGCTGCTGTTAGCCACAGCTCTCCAAGGGATGCTCTTTTCTTTGAAAGCTTTGCCCGAAGTGAAAGCAGGAGGTTAATTCTGTGTGAATGCTTGGTACTGTCCATTAGTTTGTCTGGGTGAAGTCTGAAATATTTGATCTTGATCTATAACTCCCTTGGTCCCCTGAGTACTTCTGGGCTTGCCAACAGCCTCTTCACATGTGATAAGGCAAGGGTTCCCTGAGCAGCTCAGGGTTGCACATCCTGGAACTAAGGACAATGGGACACCAGCGTAGCATTTTCAGAAAAAAAAAACATTAGTTTAATTTTGTTCTTGCTCTGCTCACTGTAGGAGCCTGAGAATTTGGTTTGCTTGATATTCCACAGGTTTGGGAAGGTAACGAGTTTTTTGCTGATTAAATTCTGCTTTGTGTGAGCTAGGACTGCTGGAGGAAATTGAATTTATGTTCACAGATTGGAATTGATTTTTCCTTTCTCTTAAGGAGCTTAATTATTCAGTATCCTGGGCTTTTGTCTTCTGAGCCTGGAGAGTTTAGGAGGCACCTCAATAACATAGAAAGGTTTGGTCATTTATAATCTGATGTGCATTAAGGATGAATTGAATTAATGTGTTGTGAAGTCTAATCCTATGTGGCCATCTTTGGACATACTTGCTTGTCATTTGTACTCTCCAGGTCTCTTGCAAGTCAGAGGTATGGAAACAAATAATTAAAATCACTTCACCTATTTTTAATTGTTTAAATCATGGAAGTATTTAGTTTGGTTTTTTTTAACTAGCTTCTAAAGTTTTTTTCTCTACAATAGACATTAAATCCACATTGAATGGATTTCTGAGTACTAGTGGGATTTTAAATATCACTGTAGGTAGGAAAGCATGTTAAAGGAAAATACGTTAAAAGCAATTCTCTAGGCAATCTCCCTTCTCTTAATGGCAGGACAATTCTGAAGATCAAGTCTGTATACCTGCAGAGAGTTCACTTTATTCCTCTGAGCTATCAATTTGCCTTCAGCAGGACTCACTATGGATTTCAGGTTAAGTGTGCTTTCAGGAAACCACTGAAAGGGGCAAGTAAAAGAACCCTTGTTGGCAATTCAAAACTATAATAAAGCTTCAAATGGATGCTTACAGGAAATGAATTGTTGATTACCCACTGAAAACATAGGGAATAATTTTTAAATAATTTATTTTCTTTGTCTTCTTCTATGCCCTTGTTTTGTGGCCCAGGAATTAATCACACTGTATTTGGAAACTACAAGGAAGAATCTATTCTGATATCTCTTGTATCATTAGCCTTGTTAAAAATAATAAGAGAGAGCATATGCTGCTTTCATTTTAAAAGAGCCTGAACTGTGTCTGCTGTGAACATTATTCAGCAGTCCCTGGAAAAATTTCTGAGTCAGCCAGAATCCCTTCAGGGTCTCCTGTTGCAACACAGTCTATCAGCACTTTCCCAAATAGAAGCCAGTGCCTTTTAAGTACAATCCAGCTTTTAATTGGAGTAGAAATGAACAATGCATCTCCTTTTTTCCGAAAATAATTGTATTTTTTTAAGATTTGTGTTTCACTGTAGAGTGACCAGGATACAGTAAAACACTGAGTGAAAAAATCCAGATATAAACCAGACAGACTGTAAACATCAATGCTGAGATGACAGCTGCACGATCTAACACATCTTTACTTTGTACATCAGCAGAACAGGCTGTCTAAATGAGTTTTTCTCTGTAGCCACACCAGGGTAATGAATTTGTGTTTATTCTCAGGAAATGGTATTCCGTTTGGATACCCAGAACCTGGAGTCTGGCAGGTTGAAATGCCCGTTTGATCCCCAGCAGCCGTTTGCTTCAGTGATGGCAGGTAAGGAGCCACCAGAGCCGGCTGCTTCCCTCGGACCTGTGATGGCTCAGGATGCGAGCCCGGGGGCTCAGCAGATGCCACCACTGGAGCTCCTCTGGTACTGTGTTTCCAGTGCTGGTTTGTGCTCTCAGAGCTGGGGAAGGCTTCAGGCTGCAGACAGCAGAGAGCTGGAAGGGCAGCAGTGCAAACCAGAGGCATTAGAGTGGCTGTAAAGCCTCTGTCAGCTGGGCAGGAAGGCAGCTTCACCCTCACCCAGTCATTGCTCCTTTAAGAGGACAACAAAAAAACCCACACGGGCAGAGTGTTTGAAGCCCTTGTGGGCCTCTTTCTGCAATTATCAATATGTTCTGCCCTTTGAAGTCTGCTGACATGCACTATTTCCATAAATATGTTTCTGAGGTTTCTATTTACTCGAGTAGCCACTTCTGAAGCTGGGAGCCGAGGAACAAGATAGTGCACTCTGCCTGCTGCGTGCATCACAGCACTGTGTGGTCTGACATTTGGGGCGAGGAATGTCAGCTTGACCTCCGGATTTCAAATCACTCTAAGAGCTACTTTTGTCATGGTTTGGTTCATAGCTTTGGACAATTTTCATTTAGCTTGTCCGTCAAGCATATGAATACAAGATAAGAGTGAAGCACCATGACGTTTTCATTTACAGCCAAAGAGCAGTGGTGACAATGCTTTGAAGTATCGGTCACTCTGTGTTATAAAAAGAATATGACTAATGTTCAGTCTTTATTCTCAGATAATAAGATAGATGATTTGTGATTCTGACCCTACAGATGGGGCAGGACTTCCTTTATTAAAAACAATAGATTAAAGCCTGTGCTTATTCTTCTCAGAGACCCCTAGTACTCTTTAATGACCATGAAGTCTATTTTTAAAATGGGAATCCAGAAACTTTAACTTTTTTTACTTTTTTTTAATGCAAGCAATAGAACTCTGTGATTTATTACAGCATTGCCTAATTTCAGTAGCACTCTAGTGCTTTGACTGTTCTATTAAATCTTGTGAAATGAAGAAGCTACTGTCCTTTAGCTACCTAAGACATGAACTTTGCTACATAACAATTTTTGCACTAGATAAAATTAATGCTCAGGGTATTCTAGTATCCCTTTTTTGACTGTGCCTGGTGTCAAGTGCTTCACAATGATGTACAAGGAGCACTGTAAAAAGTTACAGGCCTGACCAGAGAATGTGTTTCTGGTCTATCTTTGGATGCTTACTTTATTCCCAAATGAACTAGGAGAGCAGTATAGCTCATGCATAAGATGCTGCCCTGGGGCTCAGGTGAGATCATTTCCCATCTCTGCCACTGATGAGCAGAGCAACCTTGGTGTGTCACTTCTCTCTGTCTACTGCCAAATGGCAGTAAAGATCACTTGTATCCTTCAGAGAACACTTTTTATTCAGTCATACATTTATGAGCTAAGTAATATCTAACTATATTTTCACTCACATATGTAAGTTAATGCAACTGAGTAATTTTCATTCTTTGTAGCAATCGGTAATCTGAGTACTACAGGGCATATCACTTCAAGTAAATCCCACAGATAAATTTGAAAAACTAGTCCTTTTGACTGAAAAATCACCTGCTGATCATCCATCCTCTATTACAAATTACCACTCACCAAAACTGTTCAGGACGTAACAGGAACTTGGAATGAGAGATACCAAACGTTGAGAGGAGTGCTGAAAATGCCTTGTCAGCAGAGCCTAAGCAAGGATGGAGAATTTCTGTTGGCCCTTCAGATGTATCGATCACCGAGTGCCTGTCAGTTAGCAAACACCAATTACCCTGCCCATTCCTCATTATGACAAATACCTTTCAGAATGCACTGTTGTTTCTTTACAAAGGCAACATGCTGTCTGAAAGATGTGCTTTCCACAACTGTCATGGAAATAATACAGAAGTAACAATAATAATGAGGTAAAAAGAAAGATGATAGATCTTTTTTGGACAAATAAAATGCTTGTGGATCATGGGTTGTGGGTTGGTTTGTTGATTTTTTTTCCCCCTTCATCTTACTTTTTTAAGTGCATTTACATCTTTCACAAATGAAAGCACAAACATCAGTGTTGAATGGTATTTATTCAGCATTCACTCTCAACAAAGGCTTCTCTCTAAAAGATCTTGTGAAATGCTTCAACCCAGGAGTATCAGAAAACCTGGAGAAGGAACTTTTGGAAGGGGATTTTTATGTATCATATAGCTTTTTTTAAGATTATCATTTACGGACATGAACTTTTTTTTTTTAAATGAACTATAGGGATTTATTTCTGCAAGTCATTAAACAAAAAAACAACCCTCTTCCAACCAATAAAGCTATCTCGTTATTTTACAGAAAAAAAAAGGAGTATTTTAAAATGCACTATGTGGTAAAAAAAAAAAGTTCACAATGATACTGTTTCTTTGCTTCTTTTTGAAAAGCACTGAGATCTGAAGGGAAACATAAAATATTGTGCATTTCTTTGCGTTTTCATTGCCCACAAAAGTGGCAGAAGAGCAAATAGTGACTGCAATTGCAGTAAGTTCATGGCACTGTTATAGACGTAGTGTCCTTGTAATTCTGGCTGCCTTATTCAAGCAAGATGTGTCATTTATTTTAGTGAGACCACTCAGTGTTAAAATGATGACGATTTGTGTCTGTAGCCATATTCCTGACATTAACACAAATTCCATGAATTCATGCCTGAATTCCTCTTCATGAATTAAATGTTGGATGGAGATTCTTGCACCAGGAATGGGCCAAGCTGCAACATTCCGGTGGGGAAGCATCCATCCTGTTTTTCTAGCTCAGGAGCAGCAAAGCCATTGGGGCTGTGGCAATCCTGGGGTACAAGAGGTAGCTGGAGTGGATAGATGGCCATGTCCTCACCATGGCCCTCAGGTGCATGGGTGTTCAGATTAAATAGACTTTTATACCCTTAAGAGCCCAGTACCCATTAAAGCCTGGAAAATTTACTTTTTTGAGTGCCTAAAAGATCTAAAAATTAGTCTTTCACTATACTATTTCTCAGACATATGATTAAAAATATCACTCTCATTTAAGTGTAAGTAAATTCACAGAACCAAAAAACCCATTAAAATGTGACCCAGTAATGTTTTAAAGCAGTAAATTAGTTCATAGACCAGTTAAACACAGGTGTTGTTCACCCAACAAAATGTAAATAGTTTTAATTTTTCTTGCGCCACAGCTGTAGGAAACCTCTTTCTTTTTCATTTGCAGATGAGTATCTTTATGCTGGAACAGCTTCTGATTTCCTTGGCAAAGACACTGCTCTGACACGTTCTCTGGGCCCTTCTCACGACCACCATTACATCAGAACTGACATTTCTGAACATTATTGGCTTACTGGTAAGATCCCAAACATATGCTGTTGTCATTTGCATTGTCCCTGCCTCTCTGAAGTTAATAGCTCCTTCCTTATATAAATATATGTCCAGTAACTATAAATATAGATATTGTATCATGGAGTCTTTTGATTACGTAGGCTTTTTTTAAAAAGCTCAGTGGAACAGAAATGCACTTGAGAAAAGTCACAGAGGTGAAAATGCTAATTAAGGGAAGAGTAGGAGCCTAAGACCTAATCATAGTTTCTGTCTTTGATCTATAGATCGATGTATAATCCTACAATTGCAATAATATCATGACTTAAGTGCTTCTATATCCAGTCTTGTTGGAATAATTTTTTTAACTGTTTTTTTCCAATCACTTGTTAAAAGCTATTCCATACAACATGTTGAAATGACAGACTAGAAATTCCACATTTTTTGGTAGGAGGTCTTTTTTTCTTTTCTTTTCCTTTTTTAGGGGAAAAATACCCTTTGTTGCTGTGAGGATCATTTTAAAACCACTAAGGGCACACTAAAATAGCTTCCCAAGCAAAACACTGCTTCTTCTTGCCTGTTTAAAAACATTGTGAGCTAGTAAACCCTCTAAAAAACTGGCTGCATTTGCACCCAGCCAGTCTCAAACCACACACAGAGTAACATGGAAAACTTCACTCATAAGCTAACCCTGCTCAATTAAAGCATCCCCCTTTTAGCTGTCAACTGTCTTTAAAGATGTGGCAACACTGGCTCTGGCTCAGGATGCCTGTGTAACTATTATGGGTGCAGTGTAAAGCCAGGGCCTGCTGACCACAGGGTTAAGTTGTCTTCCCAGCAGACAGCTTCTAAAAACGATAATTTTGCGTCTTAACTCTTTGAGACTTCAACAAGAGGAAATGTTCTTTCTTTTTCCTAATACTTTTTCCCTATACCTTCTCTTTTTCTGTATTGTTGCCTTAAATTTCTATTTAGATACAACTCCATAACCCTAGAATTTCTGCTATGAGAGAGAGGAAAAGGAAAAGCCACTTAAAAGTAATTTTTACCTTTCCAAATAGGCGACATAAGAATCTCCCATCTGACTCTGCTGGCCTATCCCATTTTCATTTCCTGTGCTCAAAATCTTTCATGTCCCAACTCTCCTGTCTCCTCTCTGTTTCCACACACCCCTTGTGCCCTGCGGAATTGGACTGTGATATGGACCAGGATGGGTCCTTCCAGCAGTCAGTTCTTTAAATCTAATTAGCCATGCAACTGCATATCCAGTTTTATCACTGGTGGCCTGCAGATGCTCAGCATGGAAAGGTGGCTGGGTAGCTGCTTTCCTAAGGGATGCAATAATAAGCTAAAAAGAAAGATTTACTGTGGTTTGGCCCTGAGGAGCATCTGGTGTTACCATTAGTATAGATCTACCTTGATGAGCATTACAGGCTTCAGTTCCCAGTCCAAAAGAACTTGTTGCTTAAAAATCCAGTTCTACATATTTCTTTCTTGTACTATTGTTTCTTCATGAGCAGTTTGAGGCAAGAGAACAGTATAAGGAAACAGAATAAACTGTAGGTTTGAAAATGTTTAGATGTTTTAGTTTGGAGACTGGGTGGGGGGTGTCTGCCTTTCCTCTCTCTTTTAGATTGATTCATGATTTATTCTGTTTTCACTTAGAGCGTCTGTATTTCTGAAAGTTTTCTAAGGAGAACAGTATATTAATATGTCTGGGTCTGAAAAACAGCTTTAGTGTGCTAGACTGTGAGGTGAAAATTGCCCCACACTATATAAACACTGAAGACCCCATATATTCTTCAGGTTTACCTTGTTTCCAGCCATATAAAACCCTACAGCCACCTTTCTGTCTAAGACTTCACAAACACAATCCATTCAGTGTTATACTAAGAGGCATAGACATAAACTAGGTGCTTTTAATATTTTGAAACAGTCCTTTTAAGGTTGGGGAAAATTTTAAGTGCAACTTCAAATGATGGCATCATTTCTGCAATAAGCCATGGGGTGGCCAATATATTTCTAGTTTATTGTGTAATGTTACCAATTACATACTTGTGCTTTCAGCCGATATTGGTATAAAGAAAATATTTACTTGATTTCAGGTTTAAAACTCCCATCTCATCTAAATCCCCTCTTCCCTAAATCTACCATCCATTTACCAAGCATGTGTTAGACCTGCAGGAAAAGTTGTACATACTTGAATAATTGTACAATTGAAAATAAATTATTACCATGCATGACTCATGTTTTACTTAGGATAAGCATAAAATGTACAGCTTGTTTTCTTCCAGAGGGCCAAGGAAGTTTTGCTATAATGCACCTCAGTATTTTTAAAGTTTAGTCTTACTCTGTTTCTGGAAACAGAATTATCCTTCCCTGAGGGAAGGGAGGTAAAGACAAAGCATGAGGGAAAAATGCGTGGGATACCTTCCAGTTCCTTGCAGGGCATCTCTGTCTTGACTAATTAAGACATGTCCTAATCTCAAAGACTGAATAGCAGCTCCACAAAGGGGAAAAGGAGGAAGGCAGCTAATCTTTCCCATGACTCAGGCTCACACGTTCTCCTACTCCCGCAAGGGTGGCACTGGAGCAGAGGGGAGCAGGGCTGGGGAATCAGGCGTTCCCACAGCTGCTCCCTGGAGCTGCCTCGCCCGGGGACAGGGCACGTGGGGCTGGTGGCCCCTCTCCGGATGGCAAAGCCACCCACTGGCACCGAGTGGGCAGGGGAGAGCATCCCGCCAGCCCTACACACAGGCATCATCCACTGAACAGCTGCGCATTCCTCCCTCCTCCTGAGGAAGAGAAGGCCATAGCTGGAACGAGGGCTTCCTTGAATTGCATTCAACTCTTTTTTTTTTCCTTTTCACTTTTTTCATAGCAATTTAGTCGTCTTTTCCACGGCAAAGTCTTGCAGGCAATGAGTTCTTTATATCCTGCGAGCTTTGGATGGGATTCAGCTCCCTTAGCTCTAAAAGGCGAAAGCTAGCATCCTGTCTGAGCTCAGTGCTTTCACTTGCCTCTGTAATTTACTGAGAGAGGTGGCACTTCCAGAGGGTGACACACCCCACCTATTGTAGGAATCTGTCTTAAAATAGGATTATTCATTGTCACTTGGTCCCTCCCTGAGAGAGGACCTGTCTGAGAATGGCTTAGGAGCTTGACTTCTAGGTGGTTATGGTAAATGAGGTAAGCACTGTCCTTTGCATTCTGTCATGCCATGTATTTCTGGCAGCCCAGCTACACAGAGGTGCTGCCTCCCACTGCTTCAGGTTGCTTTTTCATTTCTTCATGTACTGGGACAGCCACTCCTTTGTTGTCCCCTTTTTCTGAGTCTAGCTTCTCCGTAGATTGCAGTGAAGGACCAGCTGTATCAGCTTTTCCCACCAGGCCACATGAGCATGTTGAAAAAAGCACAAGCAACACTTGTACCATCTATTGCCAGAGCTTATGATGCCTTTAATCCCCACTTTGGTTACATACAATCTAGCTATGAACTTAATATGTGGGAAAATCTTCTGCTGAAGCAAATAGTGGGGGCGGATAGCCCTGTCTATGAGAAAACAAGCGGTGGTTTAAAATCATCGTTATTAGTTTTTTCTCCCATGCAAAGAATCCAAAAGCCTAATTCACAGTTAGTTGAAATGCTCTTCTGTATGTTGGATAGATGGGTTAGAAAAGATGAGACAAAGATCTCACTTGCAGAACATAATGTGCTTTTCAGATCATAGTCTCTTCCATTTAATTGTTTTCACTTTGTCTTTGTATCTTTTAGAATGTATTTTTGTTTGGATTTGACTTTCAACTTCAGTGTTTTCAGTTGTGATTTAAAATTGTTAAATATTTGTGTTCCTTTAATTTGTTAGAGATTCTTCTAAATCTGTTCCAGGAACTGGTATTGAGACATTTATTTTTGCATTTGGCTTGCCAAGGAAAGCAATGAAGTTTAATCTTAAACCCCCCATATATTCAGGGTTTTGTTCGGTGCATGTGGATTAAAAAAAAAAAAAAAAAGGAAATTAATTTCAAAAACATGGTATGTAAGTATTTCACAGGTTTCTTCTTAAGTGGCTGTTTAACTAACCACATGTTTAAGAAACCATACTGGAAGCATATTTATGTATTTATTCATGCTTAGAGATCTAATCTTCAAAGTAGCCTTACAGGCCCTGAGGGGTAATTGAATATTTTCCTCAAGCTCATTTTGAAATCCTGACTTAAATTTATAGATCTTGATGACTGCATCATTTCATTTTTTCTGCTGACACCATTCTCTAATGTCAGAAAGGTTTAAAATGGAAGCAGCACTGTGGCTATTTTCACCCATAAATTTAGTCTTCTGTCACAAAGGCCCGCACTGAGCACTTAAACACATCCCATTTTGTCTCAGGCCCTTTGTCTCAGACTGCAAACTTTTGAATCAAGCACTCTCTTTTTCTTCTGTGTGTACTGTAGAGTTCATGGTGAAAATTCCTCAAGGCTAATATAAAGTAACAATCATTATGAAAAGGACAAAGGCATGAAGATATATTGAAAGCTGATAATAGTATTCCCCCATATAAACAGTGTGCTCTGTTTGCTCTGCATTCTTACACCACCCTCCTTATTGCTTTCTACTGCAGCCTACCTGATAATGGGGGACAAAGACTGTGTATTTTATTGCTGAAAGAATGTATTTTAGAGTCAAGGGTCTCTTTGCACTATATTTGTATAGCCACTTCTATTTAAAGAAAAACATCATTGATCCAAGTGCCCTCAGAAGAGCTCATCTATTGTAGCACACTGGGGAATGTCTTAAAAATCACTGCCCCAAGTAGCTGCTTCACTTGTGCAAGGCAGTGTTGTTGCCTGCTCTGCTCCAATCAGGGACTCTTGGATTGCTTCAATTTCTGATTTTAGTGCAAAATTTAAAGGAAAACAAACAATCCCAACACTGAAAACAAAAGCCCTCAACTAGTGAGCGGGTAGAGCAGGATTGGAGACCATGGATGAGGGAGCTTGGGAAGACAGTGAAGAACATCTTGGCCCAGTAAGCATGCCTGAAAGATGTAGGCAGACAGCCAAGCTTGCCTTGGAAGAGACCAGGAATAATATAATGGCCCAAGGGATTTCATTGATACAGCCAGTCTGTTTTCAAGCACAAGGAACTGTGTCCTTAAGACTGACCAGCCAGTTTTGGAGTTTGGTGTGCTAAGTGGGGGATCCCAGTGTGGCACTGTGTTGGATTTGGTAGATATTGTCAGTGAGATTGCTGTATCTGAGATACATAGGAAACATTCCTTTGCAAGCTCTCTCTAGTAAACAGTTGTGTATTTCTGTATTCATAACTTCTGAAATGAGTAATTAATTTAAATTCTGCCAGGTGATTTCAGAAAATCTACTTAGCTTCATTTTGGTGGCAAGAACAGTAAGGTAGATTCATGTAGGCAATACTTTGTACTGAGTGTTACTCTATTTTCAAACAGAGAATGATAACCAGTGCTGCATACTTCTGAAAGTGGTAGTAATATATATACACAAAAACATCAGCCTAAGAGTAAATACTTCAGACTTCACGTGGTTTTCACTTGGAGTTAGTAAGAAACTTGCTATCTATGTAATGATACTTTCATTTCACTGGAAGTTGCAACATAAATGCAGAGATTTAAAAGCAAGCTCTGAGGCTTTTCTTCAGATTTTTAACTCCCCCCCTTTTTTTTTTTTTAATTTCTAGGAGCAAAATTTATTGGAACTTTTCCCATCCCAGATACGTACAACCCAGATGATGATAAAATCTACTTCTTTTTTCGAGAAATATCACAAGATAGTGGCACATCTGACAAGACAATCCTTTCCAGAGTTGGGAGAGTTTGTAAGGTGAGGACTCTATCTTTTTATTTTATTTAAATATAAAAACTAAACAAGTTTGGTTTATTTTTGTGACAACTGTGTTTTCCGCTTTGTTACCCGAAAGAGCCTACATAGTAATTTTTCTGGACGTAGAGTACTAATGCCATCTGAAATTTACTTGTAAAAAAAATAGACTTGATATTGACTGTGTACCTATTTTGAAAAAAAGTTAATACGTTTATAAATTATAATGCTGTATCCAAAAGATGAACCTTCAGAAATGCAATGATGTCCTGCTTTGTTTCATGAGCTTTCAGTGAGGACTGATGTGTCAAAGTGTACCCAGTGGCAAGGTATTTGGAATTTTATGGAAAGTGCCCACTGAAAGCGTGGATATACAAACCCATCCCTTCAGCCTGGCTCTGTACATCATTCCTGGGCATTACTGAGAGCTGGGGTCAGTCATTTGTTTCTGCACATTCCCGATAACCAGCTGGGGTGAAGGCAGGCTAAAAAAGTGTAGAGTTTCTGAGCTATATCCACATCTGCCTGGAGGTTTCCTCCCTTGGGAAGAAGAGCAATCCTTGACCCATTGACCAGGAGGAACCAGACCCCGGGTCTGCTGCAGTGTAAAAAGTTCTTCTGGCTGGTGCCTGACCTCCTTTAAATGATTGCTCCTTCACTTTCTCCTTCATTATGCTCGGGTTTCCCCCTGTGAAAGGTTTGTGCCCTGATGGTATATACTGACTTGGGCTTTCATGAACTGCTCTCTTCTTGGAGAAGCATCTCTGTCAAGGGCAGAAGCCTCCTCAAAAGGTAATGGGAAGAAAAAACAGTTCCTGCACATGCAGACAGCAGTCAGTGTAGTTTGCTGTGTAACAGTCTGATGGATTTACTGGAGCCTCTAGCCACAGTGGCAGAAGTATCTGTAGACTTCTGTGTCAAACACACCCTCTATCCACTCCTCTGTCCCCTAGGACATTCTGTTCCTATCTTCTGTAGTAACAGAAGCAGTCAGTGTAAGTGCTTCCACCCTGTCCTGAGGTCCTCAGGAATAACTGGTAAAAGTCAGGAAAATGAAATTTGAAAGCTGCCTTCATATTAGTAACATAGTAAACATAAACTTTGAGCAAATGTTCATCTCGTGTGATAAATTAGGTATCAGCAACACCACAGCAGTCACACAAGTAGGCACATTTCTGTGATGTTTTGTTCAGAAGCTTTATCTGACTTCCATTTTCTGAGCAATGTGATTCTGATGGCAGTGAAAATTCTCTTCTCGAGAAACTTGAAAATTAGTAAATGAACAAAAGCGTTTGTGATCTGAAATAAGATGTGTGTGGGGGAAGAGCACTCATTTAGCTGTGGACACACTCTGAAAAACAAAGACTGGACAAGTGTGTGGATGTGTAAATCTACAACTTCTCTGCAATCCAGCTAACTCCCAGCTCCAACTGAGATTTCGGTGGCCACAGCCATTTCACACTTCTGTCCTTGACCTAAAGTGTTAAGAAAACAAAACATTCATTCATAAATCAGTTCTCTAGTAGGTTTTTAGCCAGACGAAAGAATGGATAATCTTTAGTTGGGTATTTCACAGCAGTGTGATTAATGGCAGAATGGAAATGCAAACATACATGATTTGCTGCTAGACATGGCATTTGCTGATTATGAGAAAGCACTTAATGCATTAGGAGAAATTGATAGACAACATTTGCAAGCCAAGGCACACGAGAGAGTATAGTAAACTAAGATATATTGGCTACACATCCCCAGCATCCTTTACCTAGAGAAAAAAGGAGATAAGCTATCATAATAAAAGCAAATGTATTGTAAGGAAATCCTAATGACTGTGTATAATCATACCTCAAATGAGAAAGAAATGGTAGAGTAATCATGTTAACAGGAAAAATTTCATGAATTTTATTTTTAGTAGTCAAAGCAAAACAATGAAAACCGATAAGCAAGGTGATTATTATTAATAGTTCTGCACTGTCTTCTTTATTTAGTGAGCACCTCCCATTGCTTGTAGAATTCTTTTGATAATCCACACTCCTGCTATTTTTTATATTTGTCTTAATTACCAACAAATCAAAAAAAAATTATTTTAATAAAAATAGAATTATTATGGATATTTAATATAAATTAAAATATGCAAATAGCCTTGTCTATAAACTGAGATATTTTGGATCTGTGCTGTGGTATGAAACATCTGCTGTTCTTAATTGTCTCTGACACGGGAACAATGCCTTTGATTGCAACAACTGATAACAACAATTTCTACTCCCACTGTCTCATTAATGTGACCTGTACTGCACAAAGTTAAGCCTTTGCCCCCTTTCCCTGTTAAGCAGAGAATAACAGTGAGTGGGAGGAGCTCAGCAACTTCTGAAATAATTTGTTTGGTGTAAACACAGTTTTTTCCTACTAGAACTCAATTGTTCCCTACCTCACTGTGCCTTAGGGCTCCTGTCCATTAATGCCAGAAACACATGCTGAAATTAGAATACGCTTTGCTTTTAATGAGAAGCTTAGTAAATGCAGCCTATTCTTTGACTGATTTTCAAGGGTTCAACAATATGGTCTCTCAGTGATCCTCTCCCTTAGGGAAAATCTTCTCTGGAAAGCATTCCCCTTTCCCAGCTACTTTCAGACCCAGAAGAGTGCTGGCAGCTCTTTGCCCAGAGTCAAAGAGCTGTCACTTGTCCTGTTCCCCAGACCATCCGTGCCCCGTGTGCTGCAGCCTGTGGCGCAAGAACGCAGCCGCTGCAGCCCTGCACAGCACTCGCTCGGGTTTACATCATCTGCTCTGTGTCACTGAGGGATATCACTGGCACTGGGGAGGAAGTGCTGTCAACAGTCACTTTCAGAGCCAGTTGTGTCATTTATCATGGCAAATGGCATTTCCTGTTTTGGGTTTGAGCGAGGCAGAAAAAGTATCATTGCCCTATCTGCAGTACCTGATACTGCTTATGGTGTGTTCATACTTACATGAATTGAGATGTTTGGGGCTATTTGCTTTCTTTTCATGTAAGGCCATAACCAAAAAGAAAAACTACTATTGAAGATTAGCTGGCAAAGTTTATTTTTTTTTTTATTTATTCAGTTACATACACATGTGTATATTAAATGATCATGCAAACCTTAACTTCTTAAGGTCATGGATCCCGTTATTTCTACTTCTAGAAACACAGGCATAAACTTTTACAGCTACACTGTCTTCAAGTCCACAATGTTGAACTGCTCTGCATCAGGTAAAGACAGGACACAGTAATTATACATTAAGCAAGATTTTGAAAAAAAAAATACAATTGCAACATCCATGCACTGTGCCCTGTGCAGTCCAGTAACAAGTCAGCTACATTTTTGTACATATCCACCACTAAATAATGGCAGAATTTTAATTCTATTTATTGACAACCTCATATATGTACAAGTACAGCCCTAGAAAAGACCCAATTTCCCTCCTATTTTCCCCACTCAAATAAAGTGAGAAATAAAAATCTAACCTAGAGGAGTCACAGAAAAGGTTTTGAAGAGGGAGGAAAGTTTTTGGAGCTTTTGTTTGTTTGTTATCTATATAGAAACACATCTTTTCATAGTTACAACCTCATCCTATTGGAATGGAGTGGAAATTAGCCAAAAGCAGTAGTCTCTCTGCTGCAGTATAAAAATCCTGTTTATTATTACAGCGGTTTGCATTTGCTGTGTTACAAGCTTCTCTTAAATGGTTTGGGTGATGTATTGCAAAAGTTATAGCATGCAGTCTTAGAGGCTGGTTTCTGAGACCTCAGCTGCCAAGAAATGAGACTTCAGCCCCTTTTATTTTCCCATATTTCCCAAAGTGTTCGGTATCCAGAAGCAGCTTTTGTTCTAGTGGGAAAAAGTGTGCTCTTTGTCTTTTTTCTTTTTTTTTTTTTTTTTTTTTTTTTGAATACCATTCCACCCCTATATATACCAAGCTGTACCTGGGGAAAAGAATACTGCAATTAGGCACAGCCCTCTTGGTTAAACTGTACTTTCTAAGCACACTGGAATGTAATCATTTTAAGAGCTCTTGAGTTGAGAGCCCTGGACACACCCTGCATTCCACCTTTGGGTAATGTAATTTATTTCCAAAGCCACGAACATCAGCAGAGTTCAAGGCTATGACCTTGCCTTCTGTCTGGTGCTTTAAGCAATTTGTATTCCCAGAATGGCAGGAGGGAGCTATTCCTCTGTGGCTGCAAGTCCAGAGTCTCCAGTAGGCTTTGCCATGGGGCTGCTTGTGTGTAAAAGTTAAGAGGTGTTTTTCTTGTCCTGGAAATAGTCTAGCCATGCCTTTGCTGTGACTAGGGATAACCGGCCCATTATCATTATTGGTATTTCTATATTGTGTAGATAATTGATCTCTCTCCAAAGCCCTTGGAGCTGTCCTGGCAGTGTCCTGCTTTCCCGTTTAGCCGCACTAGCCGGGGCCCGGAAGCCAAATAGCCATGTTAACATGTTCTCAGCAGGGCTAATTAGTCTGGGCTCAGAGCCATGCTCGTGCAGCTATCCTGCTTCCAGTTCTGAAGGCAACTCATTCCAGACAAGATTTAACTTACTGTGTGTTACATGCCTCTATACCTCCTTTGTCACCATAATATTGCCTAGCCACAATGTCAGCCATGGGAAATACTTTTTTTTCTTGATTTGTCCATGATAATGATTAAAAGCCCTCTGAAAGGGTCATCCCTAGAAGAACAATGGCCCTCATTTGCCCACTGACTGTCTCTGCAGCCGTGAATCTTTCGGCAGGCAACTCTCTTGGACTTGCAAATTTGATATTTGTATATTATGTGCCATTTGGAAGTTTTCAAATTATGTAGAAAAGCAGATGCTCATCATGATGATTTCATTTTTAAGGGCTGATGTGTTGGAGACAGGCCAGTTTCATAGAGTATCTGCTTCTAACTGTGATGGATTAAGAGAGATAACATCAGGCTTTGTCAGGTCTTTTGGTCCAACTTTCCTTATTGGCAAGGGTTATATAAGTATAGGAAGTTTTGTACATTTCTGTCCCTCATGGGTGTGTTTCAATAATTGGTGTTTTGAGGGGGAAAATCATGATTTCCAGATGAAGCAAAAATATGTAAGATACGCTTATATGTAAAGAGGTGTGGCTGAATTTTACTGAGCCTCAGGGAAAGTGAAAAAGAAGTTGCAGTGTCAAGATAGATCTTTAAACACTGGACTATGGAAGTGCAGCTGCACAACCTCTGAAGCAAACTCTGAAGTCATCCTGGTTGCCAGAGAGACTCATTGCATAAGACACTCTCAGTACACCCTGGCTCAGAAGTGGAAACCTACAGTTAATTGGACTGAAGCTTCTATGGTTAATCCAAAGTCCCTGACTTGTGAGTGCTTTGACTCAGATGTTCAAATATCTGTAAGAATAGCAAATAATGACTATTTGATTTGGAAGTTTCCTTGTGTGATTAAATTATCTTCCTGTCTTTTCTTCCCTGTCAGTACATTTACTATAAAAATGTGCCATGGTTTGCAGTTTTGCTATTGCTGATTGAGTACATCGTTGCATATGCAGATGTTTCAGGATTCCAAATTCTAAAGGACTCTCTAAGGTGATGACCTACCTTTGTTCTTTCGTCTCATGCCCTTCCCAGCTCTCAAGCTGTGGTTATCAATGCTGTGGTCACAATATGTCATGCTAGTGACTTCAGGTACTTGTATATATCCAAGTGAGGAAACTAATTATCAGGCATTCCCTTCCTTCAGTAAAGGCAGATGACTGGTTTTTGGAGGAAGACTCCTTCCATCTTCAGCCCAGATCACTCTCTGAAGGACATATTTTCTGCTGTCTGTAAAGGGAGCTCTGCCCTACTGGGTCCCTGGAATCTGAAATTCAAGACATTCTGATTTAAGAATGTGAAATTCTGAATGGCAAATTCAAGCCTATTTGTTCAGAAAGAAGCCAATTTATCCCAGTGCTGGGTCTCACACTGCTCCAATTTCACAGTGCTCTCAATCTGTTTATGTCATATAAATTCTCATCTCCTGTTTGACATTTAGTGCATGATCCATCTAATTACTTGACTTGCCTGTAGCTTCATTACCAAGAATGCTGCCTTTCATAACCTTTTGTTCTCTGTCTTTTTATATCCTTCTTATGTATGCATATAGTATAATTTGTATTATGTATATATGAAAATTTAGATGAGAGACCAGTAAAGGCAAGTCAAACACACTGGAATAAACCATGGACCGTTTATACTCAAAATTTTAAGTAGATTTTCCTGAGAATCCCATAACATATTTTATTAGTTCAGCCACAAGTCTTTGCTAACTTCAGGTTTCTACTGAAACTGGAATGAACAGCCTAATGGTGGATATAGCAGAGTTTATCTAGTTTGTGGCAGTCTTTAAACAGTTTGGGGGAATATTCCTAATACTAGCACACCCACTGGAGATAATCTTAGCAGGATTGCTGCATGGCCTTAAGGTAAAATGGTGCTAAATTTCATTCTTTTATTTGTCCCAAACCACATCTCCTTGTCTTTACCTGAGCCTATTAGTTTCTGGATTTTGGGAACTTTTTTATAGTATGTTTAGTAACAGTCCAGAATTTTTCTTTGCTATATAGTTAGATTTTCCAGTCTGGATACCATCCAAGGATAATTTGGTAGAAACATTTGGGTGTGATGTTTAAATACTTTCCAAAATACAAATCAACATTTTCCATAGTGAGCCAAACAGTTATGCATGCTCAGTGTGAGTACATTGTCTTTCTGAATGAAATAAAAACAAGCCTGGTTGAGGAGCAGGAACTAAGCAGAGCCACCACCTCGTTGGTAGAAGGGAACTGCAGACACAGAGGAGAAGTAACTTCCCCAGGTTTACTTGATGTATCCATAGGAGAGCAGTAGAAGTTCTAAAGTCTCATGTGCCTTCTTTCTCTTGCTTATATTGCAAGTGTGCTTTTGTTCTCTCTCAAGTCACACTTCTCGTGTAGCTTGATATTTTTGGATGTAACCTGTAGCCTGATGAAATCAGAGGAGGATTCTTTCATCTACATCAGTATGGTTTGGACCAGAAATTTTGCTTCCTGAAGGAGCAAATTTAACTTTCCTGTGGTAGGTTGGCACCTAACAGAGTTGAGTGGGGACAGACTATATAAAGTAAAACAAAATAATTGTAAAAGAACTGTGAACCCTAAGACAGAAGTTGAAAGGAGACTGTAGGCTGTTTCTCTATTTATAAGGTCAGCTACAAGGTTGGTTTTTTTTTTTTCTCCATAGTATAAGGCTTTGCTGCAGGGGATGCCATTTGTTTCTGGTAGCTTTGTCACATAGCTAGGCTTCAATAAGAGAAGAGCTCCGGGGCCTTTTGCAGTTTCAGCACTTTTCCTCTCTGTTCTCCAACATTTCCTTTTATTCAGGCCAGGAATTCTCTTTGGATAGTCTTTTTGCACATCTTGCCACTGGCTGTAATTAATAACCTGCTTCTAGAAATTCCACTCATTGTCTTTTTTTCTTTTTTCTTCTCTTTTTTTTTTTTTTTTTCTTTTTAGAGGCTGTTTGGGATAATTACTGTCTTTAAAGTTTTATGAATCACACTGTTTGACATCTTTGATGTAGACTGATTTTGCAGATAACTGCACTTTTTGTTCTAATGTTCAATTTGTCACTGTTACTTACAAGCAAATAAGAGATTTAAATCCCTAAAGATGCAGATGTTCGTTAGCTTCGTTGCCATCTGTTTTCATGCCTACTGCATTCCAAGACTAACATTTGTTCATTTTAATGAAGCTACATTTATATAGTATATAAGACACAATAGAACAGAAAATAGATATGACAGAAAGTTTTTAATACAAGTTGATTTTTAAATCACTTGATCATAGAGCAGTATTTTTTCTGATGGCTTTTATTTTCATGTTAGCCTATCTTTAGCTAGATGGTTTGAAAAACAACCACTACTTGTTTTGCTTAATTGCACATAAATTGCAGATCAGAAAACTGAAATTTCAGTGGAAGTCTCCCAGGAGAGGTGTATGTTATGACCTTAAATTACTTCACAAAATTTACAGTGTGCCATTTGAACAGCATTCTTCCTGAATGTCAGAAAGCCATACAATTACCTATTCTCACTGAAGTGGGATATCCAGTATTTGAATTCTTAATGTAATTTGGTAGAAACCTGATTTCTCACTCCAACAAAACTGTTTTTTGCAGCCACCTCATTGTAAAGCAATGGAATTTTAGGATTTCTGTAAATAAGAGTCTGCCTGATTTATTAAAGTAATATTGGATTACTTCCCCATTTATCTAAGTAATTTCTGGTTTTAAATCTTTGTGATATTTTGGGGTAATATTTCCTCAACAGGTGACAGATTGAACAGCCCCCCTTCTAGTTGGCAATTATCTACATTTCTAACTCAGGCAAACACAAGTAACCAAGATTTTACACGCACTTCTTTCTGTTAAAAAGAAGGTATTTCAGGCAGAAGTGTTGGCATTTGTTACAGCTTGTGAAGTTACAAAGCAGTAAGTGCTAATTAAAGCTTTATTTATATTTAAAATGAAATATGCAGTCCTAAGTGCCTTCATCTGTCCGGTAACAAAGTTTATAGTAAACACAGCTAATCCAGTGTGCTTAGAAGTGATATTTTGGGAGATAAGATTTCAGATATTTGAGGCTGGTTGTCTGTTACACGATTAGCCATATTTTTGGAATGAAAGGCTTGCTCTTTCTGCCTTCCCCTTCTCTCAGCGCTCAAATTTATCTTGTCTCCTTGTCCAATCTCCCTGAAATATTTAGAGTTCTTTGTATTCAGACCATATCTCTCTGTCAAAAATCATTTCAGTACATCCAGTTAATTACTTAAACAGGCTTCAGGCAAACCTTTGCTTGGTATAAATCAGCTCAATGGGCTTCTTAGGATTCTATGACTTTGTGTTTAATCCTTATTTCTGCTCACCTGTGCACTAACTGGACTTTGCTCTGGTGATTTTCACTCTTCCGTGCATTTTTTCTAATCCACCGACTACCCAGCCTATACATCCTATTGTATTTATGTCCTGCCCTACAACCAGTTCAAAATATTTGAGCACATCAGCAATTCATTCCAGACTGCTACTATTGAGTTATCTCTTTGACAAAAGAGACTGTCTTCTTTCTGTAGCAGCCCAGTCTCAAAAACAATTCAGGCCAGTATTTCCTTTGGGCAGCCTCTCAGGGGCCAATAATTAGCAGTGATGAGGGTCCAAGGAATCTACACCAGAGTGGGGATTGCAAAGTGGATGAGTCCACGTCAGCATGGTTTGACGGAAGGGAGAACAACTGCATATTCTTCAGCACCTGAAGCCTCAAGGCGGGTCAAAGACTGACCTAATATGCACCAAAAAATAGTATGAGGAAGGAAAGGGTGCTCTTTCTTAAGAAAATAGACATTTGCAGAAATTAGTAAGATAAATACTACTTGAGAGTCCGGGAGCAAAGACATGCCTGTACTGTTTGTAGTTTCTAAACCTCCTTGGTCTGAGCTGAACTAATTCTGTGTGTAGATGAAATCACCATGGCCTTTGTTCCTGCACTTTCTCAGTCAATCTCAATGAATCTGGGCATGTTGTATGAAAGAAAAGACATTGTTTCAATCAGAGATGACATACAGAATTGAAGAGTACTATGTGGCTATTCATCACAAAAATGCCCCAAAAGCCCCAAAACCACAAACAAAAATATCTTCCTAGTAAAATGTGCTTTTTATTTCACTCAGCCATGGCAGTAGGAAGAAGCATGTTGAAGGATATGTCAGCATATTATATGTGCAACTGTCTAAATCAGTGAAAGGTCTTTTCAGTCTCTCTGCACCATAAATTTGTCACTCTCTGGCTTCAGAAGGACTTGGTAGCTGTTGGAATGCTGACTGGTCACTGAATCCCCCCAGCTCCATTATAAACTGTACAGTGTTACTTTAGCAGCTTTTGGATATGTAAAACACACCGAGTGAATGCCTGTTCTAAGGTCTCTTAAATTCAAATAACATGGTTAATGTCATGTCCTGGCTTGAGAGCAAGCAAATATGGATATACCTTAAATCCAGTGGAATTTTATACTTCAGAGCACATAGCATTTGCTAGGATTGCCTCCTGTGAGCACAGTGTTTTTTGGTTCACAGTGCTCTCTAGCAACTCATTGGAACTACTGATACATTTAAAATAAGCATTTGTGAGAGTGCTATGTGGGATCACAACTTAAGGTTGGTAAAACACACGTACATATCTTCCCATCTCTTGCAGAAGCTGAATGCCTGTAGTGACAGGAGTAGGAACTAGACAAGGATCCTTTTTTCCATTCCAGCCCCATGACTTGCTCCACACTTTCTTCCTGTTTGCTGATCCTAGTCAAGTAGTTAGAGACAGCTCATCTCCTGTGATGCTGCACTGCATCCACCAGAAATCAAAGTGGGAGCCCTGCAATGTGAGATTTGCTTAGCTAATCCCAATTGCCAGAGGAAGAAAAAGCTTAACACTCCTTGCTTTTTAAGATTCTTTGTTGCATCTTTTTAATTGTTTGGTTTTAACTGCACCGCAAAGTTTGTTTGCTCTGCCTTTGAACAGAACACACACATGCAGGGTTTTTTTTGCTATTGGCTTCAGGCTGCTAATTTTGACACCTTTGTAATAAATCCGTTGGGTAGATGCAAAGCTTCAGGCTTGGCAGAACCTCAGGAAATCAAGACAGGAGGCAGCAATTCTTGTAAGAGCAGGAGTTCCAAAGGCCATATATTAACAGGAATCATTTCCAACTGAGCTAATCTATTTGGAAGTAGCAGGTACATGAAAAGGAAAAGCAGTTAGAGTGCATTACAAGAGAAGTGTTAGTCCTTCTGAAGTGATTTCAGCACTTAAAGCCATCTTTCTGAATGCCTGTACTATGTATGATACAGCCCTGAAGGGCCAAATGCAGTCTCTGGTGATGACATGTAATTTCCACCACCCGGTGTTTCCTGCCGAGGCTGGTTCTGTAACTTCAGATTGCAAACTGAATTAACAAAACAGTGATTTCTCCAAATGAATCTGAACAGGCTGAATATTTATGGCTAAATTTGTGGTCCTTTAACGTACAGCACAGATCCCCTAAGCTTCAGAGTTTATAACTGAAAGAAGTAGGCACAGGCACCTTCCTGGGCTAATTCAGAACCTACAGCTGGGAGACTACTGCTGGTAATAACATTTCTTTTAAGTGTTTCAATTCTTGGTTCCTGCTGGTATATTATTGCCGTTACCATTTTCAGGATGAAGAATTTTGGGGCCTAAATAGCTTTGCAAAACCTAAATAGTTCTGCTGTTTGGAACCAGCAGGGTCCTTCATGTAGTCAGTGGAAGAAGTACATGAGCAAACTCCTAGTTTGGCTTCTTAAAACGTAAATCTTCTAAAATCCACCATCCATACCCCTCTACTGATCCAAGTCAGTAGAAGGACACTTACCCTTCAGAAAGGTAATTCCAATTTCAAGTGACCCTTTATGGATTTTTTTCTTTCTCCAGTGACTAAAGGAAATTTGGGCAAGCATGTTTATGTTTTGGAAACCCATAGTAAAAAAAAAATGAAAAAAAAATTCTCTGTTGTTGGAGGATAGACTGATATTTCCATAACAACAATTATTAAAATAATATAACTGGTTTTGCCTGGTATGCATTTTAATCTGTGCTATGTACACAAAGTGCAGTATTTACATTGTAAGCTGCTGATGAATACAGGGTGTTTTTTTTAAGAAATCTATCCAAAATGTTTTGTTCTATTATTTGGTTTGTAAAGAATTTTGAAGAACAACTGATTGTAAAAAATAGCCTCACAAGGAGCAAGAAATCGTGATATAAATATGTTTTCACACAGCATTCCAGTTAAAAAGGTGGTGAAGGAGCTTTGCAATCAGATTTGGGTAATTAGAAAATTTGAGTTGCCTACTCTCTGAGCAGGTAAGTGACTACAGAAGCTACTAAGAAAAAGTGTCCTACGCTCTCTTAGGAAAAAGAAAATGGAAAAAAGATTTTGATGTTGTGGTGAGAGCAAACTGTAGAATCAGACAGAAGAGGCACGGTCCATACTGTGCTGTCATATGTTAAAGCTCTTATTTGTTTAATATTCAAGTATTTAATTTTATTTTTTGTTAGAATGATATGGGAGGCCAAAGAAGCCTAATAAACAAGTGGACAACTTTTCTGAAAGCCAGGCTTGTGTGTTCCATACCTGGTCCTGAAGGGGCAGACACACATTTTGATGAGCTGCGTAAGTTGATTTATTTTTAATAGTCTGTTTTGACATTAGTGATGCCTACTTTTGGTGAGTTTTTTTTCCTGTCTGGTTTGTAGAAGCATTGTGTCTTGTTCTGGTTCTACTCCTCTTCCAAACAGGGCTATAATACTTCTGACTTCTATCAGAAGTCCCTGATTATAATTAATATTGGTCTGATCAGAATTAGGGTATTTTTCCCTTTCCCTCCAAAATCTGGAAAGTGAAAATTTGATTCTGTATAAAACCCAGACTATCTGCAAATGACCGCATTTCAGAATATTAGCACAAATTCATGTGGCAGAAATTAAAATTCAAACAAAAATAAAGCTTTGTTATAATTCTACAGATTTCCAAATTATAAATGGTAAATGCAGAAATAGTCCATGGATGTTTAACTAAAAAAAAAAAACCCAAATATATTTTTCTCATTGCAGAAGATATATTCTTACTTTCTACAAGAGATGAGAGGAACCCTCTTGTGTATGGAGTCTTCACTACAACAAGGTATATGTTAGGATCATGTTTGCCTGTGGAAACAAAGGATGAAGATCTTACTCAGGGCTTTTGTACTTTTGTATATACTCGGGTCTTCTAGACTAGATCCTGATTCCTGAGAGCAGTTAGGAGCTGCTGGAACAAGGTGCCCAATGTCAAGGCTGTGGTCACTAAGGACAATATTTTTCAGAGCTGGAAATAATAAATTATGTCGCTAAATCTTTGTGTGCCTGACTTTTGAGAACGATTGTAAAAAGTAATGAAAATGTAACAATCAACAACATGCTAGATTATTTCAGCCTCATCCAGTTGAAATTATAAATTTCTATCATATTTATTGAGCAACTAGTAGTTGCTATTTTAGGCAAATTATTGTAGTGAAGTCTCATTTCTGTAAGCAACACCTTGACATCTGCTGTTTTTTAGTATCAAAATTACTCTCTAAACTGATAGTTAGTGATTTTATAGTCTAGAGTTAATGAAAGAATAACCCAGCTTTATCTCAAGAGGATGCACTAATTAATTAATGACCTTTGAGATCAATAGTGAGGTACTCTATAGAATTGTCAGAAAGGAATTAATAATCCTTTCTTTTGTCTCCCGAACCTTTGAACTAAGTGTAAATAATGACTAGCCAAATGCTGACCAGTATGAGTGCAATGAGGAATTGCCAAGACACTCCCTAATTCAGAAGCAGTTACCACGGTAGCTCCCTAGAATATATAACCACAGATAAAACTTAAAATTGAAGTAAATTTTGCACAATAAATGAAATGGTTTGTGAAGTAACTAAAGTACATGCTACTCAGCAACCTGGTATGGTGTTCTTTTGAAAACTGAAATGTTTTGGATTTTTTAGAAAAATACATTAACAAAAGGAAAAAATTAGTAAAAGATTAAATAAGTGTTTATTCTTATGTCTTGTTTTGTTGTCTTTCCAATGTAATTTTTAATTCTCAGGGACCTCACCAGTAATACCACTAATATTATGGACTTCCAGATGTGAACACAATGTGAATCAGTGTCCTTCATTTGGATAAAATTCTAATCAAAAGAGCTAGTAAATGATAGCTGGAAACTGTCAGCCGCTGGAAAAAATGACACTCTATCAAGTAATCCCAAAGGCCAATCCAGGTTTCAACTGAGCAAAGCTTAAAACTGTAACAACAATGACATTAAATATCTGTAGTTATCAGACCTGTACACGTTGTTTAGCAGCCCTTAGATCAGCCGCCAGGTGTGGGATTGATCTGAACCCCCCCAGACTCTGTAATTCATTAATTCCCGGGCGGAGGCAGCGAGGGGGTGTTTGCAGTGTGCACACCAGTGCATCTTCTCTTGCAGCTCGGTGTTCAAGGGCTCTGCAGTGTGTGTGTACAGCATGGCCGAGATCAGGGCCGTGTTCAATGGCCCCTACGCCCACAAGGAGAGCGCCGATCACCGCTGGGTGCAGTACGAAGGCCGCATCCCCTACCCCAGGCCTGGCACAGTAAGTGTCTCCTTAATTACACACCTCTATTTTTACTCAAAGGCAATCATGCTTCACACCCCTCCCCGGGCTGGTAATTTATATTTTCCGCTCAGGATGTTTCAAATTATCCTCTCAACTCTTCCCCTTCTGTTGACAGCTCAGGCTTCTACCTACCTTGTAGGTATATAAATATACATTTTTCCATGTCTCTGAGATAACATTGTGTCCAGACTATTTCCTGATTGTCTCTCATATTGTGGTCTCCTACTGTACAGCTATATTTCTATCTGTTTTCTGTGTTTCTGTTTTATCTATCTGAAATCACCTCTAAGGCATCAATGCTTCATAAAAAGCCAAAGGCATTTCTTTATATAGTGTTATCATGAGGTTTTTATTTGTATTTCTTGTTATCATCCTGTCTGTTGAAATCATTGAGATACTGTCATTGGCTCTCTTTTGTGTGCTTGTGCATGTGTTGTGTTTAAAGTAAAATAAGGAGGTAATTGCTGGACATTTTATGTGATAAAAAATAAGTAACAGGAAGAAAAGAGGAATTTGGTATCTGGAAATACTTCTAATCTCAATCTCTTAAGACTTCAACTGTAACAGGCCAAAATAAGGAGGAAAACTTTGAAAAAGTTATTAAAGTTTTTTCCCACTTCTGTTACAGTATTAAATTTGGAAAAGCACAGGCTGACATTACAGGCAAGAAAGAAATGGTATTTTCAAATAATATATCATCTTCAAAAACGTCATCACAACTTTAAGCAACTCTTTGTACGTAGAATGTAAAAAAGCAACAATTTTATCTGGAATAGCTCTACATTCTCTTGGTGAGGTATTGAGTGAACAAGTATTAGGCAGCCAGCAGTGAGCTGTCAACGTCAGATGTGGCCGAGAAGCCATCTGGCCATTTCTGCACTATTTCTCTGACCTCAGCGCTGGTGTAGCCTTTGCCTCAAGCCACATTATCTGGTTAATTTAGTCCATCTTTTCACACGTTTCCTTGTATCTCTGTGTTTTCTTCTTCATCTTTCCACTGGGCTCAACTGCATGGTCCAAGCTGATGATGTTTGTTGAACATGGTGGTCCCAGGGCTTGGCAGGTCAGGCCCCAAGTGCTGATTCCCTTCTCTCAGCTGAGGATGAGTCTCAGAGCTGCTCTCTCTCCAAAGGCCAGGACAGCTCAGAGACTGATTTGGCCTGCCCAGGATCAGCCCTGAAGGAGCAAATCGCAGCTTATTGGGACAATTTACGTGTTGCAGGCTTACGTATCTCTCTGTCATGCAAAATACATAGTGCCCCCGAAAAGAAGATTTTTTTTTATATATATATATTTTTTTTTTTTAAATTGTGTGCAACTCCACAGCTGGTAAAGAAGTTCAGATTAATTTAATTTTAGCTACAGAAATGGTGCCAGCGAGAACAATAGCTGGTCCCATGGCATCTAAAGGGATTAAAATAACTCTCTTGAAAAACTCAGAGTGCCCCATAAGGATGAACACTCTGTGCAGATAGATGGGTCATAAGCTCATTGCATTTTTGAGTGTATTAGCCATCACATGGTTGAGCTGCGATTCACAAGGAAGGAAACATGCCATGCTGAAGCATGTCAGTGCTGATCTTTATCACTGATTTGAATATCCATGGTTGCAAGTATTGTAAAGGTTGGAAAGTTGAAAGATTAACAAATGTTTTCCATAAACCAACTCTTAGCTCTCCGATGGCTTCCTTTAAGCACCTGATAACAGCTGGGAGAAAATATTTTCTTAAAAGTCCTCCAAACCTTCATGGTCAGTGGATTTCTGTAGGAGTTTGTCTGACTGAGGACTGAGAAGGGAAGTGGATTTACTGAAGAAAGTTGTCAGAAGAAAGATATCTGTAATACTTACTATATGGATTAGGTAAACATGTTGCTGCATAGCTTTTTTATCTATTCTCTTAGGGAGCTGGACTGTAAAATACTTCAGGCTCAGTAGTTTAATGTAGGGTATCCAAATAAGCAGATTCATGCCATGCTGTTGGCTTGTGATGGGCTATGCCAAACATGGATATGATCAGATTTAGGGTGGGATCTGGAAAAGCAGTACAGGGCTAAAAGGCAAGGAAAAGAAGCAGCACGAGCCTTGAAGAACACTGCAGTGTGAATACTGAAATGCTCTTCCTTAAAGATTAATTTCGTAATTTCTTTCCTACTGTGAGGTGGTTCAGGAATGCTCAGAACAAAGCCAAAGAGGGATAATCTACCCTTTTTTAAGTTACCAGAACATTTTGAAATGTAAGCTCCTCGTAACTGTTGCCTAGAGCTGGCATAGCCAGCACTGCTCTGATTCTATATTTCCTATATTTTAAGTTACTGGCAAATTATAAAAATAGCTATTCTAGGAAATACATTTCTTTTGGTGGTTGGCTTTGAGAGATGCATTGACTTCCTTTCAGCATTTATACAGAAGCAGGAGACTGCAGACCCTAATTTAACTTTCTGCTCTGCTGCCGTTATCTCTTAAGTAAATAAAGCTGCTCACTATAGAGACTGTGACTACTTTGATTTTGAAATTTTGACAAAATGCTTCCTGTGGCAATTTGTGTGTGAGATAAACTCCCAACACGACCATGATATCATGCCTTCGCAATGCTGAGTGGCGAGCAGGCAGCAGCAGCCCCTGCCTGCTGATGTCCCTGAGCTGTGGCAGGCTCTGGCTGCCCTCTGCCGTCAGCAGAACCCCTGGACATGGTGACAGGGGACCTCTGGCACACTCCACAGCACTGAGACTGCAGAGCACACAGCTCTTTAACTTCGCTCAGTGGTATTAAAGTGCAAGTGGAAATCATGGGAATTCAACAGAGGCAAGGCTTCTAATCTTTTTCCATTTGGAAGCTGAAAATAAAAAGCATGAAGAAAAAAAGCATGAAGCAGGCAGCCCCAACACAAAGGATGAGTTGAAAACCAAGGGAGCTTTTGCTCTATCTGCTTTAGATGTTTAAAAATTGGACTTGCATATCTGCAGCTGTCCCCAGATAAAAATGCAGTTTCCTTCCAGCCTCTTAGGATTTCACTCAGGAAATTATCCATTAATAAAGAAACCATGGAGAACTTTCTTTAAAGTGTGTTCTGCATTCTGAAGCAGTGTTTTCATAATGCCCTCCCAGTAATCATAGAAGGCATTTGAACAAGATTTTAAGTGAATTAGGAGGAAGAAACCTTTTCTAATTTATTTATTGAGCTGTAGCTATTGCAGGATCACAGCAATTTATAGTGCTTTAATCCCTTTAGAAATTCTGATGGGATACAAGGGAGTCATCTTCATTTCACTGATGGTGAATAAATGTCATTAAGGTCAGATTTTTAGAGGAATGACAGTGTTTAAACATGCAGATTAGCACTCAGCCTGATCTACTGCAGAACATAGGACTGTTAAATGCTAGCCAAGGCAACAGCAAATGTTTTTGATGGGTCTAAATACCTTATTGATCTGATTTGTGAAAAGATCAAAACAAAGCTCTGAATGAGCAAAGTAAGAATTTGGCAGCCTAAGTCAGTTAGCTACAAGAAGAAGCAGCCCAGCACATTGCTCATGTCCATTTGAAGAGTTTAATGTCTCACCTCTTTCTGCTCCAGATCTGAATGCAGTCCTAGGCCCTTGAATTCTTCGTGTTTTCTTTTTGTTAAATGTGTTATCTTACAACCCCTCAGATTTTGCTGTATTCATGGAATCTTAGAATCATAGAATCGACTGAGTTGGAAGAGACCCATCTGGATCATTGAGTCCAACTCCTGGCCCTGTGCAGGACACACAAGAGTCACACCATGTACCTGAGAACATTTTCCAAATGCTTCCTGAGCTCTGTCAGGCTTGGTGCTGTGACCAATTCTCTGGGGAGCCTGTTCCAGTGCCCAAACACCCTCTGGGTGAAGAACCTTGTTCTGATATCCAACTTAAACCTCCCCTGACTCAGCTTCATCCTTCTTCATCCTTTTCTTTCTCAATTGCTTTTGCTCCCTTTCTTCAGTGAAACCCCTTCCTTTATTTCTTCTGGTAATCCAGTGTGTGGGCTGATCAAGATGTGTCCATCCCACTGAGACTTGGCTGTGCCACAGAGAAATACTGTCTGCCAAAATGCCTCCCCTGTCTCCCTTCTGGTTAGTTTTGCTACTTTAATGATCTTGTTCATAAACATTGAGGGTTGCACAGGTTTCCCTTGTTATTTTTAGACTTATCTTCCCCTTTTGCCTATCTTTTATGGGACAGACTGCATTCTTTGCTTCTCCAATTCCTCTCTCCTTTGATCTCCCTACTGTAAAATGGGGCTGCTTAATTAAGTGAAATGTTTCACTTTACGGGTTTGTTTTCCTCAGAAAGCCTCCCACACCTCCTGTTACTTACCAACCTGTTCTCCCCTACACGAATCACCTTCCAGTTCATAACAGCCTTTTGAAATGCTGCAAACCTTGTCACCTTTCCTCATGGCAGAGGTCGGCAGAGAATTGCAAAGTTCCACCTGCAAAGTCAAGTTCATGCACCCAGCTGGTCTCAGCTCAGTTAGCCTCAGATTAATGCTCAATTTTCTCAGCTTTTTCTATCAACAGCACAGGTGTGTTAAATGGAAAAGCAATACAAAGTGCTTAAGACAAATACAAAAACAAATCCTGCCCAAGCAGTGGGATACAAACCATTGAAATAATAATAGGAGACTTAAATTTTTTGTTTGTTTTGCTGTGGGAGAAGAGTGAGTTTAAATTTCCACTGTTTAGCATTTTTCATTTTGCATTTAAAATTTGCACTGTTCATTTGTCACCTACAAACCTGATTTGTTCCCCTCACCCCTGCCCTCTTCCAGGCTCCCTGAGTAGCTGCAAGGTTACTATGAAAGTCTCCCTACTGAGTGTTCAGTCCTTCTGGCACGACTCACTCACCTTGTAGAGGAGCGTTAAGGGTTTTTGCAGGTATGTCCAAATACAAAATGAATTGTGCAGGTCTGATCAGTCTACAGAAAAGAAGCCACACAGTATTTAGGCCTCTCAGGATCCTAAGTTTCACCTTCAGAAAGGCTTGTGGTTGAACCTCCAATGGCACTTAAGTGCCTGTGCCCTGAGAGTCATCTCTCAGCTGTCGTCTAATCCACAGAATATCATAAATCTATGAGTACCCCATTTTTAAAATACTTCTGGGCATCTTGGCAGCTTGCACCAGTCCTCAGTAGTGGATCTTAAACCCTCAGGATGCAGCCTTTGCACTTCTTTATAAACTCTACAAAGTTCAGTGCATTGGCTGTTTTGCAGGCTCCCATTTAACGCAGAAGTGAGAGGTTGAAAGTAGTTCCTCTGTTTTATCTGCTTTTTGCTTGATGAATCAGTGATAAGGCAACTTACTATGAGCCTGAAAGACTTCACACTTACTAGTTTTGGCTAAGATGAGAGGTAATTACCTTTGAAAAGTAAAACACCTTCAGCAGGAAGGAGCAAGGAGTTCCTAGGATGAGGGACTCCTCCTCAAGAAGGGTAGCCCAGAATAAGACATTTAATTCCCTGATATGGGAGAGCTTTAAAAAATATTTCACTCTTTCATGTTTCATGATGGATACTTCCAATGGTCACAAGAGTGACTTGCCGGCATGGTTCTCAGTTCTCCTTGTGAAATGCATAAAGATTCCCAGCGTGGACATTATGAAAGCAAGCAGATACTTACTGCACTCAACATGATCAATCTACCCTACCCCGTGGGTGCTTGAATCTTAGTGTTAAGTGGGTTCAAGGATACATGTGACAAGACACTTTTAAACTGGGATTTTCAACACACTTGTAAATAGAAACCCTTTTGAAGTTCCCTGGGAACAACATTCTTTTTAGTTTGTCAGTAGACATCAGCACTGCTGAACTACAGATGCATCATTAATGAAAAGGATATGTGTTTACATACCTTAATAGCTAGATTCCCAAATAATTGCCACAATTTTTAATAGGTGTTAGATCCAGCAGCTCTTACTGAGTTCACTGGATGGTGTGAAGCACTATCCAGTTTGGCAAATTGGAGGTTTATTTAGGAGCCCAACTTCTGGCACCAGCCTTTGAAAATCTTGGCCACGTTTCCCACACAATGTTAACACAGTCACACTGTATGTCTCAGCATTGTGTGAGATCCACATGTCCAGCACTCTGCTAAGCTGCAAATTTAATAAGACAAGCGAAAAAAGGAGAAAAGCTTGCATATGTGTGGTGGTGTTAATTTAGTGTGTATTTGCTTTTATTGAGAAAGATTAGCCTTAATTTACCACCTTATGACCACATTTGGATACAAATAACACGTGAGGGAATAGAAGGCATCTTTGTAAATCACCTGGGATCAGGACTTAGTCCAGAGTGATTATTGTCAAACTGAGCTCCCACAGAAGGTATTTCAATAACTTTAAGTAACTATTGCTTCTTCAAAAGATTTGTGCCACAGAGTTTATACAGCAGTTGAATAGAGATGCCCTTAGTACTTCCAACTCTGTTTCTGTTGGGCTTGGGGGTGTTTGTTTATTTGTTTGGTTTGGGTTGTTGTTTTGTTTTGTTCTATCTTTCATTTCTTGACACATTTATTTTTATCAAGTTATCATTCATGGCAGCAAAGGCCTAAGCAACCTCAGAAGAATGTATTATATGGTGAACAAGTTCCTTGGAAAATTCTTATCTAGTGGTACTAATTTAACTGCTTTCATGTAATTAATTTTTTTTATATGAGCTATCTAGAAGAAGAGCATCAAATCTGAGCTGGTTGTTTAGAATTGTCTCTCAGGAAGAGAAAGATACGCACCCCCTCTGTGCAGTCTACATGCAGCCAGGATAAGAATCTAGGTCGGGTGAGATGAATCGCACCCTACAGCAGAAGCTGAAGGTGCTGAGAGAGCACATTGATAGTGTTATGAGAAGTTTCATGAAGCCAGATTTTCTTGTAGTCCACATGAAACAACTCTGCCAACCTACTCCCGTGACATTTTGTTTAAAAGCCAGTATGTTCTTGTCCCCAGTAGGATATGTCACATATCTGAGACAGCATCTGGTGCTGATGATGTGAATAAATGAACTATGAACTGGGCAGAGAACACCAGTATCGCTATCATGAGACCTGCAACAGGATGTGAACTCACATTTTCAGACATGAAAGGTTGTTTCACTCACCCACTTGACCATCCTACATCCTACTGATTGCTAGGAAAGGAAGCACAAGCCTGCAGGAATTGTTCTGCAATGACAGGTGGACGCAGCTTTAAACAACTGCCTGAGAACTTTGCCAAAGGGTGGCCAAAATGACTTTTTCATTCCCCTGTTCCATCCATCATGCCACAGTGAGTGATGCCTCTGGAAATAACTCCCTTGGCCAAGCATAACAGGGTCACACCTGCCCAGCTGTTCTTGGTGGTCATGCTGTCTTAGGATAGGATCCAAAGCCCACTGAAATAATTGGAAAAGGCCCTGTTGACTCAAGCAGATCTCTGGATCAAACGCTTAGTCCTTGTTTCTACTAAATTAACTATGCAAGCTGGCAGAAGGTTTCCCTGTATCGTGCGTGGTAGGGTTTGGGCCTTTGGGATTGCTGTAGCAGCTCTTTAGTTCCACACTATCAGAAATTTTTTCCCAGTGGTTTTTAGTAAGTGGTGTCACTGCTCTCGTCTTCCCCCACTGACGCATTTTTGGCAAAAATCTTGGAGAACTTTAAGACTGAAGGTTCTACTCCAATTTTTCACATAGAAATCGGCTTCTGGAATTGAGTTAATAGGTGAGCAGTCAGCAAATTTCCAGTAGATGCAGATGGTGACTCTGAGCAGTGAGTGAGAACATGAACCACAGAAAAGGGAAATACAGGGGAAAATAAAACTATAGTCCACCATGATGGGGAAGAGAGTTATTGCATGGTTGGGAAGTTGAAGAAGTAAATTTGTTTCTCATCCTGTATAGAATAAATTAATGTAAAACTTTAATCCAAAGACAATTAAAGTTACTAACATGTTTCTCTATTTATCCCGACAAACTTTTGTTCAACACCTCTAAAAGTAAACATCTTTTTTTTTTTATTCCGAAGTCTATTTTTTGTCCCAAAGTCATAATTCTTTGTGAAATTATTCTACTCATACTGTTATCTTCAAAAGCCGAGCTGAATATAGCCCACCTCAAGGATGTAACCTTGCAAAGACTTTGTAAAAGCACTGTAGAAAACAGAATGTAGGAGATGATACCCAGCAAGCCAGAGGGTGAAGTTCTCACAGGACTCCTGGCATAAACCTCCTAGGTTTGTGCATTGGCTCACTGCAGTATGTGCTTCCAGTGGAACTGGATTTTCCAACAGGACTTCCCTTTTCTTCTTTCTTACTTGTGTTTGACTATCTTCAAGGAATGTCTTTCGAGTGGTTATCACAGGACAACAGAACACTTGTTTTTTTCTTGTCTCTTCTTTCATGGCCATAAATGGAATTGTACAGTGAAACAAAAATGACTGTGTGATGGAATTTATCTTAATTCAAATTGGCACAGGTTTACTGTCCATGGGGAAATTGTCAAAAGCTATTAGGTGATCCGGGGGCTTAAGATGTTTTTCAATAAACTATTTCAAATCCTTTATGAAGATGGAGATGCAGAGGCTTAACTCTCACGGATTGAAACAACACTAAGCAAGAGAGCACTTGAACAAAGTCTGTTAGCTCACTAGATAGCCATAAAATTCAGTTCAAGCAAGGAGTGGAAGTAGGCTGCAGATTCTTAAATCACTGGGACTATAGCTCTCTTAACTAAAACCCGAAGTCAGGTTCAATTGCAGGCCCCTAGTCAATCTTGTGTTTAATGTTAAGATGGGCTTTGCCATAGTTTAGGCACACTCTGAGTGGCACCTTCCCTGTGGCAGTGGTGTGTCAGTGTTTGGGGTCCAAGGTAGACCAGGAATTGACCACAACAGACATTTCAGATGTGGCCATAGATGTGGATGTATAACATCAGCTGGTCTGTGCTCCCCTGGCCTCTTTCGTTTCTGAATATACAGGTAGGCTCAGATACTTGTGTGAAGCTTTTCCTCAGTCAGAAATCTGTGTTTAGTTGCTACTCTGCCTTACCTAGTGGAAGAAATCCTAACCACAAGCCCTTAACTGGCACCATAGATTCAACACGTCAAACTGGATAGTTGGGAATATGAACTAAAGTCTTCTCTGTCAAATATTGCTATGAAGGAGCAACTTCACCGCAAATCTTTCTCTTGATGGAGCACAGAGGTGTTACCTGATCACGTTTCTTTCTTCACAGGCTGTGTTAGAGCTCCACCTGCCAGTAAGCACAGGGATTGCGTCATTAAAAATAGTGTTAGAAAAGAAGCAATCAATAGTTTATATGTGAAAGGTTGTCACCAACTGGGATAATGTGCCCAGTTCATCTTATCCAGGATTGTAGTTCCTCAGTAACACATCTAGATGTCTCCAGATTCAAAACAGACATTTTCTCAGACTTGAATTTGAGACTAATTGTGAAAGAATGGACATAAAAGAGATGCAAACAGCTATGGGAAGGAAAGCAGAGACAGATGAGCATGAGAGATCATGGGTCACCAAAATGAAACACCTTGCAGATACGTACTTGGGCTTACCCCAAAAGGCATGGAAGAGAAGAATCTGATGGAGGTTGAAGAGGTAGGTTTGTGGGTAGTCTTCAGGCAAGATGTGCTAGAACAAACTTTGTGTAAGCCAAAGAAACAGCTGGAGTGACTATTTTGTCAGTATAGGTCTAAATAGGGTTGGGAGTGAACCCCAGCATGGGGAAGTGCCTGAAGAACCAAATTCTTGAGCAGTTATTTAGACCAGAAGAGGATGAGACCGTGCTGTTAAAAACTAAGAGAAAAGGATGCTGCAGCATCTGAGCCCTGGGCCTGGTCAAGAGTGTCAGCTCTGTGAATGAGTAAGGAAGTAAATTTTGAGAAACAGTCAGCTGAAGGGATTGTCTGACATCTAGAGGATACAACTTTTTTTAGAAAAAAATAAATGTGTTGTGTAGGAGGTACAGTTCACTGAAAATGAATTGACTTCAGGCCATATGCAGGGAAAAGTTATGGCCTCTGATTTCAGGCCAAGGCAGAAACTCGGGCAGAAACTCAGCTTTGGAAAGAGGAACAGAAATACTAGAAGCAGAAAAGCCTTGAGATGCTGCACTTAAGAGTACGTGAGCGCCTCCCGCAGCAGCCACGGGAGGGCAGCCCAGGCTTGCTGTTGGCAGCCCCTGCTCTGGTACCTGCTCTGCTCCAGGAAGGCTGCAGCAAATTTAACTGTGCTGCTGCCTGCACCCAGAAGTGAATCCTACAGGGCATGACAGGTCTCCTTTCCTCGGGTGTCACTCTCCTTGTCTATGTAAAAAGCCAAACGTGATATTTTGCCTGTGAGTGGGTCAGGGAACAAGGAGGTGGAATTTGCTGCACCCATACTGAGCCCATCATGAGAATTTCTCTGGTTTTAAAGCAGTTCTTTCAAAAAGTGAGGTGGTGACTGAGTGCTGCTTTGGGATGAGAAGAATCACTGAAAAATATGATTATTACTGTCTCTACAAATGTTACTGTGGAAAACTTGATTTCTACTTGTACTTCCTTCCTAAAACTCCTCTCATCTTCTTGTTCTCTCTTGTTCAGTGTCCGAGCAAAACGTACGACCCGCTCATAAAGTCTACCAGAGACTTTCCTGATGAAGTCATTAGCTTCATTAGACGGCACCCACTGATGTACAAATCGGTTTACCCGGTGACGGGAGCCCCGGTGTTCACGCGGATCAACGTGGACTATCGCCTCACCCAGATTGTGGTGGACCACGTCATGGCAGAGGATGGGCAATATGATGTCATTTTCCTAGGAACAGGTATGAGAGAGAACTTCCTCTGTCATTGTGCACAAACCACATCCTTTTAGAACACCTTTAGTCCAATAGGTCCTGAATAAACCTGAATAAACCTCTACACTAAGGTCTTTTTCCTATGCATGCAGCTTCAGGAAGCATATATGTGCTTCTGATTTGGTTCCAGGTCTTCATGCAAGTGCTGAAATTAAATGAATTTTTCAGTCCAAGATAGTACTGCTGTTTGGATGTTAATGCCTCCTGCTGCCTAGGTGATAAACCATTTAGGGGTCAGAGTACCTGAACTTTCTTACCCTCCAAGTACCACTCAGTACCTGTCTTCACAGACTACCATGGTACTCTGGCATCCTGCTGGAATCACATCAATAAAACTATTAAAAGAAAAAAAAATTAACCTTAATAGCTTCAAGGAGTATTTCATATTATCAGTAGTGACATGGTAGTGCTTCAGCATTTTATCTCATGAGATGCTGAACAGTTAAGAAGTATTTCAAATTGAGCCTAAGGCAACAATTCCACTCAACTAATTTTAAAGTTATAAATTAGCAGCACGATAGCTCCAAACGTGACAACCAGGATTGAACAGAGAGAAGTTAAGCTACTCTTGTCAGGGAAAAAACTGCTTTGCCATTTTTCTATGGATAATTATATATCTATTTACATTTTTATAATAGATAAATGCCTTAAGGAAAAGGTCTAGTTTTAGCATAGTAATTAAATTTAGAATCACTGGATGAATCACTGAAGAGCAAGGTATGCTAAGGAATATCAATATACCTATTCATAACATTCCTGAAGTAATAATCAGCACATTACTCCATTGGTGGTTTTGTTCTTATTCCATAATTCAACATTTTCTCACTCTCATTCTATGTAGGCCTTACAAAGCACTTTTCACTGGTAGATCCAAGTGCTTTAGTAAAGGAGGTCACTGCCATTATCCCCATCTCAGACAAGGTGAAACCGAGGTACATGGAAGTAACAAGGTTCATCCAAGTGCAGTGAGCTGTAAGGACATTAGGGTTTCATTTTGAATCCTTTTCCAGTGCTGTTGGGTTGCACAGCATTTTATCTGGCCTCTGAGCAAATTTTGTGTCATATAGCACAGTTTGATACATATGGCTGTTCTGAAGTAATTTGAGGAAAGGAGTGAATTGTCACAGAGCATTGTCTCTTACAAAGTGTGGGTTGTCTCAGCCTTCAAGAATTTTCTATCTGTGTTACTTCACACAGGAGTCTAGAGATAGCCTCTCTCTCAGAACTCTTATGTCTTTCAGCAAAACCCATTTCACAACTCTTATCTTCCAAAACAAGAGAATGTCACAGACCCTCTGTGATCCCAAGTTAGTACAGTGGTGTCAGAGAAAAAAGCAGTTTCATAAAAAAGGACCATTAAAGTGCTGGTTTCTCCCCTGCTGGCTGAGAAGGCTGGGGATGACTTTTAGACATGATGATAGAAAATCTGTGTTGCTTTCTGAGAGCAATATTAATATAGTCAACAAAGGAAAAGGAACCCATTCCCAAACTGTGTGATGCCTAGGATTTCAGAGTGCTCACTACAACTTATTTTTCTTCTGATAAGAGTGACAAAAAGTAATTTGAAGTTTAACTGTCTGAGAAGATGAGTTCACTTGTAAAAATGTATAAAATGTTCCATTAGTGGCTGTAGAGGTTGCTTTCAGATGTTTTCTGTCCTCCATTTTAAAGTTTTTCGTAGAAATAAAATTATATTGAGAGACCAGCAACTTGAATACTCCCAGGCTAGCTGTTCCTGCCTGGCACTAAGACATCACTTCAAGTGTAAGTAGTCAGGTTTAGAGGTGTCAAGGCCTGCGAGTACCATGCAGTCACTAGATGGCACTCCATAATATGCAGACATTTATTTTTCTGCAATGCCTTCCTTAAAAGTGAGTTTTCTTTTATGTAAGTGCATTATTTTGTTCTGTTTTACACTCCAAACTCATTGTAAGGAAAAAAATGAACTCAAAGATAAAATTTCAATTACATAGAGAGACTGAATATGGATATAACAAATAACCCAGGAGATTTTGAGCAGAAGATCAGTAGCTTATAAGTTTGAATGTACACAACCAACTTGTACATGTGCAGGCTTTGGCCATTATGTCAAACTCTGAAAAAAGCTCTAATACATAAGGCAAACTACAATAATTTGGCTTTGATTGGTAATACAAACTTCAGTAGTTTTGGAAAACAGGAATGAAAATCTCATTCTTTCCCTTATAATGTATTATTTTTCATTATTTCAATACTATGTAGAGCTTAGGACTAAGCTGCACTGTGTCATTTCCACATCCCAGCACCCAGCCCACTTCCCCTGGGCAATTTCTGAGTTCTTTTTACGGCCATTCAAGGTTCACTAATATGTAATCGTCTGACATGAAATGAGCAGCTATTTTTTACACCAAGTAGGAATTCAGGTTAAAATTGATGAATAGATTTAACTTAAAAAAATTATCTAGATGATTCCGAATAAGTAACGATTAAATTAAGGTTTTGATGCTGAATGGAGGTCTAGTTTCAAAAATTTTCTTAAATGAAAAAATAAATTTAAAAAGTACATTGCTTAACTCATTGCATTAAAATGAATCTTACTTCTCATTAAGAACCTATACAGGAAATAAATTAATTCTATAAAAAAGAGGAAGTAATTTTCTGCCAATTTAGCCCCCTGAGCTGGCTCTCTTTGGGGTCAGTTGGGCCCCAGTTCTGGCTCAGAGAAATGTGCAGAAACTTGTAGCTGGCAGCATGAACATGCTTGTCTGTGTTTGTGTGTTTGTGTAGCAGGAGAGCTGGACCATCCCTGCCAGGAGCAGCCTGTGACTGTGTTGGCTCGGCCATACAGTAAACCATAAATGCACTGTATGGGGAGAGCTCTGCAGGCAGCAGGACATGCAGTGGGGATAGATGTGGTTGGAAAGCAACATCTCTGATGGATTAGCTTTATCTACAGGGCAGGAAATGGAATGGCCCATGCATATTGAGACGTACCTGTGGGTTTTACATGGGGCACATTTGTTTCAGACATAGGCACAGTCCTGAAAGTTGTGAGTATCACAAAGGAGAAGTGGACTAAGGAGGAGGTGGTCCTGGAAGAGCTGCAGATATTCAAGGTAAGCATTAATAGCCACAACATCAATTAAATATTATTCAGGGGACTTCATGGCCCAAACTGGCTTTGTCTGTCTGCTTGTTTGTTTACTGGAACTAGTTCAAGTTTCCAGAGGGACACTATGTAAATTTTTAAATGCCTTGGTATTCTTTGGGCAAGTCAATTGAAAAATGTCCAAAACCAAACAGACCGTGATTTTTCAAACCCGTAGAACGTCTCATTTATCCTGCTTTGTTCCAGTTTGAAATTATGAGCCCACATTTTTTATTATTTTTACATATTAAAATAGTAATATTGTATTTTTAATGTGAAATTTTCTATGGCCCAATTGGTATTGGGAGTATCCTAGGTACAATTATATTTTTTAAAAAACAAACACACAAAATTCCTTGAGTGCACAGAAATGCTTTAAAGTAGCAACATTAGGAATTGAAAACATAAGGAAAATAAACAAGAAGTTAGCTTTGATTATCAGTGTGCTTTAATTTATTGGTGAAGGCTGACTCCGAATTTTTGACCATTTTGATTTGGTTATTCTGTAACTGGAGCCCTGCTAACACCAATGACTTCTTCATAAATACAGCTTTTAAAAAGCCCAAGATTCTTTTTGTTGCACAGGCACAATTTTTGATTAACTTCAGTGCTGGTGAGGGAGCTGACATCAACATACTTTTACATCAGAAAAATGGAAACCTTTGTCTTCCCTACTGATTTGCTTTTCCGTTTACTAGTTTCTTCTTCGTTGTTTGCATTCTCACTTTGCTTTCTTCTCATGCTGCTTAGCTCTTCTTCAGTTTTCACTTTTCTTTTCCATCAGTTTGTCTGCATCCATGGCATTTTGATTACTTTCTCACACATCTTCTCTCCTATGTGCTATACAGCCCAAATTGTTGTCCATACTGAAAAAATGAATTTGGGACTTTTCCAAGTGTAAGCCCAGGATCATTAACAATTATTTCAAAGAGTTCATTTCTCCATATGCCTTTTGATATGTCGTGTATGATGAAATTTTGATTTAAAGGATCTCTATGTCTTCTTCCCACTGTCTCAGACACCAATTATAAATATCACTCAGAAAATACCAAGATTACTCAGTGGCCTGCCAAATAATGAGCAGTTCCAGTATGTGCACCAGTTTGCTGCATTCTCAAAACATAACGTCAAGGGAAAATGTGCCATATCATATTTAAAACAAAAAAGAGGTCATTTTTTTCAATTCAGCAGACATTCCTTCACGTTTTTATTGGTAACATTTATAACTGCTCCCTCTATGTATTTGAATCCAGAAACTGAAGGGGGTAGTGGCTGAAAAAACATGCCTTATTTCCTCAAACTGCATTAATATTAAACAATAGGCTTAGATTAATCTTCTGTTGGGTGATAGATAATTCCCTGAGCTTTGTGCTGTTCTTACATCAGTCACGGGCAAAAATTTCACTATATTTCATAGCCATGAAATACATCCTGGTGCAGAGATCTGATTATGTATCCCTTAAATGGCAACTAAGCCTTTCAAATAGTGCTTAATATGAACTAAAGTTGATGTGAAGGCTCATTGCCCAGGATGAGGTAGATATGAAACTTGCAGAATTAAATCTAATCCCCTCCTTCCAGCTGGGGAAATTTATGGGATTTCTTTTTGGAAGCATGAATTTTGTGATTTTCTGTTGGGCTTCATATTAGTTAAAACCAAGCAAATGAGCCTGTAATTTTATTTGCTTATTGTCTGTTGAGTTCTGCTCTCTTTTTCACTAAGAACAGGGAATTTGTAAACTAATACACCTTGCTAATTTATTTTTCAGCACCCTTCGTTTATCTCAACCATGGAGATTTCTCAGAAACAGGTAATCATGAGCTTGTTTAATTACTGGAGGATATGGGGTACATATCAGTACATAACAGGTGACTCCTGTTGCTTAGTGGCCAAGCTTTCCAAACTTACTTAAAATGTAACTAGAAGGAAGTAGATATGTTTGGAATTGTTTGTCTGCCTAATTCCTGTTTGCTTACAAACAGTAATTTGTGTACCCAAGCTGGTAATTATTCAGGGAAACAAACCTTTAGTCATATGGTAGTGGGATTTGTAAGTGAAGCCAATGCACATTCTTTTTCCGGCCTCGAGAAATACTTGTATCTTTACAGTCTAGTAATAAATTATTATTACTATTATTGTTTTTATTTTTATTAGTAGTCAGGAGAGATCAGGGCCTCACTGTGCTAAAACTTATATGCACACAAGCAGTCCCCCTCCTCTAAAATTGCAGCCTGAGTCTGGGTGGTCCAACCCTGGCAGCGCAGGGGCCATTCCCAGCACGGTAGCTCCTGATGGGAAAGGATTTTATGGCAGCTCCAAGCTCTGTGATGGCTCCATGCATGTTCAGGAGGCAGCATGACACCAGAGCCACCCCTTCCTGAGCCACAGAAGTGGCCAGAGCAGCTCTGGCACAACACGGCTCCCTCACACGGGAGGAGGTATTTTGCCTTTCAGGCACGCACAGCACAGCTGGGTCCCATCTCCCATGAAAAAAGGTGGCAGGCCAGATGGAAGCGTTGCTGAGCCAGCTCCAGCTTGGACCACCCTTGGCTCCACAGGCAATCCACTCACGCATTGGGGAGAGGGGAGAAATATTATCCCTATCCTACCTCAGGAACAGAAGCAGAACATGAAGTTTATTCACACAAGGTCACCCCTAGTTCCTAGATTGTTAACATCGTGACTATCCAGCCCCTCATTTTTAAATGTGTTATTAAGCCATTCTTTCCATGATTTGCTTCTGATTTTTTACTATAGCACAAATATAAATGTGTGAGGGTGTTGAGTGCTGGTGTCTTTCCAGGACTGCAGTCACCTTTCCTCTCTGCTGTGTTGTTGGGATGGATGGGCACCGGCCAGTTCACACTGGGCCCTGAGAAACATTTTACACTAAAGGAGGAATTTTCCCTTGTTTTATAAAATCTGGTATAAGGTTAAAAGTCTGCAAGTGTGGCACTGAAGAAGGGAACTTTTTATACTGGCTACTTGGAGAACACTCCTAATTAATTTGCTTTGCCTGATTTGCAGCAACAATTGTACATTGGTTCCAGGGATGGATTGGTTCAGCTCTCTCTGCACAGATGTCACACGTATGGGAAGGCTTGTGCAGACTGCTGCCTTGCCAGAGACCCGTACTGTGCCTGGGATGGAAACTCTTGTTCCAGATATGCCCCCACTTCTAAAAGGTAAGAAAAAAACACGACATGCTGTAAAAGATCTTGCTGCTTGCAAGAATTTTAGATGTTCCAATTCGTAACCTGTTGCCTTTTACTTAGCATATCATTTGCCTTAAAATGTGATCGTACTCTGGCCATGTTTCACATTTCTGCTTGAAGAGCTGTGAAGACAACATAGCTTTGTTTAAGTGTGTGTGACAGTAACTTGGCTACTGCAGCTAACATCATAAATCCATCACTTTCCTTTTTTATGCTGAATGCTTCATGGCACAAGATGCTCAGATGAAGGTCCAGGTTGTGGCTAACTCTACCCAACATGCAAGGGCCTCTCTTAAGCTTCTGACTTTTTCATAGTAGTTAGAAAGCAGAGTTTAACATAGTATCCCAGAGTGGTCAATAATAAAACATATAATTCCCTGACCTAACCCAACAATTGTATTTGTGGTCTAGCCATGAGAGGGAGACAGAGATTTAGGTACCACGATTTGACCATATTGGCAGGAGTCTTTCCACAGTGCAAGAAGCTTCATCTGAATTTTCTGTACCCACCAGCTAGGACAGCACCTTGGATCTGAATGGAGGGAGAGCACGCTGCAGGGTCTAGCAATGCACTGCCTCCGCTGCTGGATGTGTGTCCTGAAGTTTTTGGCTGATTTAGCAGGAGAGTCCTTCACAGCTTCTTCATTCCCCTTTGGAAAAAGTCCTCCTGACAGCAATTCTTGCAGTGAGGTTGCAGTCTGAGCTCAGGCTCTGGAATGACACTTTCTACCTTAGGGTCACAGGGCTGGGTCCTGAGCTTTTGAAGTTAATGACTCATAAGTTACCATGTCACGGTGTCAGGGAACTTTATGTGTTCTCCCTCATAGCCAAAGCAAACTAAATTCAGAGAAGCATAAATGAAAGGAGAAAAGCAAGTGTTCAGGCTCACTGCAAAGTTAGTGACACATGAGGCTTGCTGAAGTCTGGGGTGGGCTGGGACACAGAGATCGATGGTCCATGCTTTTTAACAGATGTGCAGTTTGGAGGGAAGGCCAAAAGTCCGTGGTTCCAAAACAAAGGATGGGTGACTGGCCCTGGGAATCCTGCAGTAGATCAGTTACTTGAATGTTTTCCTTCTGTGCTGAAGTCTGTGCTTCCAGCATGTCTGCAGCTTTTGCTCAGTGGACAGATCAGCCTTGGCAACCTGCTCTCCTTCAGAGGCATTGCTCTGCACACAGGAGGTCCCACTGCTGCTGCTTGTGAGGAAGGAACCAGTTCTTTCCTGGGTCTCCAATTCTTCTGCTGAAAAATTGAAAAAGCTACCATTTTTTTTCGTAGCTCTTGGGAGATAAATGCAATTACACACAGAGGAAGAGTTTACTTTTTACTTTTTTTTAGCGCTGTTACACTGAAATGACGTAAGTCACGGTGAGTTCATGTAACACACCCAGATTGGCAGGCAAGTTATTAGATCATCTCAGACTGTTGTCTTATGTTTTTTCTGTCCATAAAGATGAAAGATAACCAGATTTGTCAATTGTTTGTTAACAAACTAAAATACATTATTTTCTTTCTTCATTTTAATAATTGGTTTACTATTCAGTATTACCTTGGGCTAATACTGAGCTTAATTTTGAATATCACCTGTTGAACTTCAGATCTTTTTCATGGTCTACAGCATGAAATGTTTTAGGTATTTGCATCACAGTCTACCCCACCCAGAGAGCCATGCTGGTCTAAGCAAGTTTAGACACTCTTTCTGTCACTGTATTACACACTCCTTATTTTAGGCAGATTTTTTTCTCTCGCTTTTTCTCCTCTCAGCGGTTTTCCCAAATCACAGGCTCTTCTCTTGATGTCAATTGTACAAATCTCTCTAGGCCACATGCTGCTTTGAGGGTGAAGCTGGTTTTAGTTAAGGCTGTAATTGTCAGCAGTGGGGTGGGAGCAATGCAAGTCCACATCTGCTGAGCTCCTCTGTATTTTGTTGTTGCATTCCAGCAATTATGTCTGAAGTGTTACAAGTTTGTATGTTCTTCCCATAGGCGAGCCAGAAGGCAGGATGTTAAGTATGGAGACCCAGTTGCACAGTGCTGGGATGTGGAAGACAGTGAGTATTTTTCACCTTTCTTGCTCTTTTGTCACTTAGGCGGCAGATTTTGCTGTGAGGGTCTCTGTCTCCAAAAACTTGCTAAGCTCAACAGAACAGCTGCCTTTCCCACACTTCATATCCATTACCCCTCCCAGAGTTAAATTTTCAGAGCTGGAGCTGGGAAGGAACAGCCAGCATGGGATATCACCATTGCATCCTTATGGGCAACACTCCCCAGCATTCACACGGGGCAGGGAGATGTGCCCCTGACACCAAAACACCACACACATCCCTGAAACTAGCTAATGGGATGTGCATGATGTTCCATCCAGAAACAGGGCAGAAAATCCTACAAGGAAGCTTGCGGGGGTGAGTGGGGAGCATGCCATCTCTCCTCTGCCACTTGACACAGGTCCCAAGGCTGAGCTGCAGCTGCCAAACCAGCCCCTTCCCCTTCCCACAGCTACTTAAATGCTCCTGTTATTAACAAGAACCTACCCCCCTCTCCCTGCCCACTTCCCCCTCCCTTTCCCACACCCTCTTTTCAGATGCCAAAAGGTCTGGCTGCTCCTCTGGCATCTGCAGCCCTTCTCTCTCAGCGAGCACTGTCAGTATGAAACCCTGCGGTTACACAGCAATCTCTGTGGCAGCGTAAAATAAATGAATAGCATTCAAACCCAACCATGGCTTTGTCTGGGGTTCTTCTAGCTGCTTATTAAAGTGAACAATCCAGACAAAACAGTATTGATTGTATCACCACGTTGAGCACTGGCTTTGGGACAAGCCATTCCTTCCCATTGATCTCCGGTTATTCCGTGCCGCTGTGGTGCTGGGTGCCTGCTGCAGACCTCAGTGGGAGGCAGTGCAGAAATCAGAGCTGCTTGCCACAGGATCAAAGCCTGACGTCTGTTGTACAGTCTAGAGGGCTCTGGCTGTACATGTGTGCTTGCAGACATAGTTAAAAAGTTAGGGTAAGATCTCATTTCCATCAAAGTCAACGACAAAACTCCTGTTCATCCCAAGGGCCAGAATTTCCTTGCTTGCTGCTTGCCATGACTCTCCAAACACTGATATCCGAGACTGTGCAAAGCTCAAGGTCATAGAAACCCTAGCAGAAAGGCTGACAGTGTCACATTTTCCTGGAAGGATAAAGAGATACTGGAAGAGTTAGCTTTATTAGACAAATCTAAAATCTTGTAGCACAGAAATTGGTATTAATTCTTTGCCCTGACATAGTGGCATCAGTAGCAATTTTATCCACCTGGGGTGACTCCTATGTGCTGTAAAGCCATTAAGCTGACCTGTGTCACTCCAGGCTCTTGGCTTATTCAGGCCATTTGTGATAATTAGTAATATTGTGGTCCTCAAACTTATTTAAATTCAGTGCTCTGCTCTGTGAGGCTCTCTCCCAAAGACTTTATTGGCTGCATGAAGTTGTTTGGCTCTCCTGAAATCTTAGTGACACAGGGAAATAAGGCAGAGAGCTTGAATTTCTATAGAACTCATATACGTACTTGTATTGAAAACATGATCCAAAATTGTTTTAATTGTGACATGGAGCTAACTTCTGATTCAGGAGACACCACTGCTTTCACCTTTCTTTCTGTTATTCACAGGGCATTAGAAACAGCTTTAGTCTCTTGCTAAGGTAGACAAGATGAAGATAAAACAGACTAGAAAGAGAAATGATGATGCAGAGATTAGAAATTTTTTTCTCAGATTTACAGAAGACCAGGAAAGATTTCAGATCTCCTCATGGCTCCTTCAGTGTTTGGTCTGAAACATACTACAGAGCATTTCAAATTACGCTGAAGGGAGGCAAACTTCAGTTTACTTAAGCCCTGTGACTCTTTTAAAGTGCTTGGGATGAACAAACCAGACCATACAAACTAACTTCAGCAGGTTTAGCTCAGGTTTAGTAGTTGCATTACTTAAAGGAAAAATACAGGTCAGATTTTAAATTCCTCAAAGGTGAAAGCCCCAACTTTAAAATGGAGCAAGCCCATGATACAGATTTTATTGACCTCCTTAAAAACCAGTTGCACTGAAGGAAGGTTAGCAGCCGCCTCTAAATCCTCATAGTTATAGTTTAAGCTAAAAGTTAAGTTTCCTTTTGCTTTTTTATAATTCACTCACTCTTATAGCATCTGTTCTGAATCAGGCTATTTTCCCATTGCTTTAAAAAGCAGGTCAGGGTTAATCTCCTGTACCATGTTTGCTTTCCAGGCATTAGTCATGAAACTGCTGATGAAAAGGTGATTTTTGGCATTGAATTTAATTCAACTTTTCTGGAATGTGCTCCTAAGTCCCAGCAAGCCTCTATTAGGTGGTATGTTCAGCGCTCTGGAGAAGAACATCGAGAAGAGGTAAGTTATAGTCATCAAGGCAGGTTTCCTCCACAGAGAATTCAGCTGAGCATTGAGAGGCAGGAGTTATTGGGATTAGTTGATGTTTTACTTTTCCCTGCCTCACCTTAGGTATCACATAGCATTCTGCTATCACCATTTGGGGTATTCAGTGGGGAAGAGAGAAAACCATTTGCATTGTATCCTAAGCAGATTTTGGTATTTATTTTGACTTACCTGCACATCCTATCAGAAACAAAAAATTAAAAAGGGAGATAATATAAATCGGTGATAAATGTCAAAGCTGTTTTGTCCCATAATTAACACATCTACTTCTGTAGGTAAAAGTATGTTCAAAAGGGTATGTTTCAATAAAATCTCAGCTCTATTTTGTGTCTGATTGTTTTCCCTTACTATGTTAAGCAGTGTAGCTAAGAACTGCATGTATGGTTTGCTGCTTCTCTCCATCTCTCCCCAGAGAAGAAATGGTCTGCGTGGTTAAAAGGCTTTTTATTTGCTTTTTTTCTTGTTAGTGGAGTCTGAGATTTTTTTCTTAAATGGCACACTGCTCTGATGCAGAGATGTCAGGTTAAGGATTGCTCCTTGCATCTGGTGTAGAAAGCAGTGAGACTTGTGATGGCCCTTAATTCCTTTGGGATGCAGCTTTGGGGTCCTTACTGATGGAGAAGACCTGGAGAAGCCTCCAGGTCGCTGCAAACCCCCTGCACAATTTCCTGATGATTTCTTTCTGAGCTAGTGACAAAGGGTCTCTCCAACATGCCTGGAAGGTCAATATCCTGGGACTGGCTTGGACTGGGTTTGTGAGTGAGTTTCAAACCTCAGGAGTTTTCATAGCCTTTCTCTTACATGAGTGATTTTGTGTCTGAGGCCAAGTCCTGCTGTGATGGCAACCATGGCAACGGGGAAGGAGAAGGGAAATGAACTGCCCTTTCAAAGGAGCTGGTCCCAGGTGCTAGATATGCTTTTTTGTTATATGTTCGTCGAGGACAAAAATTAGTTTAAATGACAGGAACTGTCAAACATACAACTGGTCTTCCACTGTCAGTGATAATTCATCCTGTGAGAGTTCCTGAGTGCAGAAAATGTGCTGGTCCTTTCCAAAGGCTGGGGAGATGCAGACCAGGGCAGGTGTCCAGGGGAGAATCACTTCTGGGTGAGACTGCTCATGGCAGTCACCCCAAAGTTGCAACCCCAGTCATGTCTTGGCCCAGAAAGCCAGAGTTAGGGGATACCAGACACTTCTGATTTTCCACCAGATAAGACAAAATCCCACAAGGCTGTAAATTGACTGTTAACACTGCAGTACTTCTAATTTACTCCCCTTCTCTTCCATGTTTTGCATTGACAAAACATTTTTTCCTCTGCTGGGGAAAAAAAAGCTTAATTAATTTTTAGACTGGTGCTTTAACACCTAAAGAAAGAGACTACTGGTTTGAAATACTCTCTCTAATGTCCATTATAGCCCATATGTGGGAAAAAAAAAAAAAATTGCCTTTTGATCAGGTGGCCAAGCACCCTCTCAGCCACAGGAGGTTGAAGTGCACACCCAATTAAAAGTGTATTGGAATTTGAAGGCCTAAAGTCATTCATTTTACTGAAATGGGGTTACCTTTACTGTCCTGTACATGACACTCTGTGATCACCTTCCCTAAGGCAGCAGTTTGTAAATGCACTCAAATATTTGATCAGGGAAACAAGTAAAGTACTTTCTTAATTTTAACCATGTGTTTAATTTTCAAGTAAATTTAAGCAGATAGTTAACAGGTTTTCGACTGGGGGAGGAGGGGTGTTTGTTCTTGTTGATTTTCTTTTCTTGTGTGTGTTTTTTTTTCCTTTTTTTTTTTTTCTGAATGGGAAGTTCTGCCAAGTTTTGAGAAGACTCAACCTTTTTAAAAACAATGCATTGCAACTATATCATGAACTACAAACTTTGCATAAAGGAGCCAGTTCTGTGTGAAGAATGTAATATTCCTATATCATAAGCAGTCATACTTTCAAGACTTAAAAGCCTCTTCTGAAGGGCTGCTTTGGAGTCTTATCTGTGTCAATTTAGGGAAAAAGATTTTATCAGTTGATTTTCTCATAAATCACAGGTTCAGACAGGCCTCTGAAGGTCGTGAAACGAAGCTCAGGCTGTCTTTCTTGTTTGATTGTAGAACAAACTGCAGGTCAAACCAACTTTGAGCAAAGTTACAGCATGCTAATATATGTAGCATAGCCTAAATGAAGGCTCTGCTGTTTTTTGACACACTTTGTATTTCAAAAAGGTTTGTTGTGGCAGTGACTTGGCCGTTCCTACTTGTTCTGAGCCAAATGCCAGTTACCCAGGCCTGGTGATGTCCAGTACAGCAGGACTGCCCAGCATGCCAAGGATGTGCACGTTGGGAGGGAGTTAGGGAATGTGTGCACATGTGTGGTGTCATCAGAAGCCCCAGCAAGCACACAGAATTCATCTTTGCACATTAACAGCAATGTTTACTGGGCTTGCTCTGTGTAAACAGTCTGACATCTGCTTGCATGAGAAAAGTAAATCTTCACTAAAAGGCCAGATTAACCTCTGAGGCAAATTCAGTAGAAAATTTGAAGGAGAAATCTGCACAGATTTTCTACTATATGAATGTTAAAAGTAGGCAAATAGCTTTTTGCTGCATGTTGTGCCTAAAGCCACAGCAGTGCCTCTGTGATGTAGTTTTGGTAAAACAGAAGTTGTAGCACATTCTCCTCAGCTCTCAGGGTGGTTTTGTTAGTTGTAGGGTTTTGGGGTTTTTTTGGTTTTGTTTTTTTTTTTTTCTCCATCAGAAGGCAATAGTCTATGGAAATGCGTATGCACACATTGATTATTAGAGGATCAGGTTGCTTAAAGGCAGTTTATAGCTATTAGTTTTGTTTGAATCTTGCCAGAAAATTCTAATAATAACAATTTCTAGTATTTTGACCCAGGTTAGTTTCAGGATCCTAAGGATTTGAACTCCTGAACAAACTCAGTTTGCATATATCATATTGGTAGATACCATTTTTAGAAGAAATTTTTTAAAAAGAAGCTTTTTTTGTTTACTTTTTAAGATAACTGTATTAATCTAGAAATTATATGTTTTCAAATATCTGAAGTTAAATTCCTAATTTCAGATATGAATCCCTAAATGAATGACCAGGTCTATAGAGATGCTGAATAATCAGTCCTCCTAACTGAGGAGTAAGGGTTAAATGGTTAAAATGCTAATCCCTTGATAATTTGCAGATCCAGAAATTGAGGTTTTCAGGTTTTCTAACTTGACTTACCAGTGAAAATTAGTTCATCAGTGTAAAAACCTAATTGGAGACCTTCATAGAAAATCCAAAGATCAGAGTAATTGACTTCATTTTCAGAGTACTTTAATTTGACAAAAATACCATATGTGACAGAAAATGTGAGGTCATATTTAATGTATAGCTTGATCTTTGCTTAACCAGTGCCTTACCATAACTTCTCCCATTACAATTATATTTTCTGCTCTCTCTCTCTCTCCCCTCTTGCAGCAGATTTCTCAAATAACACTGTACATTCTTTCAGTGCATGTCTTAGCAGTGTAACTTATTGTGATGACGATACCATGCTTTGCAAATGACTCCATGCACCTGGAACTTAGGTTACGGACTTTTAGTTCCAGGGCTGGAACTGTAATGTCTCAGCAAATCTTTAAACTTGGCTTCACAAATAGATGGCTTTGCACTGTCCCAGACATGCACTGCAGCTTCCTGAGGGAAGGGAAAGGGCAAAATCCAGACTAGATGGGAAGCATTTGGCCCAGCAGGATGTCCCCGACATTTCACCTTTAAGGTCATGGTTCACAATGTGACTTCCAGGCAGAGCAACCTGTGGGGAGGGACAGGATCTCCTGTGGTACAGAAGCTGTCACCAGGTCATTTTGCTGCCAGTGGGAGTACATTTCCCTGTAGTTTAGGGCTGTTTTAAGGTCAGGAGTCAAATATCTAGTGCTTTTGTGGTTAGTGTTGCTCACGCAATTGATCATGTTTGTTCCTGTGCGTGCAGCGTTAGTCACTGGGATGACGGAGAGTGCTCCAGTGCCTGGAGTTCATAAAAAACTCTGGGGACGTCATCTGTTCATAGTGTCTTAAACTGCTGAAGTTCTCTGAGGCTTAAAACAGATACTAGTTATTTCTCAAAAATGTCCTGGGTTATTTTATGTCTGTAATAAGTGTCAGGACTGCAAAAAGCAAATGTGTGGCTCCCTACAAAGGCATTAGTTTTGTTGCCTCGTTGCTTTGAAAAGCACTGAAAATACACTGAAAAGCCTCTACTCTAGGCTGCACTTCACCCTGAGTCTCCTGTGGCTCCAGATCTGCCAAGCTGCCACCTCAGCAGCAGGGGACGGAACAAACCATATGCTGTTAAAGCGACAGAATAGGTGCAGATCACTTTTAACTTTCTTCTTTCTGCTCTGCTTGAACCTGGTGGTGGAAATAAATCCACCAAAATGCATGGGGACATTCCAGTTTCTCCTTCACGAGTTCTCACCCTTTCCATATTCCTGCCCCACAGCCTCAGACTGTGTTTTCCTGATGGACCAAACTTAATCTGATATTTTGGTAGATACAAGAGTTGGACCCATTTTTGGGCAGGACAATTTGCAAGGCACTACATGGTGACCTAGCTCTGCCATCAGAGCAAAGAGATGTTGTTTCATTCCACATTTTAGGCATTTTTTCAATTTATCCCAGACATAAGTTTCCATATATTTTTGCATCTGGAGGTTTTTGCATCATGATGGCAATCTCCTTCGTTACAAACATCTGGTCAAGCAGAATCTTATGAAGAAAGGCCACAGATTCAGTGCCAGCCCTGAAATCTAAGAGTTGGGTGATGGCTGAGTAAGGCAGATGACACACAGCAAGGACTGAATTCCCTCTTCTGTCAGGGGTGTGTAATTCAGTTTTTGAATCTTTAGGTCAATGAGAAAGAGGTCAAGAGAGTTGGGAAAAAGAGAAAAAAAGAGATTCATTCTGCAGCCTAAGGACTACTTACAGTTCTCATGCTTTCACTCTTTTATTTTATTATATTACTCATTGCCTTCTTTTTTTCTCTAATACCTTAAGGTTCTTAAGTATGACTAATATTTTTGACAGTTTTATGGGGAAAGAAGAGAAGTAACTCTGAACCGACATTTCTGGTTTGATTTGGATAATACTGGAGGGGTGATAGGAATGGAGTTTAGTCTCAGAATAAGAAGTAAACTTCACCTTTAAATGAATAGGAATCATGCGTTTCCATAATGACATTGTACCAGCAACACATTCTTCACTTTTCCTGAGGCTGTTGGTAAATAAAAAAAGATGTTAAAAAAAAAATTAACTCTACAGCTGTGTTGGAGCTAAATGATTATTTTCCCATACAAGAGAAACAAAGTCATGTGTAACAATAATGTCAGAAAAACCCTAGAGTGATCTTTATTTCCAGTCAAATGATGAGGATGAAAAAGAGAACAATAGAAAAACAAAGATGAATGTGAATTCTCAGCAAATGTTCCTCATTTTCTTTTCTCCCTCTCTCAATTTGTTCAGGGGTTGCAGCTAACCCATGATTAGTCCAGCTTTACCTCTAACATTTTTTCACATGTTGATTAATGAGAGAAGGCAGGCTTTGAAGCCACTTTCTTCTCCCAGACAGGTGCAGTGTTTTAACTGTGAAAGAGTTGACATGTGGATTATTTGTAAAGAGGGAGCTATCTAAACACATCATTAGCAAAGGACAAAAAGCATTGACCTAACCTGGTGCCACAGCACTTTCAAATCCTTGGTTGTTTTCCAGCTTACTGATTGTTTAAAGGTTTGCTGTAATTATTGGCAATACTTAATTTTTTCTCCATTATTAAATTCAGGTTGTGGAAATCAAGTGTTAGCTTTGCATGGGGATCTTTTCCCTTTGTCACATATTGCTGGTGTCTATGGCATGTGCCATAATTCAGGTAGTGTAATTTTTGCAAAATTTATGTGCTTATCATGAAGGATGAAAGTACAATTTGTTGATACAATATTGTCAAAAACCCACTCCCACTTCACTAAGAAAAGAAAGCTATTGGTAATCAATTGCTTCATTTTTTGGTGGTTTATAAGTTGTTTCCTGTGGAACAAAACTATGTCTCTCATGTTTAAGTTTTATTGTATGCTCAAATTTAAGCACATGTCAGCAAGCTTTTATGAATTTAAGCCTGTGAGTACTTCTGAATTGTTAAATCCTATTTAGAAATATTTTAGAAGAGTTACTGATTTCGACATGGTGGGAGGTTGAAACAGTGAATCCACAGTTGACCAAAGCAAAATTTCTTTTATCTAAGTAGTCGTTTCTCTTTCCTTAGAATTTAATAAAATACATTTTACATCTATAGGTCAGGAACCAAAGACCACACTAAACATTCAAGTGAAAGGTTAAAGATCTACTACCAAGTAATGAAATGCCAGGTGTTTATGAAACTCCAGAGCCCTGTGGGGAGGAAAGTAGAGAGGAAAGACAGGAGGAGTTCTGAACCTATGGGTAAAACAACATAAACAGGATACCAAAAGGAGAAGTGAGGGGGGGAAGGCAGTAATGAAGTGTTGCTCAATATGTGTGAAACCGGAGCCATAATTTTATCCTGCCAGAGGAGTAGAAAGAAATGAACAATGAAGGCACAGAGGAGGAGGTGACAGTCACCCTAAATCAATGTCCAAGGTTAACACAGGACATTGTGTAGGATCACTGCTTCATTAAAAATAGGAGTCATGATGGGCTGGGATTAAGGGACACAACCAGTTTAGACTTTTACCTTTCTCTGCAGTATCCCAGGGTGGGGAGGGGACAGCTCCATCAGTTAACACGTTTATAGCTGTTGCACAAATGGCAAATAGCTGTGAGTAGCAGGGTGCTGGACTTGGGGGTCCAGCGATCTTTTCAAGCCTAGGTCTGCCATTATTCTGCCTTTCTTTCACTGAAGAGAGGCGAAGCCCTAGCGAGGGCACTTTGGAGTGGCGCCCAGCCAGGCAGAGCAGCCAGCTGGAGCCCTTCCAAGTGTGGGGCGTGCACAGCTGTCAAGGCACTCTGGACTACAATAGTGGCAGAGCCACCGGCAGGCAGATGCTGCTGCTGCGATTGCATCAGGCCCCGAGCTCAAAGGCATCAGTGCTGTTTTCACTCAGACTATGTGGGAACTTGGTCTTTGCGCAGTGCCTTATGAAACCCAAATGTCTGGAAGTTAGCTGCTCCTTCCCATGCTTTCCCCTCAGTTTTGCAAACTTGGGTCTTCATGTTGACGTGAAGCCTGGTCAGAAGAAAGGGATTTCCTTGTCATGTTGCAACAGCCAAGCCTCCAAGCACTTCCACCTGGCCCCTGCTCTTGCTTCTCTCTGTGGAGCAGAGCACCACAAGGAAACACCTGCCCTAGACATATTTCTGCCTACAGCTCCTTATCTGTGGACTCTTTTATGCATTTTATGCTCCTGTTTTTACTATAAAAAAAGGAACGTTTACTTGGAGTGAGGTGTCACTAGCTGATCCAAATGAGGACTAGTGCCCTGTGCTGTGGGTTCTGTGAAAGATGAGTGGCCTTTTCTGGTTTGTCTCCCTGTTATCTTCTGTGCATGTGCTTGTGGCTTGACCATAATTTCTCTGGTTTAAACTCAGTGTGGTAAATCAGAAGTAGCTTGTGCTCATGCAGCACCTGTTGTCAGGACAATCAATTTTCCGGGAATTTCCTGAAATTTGTATCATTTCACCCTCTGAGTACTGAGTAGACATGCTTATATACAGTTTACAAACAACAAAACTAAAGCTTCCAACACCAACAACTGGGGGCAGGAGCCAAAAAATACTTGGCCAGAGAAAAAGGCAACCAGAGCTACAGTCTGACCTGTTTTTGTAGCAGCTGATTTCTTGTCTCTGCTGCTCTCATACCAGTGGAAGTACATAGGCCTATATCCATCCATCCATATGACTTGCCTACATACCTGTCTTAATCCATATGTTACTGACGACTGTTACTGCTGAAACAGTAGGAAACAACAGTCTCTCTCTGTGGTTGTATTATATTTGTGTGTATTGTTTTTTCTGGTGATCTCAATATGGTCTCTCAAACTTTTTTAATGATTTCAAGGTCATTGTCATAGAAACTTAGAAAAGAGTAAAGCTAAAAGCCCTGGAAGGTCATCTCATCCATCTCTTTGCTCCAAGAGACTTTATTATGATAAAGTACTAGTGAGTTAGAATCATAACAGATGGAGAATCATATGTATGTATAAATTTTTTCCCATGGAGTAGCAGAGGGAATCGTGTGCAGATTTTTTACATAAAGAAACAGTGTGTAGCTTACCCACTGTGAATAAATCTAATTTAGTCATCTTTATGCCTCCCTGATCTTCATCTTCTGAAGTTTGCTGGAGGGTCAGATGTGCACTCTGGGAAATCTTCCAGATTCTGTGTTGGTTCTTTCTGCCCCCAGACCCCCCTTCTCAAACCCCCTACCCAGCCTTGAGCTGAAGTTTTCCCCCATGGTATTGATGCCACCAGCAGGGCCGAGGCAGCCTCCAGCAGCAATCCAGGTCTGTGGGTGCTGGCTGTGCTGCAGCCTCTGCGTGGCAGCAGAACACAGCACACCTGGGAGGGAACAGCTTGGGACAAACCGGCATCATTTTTGAAGGAAATGCTGGTGTTGGACATTGGGAGTTAGGGCTCTGCTTTCTACTTCCACCTCTGCTACTGACCTTTATATGGTCTTTGGCAAATCACTTACCTTCTGTGTTTCCCAGCTGCAGAAATACTTGGGTGCCCAGTGCCCCATCCTGGTTTTTTGGTTTGGTTTTGGTTTTGGTTTTCGTTTTCTTTTGAGGGAGGATGTTATTTTTTGTCTCAGGTTATTTTGGAAATAATTTTCAGATTACCAGATAGTAACTTAACTGACAGTGCTACTAGTCTTAAGGTCCACCTCCTTTTAACATGTAAGATCTGTATTTTTTTAAATATTTCTATTTGTAAATAAAATTACAGCTCCATGCTGTCAGACTTCAGCTCCCACTTGCAATCTTATTGTTTTGTTTGGGGTTTTGGTTTTTTTTGTTCCTACTTTTTCTCTAAGTTATTCTCCACAGATCTTAGCAATAAAAAAGCTGTACTTTGTTGTATCCATCCAGCCTTCCTGCCTGCTTTTAATCACATCTCAGTGAGTCAAAGTCAGGATCAACTTCCTTTTGTAAAACTTGGTTGAAGAAGATCAAACCCACAGCACTTCTCTTTAAAAACCAGTAGTAGTTTTCATATCCATTGTAACAGGGCCTCAGCACTGCAGATACATACAAGCACTCTGGTATTTTGGGTGTATTAAAGATACCTCAAAAAGAGCAGTTAAAAAAATGGATGGGATTTGTGGCAGTGAATAGCTCCCCTTCCTTGGAGAATGCAGCTTCCCTCACTGCACTGTGGTGAGATGAGTGTTGCTGTCTGTCCTGTCAGCTGTACAGCATATGTCTTTTGCTACTGCATGCTGAGTGTCCGTGATCCAGATGTTGCAGTCAGGAGCAGGACTCAGACCCTGAAGGAACTTCTGGTGTCTGTCCCAGCTGCACCTTAGGGATGGGACACACTGTGTGCCAGCTAGGCCTTGTGTCCACCAGCATAGCACTGACACACATCTCATTTTGACCATGAGACTCACCTCCTGTGTTCTTTTTTTGTCCAACCCCACAGCTGAAGGCTGATGAAAGGATCATTAAAACGGAGCATGGGCTGCTGATCCGCAGCTTGCAGAGAAGGGACGCAGGAGCCTATTTCTGCAAAGCCCAGGAGCACACCTTTGTCCACACCATCGTAAAGCTGAATTTAAATGTCATCGAGAATGGACAGATGGAAAGCACTCAGAAAACTGAGGACGAGGAGGGCCGGGTGAGGGATTTGCTGACGGAGTCCCGGCTGAGGTACAAGGACTACATCCAGCTGGTCAGCAGCCCCAGCTTCAGCCTGGATGAGTACTGTGAACAGATGTGGCACCGGGAGAAGCGGCGGCAGCGGAACAAAGGTGGTGCCAAATGGAAGCATGTGCAGGAGATGAAAAAAAAGCGAAACCGAAGGCACCACGAGCCAGCCAGGCCACCATCGACGTAGTTTGTAAATGCTATTTAAAGAAAGGACATTTTCCATGAAAAAAAAATACTGTGTTCTGGTTTTGTGCATCTTGCCTATGAATTAGTACTGCTTCTTATTGAAATCAGAAAACTTACCATCACTATTAATCTGTGTGAGACTGTACAGTGGGATTCAATGCCAAATGAGATGTTCCTTATTGGAGTGCCACACACCAGGCAATAATTTCAAATGCATTCATTAAAAAAGAAAAGATGTACACTTTTAGCTAATTTCTGGGTAGCCTTAGACTCCGTGAGTTGTGTTCTTTACTTCCTGCATAATTTTCACATAGGATTTAGTGTCTGTGTTCACGTGTTAACATTTGCTGCCACATTCCACCCCAGAGGTGGCTACGTTGCAGGGGAAGGCAGATGTACTTCCAGTTCTTTGGCATCTTTCTGGGTAAGAAGCATGGTAGAAATGTGTGACAGATCTGCAAAAATACCCACTAATTTACCCACTGGGCCTGTACACAGGCACACGGGTGAGGTTTGCTAGCACAGAGAGGCACAGCAAAAAATCAAATTAAGTTTTGGCTTAGGGACAGCATTCATTCTCCCCATAAAAAAGAGAAAGCATAATCATAGTTTAAGAGAGGGGAATTACCGAGCGTTACTCAAACTCGTTAGTGTTTGAGTAGCCACCAGTTTGCAGTCCATCTGCTGAAATGAAATGTTGACTCTAATTGAAATTGCCACCGAGATGCTTGGGACTAAATTTCCTAAGTGGTCCATGGGAGGTATGTGCACAAATCCTATTAACAAATAATGGGATTCCTGCCTGCACCTCTCCTATGTCTCTAAAGGTTTGACTCTGACTGTTTCTCTGGTCCTTTGCTAGCTTTGTTTTATGCAGAGGAAAAGAAAATTAAAAGACAACAACAAGGCTAAATGAAAGACGATGAGGGAAAATATTTAGTGGCTGAGACCAGTGCTCTTGACACAGAGCTGACATTCCTCAGATGTGTGTATTCTTTGGGATTTTTTCTCAAAGGCCTTCTGTATTTTTAAGTTGAAAATTTGCATTGATGGAATTAATAATACTTTTATTATAATTAAATAAGAGATGTCCACATGTAAATAAAACTTCTAAGTTAGAAATTTGCTGTATACCATAATTTCATTTGTAAAGTGTTCCTTTTTCCTTGGTTTATATTTTGGGTTTAATAATGTAAATTTTTCCACATAAGAAATACTGGCCTCATCCTTGTCTATTTTACATTGATATTATTCGATTGATTTTATTCCTGATATGCAGCAACAAACACAAGCTCAAAATTAGGCCTACTGTCTCCTCTCATGAGTCAGAGCCCCCCTCTCCTCTCTTCCATCTAACCTCCCTCCGTTTTGCCTTTCACGCCTTTTTGAGTGTGAAATGACAAATTAGCCACTTCCTCACATGGAAGAGAGCTTTGATGGATACCAAAATGACAGACTTTACTTGTTTCTCATGCATTCTACAGATCTTGAGAGCAAAGTCTGTGGGAAACCCGTGCAATTGATGTACACCTCATTAAGGGACCAAAACTGTTGGCTCTGAAGCCCTTGCCCGTGCTGGTGTTTGTGTGTGCATTCAGTCACAGATCTAAAATTGTGAAGGTCCAATTTGAATCGTTGTTCACTTCCTCTCTGTTCAAAGTCGGATATGGCAAAGTGTTTGTCAGATTTCAGAAAGGAATCTCAGCTTACCCACGTTTCTTGTAAAACCCGAAAGCTGCGTTTGCATGTGTTGTACAAAAGCCAGCGATACCATATGTCATTAATTTTAGATGCTTTTTTAATAGGAGATGTATGAGTTAATTAGGAGGTATTAGATAGCATGCATACAATGCTTTGATAGTGTAAAGCACTGAGTGCTAAATATTATAAAATACATCTGTGGGGAGAAGGGAATTTCTCATCATAGGACCTTTAATCAGCAGAAAGACTGATGCTGAAGATACTAACCAGTCATACAGCGCTTTGAGAACTTGCAGAGAACTTCTTGGCATTTTTGCTGCAAAATAATGTAGACCAGGCATTTCACAAGAGGCTCATCAATTTGGGTACCTTGATTTTAAGGCCAATTAAGACTACTTAGAGAAGGTATGGGGGGGTATTAAACTACTACATATAAAGTGCAGGGATACTTAATACTCTTGGCTGGAAGATTATGCTGTCACCATGTAGAACCTGCCTAGTTATTCCTTATTAGATTTTTATCAGTCCACAAGGTCCCATTTCTCTAGCTTGGACGTTAAGGAAATGAGTGGAACCACACCAAGGCTATGGGATGGCAGGTGGGCTGCATTCAGATGCACTGGCAGAGGATCCACTCTTCTCATCAGTGGTGACTTGGTACTTCAATTATTGAATGTCAGACAACTCTCACCACATGTTTGCCTACTTTGTAAAAAAGCAAAGCAAGGTCTTCTTTCATACTTTTTTCTCCTCCATGAAAACTAAATCATCTGATCTATGTTTAGGTATGATTGGGGGTTTGTATTCTACAAATTAACCACCCCCCCAACTGACTTTAGTAGATACCTGGGATAAGGGTCTCCGTACTGGGAACATTAGATTTAAATGGTTGAATTAAAATGTTACTGCTTTTAAAAAAACTACTTCCATTCCTTTTATTTCAAATGTTCTTGCAATGAGATTCTTTTTAAAGAGATGACCTCATCAGTCTGGGGTATAGTGGTAGCATAAAACCCCAAGTGAGATATAAGACCTCTTCCATCATGGGAAATAAATTCAATATCCTCCAAACCAGTGTGTTACATTGGGTTCATGCCACCCCAGGGAACATATTTAATAATCCTGCATAGATAAAAGGCTGTGTTTTGGTATACTGGGTAAGATGAATGCTGTAGCTGGCAGGGGTAGCGCGTCTCATACAGTGCAGGTAATACACATGCAAGGAAGCCAGAGGACCTTGGAGACCAAGGAATGAGAGGGATGGATTGTGAATCACTACTGGAGGTAAGGCAGGGTTTTGTTAAGCAGGACTCAGCAATGCAAACACAAGAACAGGAACAGGAGGAGCAGTGGGTCTTTCCCACAACCTGCAGTCCCAGAGGGAGGTTCAGAAGATGAGCTAGACCAGAAACTCTAACAGAGGAGTATCCCCCTCTTTTAAAAAAGATTTCATCTTTTGTATAATTTAGAGGCTCAACTTGAAGTCTGCTTAAATTTCAGTTCAATGATTTGGGGATCAGCTGGGCTGCTGTGAGCTGTACTATGAGCCACAACAGGCCTGTAGTTAAAATGAAACTGAGCCCTGCCTCTTTCAAGAGCTCCATAAAAATTTAAGTTGAATGAATTTTTGGTACAGAGTGGAAAAAAGTTGCCTCCACATTAATATCTAGCTTTTAAACAGGTCCCTTAGTGCATTGATCCAAATATCATGAGGTTCAAGAGGGCCAAGTGCCAGGTCCTCCATTTTGGCCACAAAGAAACCCCTGCATTGCTACAGGCTGGGACAGGGGTGGGAAAGTGGCCCAGTGGAAGAGGACCTGGGGGTGCTGGTCCCCTGTGGCTGAACATGAGCCAGCATGTCTCCAGGTGGCCAAGAAGGCCAATGGTGCCTGGGCTGTATCAGGAGTAGTGTGGCCATCAGGACCAGGGAAGAGATTCTTCCTCTCTGCTTGGCACTGGTGAGGCCACCCCTCGAGTGCTGTGTCCACCTCTGGGCCCCTCTAATTTGAAATGGACAAGGAGATACTGGACTGTGTCCAGCAAAGGGCAGGGCTTGTGAAATGACTAGAGAACATCTGGGGAATGACTGGGGGAGCTGGGGGTGCTTAGTCTTGAGGAGACTCAGGTGGGAGCTCGTCATTCTCCACAACTCCTGAAAGGAGGGTGTAGTCAGGTGTGGGCCAGCCTTTTCTGCTGTGCTGGCAGTGAAAGGACCAGAGGAAATGGCTTCAAGCTGAGACAGGTGAGGCTCAAATTAGATACTAGAAAAAAAAAAAAAAAAGAATGTTCCTGCCTGGGTGGTCAGGCAATGTAATGGGCTGCCCAGAGAGGTGGTGGAGTCACCCTCCCTGGAGGTGTTTAAGAGGTACCTGGATCTGGCACTGGGTGATGTGGTTTAGTGGTTCAAGGGTTACAGGGGCAATGCTGGGCTGACAGTTGGACTAAATGGTCTAAAAGGCCTCTTCCAATTTTATGGTTCTATGATTCTAATCTCTGTTTCTATATAATACAAGATATTTATTTGAATATGCATTCAACAGGGATTACAGTTATTAATACATTATCTTTTCCTTCACCAAAACCTTTCTATTAACCGTACTTCAGCAGCAGGTCAGTGCTGGACTGAACCAAAATGGTTTCAAGCAGATTCTTAGAATAACCAACTCAATGTGAGCTGTAGTTATAAAAATGCTGAAAACTGATATAAGCTTTAAAGCCCAACAGGGCTCTAAACTTTGCAGCCATCTTGCAGTCAGTTAAAATGAAACAGAAAATGGGATTAGCAGAAAAAGGAATGAAGTATTAACACTTACTCTGATAAACTTGTTCTGTTACTGGAAACCATTCCAACAACAGGTGTGAATGTGTTCATGCCATAAGCAAATACTTTTCTCCCTAAGCAGTTAAGCTTATATTGCTTGAGGTATCTAAGAACCTGAGTACTTTCCAGCTCATATGTAGATTTTGAACCCAGTTCTTATGTCATTCATAATGAAGTAATTAGGCTAAATGCAACAGATATCCCCTGGTTTATGTGCTTTTGAGATCAGAAGATCCCTACAGTTCTAATGCTATGAACCTCTTATTCAAACCATTATGGGTATTGATCTTCATTTAACATTTCAGATAATGAATAATTATTTGTTATCATTACTCATAGATCATGTAATGAGGCTGTGTCCCATAATAATGTCTCAATATTTAATACAGCTAATGGAAATTGAGTTTGCTGACATTTTTTCATATGAGCATATGCGTACAAGAGTGCATATACAAATGTCTTATTTTCTGTTTATTTTGTAACAGAGGTTAATTTGCAAAAGGCAAATGTGATTTCAAGCGTCAAGGCTCATCTCAGCCTCCATTGACAGCAGAGATTAAAATCTTTCTGGAACTGAACTGAAGCCTAAGTACACTATAAGCTATGGTCTGGTAGCCAAATCCCAAATCTATGTGCTGCTCTGTGGAGTATGTTGGCCTGGTTCTTTTTGCACACAGTTATAGATGAGATGTGGAGGTCTAAGGAATTACATCTACATGAACGGAAAATTAAGCCCACATGTCTCTCTAATATATTCTGTTCCATTTTATAAACTTTAAATGGTCTCCCATGTAATATTTTACCACGGTGTTGTTAATGTTACCCTGAACTAGGCTGCTGTCATTAGCTGAAGTGTGACATTCTTTGCAGTTGTAATCCAGATATTGAGGTTTGTAAAGTAAGTTCATTATAGTAGAAAAAATGAAGTCATGTGAAAAGAGTTTAATTATTAATTCTACAAAACAGATTTATAAGACTTTATTTCCATATATCAAAATAGTGGTTATCCGAAAACGTGTTAGAAACACCAGGATTTGTTTTCCCTTTTTGTATAGGTAAAGATACGAAACAAATTGTTATCTTGAGGTTCTCTCTTGCCAATGTGTGTCTGAAACATCTGGTGTGACAGCTGTGGCAAGACTTGTTTTTCATCTGCTTGATCTTTTCTTGTCCCAGTAAGCCCATTGTCCTCTGCCTTTCAGACTGTGCTCTAGCAGATAACCCCACTTTTATATAGAGGAGGACTTTGGAATCAGGTGTTTTGTGACATGTAAACATCCCTGCACAGTCATGGTATCACAGTCTGCCTTCAGATGAAGACTTTCCATAGCATGAATTTTAGCATTCAGTTTGAGATGCAAACCAGACACTGTGAGGTAAATTGAAGACCAGATGGAGTTTTCATTCACAAAGAAAAATTTTGGGACTGTTGCTGAGAGGTCTCCTTTCTCTTTTTGCTGATGTGGTTGCTGTGTATAAGTTAAAATCAAAGTATTTTGTGCTTAAAAGCATAACATTTTCCACATGACATAAAAAAAACCAAAAAAAAAGAACATTTCCAGCATTTCCAGGTGACTTAATTTTTATATGGACTGGTGGTCCAATATCAATGCAATAGTTCAAATAGTACAAGCCAAGAAAATAATCTATCCAAACAGCAATGGCTGTGATATCTGTAAGGAGCCTGCACACATCTCAGTTTTGGTGGTATTTCATATTCTTCTCCCTTCTTCCTGTGGTATAGAAGTGCTTTGGCTGGGTTTGGGAAATTTTTTGGGGTGGTGGAGTGTGTTTTTAGTTTGATTTTTTTGGGAGGGCCTCTTTTGGTGATCTGGGTTTTTCAGGCTTTTGCAGTTTTTTGTTTGATTGGTTTTTGTTTGCTTTGTTTTGTGTGTATGTGTGTGTTTGGTTTGCTTTTTTGTGTCCTACTCTTTTTTCTTTCATGTTATTTCTCTTAGTAAAAGGAACCATGCCCAAAGCCAGATGCTCTCCGGTGGTGCAATATGTGACAAAGCAATAAGAGGAACAGAAGGCTTGGCAGGTATTTTGGTATGAAGACAGCACAGTCCATTTGCAAGACACAAAATCTTAAGGCTTAAATGACTATGCTGAGAGTTCAAAGACCATAGTGCACTTCCCTGGCCCAAGTGGAAACTGCAGTTAGGTTTATAGAAGGTATGTTTTTTAATTTAATAATTTTTTTCTCCAAATATTTTTAAAATCTGCACTTTCAAACCTCTCTTCGCAAAAAACCCCAAAAACCCAAACCAAACAAACTAAAAAAGTCCCCAGAAGACCAAAGAGAAATCAGCAAGAGAGGTTTTTCATATCCTCCTTTAGAGATTTCAAGTAACCTTCTCCCAGGATGCTTTTGTAGAAATTAATTGTAATAATCACATATTAAGACTGTCTGTGAACATGTCTTGGCTGTAAAAACTGGATGCAAAGCATATGAGTCTATGAAAAGAAAATGAAAAAATACTATTTCCAAATACTTACATTATTTTTCAGTTTTGGTGATGATGCATCTCCATCCCATCTTCCCCAGTGACTGTCTCAGAATGTGTATTGGCTGGGAAGAAAGGAAGAGTGTAAAAGAGCATATAACCTCCAAATTACAAATTCCAAAATGAAAGTCACATTGAATGGACTGGCTTCAAGGATTATGATTAATATCTCACTTTTGACCAACAAAGACTATGTTTCCTCTTAAAGTGATATTTATCACTCTGCCCAGCACAGGAATTGTATGCCATATAGCTTCTTTTTTTATTTGTAAGGCACAAGTGGTTCTCAGGTAGATTTTGTGAGTTAGAATGATTTTCACTCTGTAATAAAACTATTTGTAGAGTAGTAAGACTGAAGTATCTATTGGTACATGTTGCAGCTCATTGAGTTGATATTATAACAGAAGTATAGCTTAAATAATCTACATTTTTGCCAGGCCTGCTGGATTATTACATATTTCAGTTTTATATGCAAAGGTATTACATATTTCAGTTTTATATGCATATGCTATGCAAATGCAAATGCTTCTCTGCTCTGCTATGGAAATGGCAAGGGTGTTAAGGCAAGGTTGAGTTATCTGAAGGGTCTTACTCAGAAGTCTTTCCTGAATGAGGACTGTCTGAGATTCACCACTCCACTGAGAATGTGCTTAAGGCCAACAGAGTGAGTTTACAGACAGCTTAGAGAAGCAATGGGCTGCACAGTGGTTGATGCAGAGCAACACACAATAGGTAGCTCTACACTTATTAATTTAAATTCAGTAATAGCTTTTTAATGCCTGCATTCCTAGATGATTAGCAACAGCCATTGTCCTTAAAGACTACGCTGACATTGTGCTTTAAAGTTACCCTCAAGGCAAACTGATCACCCATCCATCTTGGGTTGTCTCAGGAGCACCTTTGGCTGTAGAGTGTGATTGTCTCCCAGCCCTCAAAGTGTTTTCAGGATAACTGGGGAGAAGGAAGTTTTGTTCATTTTTTAGTCAGGCATTGCTGCATCTGTCCGCAGTTACCGGGAGAAAGTAGTTTTTGAGGAAAAAATATCTCTAGGCAGGAAAATAAATAGGCTGACTGGTCCACCTCCTGTTCTAGCCTTCAGCCCAGCACCCTGTGTTTCAGGGGATTTATGGAAGGTTAAGAAGGCTAATTTGTTAACAGACGGTCAGCATGTTATTTCCAAGGACAGCCGCATCGCTGCTCTCAAGGATGCCTGTTTCCCAGTCCCATGCTGTGTCCATTAGACCACTGTGCTCCTGACCCTTTGCTGGGAAAGGTCTCAGGGTACTGCTGGCCTGAAAGCCGATGCCAAATCCCAACTGTGGCAGTAGCATTCTGCTCACCTAAATTCCACCTGCAGTTGCAATTGGATACAGCATTCTTCATTTCCGAGCCTGAACTCTTGTTTCTGTGTTACTATGTGCTGCTAAACAGCTGCCGTGTTCCCCCTCTCCCTCCCCTGTGTTCCCCCACTCCCTCCCTGCAGGTGGCTGCAGTTGATAATGTCTCATGTAGGATCAATCTTAGTCCCATTGAAGTGAGTGGGAATTCTGCCAGCGTGTCCCAGATCTGGCTCCGCATCCAGCTGGTAAAGCACTTCCAGCTCCTGCAGGAGAAGAGGTGCTCCGCGCAGCCCGGCTGATTAGCCACGTTCATTAGCAGAGGCGGGTGTCAGAGGGAGAGAAGGAACGAGAGAAATCCTTCAGCTTCCTTCTGACACCACAGGCTCGGTAAGAGCTTAAATGCAGCACTGGTTTGTGTGCACTCAAGGAAACAAAAGCTAATTAAGCTGAAATCTGTCATTTTCTCTGTAAGAGTTTAGCAGGGTCAGACTTCAAGACAATTAGTGATGAGTCTCAGGAAGATGCACAGAGGCTCTTCTGTAGCTGCTCAGAAACATTTCCAGCACTGATTGGCTTCCTGAGCTCTCCCTGCTCCACTTTTTTTCCATGTGTGATGCCTCTTTTCAGGCCCTTGGAATCCAGGAGGGCTGTTAGCTGAGGAAGTCTGTGCTTAAGAGCTATGAGGTAAAATCCGGCCCTTCACGATTCAAATGGCGGGAAGTGTTCTGGGTCGTGCTCACACACAGAGTCCATATGTACTGTGAAAACAAGCTAACAGGCTGTTCATAATCATTTGTATTTCTGCAATGTAAGACGTGGTTCCGGGGATACTTAGGGGTTCATATATTTTGCACCTCTGTGTCCACATAGTCACTGTGCAGAGCAACAAGGGATAGTGTTGCAGAATGAGAAAATCTGCAGTTCCCAAGCATGTTTCTGCAGGAATGCTCATCAAATACTGAACAAAAATGCACACCAGCTTAGACAGGACAATTTATGAATTGCTAATACACATTATCTCCCTCCCTGGTTTTGCTTTAAATTCTTTATAACAATTTGTAACTGAATATATAAATGGAAAAAGTTAGCAAGCAGTTTTAAGAGTTGCTAGATGAAACTGAAGTGTTGTTAGGACAGGAAATGACAAATCTTGACTCTTTGGCCAAAGTTTGATTCTTTGCCTTGCAATAAAAGTGTTAATGGCTATCGTTCTTAACATCTTCCAGTGTTTCAAATACATTTCATTGCAATTACATCTTCCAGTTTTAGGTGCATTTCCACACAAAGGAAGGAGCAAGCTGCTTCTTCTCTGCTTCTCTCACAGTTAGGTGGGGTTTTTAACTTTCTCCCAAGAAAACTTGGCTTTTGTTTTTTCCTTCATAAAGAAAACAACCATAAACACTCAGTGTTTGGACTGTATCTGCTAACATGTACTAGACTTGCTTGTCTCTGTGGATGGATCAATGTCAGGGATTTCAAGTCAAGCACAGGTGTTGGCATGTGCAGCACTGAAACTGTTGTTTTAGCTTTGGAAGTTGACAGCTTGGGCACATAGGAGGATTTTAAAAACACTCACATGAGAGTCATTGTCCTTAAGGTTTATTATTTAAGGAAACACAACATTTTGTTATTAAATTAAAGTAATATATATTTTTGGGTGATACTGCCATACAGAGAAAATGGGTAGCAGAATGAAATTGTTGCTGCCCTTTAAGGAAAAGGCCTCAGATGTCAGCAGCTAAGGTAAACTGCTGCATTTCCCAAAGCACAGTGTTGGACAGAAGATTTTCGAAGAGCAGTTTTCAAGATTAATAATAAGAAAGTTGTGGGAAACACTTATGATTCTCCTTTAATAAGACTAGAAATTCCCTGTTTCTTAATCTGATACAAGTCAGATATTTGCTGCCAGGTCAGCAAATCATATTCTCATGGAATGTACTTTCAGTAAAGTATGTTGCATGAAACAGGCTGTTCTGGTTTCAGCTGGGGCATATTGCACCTTTCAATTCAGATTATTTTTTTTTGTAAAAAGAAATTGTAGGAGAACATGAACAGGCAACAATCAACCCTTCTCAGTCTGCATATTGTTTCCTTTGTGTCTTTTCCTTCCACCTGGTAAGTATTTTTACTTCTTGTTATATTTTTCTCTTTCTCGTTTCTGAGGAGATGTCATATTCTCATATGGGGTATATTTCAAAGTGCATTCCTGATTGTAGGACTTAAAATATGCTGAAGAGAGTAACAATGTTTTCACTTAATACTGTCTAAACTCCATTTTGTAGAGGTGCCTTTATCTCAGGAATTCATACTTCACTTGTTGCATACTTAATCTTCCCTCCTTGGTCCTTTTCCATGTCACTAAAACACCCTATGAAGGTCCTTTTTCAGAAATGAAACTGCTCTGGAATATGAGTGGTAGGAAGCACACGCTATTTTATGCACTGATGCAACTCCATTCTGTTCCTATTAAAAGAATTTTTTCATTGTGAGTGCTCTTGTCCTTTTTCTCCACACACAACACTAAAACTTCTGGGTTTTATTTTCTACCTTTTGTTGTTTGTGATATATGTTCTGCTTTTGTTTAGACTGGAAGGAGACCTCTTTTATTCATAACAGAATGTAGGATTACATTCATGTATAGAAGTTATTTGAAAGAGGAAAACAATACTAAGAAACTGCCAAAATTTCAGACATAATACGAGAAGCTTGTTTTATGCAATGTGCAACCAGTTGTTTAAATGAAGTGACAGGAACTCAAAGACCAGGAAAGTAGTATGTGTGGAAGGAAGCTGCATGTCTCCATGTTACACCATGGTTTTTCAAAGATAACTCTTTTCATTTGCATAATACATTTAGCCACAAATCTGAACTTTGGCCGAGGCACACATATAAATAATTACAGTAACAGGAGCAGTTTTAGGAACATAGTAACAGCAATATATGTGTTAGTAAAGTGGAGAAGATTTAAGATTTAATGTTCTTCTTGGACAGTGATTTGATATGTGATACTTGCAGGAGAGAGAAATCCAAAATGTGGACCCTTGATCATAGCTTTTGGGGAGCGATGAGAGATAAAGTGTAATGCACTTTTAATGACAGATCCTAAAATATATTAGGACAAAGTAAATCCTAAACTGAGTGACTGTGTTGTAATGAGTGTCATAAGCATTAGTGTTTCAAGGGTGGCAGAATGAATAAAAAATTTTACACTGAAATGATAATTATAGAATTTTTTTCCTTTCTCTTGATAAAGAACTAGTGAAAATGATAATGTGTTTTCTGGTTTGTATTATTTTGGAGAAAATACATCTGTGAATGTGCCAAGTGTCTGTTCAAAATAAGATATACAGATGTTGAGTATTTGGCCTGTGTCTTTGTAGATGTTGTAGCAGAAGCACATTATTTAAAAGGAAAAAATAAAAATCTTTCAAAGCCTTTTCAGAAATGCTGTTTTATAGACCATACACAAGGATCTTATTTTATTACAAAAGATATTCTATCAAAGGCTATTGGCAAAAGCCATCATTATCTGGCTCTGTCATTTGTAGCTTTACTTCCTATTGAAATATGGGATCCATCTGCTCACTGATCACAGGATAACAGCCATCATTCCCACTTGCTTATCATAAATGATATATCTGAAAGTATCAGAAATGTGATGGAGTACGATCTCAACCCCTGGTCAGTTTCTTAAATCATTCATAGTTATCTTAATTTAGGCCAGGCTGATATGCCTCCAGCATATTGACTGAATTCCAGCTTCAGTAAATTCAGTTTGATCCACTTGAAATTTCCAAGGCATGCCTAAAATTCACATCTTCCTTTTTTAAATTTTTTTTGGTTTTTTTCCTTTTTAATAAATCTATTTGCGTTGGGGCTTCATTCTGGGTCTGTGTTGGTACATGTGAATCTGGCTCGTGTTTCAGCTTACTGCTGTGCTGTAAAGACTGCTTGGTTAAACCTTAAAATGAGTGTATCCCGGAGTTGGAAGAATCATAGCTTTGAAATCTGGCAGACTAAGCACCAAATCCATCACTAAACAACTACATGGAAGTTGGTCACAGACTAAATTAATCCAAATGTCACTAAAAAGTTATTTCTCTGTTGCCATGTTATCTGTTCTCAGATTTCAAGATGTCTGTATATAACATTTTCTAAATAAGAAAACTTTATTTAGAGTTTAACTTGAGAATATGGAGTCAGCACCAAAAATCTGGTCTTTTGTACTCTGATGGGTATTGGTGTTATAGTACACAGCCAGAATTCAAACTGCAAGAAGGAGTTACCCAGTCCCTGGTGTGATTCATATGTTATCTGAAACTTCGTTCTATAAATGGATCTCGAATTGAACAGCCATTAACTCTCTGTCCCTCTTCCCAACCACTTGTCCAACCTTATAAATATACTAAACTCCCAGAATTACAAATGGGGTTTTGGAGCTTTGAAGAATCATTTGGATATGCCTGTCACCAGCTGTGCTTCTGATAACTCCTATCAATATGGATTTATCTGTTCTGCTTACCCAAAATGGTTATTCAAAGTTTTTTCATTCCAAAACATTCTCCTGGTTCTCCTGGTGGGTGAACCCACCCCTGAGGCACCAGTGAACATTATTTGAGCATGAGTGACAAAGAAATCTGCTGAGAATGGCCAAGTGCTGCTGCCTGTTAACTGCACACAACCAGTGATCTCTCCAACTCCATACCAAAATTGCCTAAATAATGTGTTGAGGATAAATGACTAAAGAAAAGTCCTTTTATTATTCAAAATTCCTTTCAAAATAATTGTTTGAAGTGATTTAAGTGCTAGCAGATATAATAGGCCTGGAACCCCTATCAGCTAAGAGAACATTCTTCTTCCACCTTAAGGCAGTATGTGTCAGCAAAGTACAGCATTATTTTTGCTACTGAGAGATTGCTGCTTGGTGCATTCATTTAACACATAATGCAGCACATGGGCATGGTCATAAATTCATTTTGCTTGAAAATGGAAAAGAAAGCCCCAGAGCTGCACATCTATTCCATGTGACTTGATCAAAGACACACTTGGAGTGCATAACTTTAGAATCCCATTTTGCTGTCTGACCTGTGCTAATAGGACTCTATTAAGTCAGTTGTCTTCTTGAAATCTTTTGACCTCTCCATGATTAGTTAGGAGATGATGTAAGTGGCATTGAAGAAATGGATTATAAGTCACAATCTGACATTATTCCTCACTAAGAAGTTTCTGCATCAGAAAATAATTCAAATGAGCTTCTTTCCTATACCAGCATTTGAAAAGTCTTGGGCAAGTAACAGCTAACCTTAAACCTAGAGTTAGCATTGTTACTTCACAAACTGTAGATATGTCCAGTTTTAATTTTAAAGCTTCAAATTGAACCATGTAGACAGAAAAAAAAAAAATCCTGCCATTTATTTAAAAATATTTGCTAACAATTTAAATTTGTGACTCCTCCTATAGAAGAATTTTTAAATGTGGCATGTCTCATTATTCCATTGTTTTAAATGTCAAGAAGTCTAAAAATCAAACAGCTCCTGTTTTTCCTGGGATGAACTGGGGAAGAAAATGACAAAAAACCTAGACTCTCATTTGCTGATCAAAATGTAGCTTGCTCTGAAAGAGTGTTTTCATCTGTTTGTTTATTTTTTTCTAAAAGCAGTGATTTGGTATTGATCACAGTATATTTCTATTTGCTTTGGAGTGCAAGAATAAGAATGCAGTGGAATGATTTGTTGATTTACATTAAGACATTGCCACAAACTGTGAATTCAGTGCTTCCAGGGAGTCTGACTTCAAAGAAAAGATTTTCAGAACCATGGCATTAAATAATTGCTAGCATGATCATGGGGAATTGACAGAAATACTTTCCTTTTTCTTTTTTCCAGCTAGGAAAATATGGCTAAGCATCATTCCAACTCTTTGTGGAAACAGATGGTTTGTTAGAGTGAAAGACTATTTCAGACTGAAATATGCTCACTTTTTTTCCTTATCATTCTAACCATTTTTACCAACTGTCCTTCATTATAGTAATTTGTGTGCATATTTTCTATGGAGTCTTCTTTCAAAAACATAACCCAGACCTTTAACATTTTCTGTGCTTCTGTGCTGAATCAAATCAAACCTGGGTCACCAAAGGAAAGATGCTTGTATTTTGTGTGTGTACATTTTGCCACCCTGTTCATATCATTTTAAAAATCTAGTTAAATCCACACAGGCTGGTTTCATTTGTGCATTTAACCTCTGCAAAGGTAAGACCAATAAAGATTATATCCAACTGTCACTGTGTTAGATCAAAATCTCAGGCTAAACATATGGTACAGAAAGGTTTGAGTGTATAACCCTTGAATCTGGATTTGTGGCATAAATTTCTGCTCTTACTTGGTAAAAGATGTGACTGTCAACAGTGCAATTTTCTCAGCTTATGAAGCTGTGAGTCTGGCATGGTGATATATCAGTATATATTATAAATAGAAAAAGGCCAGGCTTTAGTATGCACTCTTTCCAAATGCCCACCAGTAACAGCGAATAATTCAGTAATTAGACATGTCTTTATCCAGTATAGAACAATTTTACTAATTCCTACTATCCTTGCAGGATAAATGGGGGCTGACAGAAGAAGCCTTTTTGTTTGTTTTCTGTAGAATAGTATGGAATTGTAAAGTGCATTTCTATTGAGTTCCTTTTACCAAACCCCTCAACTTTTGGAGACAAAGAACAGTGTCAGGATGAATGGTGGCTAATCAATTTAGTATGGCAATTCCTGTGAGAATAAAAATCTCCCTTGAGTTAGTTATAAAAATAATATTAAAAATAAATCTTAAAAGGACACTTTTAAATTTATATAAATATCCTCCTTTTTTCTGCCTTCTTTACCAAAATCCAGCACTGTGGCTAAAATGACAATGAAAAAGAAAAAATTAAGAAACAGATCAGGTAAAAACATGGAAAGAGAAGAAATACAAAAATATTTTTTTCTTAAGGTCTTTTTTTCCTGTGCTGGATTTTACCCTGGATTTCTGCTCTCTAGTAAGCTTCTTGAGCAGGGAGTAATTGCGGGGGGGGAGAGAAAGTACTAGAACTCAGCAAGGTACTCAGAAAGGTAGTATTTCAGAGGAACAAATGGAAAATTCTGATTTTCAAAAGGAGTCAAATTTAACATTCATTATATTTATGTACCATAATAAATAGCAAAATCTTTCCATTACTTATATATGTATGGCTTTTCAGGCTGAATTTTATAGCAAGGCAAAGCTTCTTATTTGAGGATAGTTAATCTCACTCACAGATTTTTTTATAGATCACACGCAGGGTTTTTTTTCATAATTCATGTTATTAATGTAGATTCCATCTTCCACTGTGAACTTATACTAAGCTGAGTAACTATTTAGATAACCCTCAAAGGCAATATTTTCCTGCAGACATTTGACTATTGTGGAATGAATCATTAAAGCAATTTACTTTAGCAAAAAGAAAAAAATAAAGACTATTTCTGAAAGAGAAGAAGTTTTCATTCCCATGCTGTTTCAGAATTTATTTGCCTATTAATGATTCCATAATAACTTAGCTGGTCCCATTCCATTCCTGATTCATCCAATAACTTCTTTGAAAGTTGGAAAGCTAATTGCAGAAGTGATTATTTATAATATCTGAGTGCTTTATTCAGGGGGCCCATTAAAAGCATAAACACTGGGGACAGAGAAAGGTTACAACTGTTTTAATGAAAAGAAACATATGAAAATTTTATACAAATATCACTCCTAGACTTGTCCAGATTTTAAATAAAAACTTCTAATGAAAATAATGTTTTCCTTCAGAGTATCCAGTGTGCTCTGTACTAACCAAACCTGACTATTTTACTTCCAGTATAGCCATTCCACTTTACTTGACAGTGTTGTTGTCAAGATTTTCTTGTGGTCCCAAAATCAAATGTTTTCTTAAAGCCATGCTGTTTAGTGAAGTAGTGATAATTTCAGCTTGTACTTTAGAAAAAGAAGGGCCCCAAAACACAGTACTTCATCTTCAAGTGATTTTTGTTTGGTTTGTGGTTTGGCCTTCTGTTTTAAAGAATCCTACCACTGGTAAATCAATGTGGTGACTGTCTGGGATCAGAATATTTTACATTTACTCTGTTACCAATCTGCTTTTAGATGAATATGGCACCTCTGAGGGCCAGCAGGACAAGTGACATTCTGCACCATCTGCCGTTCCCTTGGACAGACTGTATCATCCAGAAGTATTTTATTTATCACAGCCATGATTCATTTGTGAAATGATGAACTGTTTAAAAAATTATGGTTTTTGCTTTCATATGTTTCACTTTTTTTCATGGTGTTTAAAAAAACAAGCCAAAACAACCCTTAGGTTCTCATAACAATTTTTCACAAAGAGATAGGCAACACTTTGGATTAGCTTTTTGTTGTTAAATTATATTTTGTTAAGGCAGAAAAGCCTTGCTAATCAGTTTTATACTATTTCAGTTTAGTTTCACAAAAGATGATTTTGGTTGGAAAAAGAAAGCAGAGGCCTGTTTAACCCCCCTTTCTTTCTGCATACTGGTCTTATGTGTTAACGCACAATGACACTGAGGAGAGATGAGACCTCAGTTTAATCCGTCTGCAACAGACAGATTTTGCATTTGTGCAGAGCCAAAAAGATGATTTGGAAATCTGAATATTTCATATCCTATGCTCTATGTGCACATTCAGTTCAGACTAACATTTGAAATCATCCTTTGAGACAAAGGACAAGGTCATAAAGATTTAATTTCCAAAGTGTTGTTTTCATACAACTTGGAGTTTTGCAGCTTCTGTGAAGTGTTGCTTTCCTTTCTAATGCAGGATAAACTGTTGTGAACAATATCATGAGAGGCAATTCCAATTTCCCATATAGACTCAATCCTGAATGTTTCCTACCTCCACTAAAATCAATTGTATTTTGGGGTATTCAGTGACTCTAAGGTATTTTTTACAGTGAATTAATATTTTCCTAGTAGATAAGAACATGCTAGTGCAGTTTACTACATTTTTTCATTAATTTGACTAGCACTCTAATTTTTATATCACTTGCTGTTCTAACCCATGACAATGGTCCCTTCTTTCTTTTGCTTCCCAGCCTTTGGACAATACAGAACCTGAGACATTGCATGAGCCAGTCATTCTTTTGTTTTGCAGTGCCAGCCCTGTGCTGTGTCAATAGACTGAAGTGAAGCATGTGAAGACAGTGAGGGAATAGAAACTTCTGTGGGTGGACTTGGGAGGACAAGGACGGTGCCTGAGGACAAAGACAACGACATCCTCGAAACTGTGAGGCAACCCATCCTTTCAGCATGTCTGTCCAAGTGTTTTATGCTGCATCCCTCAGGCTACATCTGAGAAACAGGCAAGACTATGGCACGTAATGCCAGTATGATCTGAACAAGAATCCACATCTGGAATGTAGATGGCCTCCTGCAGAGTTAGGTAGCCCAGACATCTGTATCAGGATACATCCTGGAGCAAAAACATACCCTTACATAGGGAACAGTGCAGTGTCTTGACCTTGGAAACATTCATTATGGTTGGAGGGGGATTTTTTTAGACAGAGTGTTCTTACCAACGCTAATTTTTAGTTGATGGGTAGGCCAGGGGATAGCTTGTGTTTGATGTGGGGAAGAGGAAGCCGTGGCAAAACTCTCCACTGAGCTCCTCCTGGGAGACCAGAAATGAATTGCATGTGAGCGATGTTAGCTACTCAGTGAATAATTGGAAGGGCCTCAGATACAACAGTGATGAGAGCACTGTAAGAACCCATGGAGAGTGTAATCACAAAGGTAACAAAAGATGGGGGGAGTGTTCAGCTTCAGAGCAACATGCCAAGAACATGATCTAAGATGTTAAACTGGCTAACATATCAACAGATCAAACTGAGTGAGGCTGAGACATAATGTCATCCTTCAAATTGCAGATTTGGGACTGAATTTACACTTAACAGTTTGAGACTCTTCCCACTGCAGTCTGTGGCAAGCTGCCAGCTGACCTCAGTGGGAACAGACTTAGACCAGAAGCTACTGTGCAAGTAGAATTCAAAAAGTGCTGAATCGATGCATTGGAAATAAAATTCACAGTTTCCATGCCAGAAAACAGGGAGAACAGCAGGGAGAAACCTGCAAATATCTAAACCAAAGGATGAAGGGCAATGTACAATCCAGGATGGAGAGTCAGTGACACCAGGGAGTTGCAGAAGATAAGGTAATAAAAATGGACTAGAGAGAGTGAAACAAGCATCAATATCTACTTGTGAGAGAAGGTTCTGGTTCTCCAACCAGTCAAGTGGCACAGCAAAGTTGTTCTGGCTGCTGACAGTGGCAATGTGGTGCTGGAGCAGCCCTGCAGAGGAGAGGTTCAACAGAATATTGAAACCAATTCTACTTATTTCTGCTAGTGTGGGCATGAATGAGAATTAGAAATATGCTGATTTGGTAGGGAGCTCTTTACTCTTGTGGACACTGGGATTAACCCCAGTAATCAGATGCAAATTCTGAATAAAAGATCTGCCTACCTGAAAGGAAGGATAGAGCAATGCAGGTTTGAAAGCAACTGTAATGCTAAAGAAAACACTAGTATAAAAACGAAGGAATAAATCCATTTTTTTAAAGAAGAAAAAGTGCTAATGTAAAATAGAGCTCCTGCACTGATATCAGCTAATGCTGTGACCTGAACTTGGGGTAAATCAGCAATGATAGAAACAACGTCAGTGCTCTGACCAAATAACAAATGACATATAATGTGATTTGATTGAACAGTTTAAATTAAAATGTCACATTACTGACAACCTGTGCTTCTCTGAATGAATGCATTAGGAAATTGTCACAATGGATCTGCCTTGGAACACAGCACAACAAATAGAAATCCCCACAAATGGAAAACACCAAGGACAGTGCCATTGTTATGGCTAATTCCAGGCATTAGCTTCTTGACTTTGATGTGTGTTTGAGCTCTTCAGCCTATTAGCTTCCAGTTCCCACAAGTGCCCAAGCATTCCTAACAGCAGCTTTTCATGGAAATCTCCCTGGTATGTGTGATCACTGGAGCATGGATCACCCATCACTGGAGCACGCGATGGTGATGCCAGAGCCTGTGGTTATCCACACTGGCCCTGCTGGGACACCAGGATGGCACAAGGTCACCAGCTCTGGCAGCATGACCATGGCAGCTCCATTTACTCCACTATGGGGGCCAGAATGTTTCATCTGGTTCTTCTCTTTCATCAGAAGTGGGCTAGCCCAGAATTTTGCCTACATAGGAACCACATGTCCCTACTGAGCTGTATTTTTATCAGCAACCAAAATGACTAGTTGTTTGTGTTGTTACTTGTGAACTTTGTTTCAGAAGAAAGTTTCTCAGCATTTTTGGTACAGAAGATTGAAAAAATATGGTGACTTCATAATAAAAGCAATTAGTTCATAAAGAATGTATCATTTCTAAGGTAGGTACTTAGCTGAGGTAAGACATACACATTAACCTCACTTTCGTTGACATAATATCTGAAATCAAATGTCTTATTGGCTTGAAAAATAAAAGTTTTTCTTTGAAACCAATGCTTTTAATTTTTTAATGCTTAATTTTCAGTGCTAGGGTTCTTTTTCATTATTTAGGACAGCACAAATCTGTAATATCCTTTAATTAGAAAAATATCTTTGGAGTTTTTTTTCTATCTGAATCTAGGTGTGACAAGCAATAGAAGAATCCTCATTAATGGAGTTTGTTCTTTGGAGGTAAACTGAACTCTAGAGGCTTCAAATTTTTGTGTGACTGTTTGGCTTCTATGAACTGAATTGTCTTCTCAGTATTTTTCAGTTTTTGTGGGCAAATTGGGGGAAAAAACCCAAGAAAAAAGTATTATTGGCTCATCTACATTGTGGGTGAGCCAGTATCAGTTGAAACTGATGCACCTTTTTCTACAGCTATTGGAATATTAAATCTGTCTTTATAAATCTGAGTACCGAAACATGATCGACATCTGTAAGAACAGCAGATAACAAGATGAAGGATCAGAGGCTTAACCAATTGCTCCCTGATGTCAAACTGAGAACCAGCAGAAATAATCATTTTGGCATCAGACAGGAAAAGTCAAAGGTCAGGATTTAATGCCGTCACAGAAGGATTCTTCAAATAAGCCAAGCAGGTGCTTACTAAAGCATGATTATTTGTTGTATTTAGGGATTCAGTGAAAAGCATGATGTGAATAGGAATGCAAGGTCTCCATGTAAAAACAGGGAGAACCATCTTATCTGGAAAATCTTTCCCACAATCATTTTTTAACTTGAACAAGTCCATAGAAAGTAGGCAAGTAGGCTTCTCCTCTTTCCAAATCTTCTCCTTGGCTAATAAGACTTGCCTTTAAAAGCATTTTCCTTTTTACAATGAAATACAAGCCAGTGTCCTATTTCTCTGAAAGCTGGATGTGCTGTTGAAGAGAAAATGCAAAATTGCTCAAGTTCCAGCTTGTCAGAGCAGAAACAGTGTTTTAGTTTTTGTTCCAGCACAAAACATCAAATATAACTCCTGGTGCCTCCAGTTGTCAAGGATGTTCTGCTGCAGAACACCAGCAAATCTGCTGACTGCATTGATATCCCTCAAAACAATAAGGTGCCTGTTTGTGCAGTCCTGCTTCTTATCAGTCAACACATCAGTGCCAAGTTGAATGGAATCTTGGATGAAGTTCCTGGATGGACAGATCTCTGCTTAGGATGCTGGTTTCCACAGAACCTCAGAATCTCAGTTGTTAACTTGATAATATAAACAAATAGTCACCTCTTGTAAGTCCTCTAAGTATCCAGATTCTATTAATGGTTGAGATGTGAGCTTGCTACATCTGCTTAATTCAAAAAACTGCTATCAAACATTCCTTAACAGATCCTAACATATTTTTCTGTCAGGACAACTGGGAGAAATGGAACAGAAGGGAGGAAATGAACAGGCTATGCAGTACAATTTACCTGTGTAAATTACCAGTCCTCATTCTGGGTTTTGAATCAAAATAAAGCGGTCCTAGAGATATGCCATTGCTTGAGGCTCAGGGGTAATGAGAAAGCAGATCTAGCTCAGGTTAAAAATGGTTGGAGTATTAAACATTAAGTCTGGTACAGAAACACTGTTTTTCAGCGATGAAACTTTGCATATGCGTTACTTATGCAATTATCCCTCATTCCACACAGTGCTTAGGGGAGAGGGCTGGGATTGGAGTAACCTCAGATTGCTTCTGCAGGACAGGATAAACTGCTGAGGCCAGAATAAGAAAGCTTTGTTTAAGCTGTTGATTGTATCTTCAGAGTTTACTTGGTTTCCTTTCCCAGCCCTACAACACGAATTAATGTGTGTGTGTATATATGCAAACTGTGTAATCAGCTGGATGTTTCAGAGGTTGAATGTTTTGTTGAGTCTTGGAGAATGTCTCAAGTTTGTTGCTCACTCTTTCAAACTCTAATGCCATCAGAGGGAATAAAACAAATACCCTGTACATAAAATAGGAGTAAAATACATCCTCAGGATATCTTAACATGGGGTGCATTGAAAGCCAGGAGATTAAGAAGGGAGAAAATGAGAATATAGACCCAGCAATTGGAAAGATAAGTAGAGAGTGAGACTGCTACAGGTAGCATTGGCCATGCCATCAACCTTGTCATCAAACTTTGTAAGAATTGCAATTAGGAATATAAACGTCTAGATCCTTGAGAAGAATCTCCTTTCTGATTTCTTAGATGCCCATGTGATGTCCATGTGGAATCCATCCTTGAGTATTTGTAAGTTTTCCATTTCTATCTTTTTAAAAATTTTTTCCCCGTATTTTTGCTTCATCTTTTCACCCCCACACAAACACCTTACAGCATATTTAGCACATGATACAAACCAAGGGATGAATCTCCAGAAGGACTTGAACACCTGCTGCTTCTGTTGACACTAGCTGGAGGGTTTAAATGTTCTGCTAATAGAGTTCCTAATGGTTTCTAAAGTTATCAAATAAAGTAACAGTTTCCCATTTGAAGTAAGCAAGGAAGGTTCCCAATCCCTTTCCATGCCTTGCTGTGTTGTCCATGTAAGACACCCAAGCTGGAGCCGCTGGATTCCACTGCATGAAATGAGTCACTGGGGGGAGGAGTGTAATAGCAGAAGAACTGTTTTAACAGAATAGATCAAAAATCCATCTTATCCAGCATCTTGTCTCAATTCAGAATACTTCAGAAGAAGGTGTTAAACCCACTTAGTGCATGTGATATCATACAACAGGGGATATTTCTTCCTTACCCCATCTGGTGATCAGTTTATACCCTGAGGCTTATGGATTGAATTCAGGTTGTAACTATTCAATACTTTCATTTTCAAGATCCAGAAAGAGTGTATTTCTAAATGCTGCTACATATGACTGCCAGACACAGCAAGTCTGTAATTTCAAGGAAACTTCCTATAGCATTAAAAAAAAAGGCAAAAAACAAAAAAGTAATTAAAATCAAAATAGAAGCAGGCAAACAATAAAAACAAAACAAAACATAACATCAAAAAATCCAGCCCCAAAGCAGAAATAAGATCATGGAGAAAATTAACCTTATAAGTTTTTACTCAGACTTTTCATTTATATTTGAAAAAAAACCAAACCTGCAACTACTCTAAAATATATTTTTGTCTGAGCAATTCCAGGATTAACTTCCAGTTATTTTAAGCCAGAGATCTGAATCATGTTCTTTTAACTAATGTTGTGACACTGTGAAATTACGCATGTTTCCACTACTTGAAAGAAGAATAAAGGTTAAATGTCAGTGAAGATGTTCTACTTATTGGGTGTAATCAGGACATGAAATGTTATTTTTATTTTCTCCTCATAATTCTAGGGCCAAAAATTCAGAAATGTCTTGTAGCTGAGGGTGCAACCTGCTCTGAGGTCTTCCTTCCTTTGTTCTTTGTGGCAAATAGTTTCAAAGGAGTGGGAGGATGATTGTGATTTTGTTCCATCCAATTCCATCAGTAAGTCGTTCCCTGATCTTAACATCAGTTTTGAAGACTGCTCATTAGTTTATCCAGAAGGATGTGTTCCCAAACTGCACTTCAGTCTTCATTGTTACAAGTTACTGCAGTATTTTCCTAAGAGTGGGCTCTAAAATAGTGTCCCAAACCACAGGAAATTCTGACATTTTGACATTTGTTTTCCGTCTGAATTGTTACATCAATATATCAAACAGTTTGAAAATTTATGTCAAACAAACTGCTGAAATATTTCTGTCCTGACCTTATTAAAATGTTTTAAGGTAGATTATATTTTAAAGGTTATTTAGGCAGACAAAGCAAGCATTCTGATGTGATCCTAAAAAAAAAAATGTTGATAAAAATGTCATGTTCCTATGAAATTTTCAAGCTCATCTAGCCAATGTTTTTGCTGGAAAACTGCTCCTTCAGGAAAATAATAATGCCTACCTCTTCTGTAGCTGATCACTGTAGTGTTGGACTGTGAAACTCTGGTGAAAAGCTGTAAATTTATATTGCTATTGTCATTTGTATTATTAAAATACCAATCACCTGAAACTTGACCTATCAATCATAAATCTGAATAGTCAGTTCCATTAATACAGGCAAAACTTGTCTATCCTTGCTTAACTATTTCATAAAGCATCAATGTTGCTGATATAGAGTGTGGTTTGAAACTAAAAGTATTCTTCATTTATCTGAGGTGTTGAAATACTTGTCCGGATTCTGCTGAAAATGAAACTATGCCAAAACATAAAGCCTTTCAGTTATCTGCAGAAGGGGTTTTTTTCTTTCATTATTTTTCTTCAAGTGGCACTTGAAAATTTAGTTATGTTTAAGACTTCCATTCTGTGTGGTGTAATGCATTTGCCTCATGCCATTACAACCTCCATGACATCACTAGAAATTAGGAAAGTATGAAAAGATGAGATTTGTTTTCAAGCCCTACAGTTTGGTTTTAATCAACATGTAAAAAGTATATGTGGTCCCACTGCAATGAAGGAAAGAATTACACAAATGGGAGGACTTTGCCTTCCAGCCCAAAGTACCATGAAGATGGGTGTTAAAGGAGGCAGGACATTCAGGAGCAATCAGCACAGGGCTGACTCAACTTCCGCTGAAAGCAAGACAAGCAGGTTTGGCCATAATCTCTTGTGTCTTGTCCAGATAGCAAAGTGTCAAAACTGAAAAACATGGTCTGAGTGTCTCCATATTTCCCCAACCCAAACTTTTTCTTTACATTCTAGAAGTAATTCGGAGCAAGCCTTCTAAAATTGCAGTGCAATTTCTTGAAGGGGAATAAGTTACAGATGATGTGTTACATTCTCGAGTGTTTCCCCGTGGGGTTAAATGATACTCTCCATGGCACCCACTTATGCCACGTGCAGTTGGTCTTATCTCGAAAATGCAGACTGCTTGCCAGCAGGCATTCCTGGTCATTCAAGTCTGGGCAAAATAGCACATGATAGAGAGGGCACATGCTTTGATTTATGTCTGAGATACTCTTATACTCCATTACTCACACACTTTAATAGCAAAACACTGCATGAGCACATGTGTTGGAGGATGGAACTCATTTACTGCACAGTCCAAAGGGGAAGCATCAGGTTCTCTGGGTTGATATTTAGTACCTGAACAATGTAAGAACTTGTGTCAAAGCCAAGGAGCTGGAATGACTGTCAGCTGGTGTCATCTTTGCTCCAGGTTTCAGGCCCTTTCTGTAATTAGATATATTTTGTGCAGGCTATACTTGATACTCCAAACATGTCAGCTCTGTTAAATTAAATACAATCCAGGAGAGAAGGCAGAGAGCCTAGGTATTGTGGCCAGCCTTGAAATCAAATGTTTAAAAAAAGTCTTCCTATTTTTTTTTTTTTTTTTTTCATTTGAGAAGGTTGAGAATCAAATGGCTGACACATTCCTGGGGACTGCTGAGTCAGTTGGAATGTTACTGAATTATGTTCTTTATTCTACTGAATAAGAAGATGTGGATTAAGGGCACCGTAAGATCTTCAAAAACTGATTTCCAGCTTAGAATACTTTATTGCTGATTCATCTTAAAGAAAGTTTCCTGGTTTGAGTCTCAGAGTAAGATATTTAAATATGCATTTTAAATGAGTTCAATTAAGAGTCTATTGCTTCCCTGTGACTCTAAACTCACAAGGTGGGAGCTTTAAATGATAAGGCTAAAAGAAGATCAGATCTAATCTTTCCTGTCTGTGTCCAAAGTTGTCCTTTAAATTCTTACCAGCCTACCTAGTCTGAAGCTGAGAGCTCAAACCTGAAACTGAAATAATAATATTTTGCTAGAGTACAGATAGATCTTTATATGGTATATCTGTACTCTAGCATAGAGTACATTAAAAAAAAAAAACACAAAGGAAGAAAGTTCAATAATTTCTGGAGAAGATAATTGATATCTTTTGATATCAGATATTGATTCCAATAAAAATTATAAAAAACCTCTGTATTCATTTGCTTTCCCAAACTTCTCTGGACACAGCAAGGCTTTAGGTATATACAGCTTCTAACTGAGCTAACAGTATTTCAGCAGCCAGAAATAATCACGGAACAGAGGCGGAGAAAAACTGAGATCAAATTTACCATAAATCCAATTGTGAATCAAAGACAAAAGAAAAGTGTCTGTCCATCAGCTCAGATTCAACCCACTACACAGAGCTAATAAAGTGTTGGAGAGAAAATCCATGAGATAAGGAGAATTTACACAACTTCAAAATCTGACCCTTAATCTACTTCATTAAATCTGCACAGTTTACTGCCACTGGTCCAACATTACCATCACATTTTTCTTCCTATCTAATATGCTATTATAATTAATTCCTAGTGCTTCTGTTATTGACATTAACTCTTTATTAGGCACAAATAGACCTTAAGTGAACTCAGGAACTTCAGGAAGGGATTTCTGAGACACACTTTTTGTGTGATAAAGTGGTATATTCTTGCTTGCTTGCTTGCTTTCCTGAGTTATTTCACTTCATCAAATAGTTTGACTGCATCTTTCTGCCTCTCTATCTATCTATCTATCTATCTATCTATCTATCTATCTATCTATCTATCTATCTATCTATCTATCTATCCATCATGAATAAGGGTTCATTACATGCTGCTTAATATTTTCATTTCTGAAATAAATAAGAAGGAAAGAAGAGGAAGAAAAAGAGAGAAGGCACCACAACATTACAGTGATCATTCAGGCTTCCTACTAGATTACTTACAAGTAAATATGCAAACTAAGCCTGCTTTATGCTTTAAAAAACTGTGAAAAATATTATAAATGCCACAATAGTCATAAAATTCTTTTGTCAGTACTTGGGAAATGTGGGGAAAGACAATAGAAAAGGTGAGAGAACTGCAGAGAAAGACTGAGACACAGTTCTTACTTTTTAATAAGCCCCACAAATCACTTAATATCCTTTAAACAATGGTCACACCTTGGACTCCCATAGAGCCCCCTCCCCACTGATATTGCCAGTGCTACACCTCTTATCCCTTTATTAACCTCAGATTTTATGATCTGCTAGTCTGGGACGCACAACTGCTTCACAGGCCATAACCAGAGCACCTGCCCAAGCATCTGAACACAAGGCATGCGAGTGCAGAACAGGACATGTGCTGCCTGGCAGTGGGGATCCCAGCATCCTGGAGCAGCCAGGGGAGCAGGAATAGCCTCAGCTGCTCATGTGGTGCACACTTGTGGCACGGGGCTTGGCCGGAAGAGCGAGCAGCTCCCGGGTTCAAACACTTGCGAATTATCTAGAGGGAATAGGGGTGTGAATTTGTTACGTGATCACGTAATGGCAGAGCCTCTCATGGTATAAATGTGCAAGGCACAGGGGCAGGGCTGTGAATACTAAGCCCAAATCCCTGTTTCATGGAGCAGTACTGTAGCTTTTGGCTCAGTAAAAATAAACTGTGAAAGTTCAAATGAGTTGTCTTATTTAAAGCTCAGGCAAGACAGCTTTGATATCCTGAATACTCTAGCCACCAACCAGTTCTGTAAAGGAATGTATTCTAGCTTTGAATGCCTCTGTCCCACCTCTCCTTTCTCAGATACTTCAAAAACTCCAGCTATTGCTGAGATGTTGAATGGATATTCTTGCTAGAAGAAAAGTTATAAGAAATAGCTTCTTGGCAGCCATACATTGGAAAGAACCTATCTGCTGTCCTTTCATTTCTTTTTTTTTTTTAATTAGTATAAGTGTCCCCTGAAATAGCATCATGTTTCTGTTATACAGGATAATTTTAATTAATGTTGTTAACATGAGGCACACTTCTATCCATATTCCTTTTTTTAGACACAAGTATTGACGAAGGGCCAAAGAACGGGGACAGAAAACTGAACAAGATCCACCAGTGGGGTTTGTGTTGTGCAAAAAATGCAAGGCCCCTGCTCCAACCATGGTTTATGATGGTGTAACTGGTGAGACAAGTCTGTGTTAATGTTTGAAGCAGGAGAAAGCTGGATTCCGATCTCCCCAACTCTGCGTATCCCTGAAAAGTCATTGTCTGAGAGGAGGGATGGGCGCTTCCTGCTGGCAGTGCAGCCTGCACCAGGAGCAACAGCCCGAACACAGAGAAGTGACCTTGTATCACCCTTCATCTGGAATGAGAGGCAGCCTGGCACTGACCTTGCAATCTGAGAGCTTGTTTGCTCTGTGCAAATGTTGCAGCAATTCTGCTCATAAGCTGCTGTGTGTTTCCTGCTCTCCACACCGATCCTTCCTCACCTGTCCCTGTTCTGCCCCAAATGCCCTATGCCAAATTTTATCATGCAGAAATTTTGAAGTTTTGGATAAAACCAGGATGATTTTTAATAGAATCACAGTTTAGTTGATGTTATTTCCTGGTTTAGAAGTTACAAACTTGTGAAGAAAGACAAGTTTTCCAGCAGGAATGTTTTGAACTGTTTTCAGTGGAAACACTACTGCCCTGTAACCAACAGAATGGTTCATTTATTTTCTATCTTTTTGGGAACCCCTTACCTGACTTCTATTTCTAAAACACACTGAATGAAATCCTGGTCTTCCCTAAAGTTGTTAGCAGCCCTCCCCTGGACTCCTCCAGGGCCAGAATTCCATCCTCTCTCTCACATTCTTACTGTGGCCTTCAAGCTCTGTAGCTGAGAAATTCATAACTGAATTGCTCATCTCAGCCCAGAGGGCATGGCTGTTGACCCCACTTTTACACAGCTGGTGTAGAATACAAGGACATTTCAGGAAATTTCATCTGCCAAGAGGTGCTTTCTGCCACACTATCTATCACCTTAACAACTGCAGGGGAGTGAGTACATAATGTGCTTGACATTAGCACCTGTTTTTATAACACTCCAGTTAAATACCAGAGGCCAAGACTACTGGGTTTTATTCAAAATACTGCTTTACCCTCAAACCAGATTGTTTCCCAGAAAATTCTGGAGAAGGAAATGAGTTCCCAAAGAGAGTCAGCGTCCTTAATCTACTAGTGTGATTGCTTGTGAAAAACTACTGATTGCACCTCGAAGTTGAAATTAGTTGTGTTTAAATGTCACTGATTGGAATACTTGATTCTGTAAACCTAGATGAAGGAAAGATTGACAAAATATTCTAATCAGGAAAGCAGAGCATTACATTAACTTAATATTCTAATGTACTTTATGAATTATACAAAGGATAATTAATTCAACTCTAAACCAAATCAGTAGTGACAGACAGTGGATTTTTTTGGTTCTTACATCAGTGTCTATTTAAAAGTCTGTGTGGCAATGGTAAAATCCCTGCTTAGCTCTCCATACTTAGAGATCCAAACCAGCGAATTACTTAGGTTAAGAAAAAAAAATCTACCCCGTTTGCAGCAATTAGTGAAGGCAGCATCCTCATCTCAGAGCAATCAAGCAAGGATGGATGTCTACTGTCTCCTGGACCTATAACCAGAAAGAGGAGTTATGATCATGTGGTTCTAATTTTGATGTAGCACAAGCTACATCATTTTACTTATTAATTGCCCTGCAAAGTCCACCATGTCCAACCCAAGCACATGGTTTTCTCGTCATACCTTATATTTAATGTGCTGGTAACTTTATCGCAATCCTAGGGCAATTTTTCAAGTGATAAATAACCTTAGCATTTGTATTGTATCCTAGTGTCTGGTCTTTGTATTATGTCATTCATGTACTTGCCTTATAAATAGAATGGCTTAATTTAAAGCTCTGATTGCATTGATAATTATGGATCATAGTAACACATAGGTTTTCCAGTTATTAAGTTGGATAGGCCTTGCATTCCTAATGCTCCTTTAATATCAAATTGCAATGAAAGAACCTTCACCATTCCATAACTGTCCTGTAAGCAAAAATTTGATATGTCTATGCTAGTGACATTGTTTATGTGCTATGTTCTTCCTGCCATTAAATAACAAAAATACAGGAAAGTCACCTTACTTCTCATACTTTCATTTCTTTTTAAAATGTAAGCCTTACATTATCTTTTGCATATGTAACATTTATGCATGATAAAGCAGAAAAAGAGAAGATAGGAATCTAATTTATTCCTTATTAAAAGATGTGCCATGAGGGATAGGGCACTAATCCTAGGATTGTTATGAATAGTCAAACTGCACCTTTCCCCCATTGACAAATGTCTCTGAATTCACAGCCGTGGATGCTTGTGTACTGGTCTACATAGCCTGTCATATGTGATTTTTTAGATTTTCCTTTCTTGTTTTTCAAGTCAAATTAAATACTAGGAAGCTACCATACCTGTACAGGTAAAAAGAAACCCATAATTTTGGTGTCATAGATGAATAAAACTGACATAGGATGACCCTCTTCTTTGTCTGACCAGGTTCACCCAGTCTTGTGATTAAAATATCACAGAGAATTAAATTGTCAAGGAGTTCAGCAGAAAGGGTGTGATTTGTTGCCTCTTCATTACTTCACATAATTCTTAAGATGACTATTGGCTTAAATACAGGTGTTTGTGGTTATCAATCACCTTGGAAAATAAACCTCCAGGCCAGTTTTCACTGGTTTGTTGATGGGGTGAGCACATCTGCCTGCAGCCACCAGTTAGCAAGCAGATGTAATTCAGGAAGAAACAGTTGCTATTGTCTATGTTGGAGCATTAGAATTACAAGGATTTGCACTGTTGGAAAGGTTTATCGGCAGAGAAGAGAGGTTCAGCAAATTATTTCCCAGAGAAAACACTTTAATGGCATTTTTAATATTTAAGGGTGTTTACTAAGGCACATAGTTCTATATTTTGTGTCTCAGAGACCAGTAATCAACCTCAGAAAGTTTAACAATACCTTAGGTGTGGATCAATATTGGAGAGAATTGCAAACTAATATCTGAGACAGAGAAACTTGGTTTCTGCTGCTGGAGCATGACTACCTATAAGTCAGAGAGCAGGGAGCAAAGTCCAGGTCTCCACTTTGCCCAATGACTGTCCAATCACTCTTGTTCACTGGATCATGAGTCTTTTTCTAAGGAGTGGAACAATGTCAGTATTTTCACTTGAAACACAGTTTCACAGTTCTTACCTGGAGGAGTGAGAGGTGTGGATTTGATGTTAATAAATTTTAAGAAAAGATGAGCTTTGAACACATGTTTTCTGATTCCCCCGCTGAATTATCTGGACTGGAAGATTATGTATAGAAGAGATTACATTGTGCTTTAAGAAACAGAAAACTTGGGTGTCCAGCTCCAGGAGACAAATCCAAACTCTGAACTCTAGCTGAACATTATAATGGCCTTCATCATGAGCATAGAACATGAGCCTCCTTTTTAGGCTCTGGTGGTCTCTTTCTAAATATCTCTTACTGTTTGTTTTGCTTGGTGATCTCAGGTGGCTTTTGCACTTTCCTTGAGGAGCACAGAACTCAAATACCAAAGTCTTGCCACAGGCTACATCATGGGCACACACTCAGAAGTTAAGAATTGTACCAATAAGTGCAGTGATCTGAAGTTAAGCATTGAACCAGCACACGTAGAAATCCCTAAGTTCCTTTGAAGATTCAGATTTTAACTTAATTTCTCAATTTTAACATTAATTTCTGAAAACTGGTCTTCCCATTATCAGTGGAGACAGACAGGCAGCTCTGAGGGAGAGTGACCTCATCCCAGGATAGCTGTGCTACGTATGTCAGAGTCACTTCCTTAAGGAAATTCTTTCTGTTTAAACTAGGCTTCTTTCTGTTAATGTCTTTTTGGTTGTTTTCATTATTATTCTTCTTATTGTTGTTATTATTGTTATATTTTTTAAGATTACCACTAGAAAGAAAAATCTATTTCTGTTGACTAGAGGAGCATAAGAGATCAATTTAGACTAAATACCTAATTTTCAGTAGGTGGAACCATTTAACTGACTCCTTTATGACATTTCCCATCTGTAAAATTACAGTTCTCTGCCTCACCAGGAGGCTGTAAGGCTAAATACAATGAAGATTGAGAAATGTTCAAAAATTGAGGTTGTGTATGATCTACAAACCCAGAAGTCAGCAGAAATTTTTTTTGCTACTGACTTCATTTGTGGCAGGATTTAACCTGAATAATTTAACTTTTATTTGGAGGAAGATTTTTTTTGTATGTTTGTTTTGTTTTGTTTTGTTTTGTTTTGTTTTGTTTTGTTTTGTTTGGGGTTTTTTTATGTTCTAGTATACATGCAACAGGTAAAAAAGTCAGTTTTTGATGGCTTTCAGAAAAGCAGGCTTTCTTATTATGAACTGCTTACTAAAGACATTAATAGAACTTGAATAACAAGGAAGGCTTAAATAACCCCTTGACCATATAGCCTGTATAATGTTTTATAACATTTCTAAGTATGATCACTTTTGCAGATGCTGGTTGTGTGGTTGTCACATGGGGACTTCAGCTGTTTGGAGATGTTTGGATGTATACAGCTTATTGTTTCCCTGATTGCCAGCTACTGCGCCACTAGGTGCTCACAACTGGAGAAAAAATGTTTCACCATTATACCGGAGTGTGATAAATTCACAGAAGAGTTTTGGTCTTGATAATCTCAAAACAATAACAGCCTTAAAACCATTCTTATATTTCCTTAAGCAGTAAACATGCAGAGCAGACATGGTTGTGTTCTGCCTAACGTCACGAGATGCTGGAGCAGTTCCCAGTTGCCACACGTAGCTGCGTGCTCAGATGCATTCCAGCTCCATACCAGTCGGAGAGCACCAATTTTTCTCCCCTACTTAGTGCCTAGGCAGGGGAATGAGACAGCAAAGCCCTGGATGCTAAAAAATTTGGTTGGCCAATGGCATATGGACCCACATTTTTGTGTCAGAAGTTGTTTTCTTTGTAATAAAAGTAAAGTTTTTGCAGAAAGGCCAAACTGGGTACTGTTGACTGATGACAGCTGATGACTTCTCAAGGAAGCTTTCTGTCAGCCTTTCTCTGAAGTTTCTGGAGAACTTGAAAACAAACAGGTATTTAAAAAAAACAGGGCATAGGAAAATGCCTCCTTATGTAGGTTTAGGTATGCATTCAGTGTATAAAATCAGACTGCTGAGCAGTAGGAATACCCTATCCAGTAGCTCTTTCTATGGCTGCAGTAGTGTTTGTTCTCTGCACTTGAAGGATGAAATCTAACCAAGAACATGTGTGGTACACCCAAAGTCTTGCTAAGGTATCCAGAGGCAGTCTAAATATTAATTATGCCTTTTAGCAAACAATTTAAATTATCTGGTAGAATAATATAATAAGAGTACCTTATGAAATCATCAAAGAAGCAAAATGTTTCCTTCACCTTGAAATATTTCCCAAAAATCCTTGTGAGATAATAAGACTTGGCTTTCATGAAGAGGAAAGGAAAAATAAATGTTTATAGTTTTCCAAATATAGAGAAATTACTTGTCTCCCTACAAAACTCAAAAGAACTCAAGGAATTTAAAAGACAAACTCCTCTCCTTCTGGAGTTCCAGAAAATATATAATTCCCAGCTGACTAGAGTTTGTCAGCTCTGACCTCCAAGCTTTTGGATGTTGTGTGTTTTGAAGCCCTCACAATCCACAAGAGAAAGCCTGGCAGAAGGAGAAGTGTGGGTTGCTAAGGGAGTTGTATGGCAAAAAAAAGACCACATGCTATCTCTGTGAGTGAGAGGGTAACCCCTAAATCACACACTGGAGTGGGACCAAATTTCAGCTACTTATGGGTCAGTAGAGCAGAATAACACTGGCAGCTTTAGAGAAGTCTCTAGTGCTTGAGTGGATGTGAAGTGGAAATAGCACTAATTTAAGGATTGAAAAGCTTTTATCTTTAACCTCTTTTTTACTGTCACAGTAAGTCCAAATCTTATGCAAGCTGAAAGATGACCTTGATGTAAAACGTATGTAGTGATTGGAGGATGATGGTCAGTATCACCATGATAGAAACCCATGATATATATGGCTCAGTGAAGTATTAAGCCTGACTGAGCTGTTCAAGCTGAGCCTATTTGCCTGGAGTTCTTTGTTCAGCAATAAATTAGGTAAATATTTCTGTAATTGTCTATGCCTGTCATGTGAAAGCCTCTAATCCCCTGCACCCTTCTTTTGCAGAACATTCCCCTTTTCCCAGACATACTAAATGTCTGCAATTTAGTAATGGGGAACATTCCCAGAGTTATGTGTGAGCTTTGATACATCTCCACTCTGCTTTATGCAGTGCACAAATATATTCTCAAGTGCCTATGGCTTGTGATGTTTTGTAAACTGAAAAATTCTTTTTTCATGTGGTGAGGTTAACCTAGTTGAATTTTTATGCTGACATCTGTCAGTGACATGAGTCTAGACTGTCTGGTAGCCATCCATTATGCATACATGTTGGTAATAATAAAAAATTATCTGTGTGTTTGGCCCAGGAATGAATGCACATATGGAGTCAGTGGGCTTAAACTTCAGTGTTATGTATTCTGAAAAGAAAGAACAATTCAAAGATTCATGAAGATTCTCTAAGCTTTCCAATATTGCTGTGGGAGAGCATCATTTTAGTTAAGATAAAAAAACCAAACAGGAATATTGGATGTGAAAAATTATTTTACATGGTATTTTATTTCTTTCATGTCATATTTCTAGAGAGTTGTTTATGCTAAGGCAGCTCCCTTCTTTCTATAACCCAATAATGATTTTGGACTCTAAACCAGTTTTAAATAGTAGCCACTATTCTCTTTCTTGAAAAGAAATGTATTCACAATAAATAGATCAGGGTAAAAGAATTGTGCAATAACTCAACAAAGAGGAGTAGGATCCTTTCTTACTTAGTGGAAAACTGATTTAAAAGCTGTCTGGTTCACATCAAAATGTCTTCCACAAAACTGATTAATTCCACTTTCTAAATTAAACAGAACTAAAGGATTTGGGATTTTTTCTTTCTCTTTTTTTTTTTTCTTTTTACAATGTCCAAGTTACTCACACAGAATGTTTTACAATGGTGATCAAATCTGATGCCCGGAAAAAGCTGTGGGAATTGAGGCCCATGAAATCTTGTTTCAACTGCTTTTATATTTGCTGTCGGAGATGGATATCATTCTCTAAAGGAGAAGGGCGTTACTTTGGCTCCTAGTGTATTGCTGATCCCTCCCTTGTGTGCTTGCCTCAGGAGATGCAGGAATAATCGTATAACTTAGCTCTCAACCAGTGACCAGTAAAACTATTTATTGGTCATCCCTCTATAGTCAGTACAGTGCAGTTTGGGAGCCTGTTAAACCAGGGGTTTCCCAAACTGGAAAAAAAGAGGCAGTTATCTGCCCCAAGACCCTTATTATTTTGCTTTTTAATAATTAAATAGGTTGTTGGAGCATTCAATCACTATCTTCTAGCACTTTGCTTGGACTCCAGATGGTGGAAGTAAGGTAATAATTCAACAGTTTCAAGGAAGGAAAGAGGCATTTGGCTGGTAGCAGATGTAGCTGCTGTGGACAGCTCAGGTGTTCACCAGCAACTAGCAGCCAGCACTTGAATTTAGGGAACAGAAAAAAACCCTAAAAGCAGGAGATGCAAGAGCTCTCTAGCTCTTTGCATTATTTAGGGCTTGTGACGCATGCTGAGTACTTTTTTCTTCAAAAAGTAGGCCACTGAAATCATGAGGGCTATTGCTGGAGCATAGTACTACTTCTTGTGAAGAAGAGTCTGACTCATATGGTTGAATTTTTGATGGCTTACAATAAAAAGAAATGATCCAAGTCCTCTGATCATTCTATTTCAAAGCCCTATATATCATAAAGAGGATTAGCAATGTTTTTTATGTTCAATTAAATATTTTAATGTGTTTGTTTTTGCTTACAACGATGTTCCTCTTCTACACTGGCTGCATGTAACTTTTGCTTAGTTTTCTTTTTTTTGAATTGACATTAGACATCTTTTGTAAATCTCATCAAAAAGATGTAAAACTGTTTTAAAAGTCATGTCATAAAAGTATGCTATAGAAATATATTGCAAATAACTGATTGCACAGCTTCAGGATCTATCAGATATATTCTACCGATGGAAACTCCAAATGAAAGTTGTCTTGTAGACATGCAATAGTTAAGCCATCTATGAGGATATGGGTTTTTCTAGCAAACTCACTGAGAACTATGTCTTCAAACTTGGGAATGTTTATGTTTAAAGAAAGCACTGTGGTTGCTGTCAACAAAACTTAGAGCAACAGTCACTGTGTGAACCAGCACAAAGGAAGCAGCCAGATAACCCTGAAACACACTGCCTAGCCCAGATGGGTGGTCTTGTGGGTTGTCACTTGGTTTGCCCTTTCTGTTTACATCACTTGGTAATTTTTTCCATTAGAGAAGACCTTCAGATGCGGGGCTGATTGGTGTGTTTTCTTAGTTTGGTGCACATTCATCATGTTCTAAATATTGATTCTGCAGCTAGGGTCCTGTGTCACTGAAATGCTGGTTACTCACAGAATCAATAAAGGATACTTTTGTTGCTAGGCTGAGAGGATTTGGATGCCTTTGACAAGCCTTTAATTTTCACTACTATGGCCATCACTGTGTGAGACAAATTTTCATGTGAAGGACCTAGTTTTCAAGATACTGGCACACTCAGAGTGAATATGCTATGCACAGAGCTGAGGGAGAAACATCTTTTTTGTCCCTCAGTCTGAAATCTCTTTCATGTGTTTCATGCTACTGCAGATTTCATGGAGGCTTTGGGGAACAAAGGGACTACAGCTCACATCCTGTGATAGGCAGCAACCTAGGACAACACACACACACGCACACACACACACACACACACATTCACTCATCTAACATTACACTTAGGAGAGATTGCTTCCAGCTTGAACCCCCAAATGTTTCCATTGGGAGACAGTAAATACTCCATTTGTGCAGCATGAGAATTTGGTGTATTTGCAACCCTGTCTAATAAGACAAAATACAACCTGAAGGTCCAAATGGGTCTTGGATATACTTACAGAATAAACACTGAAGCATATGTCTGCAAAAAGCAGCAAAACTTTGCTGTACTGGAAGAGAAATCAGGCAAGGAAAATACGACAAATCTGTGTGTCAGTTCTATAGTGGATGTTGCTTGGTAGACTATATTTCACTTAAAATTAGGATACTAGTGCAGATAAATGCAAAGATAAAGTTTTACATCTAAAAAAAAAAAAAATCTTCACACCAAGAAGCTGAGAGATTTGGTCATGTTAAACTGCAGAATAAATAACAAAGAAAACCTACCTTGTAGCTACTTTAAATCTTTTACCATTTTCAACTGAAATATCTTAGTATTGGTTGAGGCACTGAGTATTGTGAGTACCAGGGCAAGGAGGGGACCACTTAGCATTGCTGGACTTGCCGAATGTAAAGATATCACTTACCAGAGAGCAGGGAGGGAACAGAAGTTTTCAAACTGGTCTTAACAGTTAAAATTTATTTTTCTGTGTGAAAAGACAATTCCTTTTATATAAAAAAAAAAGTTTGCCAACTTTTCAGCCGGTGATCATTCCTCAAATCCAGTGGCAAAATTTTTCATTAAATGAGAAATCATTTCATGTTGAAAGATTTTCCTATTGAAAGTACAACATTTGATAAAAATTGGTCTTTCTTGGTATGTGTAAATAGATATATAAAAAAACCCTTTCTATTTTCAAAGACTTTTAAAAATCAGTTTTCTGAATGGAAAAATCTACATGAGGGAATGTGATATCAAATAAGGGCCTACAACCAAGGTTTAGAAACACCAGAAAGAAAGGATGTAGACAAGCTTTTTGTTAGAGTTCAAATGTTGGACTGGAGCCTTAGTTTGGGTGTTTTGTCTGAATCAGTTCACTTGTCACTAACTCATTTCCGTATAGTGAACAAATGAATACATTTGCTTTTGAGTCCTGGTATGGTCAATATGTGATCATTCTTGTTGATAAATGGACTCTTAAAACTGAAGTGAAAAAGTTATAAGTAAGAGCTGAGTGTTTAAGAATTCAAATAAATAATTTGTCAGGAAACTGTAACCATCTGTCAGTTCCCTGCACTGTTAGGATTTTCCTTCTTTTTTCCCAGGCCACTAGAGAAGATGACCAAACTGCCTAAAACAAATAAAGAACATACCTTTTAGGCTTTTGATCAAAACAAGTGAGAAGATGATCAGTCTCATAAAGGAAAAAAAAATTAAGATCATAAAAAGATTACTTAGATTGCCAAAATGAATCACAGATTTGCACCATAAAATAGCAGCCAAAAAAACATTCCTGAGTTATTCTATGTCAACAGCCATTTTAGCTGGCATGAAACTTATTCTCTATTTCTATTTCACGATCTGCTTTGAAAGAACTAAGGCCAACATGGAAATGATAGGTGTTTGATATGAAACAGCTATTTGAAAATACTGGTATCTCATTAAAAATATCCTGACTTTCCAAGGCATAGAATTGCACGAGAAACCACTCCATCTCTGGCTCCTTTAGAATGTAGATGCCATATCCTGCTGGGAAACTACATGTTCTGACAGGTTGAGGCTGTTCCTCCACCTTCCTAGAATCATAAAATCATTAAGGTTGAAAAGCACATTTAAGATCATTAGAACCATCAACTCAGCACTGCCAAGTCCACCACTGGGTCATATCTCCATGTATCACATCTATAAATTTTTGAAATGCTTCCAGGGATAGTGATTCCACCTGGGCAGTTTGTTCCAATGCCTGACCACCTTTCTGTGAAGAAATTTTTCCTAATATCTGCTCTAAACCTCCTCTAGTGCAACCTGAGGCAATGTCCTCCTGTCCTATCAGGTTTTACCTGGGAGACGAGACCAATCCCTCTTTTTTTTTTTTTTACTCACAGAAAAGATAAAGACAATCTATGATTTAAACAGCCAGTGTAGACCAGCTCAGCTTTATTGGTGTTAGCTCAAATACCAGAAGCAGCATTATCACCAAAAAAGCAGGACACAGTATCCTGCAGAGGCCTGTCTCTCTCACAAGTGGACTTTGCCACACAGAGTAAGATCAGTCTCACCTACTTCAGACAACCACATCTCCTCCTCAGACTCTCCTCGTGTGGTCAAGGTCGTGTGAGAGGAGAGAAATATGCTCTTTTAGGGACTAATTCATCTGCTTCATTTTAGACATCTATTTTAAGAAGGAATCAGGGAATTCTATGCTTAGGGAATGCACTGGGTTTTCTTAAGCCTTGCACTGTATACACTGTGTGATGATTTAGTGAACAGGGAATCAGTCTTCTTGCCTGTAGGCCATTCAAGCATCTAAGGAAAAAGCTGCTAATTACAGTGAGTCACTGTTACAATTAGAAGTTTCTCAAATTAAAATGGTGGCTGATTTATTATTTTTCTGCTTTCATGGCGTCTTCTTTTTTTTTTCCAGTCGGTCCCACAAAATTACCTATATGCTGGATATTTCCCCAGCAAAGTATGACGGTGGCCAATTAAAAAAAAAAACAAAGTTGCCAGAGACAAGACAGGAATTAGAGACTTTGTGTGGTCTTCTCTGCTTGGCAAATACTCAGACTCCCTAAAGACATGAAGCTGCTATTTGTAGTAGTGCAGACCTCTAATACTCTACAATCTTTACCATCCTGTGTAAGCATGAAATGTTCTTAGGTGTTCAGCATTTTGAAATCTTTTTAGCAATAATATAGTGACTTTTACAGTCATTTTTCAAGGTATATAAAACTGTGTTGCTTGATTTTTGAGTCTTTGATGTTTGTTTCTGATCAAGAAGGAGGGAAAATTATCTCTTCCTCCTTGTTCTCTATTTCCTTCTCAGGGAAAGGTGAGTTTCTTGCATACCTCTGTTTTAGGAGCTGCCGATTTGAGTGACCAGCAATTACAACGAGAAATGAAGTAAAATCATGAGAAGTGGCAAAACTGTTTTCTGCAAAACAACAAATTTGTATTAAGAAATCAAAGAAATAGTTTTACTTTCTGAAATCTTTGCTTTGCTGTGAACAACTTAAGTATGCTAATGTAAATTATGTACAGAACTTCCTTGTGATCCATCTGTTAGAATACCTTCAGCACAGTCTTAATGTTCATTAGGAAGCCATAAACAGAAAGAAAAGTGGAGAGCCAGCTATTTAGCTTAGAACATTTTCAGTAAAATATTTATTCTAATTGTCTCCCCTAGCTTGTTGAAATGAGATAGGTGTTTGAAGATACAGGTTTGATGTATTGTGGAGCCTCTGCCAGTTAGACCATTAAGATCTTCAAAAGCATACTCTAGGATAATGCATGGCTCAAGGACGTGTCTAACTAAAATTGAGAAAATTTTTTAAGTTGGCATCTTGACTGCCCATGATTTTATTTAAAAGTATTTCAGTGTGGAGGCAAGAGGCTTGCTTTATCCTCTCTGAGCTTCAGGGCATCACATCAGAGAAAATCACCCCATACCTATTTAATTTGCATTCTAGCTGTGAGATCATTGTATATGGGCACCTTTTGATCCTATAAATAATGACTTCACTTTCAAATGTGCCATTTCCAAACATTGACACAACCATTATTTTTCATGATCTGCTATTGTGATGAAATATTGTCCAGTGCTGGCCTAAGTCCCATGGATAGGAAAATATTATAAATTTCTAGGCTAGCTAAAAAAATAAATATAGGAAAAGAGAGAAATATTTTGTGGAAATCTATATGGAACAAGTCCAAGTTCTTATACCAGGCAATACCTAAACAGCTTAAAATATGGCAAAATATGAGATACAAAACTATATTTACTACACAGTGTCCATCAGGTACTTACCTTATGTAGCAGGTATGTAATTCCATTGGAAGGATGTCGATTGTCCTGTAGAGAGTAAATTTCAGAAACATTTATGCATGTTAAGCAAAAGAGAAATTATATACCTAGCAAGAAGACGTATGAACTGAGTTAAAAATTCTTGACTCTTCCTCAAGCTTCACATACAATACAGGGAAACTTCAGAAAATAATGTTATTGTTCTTTGTTTTTTTCTCCTAAGAGGCCTGACTTGCCCATAGCTGTGGCTGCATAAACACCTCAGTATTGCACTTAGCAGCCAGGTGTGGGAGTGCTGGCTGTCCCTGAGATCTAGCCAAGCTCTCCTGTCCTCACAGGGCAGAAAATTATTAAAGTGTCATGGACATGCTTAATGGCTGCAGTGGTACAGTCTCTAGATTAAATTTTTCAACACTTTAATAAAATATCCTGTCCTTTTTTTTTTAAATCTATATTTTGTTTTGGCTTTGCTAGTAAGACACAGATTATCTATTCTCATTGCTTTGCAAAGTGCCTTTTGCTACCTTCTTACTTAAATATTACTGATAAAATTCTGCTTACTAAAAATTGGTGTAAGATCAGTCCAGGGACAAGTTAAATATAATATATTTTCTTCAAATTATGACTATTGAAAAATGCCAGAAACGATGTCTGTTGAACTACTCAAAAAACACTCTTCAAACCATAGCTAAATAGATAGCTAGCAAATTCTGAATTGTGCATCCTCTTCTTTATTATTTTGTATCAATATCTAAAAAGTGTAGGTTTGTTAGAGCATAGCAAGATTCCAATGCATTCACATGGAGAAACATAATAATTTCTGTTTCCTTTTCGTAGGCTAGTGATTTCTGCCTGACAACCAGAGATGAGCAAAAATTGCAAAATCTTGAACTGGCTTGTTTTCTGTCATGTGGTATCTGAGGTGTTCCATCACCAACATTCCTCCACTGTCAATCTCTCTCTCCTCTTGGAAGATTTTCTCTCTCTTGGAGATATCATTAACATTCTCTGCACTGTTCTACATCTTCACAAACCTTGTGCAGCAATGTGGAATTGCTGTGTCCCTGGAAATTCACCATTAGCTCAGCTCTGCATCAGGCAGAAACTGCATCTCCACCTTTCTCAGAGACAGATAAAGTGATATTTAAATGGTCATGGGGAAGGAAGGAAAGGAAGGAAGGAAGGAAGGAAGGAAGGAAGGAAGGAAGGAAGGAAGGAAGGAAGGAAGGAAGGAAGGAAGGAAGGAAGGAAGGAAGGAAGGAAGGAAGGAAGGAAGGAAGGAAGGAAGGAGCAGCGCCTGGGAGAAGTAGTTTTCCATGAACTTCCCAGTCTTCTCTGGAGAACTGACTCACAATGAAGTTGGTAACAAAGTGTGAGTCCTTCCTATAAGAGCTGAAAAAAGCAGTTTTGGCCAGTACGCTGTCTCCTCACCAGAGCACACACCTTCCACTGCTGGTGCAGAAATTATTCCCTCTTAGACTTGACTAATGCATTTCTCCACTTTCAGGAATGAAGTTTCATAAACCAAGAAAGTATTTGTTTGAAGCACAACAGTAGGCTCTGCTTAGCAACCTGGCATCCTGAACACACCACCAGGATTTTCTTCTTCTGACCATGCTGATCCCAGGGGTATACTTAGGACCTCCCTCACGAGGTTTTCATGTACACATACAAACCAATATTTGATTTTTTCTAATTATTATCATTTTCACAAAAAATTAATTGTATGTAATGTACCTGTGAATGTCTGTACTCCTTTTCCAAAGTAGAGACTATAATCTCTGGAGGAAAAAAGGCAAGAAGAGACTGGTGAAATGTCAAAAGGAACATGGGAAAACTCCCTGGTGATGGAAGGGACGGGCTGTAGCAAGAGATGCTGCTTCATCTCAGAGCATTCTGCCTAGATGCAGAACGCTCCTTTGGGGTTTATGTCCTTCAGCCCTCTGGAATATTTCCTAATCCCTGTCTTCCCCCAGCACAAGAAATATCACTGAAACACGATCAGCAAGGTGTGGACTAGGAAGTGGAGCTCGCCAGCCAGGAGCTGGTGGATGTGACTCTCTGCTGAGTGGATCTGGAACAGGCATGAGCAGCCTGGGAGAGAAGACGTGTGTGTGCAGCTAACCCCCTGAGAGAGCACGGCTGCAGGCCTCATCATTTTTGGAACAAAACAGTGAAATTCCCTTATTTAATTTATGGCTTGTCTATTCTACAGGCCACACTGGAGAGGAGGATTAGCCCAAGGTAGCTCTAAAGGAACCAATTCATGCATAAGACAGCATGACCACAGCAGGATGCAACTCAGAGGTATGAGCTTTGCTTCTCAGGAGTGCCTAACAGCCTCCAGCTTGTTTAAAACCTAGTCTGGGTATCTCCAAAGTATTCTTCAGAAAAAAGCATATTTTCTTTTCTTCCCTGAAGAAGACTGACTTTCTATTCAAGCAGACTTTAAAAAAAAAAAAAAAGCCAAATAAATGAATCAACCCATGTTCTCTAGATTGGAAAGACAGGAAATAAGAAAGAGAGATTTATGGGTTTTAATTTTTAAATCTTGGGTGGTGCTCAAAACCTACACTGATGGGACCATACTAGTAGCAGATAGAGACAGTAAATATCAGGAGAATCAATGATAAATCTCATTCATGTTTTTATTGGGTGAAATCCTGAGTTTATATAGCTGAATTACATGCCAAAAAATTTCAAAGTTGTGTGTCCAGAAATAAGTACCTATATCCATGTGGGAATCAGTAAGAACTGTGAATTCTCAGTACCTCTGAAAATTGCTTTCACATAGATACAATTTATAGGGCTACCTTCAGACATCAAGCTTTGAAAAAATTGGCCAGGATTCCTACCTATTTATTGTTTCCTGGGCCAAAAAGAGTGATGAAAGTAGCTGAGTTTTTTATTATTATTTCCATATGCATTATATTTATAAGAATATTTATGCAAGGAATGTTACAGAAATTCCATGCTTTGTTTCCTTTGTGAAAGATACCTTCCTCATAAGAAACACATTATGCTTGGTCAAATATTTCTCTCTATGGGAGGATTAGATCCACAGTACTGCAGGGTTCTCATTTATCAGAAGCACTTACTTTATCACCTGGTTTTTATTAAAAAAAAAAAAGAGAGATCTATTCTGTTTGGACAGCCACTGTACACTGGATTTAGGAGATTAAGGTTTACTCTAGAAAAGTGTTATTGTGAGATATGATATGAATAGCATGACATCATTTCTGGCAATACAGTATCAGTGAGTGAAAGGAAAAAAACCTAACATGCAGACAGCTTTCTGATAAGAGGCAAGAGTTCTATACTCTTTTCAAAATTTACTGTGTTTTAAGATTGCGTATGTTATATACCAGTCTAGAAATGAGAATAGACAAAACAGCAATAAATTCTTCTGGGGGCATTATTTGAAAATATATCGAAGTTTCTAACTGAGAGAGAAAGTGGAATTGAGGGCATGGATTAATGAGGAGCCAGTGGGTTTGGTTGTATTTTCTTACTTACCAGAAAGCTAAGGATTTCCAGCTTTTACTTTAAACCTTTGTATAGATACAGTACTTTAGATTTTAAAGCAACACCCATCACATGTCTTTTTTTGACAAGCTGCATGACCTTTTTCTAACTCACATGATGTTTTGGGAAGATATATTTAAACAAAAATTAGTTCATTATAATCACTGAATTCTTCCCCAAAACAGGATAAACTTTTATTACATCATTTGGGTTATTGTATTCAATAGATCAATTTGTATGGAATAAGTAAATATGAACTACCTATAACAAAGTGTATTTAGTTGCACAAGGTTTTTTTCTAGTTAACAGAATTTTGGTCTACTTGCTTTTATCTTTGCTATACAATTTTTAGAACACATTTTCCCTACATTTAAAAAAATCTAGAATCACTGCAGAAACACGTGTCAGAATATTATCTGGTTTATCAATACTAAATTCCCTGCCACTGGATTCATATGAAGCATAGAAAAGCATCATAAACAGTACTGTTACTGCATGGTCTTAAAAACAGGAACAGTGAGTGCATATGAGGGAAAAAATATATATAGTTTTCCCTGAGCTTTTGGACTGGACAAATACAAAAATTTAAAGAGCTGAGAGGTATAATTGGTTCTAATGCTGGTGCTCAGAGGAGTAGTGGGCACAATAAGAGACATTCTACCCTGCAAAGTCTTTAGCAGAAAGTTTCGATATGAGACTTAATAGCTGCAAATTCAAAGACAGGCTGGTTTTCTCAAGTTCATAATTTCAATGTCATAATTACTAGGTCATATTGCATATACCATGCAACACAACACTGAGTTTTTGTTGAGTTTGTGTTATGTTCATAGATCCAGGCACTAAATTTAGCTTTACATGTCTTTATACTCTAAATGAGCCTTCCTTAACAGTAATGCATTCTTTGCCATCTTTGAGCTCAACAGCAGCCATGTAGATGCCTCTCAAGTAAGTATTCTTTACAAGAAAGAAGTTGTAGGTACACCTCCACTTCTGCAGTTTAGTTGTAACTGATTAATTATACAATTTCTGTATCTAGTTATTCTCAAAATTATATGTGTCCTATGGTCTTTATCATAGTATTCCCCCTGTATTTTACCAGTCTTTGACAACTTCCTTACATTCCTAGGATTAGTTTATATATTGCTTTGTCTTATGTTAATATTTGCAATCCTTTCTGTTATGTCAATTAACTGCCAGGACATCCATCTAGACACAGTGTACTCAAGTATAATAAAGAAAAGAAAAATACTTCAAGATGCTAACAAATTATAACCATGCCCAGATATAAACCAGATGTATGAGTGATAAACACAGAGATACAAAATTGTCACCACCCTTCAGAATCACAATTTTAAATGTCTCCACCTTTGACCTGTGGCAATAAGCTTTACTAGGGCATGAGACGGAAATCTAGCATTGCATTTTCTTGTATTGAATTTTTGAAAACTTTTTCATTGTTTTCTTTCTTTTTTCTTTCTTGCTTGTTTTAGTAGGCTGCACCTCTCAGACATCCCTACAAAAACCTAACAAGCATGGGGAAAAAGAAGTGGCTAATGGAGCTGTGGTTGCCTGTTAGCAGTGCTCAATGCAAACATGTGCTTTGGGTTAGGAAATGGAGAAATGCTCTCACTACCACACAGACTTCTTCCTTCACTCACTACTTCACAGCTGTGTTTAGTGCTGGAGAATATATGTGCTGATACAAACCAAGAGCACACATAGGCCAAATGCATTTTATCCATGCTATGTGGTAACTGCACAGTTCCTGAACAGATCTCCAACTGATTAATTTATAAAAAAAATTTTGTCATGTTTGATTTGGAAATCGTGGAAACATGTTGACTTTTCTTTAGCAATCTGAAGAAAATACATATAATTTTAGAAAAGGGTTTTTTTCTTTTTAATCTCTCTGAAGCAGTTTTTATGATGTGAAGTCAGGCAGTGTCATCTGTATATCATGGATTTTTTTAATAACTGAAAAATGAGAGCATACTCTTTAAATCAAGACTGGCCCATGCTCTGGTTTCCTTTCACCTCGAAGATTCATTTTAGTATAGTGGCATTCAACCTGTACGTTGTGTGTCCCTGGTGTTCCAAGGAGAACTCACAAGTGTTTAGAAAAGGTGACTAAGGACAGCAAAACCAATTCTCAAAGGGCTTTACTTCAGTGCACTTCAACTGTAGTTACAGGGGGTTGAGTCAAAAGGATGTCAAAGTTTTAGTTCAAAGATAGCCAGGAGTCTTCAGGTCTCTGTTGAGCAGGAGGGAGACTCAGACTGACCTTCTGACCCTTTAGGCTGTGAGACTTGGCTGTGCTTCACATGACCTTGGACCAAATTTCAAGCATCACAGTTCATACTTCTACAAGGAAATCATGAAATTGACTCATCCAATAAAGGTTTTCTCAAAAGTGAGAAAACAATAAAAGCTTTTATTTTCCCATCAGACTTTAGCAATAGGATAGTCTGGTTGTACTTTTGAATGCATCTGTGAAGGATCAGCATTAATATAAAAGCTGGGAAGAACAAAACAAAAAAACCCATATAATCAAAACAAAAAATCCCTACTGTGAGCTGAGGACAGTAAGATTAAAGAAGTGTCATTCATCCAGTCAGTGCCATAAATAAATAGAGTACATTATAATTCTATGAAGTTAAAAAAGCTGAGCACAATTTTCCTTGAAAAAATTAGTCTTGGGTTGACTGTTTTTTGCTCAAAGAAGTCAAGCTAAATCCCAAATTCTCAGAATTTTGGAGAAAATGAGTAAATTTAAATCTCAGTCTAACAGTGAGTACATTTTATGTGCAATGCAAAGAAAAAACCAAACCATTGACAATATTCAGGGAAAACTGCTAAGTACTAGCCAAATATGAGTGTTATTAGCCAGTCACATTTAAAGGAAGTAACACATTTTGGACAGGAGGTACCTAAATGCCAGGAGGGAATCCCCTTTCTGAGTCCTGGTATCATCTAACAGCATTTATATTCAGAACTTAAATCCACAAGAGGCAAAGGGAGCATTTCAAATGCATGACTCACCTTAGCATTTCTTATTTGAATACCCACTGCTCAGCAGGCATTGTACCCAGCTTTATTTACCAGCAGAGTCATCACCATAGTGCCTGGTGCCTCTAAGTCTGGATGGAGCATAAGTTTAAGGCTGGAGCTCCTGAACTGAATCTAGATGCTGTCAGCATCAAGAGGCTGCCAACACAGGCGTTGCATATCAAAGACAGAATTAGCTGTCATTTAAAAAATCAACAAAAATGCTACAATTTTTAATCCTTTGAAGGATGGCTGTATCATTTCACCCTGTGCAGACTGCACATATCTATTGTTCCGAGGATATTATGTAAACTGCCAAAGTCCCCATAACACCAGGGATAGTTAAACGTGTAAACAGAAATAATTCTATATTTAAACATTATAGTTCTTCTGGTTGTTAAACTATCATTAGAACAGGATGGAAGCTGGTTTACAAGCTTCACTGTTGTATTTCTTCACTGTGGGTGGTAGAAGCCAAGCCATGTTAAGACAATAAAATTTCTTTGTCAAATATACTGTAGATGGCTGTTTATACATAGCAAGATTTGCCTCTCACCTCCTGAACCTTCAGGATAGAGCATGGGTGAAATGGATATGTTGTTTTTAGTTGTTGTAGCAGCCTGGAAAGTTAGCACTTGAATCTGCTGACATGGCTGTGGTTATTTGCCAGTTCTTTCCCTCTGTTGGAGAATTAGCCCTACCTTCTTCCTGACTCCAGAAGACATGCTGGAAGATAGCAATACTTTAATACTGAAGAACGAAAGCATAAAAACGTTGAGCCTACATAGACATACAGGTGCTTTAATCTCTAAAAATAGTACCTGTTATTGAGAAAGCCATCTTTTGCTACGTTAAAGAAGTTAGAAGCCTACTGAAAATACTCTTAGTGTGATGACAGCATTTAGCATGTTTCTGTGGTCCTCAAAGTGATATTTACCAGTTAATTCATGCTTCAGTAGAAAGCAATATAGAATAATATATATTGACAAAATTTAATCCTGTTAGTAAGATACAAGGTCTAAAATCCAACAAAATTTCAGCTGTCATAAATCAATGCTTAGTAGGCTGAAACCCTTATCCACAGAAGGATTCAACCATTTTATCATCATTTAAAACAGTTGCTTTTTAATGGGAATCAAACCAACACCCTTGTGGATTTGGACCAAACTACCTTCACAGTGAGTTGCAGCATCAAAATCTCAAATTCACAGAGGTGTTCCTTCCACTTGCTGTGCCATCCTTGCAGAGTTGCCTTTTAAGATCATTCATGAAAAGAGAAACATCAAATGTGGCCACAACATCAAAATTATGTGCCTTGATTCCTGGCTCCTTCCCCCTTGGTCATGCAGCCTAACAGGATATGGGAAATAGGAGTAGGGAATTTCTCCAGAGCAAAGAGAATTGCAATTAAGTTTTGAAAGCGCAGGCCAGGATGTTTATTTTAAAACATGTTATCAACCTACCACTTTACTCCATAATAGCTTGGTGTTTAGGGTCCTTATCCAGCACTGAGACAAGGGACTGATGCCCTCCTGACCAAATCTGTGTAAAATGTGCTGACATTTAAGGGTTGTTCTGAATAGGGACATTCTGCAGGGTCCCATTCTGGGTGGAGTACTCTGCAGTAAGGACTATGGGATTTGTGATGTCAGAAGAACAGCTAAGAGGTCACTGACATGGGAAAAAGCAGTCCTGGACACTTGCTTCTACTCAAACATTTATCTCTGCTCTTTTCCTCCCTGCCGCTCCCTTCAATCCTTGATAACTGTGTAATGTAAAATAGCAGCAATAATTAGTTATAAAGCATTTGGGGACATTATTGTATTTCTGGGTCTAGTTGCTGGATTCAATCAACAAATACAAAAGTTCTCCTTTTTTGAGTTATTTTTTTATGAAAAACAAGAAATAAAGTTGTATTTTAATTAATGTTTTCAGAAAACATCTAATAAACCATGTATTTGTCTTATAGGTGTAATTCTGCTTGCCTGACATAAACAGTATTATTCAGACAGTCTTCTGTTTAAAATAGCATTTGCAGTAGAGTTCATTTCAGTGCTTCTTTATTTTTGATAGATTTAAATATAAAACTGACATAATTCTAATTTAGACCCTAGCCTAGCAAATTCAGTCCTTGAAAGGCTTTTGTGATCTATTCAAGCCTAGTAATAAAAGGCAAATATCTATTCCACTGCTTTATCTAAGATAACATAAATACCACCATTAAATAAAAACTAAAAAAAAAAAATAAAAAGAAAGAAGAGCTAGGTTTTTGAAGAAAGCATATAATCTCCTTTCCTAATACCTATACTGGAAGACACACATAGTCACTGAATCAAGACACAGCGTCTTTCAAACAAATATATTATATCTGGTTTTGGTGGGTCTTTTGAAAATGCTGGAATTTTTCTGAAAAATCAACTTATTTCTCACATGAAGTATGAAATCAAGTCAGGGCTTACTAAAGTGAGACATGAATTAGAGTATTTGTGAGCTGATGTATGCAATTAAATTAAGCTTTTTATCTGTTTCCAGCTTTGTCATGGTATATTTTCAGTTGCATCAAATTTATGACCTGATCATTTGTCAACAGTTCAGTATTGCAATGTGTATTTATTGAATTCATTATCTCAAAAAGTTCAACACATGTAAGATCAGATTGTTCTCATTTTAACACTGCATTGTTAAAACTTTTAAACATAGTTGAAAGAAAATTACATAATATTCAGCCTTTGAATGATCTTCGTTGTCATTTCCATCTTAGCTTTTGCATAATTTATTCATTACATCTAGTCAGTCTTCATCTGATGTACAACAGCAAGTTTCAGTTGTTGAAAACATTACCAGGTTTTCAGCTATTGGTATGTAGATGTCTGTTTAGACAGGTGAAAATCCTTAAATTTGCACTCATTTGAAACTGATTTTTGTTCATGACTTTTTTATTTGGTTAGTTGAGGTAATTTTTTTTTCAGCTTGGGGGAGGTTGGGAGGGTGGAAGGGATCTTCTGAATGCTTTTATAAAAAGAAAAGTAGAATGAAAAGGTGGTTATCAAATGACCTACCAACCTATTTGATCAATTTCAGCATAGCTTGTTGACTGTGCAGTGTACAAAGGGGTAAACCAGCTAGAAGAACATATTTATTTGTACTGTTCCATTAATTTGTAGTAAATCTAACACATCCCAAAGTTAACTGCAGCAGGGTTGCAGGCCTGCAATCTCTTTGAGAAGAAGCTGGGGCTGCCCTGCAGCGGAGTCAGCTGATCCCAATCAGCTCCAAAGGACCCAGCAGAGCACAGCTGAGCCCCTTGGTCAAACAGGGAAAACATATTTAAGGGGGAAAAAAAAAAAAAAAAAAGGCCACAGAGGCAGCAGAAGTCAAAAGAGTGAGAAACAGCAGAGGGAACACCATGGTCAGAGGAAGTGGTGCTCCATGGCATCAGTGGAGGTGTCCATAGTCCATGGTCCATGAAGGACCTCACACAGCAGCAGTTGGCTGTTTCCTGAAGGACTGGAGCCCATGGATAAGCAGAAGAACAGGTGAGACAAAGCTTTATGTACCGACCATAACCCTCTGTTTCTCGTTACCCTGTTTTGTTCAGAGGAGCTGAGAGGAGACAAGAATGAAGGAGTGAAATTGAGACTAGGAAAAGGGGAAGGAAAGATATCAGTTTAATGCTTGTCTTTTTATTACCTATCTATTTTGATTGTCAATAAAGTTAATTTTCCCCAAATCAATCTGTTTTGCCTTGCTAGTAAATGGTAAGTGACCTCCCTATCTTTATCTTAATTCATGGACTTCTGTGTTCGTCCCATTTTCTCCCTGCTCCTGCTGAGGGAGAAAGCAAGTAAGCAACAGGACGGGCATTTGTTAACCAGAGGTGACCCAGCACATGGAGGAGAAGATGACTCACTTTTATACATAGTCAGCATCTGAGAGACAAAAATGGTAATTGAAAGACGCTGTGGACTTGGAGACACTGTGGCAAGATTAATATCAATAATAGTGGAAGGTCTCAGATTATAAAAAGGCTTTTCTCCTACAAGAACACATTTGCCTAATATTTTAGTGCTTATCACCAGAATAGTAATTTGTCAAATTTGGGAGCACACTAATAAATAGGGGTCCAGAAAATTCAGCCTTACTCCCAGCTGTGCCAGGGAGCTGCTTTAGCAACTTGGAAAAATCTCTTGATTCTGCTTTCAAACAGTGTTTTCTGACAGTAGTCAGACTGCTTTAGACCAATGCTTAAAAATTCTTACGAAAACAAGTCAAACTTTTCTACGTGGAAGTGTAGCAATGTTATAAGCTAAATACAGGTTGTTATGCCTCTGATTCCCCTCCAAGACTGTCTGTTTAGTCTATTTGGCTTATATACCCTTGAGGAGGAGCTGCCTGTATAGTGTTTAGAACAATGATATTTAATCCAACTGCATTACCATGCACAGTTTTAAATATAGGAATGGTTTCAGAGAGGCCATTTGCAAACCCATTTGCAGAATGCTATGCATGAGCACAAACGTTTATGGGACTTGAGCCTCCCAGTGCCTGAAATGGCAACATAAAATGAGTAAAATTTCGAGAGGCTGAACTGAGGTTATCTGGTTAAAGGTTATCTGCATTAAAGCAAGGATAAGCATAGTTTTATAATGAACCAAAAAATAGGGTCTATCTTGAATTGTTAGTGATGTGAAATTTTTTTTTTTTAACACACAGGTTTGTGATTCTGCAGGATCATATGGAGGTTCATGAATGTGTTTGCTTTTCATGGTATTCAAACACATAACAAAGGCCTGTGGAGCACCACTTTCATTATGGAGTTTAAGGTAAATTCCATTGGAATCCAAACACATGACTTTTCAATTAACACACCTCTGCAGGCTCAGACAACTTTGAAAATGAAGTTTGCATAGGGTTTGTCACCACTTTTTAGTTTCCTTTAACATACTGTCACTGATTAGTCCTAGAAGCTTAATTCACTTCTAATTTCCATTTGCTTTGATTTAACTCAGCTGTTACATTTTAAAAGTTTTACTGCTGAAGCAAAGTTGATTCCGAGTCATAGCATTTACAGAAAGTTACTCTATCTTTGATTTCTGACACTTGGTCATACAGAGATGTATAACAGAAATCAAACACTTTAGCAAAGTGTGCCTTATAATTCTGGGAAGATAAGCTTCCATTTAAGTCAAGAATTATGATCTTGTGCATTTTCTTATTTCCCTGAATAAAATCCACTGATAAACCTTTATCAGGAGAGGTGTATCTGATTTGGTTGTGAGCTGGGCAGAAGGCACTGCAGACCATGAGGGATTAGTCCGTGAGGCGAGAAGTGTGGCACTGCTGGTAACAGGCCTTTGCATGGAGGGATTGTTCAGTGTGTGTCAGAGGTGAAAACAAATCTTGTGCTGAGAAATAGAAACCAGATTTCCTTTTGTTGGCCTGAGGATAGGAAGGGGAGACAAGAAAAGAGAAGGGGAATACTGTAAATTGAGTCTGAAGTGAACCTTCCACAATAAGACTACTATATGAGCTAGAATACACTCCCTGAGGGAGAAATTCACTCTTCTGTGCTGGGATAACACATAACTGGGGTTGTATTTAAAATATCTTTTGAAGAGTTTAGGGCAGCTACAGTTCTGTTCATACAATCCACTAGCTAGTAGCCCTTGCTTTTCTCTGTGGGCCTGATTTACAATGCTGAATCCCCATGCTCTTGACAGCCACCAGTCGAGGTAGGAAACTCAGCACATTAAGAACTAGAAAAAAAAAACCTCTTTAGCTTGAGCCAAATACTGAATCTTTATTTGCCGAGATGTTAGAAATCTACCTTCTTTGTGAACAGTGAAGTGGGGTTGCAGAATTTTCTTTCTCAGCAAACTCTATCAGTGTTATTTCAAAGACCAAAAAAATAATGAAAAAGGCACAACAAAAACCTATCAATGCAAAGGCAAGGGAAGGAAATGTCTATCATTCATTAATGGAATGCATTAAATTCTGTCTCTTGCAGCAGAAACCCCCACTAGAATCAGCTGTGTGGAGTCAGTGTGACAAACAGAAATATTTGGTCAAATATTTATTAATGTGCCAATTTTTCATTACAGTGAGCCATGAGAGACATATTTTTTGCTTTGCAGAAAAAAAAAATTAAAAATTGCTTTAATAGGGAAATTTATGTATGCTTTTCCAACATTGCTATGTTAAAAAAAGTTGTATAATAAGAAGAGTCTCTGTGGCCACCTCTTGAATAAAAATAAGTTTCATTTAGCTTTTATTGCGTCTGATTCTAAAAGCATAAATGACAATTTCTAATAGCACTACAGATTTCAATGAGATTATATTAATTGGCCTAAATAAGAAGAACCAAAATCTACATCCCTAATTTCAATTCAATATGAGTTGCTCTATGTTCTGAACTATAGCATAAATCCTTAAATTAGCTCTAAAAATATTGGTTTCCTTTCACTACTTTCCTGGCAGTTGTAATTCACGATCTATTCTTCCTGTGAAGGGCTAATGGATGTTTTAAATTCTTTTAGCACCAAACCTGCAATTTGAGTGGGTGGAATGATTCTTAATGCTTCCTTCCTCCTCCCAAGGTGTTAACATACCTGTACCTAGATGGTCACCTAATGTCTTTATTTCTTGCTTTTTTTGTTTTATCTCTTCCTCCTCAGTTGTGCAGCCTCTCATCCTCTTGTCATTTTCTTTGAATTTATTACATAATTGAAGAGAAATTCTCCTGCTTTGTAGCTGCTGTTTGCTCTTCCCTTCATTTTTTCAGACAGCTCAATTCCAGAATGCAGGTGTGTGGGTTTTTTATTTTCCTTCTTTCCCTTTTCACAGTAAGGTTAATGAGAAAATCACTTAGGGAGGTTTTCCAGGTAGCAAAGTAGTTCCTAAAAGGGAATAACAAATATTTTAATTCAATTATCTATATACCACAATACCATTCAGCTGCAACAACTGCCATCAATATGTTATTTTTCTAGAAGATACATGTGTTCTTGAGTTATGTGACCCTATCTTTTATCATTGTGAATCACCTCTGTTTTAAATGAAACTGTTTTAGACCTTCCTACCCTCATACAAACTAAGGTCTTGCTAAAAATAATGTCAACTGGTTTGTACTACTGTTTTATTTCTCATCCCACTGAGACCTTTATTTGCTATATATATACACACTATATTGCTCTTGTCTATGTTTTAGTGATTTCTTATGCATTCTGGATTTAAAAGATGCAAACAAGAAAGTAGTTGTGTAAAAAACACCAAATCAAGGTGGATCTCTCCTGAAGAAGCTAAAGATGATACAGGAACTTGTTCTCTTTTCTTTGTTTTCTTCCAGGTCCTGTTTTAGGCTCATCTCCCTTACCTCTCTGCCCTTTTTTCTTAATGTGGTGATTAGTCACTAACTGGAGGTATCCAGCTAGAACACCCAGAAAACAAAACCCATAACCCTGCAGAACACTCTTATTGTAAAAGAAATGTATGTTCATCTGTTGGAGGTCAATAAAGCCCAAAGGAAGCTGACCATGCCCATTTCTTAAAGCAGTGATAAGACCTCATATTGCTAAAGAGAAACAAAACTCTCATTGCCTTTTTCTGCATGTCTGGGTGTGAGAGAAATGATGCTGCTACTGTCCTACGCTTCATGGTTTTACTTTGTGCAGTTTTTTGAACTTTTTAGGAAATACATCTGTAAGGTAGAATATCTGAGCAGTTAAACAAATCTTTCAGTTCCATTGTAGTGCTTTTTAGTAATTTAGGTTGGTTTGGGGATGAAAGTGGTAACTTTTTCTGAAATTATTTAAACATAATATTTCCTCAAGGCATCTTATATCTTTGAAAGCATAAGTTATGTTCACTTTTTTGAGTAGCCTGGTGATCACTTAAATGACAACATTAAACCTTTTTACTGCTGACTGACATTCAGTTAGTGATTCTGAGTATCCCCAAATTAATACCCATAACTTTTACACCACCACTGGGTGTTCTCTATGAGAAAATTCTAAAATATTTTTGCATGTGTGGCAGTGTTTCAGGTTTTTAATTTAATACCACTTCCACAATCACCTTAGATCTAGATTGTTTTATTTCTTAAAATTTTAATTTAAAAATCACAAGTGTACTGCAAAATTTCTAGTACATTGGAGTTTGCCTAAGTGAATTGAAACTTTGTCAAACACTTTGCTCATAGATTCCTACTCGTTTGTATAAGTTTTTATATATACTCATAATTTATCCAGAACTTTTTAATACTAATCCCATACAATTAGAAGTTGTTCTGAATGATTTTGTAAAGCAGAAGGCTTGGGACTACTACAGCAATGTACAGAAACCTAATTTACCATATAATCATTTCATATTTTCTGGAAAATATGTTGGATATCAAAGTTACCGTTGTATTCTGAGGAAATTTTCAAATTCAGTGTGATTCTATTTTGTATTAAAAATGTCTAAGTTATTCACTTGCAATAATTTTAATTTTTTTTCTGTTTCTGTAACTACCTCCTTTTATATAATAATTGGAAGTTTTGAAAGATTAACAACAGCAAACACTGAAAAACTGTTTTAGAGGTTAAAATATCAATTAGAGATATATGCTTAATAACTGGAAAATAGTTTCTCAGGTGCTGTATGAATCCTTTTTCTCCTTTTCATTCCTCAAGGGTTTGCTGGCAAGCTTATCTCTTGGTAATGCAGCCTTTTTCTAATGGCCATTTTATAGCCTAGGCAAGTCATAATTGTAATTAAATTTAAGGCTGAAAGAAGTGTATTGTTTTTGTGAGGAGCCCAAGATTCAAAGTAATTGATTTTAAAACACAATGGTTTTCAATCACTGAGTTATGCTAAATACTGTGCAGTTAGAATGATACAGGACTCACACTGACTGCCCAGAGAGAATTAAGACTGAGAACCTTACCCTCTGTGATGTTGATTATTTGGAGCTGGGGAATCCAGTTGAAAGGATATAGCTGCAATTTAATGTGATTAGCCTGCCATACCAAGTTATTGGATAATTGTAGACCTTGCAAGACACTGCTCTTATGGTGTTGATATGCTCTGGCCTTTGGGAGCACTGATTGAAGAGGGATGATGAGAGTAAAATAGATTCAGATAAAATTAGAGACAACCGGGGCAAATAGATGTGGATTTTCTCATTTTAGCACAAAAGAAACCTGGCTTAGGTGAAATGGAATCTGGCTGTAATATGCTGAAAAGCTACTTATCTCAACTCCCTCGGGAATATGCAACAAACATATGGAATAAGCTTGAGATTTAACCTCTCTACTCAAGTTCATATGACAGATTCATTATTTTCTGCATTAGAAAGAGAATATCAAGATCAAAATCTCCATTCTGATTAGCTGGCAAATGTGCACTCTTCTAGCACAGAGCATGCATTCATGCACAACCATTTTGCCATATTGGAACATCAATTTGTTTCATTCCTGTTGAGGAAGTACAATAATATTTCACTAGAATGAAAGGCCTCAGTTTAATTTCTGGTAATGCAATTCTGGATTCTTGTTTATCACTCAAACCACCCACAAAGCATATGTGGGATGCATGAATTCTACTGTGTAATTCTGCTTTAGTCAAAGATTACACCGGTTTTGATTCACACATTCTATCTCCAGGCATCTGTATATCTAAGGATGAAATAATCCAAAATTCATCACATTACATACTTAATCTGATAGTGTAGATGCAAGCCACTGATGTATTTACTCATGCACATCTCTAGTTGACTTAATGGAAGATGTGGTTTTGAAACAAAAGCAAATTAAATTTGGGTAGGCATTCCAACTCTACAGTTATTTATGCAACACTATAAAAAGAAATAGTAATTCCCCTTACAATCCAGAAAATTTAACTTGCCTAAGTGCTTTTAAGAATCTATGTCAAAGTCATTAAAGGATTTTATTTATGTAACACAATATGAATTGCCCATAGTCAATAAACGATGATGGATTGAGGTAGCATCATACAAACTGCTCAGTGTTAAGGAATAAAATCACATTCTTGTGATAATCAGAAACTATACCTTGCTACTTTTTCCTTTTCCAGATCATTGCATCTGAGAAAGCAGATTTCACAAAGAGCCAGAATCAGGGTTTGGCCTGATGTCGTAATGAGATGTCATAGCATTATTGTCATAGCATTATTTCATTCAACGTGCAAATCATTTGAATTCCGAATCAAAGAGTCAGGTGTAGGATCATAGATTCATTTGGGTTGGAAAGGACCTTTCAGGTCATCAAGTCCAACCACATGGTAAATTTTAAAGTATAGATAGATGCCAGGAAGACACCTTTGCTTGCACTTGCTTAATTAAAATTAAAAATGATCAGAAGTTTCATTCTATTATTTTAATTCAGAATTAAAATCAAGATTTTATTCTCATTTGCATTAGGCATAGTGCCTTCAGCAGCAAATATTATAGATCATTAGCTGGTAACATAATACATTGTATTAAATATTCTAAATGTGAGAATATTCCTCCTAAGATGGGGACTTTGTTTGGAAGGATTGTGGGAAGCTCCTTCTTTAAGTTCATGTTGGTAGTCTAAAGTGCAGAAAGAAAAAATGGGAAATTGAGTCCAATTTCTTATAACAAGAAATTGCAGATGGCTGTATAGCATGATAGTTTTTCAAATCTTTTATTTTTTACTGGCAGGCACACATAAACATGCTTATTCACACACACATTTTTAAAAAAACCCACCTTAAAAATAATAAAAATAAATAAGAATAATAAAAATACAAGTAATGTCTGGAACCATCTGCAACTTTCTAAAAGCTGTGAACTCGAGCTGGTGGTCATGGATTTCTGTCAGAGAAGGCATCAACAGCCTGTACAAAACCAGGGGATGCTGCATCTGGCAGCTGACTGCAGTTCACTGTCCTGTCAGAAGCACTCTCAGCTAACACAGCTATAACCAAACCTTAGCCCTATGAAAAATGCTCTAAACTGATGATGGCCACAAGCTGGGAGACTACAAAGGGAAAGGTCATTTAATAGTTTACGTATTTTCCATGATAATTCTTTGTTTCTTTGATGGGCATACAATGACCCTTTAGACACTGATTGGAACCCTTAAATGATTAGAACATTTTCAATGCTTTTAATTGATAGTCTTCTTTCTGTGGGGAATTTCTTCCTATGCAGCATGTTTTTCAGTTTCTGTTGGATACTAAATGCCTGCTTTGAGTTCTTTGCTTTTTAAAAACATACACATGGAATTTCTGTCTGTTCAAAAATTCTTACTGTATGTGAGCCCCTGAAAACTACCCAGATCCACTCAAACTCGAGAGTGACTGTAAAAACAATGTTTATGAATAGATTCATAATAAAATTTGGAGCACAGGGAAAATATTTTGTTTCGTATTAAGCCTGCTCATAATTTATTCCATGTAAAGTCTGTTTCTCCAAAATATATTCCTGATAATTTACTTAGAACTGTAAAAACTGGCATTTGTACATTATGATTCCATTTTGTAAGTAATTTCATTATCTCATTCTGTACCATCCTGTGTGTTTATTTTGTTAAATATTTTGGACATTGTTCCATCAATGTAGAACAGACTGCTAGTTTTACTTTTGCATCAGTTGTTTTTTACTGTATCCCTGTTGCAGTTGAAACTATTGATGTCAAGACTCTGAATCTCTCTCTATATCACCATATTAAATGTGGAGAGATGATTCTCTAGTCCTGAGTCCAAACTGCATCAAAATATTTCCATCAATACTAAAAAAAAAATCTCATTATCTTAAGGTACTTGATTGTAAAATACCAACTAGAAGTATTGCAATATCTCATTGTCTTCTGAGCTGTGCCCAGGAGATATTTGGGACAGTTCTAAATTTTCTGCATCAAGTTTTGAAAAATTAACAGTATGAACAATGGAGCTTCTCAGTGCTTGAAAATGTTTCTTGGTACCTTTTAATTTATCAGTATAATTTTAGCTTTAGAGAGATTAAGTGGACTCCATTTCGGGGGTCTGAAAAATGTAATTAGGAAAAACAATGCTGTGCAGCATTCAGTGTACATGAAACTCCTGAAAGAAAAGAGTTTACACTTGCCTGCAAAAAAACCTCACAGATCCATGTATTATAAAAGTTTGCAAACTTGCATAGTTGCTAAATTATCTGGAGGTTTCCTAACGTTAAATTCCTTATTTACACTATATCTTAGCTACTTATAGTAGTTTTGTAACGTTAAGAATCAATTGCTTTGCTATAAATCTGTAAAAATTCTTAAGCTTTTTACAGGATTTTTAAACTTTTTCTTTGTTTCTCCTTCAAAATCTTGGACTACCACTTCAATTTTTCAATTTTCATATTTGAATGTAAAACCTCAAATCTAGGCTTGGTCAGATTGGGAGAATTTTTTCTGGTTTTGACTCAGATCTGTGATTCTCAAATTATTTTTTGCAGTTCAGAAATCAGATTTGTTTTGTTTGAAACTATATCCCATTGCAAAACAAGAGGATGTTTAGATTTTGCACCATTTTACATATTTTGTGTTTTTTGGAAAAAAATCCCAAAAAACAGGGACATGAATTTTACATCAGCATTTATAGATCAAAATCTTATTGTCCTAGAAACTTCTCCAAAGCCCAGATATGAACACTTAAAAGGAACTTAATAAAACTTTGCAATTCCTTCACAAAAGATGAATATTTTTATTAAAGGGTTATGCCATGTTTTTATTCTCTCTTCTATTTGTGATACACATAAACATCTGTAAAAGATCTGGTATTAAATTCTTTCCTTCTGAAGCCAAGTACAAAAGTCCTCGGGAAGACTGGGCTTTACTCTATATCTTAACAGACTTCAAAAAGCTACCTTATGACTTTAAAATGAGTTCCTATAATTGTTTGTGATATTCTTATATTCACTCTTATTGCAAGGAAAGATGTAAGGAAAGTTTTGCTTAGATATGACTGTAAAAAGGAGAACATCAGCAGTAAAGTTTCTTGAGGTTAAATAAAAAAACCCTGTGCATTTTGCTATACCAGTACTTGTCTAAAATAGTTAATATCTTAATAAGTTAATTCAAGTAAAACAAAAATGTGAAATACTTTTTTTTTTAAAAAGAGCTTATTATACACAGCCAATAACGTTCTCAAATTTTTATCTTCAGTTTTGCATTTCCTTCAGAAAGTAACACTAAATTAATAAAGAAAAAGGCTTATAAATCTAGATGTAAGCATGCTTTTCTATGAAAAGGAAAAAATAGTAAACCTGGCGCTTCTTATGAGCTATTCTAAAACAATTGAAATTTTATTTCTAATTCCAAGGTGATATTTCTTAATTTTAACTTTACAAAACTGAATTATTGTTCATCAGTTTATTGTTACTGCTTTTTATGTGTTTCTGCAAACTGCCATTGCTAATTATTTAAAATCAGAACCGATACAAACAAAGCCTCTCACATCAACATATATTAAATCTAAATACACGGTAAATATAAATAGTACTTAATAAGACAGTAAATTTGATTTCACACTATATTCGTGGCTGGAAGATATCTTGGTAATTATTGAAGAGATGCTGCACATATTCTCCTTTGCCCATTTTAGCTCAATGACTTTGGCTGTCCTTGGGGGATGCTCTGAGGAACCAAGATTCTCATGAACTCTGAGAAGCATTTCCAAACAGAGGAGAGAATGGGCTAAAGTCTCACAGGGTTAGTAAACACAACATGGAGACATTCAAAATTATTAGTAATCTTCTAACACAGTTTTAGGACATTTAGTAAAAAGAAAATAATTTCAGAGTTAAATTAAAAATGAGTGTATGTACTGAGTCCTCAATGCCGTGTTTCATAGTAAAATAGATAGTGATGTCAAAGACCTTTGCATTGTTCCTGGGATTTAATGCTTTTCCTCTATAAAGATCTATTCTTTCAACAGATCTCTGATGAGGTGGTACCACAGTCAGATGCACAGAGTAATTATTTATCTCTCTGGAATCCAGAGTGCAGCATGAATATGGTGATTAGTTTTCTTTACTTTCATATTCTGTTGCAGTTGTAATGCCTGTGCTCCCCTTCATTGTCCCAAAATTACATATATTTACTGTTGAGTTTATTTTTTCCTAAATCAGGGCACTGACCCTGATATTATTCAATAGCTTGATGAAGGGCAGTATCACTCACCCCCTGGCCAGGCTATAGGTCAGTTGCTTGTACAATGTCACTGATGATATTTCCTTTAGTCTTATTCTTTTATCGCACTTAAATGCTGAATGCACTGGGTCTGGAAGTAATGGATTAAATTTGGCCTCTCAAACTTGATGGATTAGGAAGTGTACTAACCCAAAGGGAGTTACAGTGCATTGTAAATCATAAATATCTTGAGAAAGAGCAGAAAAGTGTAAAATTTGTAGAAGACACGAGTTATAGCACAGTTATCTTCATAAATCAAGCCCTCTTGAGTATATTTTTTGTATTATTTCAGCGTGAAAGCAACACTACCCACATCTAATCTCAAATGCTCATTATGTTTCAGTTTTATTGCTATTTTCACCCAAGAAAATAGAAAAAAAATGAAATTTCATTAGGGTCAAGAAGTGAGAACTATATTCAAATTGAATGCAATAGTCTATGTTCATAGTAAATTTAGATGCACGATTGAAATAGATATAGCTATTTTCAGTATAGCTGTTATCTAGCTGTGACATGTCAGTAACTGTTGTAGTGCGTGGGTATATATATAAACATGTGTATATAAATAGGGTCTGAAGTAAATCATGAACCTACTGTATGAATTTACCTGTGTTGAACCCTATATTATTGAATGAGATTTTTTTACCTTGATTTGCTAGATTAAAGGTGTTTAAAATGCTGGATGCACTGATTTCATGCTTCTTCAACTGGTTTATGACCAGGTAAGAAAATGTAGAAGAAAAATTATCAGATTCTGTCACATTCACTTTTCACGAGAAAAAAGTCACAGATAGTGATTCTTGTGTGATTTTATTGCACTATTTAGGAGCAATAAAGCTGTTTTAACTAAAATTTCCCTCACTGTATGTAGCATGCTATGTGGCAATAATATGGGGGCATTGCTGTCTAGGTAGGCTTCATTGTATGGACAGGAAAATGTTACAGAGTCACAAATAATTTAGCTAAATATTTGATATAAATTCCACAAGCAAAGGATGTAATGGTCACCAGAAGATGTTGAATTCTCAGCATTCATGTACTTTTCTAGAAGTATTACTCCCTTAAACTATTAGGGAAGGTTATAAATTCAGATCTCATTAATTTCAGCTCTATTTTTTTCAGTTTTTAGACAGTGATTTCTTCATTCATAGCCCCAGAAGGGTAAATAAAAGTCAGGAAAAATGTGACCAAGTTTACAAAGAGAATTTTAGTTCCCTGCATGAAGTGTCCTCTCATGCCTTCAAGCACACATATAAACACACAAACATGTTTTTTCCATATAGTAAAGATAAGGTAATAATGATTATATTTCTATTTAAAATAAGGACTCACTAACCCTACAGGACTGAAAAAGAGTCACTGTGATTATCCAGTGCCTCTTTCCTTTTAGTATTCTGTAACCATTCCTGCTGCTCTGATTTTTCTTTCTTTAAAATTTCAAAGCCTTTCAGAAATAATCTCTAAACTCATTCTTTCTTTTTGCTCCATTTATTTGCCCTGTTGCCAACATCATTCTATTAATTAACCTTTACCAACCTTTTATAGATCTCTTTTCTAAACTTAAACACCAAATAAGAGAACTGTTCATGGAACATTTAAAGGAGAATTGACTGAAACAAAAGCTTGACATTGTTTTCAGTAATGAATTTTACACTGGAGTATTCAACTGAACTTGAGGAGATTTAAAGCACATTCGAAGTTGTGTTATTCAGAGTGAAATGCTTGGCTTTAGCAGCTGTTGTTTACACCTGAAGCTATCATAAAAGTCTAGGATCTCATCAGTTTGGGGGTTTTCTCCCATCGTTTTCTTGATTATTTTTTTTTTCCTTCTGACAAATGAGGCTTTATAAATTAACTCAGCTGGTGCACATTTGACCCCAATTTTTGAATGTGTTCCCTGGGTCAAGTACTTTTGTGTGTGAGAATAGAGTCATTCTTCCCACCCTGAGGCAACCAGAGTACTCATGGATTTAACTTACCATCAACACATTTTTAATCACAAATAATTTTCTACATGTTTAATCTAGGCAAAAAAATCTCATGCTAAAAACAATTATAGGCAATTACATTTTATTTTCTATCCTCTGCTTACCCACATTAAACTATACTACTGAATAATAAATTACAAATTAAAATCTGTAGAATATCTGGCATGTGGATGTTTCAACATATTTAAGTGAAAACTTACTTTACTCTGAAAAATCCAATGAATCTTACCCCCTGACCTTTAGGTAAATTTAAGAATGATATTCTTATATTTGTACATCTCTGTCTTCCTGACTTTGTCTTACCAGTTCCTTCCATGGCTGGGAGTTTTGCTTCCTCAACCTAAGTGCCAACAGATGGTTGCATTCTGTAACATGAACTCATGGCTAAATCTATGAACTCCATTCCTTAGTCTCCACCTTTGGGACATCAGTAGGTGGTAATCTTAGCAACCTGGATGTGATATCACCATTGTGGCATTTTCATTGACACAGCTCTGCTATAGAGACCCCTTTGCCCCCCAAGTATAATTCCTGAAAAATTAGCCTCTCATTACAAAACATTAAATCTCTTGTCACTCAATCCTGCAGGTTGATGGAAGCACTGGATATGCTCTGGGGGTAAAAAGCTCCCCTAAGAATTAAACTTGGCACTTCCCTTCTTGGTGATACAGACTCTGGATGGGTGGTCCCTCTGGATCTCCTTTCAACAACCAGTTCACAGGTAGACAGCAGCTATAGAAAGGGTTAGAAAGCTTGAAGTCAACAACTCCCAAATTTTATGAGATTTGAAGTGTCAACTGTTATGCTTTGTTAGGTTGGCAAGATGAAAGGATTGCATTTGATAAGAGAGTTGTTCTTTATTTATTATTTTAAAATATCTAAGGAAAGCTTCCCTCCTGGGTGGTTTGCCTTTTCCTAACTTAAATTTCTAGTCAATGTTTGAGTTGCCCCTTTTATCTTTCTTGTGGTGATTTAGGTTTGGTGAAATCTAAACAATGTGTTTCATATTTCTTATATGCCAAGAGGGACTTTCAGGGCAAGGCTGAAAGAAAGCAGTGCTTTTGGTTAACATCTCCCATGAAGGCAATATATCTAGAATAATTGTCCTGGGAAAAGCAAGCCAAAGAAATTTGCTCAGCTGTGGACTGACTGAAGAGCTCAACAATGTGATAAATGGTTTACCTTATCTGAGTACTGAATAATGTCAACCTGTATATAGCAGCTTTGATGGTCATGCAAATTGTTATCACATTTAGGTAAAGAGGAAAGTTCTTCTAGGAATGTAAATGTTAAAAATGTTCCCTCTCCCTACAAAACACCAAGGCTTAGGGTTGAATACGAAGAAACAATCGTGTTATAAATTCCTTCTGGAACTAAAAATTTATAAAAGGAATTTTAAAACTTCAATAAATATTTTTGTCTATGTTTTAAAGTACTAAATAATCAAATAGTAATAGGATAATTAGTGCAGAAATTATCACAGAGACATGAGACAACACCTACAATGCTTTGTTCTTGGTATCATCAGGAGATGGTAATTTAGGATAGCAGTTTAAACGTTGCTCCAGGATTTTTCAGAAACCTAGTTAATGTCATTGTTATCTCACAATTTGAAATAAACCACAAATTTTGAAAGCAAATAAATTACTTACTTTTGCATTTGACTGGAAAACTATAATGACAGATTAAGAAATCTGTCCTATGGTTTTACAGACATATTTTATTTAAACTGTGTTTAAAGTCTGCAATAAATGACCACAGAAGCTGAAGAGAAGTAAGAAACCCACTTTAAATCAAGTAGAGGATCCAATAGCTAAATGACATGTCATGGCCAGATTGACTTTGATTATAGCATGAGTATTTAAATACATAATTTATAAGGATTAATAAAAGAGATATTTATTAACCTTAAAGGACATAAAATAACCTGATCAGTTTTTAAATACTGATTTCTGAAGTGGAAGGGCACTCTTTATCTTCTCCTGATATGCAGTTTAAATTAGAAGGTCATACAGGCCACAGTAAAAAAAAAACAAACAAAACCCCCCAAACACATATATCCCTTTATTTCTGGGTTTCATTGCCTATTGGACACCCCAGTTTGAAACAGTATTTGGAAGAGATTAATTCCCTTGAGGTATCATCATAATTTTTCAGCACAACCACTGTTCTCTCAGGAGGCTCTTTGATTCACTTCCAGCCTATCAGCTACAGATGTAAAGTACCTTTTCAAAGCATGTATTGGTGAAATTCTTTTCCTGGCTTTTCACCTACTAATTGCAAGCAGGGAGATAGTTCTCCTTTTTCAAACAAAGCCACAATTTTTAAATCTTCCCTCAGTATAACTGTGGCTGTAGAGCCATATATTGCATAAATTTTGATCGTGATAATGTGACACTTTCATCTTAGCTTGAAATAGCATCGGTCTGCTGCAACATCTTTGAAATCTTGATTGATAAAGGATTTAGACCTGGTTTTAATTATCATCTTATGTACTTGGCAAAGGTTAATATTTTGCATAGGGAAAAAGATCAGGCTATAATTCCTGGATTTAAAGAAAGAACTCCAGAATTTTGGTTAACTATGCCTTCCAATGATAGAGAAAACTTAAATTTTTTGAAATAAATTATTTAACTGCTTGTTTGAGAAATGTGGAAGCTTTTTTTCCATGGCTTTTTCAGTTTATAAACAGAACTTATTAGTGCTATGCAAATAGGAACAATAATAATTCTAAGATAAACACAAGAATTTTTCTGTTTCAGATGTGTTTCAAACTCATTAATGACCTAAATTAATGATCCTAAAGTTAAGGGAATTACACTTGTTCTCATTTGGCCATATTTTTCTGATAATCCTAACTTCATCAGTCCCAAGCATACAGAAAATCAAAGAAAGTTGCAAACACACTTTTGTTTCTTCAACTACTGCCAATTATAGGAAACAATTAAATCTCACTGTGTCATATTAATGCTGCTTATGTCCTAAAATATAATGTCACAAGATAAATTTATTTTTATTTTAGGTTTCAACATGCCTTGAGTATTAGGGTTTGGGGTTTTTTTTGGTATGATTATTTTTTGCCAGATGGATCTATATCAAATACATATGGCCTGGATGAGTATTGCATGGCATTAGTATTTTAAAAATAACAAACTATAAGTAAGGAACTATAGGTTTCTAACTAACAGAAATGGAGTTTTCATAGAGTTGCAAAGTCACATGCTGAGTTAATTTTGCTGTATAAAGTTTTTTTTTTAAAGTTTATAAAAATCATGTGCTGTGCTTTTAAAGTGTTTCTTGAATTCTTATGGCTAAGAGTGGCTGATGTTGAATTCATAGGCTTCTGTTGTGGGTGTTTTGTTTTGTTTATTTTTACCAATATCTTTCAACACTCAAAATTAGCATCTAGACAATATGGCTCTCATAATCCCTTTTCCTAATCTTCAAAAGGAAGCAAATGAGAGCTAAATGGAAGTACCAGCTATCATTTTCCTAGCCTCAGCAGAGAGCAAGGAACAATTTGACAAAAAAAATGAGGTATCTTTTATTCTGTAAAGATGATCTGTCCTCATTTGAAAGAACATTTCTAAGAGTTCAGTATGATCAAATTATAATCATCGTGACATTATTTGTATAAAAAAATAATTACTACAATGTGGAGTCAGTGGAAGTTCCACTTCTTACACAATTTAGTGTGTAATATGATGTCTTTACTCCAAACCTTCAAACTGACGTGCACAAGGGACTGAAATCACTCAGAGACTATGGACTATTTTTAGATGATTACAGTAGGAATGTTTCTGATCTCTTTGTTAGAGAGCTGTGTATGTACTAGCGTTAATTTATTCTGAACATGGAAAAAACTCTTCAACTGAGCAAATATCAAAGTTTTTCAGATGCTTTTTTGACTCTTCAGAACATACAAAACAGGCTTATACACTCTGGAAATCATCCAGTCTTTATGGTGTGGAACACTGGGTTGACAAAGTATTTGGTTTCCAGATTTAGCTTACTTCCTTTTATTGTGCCTGACACTTCTAGATGGGCAAACTCATATAAATCAGTGATTTCAATTCTTTAGCTTTTGATTTTCATTAATCCATCTTGTGTGATATCATACAGAACATATGCATAAAGTAATTTTTTGTTTTATTTAAAATATGGTATGTGTTTTTTGTGTTTTCACAGAAGATGTTCTTGGCTGGCTGACAGTTTATTTGAACTGTTTTAACTACTGTCTTAATAAACAGTGCTACTTGCAGATCAGGGCAATATGCTTTGCATTTTCATTCCCTGTTTTTGTATTATTCAGACATGTAATGAAAACAGTATATGAGGCTGGATTTTAAGCATTTATTTTTAACTACTGTTTATGGCTCCAAATTCATTCCTTGTGTAAGATGTGCCTAGAAAGGCAATGAATATGGATAAGATTGACCCATGTTCCTATATTTTCGCATAATTTCTGCAAAAGACAGTTGTCTATGCTGGTCTCTGTGGGAGAACTGTATCATATGCTAACTTTGAAAGAGGATTAAAGAGATGATATAATAGTTTTTCTAACTCTAGTCCAATGGTACTTTATGATGTGATTATGAAGTGAACTGCCAAAAGATAAAAAAAAGATGAGCTTTTAAAAGAATAGCTCTTGCTCATATAGTTTTTCAAAGAATAAAGAAAAAGATATCACATCTCTTCATATGGACACATCAATTCAAGAAAACTCAATAAGCTTCTCTTAAACATTGAAGGACTTTTTAGATTCTACTGTCCATATTTGTTGTGGATGTGTCCTTTGCTTAAACTTATATTTTTCCAAATACTAGGGCAAGGAAAGCCTCTCTCATATATTAATATCTGGTTCACTGCATATAAAGAGTTTTCTATCCATGACCTATTAGATAATGAATTTTTTTTATCCAAATAATGTGGTTATAAATTATTAAAGTCTGGGAAACGGGGTCTAATTAGAACAAAACCCAAACACAGTTAAAAAGGAGCACAATTCAATTGGTGTTCACTGTGATTTTTTACTTTTGAAGATTCTCCTCCATACTCCCTCTTAAATGTTGAATCATTTTCCATGAAGAATCTTTCATTAGACCAGGTTCCTCTAAGGTTAGCTGCTGCCATTCTAAATGTATGCTGCTAATGCAAAGAAAAATGATCATTCCAATTGTGTGGTCTTCTTCAATCTCTGCAGTGAGGCCAATAAACCTGAAATAAGCATTTACAAAAATGTGCTGCAAAACACTCCCCAAAGCCACTGGTGCCAGCTAAAAAGACATTTTTTAGTCTCACAGATAAAGAAAAGCACTTAAGGACTGAAAGGTTTAGTTTGATGATTTTGTGCTAACTAAAGCTTGGCTCTAATGGTGAATATTTTAACATTGGCCTGAGCAATAGAAAGACATTTGACACTGAACCTTCCATAACAGAGCTATTTCAGGGATGGAGCTATTTTGTTTCTTGCACAATATGAAAATCATATGGAAATGGCTCTGCAGGAGAATAACAATAAACAAAACATCCACATGCCATCAATAATTCTTTACTATTTTGTGGAAGTAGAGCCACTCCACAATTATCATAGGCTTGCAAAACTCCTAAAAAGTAATCTTTAGTTATAATAGAAGTCGGCTTGTGTGATGATGTCGTTCAATGTGGTCTAATTACAGCTAAAATAAACAAAATGATGGTTAATCCGCACAAAATGTCCAGCAGTTTATAGGCTTTGGCTTCAGTTTTGCATTCTGAAAGAGCAGAAGCTTTCAACAAAGTGCAATGCTGCTGCAGTTGACCACAATTATCTTCCACCCCTGTGTATATACTGTGACCTACTCTCTGCAGTAAAACAGCTTCTGCTGGCAGAGCCCGTGTTTGGAGGATGTTCTGCCTTTTATGGGCACAAGCAAAAATTTTTATGTGGCTTGTGAGGACAAAGCAGAGTAGAGAGCTCCTGCATTGTGTTTCTTTTTTCTCTCTGGTTTTCCTGGGTTGGCAAACCAACACTTCATTGAAGTTGTTAAGGTAATGTCAATAGACAACAGGCATAGTATTATTATACAGGTGAAATGTCCCTTAACCACATCCAGAGATAAGTAAGGGTTCACAAGAGGAAAGATGAACTTGAAATACGTTTTATGACTTTTGTAGTTTATGTTTTTTTGGGTTTTTTTTGTTTGTTTGTTTTGAATTTTTTTGGTGTATTTTTATATTATTATTCTAACAGGTCCTTCTGGTCAGATATGCAATGGAAAAATGGTAGAAGACAAAATTAGCCTTTTGAATGCGATATCTCAACACTGGATTTCATTGGATTATAGATTCTAGTGTGCAGTGGTTTATATTGCTTTAAATTAATAGAATTTAATATTAAAAGGAGTGTACTTTTACTCAACAACCTACACTGAAAACACAAATAAAGCTTTACATCTGAAGATTTGCCATCCCCTTGTATTTTTGATTACCTCAATCACTAGTAGCTTACTTTTATTAATAGAAAGTATTTGAGAAAACCAAGCAGTAATAACTAACAAATGTAGATTTCTTTTCATTCCTACTTACAAAGTAGTTAGAATTCATTCAAGCCATCTATAGTTACAGGGATAGTATGTAAGATTATCCATCCTGTGGCCACATTGGCACAAAAGAATATGTTCAGAATATAATGAGCTTAATAATTTTGATGATAAGCAGCTGGTGATTTTTGCCACCAATAAAAGAAGTTTCAGAGGGAAAACAAATGGGAAAAGAAGGAAAAACTAAAATAGAAAATGAAGAGTTGAATTAATTTTTTTATGTATGTCTGTTCTTTGTATCATGCCTTTTAAGTGGTTTATACCCTGAGTGTTAAGAAAGTAGCATAATTATCTCATTCTTTGACCTCTGAAAATAATTCGTAGTTACCACTGAGGTCTTTTCTTATTGTAGCATCAATGGGGACAAGTTTACAAGAAAAAAGAGTTTTATGTTCTTGTACCATTTTCATAATTTTTCATCCTTTCCCACCATAATATGATTTTGATATTGTTGGAACTTGGGTTAAGATTAATGCCTTATCATCCAACAAACCTGAAGAAGATTTAGCCACTGTGATCACTACATGCAAAAGAAATTATAAATAAGAAAACAAACAATAAAAATCAGAAAAAGGTAAAAAAAGCAAGACAATTAATAAAGCCCATCCTCACCAAAACAAAGAAGAGAAGACCATCTTATTTCCCAAATAATAGGACAGATGGTTATCAGGTGTTTGTAGAAGAAACTGTTATGTAAAAGGAGGTTATGAAAACATTAATCCCCTTAAACCAGTAGAAATTTCTTATATAATTTAAATATTTTTAATTATTAAGATTTGGGTGGTTTTGTTTTTTTTTTGTTTTGGTTTTTTTGTGTGTGTGTGGGTGTTGGTGTTGTGTGTTGATAGGGGTAAAATATATGAAAAATGATGCAAATTGCAATCTGTGTAAGGGAGCAGACTGGATCAGTTGAAACTGAATAATCATGTGCTGTTTGAAAAAATGTTGCAAACGTCAAAAAGGTAAAAATAAAGCAAGAGAGAATGATGGAAATTTAGGATGCATATATTTATACAAGACCTGGCCATTGAAAGTTTATTTTATGATGAATGCTGGATTACTTGAAAAAAAAGTAATGGAATAGCAAAAATTTCTGATTTTAATGCAGTGGGGTTTTGTCTTTTTATACTAATTTAAAGAAATTATTTAGAATGAGAATAAGCCCCCTCAGGAACTGAATATAAGCTGAAGCTGCATAGCAAACCTACAGATCAGATCCTGAGTAGGGAAATAGGTCATAATCCTATAATTATACATGAACACAGCCTTTTTTTCACTTGTGGTGGGAGTCCCAACTTATTTTAGCAATTTAAAATTTATATTCTGATAGCGCCTTGGGAGCCTTTTATGGTCAGTAATGGAGCCAAAACCCGAAGTACCTTAGTCCTCACTGTTGTATTCTCATTAGTGATCATGATTTACTCTGACTGTGGTTTACAGCAGAGAGGAGCTGAGATAGTGTACCATTAAGGAAAAAGAAATTTACATTTAATTTTCTAGCTTGTCATGAATATGTCTTTTGAATATATGAAGAGATTCTTTCCACCACATGTAACCTCTTCATCTTTCATGACCTCTCTACAGCTCTGAACAGAAACCAGTACTTAGTTGATTTAGAGAGTGTGAGGGAGAGATGGAAAAAGAACAACTACTGTTAATATAACTCAAAAAATCATGACAAACTGGGAAGCTTAGTGATTCTGTGGTTTCAGTAGACAATGCTCTGTCTGGCAAAAAGCTTTGTCAGAAGAAAGCTGTTACCATGTATCCTGTGGTAATGCCTTTCACTCAATATCGGTGTTTTTGTTTGTTTGTTGAGGTATTTTGGGGGTGATTTGGTGCTGAAATCAGTTTGTTGGGGGATTTTTTTCCCCAAAGATTATGTGAATTTTATTCATAGGCTGTCCTGCCTAAAGGCAGATGTCACTCTAGTGGAAAACAAAGCTGGCCCAGACAATGGGAACACTCTTCCTGAATGAAATGTTTTCAACTGCAGATTAGCTAAGTTCTCATAAGAGTTCATGGAAATTTGTGAACTGACATTGATGAATCATCTCAAAGCACTGGTTTAAGGGCATGTTAGCCACCACAGGGGTAGTACCTTTACTCCTTGCAAATCTACCTTTAACTGTTAACAAAATTGGATTTACTGGAGCTAAGGAAGTTCCCATCTCCACATCACACTGACCAGCGTGACATTTGCTCCTAGTCACTTCCCAGAGAAAAAACAGCACTTCTATGTGCTGGTCTGATCATCATCACAAGGTCAATAATTCGTATTTTGAAGAATTATAACAGCATATGGTGAAGTTCTGTGGATCTAAATCCTGTTTTCTGATGCTGTTATTTTCTGATTTAATATTTTAATGAAAATGTATATTGATGATTAATATAAGAAGATGCTTACAGTAGATTATTTTCCAAATTACCATAAATGTTGTATTCACTCCACAAATACAATTTTTAAATTTATACAAAATATGAAAATTTTGTATGCTTTATAAAAAATAAATTTCACCTAATTACTTGAATAGGATTATTTAGCTAAGGAAATGGTATTAATTCCTGGGCATTGAGCAGCAATAGGGGATAGACATCATAAAGTCACCCCAAGACAATTGTATTGATTGATTTGAATTATTTACATAAAATAAAACTTGCAAGACTGGAACAACATCCAAATCCTAAAAATTTGACATAGCTGCTCTGAATGCTGTTTTTTGCTACCATGAATGGGGGGAGGCAGTTGAATTTTACCCAGGGTGTCAGCATGGTGGTGACTGATCCACTGCACAGTGATCTCTATAAAAGAATCCAATGAAACCCTTCCTTGGTCTAGCTCGTAATTAGAAGCATGGACTCTTTCACACTGCAGAAATTAGGAAGGATAATTAAATAGTCTTTTTTGCTATTGTCATTCCTCCTACACAAATAAAATGTAACCTTAAGGTTCAGATGCAGCAGTGTCTCTTTCCTCATTATTGCAAATGAGTGTAGGCACAAAGCTGATAATTTTACTAACACATGTACTTGCATGCATTACCCTATTGGTTTCATGACTCTGTGTACAGGAGGGGACATGCATGATCAAAGCAAGGGATCAGTAACTTGCTCTGAGTTGTTTATGTTCTTTGAAACCAGACACTGTACTTTGAACAGATTTTTGTGGAAACAAGAAATGCAAATTTTAAAGGGCACAGTAGAGGGTGGAAAGAGGAGTTATCTTTCTCAATTTACTATTAAAATAATTTTAATCTCTGTAAAACCAAGAAAGATAAGACAATTAAGCTTCGGATGTTGATGACTGGAACAGAAAATTTCAGCTAAATTAGAGTTACTGATCTCAAACTTTGAGACTAAATCTACCTACAGATAACAGTTTAAAGGAATCCAACTTTTCTAAAATTCAGGTGTCTGTAATATTTTAAGAAACCTAGAGGGCATGGTGACATGCAGTGTAACCACAGATTTGCCCATCATGCTTTAGGATCAAAGGATTTATTATACATTTTTTCTTGACCTGAACCTGGAAGAGAACACACTTGCCACAAATTTTGAACTATTAACAGTGATTGTAACCTAGAATGAATAGTATTCCCTATGTATTTTTATGATGTTTTTTCCCTAATTAAAAGTACATGCTTGAATAACCTAAATTAACATACTGATATTTTCTAAATACAGGCTGATGTAATTTCATCCCTGGAAGGTGAACTGGGATAAGTCTGTTAAGTAATACATGTAGGTGCAGATGAAACATGTACCAGACAAATCTCTGTGTGCTCCTTGGTATCTAACCAGGTCCTAAGGAATGAAGGTTGTAACTTCAAGTCTTTCACAGTTTGCAGCTACTGTAACATGTTCAGCCTAGAGCAGCATCTGTTTTTTTATTTTAAATAATTTTTTAATTTATTTCCACATGTTTCTTCAAAAGATCTGTAACTTTGAAGTATTTTTTTAATTGGTGACTTGACAACAAATGCTATGAAAACGCTTTGTTTGAAGAGCTCTTCTCTAAACTCATGTTTTAACACCTTGCATCATTTTACTGTGATGTATGTTCCCATCCATACTGAGAATTGCACTGGTGGAAGGAAAATTAAATTGCACATGCACACATCATACTACATGGAAGTGTTCAATGGTGTTGTAGAAAAATGCTACGTGAAAACTAAAAGTCCTCTTCTGCATGTGATAGCTAATAATTCATAAAAGTACTAATGATGTTTTTACGTATATTGAAATCGAAAAATCAAGTGTCTAAGCTTGCAAAATGCATCCTAACTTATGCCAGTTATATAAGACCAGATAAAGCATGTATTCACCTTATCAACAAAAGTGACTGGTATTGAAAATGCAAAGTTAGCTGACTAGGTTCAAACCAATACAAAAACACAAGCAATGAGTATCAGAGTAAGTAGATAAATAATTTTGAAGAAAATATTCTTCTGAGTTTGGAGAAAATTAACTTGGAAAAAAAAATATGTCATTCTGATTCATTGTGGCAGAAGGCAGAGAGTGCTGGAGATGAGGATGAGGAAAGAGATTTTCTCTATTGCTTGTAATGGCCTTTAGAAATCTACAGGGAACAATTTTGTTTTCTTAAACTAACTGCTCTAAACTGCCTGACTGCAATCCTGACCTATCATCATAGTAACAGATAATGTCATAACACAGATCCATCACAATTTATTATCTAAATATATTACATATCTTTTACTCTTTTCTCTCAGTGTTCTCCAGAAGTCTGAAGCTGCTTTTGACGACAGTTCTGGAAAATGAAAAAGTCGTGGAATGTGTGGGAACCAAGAGCCTGGGACACTACTAAACTGTCATAACTCGAAAACTGTGTCATCCATGAAATAACACATGCCCCAGTTTATATTGCACTGTTTAGATTAGAACATAAACTGTAGCACATGGAAATTTCTTCCTATGCACTCTGTGCCAGTGCCTAGGATTAAAGCTGGAGGTTCAACTCTCCAAGTTAGGGACTATGACTCAGACATCACTTATCTCCTTTACAATTTAAAGGACTCATTTTTTTTTTTACACTGAGGTTCTGCCATTGTTTTAAGTTTCTTCTCTGTATAATTCAGAAACTGGATAGCCTACAGTGCTTACTTTTTGCTTTTATTTTAATTATTCCTTTTTTTTTTTTGTTTGACTAAATAAATCGTGAATTGTAGACTGTCGTGTTCTGAATAGGAAACCAGAGTCTGTAAATACTGTAATGTGGATATAGTGAAGTAACGTAGTAACTATATATTATCAGAGAAGCCTAGTGATAACTTGAACAGGATTTAGAAATAGAAAAATCAGTTTTGTATGCTTATCACTAGCCATTACTTTGTTTGTGTCTCTGGATAAACTGCAAAGGCACAATTTTTCACGGGAGCCAAATTATAAAGTAGAGATTAGAGCACTGCTCCACTTTTCAGAAACTCTGTGAGGTCAAAAACACAGAAAATTTGCAAGTAGTTTGGAAGGTGACACCTCAGGTCAGGATTGTGCATTGTGCATTCTTAGATGCTTAGAAGGCAGCCTGAATTTAACTACTTCTCATTGTCAGGCCTCAAGGTAAAGTTTTCAACAGATAATTATGGCAAAAATTGCCCAGATCTGTCTCATTCTGAGGCTGAGAATTAGAATCATGTGGAGACCAGAAGTTACCTTCAAGAAAGGATTTTGAGGCATTAAAATGTGTATCACTGGGAATCAGAATTATCCCACAGAAATGCTGGTGTTGTTTGGGAAGAATAATAAGAAGGGATTATTGTCCTTATGTTTTCTGGTTGAGAAGATCTCTGTTATCAGATTTCATCAGGAAAGTATGTTTAATCACTGATCATGTCACTTCTTAGCTTTCAAATTTGGAAACTAAACTAGTCTTCTGATTTTTTTTTTTTTTTTCCCCTTAGTAAGAGATGTTCTCCAGTCCTTTAATCATATTCCTGGACTTCTCTGAGCCATTTATAATTTTTCATCATCTTTCTTTAAACACATAATTAGACACAATAATCTAGCGTTTATGGCTTCATTGCCAGTACAGATGTAACATACTCTGTTCACTTATACTTGGCATTTTCTCTACTAAAACTTTCAAGGACTTTTGTATTCCACAATGAAAACTCATGTTCGAGTAATTATCCATGCTGACCTCTAAGTCACTCAATATTTCTCTCATTTCTTAGAATTCCCAGTCCTGAAGAATGACTTACATTCCTTGTTCATAATTATGTTCTTTCCACTTGGCAATGTTGAAATTCACATTATTTTCCCACTGTGTTTACCAAGAAACTGAGTTCATTCTGCATATGTGGCATAGTCTTTTTGCTGCTACTGATTCTCTTGATCTTTGTGTCATTAGAAAATTTTATAATAATACATTTACACTGTCTTTTCTCAAGTGATTAATTAAAAAGGCCAGATAGTCTGTATTCAAGAATTAAAAATATACAGGCTGACATTTAAATTATTACTTTATGACAGTAATTTTTAATTTTAAAAAATACGTAGTTGCTGTTAACATTTTAAATGTGTAATACTGCCTATCAGTTATCAACATGTAGCATCATATATGTTTCCTATTTTTGCTATATATTTATCACTATCAGATCTTCCTTTTTTCTATCATAATTATTAGTTAATTAACTGATGCTCTCAGCTTCCTTCCATGTCTGTTGTAGCTAGCAGAGCTTTCTTCCTCAGCAGAAATTTTGACATTTTTTGCACTTTAGGAATTCCCAATTATCAGTCACATTTAATTACTTTCTCCCAATAGACTACGCTCATAATTGTTATCGTGTTCATGAAGATAGTTTATAAAATTTAAATGAACTGTAAATATAGTGGAGGTTGGGATGTTTCAGACATAACTGACTCCTCATATCTTGTACTCTACCACTTGTTAATTTTTGTCCTGAGATTAATGTTTCTTTCTATGTGAAGACAATGGATATTGGTTGTCACATTTTTTTCAGATAAAATTTTATAATTTTATAAACCGTGAAAGTATTGAGGGGCTCCTTGCATTTGACTTCCAACATGTGTCAGTAAGAATTGAAATCCCTGACATTAATACATCTTCTTCAAGCTGCACATGATATATTGGTCTTTAAGAAGTTGATCATCCCATTCTTTAGTGTGATTTCGTAACCTGCAGCTGCACATTTACTGCTTTATTATTTAATTATTTACACAGCAACTCCTAATTGCTAAAGTTTATTTGTTTCATAAAGCTGGTAACTTAGAAAAAGTTAAAATTATTTTTAACACACTGTGTCTTCCCCTTCCTTTTTTCTACACTCATTTTTCCTATATAGGTTATAATCATCAACAGAAAGACTCCAGCAATGTGAATTTTATAGCATAATTTCATTTAGGAATGAGTGAGATATTACAACCCAAATTCAGTAATTTTGAAGTAGGTCAAACTCGTCTCAGGCATGAGGAATTCCATTTTCACTTGTTTATTACCTCGACAGAAACTAAATAGTTTTTCCTTTATGCCCATCTGAGGCTTGGTGGTGGAGGATCCTTATTTCATGGTTTAGTTCTAGGCGTATAGGTGTATATGCTTATTTTTTCACCTCTTCTCTTTCTTCTTATGTTTATCCCTCCTGTCTACTTTAGCCATACCATTCATGGAAGATTAATTCCAGGAAGCTCTAACAAGGGCACATCCTTCTTTTGCTCTACAAGGAGGTTATAATCTCTTCTGACCCTTGACTGCTTCTGCTCATGACACGGGATGAATCTCTGGGAAATGCTTTAATTTTTTTCTCCTTCAATCCCCTTGGAGGTCTCCAGAGTCTTTTGCAATTAGTCACATATTGTGCTATAAGCTGTAGCCATGATCATGTTTTTAGGACCAATTTTAGCTGCAAGACCTTTTCCTGGCTACCTCCAAAGCAAACTGGGGTAATTCTGGTCTTGTGATTGCCTCTTCTGTCTTGGTTCTGGAAAGCACAATATCTTTTTGTTGGCCTGCTCATCACAGTGAGCTTATTATGTTCTTTGTAGGACAAAATACCAATGTCGGGTGTTTTCTTTCCTTGGGTCATTGAAGACTCTTCTGTGTTCTTTAAAAAGAGCTTCATGCCTGTTTGTAACCCCCAAATTCCAGCAGCAGAGAAGGTCTACAAAGTTCTACCTTCAAGGTAAAATATAGTGCTTTCTTTGATGGTGTGTTTTAGTGAGGCCCAGGGACACAAGTTTAACTGTGAAAAAGTAACTTCTAATTGAGCAATGCCCATTCTGAGCAACACGTGAGGTGAGTTCTGTGCTAAAAATAAAACGTGTCTGGAAATCCAGACATTAGTATATGTGAGTGCAATTCAGATAAATACGGGCTATACTAAAGACTGACAAACATGTAAGTGAATAAACAGTACATGAAGGATCAAATTAAGATAATATTGTTTCTTCAGCTTTAAATTCTGTGTTCCCTTGTTTAATAATACTAGTGGTACAACACTGTAGATTTTACATTGTCATTAAAAATTAAAAATAGTTATTAAAATGAGTGGTTGTCATAGTTAGTATAGCTTTGATCAGGATCACACTTAGTAATTTTCCTCTAGAATCATTCCTTACTTCTGGGGAGGGGGTCAAAACTATGAGAAATACTAACCACCTTGAGATCATTAAAACAAAAAAAAAAAAAAGGAGAAAGAAATTAAATATTTTCACACATGAACAATTCTCTGTAGACTTCAAAACTCCCTTTCACCATATAGAGTCTCTAAGGCCTAGCATTTCATATCCTTTTCTTTCATTTTTGTATGGCTAAAACAGTGCATTGCACTAGAGAATACCCAGTGATTTATCATTGCTGGTTTAATCAGGGAACTGCTCTTTCAGATAAACTGTTTGCCTGAAGTGCTGTCCCTGATGTACTGTTTAGTTAGATTGGAAAAACAGTGGCAGATTCTGTTGCCCCTTTCAGGTTATAAACCTGATAATTTTCCTTTTCTTTGTAAGTTCTTTTTTAATAAATTTCTGTGTCTGATTCTTACATTATTATCCAACCTAACATCTTGTCCTAGAAGGTGGCGTAATTAGCTGAGGAGCTAACAAGCTGATAGATACCTAAATGCTCAACTATTAAATATTATTCTAACAATGTCAAATTTTTACAGTCAATTCCAGAATGCTCTGTAAAAGTAGGCTTTTCATGACCAGTCTTGCCTAAAAATGCAGGGGGTGAAAAAGAAGATGAAACTTAACGGTACAGGTGTTTTAAACTTTCATTTTGTTCTGTAAATATGTAAATATCAATGGGGACATAATTTTTCCCATCTTGGTGCATGCCCTGTCATCTTCTTAGCCAACTACTGACTATATAAAGTCAGCAGAATACAAGCTTGTCTGGTTTATGTTCTTTTTCATTATGTCCAAATCTGATCTGCTAATACACACTCACTAAAGTCTTATACTGAACATAGTCGTGATTTCCCTTTACCTCAAATCCACACCAAGTGGGTTAAACTTCCCATATACTCTTATTTCTCTAAAATTCAAAATGCCTTATGAACAATAGCTTTCTGCTTTTACTGCTGTAAGTGCTTACAAAAATTTCAGTTAAATGACTAAGTAAGCATTGGCCCTAAAACGATTGGTGAGTTAAATGGTGTAAGGGAGAGTTTTGAGAATTTCCCTTACTGCTTGTGAGCTGCATCTTGGTTCTGAAGGCTGGATCAGTAAAAAGAAAATTGATGTGATCCTCCAGGTAGTGAAGCTCTAAGGCCAAATTTTTAGCTACTGAATTCAGGGAAACAATTTGTGAAGTCAAACCCAGCTGACTGCCAGTTGCACACCCATGTTCTTGTTTTCAGTGGGACTGACTTTGTTGTTAGAATTTAAATCAGCCCTTCTTTTCTAGCTCGGCTTCTAAAGATTTCTTTCAAATTGGTGCAAGTCCCTTCTTCAGATATTTGTCATAAGTTTTTACTCTTAATTAAATTGGTTTAGTTGGAGTCAGTAAATTAGAAAATTAAATTGCTTAAAGGAATAACAAACTCTTTTAAATATATTTTCATAGAGAATTTCCTGTAAAGTTGGATATTAAGCTATTAGAGACCATCCAAAGGAGGGTCATGAGGACAGTGAAGGGTGTGGAGGGGAAGCTTTAGGAAGAGCAGCTGAGATCACTCGGTTTGTTCAGCCTGGAGGAGATGAGCAGAGACCTCCTGGTGATCTTCAAAATCCCCACGAAGAAAAGTGGAGGAACAGGGTCAGGAGTTGGGCTTGATGATCCTGATGGGTCCTATTCAACTCTGGGCTGATTCTATGAAATCTAGTTTAAAATGATTCAGCTCTTGCTGAATGAGCAACAGCTAAATGAGGTGTAACTTTGTGGCACCTAGTCTTAGTCACACATGTGAATGATTTAGGATCATGATGAAAAACACTTGAATTTACTATTATTTTTGTTTTAGACAGTCCAAAAAATACAGAAAATGTGTATCAAGTCAGAAGCACAAAACACATGCCAGATCTTTCATGCTGTGTTGAATAGAAAACAAGCACTAATATCAGGCAGTGTGGCTTTCCCCAAACCCCCAGTAGCATGTCTGCCACCCAAATTGAAAAAATGTGTGTGGTGATATCATTTTAGACAGCAATGCTTTGCCTGTAAAGCATTACTGCTTGGGAATTAATTTCAATGATACAAATAGGAGTTATAATAATAGTAAATTAAGGAGGGATTTTAATTTTTCTAGGAAAGTGTCTAAGAGATGCTTAAGTCCCCTGTGTCATCTCCTTCATTAATGTTCAGTGAAGTAGTTTTTTTGACTATGAATTACTCTTATCAGCAAATTAAGCTGTTACTAAGGAGTAGCAAAGGTGCGCGGAAAGGAATGTAAAGCCAAGGAAATAAAGAGTTTGGTCATCTATCCTAATAAGAGGTGGTTGAAACTGATCTAAAGTAAAATTAGTTTGATGGAGTAACAACTTTATAAATGGGTCAAAAAACATATTCTGAATTATGTGGGGGGATGTTACACTGAAATTCTGCATGTAAATTAAAGTAGGAATAATCTTTGTAGGACTAAGATCAGATAGATTTGGCCCTCACTAATCTAAACAGAATTACACCAGATCTGAAAACAGTGATAGACCAGAAGGTATTGGGAGCATATTTTGCTAGCATATTGATTATTATAAGATTTTAGTATTAAACACAAGAGGAAACTTATATTTTTCTTAACATAGTGTTCTCTGAAAGCCTAAGTATCTTCACTGTACTATTACCTACAGAATGAACCTTAGACACTAGAGTGAAAATAATTAGGAAACTTCTTTTCTTCTCTGGGCTTTGGGTTTTCATTTCAGTATCTTTGTTCCCACTGACACTGCACTGAGGAATGTAGTGAGACCTAGATGAGCTATGAATCTGGTGCACCAATTCTAATACCCTTACAAGCAAATTCTTTGCATTAACCTCCATAATCCCCTCTGAATAGGTTTTTTTTAGTCTTTGCCTCCTACACATTCCCTATCTGTTCCAGCAGCACCAGAAATACATCACTTGTCAAAGTGATCTGTCAGAGTAGTGGTAATGTAATCATGGACTAATAATTGTAGATTGATACAAGTAACACTGTTTACTAGAAGTCTTCATTCAAAAAAAAAGGGGAAAAAAAAAGGAAAGAAAAAAAGAGTAGTTAGTTAATATGATACAAATGGGTGATGATAAGTCCCTTCCTATCCTACATACAGTTCTGCTCCTTGTCAGAGAAAGTACTTTCCACAAGCTCCCTCACCTGGCGTTGCTGGCATCTCACTCTCTTTCATGGAGGATGTGTGGGAGTTGCTGTCCTGTTTTCTGCAGAGAAGCTCAATACAGCTATTGAAGTTGGTCTCCAATGACAAGACTGCTAATCATCCTGTGCCTTAGATGTGTGCTTCAACATGACAAAAGAATTCCAGAATCTACCAAGAAGAATGATTAAATGTACTTGTAATATTGTTGGTTTTCTCTTCTGCTCTTGTGTACTGTTATTCAAACGCTGAGGGGCACTGGATGACTCAGACTCCAGGGAAGTATGCATGAGTTTCATGCCTACTCTTTAAGGCAGCAAAGTAAAATTGATCTTGTTGCCTTGTGCTGTCATTTCTCTCACTTCCTATTTCTCTTTTTCACTCATTTAATTTCCTCCTGCTTCTTTCTGCTTGATATGGCATGACTGACTGGGAAGTGTACATGAAGAGTGGACATTAGGTGCTGAATGTCCAGTGCATAGATCACTGCATGTCAGCGAGCATAATTCACTTCTGGATGTGAACAGGATCTTTGCAAAACAGAAATGCTATAGCAGACTTTTAAATAGATTTGTCATGTTGATAAAAACATTAAAATATACTAAAACTATATTTCAAGAAGAAGAACATATGGTTTTATAGTGTTAATGTAATACTGAAATACAACTTCTGTGCTTTTATTGTGACTCAGTTCAGCTCTGCATTTCCTGCTAATGTTATGTAGTTATGTGTTGTTAATTTTTAGTGTGCTTCCAGCTGTAATCACTCTCATATAAAAAGTCAAATGCTACAAAGCTGGCATGCTTCTGCTGTTGGTATTATGAATCCTAACACACTCCACATGGACTACTCCCATGCCATTGTCAAATACTTGTTCACATCAGAGCTGTGTGTTTAATTATTTTTTCCAGTAAATCCATAAAGCTTGAAAAGGAATCCTTCTGCAATAAAGTAGTGTGAGTTTTTCATTGCTATCACCAAACCAAACAACTTCTGGCTCAGATTCTTTACTTGGACAAAAAAAAAAAAAAAAAAAAAAATTCTAATTTGAGTCAAAAAGAAAATTCATTTGAGTATATTTAACAAAAGAAAAATAGTTGGTGGACTTACACAGAACTCACAAAATAACAATACTTTCAAGTTACAAAATAACTCCTATTCATAGCATTTCCCTATGCTTATGGAAGAACATCCTGCTCTGCTTCAGGAATTTTAAATCTAAGTATAAGAATGTTCTCAATCATCCTGTTTTATATCTGAGACTGAGCTATTTTAGGTCTTTTCTGTTTAAATTATTTTATTTTGTGTAAACTACTTGGATATTCTCTAAATCAGAGACTGTATATCACAGTTCTAGGATAAGTACCCTAAATACTGTGCTGCAGAGGAATAATCTCAGAGTCCTGTTTTGTGCTTTAGTGAACATCTGAATGTTCTGTATGGATGAACTGAGGTAAACAAAAGCGTTACCCAACACAGAGTCTTAAGAGTTAAGAGTTCAAATGACTGCTCTTACACAGATACTAATTTTATAATTAATATTTTTGCAGCCTATTTCAGCACTTTAGCATCCATTCCTCTTATTGGGAAGGTATTCAGATTGTGCATGAATTGGCTGACTTTGGTGTACACCTGAAATATAAGAAACCAGGTTTCCTCTCTGTATTTCAACCATGAAGAAATGTCAGCAGAAAGAGTTGAAACTGAGTTTTTGCCTCCAGTACAGAACCCATAACTCAGCCCTACGTACATTCTCTTTTTTCCCTCATATGGTTACAAAGTTGTACAGCAATGTCATGGAGAACAGACAACACACAGGCTCCATTCTTGCTCATGAATCCTCCTATGAAACCCTTGAAACAAATACAGAATGATTTCTTTTTTTCAGATTTAGAGACACAACTCTGCAAGTTTATACTCTGTTCCTCCACAATTTCACTGCAGAAATCCATGTGGACTTAATCTTATCTGCCCATGGGGATGAAGAGGATGATACAGTTTACTTTACTTTTTTTTATAGGTCCTCATAAATGTAAGCACTGTGTCAAATGTTTGAAAAACTTGGGATCCAATCCTGTTGTAACCTATATTGGTACAGATTTGGAACCACTTTGCTAGAGTTTCAATGACAGAATTCTGCCTATAAATTTCTCTAAGTGCCTGAAAAAGTATGTTGCTTAAGAAAGAAAAATACAGTCTAGTCAACTAATCCTCCGCTGTTGTCTCTGCTAAAAGAATTCTTTGTTTGCCTATGTTATAGTAATAATTTAGGTAATATGCAGAAACATTCTTAGACAGTTGAACATGACAGTCTCTATTTTCAAGCTCTTAGAATATTTCCTGAGATTATTTTGGAAGGTGTCAATAGTCCACTCAGAGAATTTCCAGGCATGTTCAGAAGCTGGAACTTGTTGTGGATTAATTTCAATAGTTTGCATAGAGCCCAGCCTATTTAGAGGGGGAGACATAGATGAACACAGATAGAAGCTCTTCTGGGTGACTTGACCTCTGAGTAAAAAAGAATTCCAGAATGTATTTAATTTAATAACTAAATTAACATGCTAAGGTCACATTCAACATTCAGAAGTCAGTTAAAGATTTCCCTTTCTTCATTGGCAGATCATTTAAAAAGAAAAAACAAAACAAAAGCAACCCTCAAAAGTTTGGCATGTATTTTCTAACAAAAAATGATTGGAGGTTTTATAACTGCGTGGCATGGAAAACTTCTTTATGTCTACATAAAAAAGCAGGGTCCAACCATTTGCAAAGAAATTTACATCACAGCAAATCTTATGTCAGCCAGTGCTGCTGCCTACAGAGGTCTGAGAGTCTTGTGACTTCCACAGGCATCACTCTGGTGTCTGAAAACAGAACAAACCCTCTCACAGTGATCTTATGGATGAATCTCTGTAAATGTGCATTATAATAGCTGAAGGATAATATTTCCTTGTCTTATCATTATGTGAGATAGTTTTAAGAGAAATATGGATGAATGTGTTTAATTTATTCTAGTTTGCCACCTTCTGTTGGGTTTCCTTATGGCCTTCCACTGATAAGGCAATAGGGGGAAGTGAAGGGAAGGCCATTGACAGCAGTGTTAACAGAAACACTTCTGTAATGCTTCAGTCCTACAAAAACACATGAACAGTCCATAATTCCATTATCCATTCATCTGTTCCCTTTAACACTGTACAATCAGAGAAAAAGTCTTAATTTTTTGTTAAAAGAACGACTTTGCTTATGTCAATCAGAAGGGGAAGTTGATGTATTTTTAGGAATAAAGTTGCATTTTGATTCCTACAAGATGAGTATAAAATATCTGTGTGGCCATTAAATGTCTGATTTACAGGGTTAGAAAGGAAAGAGAACTCATGATCTACTGCAAGAGTCTTTTCCTGCTGAGGCAAGGGGTGCCTCTGCATTCCCAGGACATCAGCAGTCTTCAACACTGCCTAGTTATTCCTGTTCTCACACAAATTCTGTAGCTATGGGAATGCATTGTTTTGTGATTTGAAGGCTCTGCCATTTTGGCCTTGGCTGAAGGTACAGATAACTTTTATAGAGAAGGTAGGGCATTAGATATGATTTTTTCTGATAATTATCATGTTACAGATAATTTTAAAAATTGGAGCAGGGATAAGGTCATAGTGATCTTTTTGAAATACAATACAAATGTATTTGAAAAATGGGTTTTAGTCCTTCTCTGAGTATCAAAGCCTAAGACAGCAAAAAAAATCAAACAAATAGCATATATTTGAAAAATGTGTATTCAGGATTCATTAAAATGATCTAAAACTCTGGGTATGCAGTTCCAATTGGCTTAATTGGGAACTTAGCCCTAACCTTAAACCCATTCATATTTCACTGCTGTTGTTTTTACCTTTAAAGGGGATCCTTCCCAAGCCCTCAACGCCACCGAACCCCCACCACAAAAATAATATAAAAATTAGATGGACCAAGAAAAAAGCTGTAGTTACAGCACAAAATAATAGAGTGTAATAACTTTCCCTATTGCAAGATTGCTTTTGTTTTTATGCTATTTTTGACAAGGCAGTAAATGCTTCTAAGCGCTTACTAAAATTAGTAAAATTGTAAGATTTTAAAGGAACGTGAAACAATGGTGCTGAGAGATCTTTGAAGTTTTTTGTCTTTAAGGCCTTTATCAGCATCCAGTTTTCCAAGTTGTACTGGAATGCCAAATATGAACTGAAGAGTATCCTTTTGTACTTTATTTCCACTTGTCTTTTCATATAGTACTTAATTTTCCCTAGAAAGTGAAAAAATTCCAGATGACAGACAGAAGACATGGACATTAATATAGATCATTCCTAAGACAACTGATTGGGGTACTTTTTTAGCCAGTTCTAATGAAAGCCACAGCAGTTACAAATAGAGATCTATGTTTATACAATAATTTATGGTTCTAATAATGTCACTTATATGAATAACATGTTTCTTATAAACTGGATAATAAACTATATGCTAAGACCATAGCAGGCCAATAGCACATTAGTTCCTGCATTTTTAATCAAATGTGACTCTAGGGACTAGGCACTACAATCCTGATTTTACATCCTTTCATGGCTGGGCAGGGGGTGGGGGAGGGAAATCACCCCAAATCATAGAGGGAAAGTGTAGAGCAATATTGCTTAGCCTGAAAGCTCACTGAATCTTTCATTTCTATGTCTTTGCATCACAGGAAGGAGAATATAAAGGAACTGTCATTTGGAAGTGAATGACCTTTGCATTGAAGTAATAAAAGCAAAGTTCCTCAGAATCCTTCCAGATGAAAAATGCTGTATAAAGGTAGGATTGCTAGTGGTGGTTTACAGTTGCAGTGACACTGATTAGTTATGAGCTTTAGGGAATCTGAGGAGGGATTTAGAATATGTGAACTAGTTTGGCAAAAGCATTTTTGGATATTATTGCTTTGCAGATCCAAACACATTAAATCCATTAATAAATTCTTAGAAAATCTTTCTGTAAAATAATTACTCTGGAATTTATTTATTACTCTATAAGCCTGTGTATATCTGGAAGGAAAAAAGATGAATCATTTAGAAATGGGACACGTGTTTTGTGGAAGTTTTCATATGGAAACAAACAAAAAAAAGAGTATTCTGTCCCATCTTACTGCTCCGAAATACTTGTAATTATTGTCCTAAGATACATTTTTACAAATGTAAACTGACACAAATCATTCAGCTATAAAGTTTAGTATGTTTTCTTTACAGGTTGCTTACTAAAAAAATATTACTATCAACTAATTTTCTTTTTGCTTCACAAAGCTCATTGAAAAGACTACAATTGAACTGATAAAACATTATCCAGGAAAACATTGATTCTGATGAAGATTCATTTAAAAGAGGAAGGAGGAAAAAAATACTGCTTTTGTAATATTGCATTAGAAATTTCTGCATTATTGCCTTATTTTTTTTTCATTTCAAAACAAATGAGGGAAGTAAGGCCTTGAAAATAGTTCAGTGTATATAACTGAACGGAAGGCGACAGCTAAGTTTGTTGCAAGTGGATAATCCACAAGGATATGTACTTTGTTAGGGCAAAAAATTAATCCATAGGTAAAGTAAGCCTGTTTTAAAAGTAAATTTTAAGACAAGTTTGTTGCAATATCTGCAGATAGCGTTTTTGTAGCATTTTGTAGCTCTAAACTAAGGCTAGAAAAATGTGACTGTAGTGCATATTGCTTCTAGAAATTTCTTGCCTGACCTCCTAATATCATTTAATTGTACTTCATGGGATCTCAGAGATTGTGCCAGAGACCATACTTCAGAAACAGTCAAAAATTAACATTGTTTTTTCTTAAAAAAATGGAAAATGCATTTTGTACCTTTTTTTGACTTCTTATTGAAAATTAAATTTTTAATTCTTTTTTATTCAGTTGATGACTATGTAAGAATTCTTCAGAATTTCCAAACCACGGTGGATAATCTGTCATCCTCCATCTAAACATCTTTCTGAGTATATGAGTTTTTTTAAATCAGGGCTGTCTCTTGGAACCTCATGATTTTACATCAGAACCAACAATGTAATTGTTGTAATTGTAATTCAGTTGTTACTTGATTAAATTGTTCATTTCTTCCTGGCAAGTAGCCGTTGTTTAGTTCTGTAGGTTGGTATCTACTGAGCTGTCATGCCCCATAGAGGCATAATTCAGTTAATTTTAATTCCTTTCTATCTAGATACCTGCTGTTCTTTCCCAGCTTCTTTCTTCTGCTTTGTTACCCAAGCAACACTATGAAATCTGTGTAGAGACAATAAAGTCAATTGGTCAGAAAATAGCTCTTGGTTTCTCTAATGCTGCAGGTAAGACCAGGGTATTTCTTTACAGGATTGTCAAAATGCCATGCTAGAAGGACAGGAGAGCACAAAAAGAAAAAAATATATTTAAAAAATTTAAACTTAAATAAGCTTAACTATTACCTCTTGGCTGCCATTACCTCTTAATTCTTCTTAAACCAAAATATTTCACCCTAGTTCATTCATTCATGTTTCAGATATTTTTGCAAGGGTAAACAGCCTCCCTGTAGCTGAGCTAATCATGTCAGCAATGAAGTATATTATTGCATCAATTAGAAGAGATAATTTATGGGAAATGGAAGTTCAGAAATTGTGAAATTTTCTCTTTCAGCAGGATGCCTTCCACCATAAAATAGGTTATAGTTTTCAGGCTGAAGCAAGGCCAAACACATGGGTTTGGATTGAATTCATGCACCAATAATTGTCATCCTATGTTACTGAAAACTCCTTGACTGGAGATAGTAAGTGATTTGCCATTATTTTTCTTCTCTTTTGTGTGTGACACATCATTACTGGAAGCCTGTTCCCTTTGCCTCATAATTCAGATTCTTGGCACACCACATTGAATTTTATGGTTAAGGGTAGTGCAAATCATTCACAGCTGTCTGTTGGTTAGGTGTTCTCTGGGCTTAAAAATAGTCAACTTGGTGTTGCTTCAACCCAAAATTGAGAATTCCAAGTCTCTGACTTAAATATGCCAATTTTCATACCCAATTTTCTTCTTTCTTTACTATTTTGGACGTGTGGTGGACACTTTGCAGACAGTGTTGTCCAAACACTGATGCCTGGAGCCAAACTGGGTCTGAATTAGTCAACAGATATTGCCCCAATGGGAACATTAGTTTAATTTCCCATTATTGTACTCTTTCTTCAACAATATAGACTTTAATTTCCAATCAAGGTAATAACCACAACAAAAGATTTGAATTAATGGTATTTAAAATTTGGAATGGTGTAGTTGCAATGGTTAGTTGCAAATCCTTTAAGCTTACATTTTGAAATTTGTCTGAGCTCCACCAGCAGCATTTTTCCAAATAGATGATTTCTTTTTTTCCTGGTGTTGCCAAATTGTAAGCTCTATTTCTAAGCAGAGATATGATAATATAGAATCTACCTACCATCTATGAACCAATATTCTGGCATCTATCTGGGTGTTAAAAAGTCCATTTGGACTTAACACATCCAGGATATTTTGTTCAGCCTTTTTAAACACATTCTAGCTTGTCTTTTCTCTGATGTTCAGTGGAGCTGTCGGTTCCCCATTTCTGTGCCTGGCATCCAACACCAGAAGCAGTAAAGCTGTGGATCATTTGGCAAGAACCCACAGCATGCAGGATGCCAGCTGAGCACAGCCAGCCCAGACCGTGGCTAGAGCTATTAAGAAATAAAACCTGCTTAGGAGCTGGCTCTGTCGGGTCCATGCCTGCTGCAGAATCTGAACTAGTAGCAATCTGAATGGAGATTTATAGCTAATATCTGCTGCCTTGACACACTTCAGGAAGTGCAAAGGAAATTACACAAGGCCCGAAATGACTTCTCAGCCAATGAAATGGGGTCCCAAGTTCATTGTTTCTTGGTGGCTCCTGGTCAAGCTTGCTCAGATTACATGTTAAAGGACAGGCTGAGTGGTTTTGTGGGTTGTATTTTGAACTCTCTATTCTAGCAGCATGATCTGTGTTGTAAAAGTCAACTTGTGGTCTCTCTGGTTCTCATATGTTCCGGAATTATGAAGGTTCTTGGGCTGAAAGTTAGTTGCTTGAGGTTTCTGTGCCAGAAGGAAAACATCTGACTTGTACATTGCTCTTAGGGAATCTCTGAGAAGTTTGAATTCTGGGGGACTTCTGAGCAATTTGAGAATGGTGACATATCTTCTCTGTTGAACACTCCATCAATTAACCTGAATTAACAAGGTTCCTTACAGGCATCTTTCAGGAAACTAAATGAGAGCAGTATATGCTGTCCAAAGAAGTGATTACCAAGTCATTTGGTCTGCAAAGCAACTCCTACAGAAACAGAGTGAATTATAGTAAATGTGTTTTTAAGCTCTTCTACTCATAAAACCCATTATAGTCAGAGCAAATATTTATTGACAGCATGATTTTTTTTTTGTGCACAATTTATAAAAAAGACGAATTTCAATACCAGAAGAAAACAGTGCCTTTGTATATAAAGTGAGGAGAAAGATGTATATCACTCTAGGACCATGCCTATTAATTTTCTCAAGGGTACCTTTTATCATGGCTTTTCAGTACCTGCATTTGAAGCAAATAAATCACATGAAAAATTTCTAAGATGGAAAAGTTATTGCGCTTTTCCCTCTATGTGTGCCTAGTTTGCATCAACGATGGCTCATGCTTCAGTGGATTTCTTATTGAACTCTTCAGTTGGTAGTTGCCATGATTTAGAAAGCCATCCTTTTATTTAACAAAGCACATTTCAAATACGCTACGGTCTTCAAGATCATTATTAAAGACGTTGACATCCTGCTTTTCTTTCTCAGCAGATTGCTGACCTCTTAATGCCTGACAAGCTCTTTTGCTTTCACGGGTATGAGCATCTTGCTTTAGACCATAAAGTGTAAAATATTCTAAACAGATGGACGCAGCAGTACAATGGTCTATTGAAGTCCAAAATTATTTAAGATACTTGAGATCTAGTCTTATTCATCTGCATTGGAAATTATTTCCCAGTTTAATCAAAAGTTCTGCTTATTTGCAGCCCAGTAAAAAGAAAGAGAATCTGGCTGCCATTGGTCTAGGGAAATTACAGATAATTCGACTTATAGAAATTTATAATAGAGAAGGCAATAATACATTTTTAAACAATTTAACAGTCAGTGTTGAAGAAAAATGCAGAACTAGTTAGAAAAAAACCCCATGTATTGAAATATAATTTTAAGGTAAAAATTTACAGACTTTTTTTGATTGAAAATAGCTTTAGGGATTTGCATAACAAATATACTTAGTCCCAACATATTGAAAAGAATCTATTTAATTTGTAAGAATAAAAGTCATTACATCCCTCTCATAAAATAAATTTTTCATAGAAAATAAGTTATGGTGTATATATGGCAAAGAGGTGACACTGTTACCAATTCAGGGTAGAAATTCAGTCTCAACACATCCTATCCCCACTTAGAACTTTGGCCAGGAGGTCAAAGAGGTCTACCAAGTATTGTAGACCCAGGATCTCACACTGCTTTTCCTTGTAAGTGCAAGTCAGAGCTATGTAGAGAAATGCGCAAACATTCAAAAGAAAAAAAAAATAAAAGAAAAAGAAATAAATAAAAGAAGGTGGGGGAGCGGGGAAAGAACAGCTTTGAAGAATTTTCTTTCATCCCCATGTGGATCAGGACCACTCAGAAAATTTTTCTTTTCAGGCTGCACTCTTACTCAAAGCAGCTGGATAAACAAACTGTTGAGTCATGAAAAAAGAGGAGAAGGTGTATCAGCAAACTTTGTTCATCAAAGTTGAAATTAGCTCCCCAATAATCTGAGAGAAAAGAAAAGAAGACACGTAAAAATGATACTCCCTTTACCTTTATTTCTTGTTAAAATCTTGGTAGACATGACATTGTTTCTACCTGCCTGCAACTGGAATTGAGGGTTGGCATTGAAAATTCAGTGAAACTTTGGAAAGAAGTATTGCAGTTCTTTCAGAATTTAGCTGAAATCAACATGGGGTTTAAAGTCTCATAAATCTTAAAAACAATTTCTGTATTTATTTTATACTGAACAAATAATTTCAAGTTCTCAACACCACCCCCAAAAAGAAGAGAAATAATCAATTGTGCCCTCTATGAAAAAAAATATTTTGGGACTACTGAAAAAACCCTGCTTCTTAAAAGGGTGTACTGGCCTAGCCCTCAGCTGATTCACAGTGTTTTACTACTGCCATAAATATGGTGGTGCAGAAGATAGAAAAGTTCAAAGAACAGCTCCATATTTGTGCTCTGATCCGGTGATGGGACAAAGGCAGTCAACAATCAAAGCAAATGAAAGATGGTTAGTATATTCTACAGGACTTGCTCACATTCTTGAAGCATCAGTCTTCAAATAAATTACTGTGATAAACCCGTAATAGGGACCCTCCTTAACAGTTACATCTCTGTGAACAGCAGAGAGAATGGCAGAGCATTAAGCTAACAAATGTTCCACATTAAAGCTTCAGGATCAATAACATTTTTTAGATGTTATCAAACAAAGCATTCAGTGTTGGAAGTAACAGCCTCAGCCTTATGCAGATAAAAAATGTAACAGCCTCAGTGTCTCTGCAGAAATACAGTTGCAGAGCCAAAATTCCCATTGTTCCTTAATGTTTATATTGCGCTATAATGAAAAGACACTCAATGGAAACTAAAATTAATTGCAGATGGACTTAAAAGGAAGAAAATATACATATAGGTCCTATAATAACCCTTTTCTGCTTTGTGGAATGAAGAAGTCTTCCAAGTGTGGAATACAGTCTTTCTACTTGGTGCTCTTAAGGGAAGAATGAGTTACTTCCATTGCCAGGTTGGATGGGTCACTGGAATGTTGAAGTGTGGGTGACACGTGCCATCACTGTCTACCAGCTGCAAAGATCCAATATTGTCAGATTAGTGAAGCATTGCTGCTTCAATCCTCGGAAGGAAAACCCTTTCCAGCTGCTGGAATGAACTGATGGAATAAGATTAATTGGAAGCAGAGAACAGTGTCAGCTTCCTGAGACAGAGACAGCTGAGCTGTTCTTGAGATGAGATTATGTCCTTGTCTAAATGAGTTAGAAGTCTACATGGAAATGCACAAAAGTTTAAATTTGTGTAGAGTGCACAGAAAACCCTTTAAACTGTGTGTGTAATCATTTGGGGTGATTCAGTTCTGGATTTAGAAACCTAACTGGAGACATCTCATGTTCCTCAGGGATGTCTCCATATATGGCCAAGATGTCTAAGTTCCCTTTGTAGTCAGTGCAGACTCATTGATGTACTTAGAGTCTGAAGAATAATAAGGCTGTGAGAATCCAGTTTCTACCCTTGCAGTCAACATTTCTCCCCTATTCAGCACCCAAAATTTATCTCCTTCATTAAAAAGGTAGAAGCTACTATAGCATTAGACTCTCTCTGTGTGCTTTTTTTAAAAGAAAAATGATGAAAATTTCAAAAACAAAAAAAAAGGTATTTTTCCTGTATGCTTCTCTGAAATTTTATGTGTAATCAGGAAAACTATGACAGGTCTGGAAAACACCAAGGAATTATTTGCTAATTTATGATTGAAACAGAAAAGAAATCCATCTTCGCCTTATCTTCTTTCTTTCCCTTCCACATTCCTGCCTTCCTTTCTTCCTTTCTTCCTTTCTTCTTTCCATTGCCAGTTCATTCTTTCACTTCTTTGGCAAAAGATAAAACATGTTTGTCCAGACCTCAGTTTTCATTAGTCTGGTAGTCTTTCTCCAAAATTTGACCATCTTTATCTTATTGGAAAGGCCTTTAACTGATTAAAAAATC